>JANUYF010000004.1:191571024-192941024 GCA_026167975.1 Phrynosoma blainvillii
TCAGGGAAAAAAAAATCAATTCCCATAATTCCCTAGTACTAACCCTAACCCTTAAAGTGGACTCAATTTGCACTATTTTTGGCAGTCTGCAAAGGCCCTATGTTGCTTTGTGACTTTGGGATTTTTTAATTACTGCACTGTGATCCAAGTAATACTGTGGTACTTTTTTAAAGTATTGGCTCCCACAGATACTAGTTCAGTGGGGGCTGTGCTGTGAGGTGATAATCAGAATCCGTGTCCAAGACAGAATTGGGAAACTGGGGGCATCCACATATTATTGGGCTGCTGCTCCCATCAGACCTCTTCAGCTTAGCCAATGGAGAACACCTGCTTCATTTATAGAGCCATACACATCCATCTTGACTACATAACGTTTCCTAAATATAGCCTTAATCTTTGTGGGAAACAGTCATTTTTAGAAGGTGTTTGTTACGCTTATCTATCATTTTCTCTGTTTTTTTGTGTTTTTACAAATGTGGTGTCAAGCAATTATTGTTGAACTTCCCTCTGTGCTTGCCATTGTCACCAAGAGTATTTGAGTTGTATGAATGGCACCAATGGAATTCTTCACCGTTTCGCTTTACCATTAGTAAGTCTAAACTCTTTCAAGTCAATGTTTTAATGCCATGAGGGTGGTAATGCATTGCAAAAAACAGAGGTTTGTTTCAGTTGTCAGGTGATACCACAGGACAACAAGCTATCAACTATCTTGTTATGAAATAGAAGTGATTTTTTCCTAGTAATTTTTTTTTCTTTTTCAGCATTGTCACTGATGTTGCAGTTGGTGTGAAGGTAGGCTATGGACCTTATGGATAATACTAAATAATTAAGTTAATTGGTATAAAATGTTCCATTTTCAAAATTATGGCACATTTTCTCTGGTAGCTGTCAGTTTTTTTTCAAGAAGTTTCACCAAATGAAAAGTTTAGTGCTTAATGTACGGTATCTGTTGTGTCATTCAGATACATCACATGGGTTGGTGCTCCATGTGTAATCAAGCAAAAGTCTTTTGCCACATTCTGTCTTCACTTTGTGTATCATTATTTCTTAACTAAATTCTGTGTTCTGGATTCTCCATGAACTATAATTGTTCATTGCATGCAGAACAAAGGTCTGAGTAAAAACCAGGACTAAAGCATTATAGTTTTCCATCAATGTTATGTCTGAACCACACTTACATTTGCATTTGTGACGAGCAGGATGACTCTTATGACCAGGGTCTGAAGTGCCTTTGCAAACCCTGGTTACAGAGGGCTGTGGTTGTTGTTAAATACCAATAGACAGGTAATGTTCTATAACAGAAAAAAAAAAACCACATAAAAAAAGGAAAGGGAAATTCATGGACTATCGGCAGACAGGGTAAGAATGTATGAGCTGACAGCATTTTCTTAGATACTGAGAAAATTATGCTTTGAAAGTTGTTCAGCAATCTCTAGGAGAACAGATTATGTTTGGAGACAAGATTTTAAATTTACCAGATTTTGAAAACTTTGAGAATCGCACTTCTGTCATATGTGGAAGCTCTGACTTTATGACATTCTAATATGAGTAAAGTTCAGAATGTTTTTGTATATTTTTAATATCAGTTTTAATACCACCAAAATACCATGGTGGCTAAATGGTCCAAATTGTGGCATTTGGTTGACTGGTTCAGGATGCACCATCTGGATCCATAAGGCTCTTCTGTATCTGCTGTACTACCCCCCTACCCCACCCCCACTCCTGAGGTATCGTGCTTTTAAGTCCCATAGATGCCAGTGGCTGGGTATTTGGGTTATATGTAAGGTTTTTTAAGGACAGCCAGCAACAACTAGTAAAGCTGTGACAGCAAATATGAAACATTCAGCATACATTTAAGTTTAAGGTCAATAAACTACCATATATACTCAACTGTAAGTTGACCTCATGTATAAGCCAAGGGCAAGTTTTGGAGTCAAAATGATGGATTTTGATATGACCTGTGGATAAGTCCAGGATAAAATTTAGGGGCATGTAACAAAAGTTCTAAAAGATGATGCAAAGGAAAACAATGCCAGACAACTTAGAACATTTTAGCGGGCATAACTGTTTGTGCTCAAAATAAAGGCTGGATGGATGAGAGAATAGAGGGGGGTCAGTGGTTCCAGGACAGATTACATTTTTGCCTTTCACCAGGGGATGGTTCCTTTTTTAAAATAAGTGTTAAAGTACAGTACTTACAGTACCTCGATAAAACCATGGATAAGTCGACTCAGGTTTTTTTGGGTCAACTTTTTGACTAAAATCTCTAGACATATATGAATATATACAGTATGGCATAAATTAAGTAGTTGTTACTTTATTTATATCCTGTCTCTTCCCCAACACTGGGACTCAAGGTGGCTTACAAAAAATAAAACAGATACGGTAAAAACACGTAACTGTAGAAACTTATAAAAATTAAAATATAATTAACTGTCAGTATAATTAAAACCAATTTAAAGCATAACTATTAAAATGATAAATAGAAGTACAGCACACTATTAAAAGTGCTTTCCTCATAAGCAGTCAGCTTGCAAACACTTGTTGACATTTTTTTTTTAAAAAAAATGTTCGTCCGGACAGAAGGATACCAAGTTGGGAGCTATTCTAATAATAATAATAAATTTTATTTCTATCCCGCCCCTCTGCATAGCAATCGGGGCGGCTCACAGCAATTAAAATACAATAGTTAAAATACATTCTGATATCCCAATCCCTCCCCCTGTATTCTAGGAGGGGAGATACAGAGCATAAGGGTAGCTACGTTCCCACCAGATGTTGATAAAACTGAGAATAGGTCCTTCCCTGAAGATTTCAAAGCCCGGGCAAGTTCATATGGAACAATATGATAATTTGGACTCAAACTGTATGGGACTTAATCAGCAATTTGATTTGTATCTGGAAACAGACTGGTAGACAGTATATTTCCACTGTCCTGACATCACAGAAACCTGTGCTTAACAAGCTCAGGTTTGAATCAAGGAGTACAGTCATCCCTCCACATTTGCAGGGGTTGGGGAACAAGTTCCCCAAGAATGTGGAAAATCTGCGAATAAGGCTCCCTCCCTTTCGATGCCTGGGCCAGCTGTCCCAGGCATCTGAGAGGAGGTAGAGGAGCACACGTGAGCTCTTTCCTGACCCATCCCATGCCTGAGACAGTTATCCCAAGCATGGGAGGGGTCAGGAGAGACCTCACAAATAACCAAATTTGTGAATGCCAAGTTCGCGACTGTGGAGGGACGACTATACCCAAGCTATGAACCTGAGATTTCAAGGTGAATATAACCCTATCCAACACAGGCTCAATTTCTATTCCCTGTACTGACCATCTCTGGCTTGCCTTGATTAATCTTCAGTTTGTTTATCCTCACCTAGGTTGTTATTGGCAGAAGCAGGTTCCTTGGAATTGTTAGTTCCGCTAGAATAGACCTATTGTTTCACTGTAACTTGCTTAAGTGTTGATTAATCAAATTTCCATTGATTCAGTTGGTCTGCTGTGGCAGGGACTAGGCCTAAGTGCTATTATGTTTGTGTGAATTATTTACTATTTATGATTTCTGATGTACTGATGTGGTATACAGAGCTTGAAATAGATGATGAGTATATTATGTACTGTTATTTCCTAAGTTAATAACAAGAAAGTTGTCTTTTTAAAAAAATACACAAATTGTTCCCTGGTAGAGATAGACTACTGAGTGTGCATCTACACTATAAATAATACAGTTTGGTGCCAATTTAAGTACAGTAGCTCCATCCTATGGAATCCTGGAATTTGTAGTTTTACAGAGTCTTTAGTCTTCTCTGCCAAAGAATACTGGTGCCTCACATATCTACAAATCCCAGGATTTGGTAGGGTGGAGCCATAGCAGTTAAACTTGTGTCAAACTGCATTATTTCTACAGTATAGATGCACCCTGGATAATAAAGATGCTTTGCTGATAAAACTTGCACTATTGTTCAAAAACATTTGAAGATGTATCGGGGAAATCTCAGTGAACTCACTTATTTAAACTGGGATTTTCATTTGGTGATTTAAATCATTGACGTAAATTGTCTTTATGTAAATGAATCCACGTTGTGAAAAAGAGTGGTTCAGCATGATGGGGAGACATAATACTTAAAAATAAGAAAAAGAAGTGCCCAGGAGCAAATAATGGGCCCACATACCTTTTTCCAGTATCTAAATAGTTCGTGATCTTGTACACAAATCAGATCCTATCTCTGCATCTTTCTCAATTCCTTCATTCTAGCAGAAACAGCAAAAATTATATGACTTACTTTCAAAAATGCTATAACTGATCTAGATAACAATCTCTTTTTTAAAACTGAGCAGCAGCAGACATTTCAGCAAATCCACTGTAAATTATTCTGGTCTACCTGTCGATTGTATCTACTGTATTTATGTGATTTAGAGAAATCTTGTTCTATTACAGCACCATGTTTGTAAAATGACGATACTTGCACTTGGGAGCAACATACTCAGAATAGTGCTGGGAATAGTATTTTTCATTGCAGATCATGTAATAGTATAGTTTAAAGGTGGCATAGAATTGATGGATGCCTTTCTTCCATTCTTCAAAACAGCTATCTCTGAGAAGCATATAAATCTGTCATTGCATTTGGCAATGTGCCTCTTAGAGTTCAACTGATAATTGTACAGAGATAGTTTAATTTGTCAGAAGCATCATTGTGATATCAGCACAGTTGTGATCAGAGGACTTGCTGGCTTGCTTCTTAAACAGCAGAATGAGTGAGTCATTAACAGTGACTTGTAACCGGAAATGATTTGGACTACAGTAATACATGTTGGTTTCTGACATACCGTAATACAGCATTGGGAAGCAAAATATTTTCTGGCATTCCTGGTAGCCATCCAACTGATTGATATCAAGAAGGCATTTGATCGAATGTAGTTTCATTGTGTTACATAGGCTTCTCTTAAAATGAAACTGGTCTAGGATTAAGAATCTGTATAGATTCTTTATTCATATGTACTTATCTGGGAAGGCTATATGGAAAGGTCTTCCTTCTTCAAGCAAGTGATCTATTTTAATCATGGGTTTGACCTCTTTTATCTAGAGTTATACACGACAATCTAGGCTCTTAAAGTTGGTTTTTTAGAACACATCCCAGAATTAGCTGCAATGTGTCAGAGGATTCTGAGATATACCCTTTCTGCATCCTTATCCTCCTGGACCTCTGTGGACCAGTCTCCCAAGTTGTTGCTGAGTTTTATTCATTGACAACAAATAAAGAATCAGAGCTTGCTTGGATTGCAGAGGTTCAAATTGTGAGATGACGTTTATTAGATTGGATTTGGTTGGCATAGATACTGCATTTGCCAACCTCTGGCCATTTTCTTTTCCATCAACAAAACTTATCAGGACAAGAAGCTGATTACAGTTCTGTTTTACAAAATATTTAAACATATTATTTTTTCTGGTTATTTGTATAGAAATCACTGCATGCATGGTAACTGAAGCTGATCTTACAAATTTGTGGACTCAGGAAGAGTTGTGAATGCATGGAACATTTTGTCTTAAGCTCTGCAGGAGACCCTTCCTAGCTGGTTGTTGTTGTTGTTGTTGTTCCAAGCTCCCCTGCGGATGGGAAAAAATGATCATGAACAATCATGAACATCCCAATGGGCAGCAATGCGTATGCATCCACATCAGCGTGTCTGCACACTGCCACTGAATAATATGGGCCATGGCAATCTGCGGTCGGTTGAATGCATGGGTCACTAGCTCATTGATATGGTTGATGCTACTGTACTTCAACTGCAAACATTTTGTTGGTAGAGCCAGACGGTTAGCTTTTAAACCAGTTTCTTGCTTATATTTTTTGTTTAAAACCACCTACACAGATTGAACAAATATTTAGAATACACAGCTTATTGATTTTTGTTTGAGGCACTGGAGAAAACAGCAAAACTTTTATTGCAGGAAAAATAAATAAATTTTATTTTATTGCGGGAAAAATAAATATCTGTAGAAATATTTGCTAAAGGAATATTAGATGTTTTAGGCACAGATTTTCAATAAAGTCACAGCATTTTATTGTATGAATACACAATACTTTACCATGAAATGACATAGAAAAGATGATAGTGCTGAGGAAAGTGTAAGGCAGTAGAAAGAGCAAGACCACATTACAGATGGATTAACTCAAGGAAGCCATGGCCCTGAGTTCGCAAGATCTGAGCAAGACTCTTGGTCTTGGAGATCTCTATTCAGTAGGGCAGCCCTTGCCAAGAAAACCCCATAATAAGTTCACCTTAGGGTCGCCATAAGTCAGAAATGATTTGAAGGCACACAACAACAAGCAAAAGTGGAAGCAGACTTGATGGCAACTCAGAAGAACAACAATAGAGCAACCATAATTCTCGCAAGTTGTAATCATAGTAGCTTTCATAGCAGGAAAATGAAATATGTAGTCAACAGAAAACATTAGTGGGACAGATGTGATGAATAAGAATAGATCTGCACACAGTTCTGTGTTTAGATGTAAATATATTTTGTTTATGTAAATGGCCACTGTTTCTGTGTTGTTGTGCAATAAATTCTAATGGAAAATACAGTGCGCCCACCCCATACGCAGGCTTGCCGTATGCGGCTTTGAGTTTATGCGTATGGCAAGTCCAAGGAGAGAAAATGGTGAGTGTGCCAATTATTTTAATGGGCCTTCAGCATACACATTTTTTTCCCTTACGCGGTGTGTGTGTGTGTGTGTCTTGAACGGATCCCCCATGTATGGGAAGGGCCCGCTGTATCATTTTTCTGTAAGCTTTACTCTTTATGATGATGGAAACACAATATAGCTGTTATAACATTGCATAGGAATAATAAAACTTGATCATGATTTAAAAGAATCACTTTTAACCAGAGGTCTTGAGAACTCTGCCCTATTTTTCTACAAGCAAGTGTTCTGGTGCTCAAACATTGCTCCTTGAAGTTTCCATAGCAAGAAAACACCATCCCAAACCTTGCATCCAGACCTGGATACCGACTTGTTGCTTTAACAAGCCAGGATCTGTAAGCTAACTACAGATCTGGCCTTCAGACCCTGATTGATTATAAGAAAGAAGCCTGTAGTTCGGGTTTAGGAATGATGCTATAGCTCTGTCCTTGGTAAGTTCCCAGATTCTGGATTCTGAAGCTGTTGCTTGTGAACCACAACCCAGGATTCTGAAGGCTGCTGCCTTAGTGTTTGGTGTGGATGCATTTATTGTGTATAATATAGAGCTGTAACTTACATTTTCTGGTCAATTTTAACTTGTGTGCAGATAGTTTAAAAACAAACTATCTTGAATAGAGTAACTTCTAGGATGTTTTCTTACCTAATGAGAATTACATTGCATTGCAAAAGAGAAAAATTGAGTGTTCGTGAAGAGCACAGAAAGGCATATCCACAAGAGATGGATAATTTGTTCTGAGTAGCTGACAGATCACTCTTTCTGCCAAAAAGGAGGAAGGTAAACAATGTAATTCCAGGACTGTTTATTTCCAACTGATTTTTTTTTTAAAAAAAAAAAACCTTTTTTTGAACTTGGGACATAGGCAAAAGTTGAAGGAAGACAGATGTTTATATTTATTTTCAGGAAGCCTAGCATTAATTATGAGGTAATTTTCTGCAACTAATGGATACCTAGTAGTGTCTCCCTTCAAAGGTTATGATGCCGTAGCATTTGATCACCACCATGCTTTTATGCCATGTTTTCCTGGTTCACTTGCCGTATACTGATGCAGTGGATATTTAATTCTGAACTAATCCATCTGTTCATCATTGGTTATAAATCAGGCCCTGATGTGTTCCATAGTTGGAGCTGCCCAGCATATGTAGTCCACGTGTCTTAATAAGCAACCAGTTTATCAGTTACTGTCAAATCTGAAATAATTTGGAAGTGCACTTAATTTGTTTTCAAGGCTTATCTTTTCCCTGAAGTGGCAATGCCTTGAGACTGGATGCTACAGTTCCTCCAAGGCTTCATGTTACACCCCTATTTGGTATTTCAATACCCGAGGAGTACTAGACTAATACATTCCATCAACTCAGTAATATAAAGGGGCAGATACACTTTCTTAGGGGCCTCTTCTGTTCTCTGAATACACACTGTGCCTCCTTGTTTCACAGTAGTGAAAAATACTTTTTCAGAGGAGCAGTTTAAGAGTTTTTAGCATTTGAATTATTTGCATCCTTCTTTGGGTTTGGGAGTTGGAACAGGAAGTCTCTGGCTGCTCTATGGTGAACTGTTTGTGGATGTCCACAAGAAGTCCTTCCATCCCTGTATGTCATATCTTTGTTTAGTGTTTCTTGTACAGGATCAAGTGTATGTCTATCTGCTACCCTCCCAAGTTTAAGCAAGGTTACGATTATTTCTCATGTGACCCCTCTCACTAGCTTTTCTGCATCATCCTTCAGCCACATAATGTTATGTGTTATGTGTTAATATTATATGGGACAAAAAAGTAGCCTAATGGCAAAATGGAGTAGATTTGTTGAAACAGTTTTTGTCTAAATTACGTTTTGTCCATTACAATAAAAATTGTACTTGACAACTAAAGTTGGGAAATTTATTTAAAACTCTTAGTTAAAATTTGGGAGAAAAATGCTTACCTTGTAGTTCTAGTTCTGTGTAAATTCTGCAACCAAATATTGATTTTGGGATACTAGAATGTCCTTTCTGCTAGGGTAAGGGTTAATCTTGAGAAAGTGCACTATCTAATTTTAATATTCTTATTTCAAAGTTTAGTGAAGCTGTGATCATTTGAATCCATAGGAAATCAAAGTTTTATTCAATCTTGCTAAAAATAAAATCTAAAGTCTGTGTTGTGCTGTCCTAGTAATTAAAGTAATTGAAGAGATTAAATGTTGACTGAGTCATCACTTGACCTATTATAATAAAGAAAGTTGGAGAGACTCAATGGTCCTGTTTCAGCGATGTGGAAATAGAACTTCTTTTTTAATTAGAATTGAGGAAAAATTAGGAAAAATAGGTTCTGCGAACTGAGAACAGAAGGAAATAAATGCCAACATGGAGTGTTTCTGTGGATGTAAAACATTCATTGAGTTAGGGTCTTTCTTTTGTGCTTGGCATAATGTTGGGTCTAAAAGGTGCCTCAGGGCTGAAACAGACTACAGCTTGAAACTGCTTTAACTGCCCTGGCTCATTGCTAGGGAATTTTGGGAACTTTAGTTTGTTGTGGCACCAGAGCTCTCTAACAGAGAAGGCTAAGGGCTAAAACAGAGTGGAGAAATAATCCAGTTTGAGACCACTTTAACTGCCCTGGCTCAGTGCTAGGGAATGCTGGGAATTATAGTGTATTGTGGCCCCAGATTTCTATGACAGAGAAGGCAGAATGTCTCACAAAACTACAGTTCCCAGAATTCTCTAGCACTGAGCCAGGGCAGTTAAAGTGGTCTCAAACTGAATTATTTCTCCAGTCTGTTTTGGCCCTTAGAAGTCTTTAAAACAGGGGTAGGCAACCTTTCCCCTTTAAGGGCCGAGGGACTTCAGCTCCCAGAATCCCAGGAGCTATTGGCCAACATGAGACTATTGGCCAACATGGCTGAGGCTTCTGGGAGCTGAAGTCCCTCGGCCCTTAAAGGGGAAAGGTTGCCTACCCCTGCTTTAAAATGAGATTATATTATGATGCTTAAAGAAAGTAATAACATGTAAACCTGGAGATTTTAAATAATTGAATTGCTGTTAAACAATTCATGGACATTTCCTGTCAACACACAGCAATGTCAGGAACTGTGAGTTGATGTCTCTTGGAGGCATGGAGCGCGATGTCATCAGTACGCTGATGACACCCAGATATATTTCTCCATGACCAGATCATCGACTCGGACCTCAGATGGCGTCTCTCCTCTTAATGACTGTCTCAGAGCGGTAATGGATTGGATGAGGAAAAACAGATTGAAACTGAATCCAGACAAAACGGAGGTACTGACAGTCACGGGCCCGAAACCAGATCTGGGAATACAGTCTCCAGTCCTGGAAGGAGTCACACTCTCCTCTAAGGACTGTGTTCGCAGTTTGGGGATGCTCCTAGATTCATCGCTTCACATCACTAGTCAGGTGAATGCGGTGGTCAGGAGTGCCTGTTATCAGCTTTGGCTGATACACCAACTGCACCCTTATCTGGATATGAGGAATCTGGAAACTGTGGTGCACACTCTGGTAACCACGTCTGGATTACTGTAACGCGCTCTACATGGGGCTACCCTTGTGCCTAACCCAGAAACTGCAATTGGTACAAAATATGGCAGCCAGGCTTATTGCTGGAACATCAAGGAGGGAGCATATAACACCTGTGCTTAAATCCCTCCACTGGCTGCCAATTAGTTTCCGGGCACAGTACAAGGTGTTGGTTTTAACCTTTAAAGCCCTACATGGCTTGGGGCCATCTTATCTCAGGGACCGCCTCTCCCCGTATGACCCCCCCCCCCACGCGCACTTCGGTCCTCTGGTTGGAATGTGCTGCAGCCTATGAAGACCAGATTTTCGCAGACCTCCCAGAGGGCCTTCTCTGCGACCGCTCTCAGACTGTGGAATGGCCTGCCGGACGAGATCCGTCTTATTGCCACTCTTGCTGCCTTTAAAAAGGCAGTAAAGACTAATCTCTTCCGGCAGGCCTTCCCGGAATAACTGCCCGGCCAAATGGAGGTGATCCGCTGTTCTCACCCCTCCAGCTGCCACGTTACGTTTGCCAACTGGTTTTGTATTTTATGATTGAATTGATTTTAATTTTACAATAGTTTAATTTAGTTTTAAGGGATGGGAGAGTTTGGGTGTGGGGGTGGAGGGCGTGGGATGTTGGAATGTTTTAACTGTTGTATTTTTTTTAACTTGCTGTAAGCCGCCCCGATTGCCGAGCAGAGGGGCGAGTTATAAATAAAACTTATTATTATTATTATTATTATTATTAAACTCATTCCATATTGTTTCTTCTATTTAATACTCATATAAGTTGCCATGAATAGCACTTTACATTTCTATAGCACTCTCTAAGCCAGGGACCGGCAACCTACGGCCTGGGGGCCGGTTAAGGCTCCGGGCCCCGGGCTTACCGGCCCAGGCCGTAGGCTGCCGCCGCCCGCCACTGCTGCGCGCTGCCGCCGGGGGGCATTTTCGGCCACGCTTGCTGCGGCCACCATTTTGGAAGTCAAAATGGCAGTCACGACGCGTTTGCGCATGCACAGTACTCTACAGCAGCGGTCGCTGCGGCCGCGGTCGCTACAGCGGTCGCGGGGGGGTTGGGCGCGGGAGGAGGGTGCGCGCCGCCATCCCCCCCCTTGGCCCAGCCGAGACCTGGCCGACGGGAGACCGGCCCAGGTCTCAAAAAGGTTGCCTGTCCCTGCTCTAAGTGGTTTACAATGTGTTAGCGAATTGTCTCCAACAAGCTGAATAATTGCCAGGAAAATAATAATAATAATAATAATAATAATAATAATAATAATAATAAATATTGCAGTTAGTAATAATTTATCATCATCATCATGATGAATAATAATTGCCACGAATAATACCCAAGTTACAAATTTCTGTATGTTGCACGTTGAACTTATAAGTGCAGTAATATACTGATCATTTGGAGGTCAGTGTCATTCCTCCATCAACTCCAGTGTCATTATACAAATTGGGATATACTACAACCAGTTGTAGAAACATTATAGAAATTTTTAGAATGAATATGTCCAGAGGTGTGGCATAGAAAGATCTAGTGGCTCTATAAAACTTAAGCACATCCACCCATTTCCATATACTCAAAGGCAGGAGATCTAGATCTTGGAGGTTTTTATTTCAGGAAGAAGGATGGAGTCCCATTGGACCAGTACGTCCCTGAGCTAAAGTTTGTAACCGTACTCAGTTAGATAGTATTAAGTGATTTGCTAGAGAGATGTGTGAGTGCCTCTTGGACAAAACAACAACACAGTGGGTTCACTTCCCCTTCTGAAGCAATCTTAATGTGATCTCAGAAAGTGAAACAACACATTTTTGGTTGGAACAGGGAGAATTAGCGAGACTACACTCAGAAGCTGCTTGCACTAGAGAACAGCATAAGAATTGTACAGTTGCAGAAACAATGAGAAGAGACTTCTCATGGAATATTTGTTTATCCTGGAGCATATGCTTCAACATATGGTTTCTAACCATACAGATTACTGGAGAATCTACATGGAGTTTCAGCTTTGTGGAACCACACGTGTTTAGCATATAAGAATTTGCAAATCCAATGTTTGGCTATAAACGTACATTGTAATACATGAGTTTTTGCTCTATTTTAGTGCAATGATGGATAAAGTAATAGCAATAACACTACATTTCTATACCATTTCATAGTAAACTAAGCAATCTAAGCGGTTTACAGTGTGTAAGCCATAATAAAATTATACTATAGAATTCAAAGACATAGCCATGTTAGTCATGACAGTTGGTATGCAAAGAGATTTTGCAGCACCTTGGAGACTTAACAAAGATAAAAGCTGGTAGCTTGAGCTTTTGTAGACTTTATTTCCTCAGATGCTAAAGCTCATGCTACCAACTTCTATCCTTCAGTTAGGGCCTCTACAGACTGACCCAAAGGGCCGGCCTGGAGGCAGAGATGGGCACGCCAACCACCCCAACCCCACGCTGAGGACGTCCTGACTCATGGCGCGCAGTGTCAGGACGTCCTTCCGGCGCAGCGTTTTGACACGCTGCACTGGAAGGGGCACTAAAGAGCCATGTGCTGGGCGGCAAAAGGGAGGATCGGAGTCGCGTGGTCCGGCAACCTTGGCCCCAATCCGCTGCTTCCCGTGGCGGCTCTCCACCGCCCCTTTGGGCCTGTCTGCAGAGGCCCTTAGTCTCAAAGGATTACACATTGTAAACTGCTTAGAGAGTGCTTAGTTCATTATGAAGCAGTATAGAAATGTAAAATGCTATTGCTATTGCTTTACTATTCCTATTATATCAGTGTGGTGCTACTATTACAGCAATGATTGAAGGGGAGAAAAGGACTTTGAATCACTGAATCCTATTCCTTACTGGCAGTTCAGCAAAAATGATATAAGTAAAGTCCCAGCTTAGCCTTAGTGGAGTGGGATCTATCTTATTGTGAAAATTCCTGACATGAGATACAGTTTGGCTGATGACTGTTCACTAATTTTTCAAAGAACAGAATGACATTTGAATAAGGCTCAACTTGGTTGAACTGTGTGGAATAAGTTTTGATAATATTACAGAGATGGAGTTTGCCACATTTTTGTTCTTGATATTCCTGTCTGTCTTTAAAATATTAACAGAAGAGTGATACACCTTTCCCCACTACTGTGTACATCTTCTGGCTTGGTAAAGTTATATCCCTTACATTTACTGTGAACCTGCAGAAAATACATAAACATAGACATGAGAAAGGTGACAAACTTCATGTTCATGAACTGCCCTTTGCCTCCATTCAGCTACTAGCTTGGCTATTATCTTAATTTCTAGTAGACCCTTTTGCAATTCCCACTGCCATAATGATAGCACCACACTATTATAATAGGATTATTACAATAATACAGGCCTACCAGCGGTTTGATAGAAAGGAAAAGAGGATTTTGAATTAATGATTTCTGTTCCATCCCCATGCTGATGGTTCAGTGACAGAGACACGAGTAAAGTACAGACTTAGCTTTTTTGGGGTAGTATCTATCTTGTATTACGAAGATTCCTGATATGAGATGCCAACTTGGCTGGTGACTGTTTGGTAAATATTTGGAGAGCAGAGAGAAATCTGAAACGGACTCATTTTTATTGAAGAGTACCAAATTTGAAGTAAGTTCTCACAGCTTTACAGAAATTGAGTTTGCCACCATTTTGTTCTTGAAACTCCTCACTGCCTTTGGAAAAATATTGACTGAACATTTGCTGCCCCACTAGACCAGTGGTTCCCAATGCTTAGGGCTCCACATGCACTTCCCAGGTGCTCTGCAGCTGCTCCAGGAAAATGAAAGAAATAAAAATTGAATGAAATTAAAGAATAAGAAGCAAAAACTAACACTACTCCTAAACACCATTTACTTGTAAGACATGGACTAGGCCTCTCAGGGGCTCCATCATAGAAATTGATTCTAAAAAGGGCTGCGCAAGTCAAAAAGGTTGGGAATCCCTCCATTAGACACTGTTGCTGCTGCTGCCTCATGTACAGTTTGCATTGCCAGCATTGCATGTTAAATGCATCTGAGTTACTTGTTTGTATCGTTGCTGGTAAAGAGAAAAGGTCGATCATAGTTACTAATTGGACAGTATCTTTAACCACATGTCCGTCAAGGAATTGAGTGAGTAAATGAGAGTTAAGTGCCATCATTATTAGGATTTATATCCTCCCCTCTCTCAAACTAATTGTGCGCTAACCAGGTTTACATTTGAGATTCACCTGTTGGGAGAGGTAATATTATCTATAAGATATTACTTATTCTCCCAATCTAGGAATTTGAACCGGAATTTTATTTCCAGTTACTTTTTGTATGTTTGTACAGTTTATTTTCTGATCTATCTGGTATGACCTTCATTCAGCAAAGACATTAGTTTATCAGCAGTATTAAATGGACGGGTGGGATTTGGGATTTTTATATTCTGTTTAAATTATATTAATATATCTGTATGGAAATTTTAATGTTGTAAGCCACCCCGATTGCTCTGCAGAGGGGCGGGATATAAATTATTATTATTATTATTATTATTATTATTATTATTATTATTATTATTATTATGTTTATTTCTAACCTGTTTTCCCCCAGATTGGGACTGAAAGCCACATACAACAATTTAAAAAATTGTTAAAAATGCACAAGATATAAAATTTAACACACGAAGAATCAGAAAAAAAAATATCCAGAGACAGATTACAACATATGTTACTTAAACACATACACACACCAGCACAACAATTAGCAGTATCTAGCACATTGTGTAAAATGTGCCTGTCGGAATATGAAAGTCTTAGCTTGCCTGGAAAAAGAAAGTAGGGAGAGTATTAGTCTGACTTCTTTAGGAAGGCAGTTCCACAGCCCGGAGACAGCCATTAAGAAGACCTTCACCCATGTTTCCACCAGATGTACTTATGAATGAGGTGGGACAGAGTGAAGGGCCTCCCTAGCATATCGCAGAGCATGAGCTGGTTCATAAGAGGGAATATGATCTTTCAGATTACCTGGACCTGACCCATGTAGGGCTTTAAAAGTCATAACTGTGCCAAGAAACAGACCAGCAGCCAGTGAAATTATTGCAACAGGGAGTTGTGTGCTCCCTGTAACCAGTACCTGTTAGTAATCTGGCTGTAGCTCTTTAGACCAGTTGAAGCTTCTAAGTACTCTTCAAAGGTAATCCCACATAGAGTGCAACACTGTAATCCAACTGGGATGTTATTAAGGTATGCATCACTGTGGTCAGATCTGAAATCTCTATACCATCATTATCATCATTTATTACGGTTAACAGATCCAATATATCCAATAGAAAACTGAAACATAAAATTAAAAGCAACATCCCAAAGGAATGAATAGTACTGTAAAAACAATAAAATGATTGCTATCAGGTTTATCTAAAACACATAGGGCTTTTACAGACTGCCAGAAATAATGCAGCTTGAGGCCACTTTAACTGCCCTGGCTCAATGCTAGGGAATCATGGGAACTGTAGTTTATTGTGCCACCAGAGCTCTCTGACATAGGAGGCTCAATGTCTCAGAAAAAAACTACAGTTCCCATGATTCCCAGCACTGAGCCAGGGCAGTTGAAGTGGACTCAAGCTGCATTATATCTGGCAGTCTGTAAAGGCCTATAGAGGGATCTAATCCTCTTTGCCTCTGAAAGAAATTTAGCAACAGCCAATGTTACATTTCCGGACTTATCTTCCACCAAGAACCTGATATGAAGTTGAGCAGAACATCCAACAAATTTTCTCAGTAGTGGGATAATCAGATTCTGGCATGCCTCATTGTAAAAGCTACAGGACAAAAAATAAAAATAAAAAATAAAAAAATGCTTCATTGACTCAACTTCCATATTATTACAAGGGCACTGTATCTCTAATTAAGGGACCCCAGCAAATCTGCCTTGGAGCAATTTGGTGGAAAAAATGTTGCATCTGGCCTGAGAAAAAAGTCTGTGGTACTTTGGCACTGTCAAATTTATAATGGAGTCAGCTGGTTGGAAAGACCCAGAGTAATGTACATTCAATGCACTAGGTAAGCAGCTTACATAGGGGTGGTACCGCAGATCACAAAAAGCTATGTCCCACAGTTTCTGCTTGAGAGATTTAAAGGCCATCTCCAATCCCAAGTTAGAAAGGAGTGAAGAAGAGAAACCAATTGAAGCTACTTTTTTTTTAAAGTTTGTGCCACTAATTACATCCTTGTCTTGGGGCAGGTATACAAGCAAACCTGAATCAACCCCAAAGACACCAACTTGCAGCCAGAGTTTTAAAGCATAGCACAGGCCCTTATTGAGAAAAGGCTTTGGCCAAAGCCCTTTCTCTAATAATAACACTAAGTTTGAGATACAGTTGAGGAGTTGAAGAAGGGTCCTTAGAAAATCTGTGTGTTGCCTATCAATTTCAGGTGACACTCCTCCAGTCCAAATACTAGAAGCATATAAAAGTTGTGCAACAGACTTAGCATTAAACACTTTCAAGGCAGATGGAGCATATAGCCCCCCTTTAAGAAAAAAGAAACATGTAGCTGAGCTGGCTGATGCTTTCTGAATAGCAATCGATCTGTTAGTATTCCATGACAAAGAGTGATGGAATGATAGACCCAGGAATGAAAAAGATTTAACCTGTTCTAAGGTGTGCCCCTCAAGAGACCGATGACGTTGACAAAATTTATTTTCAAAACCCATAATTTTTGATTTTCCAAAGTTGATATTCAGATCATTGGACTTACAGTATCTTGCGAAATTCATTAAAAGATGTTTTAAACCAGGTCTGGTACAAAAGAGGATAACAGTATCATCTGTGTAAAGCAATAGAGGTCAGAAAGGGCCTCCTCAAGGTCATTTATATACAGGTTGAACAGTGAAGTTGCAAGAATGCATCCCTGCCTGACTCCTCTGGACATAGAGATTTCATCAGTAAGCTGTCCCTGTGAGCCACATCTAACTTGGAGCTTACTGTCACTATATACTTGTAATGCCCTGATGAGATAGAAGAGTCTTTTGTCATCCAAGTTCTTGTCTAGCGGAAGCACGTTCCCATTGAAAAGAACGGGACTTAAGGTCCTGCATTTTTTGCTGTCTGCAGGGGAGGTCCAGAACGGACCTCCCGCGGATAGCAAGGACACACTGTAGTAGAGTTAGGTGTCATCTGTATATTGATATCACACCCAAAAATCCAGATGACCTCTTCCAGCAGTTTCACGTACATCTTCAACAGCATGGAGAACAAAACAACTGAAGGCGCCAATGGCCAGGAACAGGAGCCCCCTAGCACTGCCTTCTGGGTTCACCCCCTAGGAAGGAACAGAATCACTGAAAACATTGCCTCCAGTTTCCATCCTAAGGAGACAGCCCAGAAGGATACCATGGTTGATGGTATTGAAAACTGCTGAAAGATCCAGTTGAAGCAGCAGGAACACACTCCCCCTGTCCAGTTCACTGGACCAAAGTGTTTCTGCCCCATTGCCAAGCCTAAAACCAGATTGAAATGGATCTAGATCAGGGGTAGGCAACCTTTCCCCTTTAAGGGCCAAGGGACTTCAGCCTCCAGAATCCCAGGAGCTATTGGCCAACATGGGACTATTGGCCAACACGGCTGAGGCTTCTGGGAGCTGAAGTCCCTCGGCCCTTAAAGGGGAAAGGTTGCCTACCCCTGATATAGATAGTCCATTTCTTCCTGAAATAACTGGAACTTTCCTAAAAATATGTCGAACACTGGCTGATAATTATCCATTGTAGAGAAATTCAGGAATGGCTTTTTCAACAAAGTCTTACAAAATGCCTCCTTTAGGCATGCTGGAACTCTACTTTGTTGTAAGGAGGCATTGACTACTCCATTCACCCTCTCCGGTCTGTCTAGTAAGGCAGGAAGGACAAGAGTGTGGCACACATGTGGTAGCTCTTGCCACTCCAAGGATCCTGTGCACTTCCTCAGGCTGTACAATTTGAAAAGTATCCAATAAGAGTGGATAAATAGCAGCCAAGGTTACATCCGTTGGAGCTTAACAGCTGCAGCATCCAAGGCTGGACAGATCTTGTACAATTTTATCTTCAAAGTGCCATGCAAATTCTTCGCAGCAAACTGTCGAATGGTCTGCATTTTCTACTTGACAACCAGTGTCAAAACAGCTGTGCAGGACAGCTCTCTCTCTCTCTCTCTCTCTCTCTCTGTGTGTGTGTGTGTGTGTGTGTAAAGATCTGATATGGATAAGTTATTTGGAGATTTGAGGTAAAGCACCTTGTGGAAAATGTTGACGCAATATGTTACTAATGTGAAAAAGGCAAATTTCTTGTTGAGAATCATAGGGTGTGACCACACATATTAAACTGTATATAATGAAATTGGCTTCCATAGGTTGTAGTGATGGCTAACATCTGGAGGGCTAGATGAATTCATGGTGGTTATTCCTTCCAGTATCAGAGACCATGGGAATTCATTTACTACCTGGTGGGTAAATGACCAGAAAGATGTCCTATTTCTGGGCTTCCTTTGGGCATTGGGTAGCCATTGTAGGAACAGAATGCTGCTCTACATACTTGGAACCAAACTAAGGGCCTGTACAGACTGCCAGAAATAATACAGCTTGAGACCACTTTAACTGCCCTGGCTCAGTGCTAGGGAATCATGGGAACTGTAGTTTATTGTGCCACCAGAGCACTCTGACAGAAAAGGCTCAATGTCTCAGAAAAAAATACAATTCCCATGATTCCCTAGCACTGAGCCAGGGCAGTTAAAGTGGTCTCAAGATGGATTATATCTGGCAGTCTGTACAGGCCCTAAAACAGTTTTAATTCATAAAACAAAACTTGATAGGTTGTTAGTGCTTATAGACAGACTTAAAGCAAAGCTCCTATAAACGTTATGTCATATAGACCATATTATTTTTCTCTCTCATTTCTTTTTATCATTACTGTTCTAGAAGCTAAATTAATAGAATTGCTAATTGTGTCAATCCTATTAAATAAAATTGAGAAGAGTTTGACAATTAAGCACACATGAGGAAAGATATGAATGCACACTAAATGCACTTATATTTAAACTCTGGATGTTGCTTAGGCATTTGATAGAGTTGAACTGACTTTTTGTTTAAAACTGTGGGATTGTTAAGTATATTGCTTTACTTGACAAATGCAGCAAGGAACCACACACAGCTCAAGTAAGAATCGTGACAAAGAATCAGTTGATAAATACTACAAAATTAAAAGGAGGAAGTAGCCAGATTGTTCTTTGTTTCTCAATTATTAATTGAGCTGTTAATATTCGGACCTGAGACCATAGTACATAATTTGCAAGGCACTTCAGATTAAGGGATCTGTGTAAATGAAGATCAGAATAAAATAAAATTGTGTGGCATGACATCTTGATTTCATTTGAAAAGCCATACATTTTTTTGCCTATGTTCTTCAAAGTTATAATATATTATTATCATCACCACTACCACCACCACCATCACCAGTAGTATTTTTAACTTTATTTATATCCTGTTCCCCTGCCCCGCAAATTGAGTTTCAAGTTGTGTTTGGATTTTAAAATGTTATTGCCTGACCTTTGGGTTATGATATAATTTTATTGATATGAAAGTTTATTTTATTCATTTTAATCTTTTTCCTGATAATAGGACTCGAGCTTACAACTTACTAAAATTAGTACAAATTAAAAACTATATGAAGACATCAGTTAATAAGTATAAATGTAAAATTTATTTTAAAAGCAAATAATCTGTAAAGTTAAAACTATTAAAATTCATTAAAGAACCATATAAAGACCACTAAAACAGCAAAGTACTCGATTAAAAGTCCATCATAGTTAGGGTTGCCATAATTCCCTTCCACAAAACTGGGAGAAGAGTATACTGGATTGGATTGGGACTCCCCAACCCCCCCCCCCCACACACACACATACATACACCACAGATGGACATTTAACATTATTTTATTGCATATTTGAGTTGTTTTTGTTGTTATTGTTTATATATTTACATTCTGGGATTTGTAATTTGTTTTGGCACCAGAGCATACTGACAGATCTCAAAAAACTACAAATCACTGAATTTCATTACATTGAGCCATGGCAGGTATCAAAATGCATTATTTCTGCAGTGCAAATGAAACCTATATCTCTGGATTCTAGCTGCTTGGAAGGGAATTTAGCAAAGATTTTTTCTTTCCTTTTCACTCCTATAGGATGAGGTGGAGGGAAGCTCCCAAGCAGCCACCAAAGTAAGAGGGACTTAGCATTGCCATACACTTATCAGGACGCAACACGAGCCCTGCGCTGCGGACTCTTTGCTCTCCTCCTTTCCTTTCTCTTCCCGCTTTCTGAGTTCTGAGTTTGGCACTCCTGTACAGTACCACCCAGACCCTCAAGGGTGGGATGAGGAGTCTTGTCACTGCTGCCTTCAAGAATCCAGGTTCTGCTGCTTTGACCAGCCCAGTCAGCTAGGACATTTTTCAGACCCTTCAATCTGGATTTTTGCCAGTTTTCTGGGACAAATGACAAGCCTAATCCCAGTCAGTTTTCTAAAAGCCTGATAGGAAAAGAATGTTTTTACTTGATAGTTGTAGGAGAGCAAGGAGGAAGCCACCTTAGTGTTCGTAAGGATTGAGTTCTAAAGTCTGGGAGCAGACACCAAAAAGGCTCTCTCTTATGTTTTACCAGACTAGTTTTAGAAGGTAGTGGGAAAGAGAGAAAGGCCTCTCCTGAAGATCTTAGTGCTCTAATGGGCTCTTATAGGGAAATATGATCCTTCAGATAATCTGGACCTCAAGCCATATAGTTGTTAATGTGTTTTATATGGAATTTTGCTTTCAAAAAAAATCTAATTGGCTTATACACCTGCATTTGAATGATATCAAATATGTAGTTAGTATATACTCTAATCCTTTTCATAAAATACCAAAATGCATTACAGCTTTTAAAAAAAGAGAGTAGGTTTATATAAGTGAGGATTTCTGCAGTTGAGATGAATTTGCTGCTAAAATTCCAAAAATGGATCTACTAACTGAAAAAGTCCACAGGGGAGGTACAAATGCCTAGTACCTTAGTAAAAATGCTAAAATTTTATTGAATGTATTTTGTATGTATGCATATAAGTTTGGATCACAAAAAAAACTGTTTAAGTAATTATTTGAATAGTCATGTTTTATTGCATTTATTGTCTGCGTATGCTGTTCAAATAAAACATTTTAAAAAAACATACACAAATCCTGTTAACATATGTGGCAGACTTTCTGATTGTTCTGGGCTCAGTTTCAGGTGCTGATTATTACCTATAAAATGCTAAACATATCCTGGGACCAGGATATATGAGCCATCTATTTTGGTATGACTCTCCCTACCTTTTCTGGCCATTAGTGGTATTGCTTTGTGTTTTGCTACCAAGAGAAGCATCCTTAATAATGTGATTTTTAAAAAATGACATTGGTTGTGGAACCCCGTCACAGAAGAAGTTGGACTGTACTAGTCATTGGTGGTTGTTAGGCAGGCAGCTAAGACACTTAAGTTATATCAAAATTATAATGGTTTTCTAAAAATTATAAATTCTCTTTTGTAATTTCATCAATTCTTAACATGTTAAAATGCATTCAGGATGTTTAAACTGACTTAGGGCCTTTGCAGACTGCCAGAAATAGTGCACATTAAATTGAGGCACTGCCCTGGCTCAGTGCTAGGGAATCATGGGAATTGTAATTTATTGTGGCACCAGAGCTCTCTGACAGAGAAGGCTCAATGTCCCAGAAAAAAATACAACTCCCATGACTCCTTAGCACTGAGCCAGGGCAGTGCCTCAATTTAATGTGCACTATTTCTGGCAGTCTGCAAAGGCCCTTAGTGGTTCTTCTGAAGGATTAAATACCATGTGAAATTATTTTCACAAATCAATAATTACAATAAATTTGCTTTATCTTCTACCTTCCTTTAATAACTAAAAATCTGAATTTTCACATTTAAGGGTAACATGATGCTTTATGATAGATTCTTGAATATCTTCTTTCTCTGTATGCCAAAATTATATACCAAAAACTAAGATAGTGATTGTTAGTTTTTGTGAGCTCATGGATGTACTTGGGATTTTAAGAAAGTGTCATTGGTGTCATCATAAAAAGTTGGATGATGAATAGGATCACTAAATAGCTGCTTTTCAATACAGTACTCACAGTTCTCTCTCTTTTAGTTCAGCCACTTGCCCCTAATTTTTTTTCTAACACAGTACTTTCAAGCTATTGTTTTTTCTTTCTCATCTCAGCCCTCCTTCCCAAAACACGTGCGCTCCCCTGGTTGTGTCACTTTACAGGTCACTCTAATGCCATCTGTTGCTCTCTGCAAATTACCTTCCCAGCTCAGCTTTAAGACTCCCTATTTCCTTTCTCCCTGCATTAGGTTGTTCTCATACCTCAGGAAACTGTTGTATAAGCATAAAGGTCCCTGCAGCTGCTTCTTTGTTGATCTTTGTGACAGATGTCACAAAGGGGAAGAGATTCACATATTTAGATCTGAACCCCTGCTTCATTTTAACTACTGTTTTGACTATGTGGGTATAATCTTGTTTCATCCATAATTGTTACAAAGCTAGGGACATAAACTACAGTTGATGTATTCTTAATTGTTTAAACCAGGGGTAGGCAACCTTTCCCCTTTAAGGGCCGAGGAACTTCAGCTCCCAGAATCCCAGGAGCTATTGGCCAACATAGGATTATTGGCCAACATGGCTGAGGCTTCTGGGAGCTGAAGTCCCTCAGCCCTTAAAGGGGAAAGGTTGCCTACCCCTGGTTTAAACACTTGACTTGACTCTTACTGTAGGCTGTTGAATAGGTTATATTATCATTGCAAACCATGTAGTTTAGTTCTGAAGAAAAAAATCTTGATTGGATTAAAAATTACACATTCATAAATTTGTGTGGAAAGGCTAATTAAAACGTGCAGTAGAATGAATAGACTTATCCCTCTATATTTTATTTTATTTTTTAAAAAAAAATATGTCAGAACATCTTAATAACAGTTTTAGTATTTTTTAGCCCAAAGGAAGATCAATTTAATGTGCTAAATAGAGATATATCAGCCTCTGAGGTGATGGAGGCAATCAAAATATGTAAAGAAGGTAAGACTCCAGGACCCGATGGGTTCACGCCTTTGTATTATAAAACTTTTATGGAGAAATTGTGTATTCCAATGCAAAAGACTATGAACTGTATTCTACAAGAAGGTATGCCTCCATCTTGGACAGAAGCTGATATAATGCTTATTCCAAAAGAAGGGAAAGATGTAACAAAACCAAAAAATTATAGACCAATTTCACTGCTAAATATTGATTATAAAATATTCACAATTATATTGGCTAATAGATTTAAAAATTATCTAAAAAATTGGATAGATGAAGACCAAAGAGGATTTTTGCCCCAACGCCAAATGAGAGAAAATTTAAGAGTAGTACTGGATATTCTGGAATATTATGAAAAGCATAATGAAAAAAATTAAGATTAATTATTTTTTGTTTTATAATTTTTTTCCAAAAAATGGAATTAGGCTACAGATTCATTAAGTGGATAAAAGAAATACATAAAGAGCAAAAAGCAAGGATTATCATGAATGGGGAACGTACCAAAACCATCTCAATTAGTAGAGGCACTAGACAAGGCTGCCCACTTTCTTCTCTTTTATTTTTGGTAATAATAGAAAGATTGATTAAAGAAATTAAAATCCAAGATCGGATATGCGGAACTAAAATTAAGAAGAGGCATTACAAGTTGAGAGCTTACGCTGATGATTTGGTTATCTTTTTAGATAACCCATGTGAATGCATAGGAAAATTGATCGAGACTCTCGAATTTGGTGACATATCAGGCTGTAGAGTAAAAGTCAAATATTTAGGTATAATAATTCCAAAAAAATCTATATGCCTATTTGAGGAAAATTACAAAAAGACCTGGAACGAAATCAAAAAAGATATGCAAAAATGGAACAAGAAACAGCTGTCACTAATGGGAAGAATATCGGCCATCAAAATGTTTGTATTGCCAAAAATGCTTTTCCTGTTTCAAATGATCCCTATAATAACTACTGATAAATCTTTTAAAATTTGGCATAAAGACTTAAATTCTTTTATCTGGCAAAAGAAGAGACCCAGAGTTAGATTAAAGATTCTACTAGATGCAAAGGAAAGAGGTGGGATGGGAGTGCCTAATCTGAAATTATATTTTGAATCATGCTGTTTTATGGGGATAAAGGAGTGGATCTTACTGGAGAACGTTAAATTATTAGAATTAGAAGGGGAAGGTTTACATTTTGGCTGGCATGCATACTTAGGTTATGACAAGTTAAAAGCTAACAAAGACTTTAGCTCTCACTGCATACGGAAAGCATTACTTCGAGTTTGGGAAAAGTACAAAGCTAGATTGATGTAAAAACTTCCCCTATGGTTCTCACCACAGGAGGCAATTCAACATAGGGAGACAGTACACAGAGTAAATTGGCTAATTTATGAGCAATTACTAAAAAAGGACAGTAATGTAAAATTTGTTTTGAAATTACAAGAAGAATTAGATAGGGAAGGACTTAGGTTAGATTGGTTTCCATACAGACAAATATTAGAGTGTTACAGATCAGATAGCAAATTATATGGATTTAGGAAAAATAATGAAGAATTTGATAAAGTAACTTTAATTGATAAGGAAAAATGGATTAGAAATTATTACGCAATACTTTTAAAATGTGAATTAGAGGAGGAGGTCTTAAAAGAAAATATGATACAATCGGCCAAAAATATTGGACACTCAATAGAGTTATCTAGATGGGAACATACATGAGTAAAAGGAATGAGATATACTGGGTCTCAGAATCTCAAAGAGAATTATTATAAATTATATTTTAGATGGTATCTTACGCCAGAGAAAATATCAAAAATTTATAAAACAAAAAATAATTTATGCTAGAAATGTGGAAAACAATCTGATACCTTTTTTCATTGTTGGTGGACCTGTAACTTTATAAAGAAGTATTGGCAGAAAATAAATGAAATTATAAGTACTATCCTACAAACAGAGATTCAAATAAGTCCAGAATTCTACTTGTTAAACATATGGGAAGAAAAAATGGAGAAAAAATGTGGTAAAATTCTTTTTTTATTTAGTAACCACAGCAAGAATGGTATTGACACAAAAATGGAAATGAAAAAATACACGTAGTATAAAAGAGTGGCTAAAAAATTATATGATGCAATTGAGTCAGATGAATTGACCCAAGTTGTGAGACAGGAACCCAGAAAGAAAGTGATTGAAGAATGGAGGCCAGTATTAGATTATTTAGAACATGTATGGGGAAAAGTGGCTATAATTAGATTTTAAGAATATTTTATGAAATTAAAAAGGAAATAGAAACAAACTTGTAATAGATAATCAATATGATGGAGAAAGATGAGGACACCCAAAGGATACAACTTTAGAAAAACACGAAATATAAATGTAATGGAAATATTAACACAAATGGAACACGGAAACGTAAGATTTGAGATTTAAGAATTCAGATAAGTCGAAGCGAGGAAGCTTCTCTATAGCTAGCAGTAGATAAGAAGGTCAAAGAAACAGGTTATAATCAACCAGCACTAGTAAGAAGGAAGTCTATTTGTATGAATGTATTGGAAAGGAAGTTGTGCAAAGAGGAAGAAAGGAAAAATGAAAGTGGTATGAATGAATAGAAAGAAGAAGGGGATAGGATGTAGCTGAAGGTAAGAGTAAGTGGGTAAGGTAGGAGAGAAGGAGAGGAAGAGAAAGAGGGAGAGATGGAAGGATGGAGAGAATTGAAAAAGAAAGATGGGTTTGAGAGAGAGGTTGAAAAGAATGAGGGAGAAAGAAAGGAAATGGAAAGGTAAGACAGGAAGAGAGATGAATGTGAATGTGAATGAAGAGGATTTTGTAATCTAGTACAGTGAGCAAAATGAATAAGGAACTGACCAGAAGAAACTAGATGGAGGAAGTAGAAGGATGAAAGAAAGGAAAAGTGAAAGGTGTTAGGGGTAATGTAGCATTATATGTGTGTGTGTGTGTGTGTGTGTGTGTGTGTGTGTGTATGTGTATGTATATATATATGTCTATAATAGGTAGTTTTGATAACTTATGAAGATATGTTTAGTTTGTGTTGAAGGTGTGTTTGTTTTTAATTGTAAGGTACTATGTGTTTGTATTGTCTGATAATTTGGAATATATAGAATGTTTTAATAAATAAAATTTAATTAAAAAAAACAGTGTTAGTATTTTTAAATGGCAAATTGTTTACTGTTTCTTTCATTTTTAGAGAGGATCTGACGAGCTTCTTTCAGGCAGTGTACTCAATAGCCCGAACTCTAACATGAGCAGCATAGTAGTTACTGGTAAGTGTTGCATTTTTTAAAGATGCCATTCATTTTAATATCAAAATAATATGAGTCTAATAAAACAGGAACAAACATGTGACATAAATAATCTTTTTATGCCTTCTTGGTATCTGTATATTGAAGTTCCTTTTTCTTATAAAATTGCCTTATTAAGTAGACTTGTCTGGATTTAAGATGTGGGCTGGAATTAATTAAGGCACTTGTGAATGCATAACTGTTATGTAATCATGACTGAGTCATATTCATATCTATGTATTTGCTAGTTTAAGGAATACATAGGGACCACGAAAGTCCTCCAGTGCTCACTTACCAAGTATTCAGTAGCTGCTGCGAACAACAGAGGTCTAATCCCCTGATAATCAGGAGGTGGCTGATGGATGTTTCCACCCCGCCCCTTTGTGTAAGAAGTCTTTGATGTTAATGGAATTGCAACAGGGTGCCTGTTTCTGAATGTCACGACAGAGATCACTCATGGGAAGAGGTAGAAGCATCAGTCAGCTGCTTCCTGATTGACAGGGGAACAGATGCTTGTCGCTTGCAGCAGTTGCTGTCCAGTAACTGAGAACTGGGTTTGTTGGGCTAAGGCACACTACATAGCTATGTAATTCAACTAAGATGGCTATGAATCCAAGTAGGTGATACAGAATCATGGCTGGAAAATGTAAAATTCATAGCAATCAGCAGGATCCAATGTTGGACTGCTGCTGTCAGAACAGTGGGATTGGGAGAGTGGAAGTTCCTCCTCATCACTGGCCCTCGTGTACCCCCTAAAATCCATTTGTGGACGGCTGGTGTTCAGACATCACGGTGGTCTACAGAGGTTAGAGCATGGAAAGTTATGTTGTGACTGCTAGTGCAACATTGGTTTTAGCCCAATGTGTTTATCTTTAAATTTGAGATTCTCACACTTTATTCTTACCCCACTTTCCCTTTAAAAGAAAGCCCCCTATTGCGTATTTTCTACCAGGGTGAGAAATGTAAGTAAGATATTTGCTTGCTGTTTCTCCAGCACAGTTGTCTTGTGAATTGGGATGGGGTTATCATCTGTCTCATTTATTCTCAAAGCTTTCTCTCTCTCAGTATTTTTAAAGCAAGATTTGTGTTACATTGGGAATGAGCACAAATACTTATGTAGTTTTTAGGGTTTTTTCATCAGGTCTCTCATTCTTGTTTGATGGTTACTCCCCCCTCTCCTAAGTGAAAAAAAAGTTTCAAAGAATGGTGTAACAGATGGGCAAAAAAAGATGCCTTCTGCATGATTTGGAGGCATGGCGATTAGACGACCCCCCCCCCTCCGACTGCACTGAAGCCACCTGGAACTGTGCCGGGGCCGCCCTATGTGGCCCCAAAATAAGCTGATGTTTTCCACTTCTTTCAATGGTCCATTTGGCATTGTGGCAGCGGACGCCCTGAGGCCCACAGTGTGTGGTCATTGTGGGCCCAGCATCTCGCCACTCCTTCTTGGTTGTCTGTTTCGCTCCTATGTTTGCTTTCGTAAAAGAGAGCTACTATTATATAGGTTAGGATAACTGTTAAAAACAGATTTTACTTCGTAGGTTATAGTTCTGCTTTTATTCCATTCCACGTGGCTACAGGAGAAAGAAAGGTTAAAAGCAGTGGCCTTCTCTCTCTCTAGAGGTCTGACTGGAATCTTCTTTAATATGACTCCTTCTTCTTCATGGTCTCTGTGCCTCATACAATAGGGGTTTGCACCTGCACAGAGACTCCATTTGAAAGGCTGAAAAGTTGAGCAGATTAGTGGGAAGATCCACCCACTCCTGTGCACTGAGCATGCCCAGTCCCACCAGTGTAACTCCACCTTCAGTTCTCTTTCTTCTGCCACAAGAGAAGCTGCTTGGATTGCTCTCTCGCTGAGCTAGCTCTCGTTAATTTTTTGTTGTTTTATTTTTTATTTTCTTCGTTGCGCAAATGTTGTGAGCTGCCCATTTTTTTCTTGAAGTTTGGGCTTTTTATTTTATATTTCGCCCAGGTGGGTGGCCAAGCTCTGGGATTCTTATGACCTTGACTTCTCTCTTTATGCTTTGTGTTGCTTGTAAAAGAATGGTTGCCCTTACCGATGGACATTTGAAGTGCCCCTTTTGTTTGGGAGAAATTCATGTTACCGATTGTTGTTCGATCTGCCGTTCCTTCACCACTCAAACCCTCTGTAATAGGACTCAGCGTTTAAAGCTTTTTTTCTTGGGAGTGTTCCCTTTCTGTTGCTGAGAAATCATCTTCACAGTAAAATCCTCTACTGTTGGTCCTTATTTCCAAGCTTCTACAGATTCCTAAGCTGTTCATGAAGTTTGAAAACTGTGCCATCTTCTTTACAAACTTCGACATCGATATTGGCCATGTTTTCCTCATTACCAACGCTTTCAGTATCAAGCACTTCAGAGACTTCAACAACTTTGGCTTTGCAAAGTCCTGGCAAGCCCTCTGCTGGTCAGTCAATGTCACCACAAGAGATTCCCTCTATCTCCCAAGACAAACCTAAGGGAAAGAATAGGTCAGCACCAGGGGACCTCGACACCAACAAGGCTAAAAGGAAGCACAAATCTAAGTTGGTCTCACCATCTTCTGTGCCGACTTCGTCTATTGGTACCACACTACCATCTGTGCTTGCTTCCTTGGTACTAATGCCAGCTCCTTTGGGAACCACTTCGCCACTAGTCTCTCTGGAGAATACTATGGCATTCTTACTGCCTGCCACTACACCATCAACTCAGCCTCCCATCTTGGTCCCACATATGAACTCGGCATCAGGAGTGTTAACTTCAGCATCTCTGAGTGTGGCTTCAATGTCAACTTCCCTGCTGGGCTTGCCTGTAGCCTCCTCTTTGCCGATGGTATTGCTCTAGTCCCAGCTTCAGTACCATCACAAATCTTCGCCTCCTCGCTACAGGCATACAGGCTCTCATTCTCGCCTCCACCCCCTTGGGCTCAAGAGACTTCTCTGGCTTGGTATCATCACTCTCCAACCCCATCAAGAGACGGTGTGAGGTCTCGGCATCCTCCTCTCACCTATACTATAGAGGCTCGAGTTTCACTTCTGCCTCCTCCTTGGAGCATTACTGGGCAGAAGATAACAGAGAAGAACGACCCTCCTTGTACCAATCATACTCACCATCGTATTGGGACCATTATAATTATAGGGAGCTTCATTACTACTCTCCATCCTGGTACTGAACTCGCTCTTGCTGTCGGTCACATTCTCGATACCCATCCCCCCCATGAGTCCTCTCAATATCATCATCAGAGGATCTTTGATCCAAACTCCAGTGGGACCATCGATCCAACAGGGTCCCCTCTCCACTACCTAGAACCACTGCTATGGATTCTCGTCCTTCAGCTTCTCTGCCTCAAACCTTGGCCTCAACAGCTGATGTTCCTCTTAGCACCTCTGTAGTAGCTCCCATTCCTTCAGTGGTCCCTATTGTGTCAGCTATGCCACCTCAACAGTTCGTGTCTGTTCCTGTCACCACTCAAGCTACTCTTGAGTTCGCCACTCCTACTGTGCCACAAAAGTCTACTGCAGAGTCAGCCTATGATACTGAACAGTCACCCACGTCTCCCTCCTCTTTGATCGAGTCTCCTCGGGAGGAGGATGAAGTCACTGGCCCTCATTCACCGACCAAAGATGTGGTGACTCACATGGCCAGGGCTTTGGGCTTAGGGCTTACAGATAGAAGCTCCTCCTAAGCCTGCCAGAGACCCTGTCTTACAGATTGTGGATGTCAAATCTGTCTCACGATCCATGCTGCCCTTTTTGGCCTCCCTCTCTGATGTCATGAACCTCTCCTGGGTCAAACCTGCCTCTGTTCCACCTGCCTTGAAAAGGCTGGAAGGCCTTTACAAAGTCTAGCCAGACATGGCTTCTTAGCTTTTCACTCATTCCACTCCAAATTCTCTGGTTGGTGAGTCTACTTCCAAGTCCTGTGGTAAAACACACTCTGCTCCTGTGGGCAAGGAAGGTCGACGTTTGGACATTTTTGGAAGGCGCTTTTACTCTCTAGCAGTCCTTTCTGACAAAGTATGGCCTCCTTCATTTCTAGCCTTCCAGAAGAACAAAGGGCAGTTGCCCCTGACTTCTGAATTGAGGCTCTTTCCTTAGTCAATCAACAGATACACTCGACCAGACATTCTGTTGATTGTGCTGCCAAAATTATTTCTGGTGTGATAGCTCTCTGTCATTACACATGGTTGCGCTCCACTCACCTATCTGCTGAGGCAAATAAACTAATCGAAGATCTACCCTTTGAAGGTGAAGGTCTCTTTGCCACCAAAACTGATGAGTCTCTTGACATCTTGGCCAAGACTCGCCTCACTGGCAAGCGACTGGGTGTCATGGGCCAAAAGCAACAATATTGCCCCTCCAGACAGCAGTGGTGGTCTAGGCCCTCCTTGTCCAATTACTTGAGGTCCTGCTGTGCTGGCTCTTCTCAGTTCTGGGGATCGTCTCAACAGTCTTCTAGATGCCACTACAGACAGCAATACCCACAAAATCAACAAGAGCAGAATCAACAACAATCATCTTAAGTCAAGGGTAGGCAACCTTTTTGAGCTGGGGGCCGGGTTGCTGTCCCACAGACAGTTGGGGGCTGAAGCACCAAAAACAAACAAACAAACAAATAAATAAATAAATATATTTTAAAAAAAAAATTAAAAATGTGCATGCACACTCTCTCAGCCCCAGAAAAGCCATGGCAAACCCCCTGTGGAGATTTTGGGGGGTTGCAGACTGTCAGAAATAGTGTGAATTCAGTCCACTTTTAGGGTTAGGGTTAAGGTTAGGGAATCATGGGGACTGTATTTTATTGTGGCACTAGAGTTCTCTGACAAAGAAGGTTCAATGTCTCAGAAAAATAACAATTCCCATGATTCCCTAGCACTAACCCTAACCCTAAAAGTGGACTGAATTCACACTATTTTTGACAGTCTGCAACTCCCCTTTGCCAAGAAAACCCCAAGAACAAGTAATAACAACAATAATCAATATCATCATGGCGGGGGGGGGGGTGGCGGCAGCAGCAGGGCCGGCCTGGGGCCGGTCCAAAGGCCTCGGGGGGCCGCATCCGGGCCTTAGGTTGCCTGCCCCTGGTCTAAGTAGTCTTCCTCTTCTAAATCCCATTTTTGACGACTACCAGTTTTCTTCCAGCCAGTCTCCCCACTGCTGTCCCACTGTGCTCCCAAACTCTGCTGTTTTTACAAAAATTGGTACCAAGTCACCATGGACACCTGGGTCCTCACCATCATCCACTTGGGTTATGCCATAGAGGTTTCAAGTACTCCACCTCTTGGTGTCCTTCGTTCTAATCCCTCTTCCCCTCCTCTCCAAGTGGAGATCTCCTCCCTTCTCGACAAAGGTGCTATTCAGCACATCCCAGACAGGTGCAGGACAGACGGCTTCTTTTCCAGATACTTCACAGTGCCAAAAAGAGACGACGGTCTACGCTCTATCCTCAACCTCAGAGGTGTGAACACCTACATCCACGTAAATTCAAGATGGTGATGTTGCAATCTATCCTCCCCTTTCTTCATCACGGCGAATGGTTTGCATCGATCGACTTGAAAGACGCTTACTTTCACATTTCTATTCGACATCAACATCGCAAATATCTTCTCTTTGCAGTTGACGGAGATCTCTTCCAATACACTGTCCTACCCAGTATAAGGTGATGGTTATTACCTTTAAAGCCCTAAATGGCTTGGGTCCAACCTATCTTCGGGACCGCCTCCTCCCATACAATCCTCCCCGTGCACTCCAGTCTTCTGGGAGGAACTTGCTACAGCCATTAAAATCTAGGCTGTCTGCAACCTCCCAGAGGGCATTTTCGGTAGTCACCCCCAAATTATGGAACGGCCTGCCGGACAAGATCCGTCAGATTACAGCGCTAAACAGCTTTAAAAAGGCTGTCAAAACAGATCTCTTCCAACAGGCCTTTCCAGAATAGACTTCCCAGCCTCTGGAACCCCCTTATTCTGTTTTATTCTGCCCTTTTCAAATTTGTCGCCACCACCATCCTCGCTGTTCTGCTGTTTTGTTTTTGTTTTGTCATTTCTGCTGTTGCCATTTTTTGTTTGGATAATTTGGTTTTATTTAATTTGATGTTTTTATTCAATATATTTTAATTAGTGCTTAGTTTAATACTTTTTTAAAGGGGGTGGGTGGGTATTGGTTTTAGGAATCTATACTATGTATTTTTGCTGTTGTTAGCCACCCTGATTGTGTTCAGAGGGGCAGGATATAAATAATAAATTATTATTATTATTATTATTATTATTATTATATTACCCTTCCGACTCTCCACTGCTCCCAGAGTGTTTACAAAATGCATGTCCGTGGTTGTTTCCCATCCATGGATACAGGGAATCAAAATTTCCCTACCTAGACAACTGGCTCCTGGTGTCGTCCTCTTGCACACAACTCTACTGAGATGTCCACAACACTCACTTCTCACCGACTTTCACTTCTCACCGACTTAGGCCTTACGGTTAACCCTTCAGAGTCCATGCTGAAAACCGGTCAGAGTGATAGAATACATTGGGACTTCTTTGGACTCAGTCATGGCTCACGCCTATTTACCTACCAGGAGGGCAGATGCCCACTGGTACCACCTCCACACTGTTCTGTGCCGCAGATGCCCCTCAGCATTGGATATTCAACATCTGCTTGGCCTGATAACTTCCACCACGGCTGTGACCTACTTAGCTCGGCTCAAGTTTCTTCCTCAACAAATGTGGTTCCTCTCCATTTTCGACCACCTTCACGACAAACAATCCAAGAGGCTGACCCTTCCCCTGGAGATATGAGCCTCTCTCCATTGGTGGTTGAGCCCATCAAACACTCTGAAGTGAATGCCCTTTCAACCCCCAGAACCTTCTAGAATGGTCAGTACAGACGTCCCCATAAGAGTCTGGGTGCACATTACAAGGATCTTTGTGTTCAAGGCCATTGTTTTCCTTCTGAGATGGAGATGCACATCAATGCCCTGGAACTCCTAGCAGTCATCAGGGCTTTCCAGGCGTTCCAAGACCAACTACAGCACAGAGTGGTCCAAGTGGTAACAGACAACACCACCACAGTCTGTCACATCAACAAACAAGGCAGCACGCATTCTCTGTGCTCCTGTGACTCGCCCTCCAATTGAGGCTCTATTCATCCAGTCGCGGTTATCCTTACAGGCAAAGACAATGTCCTGGCAGACTCTGAGTCAGAACATGACCCTGCAACACGAGTGGACTTGTCACCGCCTTTCATCTCCTCACATCTGAATGAGGGACTCCTCAGCAAGATCTCTTTGCATCCCCAGAGAATGCTAGGTGTCCACTGTTCTGCACCAGAGCAGGCTGAGGATGGGGGTCCCAAGGAGACACCATCCTCTTGAACTGAAGCCGCTGGTTCCTTTACGCCTTTCCTCCTGTTCCCCTGGTGGCAAGGGTTGTTGCCAAGATGACTGAAGACAGATCCACTGCGATTCTTGTGGCACTTTACTGGCTGAGGCAACCCTGGTTTGCCCCTCTTCTTCACCTGTTCAGGGGCTGCTTCTTCAAACTGCTCACTTGGCAGACCAGCTTGATTCCAGGTCTCGTCAGGATGCCGGTTTTGGATGTGCTGTTCTCTCTTCTATTCTGCAATTACTTTCCCACCTGCCACAGGTAAGCTTTTTATTCACCCTATTGTGTGAGGCACAGAGACCACAAAGAGGAAGAAGAGGTTGCTTACCTGTAACTGATTCTTTGAGTAGTCATCTGTGCCCTCACACAAACGCACCCTACTTCCCCTCAGTCAGGTCCCTACGTGTTCTTGCGTCAGACTTGAACTGAAGGTGGAGTTAGATTGGTGGGACTGGGCATGCTCAGTACACGGGAGTGGATAGGGCTTCTTGCCAAACTGCTCAGCTTTTCAGCCTTCTGAATGGAGTCTCTGCGCAGGTGCAAACCCCTATTGTGTGAAGGCACAGATGACCACTCGAAGAACCACAGTTGCAGGTAAGCAACCTGTTCTTCCATCTTCCAACTCTTTCCTGACCTGATTTTATAACTTCATTATTGAATGATTGGCATCCTAGTTTGCCTTTTCCACCCAGTTTCTTCATCTAGTGCGAAGACAAGCAATGTTGTTGGACTGCCGCCTCCCAGCATTTCTCACCACTGGATGTGGTAACTGAGACTTCTGTTTGTGGCAACTTGAAGCTTCATTCCTCACACACCTGGAGGGCCATACTTTGTCATCCCTACTTTAGTGTATGTGCCTTAGAAATGGTTTTCTATTCTCTCTACAGAAATTAAAACAATACTGAGCAAACATTCAGTAGTACTGACTTAAAAATGCTTATTCTGAAACAGATAACCCTTGAATAGCTGTCAGCCTTGCTAATAAATGTGAAAGTTAATTGTCTACTCCTACCTGTATTTGAACTTTACTTATCATCCCTTTCAAACTTTCTCTCATAACTATGAATGAATATGAATCCTTTGCTTAAATTTCCATAGTACAGATCTATGATATTACAGTTTTATTGTTCATGTTGCATGCTGAAAGTTTGTCTTGTTAATTTTAATGAGCTGTGGGTTAGTTAAAGGTATTCTCTCATTTCATACTGGACTTTAACAGGTTTCTAAATTTGTCTTTGTCAGATTTCATTGTGTTTCTATGTTGTAACTCAGTGAGCTATGGCTGAAAAGATGCTAATAAATATTTCAAAACATTAAAAAATGTTTTAAGCTCAAGATAAAAGAGTGAGGGAACCATGAAGCTTTGTCTCTGTAGCTGAAGAGACTTTAGCAGTAACCTAGAGATAATTTTCTTAATTGTCAGGTAAGTTGCTATTTATAAATTTGAGTTTTGTAAATTGTAGTTATAGACTACTGTAAACATGTTTCTTGTTAGCAAGATTTAGAATGGGGATAAAAAGTAACGGCATGTTTTAAGTTATTAAAACTATTTTTGAATTCAAATGGATTTTGACTTTTAAGAACTCTTCCATAAACCCTTCCAAAATTGCACTTCATTTGGTGATTTTTCCAAAGTGGGAAAAGGTTTGTGTGGGAGGAAAGACTTCTTGTCAAGACAGGAAATGGACTTTTTTAAGAGGACATGGCTTCTTGAGAAGCAGTGTGCATGTATGTGCTTTCAAATAACCTCTTGACTTATGGCAATCCAGTGAATTTTTTCATAGGGTTTTCTTAGGCAAGGAATACTCAAGAGGTGATTTTGCCAGTTTTGTCCAATGAAATATAGCCCACAGTACCAGGTATTCCTTGGCAGTCACTTATCCAAGTGCTAACCAGAGTTGACCGTACTTAGCTTCCAAAGTAAGACATGATCTGGTGCTTATAGGTTACTGGGGATATATTTACTGTATATATTTGTGTATAAGTTGAATTTTTAAAATAAAAAAAGGATCCCAAAAACCAGCAGGGGATTATTGTATAAGCCCCTATTAAAAATGGCCACCACATTCTCTTTGCAGAGAGCCTTAGACAGTAAGCCCGTATTAAAAATGATAGCCACAGTCACTCTTCAGGCTTCCCCACCTTTCTGCTGAACACTACTTAGGACAAAAAAGAGGTAGGAGAAAAAGACAGGGAAGGAGGGAGGGCTTCCTTTCTTTCTCTAGTTTAGACAAGGGATGGGTAATGGAGTGGGAGCACTATTTCCACTCCAAGAGGTGCTTCTCACCTCTGCCTTTTGTCACTGCCTTCTTCCTGGGTCCCTAATAGAGGCAGATTGTTTTCATTGCTCTTTTTCTTCACTCCCTGTTCAGAGCACAATGTAATTATTTTTCCTCATTTTTATTCTCTTCCCTGTCTGTATTAGTACAAATGTAGAAATTTTAAGATCAGCAATGCCATTTACACCAGTTGTAACTCCTCAAATAAACAAGATACTCTCCTCTTTAGTTCTTCCTTAATATGTTCCCTCTATACATTTTTTAAAATAGAGGAAAATATTTGTATGTTACATGACCTTAAGTTTTACCCTCAACTTCTCCATGGGTCATAGAAAGGTTTATACACCACTTCCCTTAACACCTATTTGAACTGCGGGAAAAGATTGGCTTCATTTTTGTCATTGACTTGGAACAGGTAGTCAGATTTGGCTATATGACATTATAACATGAGCACAATCAGCACACGATCCCTGATTTACATTGTGAAGATAAGCACCTTGCAGTGTTGTAGCAGCATCACAATATTGGATCAGCAAACTCAAGGAAAAAATACAAAAAAGAAAAAAGAAAAAATGGTAAGGGGTTTGGCTTTTTCATACCTCAAGAATGAGAGCCAGAGTGATGTAGTGGCTGAATGTTGATCTGTATCTCTGGAGTCCAGGGTTTGAACTTTGCTTGGCCCTGGAAATTTACTGGCTGACCTTGGACAAGTCACATGCTCTCAGCCTTAGACAGCGACAAAGGCAAACCCCTTCTGAACAAATTTTGATAAAAAAAAACCCTATGATAGATTTGCCTTAGGGAAAGGAAAGGACTGGAAGGCACACAACAACAAAAAGAGAAAGAGAAAGAAAGAAAGAAAGAAAGGTTTTTTTAACTATCGTCACTTACTAGAAAAAATAGAGTAGAAATAAAATACAGTATCAAATACAAAATAAAATAATACAAGATACAGTATTAAATTAAAGCCTTAAATACAAAATCCGTCTGAAATTATTTTTGCCTATAACATGTTTGTAATACTACTTGGAATGGGGAAACCTGTAATCCAAAGAATTATATATGCACCAAAGATAATCAAAGCAGCAAGAAGAAAACCGTTGTAACATGGCTTGTCCTAACTTTTCTGGTTGTGATGGGAGGCCCATGTATAAAAAGTCCCTTCCTTTCAACACCCCATTATCTGATGACACTCTTTTGACACTTGTAAGTTAGGGGAGGAGTTCCATTAATCTGACAGGGAGATTTTTTGTCATTTCTTCTTGCCAATGGAGGCAAGCCTGGGATCCACTACGTGTGCACATGCTGATTGCAAAGCAAGGTGGGAGGGGGAAGCACCAAACCGACTGAAAGGTTTTGGAAGCAGTGCATACAGGAGGGTGCAGGGGCACATGACAGTCCCAGGCAAGCCACTGTAATTTCCTCATGTTCCCCACATGGGTTTTGCTTTTTGAGCAATTCCAGTTTCTGACAGTGCTACAGTCCCTGGCCTGTTGGATAAGTTAGGGCTTCTTGTATTCTGTCAAATTCCTCTCTAGTTCCTTGAGCAGAGTAAAGTGCTGTGTGTAGAAGAAGAATGGTCATGAAAAAATTAGCCTTCCATACCATTTTCTAGTATCTTAACTCTTGAGCTCCAAAATCAGATGAGGATATTTGAGACAATTTATCTTTATTTGTTATGTGCCATGTTGCTGCATTTTCAGTGTGTTTCTGGTATGTTTCTTTTAACTTAAAGTTGGGAATCTTTCTCTCTCATCTTAATTTTTATGGTTCCAAAGAAATATGGAATTGAAGCTGAAATATACAATATACACTGAATCCCCACTATAGACATTGACAGATATATCATCTTTAAAAGTTACATCTCTTAGGGAAGGGCAGTAGTTATTCATTAAAGGTGGATCTTTATCCACAATGTTTGTCTACTGTCCAGCTTGCAGTGCCCTTGGGGCAGTTTATGAGTAGGAAAAGAAAACAATAGTACTCCAAATTTTGGGTTAAAAACAAATCAGCTAAAATATTGTCACAATTTTTAAAACTTAGAGTGGTTGGAGCAAGAATTAAACAAAGGCATAAATATAAATGAAGATGAAAAAAAATATGTTGCTCTGTTGTACCGAAAATTTGTAATTTCTTGGTTTTAAGGTAATTTAGAAGCAGGTTTGGTGCAGTCATGCTAGCCACAACCACCAGACTAGTCTTCGGACAGCACTGGCTCTTTGGCTTAGTAACGAAGATGAGCACCACCCTCTACTTGTAACCACAAGTAGACATCCATGTCAAGGGAAAACCATTACATTTTACCTTTATTGGTGTGATATTTGCTTAGGAGCCCTGGCGGCACTGTGGTTAAATGTTGGTACTGCAAGCACAGCATAAGTTTGATTCTGAAGGGATCCAAGGTCGACTCAGCCTTCCATCCTTTTGTAGGTCAGTAAAATGAGTACCCAGCTTGTTGGAGGCAACTGGCTTACACATTGTAAACTGCTTAGGGAGTGCTAGTTCACTGATAAGTGGTATAGAAATGTATTTGCTATTTAAGTTTTGAGAAATGTAGTACTCTGATAAGATAACCAAGCAGAACCTCAAGGGAATGGTGGGCAAAGCACTTTTCAGGGATTCTGGGAGCTGTGGTCCCTAAATTAATAATTTGCTAAGCTCTGGTTCACAGTAATTCCTGTATCTACTTACTTGAGAGTAACCCATTGAAATCAGTAGGTCTTGTTTTTTATGTAATTCACAACATGTTTAGATTGAATTTGGATCAAAAGCACCATGAAATGGCTTGTCAGTTTATAATTATTAAGCCTACTCCTTCACCTCCCAACCCATGCCATAGTCTTGGGTCTCAATTTATATGACAGAAATTATGGCCTCTGCTCTCCATGCATGTATCACGAACCTGGCCATTTTCATTTATAATCTTTCTCCTCAACACTGTCCCTTCTCCATCCATTCTTTATCCAAATGAGCTCAGCTTCTCACCTGTTTTCCCCCCTCTCAACCTTCTTGTCAGTTCCTGTCTCTTGGCTTCTTCACTATTTTAACATTTTAATATTTATTTATGTTATACTCGCGCCTCCACATTTGCTGGGGTTAAGGGCACAGGGCCCCCGTAAATGTGGAAAAACCACAGATAAAATAAAAATAAAAATAAAAATAAAAAATGATGTTTTTACCTGAGAGAACACTCTTCTAGGAATCTTCCAGTGCAACTTTGTGGTCAACATCTTCCTGACATGGACCACAGAATTGTTCTGGAGAAGCTACAAATGCCTAGTGCAGGGGTAGGCAACCTTTCCCCTTTAAGGGCCGAGGGACTTCAGCTCCCAGAATCCCAGGAGCTATTGGCCAACATGGGACTATTGGCCAACATGGCTGAGGCTTCTGGGAGCTGAAGTCCTTCGGCCCTTAAAGGGGAAAGATTGCCTACCCCTGGCCTAGTGGATTGTTCTCTCTAGGTCCTTCAGTGCGACTTTTGGTTAAAGTTGGCCATAGAATTACGCTGGAAGACCTTGATATTCCTAGACAAAACATATTAATAAAATCCCTGAATAACCAAATCCACAAAAGTCAAAGCCACAAATATGGAGGGACAAGTGTATTTGTTTACAAATCAAAGATAAAATAAATATTTTATTATTCAGGCTTTTATTACATTCATTATTTTGTTTCTTTTATCAATATTTCTATGAATTTTGAAATAGGATGGCACAGTAATGCTGATGATCCCTGACTCATGTGGGGGCGGGGGGTGCCAGTTCTCCACATCAGAAAAGCCCTGTTCATAGTGTGCAATTGTGGTAGATCCAAGGACTAGTTTAGTACTCCAGGACTCTCTGGAGGTTGCATGGACTGTCTAGATCCCAAAATAAGAAAAAAGATAGGTAGCCAGAAGTGCAATTAATTCCTTCCTTCCTTCCTTCCTTCCTTCCTTCCTTCCTTCCTTCCTTCCTTTTTTTTAAAAGTTCAGTTTGTGTTGTCTTATCTTCAGCTTATTTAAAAGATGAATTGTTGTAATAATAATAATAATAATAATAATAATAATAATAAGATTTATTTGTATCCCGCTTATTGACAAACAATCCAAACGGCTTACAATAAAACCCGTATAACATAACCCCAAAGGAAAAACCCACCCACCCCCTTAAAACAGTATTAAACGATACATAGTTAAAATAGCAATAAGCATAAGATTAAAACATAACAATATAAGACATTTTACATTAACATTTAAACAGGTTGCGGTGCCCTAATCAACTTCTACTGCGTTCCTCATCCATCAACAACTGATGGGGCCACGAGAGGAACGCAGGAATCAAGGAACCCAAGGCCGGGGTGATTAGTCTGGAAAGGCCTGCCGAAAGAGATCCGTCTTGACAGCTTTTTTATTCCTGCAGGCTTTCATGAGAGGCAATTCACACTTTCCTTTTGGCCAGAAAAAATGATGTTAAAGGAGTCTGGGGACCATGTGCAGTCACAGGTGCACATTTGAAGATGAGAAGATTGGAGATTAGCGGATTGCAAATAGATATAAGTACAGGAACAGTCAGAATAAACAAGTAAAAGTTTATTCATGCACAGACCACACATTAAACCCCTGAACTATTTAATCATTTGCAACTCCCCTAAACCTTACTGAGTTCTTCCCCTGGCTGACTGTCCTACCTCTATGCCATCTTTCCCTTGTTTCTATGCAGTCTTCCCTATATATGCCTTCTGTCAGAGACAAGCCTCAATTCTGTATCCTTTCTGTACCATAGGCCACCCTTCACAGCATTCTCTGAGCTGTGATTGGCTGGCACCAACCAGGCTTGTCCAACTCCTCTCTTCATACTCACCCAGTGGCGTCATGTAGATATTGGAACAGTATGGGGGATAAGATCGAACCCTGTGACACTGCACATCTTGATGACCATGGGGATGAACAGGAATCCCCTAATGCTACTCATTGGAACCTGCCCTCTAGATAAAGAACTACCACTGTGAAGCAGTGGTTCCTACTCCCATTCCACAGAGCCAGTCCAGTAAGATACCATGATCAAATGCCACTAAAGAGATCCAGGAAGAGCAACAAGATAGCACTCTTATGTCTTTACCCTGATGTAGGTTGTCAGTCAGAGCAGTTAAGGCTGTTTCAAAGCCATACCCTGCCCTGAAACCAGATTGAAATAAGCCCAGAAAATTTGCTTCCTCTATGAATGCCTGAAGTTGCCCAGGCACCACACACTTAAGCACCATGCCCAAAATGGTGGTATTTGTGTTAGGGCAGTAGTTCTCATATACCTCTGGGTATAGTGAGGTCCTCTTCAGGAAAAGAGCACCACCGCTCCCTTCAAGGCAGAAGGCACCCTTCCTCGATGTAGTGAGGCATTTGGACCCACCTGGTAAATCCACCCCTGCTAGATTTTATCAGCTAGGATGCGCAAGTTTCAAGCTCACACGTGATGGGCTGAACTGCTTCAAGCATCTTACCCATATCATTGGAACTCAGTACTAAAACTGATCTCATGAAAATTGACCAGATGGTAGACTGGACACCTCCCTAGACTCTATAACAAGTATAGTGTCAGGTTGAGTGAATATAAGCAACTTTCCCCACAAAGTACCTTGCAGATTTTTCACAGCAGGTAGTTGTGGACTGTATACCTGAGCTCTCAGGGCTTATACCCAAAATACTCAATATAAATTCAATGAGCTTACAGTTGTAAACCACTTAGAACAGGGGTAGGCAACCTTTCCCGTTTAAGGGCCGAGAGACTTCAGCTCCCAGAATCCCAGGAGCTATTGGCCAACATGGGACTATTGGCCAACATGGCTGAGGCTTCTGGGAGCTGAAGTCCCTCGGCCCTTAAAGGGGAAAGGTTGCCTACCCCTGGCTTAGACACTGCATGTAGCGGTATATAAATGAAGCTGCTTTGCTTTGCTTTGCTTTACTCCTCTGGGCTTGTAACCAAAATACTCCTCACCCCTTGGAATAATCCCACAGAATGGGAGGTTGAGGATGTGATCCTAGTGGTATAATATGATTTTTGGCCTGCCTTGCTGCTGCATAGTAGACACAATGAAGAGTCTTTGCTGATTTCTGATGACATTCACTCTGAGTCCTATGCCATCTGCACTGTAGATGCCATCCAGCCTGTTTAATTTCCCACAGATTTTCTGTAAACCAAGGTGAATTATGGGCTCCACAACACTAAATTCACAGATTTGATTAATAGGTTCCCTCTCGGGATCTCTAATTCCTCTGGAGTCACTCTGCTAAAAGCTAACTATAGATTAACACTGGAGGTCCTAGAGATTCTTAGAGAAAACACTTATCTAGGCATTGTAGGTCCTCCAGCAGAACTCTGTGTTCCATTTCTGGCAGACATGGACCATAGAATTGCACTGGAGGACCTAGAGATTCTTAGAGAGGTATTATCTCAGGTTAAAAAACAAAAGGTTAAAAAACAAACTTTCATGGAGTCCTGTGCCCAAAACCCCAGCAAATGTTGAAGGCCCACTGTATTTCATGAAGTGACATGAAAATCTGGGTTTGCAAAAATTCAGTCTCAGTGTCACAAAAGTGCCTTAAGATCTTTATTTGGTTATTGTAGACTTCTAGAGAGTTAACATTTAATAGTTTCTTCTTTTAAAAGATAATGTCAGTTTCCAGAAATTAGTATTTGTAAATAAAGATTAGCTTTTTTGAACTTTCTATACATGCGTTTTCTTAATAACTGAATCTCTTTTTGCATAAGGCCCTATGATTCCCAGCTTAGAGCTGGTGTGTCATTCAGTAGATACTGCTGCAACTGTAATACACTTGACAATTAGTGGATGTGAATGATTTAAAGATAAAATATTTACAGTTTAAATAAAACTTACTTTGAGTGGTCTAAGTTGATCATTGCAATTTTTCAGATTTTTTAAAAAAATATAAACAAATTATTTTTTTTCTTAAGGGCTGGAGGGGGATACATTATTATAGAAAGGATAATATGATTGGTAATTACATGAAATATTTTAAAAGTTTGTAATATTGACATGGTTAATTTCAAAAATAGAATAATATGATCAAATGCAAATTGAATTTGTACTAGCAGTTGTACTAATCAGTTAACAAGGAGTGTTGATCAGATTGCTTGGGGGATAATATAATACATTGATAGACAAAAAAAGGGAGCATTTTAGTGATTCCATATAATTTCAAACTAGTTGTGGTTCTACAGTTTTTTCAGTATTTTTTTCAACTGAAACCCACACCCCATTCAGACATGTGGCCTTTAATCAATTGGCAGAAAAGTAAAATGGCTCTTGTGTCCTAAATCCCTGTTTTAAATGGCCATATATGAAAGCACAAAAAGTTCATATTGTAGTTTTATTTTCCCCAAAAGTACATTGAGTCACAGTCTGCCGTGGTATATGTCAGTCTCTGACATATCATAGTCTTGAAATGCTTGTGGTCCTGTTTGAAAGTTCATATTCACTTCCAGCTTTAGCATTGAGCTATTAGTAAAAATCAGTATTGTAGCCAGGAATCTGAAATGATTAAACAAATGATTTTCTCCCTTTTTTAATGTTTTTGTCACCTGTAAATGCTGCTTCATTTATAAGTTAGGGTACATTCATAGGAAAAGATCCTAGACAGGTGTGGGTTTTTTGTTTTGTTTTGTTTTTTGGTATTTTTTTTTCATTATCTTGCTGTCACTTTTCTCATTAAGACAGAGAATTGTTGACTCTATAGATTCCCTCTTTATAGAGGGAAATGGCTCTAGAAGTGAATAGATATATCAATGTAGAACTTTCCTTGTGGATACACCATACTACCAACTGCAACCAGGAGGCCTTTGGAACTAGAATGGATTCACTGGAAGATTTGAGGTTTAAAAGGTCGCAGCTCATTGTGTACTCTCTCACAGGTCTCTTCTGGAAATGAGAAGAGATTTTTGTGTGGTAATTGGGACTTAGGACAAAATGTGCTCTTATTAGCAGATCAGAATACTCTTCTAAGTAGCAGCACATCACAGGAACTCAAAAAACTGTCAAGCAGTAGGTAAAAGGAGAAAGAAGCAATGACCATTCAGTTGAGGCAGAGGTTAAGATGTAAGAAATTAAAGGATGGACATAACAGCTCTGCATTCATAATTTTTAAAGTGTGTGCTGTTTATATTCTTGCCTGAAAACATAATAGGCCACATTTGGAACAAGTACCGTATTTTTCGGCATATAAGACACATTTTTTTCTCCCCCAAAACGAGGGTGGGGAAGTTGCTGCGCCTAATGAAGCGAATATAAAAGCTGAGGGCAAACTGCCGAGGCCTAGGCTAAAAGTAGGCCTCATTTCAACCTCAGCCTCGGTGCTCCAGTGGGCTCCTCCCATCCCAGGAAGAGCCCATTGGAGCAGCCAGGATGGGGGTGGAAAGAGTCCTCTTTTCCTGGCTAGTTGAATGTGCTCCTCCTCTTTCCACCCCCATCCTGGGTGCTTCAATGGACTCTTCCTGGGGTCAGAGGACATCCTCCCATCCCAGGAAGAGTCCATTGGAGCACCCAGGACAGGGGTGGAAAGAGTTCCCCCCCCTCATGGTAGTGTCAAAATGAGCCAGAAATTACTCCAAGGCACTGGATCATTACCCTGGCCAAGTTACACTGTCTCAGCCTCAGAGGGTGGAAATGGCAAACTCCCTCCTCTGAAGAAATCTGCCAGGAAAACCCTCATGGTAGGGTCAAAATGAGCCAGAAATTACTCCAAGGCACTGGATTATTACCCTGGCCAAGTTACACTGTCTCAGCCTCAGAGGGTGGAAATGGTAAACTCCCTCCTCTGAAGAAATCTGCCAAGAAAACCCTCATGGTAGGGTCAAAATAAGCCAGAAATTACTCCAAGGCACTGGATTATTACCCTGGCCAAGTTACACTGTCTCAGCCTCAGAGGGTGGAAATGGCAAACTCCCTCCTCTGAAGAAATCTGCCAAGAAAACCCTCATGGTAGTGTCAAAATGAGCCAGAAATTACTCCAAGGAACTGGATTACTCTGGCCAAATCACACTCTCTCAGCCTCAGAGGATGGAAATGGCAACCCCCCCCCCTTGAAGAAATCTGCCAAGAAAACCCTCATGGTAGGGTCAAAATAAGCCATAAATTACTCCATAAGCCAATGGCCTAAAAACTCCAAAGGTACCAGTCCATCTGATCTTGGAAGCTAAGTAGGGTCAGCCCTGGATAGTCCTTGGATGAGAGACCGCCAAAGAATCCCAGGTGCTGCAGGCTGTATTTCAGAGGAAGGAACTGGCAAAACCACTTCTCGAGTCTTCCTTGCCTAAGAAATCCCTAAGAAATTCATGGAGTCACCATAAGGCGACAGGAGACTTGCAAGAAAGTTGGGCAGGGAATTTGTGCAATACCTGGCCCTGGTGCTGGCTTAAACTTACATTTACAACTTAAAATTGTTCTTAAACTGCTGTTAACTTTATACAGTTGATATAAAATATTTTACTACAGTATTTGGTTAAGAATCTTTTTTTTTCTAGATTTTCCTCCTTTAAAATTGGGTGCGTCTTATATGCCGAAAAATGCGATATTACTGTATATACTTGTGTACAAGTCGACCTCATCTATAAGTCAAGGACAGGTTTGAATTTTGATATGATCCATGGATAAGCCGAGAGTACAACTTAGTGACATGCAACAAAGGATGCAAATGACAAAGCCCTTCCCTCACATGCACTCTCTCCTTGCAAACACACTGGGGCTCTTTCCCTGTGGAAAAGAAAGAAGGAGACTTACACATACACACACGCCTTGCAAAGGGGCTCCTTCCCTGTCCTAGGAAAAGATGGAGACTTAAACACACATGCACTCTCTTTTTGCAAATCAACCAGCTCCTTCCCTGTCCCAGGGAAAGAGGGAGATTTAAGCACACGTGTACCTTGCAAAACAACCAGGACTCTTTCCCTGCTCCCTGGGAAAGGATGGACACTCATAAACTTCTCGGCTGAGCAGCAGCTGCGATTTAGGAATAAACAACAACAACAACAACAATAATAATAATGTAAGGGGAATGGGGTATTGGGACTTCTTTCTGAGAAGTATTACCGTACTGACTCATATATAAGCCGACCCAGGATTCTGTGGTCTGTTTTTTGGCATAATTTTTTTGACTAATAGGTGAGTATATGCTGTAAGTTGATTGCTTGTTAGTTGAGAAGATAACAGGACTGGGGCCAGTTACTACACTTATCCTAATTAGAAAAAAACAAGGGACATTATACCAAGGATAAATGTAAAAATGCTGGTAGAAGGTACAAACTATAATGATAATTAAATTGCATGGAAGCTTTTGTCAGAAGCTGGAGAATCAGATAACCACCTGAACCACTGGAAATAAGAAATCATTTTCATTGTCTATTCCATGGGGGAGAGATCCTTAGCCTTTCAAAAATAAAAGTGAATTCATCCACCATTTATAGGACAGGAAAGGAATAATGCAAGGTACAGAGGTACCTATGTACTGAATATGTGCACCTGTTACGTTCTGCACACTTCATGAATACTACATTATCAGATCAAGTGGTTCTTATTCCTTCTACACCCCCACCCCCACCCCCACCACAGAACTGTTTGTATCTATATCTATATATATTTCATAGCTGACTGTACAGCTAAGGTGAAGAATAGTGGTTAGGCCAGGTCTTCTGCAGATTGTGCAAAGCCCCTAAAGCCCCTAGATCAGGGGTAGGCAACCTAAGGCCCAGGGGCCGGATGCGGCCCCCCGAGGCCTTTGGACCGGCCCCAGGCCGGTCCTGCCGCCGCCGCTCCCCGCCGCCGCCCACCATGATGATATTGATTATTGTTGTTATTACTTGTTCTTGGGGTTTTCTTGGCAAAATCTCCACAGGGGTTTTGCCATGGCTTTTCTGGGGCTGAGAGAGTGTGCATGCATATATTTTTTATTTTAAAAAAATTTAATTTTAATATTTATTTATTTATTTATTTATTGTGCTTCGGGGCCCCCCCCATTGTCTGAGGGACAGCAACCCGGCCCCCGGCTCAAAAAGGTTGCCTACCCCTGCCCTAGATGATCCAAAGACATTTCAAACATTTCCCCAGATATTTTTTTATTTTTGCCCCCAAACATCCCCAAATAGCTCTGAACCAGTCCAAAATATGATAGTTGGGCCCTCAACCCCTGACCCCACCCCCCAAAAAAAATAAGTACCGTAGAACTGAAGTTCCTATGTCAGTGCATCTCTACTGCTGTATTTCTGAAATATGGTGCAAGCTGTTTTTGGTGTATCACTTGAAAGATGGTTTCTTTTCTCTTCACCATGTTGCCATATAGTGCCTATGATGTCTGAAGATGAAATAGCCAGCTAGAAAAGTTGGATTTTTTTATTATTTATGTTTGAGCTAGCTTTTATCTTTGAGGTTTTCTAGTTCCAACAAAGGCAAAATTCTTTCATAGGACTACAATTTGGGACAACTTTGGCATCTTTTACCTATACAGCACCTAAAGATTTTCCTAACAGTACAGAGGCTCCTTGAGAAATTCAGTATTCTTCTTTGTAGTCTCTATAACTCACACAATTGGGGTTATTCTACACCTGTGCAGTACATCTTTGGAACCTTATAGAATAGTTACTTAAGCTTTTTGGCAGTATCTCCATCCACCCTCCCCCATCTCTATCCTTCACTGTTCCTACTCATTAACCTCAGTTACTTGGTGAAATTTTATTATCTGTTCTTTACTGCTCTTTGCTTCTAGTCCTCACCTGGACAGTAAAGAAGTAGCATCTGCCTGCATTGAAATCCCTCAATACTATCTTCAACTGACAATACCTCAAACAGAATGTAGGCCTGTGACATTAACATCACTGTTTTTCTCCTACGTGGTTTTTAACATCTTTTCCTGATGAAGAAGCCAGTGAAGCTTCAAAAAAAACAAAACAAACAAACAAAAAACAAACAAACAAAAAATGAACAGCAGAACCTAAAACCATATAAAAGGATGCTTTTGAAAGTTAGGTCCATTTCAAAGACCTGCCCCTTCTTGCTCAGTGTTCAAATTGATAGAAGCAAGTCAAGACATTAGTTATCTTCCTGTTTTCCAAGCTGTAGAAGGCTTCTGTTATGCCAGAAAACAAACAAACAAACAAACAAAAACACACACACACACACACACAACCTTAGATAAGCTATGTATTATGCCACTTGGGCTTCCACGAAAAAAGTGTAGGTTCATAGCAAAACTGTATCGTACCCACACTTGCCTCCATCAACAAAGAAGGACCTTGCAACTGAATATAACCTGGGAATATAATTTATTAATAGGACTACAACACTATACTTTTCATTGCCATCATAGGACTCTCTGATCTGGACTCAATCAACCAGGGAGAAACTCCCAGCCTTGTGTTACTTTGTCTTTAGTTTTACCTAACTGCTTGCTAATAGCATGCTATATTTTAAGAGATTGCATTAAGCTCATTCTTACATTCCTTAGAATAGAATTACACCAAGATTTATTTCTGAAAATTTAATGCTCAATGCCTTTTCAGATTTATGTTTGGTTCCTATCAGTATTTATAACTAATTGTGGTTACAGTTAAAAAGCTGAATGAATTTGGAGCATCTTGGTATCTTTGGTTGTGGTACTGAGAACAGGCAGTCTCATAGGAGAGGGCATCAATAAATGGATAACTTCTATCCTTTTTTGAACTGCTAGACCTTCTGAGTGACTGAGCCATTGAAGAGGAGGAAACTATTTTGAGAGGAGAGATTTTAGAAAACTGGGCTGAGTCATATTCTGCTCTTCTCACAGATTGCACACCACCTAATTTTCTGCAATTTCCCCTTTTTCTTCACATTTAAGTAGAGATCCCCAACTCTCATTTGCTGTGGCAAATTCTATGATTAGATTCCAGTTTTACTGTGACTGTTCAGTAAGGAAGGATTTACATCTCTGCCAGAGTGACAGCAACTCTTTAATATTGGTGGTCTCTACCTTATGGTCGTGACATATTTTTCTTCACAAGGTCGGTAAAGTTCTTGCTTTAGGGAAGCTGTATTTGTTTATCTTGAAAATGTATGATTTGTTTTCCCCCAGCAAGTTTCTTTTCACCTTTTGTTTCTTCTGACATTAGAAACACGATCAGTTCTTTAAAATTAATTTTCCAAATGCTTCTGTCTTTTATATCCAAACTATCTTGGGACAAGCATGATGTCTGTGGCTACCTAATCGTTTGTGCACACAGTTGAAAATTCCAGTTGTCTGAAACAGAATATATACAAAGCGTGAAATACACTATCTAAAAGAGTATACATTACACACACAAGCATATACAGCGGACTCTCGATATCTGTGGGCTTCCCATCCGTGGATTTAAGCATCTGCAGATGACAAGCCCTGTTGCTTTCAATTTGAATTTGAGGGCAGTGAAATTCAAGGTCCTGTGTTTTTCTTTATCTGGGGTGGTGTTGGTGGTGGTGGTGTCTGGAACAGATCCTTCGCAGATATGAAGGATGGACTGTACATCTAATAGAGCATGGAGTAAAACCAATACATTACAGGAATTAGTGCATAAAGACAAGCCTGAATATGTACTGGAAATATACTAAAAAAGATTTCTAAGTCTGAATGAGTCACAATGGATTCTGTATGAACAGGCTCAGGCTCTGAGATCTTCTGGAGAGGCCCTTCTCTCCGTCCCACCACCATCACAAGCACAGTTGGTGGGGATGCGAGAGAGAGCCTTCTTGGTGTCTGCCCCTAGACTCTGGAACTCCCTTCCCAGGGAGACCAGAATGGCTCCCTCCTGATGGCCTTCCTCCATCAGGATAGGACCTACCTGCTTACACAGGCTTTTAAAATGGAATGTTTGTAAAGGACTGCCTTGGGATGTTGCTTCATTTTAAAGTGTTTTATACAATTTTATCTTTTTGAAATGTATTTTATTTTTTTAATAGCTACCGTATATACTTGACCATAAGTCAACCTCATGTATAAGTCGAGATCAACTTTTGGGGCCCAAAGTAGGGATTTTGGTATGACCCATGGATAAGTCGAGGGTCAGACTTATGGAGGCAGCCTAACTGCGGAAAAGCTGCAGGACGATTGGCCACCCTTTCCAGCCTCTCCGCAGATGGTCTTTCTCCCAGGGAGGAGCCCAGCTCACTCGCCCTCCCTAGCCTCTTCCCATCTGGGCTTTCTCCTGGAGAGGGCTCAGCTAGGAAAGAGGCAAGAGCGATCGCTCCTCCTCTCCAGCCTCTTCCCAGCCGGATTGTGCCTTGCAGAGGCAGCCTGGCTGGGGAGAGGCTTGGGTCCATTACCGTATTGACCCATATATAAGTCGACCCAGTTTTTTGGGTCACATTTTCGAGCTAAATTTCTAGACTTTAATTCCTTTTTAATGTAGCTCTTTTTATGTTTTTAATTGTATTGTTTTTTAATATTATGAAGTGCTCTGAGTCCCAGTTCTGGGAAAAGACAGGGATACTACTACTACTACTACTAATAATAATAATAATAATAATGTTTGTTAGTTTTAGAAATTGTTCAGCATATTTCCAGTACATATTCAGACATTTCTATATGTATTAATTACCATAATGTATTTATTTTACTCTGCATCCTATTTTAAGATTCTAGATGTACTTGTTTTTTGTGTTACATATTCTTTCTTTAATGTGACAGACGGCTTCATATGCAATTTGTTTAATGCCACCACCCACCATCCACCCCGGTTTCACCCTCTGTATTAATCTGACGTTATAGAGTCAACTCAATGTGCTTTAGTGAAAGCATTGTTTGCCTGAAGATCCCACAGAAAGTTCTGTTAATGAGACTGGTCAGGCCACAACTCTTCATCTATTTACCATCCCCATATCAGGATTGGATGTTTCATTCAAGAGAGAAAGGGGTGCATTTTTCTCTGAGGAAGACAGCAACCTGGCCCACTGTTCTGTTCTGTTGCTTGATTTATAACTCAACATTTATTCCAAAGCTAACATTCAAATTGGCATACAAGACTTTTTAAAAAGTATTAACATGGGATCTTGAGTCCCATTGTCTTCAAATTCAAATTGAAAGCTATGGGGCTTGCCATCTGCAGATGCTTGAATCTGTGGATGGCATACCCACGGATATCGAGAGACTGCTGTATATGCTTGGGTATTATGTATGTGCTTTTAGATATTATATTTCACTTTTTGTATACATCCTGTTTCAGATAACTGGAATTTTCAACTGTGTGCATAAATCATTGGGTAGCCACAGAACATCATGCTTGTCCCAGAACAGTTTGGATATGGCACATTGTTTTTAAGTGTCATTTACAATAAGGATATTCCATTCTTGTAAAGCTGACCCATTATAGAAGATGTAAACCTGAATGAGAATGAGGGGGGAGAGTAATCAAGATTTTTCTCCCTGCTGAGTGTTTATGCCTGATTGTAAAAGTATATATACATTTTTCAATGATTTTTCACATTTTGGTACATTTTTCAAGGAAAAAGTAATAAGCTTTTGTTGTTGTTGGCAAAACGTGTTGGTCTTTTCACTTTTGTTGAAGGGTATCAAGGCACATTTTCTCATAGAAGGGAAGAAAAATTGAGAATGTTTTTCATTCCTCATGACAAGTGGTCATTGATATCTTTATCTTCCATGAATTTGTCTAGTCCTTTTCTTTTTCACTGCTTTATGCAATTAATCATCAGACAAGTTTTTGTAATAGAATATTCTATTTTTCAATTTCAGGTTTTTATGACATTCCTCTTAAACCTTAGGAAAGAACATATTTACACTAACAATTCTGCATTATATTAACTAGTCTTTATTTCAGTGTTGCATTTTTTTTCTGCTCAAAACAACTGTTTCTCAATTACCAGTGTTTCTCCTTGAAATAATCATTTTTTACCTTCCAGTAGCTATTAATACCTGCTTTTCCTGTATTCTAATTATGATCATGTCCTTTTCTCAAAATACATAAATCAATAGTATCTTTTGCTTAGAAGCTCATAAAGATATATGTCTCAATTTTGGAGAGATTTTTTTGCATTTTTAACTGTACAATCTTACATTTTTGCCATACTATGACATATGGCTGAAACAAATGGCACAGTAAATAGATTTATCTCTGATGTGAAAGAGATAGAGTCTTCACTGTGGTCAGCCATGTTCTCTAGCTTAGATTGAATTACTGTATATACTAATGTATAAGTCTAGAAATTTTAAGTTAAAAAATTGACCCCAAAAAACCTGAGTCAACTTATCTCTGGGTCAATGTAAGTACTGTACCTTAACTTTTATTTTGTTAAAAAAGGAACCATCCCCTGGTGAAAGGCAAGAGTGTAATCTGTCTTGGAAGCACTGATCCTGCTCTGCTCTCTCATCCATCCAACCTTCAGTACGAATACAAACAGTTATGCCTGTTGGAATTTTGTTCTTTGGCATTGCTTTCCTTTGCTTGGTTCTTTACATCCTTTGTTACATGCTCCTCTAAGTTTTACCCTCAACTTATCCACGGGCCATATCAAAATCCATCATTTTGGCTCAAAATCTGCCCTCGACTTATACATTAGGTTGACTTATAGTCACATATATACTGTAATAAACTTGTTTCTAAACATCTGATAGTACTTCTGTTAAAACAGAATTAAAATTGAGCTCATGTGTACATTCTTTCTAGTTGGTAGCGAGGTAGCCTGCTGTAGTAACACTTGAAAGTCTCAATAAGTACTCGTACTTCTTTCAAAGACATGTTGTGCTGCTGCATTGGAATTGTTTAAATCACACCTGAATTAGAAAGGGAGCGGAACTAATCATCACCCTGGAATAATGAGAAATGATCTGTTGAAAGCAAAATTAAATCAGTAAGTCAGTAAGATGCAGTGAATGGTCTCATCTGTTGGTAGGTGGGTACTATGGGGCTTACAGGTACCTTCATTTATTTTTAGAGGTACACTGTCAGTTTTGTCATGGTATATTAGTCACTTGATAATCTAAACACTTAAAATGGTTATCGGTTATTATAGAGTGTACATTGCTTCACAGTGCTTCAGGTAATTATCTATGTAATGGATGGGGGGGTGGGGAATCCATGGTAAGTTGACCTATCAAATAGAGCATATCTTTGTGAGGAATCACTGTAGCACCTGCAGTTTTTATAGTTATATCCTTTCTCTTTTTTCTTCTTTTGAAAGATAAATTACTATTTTCACTTACTGATGAAGAATCTGTATGCATGCACCAATGTATTTTTTCTTTGAGTATATAATAAATAGGGTAGCTTTCAGATATGAAATAAATTATAAAAATGTCTTTCAGCCAATGGTAACGACAGCAAGAAATTCAAAGGTGAAGATAAAATGGATGGGGCTCCTTCTCGTGTTCTTCATATCAGGAAATTACCAGGGGAAGTGACAGAAACAGAAGTTATTGCTTTAGGCTTACCTTTTGGTAAGGTAACCAACATTCTCATGCTGAAAGGAAAGAACCAGGTACTTTCTAATTTTGTCTTGTCATTTTAGTATAGAAAGCATCCTCCCACCCCAAAGCCTAAACACTCTACCTTCCACATGTGGGGGCATATTCCAGCACTGGAGTCAGGGATGTTTCCTTCTTTCATAGCCTAATACCCTAGCCAAGTCTGGAAAAGTACTTCAGATGGTTAGGTGCCAGAACTAAATCAACTGTGTATGATCTTTATGCATAATCCTTCTGCATGATTGAGGAAAAAACTCAGACCTTAAGTTTCATCCTAAAATGACTCGACATCAGTTTTATTTTTCTAGCACTCTCTTGATTTTGTCTTGTGGTGATCTGTTGCAGAAGACAGCTTTTGTGTTTTCACTATGGGTACAATTCAGAAAAAGTTAAGTATTTCAAATTCACATAATTTTCAATAAGTGAGGGTTAAGTATATTCTAGTTCTCTCATTGTGCTAAATCTCAAATGGGGAACTCTAAAATTCTCCCTTTCTATAAGATCCAATTCTGAATTGAGCATAATCTCTTCCTGGTTAATTGAGTGCTGCTCAGAAAAGGGCATGCTTCTGCAAAATCAACCATCCATTACCACCTCTCCCAAGCTTACCAAACTTAGTGGTGGACTACCAGCAGAATATAGTCTGACCCCTATACCTGCGGGATCAGTAACTGCTGTTTCACTTACCTGTATCTGGAAGACTAGGTATCTGGAGGTGCTCCAGCATGACTTTATGGTCAGCCTTTGGCAAAAATTTGCCATTATCCATGGTTCTTACTATTTGCCATAAGTCTGGGAATGGGGAGAGAACTGTACCCAGATTTGAGACCAAACTCAGTTGACACAAAGAAATATGGGAAATACTGTGTTTGCAGGTATATTTTGGTAGTGATACAGATAATATATTTATGCTCAAGAAGTACTGGAAACTACCTCTTTCAATTTTCATAGCATTAACATATGTTCTTCCTCATGTTCACAACAATGTCCAGACTTAAAAGATGAGCTGTCTTCCACTCTCTCCCTTGAGCAGAGTATTACATGGGGTCCATGGTATTTGAGGGAACTGCTCCCGAAACTAAATTAATACTCTGCTTGAGCTCCAGTCTAAATTGAGTCCAGTGAAGTTCATGTAGAGCCTAGCCACACTTTCCATACGAGAACACCACAGTTGTCCTTGCGGAGAGGGTGAGAGATCATAAACATACAGGAGAGAAGAAGAGAATGGTTTATTTGAGCTATGCATAATTCTCTCCTAAGAGAACTTCTCCCTGCTCTTTCCCACTCCACTCCTCCCTGCTCTTAAGGAAATTTAATAAATGAGCAGCTCTTTCTGCTTTCATTTGAAATTTTCTGGCTTTCTGTGTCTCTGTAATAAAAAGGGAGAGGAGCTTAAAAATTCGTAACAGCCCAAGACAAGGTTGTTCTTATGTGTAGCAATGGATCTCAGTGAAAGTAGATCTTAATTTTCATTTGGTTTTTGTTTATCTTTCCAGTAACAGTTAATATTATTGATACTTCCGTTCTTTGTTAGACATTAGCTCCACTCAAACACTACTCACTATGCTTTCTTAAACAGGACTAGGGGAATGCATAGCCCTTCCCTCCCCCCTTGCCTTACGGAAAACTTTCCTCACATGGAAAGCGATATGTCTGAAGAGAAGTTCTTGTTTTCATTTAGGTTTCCATGCCAGCAGAATCCCTCTGTTTCCAGGGATCTTGCATGCTTGGAGAGCCTCCATGCAAACAAGAGCTACTCTTTTTCAGATGTATCACTTTCTACATTACAAAACCACTGAAGGAGATTGGTGCAAAGCTAAAGAGCATGAAAAACAATACCTGAACAGAGTGGATGTCTTTCAAGGCATTTTACTAAATGGCTTGGCAATTCGTTATATCTTGTTTTCCAAAATACCTATTTTTGTATGTGAAAATATTTTTTTCAAAATAAAGTTAACTTTTTCAGTCTCTAAAATGCAATAATGCCTTACCATATGTGGTATAACAGAACAAAGTTAGTTTAACTATATTAGCAAAGACTCAAAATAAAAACGTTTGTGATGTATCTTCATCCTTGTCTCCACCTACTTAAGTCACACTTATAGCTAAGAATGTTTACTTAGAAGAAAGTCCCACTGAGTTCCATGATGCTTATTCCCAACTAAGTGTATCTAGGTTCATAGTTTTAGTTTTACTTTACATAAGTCAGCTGAAATAATTCAGTGTTGGACATACATATTTTTAGCTATAAAAGGATATATATATGTTAAACTTTGCATTTTAAATCTGCAGAATTTGGAGTGCCAGTTCAGAAAGCCTAATTCATTAAGATTTTAGTTAAGAGAGTCCCCAAACTAATAGTGTTTATATTATTAGTGGAACTGTTTAAATTGATATACTTGGCTCTTTGTATCTGTGGGGTTCTATTCCAACCTCCCCCACCCCATGGATAGCAAAATCCACAGGACTTCAAGTACAGTTCTTTCCAATGGCAACGCAATGTGACCACATTGGTGTAACCATGTGCATGCACCACCATTGGGAAGAATTGGGCAGGGCCTTCTGTGGATATTTCAATCTGCGGATAGTAAGCCTGCAGAAGAGGGCAGCAGTCTGTGATTACATTTTTTTTTTAAAAAAAAATCCTCAGAGAACACTGTATATGTTATTCTAGTTGACAATGTTGTCATCCAGTAGCACAATTTGTTGTCCACTCCTTTAGATTAGCTTTTAAAAACACACACAACATAGTTGTCTTTCTTAGCTGGCAATTTCCCAGTGCCTTGCAAACCCCACAGTTCAGTTGCTGGCCAGGATTGCTGGGGCTTGTAGTCCAGTATGTCTGGAAATTTCCTTGTTGGGAAAACCTACCTTACAGCATTGTGCCGAAAAACTTGTTAAACATGTTTTATCACTGATTCCACCTCTGTTGCTTCACCACCTACTACTCTTGGCAACGTATTTGCCATTTTCTCACCCATCAAACACTATGGATTGTTGGTCTAGATTAGAAAAATTTAATAAGGAATTAAGAGCTAAATTCAGTTACTAATCCTACCTAGGATAAATGTATTGAAATGAATGGGACTTGAGATATCAATAGTGATGCAAATCCATCTGATTAAGTAGGTGTACTCTAGTTGGGCCTAGCAGTTGGATTTAGTTTGATATTTGTATTCCTATTAGAAGGCACTGATCCTGTTTAATACTGAAGTACTAATACTAATATTGCTGTTAGAAGGCACTGATCCTGTGTAATACTGAAGTGCTCCCTGTCCTCTTAAATTTCAACTTGCAGTGATTATTTATTTATTTATTTATTATGGAGAAACATTGAAATGTGCCTGTTGCCACCAGGATCCTGAAGTGGTGGCAGCCCAGCAAAAATCTATCACTTGACCCCTCTGCATCATATAATTGGATCTGTAGCTATTGAATACCACACAGTGTGTCATTTTTCTTGAAAAAAATAATTTATGGAGAATAGCTGTAGAAAAATGCCCCCCCCCCCCAACCTTGGGCAAACTAAGATTTCAGATGCTCTATCTGACATCTGGATTAGATTTACTAGAGAAAGAAAATCAGCCTGTGGTCTCCACATTTTGATCATTTGTTTATTTTTGAATTCTGTAGAAAATGCTTGGTGTTGCAGAGCTGTACTAGGCTTTGATATACTGACTATAAGGAAACACAAATGCAGCTCATTTATAGTTTGGAAACAGCAACCGCTGATCCTGTTGTTGCAGGAAAAAAGCGTGAGGCATAAGTAAAAATTTTAACAAAGCAGTGTTTAAGCCAAAGCAACATGAAAATCCGACCCTAAAGTATACCTTGAAAGGATCAAATCCAAGCGACAAAGAAGTAAAGTGCAGTATTACCCTCCCACTCTAATGTTTAACTTCTCGTTTACTTAACCTGCACCTGTTGTGCATTTTAAAGGGGCTGGTCCAAAGGATACTGGAGCTATACTGTTGTCTTCCTTCCTTCCTTCCTTCCTTCCTTCCTTCCTTCCTTCCTTCCTTCCTTCCTTCCCTCCTTATATTGATGTTCTGTTTAACTCTTCTCACATTCTTCCTAGTCCTGGCCTTAAAAAGGTACCATACAGCTAATCTCTTCCTATTTATTTCTTCAATTTCTTTGTTGTCTGAATCTTCCACTCCTTTATTCCTCTTCTCAACTCTGCTTGCATTATTCCCTATGCTCTAGATCTCTGTCAAAAAGCCTAAGACTGCTCGAAACCTGTGCTACTCAAATGGTGGCCCATGGTCTCACACTGGTCTATAAGCCAGGCAAGTTTCCAGGAGAGAAAGAAAGAATTGTAGCCAATGGTCATAAGCATTGTACTTGTACATAGCATTTTGAGAACAAAAATAATTGCTGATCCCCCACATCATAGTACTCAGAAAGCAGCCCAGCAGCCCCAAGTCTTATGACCAGACGTGTCTCCCACTGCCATTTGCCTCCTTCAGCAACCCACAGCTAACAGGCTAGAACAAACTAAGCGAAAGTGGACCATTTCCAGTCATCTGTAAATGTCCTTGCAGCATTTTTGGTCTACATCATGTGAGAAAATGACAATTCTCATTGGACTGAAAATTAGTTAAGTACAAAAACAAATGTATAATTATTTTTTTTAAACTCTATAGGGTATGATAGACATTTATTTTATTTTAGCTTTACAGTTTAAGGCAGGGGTAGGCAACCTTTCCCCTTTAAGGGCCGAGGGACTTCAGCTCCCAGAATCTCAGGATCTATTGGTCAACATGGGACTATTGGTCAACATGGTTGAGGCTTCTGGGAGCTGAAGTCCCTCGGCCCTTAAAGGGGAAAGGTTGCCTACCCCTGGTTTAAGGTTATCTGGCTTCTGTTTTGCATTTCACTCATAAACAGCGCACACAGGATGACATAGAAATTTCAGACGGTACAGATAAACTTGAGATGAAGAAAGTCTTGGTCTTTTCTTACAGACATTGAGACATTTATTCAGGAAACAGTAAAGTCTATGATTTTGAACATGTGATACATCTCATCAAGAATCATGGAGATGTTCTTTAGCAAGAAGCCTGAAGAAGGCTTTCTATTGACCTGTGTTTTTACATGTATGCATCAGAATGCAGTGAAGGGGTCCTCAGCTCTTTAATGAATGGAAATATTAGTTTTAGAGGAATTCTGTTTCATATTTTTTTCAAATAGACTCATTATCTGTATGTGACTGAAGGAAATCTTCTGAATTTTTCCTCACCATAGAGCTGTTAAAATAATTTCCAGAAAACACAGTATCCTTAGGAAAACTAACTTTTGACTATATAGGTAATAGGAATTTGCAGGCTGACATAAATGCCAACTTCAGTGGCTTGCAAGCTTTTCCTGACAAACTAGAAACATCGGGATTTGAGATCATATGGAGCTAGCTAATTGGGATAGGTCTTCTATATTCTGTGGCATAGCGGTATCAACCATGTACAGGATTTTATGGAGCCTATTAAAAATACCTTATGTGCCACCTTGCCCAGTTTCTGAGGCATTTGCTCAATTACCTTGTGGCTGGCAGCAACAAGAAAACATTTTTGTATAGAGAGTGTTTCATTCTAATCATCCTGGTTGAAATGGTAGAAAATCTAGAGGTTTTCTGAGGGAGGGGAGAAGGCATAAAACCATATGTCCGTTTTTCAGTCTGACATGTCTTCTTTCATGTTACTGCAACAGAAATTGAGGTATCTTGATTGAATTTTGACAACCTTTAAATAGTTATGATAATCTGCTGATGGGCATAACATTTAGTTTTTCTAGAACTAAACCCAGAGTGTTATTGCCTGTTCAGGCCTTAAATGCTGCTGCCTCTAATAAGACCAGTGTAGGGTCTGCTCATTCATAGCTTTTGCTAATTAGAGAAGATTGTGCCATACTAATACCTCTTTTCGTCCACTCATGCATGTTCTGATGTGGGAACCATGCAAGAGTGATATTCTCTCTTAACATTTCTCTTTGGATTCTCCTTTGCTCATTTTGGTTGTTTCTTCAGTTTTTCTTGTCATTACTCCATGAATAGGACAATCTGACAATCTTAACTGCCAGCATTCTAATTCACAGAGTCTCTTAGCTTGCTTAAAGTGGGCATGCTTGATGAAAATATATGCCCATTTCAGTAAATTGACATTGCTCTGTCCAGTATCACTTTTGAGCATTTTAAAAGCATTATGTGTACTTTTAGGGTTGAAGCACATGTTTTCTTCTGCAAATTTATAATGTATGCAATGTTTTGATTTGTTTAAGGCCTACATTTTTGTAGGGAAGAAGAGCACTTTTACTGTATGACCACAGCGTAGGCTGGCAGGTTCAGAAATAGCATATGGATATATACATTGTAATCACTATGTAACTTTTTAATATTTTATAGGCTTTTTTGGAATTGGCAACAGAAGAAGCAGCAATCACTATGGTTAATTATTATTCTGCAGTGACACCTCATCTTCGTAACCAACCCATTTATATACAGTACTCAAACCACAAAGAATTAAAGACTGATAATGCACTGAACCAGGTAAAATATTACTTGCTTGTAGTTGTTAATGATGCATTATTCTCTGTGTTTGTAAGCAGCTATGCAGCTGGCTTTGTTTTGTATAACACTGTAAAAGAGATTTATATATCTCTCTGCATGGTAAAAACCGTATTAATTGCAAACATCTAACCATGTTTAACATTTATTTGCTCTAAAAAAGGAATTGTATTAATAACCTTTTTAGCTTTGAGTTTAACCACCTAGCAAAGAAACTTGTTACCTGTTTCAGACATGTAACAAAGTCTTGTTTCCATTATGTCTAAGTAAGTCATTTAAATTACATAGTGATGGTAACCTCACTCTTTTTGATCTACTCTTCTGAGAATACAGTCTCTAAATATATATATATTCATGTTCACTCTGAGAAATAACTACAAAATAGATATTTGATCTTGAAGATGTTTAGAACCTATTCTCCCAGATCAAGACAATACTCTTACTCAAACTGGGAAACTACTGCTCCTGCAGGTGCTAACTTTAAGTCTTTGAAAGCTTTTGATCTTGCCATTTCCTAAGAAGAATGTTAAAGCAGCATTGACCCATGGTATGTCATATGGTAATACTTTCAAGCTCGTTTCTTGTGTTCTTTTCTTGATCATACTAACAGTGCTGTAACAAGCAACATTTTTAGGACTATTTCTGTTTCACTCTTCTCTTCATTAACTCCTGGCAGTTGTCCCGTTTGAAATTGAATTGTCCAGCCACCTTTTAGGCCAGTTTACTGGAAGATATTAACACTTGCTTGGTATTTAATTTTTTTTCCATACAAGTGGTTTCATTTGCCTACAGTGGGAACATTTGGAAAGTATTTTATGATTAAATCTTGAAACAGTAGACCTTCACAAGGTATTCTGGAGTTATAGAATAATTATACTTAAACAATGATTTTACTGATTTCCCGTTGTTTGCTAGATTCTCTCTCTCTGTATCATCTGTTTGAATTATATTTTTCTTTAATTATGAGACCCACAAACATATTAGATTGATGCTGAAGTACATAAAAAAGGAGCTGCAACTTGGAGAATATAATTATTCCACGATTCTGGACTAAAATGACATATGCTTTATAGATAGTGCCTTCATATGGTTAGCAGTGTGAACTAATAGAAATGTAATTTGTCATCCTAAAGCTTTGCAGGGTTATGTCAGCTTTCTTTCATTTGTTCTAGAGATTTCTTAAAGAAAAATGCTCTGTTAAGTGCATATTTAGTGCCCTCCCTCTCCAAATTAGTTTTTACTATATTAATAATTTGGTCGTAATCATAGTATCTTTTAGGGAGGGGAACCCAATAGTGGAAAAAGTTGGTGGAATACCAAGAGATCAGTAGATCAAAGATGAAATCCCTTGTTTTGTTATATTTAACCTGTTTTTCTGTCATGTAATATTATAAGAAAACTTTTAAAGGCAGACGGGCAGGAAGGAGTGGCCCAAGTCTTCTCTGCCCACAAGCACCCACCGCAGTAACTGCATGGCGAGCTCCCAAAGTGGGCCACAGCTGCAGGACCCACCCCACCTCACCAGGAGCCAGATTATCCTAGCTCCTTTTTGCTCCAGTCCAAAGGACCGGAGCACAGCTTTGCCACAGCTTTGGGGTACTTTGGAGGCATGCATCATTTGAACACCACGCCTCCAAAGCTTCATTTGGCCCGTCTGTTCTGGGCCTGAGAATACTTTTTTACATATAAATCAGTTTAATGTGTCTAATGTCAAGTTTCTTGTTACCTTATGGAAGGCCCATGAATTTCCACAGGGTTTTCTTAGACAAGAAATACTCAAAGGTGGTTTTGCCAGTTCCTTCCTCTGAAATATAGCCTACAGCACCTGGTATTTGTTGGTGGTCTTCCGTCCAAGTCAACTCTGACTTACAGCAACCATGTCATAGGTTTTAATTGGCAAGATATATTCAGAACAGATTTGCAGTTGCCTTCCTCTAAGTCTGAAGTCTGAGAAATAGTGACTTGCCCAGAGTCACCCAATGGGTTTCCATGGCTGAGAGGAGATTTGAACTCTGATCCCCCAGAATCCAAGTTCAACAGTCATGCCATTGCACCATGTTGTCTCTCATATTCACAACTTTTTAAAACTTTGGCTGTTACTATTTACTCGTATTCATTTGATTTTCAGTATGAGGTACTTTGACAATCACTTTGTAGACTGTACTCTCTTGCTCTTAAATGTATGAACTCCAAAGTTTTTAAGAAATATTGATTTATTTTTAAAAATCCAAAAAGTGGACTTATGAATGTAGCTCGTGTGTAAATGAAATGTTTTTGTGTTGGTTTTTTTTTTTTTTTTTAGAATTAAGTCTATTTGTAGGTTCATATAAGAAAACATGCATATTGCTATGTATTTCTAAGCTACCTCTACTTACATATGATATAGTCAAGCTTTATTTAAAAGAGGGTGGGGTGGGGTGGGGTGGGACTTCAGCAAAACAAAACAAAAGGTATTGATATTTCTTGCAAATTTTCTGAACAGTTTTGCAATGCTAGTTCCAGGCTGCATGCTTTGTTTGTTGGGCCACTGGAGCTCACTGGCAAAGAAAGCTAAATATCTCACAAAATTACAAATCCCAGAATTCCAGCGCAACAAGCCATAGCAGTTAAAATGGTGTCAAACTGCATTATTTCTGCAGTGCAGATGCAGCCATAGTCAGCTAAAGAATACATTAACCCCTGGATATTGTGATACCTATTAATAATAAATTTCTTCTTTAGAGCAGGGGTAGGCAACCTTTCCCCTTTAAGGGCTGAGGGACTTCAGCTCCCAGAAGCCTCAGCCATGTTGGCCAATAGTCCCATTTTGGCCAATAGCTCCTGGGATTCTGGGAGCTGAAGTCCCTCAGCCCTTAAAGGGGAAAGGTTGCCTACCCCTGCTTTAGAGGAGTGTAAAAGTCAACTACAGTGAACATTCAAATGACTTTTTAAAAAGTCTATCTTTTGGAACTGGTTCATACTAAGGAGATTACCACACTACACTCTTATAGTGCTGCTATTCACTTTAACTGCTCTGGCTGCTTCCTGCTGGATTCTGGGATTTGCAGTTTAGGGAGAGGCATCTAGAATGCTCAGCCAGAGAGCTCTTAGTCCTCACTGAACTACAAGCCCCAGAATGCAACAGGAGGCAGCCAGAGCAGTAAAACTATAAGAGAATAATAATAATAATAATAATAATAATAATAATAATAATTTTTATTTATACCCCGTCTTTTGCCGTAGCAATCAGGGTGGCTTACAAGTAAAACCAGATACAAAATTACCCCAGCAATAACAGCAAACATTATAAACAAATACACTGGACCCTTTAAAAATACATTAAATTCAAATATAAGTTAAAACTTAGAATTAAAAATTAAACAAAGTTAAAACAATAGGCACTCTGGGGCAGAATAAAGATATAAGGTCTGAGGGAATATATGGTGGGGGGAACCAAGTTAAATGAGTGGATTATTCCGGGTAAGCCTGCCGGAAGAGATCTGTCTTGGCAGCTTTTTTAAAGCCATCTAAGCTGGTTATCTAATGGATCTCTTCTGGCAAGGCGTTCCACAGTCTGAGAACTGTGGCAGAGAATGTAGTACATCCTCTGTGAGGTTGCCGCCAACCTAGTTTTTATTGGTTGAAGTAGCTTTTTCCAAGAGGACCTGAGGGCGCGGGGCGGATTATATGGATGAAGGCGATCCCCTAGGTAAGTTGGACCCAGGCCATGTAGGGCTTTAAAGGTTATCACCAATACCTTATACCAGGGGTAGGCAACCTTTCCCCTTTAAGAGCCGAGGGACTTCAGCTCCCAGAATCCCAGGAGCTATTGACCAACATGGGACTATTGGCCAACATGGCTGAGGCTTCTGGGAGCTGAAGTCCCTCGGTCCTTAAAGGGGAAAGGTTGCCTACCCCTGCCTTATACTGTGCTTGGAAACCAATAGGCAGCCAGTGTAGAGATTTCAAAACAGGTGTAATGTGATCACTCCTTGGTGTTCCGGTGATCAACCTGGCTGCCATATTTTGTACCAGTTGTAGTTTCTGAGTTAAGTATAAGGGTAGCCCCATGTAGAGTGCATTGCAGAAGTCGAGTCGTGAGGTTACCAGTGCATGTACTACAGTTTCTAGGTCCCTTACTTCCAGGAAGGGGTGCAGCTGGCGTATCAGCCGAAGCTGATAACAGGCGCTCCTGGCTGTTGCATTCACCTGATCTATCATGTGAAGCAACAAGTCTAGGAGCACCCCCAGACTGCAAACACAGTCCTTAGCGGAGAGCGTGACCCCGCCCAGGACTGGAGATTGCAACCCAATACCTGGTTTGGGGACACCTACTGTAAGTACCTCCGTTTTGTCTGGATTCAGCTTGAGTCGATTTTTCCTCATCCAGTCCATTACCGCTTCAAGACATTGATTGAGGAGAGAACTGCCATCTGCCATCATAACAGCTGACCGAGACATTGAGAAATATACTTGGGTGTCATCAGCATATTGATAACACCCTGCCCTATGTCTCCTGATGATCTCTCCCAGCGGCTTCACATAGTGTAGTGTGGTAATCTCCTAAAATACAAAGTGAGAGAGCTAATAGTTTCTCCTGGATAGTGAATTCTGTTAAGTATGGGGCACTAAAATGAAAAAGCCTTAACACTCAGTAGTTCATCTTAATTTTTTAAACTGCTTTCAAATAAAGCACCATACAAAGCACATTACAATTATCTAGCCTGGATTGCTGGTTTGGTCATGAAAAATCACAGCTGGTACACTCACCAAAGCTGATAAAACAGATTTCTGTACTTCAACAGTGACAAATCTAGGAGATCTGCTTCCTTTTCTCCAGCAAACATAGTCTTTTCAGTGCAACTGTTCTCTGAAATGTGTCCAGAAAAATCAGCATCCCTGCTGCAATATCTCATCTTGTCAGTTTCAGCCTTTTCATCAGCCCCAAACTTTTGTTATGTGGAGCCAAATTGCATAATTGCAATTACAGTTGCCCCTCTGTTTTCATGGACTTCAAGTTTGCGAGTGGGAAATGGAGCGGTATAAAATGGATGCACACGCCCCCATTCTAGCCTATGGGGCTTGAATATTTGCGGTTTTCCATTTTCGCGGGGTGGGGTCTGGAACAGATCCCCCATGAAAACAGAGGGGCAACTGTAGTTTTATTTGCAAAGAGCAGTGCAAACTGATTGTCACAATGTTTCAAGGGTTCTGCTAACTGCTGGGTCTGCAAAAAGATCCCTCCGCTCCCCAACCCTCTACTAGCAGATGTAATGATGGCAGATAAGTAAGGTTTCTTAGGTGTTATTATGGAGAATCCTTATAGTAGTTACTTACCTGCTATCATTTATAGGTTTCATGAATCTTCACTATTTAGACTTCTCCAGAATACCAGAATATCATTATTTCCAGTCCCTCTCCTCTCTCCCCTTTTTCAGTGACTTATTCTAGTTCCTCAAATCAAGGCAGCCATGTTTACTCATATGAGGAAGTAATATATTCATTAGAGCAAACTTATTTGCTTATGACCCTTTCATGGAGCTATGAGAAGGTTGACTAGCCCTGCATACTGATAACTTCTCTCTCAAGTCTACTTATTTCAACATTGCTTTTAGAAAAGAGATAGTTGGGTTTTATTAGACTCTTTGCATTCAGTGCAAGAATGCACAACCTGGAGCATCCCATGCCACCTTTCCTTCACCTATTTGTTGTCACTGTACTGATATTAAACAAGTATAGGTTTTCCAAAATTCCACAGAATCTGGGATCATGCTTGAGCCATCTAAAATTACCCAGCTATGTCTGTGGTTAGTGTCATCATCATGTCTGTTAATTTGTATGCCACTTCTACCTGATAAAACCATGCTAGCCTCAAAAAGAAGTTCCATAATTGAACAGCAACATTTCCTGATAACAATAGTTACAACTCAAGATGTAAATAATCAAACAGTAGGCTAATCCAGTGGTTTTCAAATGGTGGGGTGGGACGGGGGAGAGAGTTGCTCAAGGGGGGAGGGGCATGAGACTTGGAGGCCCTGATCCCCCTCCTCCTCTTCCCAAACTTTTTCTATTCTGGAGGGGAAGAAAAAGGCAAGGAGGATACTTGGAACCTCTGCCTGAGGGAGGAGGAGAGCTATTTCCTTATAAAATGTTAAAATATGAATACATCAGTATGTGAATGAAAATACACAGATTAAACCAGGGGTAGGCAACCTTTCCCCTTTAAGAGCCAAGGGACTTCAGCTCCCAGAATCCCAGGAGCTATTGGCCAACATGGGACTATTGGCCAACATGGCTGAGGCTTCTGGGAGCTGAAGTCCCTCAGCCCTTAAAGGGGAAAGGTTGCCTACCCCTGGATTAAACAAACAAAATATTTATATTCATATAGTTCGTTGAGCAGGGGAGTACTGGTATTGGCATTGGTTCATAGTGTGGGGAACAGTTGGTCTTATGCACAACAACAGCAAAAACAAAACATGACAAGCCTGTATTCCAGAAGACTACGTATTCCTGTAGAGTGGGAATATACCTGACTTCTAGAGCTTACTAGTGGTCAGGTACTGTTCTTTCATGTAGCAGAAAGCCACTGTGGGACTTTCTTCAGGGTTGTGATATTGATCAGCCAGACTTAGTTATTTATCTATCTGGAGCTTCTCTTCAGTTATATGAGCACTGATGGTTTTGCTAGTTAGAAGGGGCTATACAAGCCTGTTAATAGCAAAGAAATTGTAGCTATTATACATTAAGGAATGAATGGCTTAAAAATCTGGCTCTTAAAATATTCATTTTTGTCATATGGAAATGGGGGGGGGGGATAAAAAAACAGTGCTACAGATTCCATTGTCATCGAATATGCTAATGTGTCCAAACCTAATTCATATATGCTAATTTTGAATGCTTTCCCCCTCCTTTTTATACAGCGAGCTCAAGCAGTTCTACAGGCAGTGACTGCTGTACAGACAACAAATACTTCCATAAGTGGAACTACAGTTAGTGAGAGTGCAGTAACTCCAGCACAGAGTCCTGTCCTTAGAATAATTATTGACAACATGTACTACCCTGTAACCCTTGATGTTCTCCACCAAGTAAGTCTTTCTTTTTGTGGGGATTTACCCCATTGCTATTTCAACAAAGAGCCAAGAAATAATTACAGTAAATGTGAAGCCAATGCTAAAATTGTTAACTCAGGGTGTAGATATCCTTTTTCCAAAATCTAGTAGATCTTACTTTGTGTTATGAAGGCCTGTGTTTCCCTCCTTTCTGCCAAGCAAATGTAAAACATTGTAATATTAGAACCCATGTACATTCTGCTTGAATACATGGAGAGAAGAATCTACGGTACATATGGGGTTACCATTTTAATGGGAGCTTCACACTTATAATTGTATCCATCCTGGCCTATAATTCAAAACTGATTCCTGGGCGAGGAGCTTTGCAGCATGGTGGAAAGGGTTAGTATTTGATTTGCTGTACCTAACTACCTAAAGACCAGGTAGATGGGTTTTAGTCTACCATAATACCATATAATAAGGGTGTGACTTTTTTGACAGTCTAAAGTAGAAATAAGAATGATAAGTTGAATGTAAGATTATTTCTCCCCCCTACCCCTAGCAGGGGTGGGGGTGGGGGGTAGAGTGAGTGAAAATTAGTAATACAAGAGTTGATCTTGATGTTTCTACCAAAAACTGATGAATGTGCAAATACTATTAAGGACATATAATGTTCATTATCTGTTAAAATTGACCAGGTCTGTATTGGGATCCTTGGTTTAAATCTAGACATAACTGTTCTTAGAGTACATCCCTTGAAATCAGTGGGACCCAAATTATTTGTTACTACAGGGCCTCTGCAGACAAGCGGCCATGGGCTGCCCCGAGAAGCCGCGGATTGGGGCCGAGGTACCTGCACTCCTCGGCCCCAATGCACCGCTTTTCGGGCCCTGGAAGGAGCGGTAAAGTAGTGCTTCCGCAAGGGGCCGAAGGTGCGCCGCAAGAGGCGTTGGGCGCCTCTTCGGCACCTCTTCCGTTGCAGAGTGTCCGGACGCTGCAGCGGAAGGACGTTATTGGAGCGCCCGTCGTGTGGAGCAACGTGTTTGGGAAGGGGTTGGGGCACCCAGCATGAGGCTGCCCCTTCCGTTCCTTACCTCCAAGATGGCGCAAAGCACCATCTGCAAAGGGGGTACAGTTGGCCATCCACATTTGCGTTTTTGACTTTCATGGATTTGATTCTTTGCGGTTTTGAATAATATGTTCTCTCTAGGAGTCTCTAGGTCAGGGGTCGGCAGCCTACGGCCTGGGGGCCAGATCCGGCCCCCTGAGGCCTTTAGAGCAGCCCCAGTCCGGTCTTGCCCCCGCCGCACGAGTTGCAGCCGCCATTTTGTATTCCAAAATGGCACTGCGACTCTCTCCCGCATGCGCCGGCGTACTGCGCATGGACATGCGAGCGTGCGCGCGTGGCGCCATCCCCGCCGGCCCGAGGAAGAGCCGGAAGACCAGTGGACCGGCCCCAGGTAAGAAAAAGTTGCCTACCCCTGCTCTAGGTCCTCCAGCGCAACTCTGCCAGAGTTGTGCTGGAGAAACTTGAAGTTCCTAAAGAAAGCACTTCTCTAGGCATTTGTAGGTCCTCCAGCATGATTCTGTTATCAACCTCTGGCAGATGTTGACCATAGAGTTGCACTGATCTGGAGATTCCTAGAGAGGTGTTCTTTTAGGTAAAAAGAGTAGCGTTTTTTAATTTGCATTTCCCCCCCACATTCATGGGGGTCCTTCACCCCTAGCCCCAGCGAATACTGTAACCCCTATTTACTTTATGGGGTCTATACTATCTTACCATTATTATAGAATGCTGATTTAATGCCTTAATAAAAAGGTGTGGTAGTATGTGGAGGTTTCTAGTCAAAATAGATCCAGAAACAGGCCGTCTAAGTTCATTAACATATTTTACAAACAAAATGTCTCATTTTTATCCATGTTTTATTTTTGAAACTTTATTATCATCCTGTGTTGTTTAAACTATGACAGTGCAGAACATAATAGGAAGTCTTTGAATGCACCTCAAGATGCTGATGACTGTTCATATTTTTGTGACGTGTGCTTTCTCGAGAAGAAAAGATCAACTCAACTGGCCTTCCTAAGCATTTCATGTAGCCACAACCATTTGGCTATATGGCTGGCTATGTTATGCTAATTGTATAAAGGGCCATTTAGAGGTATTTGATCCCATACCTTTATTGCTGCTAAGTAGAAGTGGATTTGCAGTCTCTTTGATGGGAGCCTTATAGGAGCAGACTATAAGGATAATTAAGATCCATTATGTAGTCCCTGGTTGGTTGGTAATAAAAGAGAGAGAAACACTCAAATGAAAAGATTGTAAGAACCAATATGCAAAACAATTAAGTAAAGCTATATTTGTAGTAGTTGGCATTTTTCTGTTTTTTAGAATGAGCAAGCTGGAAAGAATCTGGCTTTAATGTTGGGTACCTACTCATTGAGACCACAAACATGGCTTTTTCATATGAAAAAGCTATGTTTGCGGCCTCAATGAGTAGGTAGGCAACATTAAAGCCAAAGTCAAATTCAAAAATTTGAGATGATTTTTCAAATTTTTGAATTCTTGGGTTATAAGAAATCATTCCCATTGAATTAACTTTCTGGAAGGTGCAGTACTATATAGAGACTGTTATATTCTTTTCCTACCAGATTTTTTTTAAAAAGTCATTTGGCAGTCACTAATATTCTGTACATTAAAAGTTCTCATTCCAGGTTGAGATATTTTATGTATGAAGACGTGGAATGTAGTCCATGAAAGCTTGTGTCATAATATATTTGTTAATCTCTGAAGTGCCAGAAGATTAGTCCTTACTGTGAAAAACACAGCTCTGGATGTCTTTGATAAAACATGGTTTGTTGCATGTGTTTTATGACTTGTAGATTTGACTACCTATGCAATTTATTTCTCCCCAATAGATATTCTCCAAATTTGGAGCAGTTCTGAAAATAATTACATTTACAAAGAATAACCAGTTTCAAGCATTGTTACAGTATGGTGATCCAGTAAATGCTCAACAAGCAAAACTCGTAAGTACAGTTGTAATTAATTTTATTTAGCCTACTTACTAATAGGAAGCTGAATTTTGATTTGTGAGGCAAAATGAGCAATTTTATAAAAAAAACAGAAAAGGTAGAGATTTTACATGAACATTCATATCCCATTGTCTTCAGCTAAAGACTTTTCTTAAAACATTGAGCCCCATATTAAAAAAATAATAATTAAATAAATGGGCAGTTTGGTCTTTATGGTTTCATCCAAAACTTTACTGGGGCAAAAATGATTTACTTAAAGTTTTCAGAGTAATCTCAGTAGCTACAGTACTCATTGCAGTAAATCATCAGTCATGAACTAATAAATGAAAGTTTACTGTGAAGGTGCAAAATATTTTTTGTTGTGGCTCAAAGAGTAAGTAAACAGCAACAATGTGGCATTAGTAATAATGCCAATTAAATCAAATTCAGTTCTAAGTTGTAACACAACAAAATCTGAATAAGTTGAAAGAACGTACCTTCAAGGCACTGTATAAACCTAGAATTGATGGTTCACTGTGGTATGCAAAACTGGCCATTTAATAGAGGCCTCTATTCCTGTTATTCATGCAAAAGTATAATTTTATGTTGTAACCACTTAACCTTTTGTATGCTTTTGAGAACAAGAGTTAAATGGAAATTACGGAAATATTATTATTAAGGAAGTAATGTTGAAGATTATTTTAATATCTCACTTTGAATTAACTGGAGAATTTGCATTGGTTAGGATTATGTACCTAAATATTAGCTATATGCTAAAGTTAGAAAATAGTCTTTAAAATTAATATGAAAATTCTTGACTTAATCCAGTTTTCTAGAGAACACTGCATAGCTCTAGTGTGTATATAGACACTGGATATGCTGCTGAGAAATGGTCTGAAGGTGGCAGTGGCAGCTGAATAGTATGCACTTAATTTTAAATAATTTTACCAGAATTTGGGCCATTTTGGAATATTGTATAAACTGTACGAGGGGGTATCATAAAGTTTTAATTATCACCTTTTAAAAAAATAGTCAGTTTGTTTTGATGTGTAGTTGTTAACTTATTTCTATGTAGTCACCATCCAGATTTACACATTTTTCTCAGCGTTTCTTGACCCTCATACCATTATTGTAGAAGTCTGCAGGTTGCGCCTTAAAACACTCTTCACTTAATGAATGACATCATCTATGTTGTCAAAAAGGTGACCCCCACAACAGATCTTTCATTTTTGGAAAAAGAAAAAGTCACTTGGTGATGATGACACTGACAAAATTTCATCAATATACCATAATAACCTCTGATGATAATTATTATTTTACAATACCCCCTCGTACTTCTCCATCTTACACTTTAGTTACTTCTGGTACAACCTGTAACAAAAATAAAGGACACAATGAGTTGATTTTCTCACTTAGGGACCAATGATGACACTGACAAAATTTCTTCAATATACCATAATAACTTTTGGGTGATAATTATTATTTTACGATACCCCCTTATATTGCTAGGAAAGAGGATTAAAGTACTAGAAAATGACTTGTGGTAGTTAATCTTTTAACATTACTGGTACATAATCTAGATAACACCTTTATAGTTGGTGTACAAGGTAGGTTAGCAAGGATTCTGTTATCAACCAGTAGAATTCAGCCCTTAATATGAGAGTCATATGAAATTAATTCCTTTGGTGGCAGCAGTCTAGACTTGAGTTATTTGACAGGCAGTGTTGTTGCACATGAACAGTAGGTGTGTAGCAGTATGAAAATGAATGTTGTAAAGGAAAGTTATAAAGAAAGACATATGAATGTTTGGCACTAAAAGCAAGAGTGGGAAACAGGGTTAGGAAAGCGCACAGCATGAGGAAGTTATAAAGAAGAGTTTATGCTGTGCGCTTTCCTAACCCTGTTTCCAAAAGGGTCTCTAAATTCCCACCCCAACCGCAATTTGAACATCAAAAAGCATCCACCAAAAAATGAACAATAATTGTACCAAAGCCAACAAATGGACCAATAGAACCGTAATTTTCAAATAGTGGTCTTTATAGGATATCACAATAACTGAAAAAGAGCAATTTAAGAAAAGCAAGCACCTCAGGGAGAGTATTTCCTAAAGAGCATGGTGAAAACAGCTTAATTGTCAACATTGCTGTTGACTATGATCATAATGGTTATGCTATTGAGAATTTCTATTTGGGTTGTAAAACTTGGCTAAATTCAGATGCCCGTACATAGCATGACTTGCAGAATCAGGAATGTGCTTGGCCTTTCCCAATCTTCTCTTCTCCACTTCCTCTTTTACTCTGTTGTTTTCGGTGATCTTTGAATGAGGCAGTGATTTTGAGCATAGATTGGGTACCAGCATATCCAGAACCAGATATGGACTGAAAGGCTTTCATGACTGGCATGCCTCCTCCCATCCTGCTGGTGGGGAGACTTTTTTGAGGATTGACCCTTTGAGATTCTGTGTGAAATGGGGTTTTGGTAGTTGCCATTGGGCTTTTCTACCACTTGCATGTAGTCTTATCACTTGTGTTGTTTGGCTCTCCAAAGGATACAAGGTTATGTGACAGGATAATAAAAATTCCTCACTTCTTATTTAGAGGCTAGTGTTAACCATAGTTTGTTCAACTTGTAGTAAACTACACATTGAAGAGATGAGGAAATTATCTAGGGATTCTGTATGCAGAATGAGCTTTCTTACAAGCCTGTAGTGTATTTTGCTTTATTTGTGGGAGTTATCGATACTTAGAGTAATAACTAAATAACTTGTACCATTTATTTTGCATCTCATGAAGAAATTCTCTTCTATCCAGTAACTAACCTTATTTTCAGAACTGCTCTCATTTTTTTAAATAGCTATGAGTCAAATAATAATAATAATAATAATAATTTATATCCCGCTCCTCTGCAGAGCAATCGGGGCGGCTTACAACGTTACAATTTCCATACAGATATATTAAACAGAACATAAAATCCTGACTCCCACCCATCCTTTAAGAAGTAAGGGTTCTTCTTATTCTAGGCCCAATGGTGCTTGGCCTAGTGTCTCTCCCCCAGATGACATCGGATGGTAATGGAGGGAGGGCTCTTATTATTATTTTAGGCCCGATGGTGCTCGGCCTAGTGTCTCTCCTCCAGATGACTTCGGATGGTAATGGAGGGAGGGCTCTTATTATTATTTTAGGCCCGATGGTGCTGGGCCTAGTGTCTCTCCCCAGATGACATAACTCTGTAATGCACAAGAATACACCTATTTCAACAGATCTAAGTATAGAAGAAATGGTGTGACAAATACAAGACAAACTGTACAACATATTTTTCTAAGTATTCTATCAATGATATATAAAGTAGACACTAATTTTGGAAGTGGATTGATAATTTCATACTTTCTAGGAAAGAACCCCTGATAAGGCAGAACATATGTTAATGAATACTGAGATAATGAAATCGGATACACCTAGATAGATCAGGATTCTTCTCACGCTACACCTGGCATCCTGTTAGTGGTGTGTGTGTATAAATTTCCCTCACATCTGTATATGTATATTTGGGGGCACTGCGCAGCAGGGGTTCCCAACCTGAGGTGCCCGCACCTCAATGGAGTGCGACAAAGAGTTGGTTGTGTCCTTAAGTGACAAGTCACAAGTCATCGCTCAGTTTTTTCTGAATGAATTAGAATCTAATTGCTCAATTCAGATTTGCATTTTATGCACTGAGCTTTATTTTTTTAAGTTCAATTTGTTCACCCACAGTATTATGTGTGGTTCAAAATTTAGAAATTAGACTTCTTCATCTTCAAATGTGATACTACTTTTGTAGGGGTTGCAAACATCAATCAAACATTCCCTAGGGGTGTGAGGCATAGAAAAGGTTGGGAACCACTTCTGTACAGCCCGTGAACCCTTCCCCCGCCACCCATCCTACAACCCCAACAAATCTCAGCATTGATATAATCATTTCTTGTCTGACTGTGTGAGTAGAGGCTATGTAGGTGGAGGAAATGGCCATGTGGATGTGGAGCTTCAGAGGCTGTATGGTAAGTCCAGGTGGTGGTATATTGCTCCGCCTACTATATAGGTCTAAATGCAAAAGTACTATGCTATGCTGAGCCATGGAGGATTCAGCTTGCTTGTGTTAATTAGTATTTATTACCATTCGTACTTTCGCAATCTGTTTCTCTCTGGCCTCACTATAGTTGCACCTCCGACTGTGTATACTGTGAATATAGCTGAAGTTTGGATAACACACCATGTTTTTTATGAAGTGGGCTATAGTCCGCAAAAACACTATAACAAATTTATTAGTCTTTGTGGTGCTGGGCGATTCTGGTATTTCAATGAGAAAAGAATCTTTAGTAGTATTTCTTGATCTCTGGCAGAGAAAATAATTGTAATACCTTAACTTATTGTATATATTTAACTTACTGTATATATACAAGTCTAGAATTTTAGTAAAAAAATCAACCCCCGAAAACTGTGTTGCCTTATTCACAGATCATTACTATATGCGGGTAAGTACTATATTTTAACTCTTATCAAAAAAGGACCCATCCCCTTCTCTGAGTGGAGTAGTGAAAGTCGAGAATTTAGTCTATCCCAGGAGAAACTAAAAGAACCATCGCCTCTGATCTTTTCTGGGTTAAAATCAGGCAAAGTTGTCACAATAAAGGCTATAGTCACTGCTAACATAGGGTCAAAACAGAATGGCAAAAAACACTGGCTGCGTGGTGGTGTATGCACAGTGCACGCCCTGCTGACTGCACAGTGGGTGGTGGCACGGCGTTTCTGCAGCACGGGCATTTACATGCACTGCACTGCAGACACACCAAAAAGCCACAGCAGTGACAAAGGCAACTTTTTCCTGGCACAAAAAGAAGCAGCACAGGATGCTGCTCCTTTTTGTGCCAGAAAAATGCCGGGTTGTGGCCGTGGTGTGCGATTGCTGCGGCCCCAATCTGGTGATCAAAGGGGCAGCATTAAACTGCCCCTTTACGGCCATTTGTTTTGACCCATAGTTGCCATTTGCTTTGCTTTGTCTTTTCATTCTTTTTGACTTGTGTGCATTTTCTGTTCCTGTTCGCCTGTTCCTGTTCCACGTATCACACAGCCATTATTTACCATTGTTGCCTCCTGATCTATCCAGCCTTTAGGGTGAACATAAACAGTAATGTCTGCTGGATTTTGTATGTTCTTTGGCACCATTTTCATTTGCTTTGTCCTTTACATCCTTTGTTACATGCCCTTAAGTTTCACCCTCGACTTATCCATGGGTCATGCCAAAATCCACAATTTTGGCCTTGAAACCTGCTCTCGACTTACACATGAAATCGACTTATAGTTAAGTATGTATGGTAGATTTCCCAAAGCATGTAATCTCAGCTCATTCACTGGAAAATAAAAGGTTTATTCTATGCATATTTACTAAAATGTGAGTTCCACTTATTCATCATAATGGAAATACCCCCTCTAGAAATAATGAAAACCTGAATGCCTTTTTGCTAGCACTGTCACATGAATGTACTTTTGAAAATTAATTCTATTAAACTTATATGAATTTCCATATGAATAGAAACAGTAATTCCAAATAAGAAGTATATATCATTTGTCTAAACACAGGATGCTGGTATAATGTAGTGTATTTCACTATAAAATCCTTACCTAGCCTCTTGAATGGGGTCTGATTGAACAGAAGATGCAGATGAGGATGTATATCTGCATTAACAAAGTACATGAAATGCTACTTTTCTGTGTACATCAGTCCTTTGCTTGACTGGGAAAACTGTTTGGGGGCATGAACAAGATTTATTATCTTAAAACCCATCAAACTGAGATGTTGAGATGCTTTCTTTAGGAGTTATACCTGCTTTCTTTTGGGAGTGGAGATTAGTAAAAGACCTCTCAGTTGAGGCATGGTGGAAACCAGCTATGAAGCAAAGTTGGATTGGATTGGTAGTATCTTACATCTGACCCGCATGCTACAAGACCACAAAGTTAGTCCTTGAAATGATGACGACAAGCCTAGAAGAATGCTATCGTCTGACATACAATAGTATCATTACACTGTGTATGTGTAATTCTCTTAAAGAGTTTTTCTGTATGTTAGAGACTGACAGATAGCAGAATGCCTTTTCAAAGATTGCCCTTGGTGTCTTTTGAAAAGGGCTTTTAATCTCCTGCTTGATTAATTGAAGAAATATCCTTAATAGAAAACTTCTAATTGAGTTAAACTGTTTCATTAATTTGAGTCCTGGGCCCACCTTCTTGGGAATAAACTCCCATTCCATGTACTGAAACAACCTTCAAATAGATATACAGAAGACTGTACAATAAATATTATAGCTTTGCTTATTATCAGTTCTGAAGAAAGAAACTCAAGCTGTCTTCATAAGAATATTGTCAAATCGAAAACTATAGAAGTATTGTTGTGTTGTTGTTTGTTATTAGTGTCTTGTGTGCAAACAAACCCATTCTTTGGTTCAGTCACTGTTTTCTATTTTAATTTGCCTGGCCCATAGTAGAGCTATTCATGTCAGCAAAAGTCATATTCCATAGATTGGGTTGGTTTATTTGAGATCTCAAAGCAGATGGCAAATATCTCCATCATCTGAGAGATGCTAATTATCTGCATGCATGTTGTGAGATGTTATTGTGAATACTGTTTATGAATTGAATTTTTCCTGCCCGTTTTGTATTTGCAAAGTTACTTCCATACATTTTAATAAAGAAATGATAATTCAGCAAAATTACCTGTCTATACAATAGTTACTTGCTAATATGTATTGTTTTTTGTAAATGGTTCTCTCAGATGAGATGGAATGGAGTATAAATACAAACATCCAAGGTCAGTATTGTAATTACATACATTAACACACATCCTGTCCTAGTTCTATATATTGAAATACTGAAATCCAGCAGGAGACGGTCATAAAAAGATATATTCAGCCAACAAGAACATCTGTGATACTGATTATTTTTCCACTTACCTCAACTGCTTGCATTTCTATCCCATTCCTTTTCATTAAATGAATCACTGTGTAATCAGCCATATTCACCTCTGCTTCAGTGGAAACATTATTACTGATATTTAATTATTCATTTTGAAGTTGATAATTTGGACATAAGTTCACAAATGTGTCCTAAATCTCATCTAACTAGGAATAGCAAAGCTGAAACTACTTTGATAGAGTGATGTTGCACCGTCACAAAAGAGTCCGCACGCCATCTTTTTGGTTGAGAAAATGGCCACAACTTTATTTATCTGTACAGGGTTAGAAATAATATCTTTCCAATAATAAATTATTAACTTGACTATAACTTCGTTCTTGACACATATGTCCGTGCACGTGACTTAACACCTGATGTAATAATTGACTTTAACCAAGTCAATCTATTAAGGATAAGACACGCCCTCACAAGCATATGTCAAGAAGGTTCTCGCAGAAATTGGTAAACATGTCAACAAGTCATCCTCTCCCCATACCAAATTAGACGTCAGCACCAAATGTATGACGTAAGCAAATTATGAAGTCATCATTAAGGTTGTCGACGTAAGAAATTTTTTTAAGCTGTGGATGTAAACCCTTCACCCCCATTAACTAATCAAGTATTGTAAATTCAAATATCTGAATTATCCCTGGGGGAGGGTCCCTGCCTGCCCCAGCCTATAATGGATTTGCACAATATTTGACCAAAATACCCTGTCCCAAGTTGTGACCAAATCAGCAATAAATTCACAAAACCACACATGTGTGCATTAATAACAAACAATGACAGCACCAATTATCACTATAATGTAAACCCACACTACATCATTTTCAGGGAGGGCGAAAAACCCAAGTTACAATAACTATGGGAAAATTCCCTCCCGGCCCACGAAGGCAGCCAGCCAAAGCCTGAGAGTAAGAAACCACCTACTAGATTGAGGGTGGGTGGGTTGGGTCACTTGGCTGCCCGAGCTAAAATGGCTGCTGCCACGTGGCAGCAGGGGACTAAATAGTCCCCAAATCCTGCCCGAAATCTCGCGAGACTAACCAGTTTCGTGAGATAATGTGGGCTATTGGGGATCTCGCGAGATCCCCCTGATTGGCTGGGAGGCGCAGGAAGGGCGGGACTTCCTGCCCTCCCAGCCAATCACGGCGTCGGCCTCTTACAATGGCCGGCACAACAGAGAGCCCCTCCCGACGCGTCGGGGGGGGTGGGGTTCTTTTTGTTTATTATCAGACCGGATATGGTTGAAAAGAATCATTTTACTACTTATAGTAATCTTTGACTGAAGGCTAAAAATATATTAATTTAACAAGTTGAAAGAAGACAGAGTAAAATTGATTAAAATGCTTAAATGATTTAAAACCATGCACATGTGCAGATTTGTATAAATCTGCCTAGTGAGCAGAGATTTTTAAAAACACAGAGTTTTGTCTGTTAGGCTAGAAGCAAGCAACCACTTGACTGCATGTTAGCTCACTGTGGAAAGAGGAGTGATCTGTTAGCATGCACCACCACTTCTGAAGATATCCATATGATTGCCGGGTGATAGGCTCAGTATGGCTGAAGATAAGCTCCCTACATGATTTGAGCTGCCTTGTGGTGGGGTTTTAAAGCTACTGCTTTGCTGTAGGTGAGTAAAGCAGGTGCTATACAAAATTTGAATTTCAAGCAGTCTATGTTGTAGATTACAGCCAAAGCAACTTGATACTTCTACATAAGCCTGTTTAAGAAGTCCAGCATCCATTTGCCAACAGTGGCTAGCTATATGCCTCAAGGAGGTGCAGGAATGGGGCTTAAAAGATGCAGACTTCCCTAGCTCTTTTCTTAGCAGAAACCAACATTCATAGGCATAATACAGTCAGCCCTCCATGTCCACAGATTCTTTATCCACAAATTCAGCCACCTATGGCTTGAAAATATGTTGTTATTTGTGTTTTGTTTTAGTTTTGGTTTGGATTGGATTTTGGTAAGCAGTGAATAAGAGTGTCTGTCCCCTTATCCCATAATTTCTAAATTTTAGAAACAGCAAGTTAAATTTAAATTTCCAATAGCAAACCTTGATTTTGCCATTTTATATAAGGGACATCATTTTACTACCCCATTGCATTTAATGGTTTTAAGCATACATGGATTTTGGTATCCATGGGGGAGGGTCCAAATCCCAGCAGATAACAGCTGTACTGTTAAGACTTTTAGAGTTGGATTTTTTGTCCTCTTCATATTTGTCCCATCTTATGTCAGTGCATTTCAAACATTAATCTTTGTAGTATGTAAAGAAACTATTTTATCCCCCCCCCCCCCGAAACTACCAGTGCATGTGCAGGTGTGCATGTACGGTACTTACAGACCAGGAGGCTCTGATTGCTTTAATCTTGCTAATAATTTTGGCTGACCATTCTGTATTCTATCTTTACATACCATTTCTGAGTTGGATGACCAAAGTTTTCTAAATGTAACTGGGTGATAGCTTTATATGAAGATATTGATATACTTGATGTTTTATTTTTAGTCTCTTGTCTAATAATACTTAGCATTTGCTTCACCTTTTCACAGTCACCACACACTGTTGAAATTTCTTGTTGTGTTTTCTAACATATCACTTGAGACTCTGTTGGTCTATATTCTTGGGGATGTTTTCCCCCCACTATGCACTGCTCTTGTGCTGAACCATGATGGCCATTTATATCCAATTTCCCTGTATTTTGAAAGTTTCTTTTAAATTACCACTTGGCAGACCACATAGTATTTCACATAGTATTTCACTATCCTGAATAATTTTGTGTCATGCAAAAATTTAGCTGTATTATTTCACATTCTAATGGCAGGATAGTGGTCTAATTTTATGCACATTTGTAAGTTTGTTTCTTTCCATTCTGAGAACTGTCAATGTATTCATACCCCTGGTTTCCTGGGGGAGGGGTAATGTTTTGTTTTTGTTTTGTTTTGGATTTTGGTAACCAGTTAATAAGAGTGTCTGTCTTCTTATTCCATAATTTCTAAATTTTAGAAACAGCAAGTTAAATTTATTGGTTCATTTAGCTAAATTTCTTTTGTACTGAGCAACAGTTTCTCTGTGGTCTTATGAACCTTTCCTAGAGATGCCTGACACTGTGTTTGAGGCCTTTTTCTATATAAAGCATGCACTTTATCACTGAGCTACATGCCTTCTCAGGAACTTTAGATGAAAGGACTTTAACAAGAGTTTATATGGAAGTCCAGATATATAACATCTGTCAGATCATCTCTGTCTGAAATTTGTTGTGAGTGTGCAAAAGGCAGTCGAGGTTGGCAAGGCAGAATTTTTCTTCACAAAAGCCCTAGTGAAGGCTTGATAGTTTGTGTGCATAATTGTAGCTTTAACTGTTATATACATACTTACCTGGGATAGACATGAGGTTAATTGTGTTGTAATTTCCTAGCCTTTGTTTCCTCCATCCGCCTAGTTAAGATTGGTATTACGTTCATAACATTCTAATCTTCATGCTGCCAACTTCTTTCTTTCAGTTAGTCTCAAAGGTGCTACAAGATCTCTCTACATACTGATTCTAATCTTCAGTTACGCAGGGGTAGGCAACCTTTCCCCTTTAAAGGCCGAGGGACTTCAGCTCCCAGAATCCCAGGAGCTATTGGCCAACATGGGACTATTGGCCAACATGGCTGAGGCTTCTGGGAGCTTAAGTCCCTCGGTCCTTAAAGGGGAAAGGTTGCCTACCCCTCAGTTACAGAATCCAATGTTAGTGACAAACCATTTTTTTCTCAGAATAAAACTTTTACATTTTAGCTAGTTATCTCAGAACTCTTAGATATATGCGATCTAGAATTATAGACTCTTTAATCTAGTATTGGATAGCCCTACTCATCCCTTGTCACCTCTGTGTCTTAATTCTTCAGGTAACTTCTTCAGGGTGGATAAACCTACCAGCCTAAATCTTTTTCAGTGAAGAGATTCACTTGTGGAATTCAGCTGCTCTTCAGTGTCTCTTCACCCCTCCTCTTTTTTAATATTTAAGTGTTAAATAGCTGTAGAGGTTTATTCTGCATCTATCATATAATGCTATTTTAATGTAATTTTTTACCAACTTGTTGCTGATTCTATTTTTGTGCATTTCTTATCAGCATACTTTGCTTTTCATTTGGTCATATGCCCACATTTTAAAGGAAATCTTAAAATGCCTTCAAGTTTTTAAAAGAGTTTAATATATTGTTCTATACTATATATACTTTGCTAGTATACTTTCTATCTGAGCTACTAGCATATCTTTAAATCATGTCCAAGCATCTCCAACAGTTTTCATTTTCAGCTTATCCTCTAGTTTTGTGAACTTAGGTCTTTTGCAGTTAAACATTAACCATATTGGACTTCCTGATAGTTTTGCATTTACATATTCATTGAATGTGTTAGCATTACTAGTAGACATTGTTCTGAATTATTTCAACAAGAATGTAAATTATGAAGCAAATCTTGTGCAAGGCAGGATAAGTCTAGAGTCACTTTGAGGGTACATTCTTTTTTTGTTTCTTCATTCTCCAGAAAATGTATTCAGCTTAGCCAGTGGGAATAGAATCAGAATCCTAGAGTTGGAAGAGACCACAGGCCATCCAGTCCAGCCCCCTGCCATGCAGGAACTCAAAATCAAACCATCCCCAACAGATAGCCATCCAGCCTCTGTTTAAAGAAATCCAAAGAAGAAGACTCCACCACTCTCTGAGGGAGTGTGTTCCACTGCTGAACATCTCTCACTGTCAGGAAGTTCCTCCTAATGTTGAAGTGGAATCTCTTTTCCTGTAACTTGCATCCATGGTTCTCTAGAGCAGCAGAAAACAAGCTATCAACCTCCTCAATATGACATCCCTTCAAATATTTAAAGAGGGTTATCATATCCCCTCTTAACTGTCTTTTCTCCAAGCTAAACATACCCAGTTCCCTTAGTCATTCCTCATACGCCATGGTTTCCAGACCCTTCACCATTTTAGTCACCCTCCTCTGGACACGCTCCAGTTTTTCAACATCCTTTTTGAATTTTGGTGCCCAGAATTGGACACAGTATTTCAGGTGGGGCTTGACCAAAGCATAATACAGTGGCACTATTACTTCCCTTGATCTAGATACTATACTTCTATTAATGCAGCCTAAAATTGCATTGGTCTTTTTAGCTGCAGCATCACACTGTTGACTCATGTTCAACTTGTGGTCTACTAGGACTCCAAAATCCCTTTCACATGTAGTCTCCTTAAGCCAGGTATCCCCCATCTTATATCTATGCATTTCATTTTTTTGCCCTAAGTGCAGTACGTTACATTCCTCTGTGTTGGAATTCATTTTGTTAGCTTTGGCCCAGCTTTCTATTAAAGTCATTTTGAATTTTCATCCTGTCTTCTGGGGTATTAGCTACTCCTCCTAATTTGGTGTCATCTGCAAATTTGAGAAGCATGCCTCCTATTCTTTCATCCAAGTCATTGATAAAGATGTTGAATAGCACTGGGCCCAGGAGAGAGCCCTGTGGCACCCCACTGGTCACTTCTCTCCAGGATGAAGAGGAACCATTGCTGAGCACCCTTTGGGGTCAGTTAGGCAACAAATTACTAATCCACCTAACAGTTGTATTGTCTAGCCCACATTTTACTATCTTGTTTGCAAGAATATCGTGGGGGACCTTGTCAGAAGCCTTACTGAAATCAAGATATGCTATTTCTACTGCATTCCCTTCATCTAGCAAGCTGGTAATTTTATCAAAAAAAAAGAGATCAGATTAGTCTGGCATGACTAATAGGTGAAGTCACTATTATTACAGTTTCCATGTTTTTGTTTTCTCTCTGATTTTGTTCTTTTTAAAAAATTAATTCATATAATGCAAAATAAAGCCACACTGACATAATATATTAAACTTAAAAAGGACAATAACATGATGGAGGTGACGAGGGGGAGAGAAAAAAATACCATTCTAGGAAAACTTCCTGAAACAATAACAACAACAATCAATGGAAACCTGCAGAAGGCTTGTATTACTAAGAATTTTCCAGGAGTGGGCAGATTGACACTATTCTTAATCATCTTGGAGCAAAGCAGAAAAAAAGCTACAGTGGACCCTTAGTACAGTGGGGCCTCATTATGCATGGGCTTGACATCCACGGGTTTTAAACATCTGTGAATGGCAAGCCCTGTTGTCCCCAATAGTGGTGTGCGGGCAAATGCACATTACACTGCCATTAAGGATAATGGGACTTGAGATCCTGTGTTTTTTGGTATCCACAAGGGTGTGTGTGTGTCCGGAATGGATCCCCCACTGATACCAAAGTCCGACTGTAATGGCAATTGGCGATCTGTGGATTTGATCACGCATGGATTGACACACCACATATTATTCAGTGATGGTGCAAGCACACTGCTGCATCATCCACTTGCATGTTGCTGCCATTTAATAATATCCAGAGCAACCATTTTTTATTTTTTTTATTTTTACCATCCAAGAGGCCCCCAGAACTGAACCCCCATGGATGGGAAGGGTCCACTGTATATCCTGATAAGTATGGGCTCTGAACAGGATTTTGTTGGAGGCATGCTTGTCAGATGATTGCTTAACTATTTTGATCTTTTCTTTATTCATCTCAAAATTGCTTTGAGAATTTTAGTCAGGGTAGCAATCGTATTTCCTTGGTGCTAAATTGCTTACTGCATTTGGGATTTCTACCCATAGTGATTATGTGGAGGAGCTTAAACTCTTACATTTTTGGCATAATGTATTACACAGAGCATAATGCTCCCAACCTTACACTTCCAAATACACAGGTTGTGACAGTTGCTTTAAAGAGTACTGTTGTGGGAGATGAACGTGAAAGCTTTAGTTGCTATCAAAAATTGCCCAGGTGTTTAATTCATACCTAAACTGATTTCATATTCAACTTGTAAGATCCTCAAAACCATGTTTTGGGAAGGGATCCAAGTATCTGATGACACTTTTATCAGTTAAATAAATATTTTACAGGACAAAGTCATACCTAGATACAATAGATGTTGTATAGAAACCTAAAGTTGAATAGTCTAGGTATGTTACGTAGATTATAATACACTGCTTAAGAATTTCTGCTAGTGTAATATAGCTGATAAAAGCTGGATTATTCATTACATTATTTCAGTGTGTCTTAATTCTAAACATGATGCAGTAGTGAATGTAGCAGACAAAATGTTGTGATTCTCATTGAGCTTAACTGTAGAATATAATAAAAATATACCCCAAATCTCTGCAGTTCTTGTTAAGTATTAGATAACAAAGTTGTTGAGGGAGGCCTTCCTTCAATACTCTTGGAGAGGAGAAGATGCTTGGCAGGAGTAACTTGAGGAAATAATCCCATAGAAGCCAAGGCCTAAAAGCTGCATATTAGGATAAAGATCTACCAAATGTGTGCAAGAAAATTTCTAGCTTCTTCTCAAAATAGCTAGCTTGTGAAACCTATTTTAAAACAATTTCAGATTAATATCAATGGATATGGTGGGTATTTGCTTAATTTTCTCATCTGCAGCTAAATTCTATTGTATAGTTTAATTAATATTTTCCTATTCTTCTAGGCATTAGATGGTCAGAATATTTATAATGCCTGTTGTACCTTGCGGATTGATTTTTCCAAATTGGTCAACTTGAATGTAAAGTACAATAATGATAAAAGTAGGGATTACACTCGCCCTGACCTTCCCTCCGGTGATGGCCAGCCAGCTCTGGATCCTGCTATTGCTGCTGCATTTGCAAAGGAATCCTCACTTCTAGGTATGATTCTGGTTTTTCTCTCTCTCTTTCCTTTCTCCAAGTATTCTCATAATTTACCATTCATTTTCTGAAATGATGTCATATGGAAATTTTATTAACATATTCTTATCCACAAAATCATTAATGAAAATACAGAATTAAATAGACTGCAGGATCTAAGAATAAATATTACTTTCAGCAGGCATTTTTCTCACTTTTTCCCCTTTTTATCATTTCTGACATATTCTTTATTCATTTTAGTACCAGCACCATTTTACTCATAACTATCAATGTTTTTAGTTTGAGTATCTGCCACTAAAGTTAAGCTCTGTCATTATTTAGGACACTTCTATTCCATTATTAAAAGACAGATAACATTCATTGAATATTCTAGCATTTACTACATATGCTCAGGCATGTGTTGGTTCATGCCCTCTTTATTATTCTTTGGTGATTATTTATACCACTATTTTGTGAGGTTTAGAATTTGCTTTATAGTTTCAAACACTGAATTTTTGTCCATACTCAAATAACAGGTTTTATATTATCTTCATCCAGCTTAAGACCGAGTCAGTTCATGCAAACTTTTTAGCACTGGTTTGCATGCAAACAGTACATGAAAACCAGTATTGTCTACATTAAAAAGAAAACCAAACTGAGTGGCATCATTTCCATGGTTCAAGATGTTTCAGTTCTTTGTTCTAGAAAAATCTTGGTGTAAAATCAAGAGTTTTAACATGGAAAACTACACTTACCACTCCAGCTGAACTTATTTGTGAATTTTAGAAGAATAGTCCCTGGCCTTGGGGGGAGACCCAGAAGCAGATGAAAGTCCCTCCCTCTATCTCAACTGCCACTGCCTTATCTTCTGGACTTTCAACTCCCTCTCTGCCATTCCCTTTTCCTAGTATATCCTGTTTTGTTTAGATTGTAATCTTGTCAAATCAATAATTTAATTTCTAAGCTGCTCTGAGAGCTTTTGTGGTTGAAGAGTAGGGTATAAATGCCGTTTCGGATCCCCCCTCCATGATAGCAAAAACGTGGGACCTTAATTCACATTATTTTCAATGGATGCATGCTCCTGCTTATGCTGCTGCATGCGCGCATGCCCATTGAAAAAGCTGGGGCTTGCCGGCCACAAAAGCTCAAGCCACAAGTGGCAAGCCCGCGGTTGGCACAGGCATCCTGTACCCAAAATAATAAATAAATACTGATAGAATATATATTAATATGTAATATATATGAACATCTCAGACGTATTTTACATTCTGGGAAATGTATTCCAAATGTCAGGCACTGTGGCCAAAAACAATTCAATGACCAGCTGCCACCTAATCCTATTTAGCACAGGGCCCTGGAGGATGGGCTTTGAAGATTTTAAGGTCATATATCATGAGGTGATCTTTCAAGTAACCAGGCACCAAGCTTGAACATTACGAATGATAACCAATACTGTAACTCATGCTTGGAAATGGACAGTTTAACCAGTGCAGTTGTTTTAGAACTTGTGAGGTGTAATCTTTGAACCTGTTCCCTATTAGCAACCCAAGGATTGCAGTTTTATACAGTATTACCCAAAATGCTCAAGGAGATTTCAAAGCTTCATGTATGACAAAAGAGTGGTGTAGAGATCCTCAAGGGGAGTCATGAGGAAGGGGGTCACAGTTAGAGGACAAGTTGCTGGTGTGTAAGATGCTGTGTCCCCTTACCATTTAGGCATGCATTAAAAGTGCTAGATCATCAGGACTCCCAACATGTAAATCCGGTCATTTAGGGGGAGTACATCTTGTAGAACAGGATAAGCATCTTTATGTTGAACATAACTATTTAGTATGCAGTATTTTTGTACAAACTGGTTCTACAAACCTGTCCACCAAACAGATCCTTGACCTCTCCATGAAGCATCATTGAATTATAGACACTCATGTTGAGAACGTATATGCAGGTTTGCTGTTATTGTATAGTTATATAGAGCACAGTAAAAAGTTCTGAAGCTTTTCAATAATTTTGAACACTTAATCTTTGAAAATGTCTCAGTCACATCATGTCCTGAAAAACTGAGAATTACTTTTGTCTCTCCTTTACTTACCCAGCTATGGTAAGCACTTGTATACAGCAAGTCTTCTTGCTTGAAATCATATTAATGTTTCTTCTGTCTTCCTTGGGGTAACAAATTGCATTCTGAAAGTAACCAAATAAATAATACTTTTTGCTTTGTGCGGATGAATATTGCTTCAAGGGAAAACACGCTGAACTGTAAGTATGTATATAGGTCATTATGAATGAAATGTAAGTATGTCTATTAAAGTTGTTTATCAGACCCAAGAAGCCAGATGGTTATTTTGATGGACTGTTTAGGTGTAGGTAAGTTCAGAATAGTGATTTAAATACAAAATGGAGTTCAGACAAGCAAATTCTGAAGTTTTGAAAATACCTTTGAATCTTCACTTCTCATGTTCTACCATTTAGATCATTATATTTATGTATTCCTTACCTTTTGGGTCTTCAATGCATTCAAGACATATAAACCCATTGCTATTTCTTGGTCTTTTCAGGGGTCCAGGATTAGAGCATTAAGTTTAAGATCTTTGCCCATATGCAGTCATACACTCTCTTCTCTCAATTCATTTGCAGCAGACATTCATTAAAATTGTACATTGCATGCCCTTCTAATGATTACTTATCTTTCTGAAGAAGAAGAAAAAACCCCAACAACAAATAGAAAAGTTTGCTTTCAAGGCTGTTGTCAGGTGGAGAGCTTGATCATGGACATTTTGTATTTTACTCTGTGAAAGTTTACTAGCAATAGTCATATATCTTAAAAGCAGGAGCATTATGATTGTGACATAATTTAGCCCTGAGGGGAAGAAAGCATTTTTAAAAAATTGCACTTTTAGAACTAAAGATAAATATAAGTCTTTTGAATGTGCACTTGGATTCTTTGATCACTGCAAATCCCTATTGTATAATTTATGAGTAAGAAGATCCATCTCAAAATGCTCCATGGCTCCTTATATTATAGGTATTTTCTACTGGCAGGAAAGCAATACTGTTAGCCCCCCACATTCACAGAGGTTAGGGGCATAGCCCCCCCCTCCTGCGAAGGTGGAAAAACCCTGAATATAAAAATAAATAAAAATTGAAGTTGCTACTTTATTTTTACTTGAGAGAACATGTCTCTAGGAATCTCTAGGTCCTCCTGCATGACTTTGTGATCAACCTCTACCAGATGTTAACTATAGAATCCTGCTGGAAGATCTGAAGATTTCTAGAAAGAACATATAAATCAAATCTGTGAAATGGAAACTAGTGAATATTGGGAGCCAACTGTGATGTTGAATTCTTGTTAAATTTACCTTAGTGACTTAACTGGGCGGGTGCTGGGGGGGGGGAATGTGCAGGATAATAGTCACTCTTCATTTGAGGCTGTGGAATTATAAGACAAATAAACATTTTTCTTGGATGCAGAGCCAAAAAAATTGCCCAGCATTTTTGATTAGAAAGCTTGACAGGCAACAAAACAAAAGGAATTATAGGTTTTTCCACATGGTTCAGTAAGAAGAAAAGTAGAAATGAGAGGATACAATAGCAATACTGTACTTCATTCAAGAGAAAATATTAAAAAGTCATTTAGTAATTGACAGTTTATTTACTTGAAAGATGGAGTTGAGTCTATTAGAGATTTGAACAAGTGACAAAAAATAAATTGTGATTACTTCACTGGATACATTTGATTATGTTCTGTGTCTTTTTGCATTCAGAACAGACTACCTTGGGGTGTTCTTAAGGTTTTCGTAGTCCTTAAGCATTTAGCTTTTCCTCTATACTGGACTGTGGACTTTGAGGCTGTCTCTAATTCTAATACATTATGCAGGCAGATTGCCATACCGTATTTTCCGGCGTATAAGACAACTTTTAAACCCAGGAAAATCTGCATTAGAGTGAGTGGTCGTCTTATACTCTGGGTATAAAGACGAGGAGGACGGAGGCGAGAAGAGGGAAGAAGCCAGGCAAGAGGAGGAGGACGGGGATGACAAGGAGGACTGGTTTTGTGAGGCAGGAAGAAGCCAGGAAAGAAGAGGGAAGAAGCCAGGAGAAAGGAGGGAGAAGCCAGGCAAGAGCATGTGGAGGACAAGGAGGACGGGGGTGGTGAGGTAGGAAGAAGCCAGGAGAGAAGAGGGAAGAAGCCAGGAAAAAGGAGGGAAGAAGCCAGGCAAGAGCACGTGGAGGACAAGGAGGACGGGGGTGGCGAGGCAGGAAGAAGCCAGGAGAAAGGAGGGAAGAAGCCAGGCAAGAGCATGTGGAGGACAAGGAGGACGGGGGTGGTGAGGTAGGAAGAAGCCAGGAGAGAAGAGGGAAGAAGCCAGGAAAAAGGAGGGAAGAAGCCAGGCAAGAGCACATGGAGGACAAGGAGGACGGGGGTGGCGAGGCAGGAAGAAGCCAGGAGAAAGGAGGGAAGAAGCCAGGCAAGAGCACGTAGAAGACAAGGAGGACGGGGGTGGTGAGGCAGGAAGAAGCCAGGAAAGAAGAGAGAAGAAGCCAGGAGAAAGGGAAGAAGCCAGGAATGAGCACGTGGAGGACAAGGAGGACGGGGGTGGCGAGGCAGGAAGAAGCCAGGAGAAAGGAGGGAAGAAGCCAGACGAGCATGTGGAGGACAAGGAGGACAGGGGTGGCGAGGCAGGAAGAAGCCAGCAGAGAGGAAGAGGAGGAGGAGGATAGGGGTGGCGAGGTGGGGGAGGAGGAGGAGAGGAACCCTAAGGCGATCCTCTCCTAGGGTTTTCTTGGCAAGACTGGTTCAGATGAGGTTTGCCATTGCCTTCCCCCAAGGCTGAGAGTGTGTGACTTGTCCAGGTTCACCCAGTGGATTTTATGGCAGAGTGGGGAATCAAACCCACCTCTCTAGAGTGGTAGTCCAACACTCAAACCACTACACCATGCTGGCTCCTATTCCCATGTACTACCTATCAAACAATTGCAGACTTTTTTGTTCTTTTTTGTTGTTCTTTTTTGTCTTCAAGTCCTTTCCATCTTATGGTGACCCTAAGGCAGGGGTAGACAACCTTTCCCCTTTAAGGGCTGAGGGACTTCAGCTCCCAGAAGCCTCAGCCATGTTGGCCAATAGTCGCATGTTGGTCAATAGCTCCTGGGATTCTGCGAGCTGAAGTCCCTCGGCCCTTAAAGGGGAAAGGTTGCCTACCCCTGCCCTAAGGCAACCTTATCATGGGATTTTCTTGGCATGTTTCTTCAAAGGGGGGTTGCCATTACCATCTTCTGAGGCTGAGAGTGTGTGACGTGCCGAGGGTCACTTGGCCACAAATTGGACATACCCCAGAATGCATCACCTAGTATATTGGCAGTCCTTCCCCCCCCAACACTTTCTCATTTCCCCCCAACCATCTCATAGCTGGGAGATGGAAATAATTTTTAAAGCAGCATTTAAATCTGGACTATTTTTTAAAAGTAAGGTCCAAAACACACTGCAGAAATAAATGCTAGGGAACATGGGAGCTGTAGTTTGTTGTGTTTATAAGTGACAGTTTTCCTGCTAAGTACCTGCATGTCATAAGTATTTGAATTAAAATTACCATATTGAAATCAAATCTGATGTTTTAAAAAATTTATTTGGTGTGAGTTGGAAGATACGCCAAGTAGATCCCAAACTCTATATTTTAACTGGAAAGTTGGGGGTCGTCTTATACACCGGAAAATATGTTAGTTGTCTCAGTATGAGGTCAGATAAAGTCAGGGAAACTGTGTTTATTTCAGTAATGATTTTTGAGATGTGTTGGAAGCAAAGAGTTTGCACTTATGTCAGTTGGAATAGGCACATATCAAGATATATATGTAATACAAAGTATACATATTCCATAAAATGATTGTGTGGTTTGGAAAATGTGTATTGGTTAATGGTTGTTAACACTAAAACAAAATAAGTGAGCCTGTATGTGTTAGTATTATTTTATTATGAAGAAGCTGACTGACTTCTTCCAACAGGCTAGTTCTGTATTCAAACAAACTGGAATCAGTTTCTCCTGATTTGAAAATGTGAATATTTTGATAGCTGTCTGGAACTTGTGGTCAACCATTATTTTATTTAACCAGCCATAATGTTTAGGCCTGCAACAATACTACTGCAATTTCAACAATAAAACATAAGATTGGTTTACAAATCAGAATCTTACAGGCAGAACTATGTTAACAAAAGAAAAGCTTTAAGTTGTGGTTAGCAGGGTTTTCAGGTGGAAAAAAGAAGTAGTACTTGAGTGGCTTTGCAGGGACCAAAAGAGGCATTCAGTGACCACATGCAGATCACAAGCTGCACTTTTCCCTATTCCTTATTTAAAGGAAAATAACTTAAAATTTCCTGTAACAAAGGAAAAAGAAACAACAGAACAGAAATTGAGGGAATTGAAAAACATGAAGAAACTGAAATGGTAGAAATTAATAGCTGTGCATTTTTATTTGATGATTTTCTTTAAAATTCTACTTTATATCTTCATTTTTAACTGCAGTTTCAGAACTATAGATTTCATAATGTGGCTTCAGATAAGCCATTTTCAAGCTTAACTATTAGATAAGTTTTATACTTTTATAATTTTAATCTAGCTTTAGAACTAGAGCAAAATCTTTACATGAACAACCTCAGAAAATTCACAGGCAATTTTCTGTGAAAATTGAACAGATTTTCAAAAAGTTTTTTTTTAAAAAAAAACAAAAAAACCAACCTCAGACTAGAAGAGCTAGATTTTTTTTTAAAAAAAATGTTAAACTGTTCAGGGGCACCCTGGGACATGCATAGAAATACAACTGCCACTTCCAAGAGATGCAATACACCTTCTTATGACAGCCACCATTTACCATAGTTCCCTTCTCATCCATCAAGCCTTTAGAGTAAGTACAAACAGTTATGCCTGCTAGAATTTTGTAAGTTCTTTGGCATCATTTTCCTTTGCTTTGTACTTCACATCCTTTGTTACGTGTCCTTAAGTTTTACCCTCAATCTATCCATGGCTCATATCAAAATCCATAATTTTGGTTACAAAATTTGTTCTTGATTTATGCGCAACGGCAACTTATATAAAAGTATATAAGGTCATGGAAGTCAACAGAAGGAAACCAGGGGAAGTCATGGAAATGGAAATAAATGAAAATAAAATTTTGGTGGCAACCTAATGGGAGCAGGAGGATTTACAAATAAGGTTCCTTCATCTCCTAAAGCAAAGATTGGGTTACCAATGTCATCTTCTCCCCCTTCCACTTTCAATTGTGGTGAAGGTATAGAGTTGAATGCTACTGCTGCTGCTTCATTTCTTTCATAGAAGTTCCACATGGATCATCAGCACTACTTCTTTTACCCATTTGAACTTAGAGTTTGTAATCCTCAAGATTCTGTTCATTGTCAGGATTACTGTGGCTTAGTGGTTAAGACTCTAATTCTGATGATTAGAAGATTGGAAGTTGGCAGTCGAGGCCCGAATGCTGAATGATGGGGTGAGCTCCTGTCACTAGTCCTAGCTTCTGCCAACCTAGCAGTTCAAAAGCATGCAAATGCAAATAGATAGATAGGTACTACTTCTCAGTGGGAAGGTAATAGCATTCGGTGCAGTCATGCTGGCCACATGACCACCAGAGCAGTTCTTGGACAACGCTGGCTCTTAGGTGTAGAAACGAAGATCAGCACCATCCCCTACAGTCAGTTATGACTAGATAATTCATGTCAGGGGACTACCTTTACCTTTACTTTTTGTCCAGACCTGTTTGTATTACTAACAGATCAGGCAGTCCTTCAGTGAGTTCATTACTCGTGCAGAAAGTTTGTTCAGGTTTCATAAGGCCTAGGAGTTGTAGCCTGCATAATTTTATTTCATCCCCAGCTTTTGAGGAACAGCATTTGGTGATATGGATAGGACATTCTGGATCTTTATCTAGTGTTCAGCCATGAAGGGCATTCTTACTTTAGTGTGTCTGTTTACACATTGCTCTGTGCTAGGCAGGGTATAGATTGGCGGATCAAGTTACCTTTTATATCTCTTAGCTAGATAAACCAGTCTGGATTCAGAGATATTTTATGCACTCTGCAAAATATAACACCACTTCAGCATTTCTTGGCACTGCATCATGGACAATTTATATAGAGATATGATGTGAGTCTCCTTACAAAACATTATTGTATAGTTTGTTTGTGATGTTTGTATACTTGGACATTGATCCTTTGGTGTGTGATCCTCTTGAAAAGCCAACAAACTTGCTTAGAGTGAGAGACACTGCTTTCCTACATCTTAACTTTTGATATCTTCTATGTAAGGAGAATTATCTGGTGGCCATCCTAGGACTATCCCAGTCATCCTTTTTGGGCTGCTTATTTATGCAAGTGAAATATGCTGGCATCCCATCTGACATGAACATCTTTGTCAACCATCTTGGATTTTCTGTAATACAAGGCGTATTGTTTCGTCAGGTGACAGTCTTCTGTTGTTGCAGTATTAGTATTATTTTATCTACAGAAGTCAAAGACATAATTAAGGACAAATGCAAGACAACACTTAACAGTGGCCAAAAAAAAAAGATAAGAAACAATGGATGACAGATGAAGCACTTCATGCAATAAAAGAAAGAAGAAAAGCAAAAGGTAGATAGGAGCAAAGCCAGAAGTATGAACACAACTGTCCAGCATCTGACACACAAGGATAAAGAGAAATACTACAATGACCAATGCAGAGAAATAGAAGACAACAACAAAAAGGGAAGAGCGAGCGACCTCTATAAACAAATCCAAGAAAATAAAGTCATGTTCAAACCAAGGGCAGGGATGCTCTGTGGAAGAAAAAAGAACATAATACAGAAACAAGAAGAAATAAAAAGTCACTGGAGGCAATACACAGATTTATACAAAAGAGATGAGGGAATGAATGACATTTGGAATGAGGAGCCATATGAAGACGGACCCCAAATTCTAAGAAGTGAAGTAGAATCTGCAAGAAAAGAAACAGGAAAAAATAAATCACTGGGAACAGATGATATCCCAATTGAACAGTTACAGTGCCTACAGACAGATGCAACTTCAGTGCTAACTGAAATATGCCAACAAATATGGAAAACAAAGTGGTGGCCAACAGACTGGAAACATTCAATATACATACCAATCTACAGGAAAGGAGATACAGAAGACTGCAGCAACTATAGGACAATAGCACTAATCTCACATGCAAGCAAAATAATGCTCAAAAGTCTGCAGCATAGACTCCAACCATACATGGATAGAGAAATTCCAGAGGTGTGAGCAGGATTCAAAAAAGGAAGGGGCACTAGGGACCACATTACAAACATACGATGGCTAATGGAGCACATGAAAGCATTCCAACAAAGAATCGGCATGTGTTTCATAGACTACAGCAAAGCATTTGATTGTATATATCATGAAAAGTTATAGAACTCACTCAAAGACATGGGGGTGCCACAACATCTGATAGTCTTCATGAGGAATCTGTACCAATGACAAAAGGCCACTGTCAGAACAGAATTCAGGGAAACAGAGTGGTTCCCAATTGGGAAAGGGATCAGGCAAAGCTACATCCTGTCACCCTACTTGTTTAACTTATATTCTGAACACATCATAAGAAAAGCAGAATTTGAATCAGAAAAAGGAGGAGTTAAGATAGGAGGAAGCAACATTAACAACTTAAGTTATGTGAGTGACACCATATTATTAGCAGAAGCTATTCAAAAGCAGTTACTAAGGAAGGTCAAAGATGAAAGTGCAAAGGCAGGTCTGATGCTGAACATAAAGAAAACAAAAATAATGACCACAGAAGAAATAAGCAGATTCAGTCTAGACAATGAGGAAATTGAAATAGTTAATGAATTCCAATATCTAGTATCAAACATTGATCAGAATGGAGACTGCAGTCAAGAAATAAGAAGACTAGGAATGAGAAGGGGAGCTAAGAAAGAACTGGAAAAAATAGTGAAGAGCAAAGACATACAACTTTGCACTAAAGTCAGAATCATCCAGGCCATTGTATTCCCAATTACCATGTACAGATGCGAGAGCTGCACAGTGAAGGAAGCAGAAAATCAACTCATTCAAAATGTGGTGCTGGAGAAGCGTACTTAGGATACGGTGGACAGCCAAGAAGACAAATAAATGGGTTCTTGAACAGATCAGACCAGGGCTCTCCTTGGAAGCAAAGATGATCAAGTTGAGACTATTGTACTTTGGCCACATAATCAGAAGGCACAGATCACTGGAAAAAACACTAATGCTAGGAAAGGTGAAGGATAGAAGAAAGAGAGGAAGACCACAAATCAGATGGATAGACTAAAGGGGGGGGGGGGGCTTGCAGGATCTAGGCAAGGCAGTGGAAGATAGAGATTATTGGAGATGTCTTATCCACAGGGTGGCCGTGAGTCAAAAACGACTTGAGGGCAACTAACAACAACAACAACTGCACACCTATTTGAGCAACAGTAATAGAGAGAAAGATGAAGAGTAGATAAAGGGGAAATGTGTGGATCACAGATTCCTCATTACAGATCCTGGCTCTGTTTTCAAAGAACAGGACACAAACATATAACCAATTTCCAAAATTAATTTTTTAAAACAATTTTAATGCCCCGTGAATAATTAAAACCAGAGATCTATTATTATGATAGATGGCTGAGAATTTAAGTTGGGAATTTTCAACCTATAAGTACTTTCCTTAAAAACCTTATGTAAAACAGTGGTTGTGGCTTGACTAAGCCTGTGCTGTTGTGCAGCATTTGTGTTTTTTTCATTCTCTGGCCTTAAATAGTAATGAAATTTAGAAACATTTCACTAGTTTTTTGTGTGTGAATATGGCAGTTTTGCAAGGGTGGTAATTTAAATATTAGATGTTTTTCAAGATCACATTAGCCCCTTTTAGCAACCTTTCATATACTCATACTGCTTTTTAAAGATTTAAACACGAAAAAAATGATAGTGATATATGATCACCTTCGAGTAAGTCAGAAGGCTGTTTCCTTTGTAGTCTCATTCACTCACTGCAAGGTTTGCAAAGTGTTTAAAGAAGGAGGATTCAGCTTGTTTCACACACTGATAAACATGAGTCATTCTCATGTGGAATTTATTTAACTAGCTAATGCTAATAATCTATTTTTCATTTATCATTGAACAGTCAGTAGTCTCAGAAACGGGAATAGAGAAAGATTTACGGTACCGTACATTTAGAGTGAGCAATTTAAGTGAGAATTTTCTAATAGAATATTTGTGTTGATGGAACCATTAAGCCAAAGGCATAAAGGATAAATAAGGTAACTGCACCGTGTGTTAGTGAACTAGATAAGAAAGCAAGGCTTTTATTTCACATAAGGTCTGTACACACAGGCCAGAAGGCCTGTGATACCCCGGCCTGCTGTCCTGTCTGGATGGCCAGTTCAGATGCTGATCCATCAGTCCCAGATCAATCCTGGTCCAAAGGGTCCTTAATCTGGTATAAAAAGGCCAGCTGTTTGCCGCAGAGTTCCCTGGAAACTCTACAGTGTCGGCAGATTGGATGGCCCCACATGTCCCTCACCTACTGCTGTAACTGCACCTGTCTTTAAGGCCCCTGCCACAACCTCTGAGATCAGAAGGGGGCACCTGGCCATGTGGGTGTGGCCAGGTATCCCATTTCCACCCTTAAGAAACATGGTGGGAGCCTTTGGGAAGGACACCACAGCAGCATCAAGTAAGCAACTCACTGCTGATGTACACCACATGGCGGCAGGTGGGTATATGAACACCTGCCTGTCACTGCACCAGCCCAGGGACTGACCCAGGTGGAAACCATTTTCAGGATACCATGGAATTGGCCCATGATATCCTGCCCGTCTGCTCTGGCCCATAGATTCTCTTGAATATAGTGAGTTTATCATAATGAATTGGCTCTAGCTTTTTCCTGCCAGCAGGAATATTTCCTCTGAAGTGTTCTTCAGAACTAGGAATGTAAAAAAAGGAAGGAAGAAAGAAAGAAAGAAAGAAAGAAATGCAAATTCTTGAAATTGCAAGATTTTTTGCATATTTTAAATTTTGGGGAGGGAAATCCTCTCAAAGGGCTTTGTGGGGGGTCAGCAACACACAAGTGTTTTTTGATTAATAGTTTATTTCTTTGATACACTGGTTGACAATTTCTTGTACTTGAGAAGGGTCAAAAGATCATCAGCTGTTGTGAGATTCTTTGTCTTGTGCCAAAGTAAAAAAATACAACTTTTTCCAGTAGTGGCAGCAATGACAAAAGGTGTTGCTTATGTTCAGAGAACAGTGTTTCTGTGCAGAGCAGTCCCAAAATAGAAAAATGACTGGGGAGAGATGAAGCCTCTCATGATGCCCAGCGGGGAAAAAAAACTTTTGAAAATGGTTATTCTCACATATGAGTGAAGGTACTTAGATGCACTTGTACTCAGAACACTCCCTCCAGAATACCAGAAGGAGGGAGAAGCAGTCTTTGCTAATACTCCTTTCTTCTGCATCACCTTCCCTACTGTTCCTGAAGAGGCGCAGGAGTGCACAGGAAGAGGAAACTGACGAAATCACATAGGGAAAACGAACAAGCGGATGCCGTAAACAGAGGAGAAGAATCAACTTAGCACTCTAAATTAGACTATATTGGAACGACTTGTGTGTGTTTCGTAAAATATGCTTTATTTTAAAATTAGGGCTTCCTGTTGCAGCTGTTCCAGGAGCGCTGAGTCCACTGGGTATTCCAAATGCTGCTGCTGCTGCTGCAGCTGCTGCCGCTGGCCGTGTGGGTATGCCTGGAGTTTCATCTGGCGGAAATACAGTCCTCCTGGTCAGCAATTTAAATGAAGAGGTCAGTGAATTTACTTCACCTTTTTCTCCTTTACCATACTTCATTTTCTAAATTTCTTAAATGCAGCTTTACTTTGAGCTTGCTTCTCTGTGTGTTTGCTTGTTAAGGTCAGGTTTTTTCCATGCTATGTCAGCTTGTTTCACAGCTGGATGCTAATAAATGTTTTCTGTTATAATTACATAACTTTATTTTCTTAGGTAGCCAGCAGCTTTTAAAATATTGTTTGCTATTTGCCTACCTATTTTTCCCTAAGGAAAAAAAATATGGTAAATATTGCATGTACTATATGTCTTTTAGTTTATTTTTGCAAGTATTAATGTTGATTCATTTTGTGAATTAGAATTTTTTAAAAACTGCTGTTCTTTGTCGGCTGATTATTTGCTTGTTCACTTCATGCTTACATGTCACTGCATTTTTATCATATTAATGTATGTGAACAACTCTAACACATTTTTCTTTGAAGGTTCTTCCAGAGATCTTGATGTGGCCCTCTTCAGTCTCTCTTAGTAATTTTACCTTTCCTTTGCAGTTTCTATTCATTTTGTCTCCTTCAAAAAATCTTTACTTTACTACTTCCTTAACTCTGATATCTTAAGAGTTTTGTTTAGTTTTGCATTTTATTGTCTTGGATCTTTACTTTGACTTGCTGTAAACGCTGGTATGAAATGTTGGTTTGAATCAGTTTGTCTACCTTGAATATGTGTTCCATTTTTATTGGCCTCTGTTTTTAATATGAACCATTATACATATATTATTTTCGTCTTTCATAGTCTTGCATGTTAAAATGCTTAGATCAGAGTGCCATTTTGAAAGATGTGCCTGCATTTCATAACCAGCCATGCTTATGCAGTTAAAGTTTAGAAGTGTTTTTATTTTTATTTTTAAGTTTTTGTTGCATGCTTCCCCCCCTACCCACCCCCATTCAGGTGAAATGTAATTTACTGTTTGATATGGATGCACTTTACCCATATTTTGTCTTGGGTGACTACATTTTACTCAGTTTTCTTGTACAATACATAAACCAAACCATTTTCTGACCAAATTCCTGCATTTCCTATGTACTGACCTATATTTTATTTTTTTTTTGTTCCCCACTACCTTATTTTTCTTCTGCATTGCTGTTTCCCTTCCCCATTTCATCCTTCTCCCTTTGTGCTCACCTGCCCTGTCCCTATCTCTTCCCAAATTCCCACACCCTTCCCTGTCCTATCCTTTGCATTCCTTGTCTACATCCCCTGTCTTCATTCCCTATGTTCATGCTTCTGTGCTTGAACAAAATGTTCCTCGGACCAACTTGCCCCAATTAACCGCCTTGAACCATGATCCATGACCACCTCACCATTCTGCGGGAACCACCCTTCGTTATGGATGATCTGTTCATCTCCGCTCTTCCTCGACTCTTCTCTCTTCTTGTCTTATGCTGCTTGCTCTTCTCTCCTTCTAAAGATGGTTACGCCCCAAAGTCTGTTTACCCTCTTCGGTATGTTATCGTTAGCACTATACTTTTATTATTGGTTTAATTATTTGTTTCACCTTAATTCTTATTTGTAGCTAGCACTTTGGCTTAAAGTTGAATAGTAAATCTTTTGCTATTTTTCTTTTGCTGTTTTTAAAACTCTCCATAGACGCAATATTTTCTTTTAATGCATGCGTTTTTATTTTGCATGATCTTTAATTTAATCTCATTCACATAGCTTTGAGGGTTTATCAAAAATGTCTTCCTTTTTTCAAAATTCACCTATTCAAAATCTTGTTCTTCTTTATTCATTTGTGTGAATGTTGGGAGAAGCGAAAGACTTGTCCGAATGTTTCATTGATATGTCAAAACATCCTGTTTAGCTATCCTTAAAATACTGTTTCTTTTGGATTGCTTTTCTGATTCTGAAAAGGTGTTTATGGGGATGTGCAGCGTGTGAAGATTTTATACAATAAGAAAGACAGTGCTCTTATACAGATGGCTGATGGAAACCAATCACAGCTCGGTGAGATTATTGTTTTTGCTTCCATGTGCCACTTTAGTCTTGTGATTTAAACTCATTTGAGCAAGCTGAGTTCATATTTTGGTGTTTTCTTTTAACCTTTCTAAAGTATAAGATTTTGTATGAAAGGGGAAGTATTGTTCCATGAACGCCATATGTGGGAGGATACTACTTTATGGACAATAGAACTGTTTTGTTGTAGAATATGACCAGGATCCAAACTGCTTCTATGGTGTGTTAAGAATATTGCAGGTATATTGCTGCATGCCCCAGTTTTCTCTGGATGTTTGAGGGTTGTTTTCCCCCCAGATCTCAGCTCCTTGCACTGTTTTGGAAATCAGATTCTTGGATTTCCTTAATACTGAGTGGCAAAGAGAAATATCTTACAGGGGAGACTTAAGAAGACCATTAACAGAGATGTGTTAGAGATTACCAGACCATAGTTGGGATCCAAAAAATTCTGAGCTCACAATAAGATGCTTCTGTATATTTACACTTGGGAGTGGAGGAGTACTGTAGATGTCCCAACTCTTTCTCACAGCTCTCCCTAGTCATATTAGCATTGGTTACTGGAAAGTTTGTGTGTGTGTGTCTGTGTGTGTGTGTGTGTGGTCCTTAAATACACTGATAATACACCATGCATAGTCTTTTGGATCTTGACACATATCTCTTTAAATGTAATATTTGTCTGACTTTAATAAAGTCTTACTAAAATACTTTTCTTTCAGTACATTATCACATTGACAGTAGTAATATGTAACATAGATTTAGCTGTTGTCTCACCATAACAATTTTTTAGACGTTAATTACAAAATGGGGGAGGTTTGTGTGTTACCTAAAAAACTAACACATTCATTTCAGTGTGATCCTTCATGAATTACATAATGGAGTAAACTAATTCAGGCCTCAGAGACATGGAATATTTTGCTCCATCATGCATCTGAGGAAGTGGATTATAATCCACAAAATCTCATGTTAAAATAAATTTGTTAGTGTTAAATGTTCCACAAGACTTTTTAATATACTGAAACAAACAGATCTCTTTGAAAATGTTTGAAGTCATTTGTTTCTGGTTTGTTTTTTTCTTTGCTGAATACACTGCAAAATGAGTACTTTTAAATTACCTGCCAGTAAAATTTAGAATGAAAAGATTTCCAGCCAACACTATTAGGTACATTTGTTAATTTAACAAAATAAACTGCTGTCAGGCAATGATGTTTTGTTTAATCCTGAATATATTAGAAACGTCTACAGTGAATTTAGTAGAACAAGTGTGGAATCTTGTTACAAATGAAGGCGGGTTCGATGTCTAAAAACGATCCCGCCTTCAGTTCACTCTGTTACCTGAAGTAAGTTAGGGAGCTTACCAGCCTCGCCACAGAACCTTACCTTGCTTCTCTGTAATGCCAGATCAGTAAAAAATAAAACTCATATCATCCACAACCTTCTTGTGGATGAAGAAGCCGACCTGGCCTGTTTTACAGAAACCTGGCTGGGGGAAGATACTGCCATCACTTGGAATCAAGCTCTCAATCGGGGTAGTCTGTTTATGAGCAGGTACAGGAAAGTGGGCGGGGGGGGTGGGCTGGAGTGGCTCTGGTTCATAGAGATGACCTCACCTTGACTAGGGTACCTATCCGGAAAACAGACCACTTTGAGTGTATGTGTCTGAGCCTGAAAACTAGGGATAGTATAGGGATTCTGTTGGTATACAGTCCACCCCTTTAGTTAACAGACTCCCTATCCGAGCTGACACAGCTGGTCTCGGAATTGCTGTTGGAGTCACCCAGAATTTTAGTTCTGGGTGATTTCAACATCCCTCTCGAGTCCGTTTAACAGGTGCGGCTCGGCAGTTCATGGATTCCATGACAGACATCAGCCTATCCCAATTGGTTTCCAGGCCAACGCATTTCCTGGTCAAGGTTGGACTAAGAGACACAGTCCACCCCACCGTGGGTGGAAGACCTATTAGAATGGTCCACCCTCAGAAGCTAATGGAGCCAATTGGACTCCAGAAAGCCTTGGAGGGTTCCTTGGTTGGCAGTGCCGACTATTCTGTCGAAGCCCTGGTCAATACCTGGAACATTGATTTTACAAGGGCTATCAACATGATTGCTCCCAAGCGTCCTTTCTAACCCGCTTCAAATTGTCAACCCTGGTTCACAGATAAACTTAGATGAAGAGGATTGGACAACGACTAGAGCGCACCTGGCGGAACACTTGACTCTTATCTGACGAGACTCATCATAGGAAATTTCTTCCTTCCTATCGAGAGGCAATACATGCAGCAAGGAAATCTTTCTCTTCTGCACGTATTGCGTCTGCGGAATCCTGTCCAACAGAACTGTTTAAGGTGGTGAGGGAGCTGACACAGGTTCCCCCTGTGCAAAACCCTCACCTAACCCAACAACAGCCTGTTGTGATGTTTTTAACAACTATTTCGCAGATAAAATCTCTCAGATAAGAGCTGATTTGGATGCCGGGATTGCAGCAGAATTGACTAATGACAGTATACCCGTTTTTGAGATTAAACTGGATCAGTTCGAGCTGGTGAGTACCGATGACGTGGACAAGTTCCTTGGAAAAGTGAAGAAGATGACATGCTCCCTTGATTCCTGCCCATCTTGGCTGGTCATCCAGGGGGGCGATGCCTTGATGGCTTTTCTTAAAAAGGTAATCAATGCATCCCTTAGGGAAGGAATTGTTCCAACATGTTTAAAGGAAGCGGTTATTAGACCGCTCCTGAAGAAACTCCCTGGCCCCCCTAGATCTGAAAAATTATAGACCAATTTCTCATCTACCATTTTTGAGCAAGGTGATCTGATCGAGTGAGCTGTCGCCTTTCAACTTCAAGTGATCTTCGATGAAACCAGTTTTCTAGATCCATTTCAAACCGGCTTAGTCTGGGATATGGGGTGGAGACTGCCATGGTCGCTCTGGCAGATGACCTGCGCCTAAGCATTGACAAGGGAAGCATGACCCAGTTAGTGCTTTTGGACCTCTCAGCGGCTTTTGATACAATAGACCATGACATCCTCTTGGAATGCTTGAGAGACCTAGGAATGGGAGGCACTGTGCTTCAGTGGTTCCATTCCTTCCTCTCGGGCAGATTCCAGAGGGTGTTGCTCGGGGACAGTTGCTCTTCAAAAACAGAGCTTAAATGTGGCATCCCTCAGGGTGTCATCCTGTCCCCGATGCTGTTTCAGATCTATATGAAGCCACTGGGGGAGATCATCTGTAGATATGGGGCGGGGTGTTATCAATATGCTGATGACACCCAAATATATTTCTCCATGTCTCAGTCAGCAGCCATGATGGCAGATGGCAGTTGTTCCCTCAATTAATGTCTCGAGGTGGTAATGGACTGGATGAGGAAAAACCGACTCAAGCCCAATCCAGATAAAACAAAGGTACTCACAGTAGGGGGCCCCAAACCAGGTATTGAGTCACAACCTCCAGTCCTGAACGGGTCACGCTCTCTGCTAAGGAGCAGTTTGGGGGTGCTCCTAGACTCATCGCTTCACATGACAAATCAGTTGAATGCGACAGTCAGAGCGCCTGTTATCAGCTTCGGCTAATACGCCAGCTGCGCCCCTTCCTGGAAGTAAGGGACCTAGAAACTGTGGTACATGCATTGGTAACCTCACAACTCGACTTCTGCAATGCACTCTACATGGGGCTACCCTTATACCTAGTCCAGAAACTACAGTTGGTACAAAACATGATGTCCAGATTGATCATCGGGAAATCTAAGAGTGATCATATTACACCTGTTCTGAAATCTCTCCACTGGCTGCTTCTTGGTTTCCGAGCATAGTATAAGGTGTTGGTGATGACCTTCAAAGCTCTACATGGCTTTGGTTCAACCTATCTAAGGGATCGCCTTCTTCCATATAATCCGCCCCGCACCTTCAAGTCCTCTGGGAGGAATTTACTGCAACCGATAAAAACTAGATTAGCAGTAACCTCCCAGAGGACGTTTTCTGCCTCTGCTCCCAGACTGTGGAACGCCTTGCCGGAAGAGATCCATCAAATAACCAACTTGGATAGCTTTAAAAAGGCTAACAAGACAGATCCCTTCCGGCAGGCCTTCCCAGAATAGACTACTTCATGTGAACTGTGCTTCTCCCCGATATACATCTCTGTTATACACTCCTATTGGTGTCCCAGAACATATGTTGTTTTAATCTTTATGCTTTTATTATTGTATTTAGTTTTAAGGGGGGTATTGTATTACGGTTTTATGGCATGTATGTTTTTAATCTGTTTTTTTACTTGTAAGCCGCCTTGATTGCCAAGGCAAAATATAAGAGTAAGATATAAGAAATTATTATTATTATTATTATTATTATTATTATTATTATTATTAAAATAAACTTAAATTAATTATTTGTTCTGTTTTCCAGCCATGAGCCATCTTAATGGGCAGAAAATGTATGGAAAGATTATTCGAGTTACTCTTTCCAAGCATCAGACAGTACAACTACCTCGAGAAGGGCTTGATGACCAAGGACTAACTAAAGACTTTGGCAACTCACCTCTTCATCGCTTCAAGAAGCCTGGTTCAAAAAACTTCCAGAATATTTTTCCTCCATCTGCAACTCTTCATTTATCTAATATACCGTAAGTTTTGGCTCACAGATTTCCTGAAGGATTCCTATAAGATGAAATGTTATTTTCTAATCCTTTTGTCTCTCTTTTCTCCCTGTTATCCCCTCCTTGTATTAGACCATCAGTATCAGAAGATGACCTGCGCATGCTGTTTGCTAATACTGGGGGCACTGTGAAAGCATTTAAATTTTTTCAGTAAGCATGTTTTCTTTGAAACTTCATTTAAAATGAGAGTACAGACATCTTTGGAAAAATGGGATTTCTGTTACAACTTTCTAGTATTGTTTTTGTTTCTAATCTTACTGCTTTGTTCCAGAAGAGATCACAAGATGGCTCTTCTTCAGATGTCAACAGTAGAAGAAGCTATCCAAGCTCTGATTGATCTGCATAATTACAATCTTGGAGAAAATCATCATCTGAGAGTTTCTTTTTCCAAATCAACCATTTGAAGTGAGAGATCAAAATAATAAGGTTGTATCACATTGTTTAGTGTTGTCATCTATGACTGTTCGGGAAAGCGGGGACCAGAGATGGACATCTGTTTTTCATGCTGTTACCATTCCTTGATTGTTTATGTATAAATGAAAACAAAAAAGGATTTACAAGGAAGAAGCAGTGATATTATCTGCTGGTTTTGCATATGTTTATGAAACCATTTTGTTTAAAAGGGATTCTGATGAAATCCCATAGTTTTTCAACTTAGTTAACATACGTGCCTTAAAAAAGGAAAACCTAGAGTTGGTAGAGTTGCATTTACTAGTTAAAAAATTGGTTGTCTGGGGCACATTGTTATATGGGAATTAATCGGTGCAATCCAGTGGATGTTAGGGTTGCCTGCTTCCCACTGAAATCGGTGGAATTTTAAAACAATGATTTCAGAGGGACTTTGCTGCACCTAACTTGCAGGATTATGCCAAATATGTATTAGGCAGGAGTGTGTAAAAAGGGTTAAGCTTTGTTTCTCCTGCTTGGAATTTATTGGCTTTTCATTAATCATTTTTAAGACAGAATAGGTTGCATTACTAAATAAAAATGCAGCAGATTTTCTTTTTTTCTTTTTAACTAAAAAAAAATGGCCTTGTGTATTCCAGCTTTAGTTCAGTTAAGAATATAGGCATTAGACTGAATTAACAAGATGCAGAGAATTAATTTGTTTAAAAGACAGAAAGGTGATTCTTTTGTTTTTGTTTGCTTGCTTATTTGTCCCTGTGGCTTCAAGCCACTAGGGAAAAAGCATTGTAAAGTCTTAACCTTTTTGTACACACACTGGGGGCGTATCATATAAATGTTGGCACTAAGTAATGTCTTGTTTGTGGCTGAATATTTTTTGTAGATGTTTTTTGAAGTTGACATGACTTATGTGCATTTAAATATATATTGCCATTTTTAGTTAGTAATTACAATTTGAAATATGGTTGTGGATTTCTGAGCATGTGCAGACTGGTCTAGCTAGTTCAGGAGTTGGTGCATGTATTTCAAGGATGAAGAAAGTATTGCAAACTTTTGCAGATAGATTAATAATTTTGTGGCAGTTTTTCTTTATAAAAACAAAAACAAAACTGACAACCAGGTGGGACCAAAGTTTATGTGCCTTTAGTCTTAATTTTCCTTGCATTGTAATATTCAGTTTTAATAAATCTCTTCAAAATATTTTGTATCTAGAAATGGATCTGACTTTACTATAAACATGGCTCAGAATCTGCAGGAAAAAAATTAATTTGGAAACAGTTCCTCTGTTAGTCTGGACTGTTGTCTTGATTCTGTTCAAATGACCAATACTTTTTGCAGTTGATGTACTTAGTTCCAAAAGTCATAGATTCTGTTATCTATGTAGAAAAAGGTCATGTATATTTTCTATTAGTTGAGTTTTTACATCTTTAGAAATGTAATATTTCAGTATAGTTTGAAAGCGGCACAATTAAAAATTAATTTTCTAACAAAGTTGGGAGGTTTGATGGTTGTTTAATTTCTTCTTATGTGTACGCTGCTTGCCTCTGTAGCATGCTCAATAAACACTTCTGTAGCTCTGTATTCACCTCTTCTGTCTTTCTCTGCTGCCTTTTCTCTCTTTTTCTTCTTTGTTTTTCACTCCCACTGTGCTTCTGAATTCATGTTTATTCTCTGTCAGGGTGGGAAAAGAATAATAATCTGATTTTATGATTGTTTGAATTTATACAATAAAAAAATCAAATGCTATGGTAAACATACCAGTTCTTAAAGTGTTCAAACTTTATGCATTAAAAAGATTGTAATTGCTTTGTTGAAGCACAGATAGAAATCAATATTAAACATTTCCCACCCTGTTATATTACCTACAGCTTTAAAGACATAACTTTAATTGTAGCTTGTAAGTTCTATCTTTTCTGTTTTCAAAATAGATCTATGCACTAATTGATCTTTCCGATTTGCCATGCTTTTGCTGCAGTTCATCTTCCATTTTCTGTGTCTGCTAAAAAAGTTTCCACTAATCATAATATACTTTCATGGGTTACAAACAAAATATCAGTCTTCTTCAAATAGAAATTAAGTAGTAGCTGTCTATTGAATACAGCAGAACACTGGGGAATGGGAGGGGAGCAAAGCTGGGGATATTTAATGCTAAATGCACTAAAATGTGCTTGGAAGTTTCCAAATGTTTCAGTCTCTTTTAAGTCAAGTCAGGGCCTTTGCAGACTGCCAGAAATAGTGCAAATTGAGTCCACTTTAAGGGTTAGGGTTAGTGCTAGGGAATCATGGGAATTGTGTGTTTTTTTTGGGGGGGGGGGTTCTGAGACATTGAGCCTTCTCTGTCAGAGAGCTCTGGTGCCACAATAAAATACAGTTCCCATGATTCCCTAGCACTAACCCTAACCCTTAAACTGGACTCAATTTGCACTATTCCTAGCAGTCTGCAAAGGCCCTCAGACTAGTATTCTGGGCTCATACTAGAATTGTCACTACACAGTTCCTGAGTTATTTTATATTCAAACAGCATTTAAATTCAAAAACAATTTTGTTTCAGGTTTATTTCAATAGGTCTGACTCAAAATAATGTACTTGATTTCAGCTTTATCACAGTATATTATCTGCTTAAAAGACTTCACATATCTTGGACCCTACTGTCTTAAATGCCCATACATGGGTCATACTTCATGCCAGCAAATGGTTAATACTTCATGGACTCATTGAGTGGTTTTTTAAAAACAGCATTCTGAACTTTTAAACATAATTTTCTTTGATTTTGTGCTAAAATATATTCTCTGGATGACTGCATAAGCAATCTGATCACTGTGAAACACCATGGAGAATTTGAAGGTGAAGAATGTACTGGTCTCCATAGACCTACTGGAAGCATATCTTCACCTTCCTGTGGCAGAGAACTGTAGAACAAAAACACCTTGAGGTTTTATTTCCAGAACATGCTGTGACCCCACCTGTCAACTTGGCCAGCCTTTGTTTAAATTTGAGGAAACAGATTAAGTGACATAGGTAAAAATTACAATGCTAAAGAGACCTCCTATCCTTCTGACAGCAACGGCAGGAAGTGGATATTTGCAGTAAATATATATATATATATATATATATATATATATATATATATATAATGAACTGATTATAAGTCCCAAATGTAATCATTTCCCAAAGCAGCTGATCTTCCACATACTAGCAAGCTGGTTTGTAAACTATTGTGCTATGTTTTAGTATGACTGCTCTCAGGAAAAAGAAGTTGTAACAGTCGTGGATTGTCCTTTGCAACTACCTTAATAATCTCTTAACTAGTTGTGTAAACAGATCGGTAATAAACCCATTATATTTATGTATTTTGTTGTAGACTGCTACAAGTCACCCTTAACAGCAAAAAACGATAGGCTTTCAAATTCTAGAGAGCTGAACTTAAAAAGTATCAATAATTTTGGCTTGTTTGAACTTGTCTCATTCCTAATCTTTCAGTATTTCTTGCATTTGTATGTTGGATTTTTTTCTACAGACTTTTAGTTTTTCCATTTATTTTCCATCTCTTTGAAATTTAAGAATGAAATTGGCTAGAAATAGTACATTTTTGGTTTATATTTCGCTATAACTTGATTGTCTCTACTTTAGAGTAGAAGATGGTAGTATATTTCAGCATTTTCATTTTTGACATGGAATGTCTCATCCCTTCATTTTGTTAATTATGGGTCTGTTAAAAGTTCACAAAATTAATAAGCAATTGGTACATTGCCTTGTCAGGTGACATGCAAATGAAGTGAATATCATTTGCAAAGCCAGGTGAAGCTTTTAAAAATGTAAATAACTTCAGATACCATGTTGTTTAGTTGATGAAGAGCAAATGTAATGCTGAATGATTTATTAGAATAGTTTTTCCTGATTAGTAATTGCATCAGATTTTTCATTTTTGAGTTGCACATTATTCGAAGGTGCTGTTTCCTATGCAAAAGCAACATATTTTGAACATCTGTCAAATTTCTAATAAGCACTTTAACCTTATTAACCAGATATCCCTAGCATCAAATGGAGTTTCATCTATGCAGATCCACAATAGTTCTTCCCCTGATTTCAGTGGGGTAATTTAGATCATTCCCCTGACTTTGAAGTCATGGCCAAATCTATTTAAAATTGCACGTTGTAGTCTTCCCATCACTGCAAGAAGATGAGAAGAGTCTCCCTCTGATGGCTCTCTTGCAAATTAACCACCTTAGAAGTCTGTCTCTGCTCCCAACTCAACATAGAAAGGACAATATATTACAACTGAGGAAACACCCAGATAGTGATCGTCATGAAGTGTAAGATGTAGTTCAATTTATTCTGTATTCTTATGCCATTACAATGTGCTTATTATTATTATTATTATTATTATTAAAGTATAATTCACTGGTAACTATAGAAGTGCACATTGTAATCAGATCAGATCATGGTTGAATATGAAAGTAGATAAAAATGAAAACATATAAGTTTTGGCATTTTTGTGGCATCCTTGTGTTTTTTGTAATGCATCTTAAGCCAAAACGAAGAGGAAAAGGTGAAACACTTGCTGTGGCTTGTTGCACAGTCACACAGGAAGATTGTTGAAGAATCTTCCTCTGGATGTAGAATTGTCAAAGGTAAGTAAATGTGTTTTTACCCACTGTATATAGTCTTTTTGATGCAATATCAGATTATCATCTATATACTCTAGTATTTTATTGCCACTTGGAAACTTTGCAATTACTGGGAGCAATACACTAATGGGAATAATCGTTAGTATGTGACGTAGATTGAATTCATCTCTTTTGTGCCTTGGGTGGAATATTCTGTTATCACTTTAGTTGTTCATTAAAATTGTGCAGCTTTAATATACTGCACAAATATATAAGGTAAGCAATCTACTAAAAATTAGACATTCAGGTATTAGCCTCTGTAGTGCACATTCAGTGGCAGAGAAATGTCTCATTTGAAAGTACAGTGGGCCCTTTTGCTGCGGTTAGGGACACAGGACTTCCATGAAAGTGAAAAATCCTCTGTGTGTGTGTTTTTGTTTGTTTGTTTGTTTGTTTTGTTTTGTTTGTTTTGTTTTGTTTTTTACCTGAGAGAACAGCTCTCTAGAAATCTTTAGGTCTTCCAACATAACTCTGGGATCAGCATCCAGTGGAAGTTGACCATAGAATTGTGCTGGAGGATCTATAAATGCCTAGATAAATGTTTCCTCTAGGAATCTCTAGGTTCTCCAGCATGACTGTAGTCTGTTTTAAGAAGGTCTTTGCCAGCCAGCAAAAACAGAGAGGGGACAGATCAAATCTTCAGGAGGGAGTTCCAAAGCCTAGGAGCAACCACCAAAACATTTCTCTCTTTAAAAGAGCATTTTTAGTTTTAAAAATCCTTTTTTAGTTTGTGCTCAGGATCTGTGAATGGAAGTGGAATCCAAGAAGAGCATTAACTTCCTGGCCTGGTTCTGGTCACTTCAATTCCCTAGCTAAATATCTGGCATCCTTTTGTATGAACCTGCAGAAATCTTACCTGAAGAAACAGGAAGAGACAAAAATGAAAGACTTAATAGAAGGGGATGCAATACTGTTGAGGTGGACACACTCCCACATTTGCTCTCTCAGCTTAATTTGCCTAAATTGCACCCTATATATTGAAGTAAACTGGCTAAGTAGGCAAATCCTGAACCCAGGAGAAGGGACTCTTAAATCAGTATGTCTTTGTTTGACTGACCATGAAGCTGGTCACTTTGAGAAAGGAAGAAGGAATATCCAGGCTACCTGTACATCTTCCCTTCTTTTCCCATAGTTGGGAAGATTAGGGAGCAGAGGGCCAAAGTGATCCTCATTGTCCTGAGGTGGCTGTTGTGCTTGGTTTGTAGGCCTTGTCCTACATCAAAGGCAAGGCCTATTCAACCCAGATCCATCTTGAATCTATAGTTATGAGTCGCAACACAGGCCATTCTAACAGTTGAGTATCAGTGAGACACAAGGCAGCCACTTCCTTACTCGATTCACTCCAACTGGCTTTTGAAATTAGCTGCCCTTTTTCTTTTCTTTTCTTTTCTTTTCTTCTCTTTTCTTTCTTTCTTTCTTTCTTTCTTTCTTTCTTTTTTGCCACCAACACAACAGCAAGTTCGGCAAAGGTGTGGGTAGAATGAACTTGGGCACCACACTATCTTTCACTGCTGTTAAGGATCCTGTGTTTTTTGTGCCTAGCATGCCTAGCAACCCAAGCTGCATCTAGTAGGGCTTCTTTTTTTACTCATTATAAACTGCAGCAGTACCTAAAAGCAACCAGGAAGCCTAAAGAGGGTAAAAATAATGCATCTTCAAAGGCAACTAATTAATATTCCTTTGAGGAAAGCACACAGCTCATAGCTTCTAAAAGTGGCAAACAGGTATGCACAGTGAACTTATTAACCTATGGAGAGGACACAGTGGCCAGAACAGAATGCAATTAGTGTCCCTATGGCTATAAACATGACTCATGGAGTGTGAAAAGAGAGCACCTGGGTGACTTTTATGCATAAATACAGAAGTGGAACTGGATATATATATATATATATATATATATATATATATATATATATTTCCCCCAAGACAAGATATGAAATGCAGCTAAAAGCAAGTAAGGGCCTTTGCAGACTGCCAGAAATAGTGCAAACTGAGTCCACTTTAACTGCCCTGACTCAGTGCTAGGGAATCATGGGAACTGTAGTTTATTGTGGCACCAGAGCTCTCAATGAGAAGGCTCAATGTCTCAGAAAAAAAATACAATTCCCATTATTCCCTAGCACTGAGCCAGGGCAGTTAAAGTTGACTCAATTTGCACTATTTCTAGCAGTCTGCAAAGGCCCTAAGTTAACTGTGCATTTTAGCCATATCTAGGGTAGTCAGCTTTTATTTTGAACCAAAGAGGGGATGCTTAGTTCTTCCTGAAAAGTTAAAGTCTGTGTTTCAAGCTCTGATTCAGTATTCCATATTTGGGGGGGGGGGGGCATGTGATATTGTCCCTTCTATAGACTATAAACTCAAAGTGCTGTTGTGGGAATTCACTTCTACACTTAACAAAGCTAACTCTCTGTGTGAAGGCTGAGCCCTACAATCAGAAATTACAGTGGTATTAAGCCTTTCTAAATTTTGATGTTGATAAATTGTTTCAGCAGATGAACCTTGGATCAGAACATGTCCTGCATATTTTTTATTTAAAATATCCCATATTTTGTGGCATCATGTATGAAACCACGTATTGGGTCAGAAAAATTATAAGCAACTATGGGCCTCGGCAGACGGCTAATAGGGCCGTCTACGAGACCCGGAAGAGGAGGGGCAGCCGCACTTGCGGCGTCCCTTCCTCTTCCTGAGGTCGTCCTCGGAGCTTCCGACCCTCCGGACGGACGGCGCTCCGGGGATGACCTCCCTCCGCAGCGACCGGACGCGCTGCGGAGGATAAGTCAGGGAAAGTGCACCCTACGCGTTTAGGGCGCACTTTCCCTGTCTTGTAAAAGGAACGGCAATTTGCCGCTCCTTTTAGGGTCGCCGCAGGAGCGCCGCGGTCCGGCTGCCGCGGTCCCGTGGCGTTCCGGACCAGGGCGTCCCCGACGCCCTGGTCTGCATCCCCCCTATAGTTTCTGCTTCTTGTTCTTTTTTCCTTCCCTTGGACAAACTGCTATGGAAGTGAGTGGAACTACCGAACTGGGAATCTGAAGATTTCACTCTTTCATCTAATGAAGTTAGAGAGGAACAAGAAGACATTTTTCATTAAAAGTCCCACCTTTATCTTAGTTCTTACTCCACATGATTGAATGGCAATAGAATTTCAGACAACTAGCTCTTTGGAGAAAGGATTTAGCCTCCTTTCTAGCATATGCTGGATAAATGTTTCAGTCATATGGCAAATGCACACCAAGTCTTCAGTCTAAAATGGTACTGGTTAATGGAGCCTTTAACTTGAGTGTGTGTTTTTTTTAATTACTATTGGGAAGATAGGCAGCATTTATTTGTTTAATTTATATCCCACCTTTTTCCAGTATGAGTATAGTTGGCTTCTTTTTTTCTTCTTCTTGCATTTCTATATTGTCTCAACCCACCAGGGTCCCCTACATGATATACAATGTTAAAACGTAAAAAAAATGAATGTAAACTTTTTTGCAAACACTCCTTTAAAGTAAAGCCACAGCAATTTCATGGACCAAAGGCCATGTAAAACAACACTGTTTTAGCTACCCAGTTAAAGCCTTACTATGCAGTGGATCAAGTGGTTAAGACACTGACTGTGTTGATTGCAAGATCAGCAGATTGGCAGTTCAAGGCACGGGTGCTGCATGATGGGGTGAGCTCCTGTCACTAGTCCCAGCTTCTGCCAACCTAGCAGTTCGAAAGCATGTAAATACAAGTAGATAAATAGGTACCACTTTGGTGGGAAAGTAAACAGCATTCTGTGCAGTCATGCTGGCCACATGATCACAGAGTAATATCTGACAATGCTGGGTCTTCGGCTTAGTAATGAAGATGAGCACCGCCCCCTGCGGTGAGACACAACTTGACAACTTTGTCAACGGGGAATACCTTTATCATTATAACCTCTCTTTAAGAAAGACTGTAACCCTGGCGTGCTGAAGGCAGGCATTCACCACTTCCTCTACCCACTCAGTCAGTTCCCCTTTGGCTGTTTTTATAGGAAGGGCACAAGTCCAACACACATGGGTATCCGTCACTTATCCAAGGATCCTGTCCACATCATCGGACTGTATGCACAGAAAGATATCCAATAACACAGGACAAGAGCTGGAGTTAACATCCTCTTAACCTGTATAAACTACAGCTTCAGAGTAAAAAAAAAAAAAAAGATTTGCATGATTTTATCTGCAATGTTTCAAGCAAATTATTCACACTGAGCTATATTTTGCTCTCATTGGTATAGTATAGAAGTCCCCTGACTGCTAGTAATAGCAATAGCAAGTGCATTTCCATATTGCTTATCAGTGAACTAGCACTCCCTAAGTGGTCTACAATGTATAAGCCAATTGCCCCCAACAAGCTGGGTACTCATTTTACTGACCTACAAAAGTATGGAAGGCTGAGTGGTCCTTGGAACCCTCCTCTAGGATCAAACTTACAACATGGCTGCAGTTCCAGCATTGAACCATCAGTTCTCTAGTCACCATTCCACTTGTTTCATCAGTGCCATGTCTCTAGTAAACTCGGGATATTATTTAGTTCCAGTCTATTGGAGAGGGCATTGCCTGGCCATCTGCCAGGGCTTTGATGTGATCACTTGGCATGGCAACCGGAAAGAGCTATCAGTGATCAGTCCAGATCCATGAGGGTCTTGGGGTGGGTAACTGGTCTCCCACCCCTGCAGAGATGCCACATTAGTTTGAACCCTACCCAAAAGTGTTTTGTCTGTGATAAAACAATTAGAGAAAGTTCCTGCACACCCAGAAAATTAGTTCTAGAGCATTTCCTGCAGTAGGAGAATATTTAAGCATCTTCATTGTTTTAGCAAATTACTTTACACAGAAGGAGTGCACTTAGAAAACAGGTGTTTCAAAAATGCCAAGTTTATCTGACATGTTAAAGAGAGAGAGATTAAGCACAAAAGAAAATAAGGCCCATTATCACTTCTAGTATTATATGGATTAAATAAATTTGAATTTGCTATAGATTATTAAAAATGCATGGGAGATAATAGTCATGGTGGCTGTATATAGCATTCAATAACAGAAACAATGGCTTCAGTATCCTACTTGCCTGGGAACAGGAGTAGAAGATGGGCCTGAATGGACAATTTAGATTTAATCAAGCAAAGTTGTTCTTCCATTCTCATATTAATGACTTAACAGTCAGGTAAAATATTGCAGATTGGGGTGGCAATTAGTTGAAAGGAGAATAGGAATAGCATATTTTATTTATTCATTCATTTGAAGTATTTCTGTATCACATCCCAGCCCATAAGGACTCCCAAAGCAACAAAAAAATTATTACGAAGATAAAAACATTTTGAAACACATTAAAATACTCCACAAAAACTAAAAGCAACCCTAGAAACTAGTTTTGAGGGCGGCAAGCAAATAAAAATCAATTAAAACAATACAAAGATTAAAACATTTTAAAAATACATTAAATAAAAACATTAAAAACTCCTAAAAGCAATCTAAAAACAACCATAGAATCCAGTTTTGAAACAGTTAAAACAGCAATTTCAAACACTGGATGCCATGCAGAACAGCACTGTCCACCAGAAGCTTAAAAGAGATGGGGCCAGCCTATCTTCCTTGGATAGGGAGTTCCCCAGTCAAGGTACTGCTACAGAGAAAGCTCTGTTATGTGTACCCACCAACCTAACTTCTCAAGATGTTGGGACATGGAACAGGGCCTCCTCTGATGATCGCAAATCATATGAGAACAATAAGCAATAGAGCTCTTTAGAATCTGTTTGGCTGTCCTTCACTAAATAAAGCCTGTTGCAAACCTGTAAACAACTGAACAAAACCAGTATCTTTCATTACAGAAATGCAGGTAAGTGCACTAAACATTAAAAATAGGCTGTGGGAGAAATCTTGATGGAGAGGATGACGACGACAATGATCAAATCAGATACTTTGAGGGAATTAATTGGCAAGCAGTTCTAGAAACATCCAGTTTATGATGCCAAAAATAATAACTGACTTGACAAGCAATGATCTGTAAAAGTGACACATAGTTGAAGAATGTCCTGCATATCAAAGAGCTGAGTTACTTAGCTGTTTAAGAGGATTCTAGCTTTAAAATGTGGGTTAATCAATTAGGATTACATCTTACAGTAAATTCATAGGTAGCTCCACAGGTACAGACCCTCATGCACACACAGAACACCAACTGATTATCTAAATGGCATGTGTACGGCACTAAGGACAATGCAAAAAAACCCTGCAAAGTTTACAACTGGTTTCATTCCTTCCAGATAATATGGACTTGTTTTCCTGTGCAGTGAGAGCAGCATGTGAGAAATATACTATATATAGTATTCCCCCCCCCCCCTTTGGTGATGATGTGCTGTTCATTCTCACTTCGGTTCATTCCTGCTGCAGTTGTCATCACATGAAGTTTTGGCTGTACACAGTTCCCAACTGTTTAATCCATCTTCTGCAGTTCATTTTCCTTTCATTAATAAAACAATGACCTCTGCAAATAAAAATCAAATCAGTGTGAAAGTCTCATTTGATCAGGGTTACCATTAATGGTTACTTTGAAAATGAGTTCTTATTTCAAGTGCCTGATGAATGGATCTAAGAATTAATCAATTACAGATTCCTGATTACTTTTGCCAGAGAGTTAATAGACCATTGATTACCTAAGGTTGGGTGTCTGTGTGCACATGCATAAGAACAGCACATTGGTTCCTGTGGTTCTCTCCAAAGATTAAGAGTGATGTGTCTCAACTTACACAATTCTTGGGACTGTTGTAATGCTTTTTGCTCCCTAGACATGCTACCTATTGGGAGCACTCATGCTGGTTAACTGGACAAGTGTTGTTTCATTCTTTGTATCTCTAATACTAGTTTTTAATTTACATGCAAAATATTAAGAGATGCGACCCACCCACCCCCAGCCAACAAGGACATTGGGAATAATGGGAATAATGGTTAGTTCATCTGGAGGATACAAGGTTGGAGACGGTTCCATCAAACTGTGAGATTTAATAGGCAGGAGACAAATTCAGCTGGTGATGCTGTGAATTTGGTGCTCACTTGCTTCTTTTTGAGCTGTAATGATTTCTGTGTGTTTAGAAAAGAGAAGTGCCTTATACCAGGTCACACTATTTGTCTTCTCTGTCTGGTACTGGTTCACCATTTCCAACTAGATGTGTCCCTCAATCCAATTTCTAGTTTCAACTAAAAATAAACCCACTGACTTAACTTCTGAATAGTAAGTAATTTACATGTGTAAATTCCACAGATTCAGTGGGTCTCCCCCAGTTGGGAAAAAACAACAACAATTGGATTTAGGCCTAGGATGATGCCTTATATCATATGCTCTCTTATCCTTTTAAATGACCATGTACTTTGAAATATACAGTATATATAAATTCCAGAAAGCAAACTTGTATTTTGGCATTTTATATAAGGGACACTATTTTACTATGCCATTGCATTTAATGAGACTTGAATGTCCAAGGATTTTGGTTTCCACAGGAGGTGCTGGAACCAAACCCCAGTAGATAATAGGGACCCACTGTAATAGGAAATGAAAACTGCAATATTATAGTGTCTCCTAATAACTGGGACATTGTGTTTATTAAGTTGTGAATTCTCTCTCCAAATTCATTTAGCCTTTTATTAGTTGTCATAGTTAAATGAGGCTTCTGCACGCTTCTGGGGATGGGATGATGGCATGGGAAATGGCATTGCTTTCCTCCTGCCCAGCTTCTCAGTACCAACTAGAGACACTGGGTTGCCTGCCATAGAGCAAAGAAAGCTGTGCTAGAAGAATCTCAGATTGACCCAACCAGACATTTCTTGCATTCCTTATGAGCAGATACTGTTAATGAAGCCTAGGGCCTACCGAATGTGTTGGCCTACACTCCCCATTATTCCCCAAAAAGGTGGAGAAGATGGGAAGTGCAGTCCAGTACATTCAGAGGAAACCAACCATCTGTGGACACTTAACTGAACTGAGCAATCCAAATTCAAGCATCACCACTGATGAACTGATTTCAAAAGATGGATCAATTTTGGTTGACAGCCTTTTTTTTAATTACTAGAATATTTTAATAATATTTTAACACCTAATCTATCTTTAAAATTTCCTGTACTTAAGGAATATAACTAGTCTTTTGACAGCTTTTTTAAAAAGTATTGTAAACCGAGACTTGCATCTGTGGTTGAACTGGGGCCAGCTGTGGTGTGGTTCTGAAGTTATATTTCAACATTTTTATTTATGGTAGTTGTATGCAATCCTTCATAAAACTTTATTTTAGACCAGTTTACAGCATAATTTGACACATAATAGCTATTGTAAACAACAGCAGACTAGAAGTACACAGTAAAATGGATTTTTAAAAAAATGGAACAACAAAATGTAGATTCTGTGATTATAACAATGTCACTTTCTTTCCCCTAGTCCTTAATTTACCATCTTTGCCTGATGATGAAGGCTGTGAAGTTTTGGAAGCTAATGTGCTGTATTTTACACCTTGTGGTTGACCAATAAACATATCACCATAGGAGTGATTTTGAATGTATTTGTTTTGCTTTTTTGCCAACATAGCTGCATCGATAAATACAAATGGGAGAGTGAGTGTTGCAAGGTGAAGTACTCTCACTAAATATTCCATGCCATTCTCCTTCCCTCCCTTCCCCTCTCTGGGAATTTCAGCAGGTTTTTGGTTTACCTGGTTGCATGACAAGCAACACCTGAAATTCCCTCTTCTGCACAACCATTTAATGTAGAGGAGCCCTTTCTAGTTTTCAGTTAGTTTCCAGGCAAAGTACAAAGTGATGGCTATTAGCTTTAAAGCCCTTTATGGTTTGGGTCCAGGGTACCTATGGGATCACCTCCTCCTATATGGTCATCCCCATACACTCAGGTAGGTCCTCTGGGGGACATTTACTTCAGTAGGCCAGGATTAGACTGGAAACTATCCCAGAGGACCTTTACGTTGGCCACCCCTAAACTCTAGAATGGCCTGCTGGGAGAGGTTTGACAGCTAAACAGACTCTGAATTTTAAACAGTATTAAAGATCTATGACAGGCTTACCCAGTCAATTTTAAACTATGAATTTTGCATTGGTACATTTTTAATTTTATGTTTGGATGATTTTAATGTTTCATATGTGTAGGCATTTTAACCTATATGCTTAAATGATTTCATATGTTTTAATACTTGTTGTACCCCGACTCAAGCCTTGGGGAGAGGTGGGTAAGAAAATTAATACTACTACTACAACTCCTCCTCCTCCTCCTCTGGCAATCCTACCCCTCCCACATTTTTCCAGTTCCTCCATCAGTCAACATTATATATATACCTAGTGAGTATATTCTGTCATCACTGGGTTGTTTTAAGATCCCATTCCAACTTTAGAGGGGTTTTTTTCCCCTAAAGGTGTTGTGTTGTATGTGTTTAGTACTGAAATTTTCCCCTAGACCGATTTCCCCCCCTCTCTGTGATGCATGGATGCTGCTATTTTGAACGAATAAGCACTTACAAAATGAGGTAGTATATATGATGTGTGTGCATGTATGTACATGTTTTATATAAATGTTTTTACCTGATTTTCTCTTTCAATAATAATCATCATCATCATCATCCCAGCCAGTTTAAAACCTTTGCACCAATTGTTGTGCTATTGTAGTTCTTTCAACAATGCAGTAATTCCCTAATGCTGAGAAAACCAGAAGATCAAAATATATGCAGTTTGATGCCAACCACCTCATAATCATTTCATAGTTGCCAAATGGCCCAGCCATAGCATTTATGCACTGCAGCTGTTTGGAATAGTCAGCTAATCAAGGAGTGTTAAAATGTGGTGTGTGCCTCCCAGTCTACTAGTTTGTATATGGTAAATGCGAAATGAATGTAACACTATGCTGAAAGTGAAATTGAATAAGGCCTCCATTTCTTTAAGTCCTTTCTAAGCAAGAAACTATTCTGTATGTTTGCCATCATGTCTTACCTTGTTTCATTGATTCAACACATATGGCAGGAAGTACAGATTAGCAGAGAGGCAATGCGAACATCAGAGTAATGTGTAAACACATCCTACAAAATGGACCTGAGTGTTTCCCACATGTGATAATATGTGAACTGGATATATACAGTTCCCAGTATACAAATGATAACTATACAAAGCCCATCTATGAGCCAAGTGGTTCTAAGAATCACTTTTCATTTAGACTCTGTGGAAGTGAGTGAAGCATAGATATCAGGAAAAAAGTCATTTTGAAATTAAGTGTATCTACATGTACGAGGAATGCCAAAAATATAGGAGATGGAAATGAAGCGACTTGGTGTAAACGTCAAAAAATGATTGCATCGATATTTTTTAATTAAATGGGACTAGCTATTAGAATGTTAATACGTGATCTCCCATCGGTGGAGTTTAAAGAATAACGCTTCAAGTTTCTTTCTTCCCAATTCTTCCTATCTCATCTTCTCCCAGTGTAGCAATTGCAAGATTGATTTCTTGTAACTTTTATCCAGTGCCACTGTTTAAAACTGCTTGGGTGTTGTTGTTGTTGTTGTTGTGTGCCTCCAAGTTGTTTCTGACTTATGGTGACCCTAAGACCAGATCATGGAGTTTTCTTGGCAAGATTTGTTCAGAGTGGGTTTGCCTGTGCCATCCTCTGAGGTTGAGCGAGTATAACTTCCCTAAGGTCACCCAGGGGGTTTCATGGCCAAGCAGGGAATCATACCATGGTCATAGTCATAGTCCAGGTCCATTTCCCAAACCCTAATGAGTGGCAAAGGTCTGAAAGGAAACTGCATCCCCAACCTGAAATAAATTCAGGCTCATTCAGCCAATGAGAGAAACAAATTGAATATTCTCACAATCATAGTCTTTGACCTGCAATGTAACCAGAATCAAATGAAGCAACTGGTTGTACAGTTTCAGATTCCAGATTAATGTTCTCATGTGTACATATATATGTAAGCTAAATTTTAGAACCTTCCATGTTTGACCCCACATGCCATTGTCTGGATTCATTTGTAGTGCCATAAAAATTCAGGAAACTAGTTGCAGAACTTGCTTTAATTGATACAAACAATTTGTTGAAAGGAGAGGTTTTAATTATACTAGCAATTATAAACAGAATTGAGCAAAATACAGATCAGTTCAGCCTGTGCTTCTAAGGATAGGGAGAAGACAAAAGTAAATTTTAGGACTTCAGGGAGGGAAACTATATTGTAAAGAATAATAAGTGGTTATGCAGTCACAGATTCAAAGATCATAATTAGGAAGATTAAATATCTTGATGTATTTTATACATGTGTGTGTGTGTGTGTGTGTGTGTGTGTGTGTATCTTATGCACCAGGATCAGACAGAAATTCACAAACTCCATTGTCTGGAAAGCAGAAAGGTTTGATTCTCATTCATGTTTTGAGAGTCTTTCTTTTTTAAAAATAAAAACTTGTTTACTGCTGCCTGCTTTACCTCTAATTTAGGATTTATTCATATAAATCGGTGCAACGTGGAGAGGGGGAAATTCCATTAATTTTAGACAAGCTATGGGCTGTGAAAACAGGGAGTTAATTGAAAATACCAGCCTGCAGTCTGGCTTTTTCTTAATTTCCTAGGCTAAAATCTTGCTCTGTTTCCCACCCCACCTGCATAATAGACATCTAATGTTGTTTGGTACCAGTGTTTTAATTATACATGAGCTGGAGAGGCTGACATGTTACTGCATAGAAGCTGGTTTAAGGAAGCTTCTGGTGATAGTTGGACCCCATCTCTCCCCCCACCTCCATCTACATCTTTTCATTACCTTTTGTCAGGATGAAATGTGTACAGCTCAAGTTCAGCAGTGCAAGCCTACTAAAGAATGTTCACTTTTATAAGCGAGATTTTAATAGAATCCCCAAAGACTTATAAAGAAACCTCAGATAGCATGTAATTTTCTAAAAAGCAAGCCATGTAGTTCCCCGTTTTACAAATTCCACTAACTTCATACTTGCCATTTTCCCCCCCTTGAGACAAAAGTATGATTTAGTGTACCTTAAATCATTGGCGAGAGATGAGAGGTTCAGTAATGGAAAGTTTTTAAGCATAGTACTTTGAACTGATAATATGCTGACCTTAATAATACTTTCATATCTAAGGAGAAGGATTAGTCACACATTTGAAAATACAGTGGACCCTCCACATTTGCTGGGGTTAGGGGCACAGGACCGCCATGAAAATGGGAAAACCACAAATAAAATAAGGCTGTTTTTTAACCTGAGAGATCAACTCTAGGAATCTCTAGGTTCTCCAGGGCAACTCTCTGGTCAACATCTCCTGGAAGTTAACCATAGAATTGCACTGGAGGACTGAGAAATGACTAGAAATGTATTCTTTCAAGCAGTCTCTAGATCCTCCAGCATGACTTTTGGCAGAAGTTGACCATACAGTTCCACTAAGGAAGGACCTAGAGATTCCTAGAGAGAACATATTAATCAAATCCATGAATAATCAAATCTGCAAAAGTCAAAGCTGCGGGCCAACTGTATTGTGTCCAAGCTCTAGCAGCAGAATAATGTTGAGTAGGCTATTACCTTTCCTGGGTTGGTGTAGACACATTGCTTCACCATGGTTTGTGTGAATTGTGGCTTATTATCTTTATCTTGCAAACACACTAAAATTGTGGTTTCACTTGCTGCCTTGGGAAGCTGTGTATGTGAGATTAAAGCAAATACTAATATGTAGCATGAAATAAAAGATCTTTTCCTTGTTGCAAGCAAGTCAGCATGTGCAGCTCTGATCTTGATCATGAATATCATGTATGGAGTGAGAAGTAATAACCCCTTGCTAGTCCTTACTTTAAAATTCTGGAGCCTCTGCATGGGGACTTAAAAAGGAGGGGGAAAACCTTCCAGTGACTTATGTGTCACGCTCTCTCAGCCTCAGAAGACAGCAGTAGCAAACCACCACTGAAAAAACTTGCCAAGAAAATCCTGTGATATTTTCACCTTAGGTTCACCATAAATCAGAAATGACTTGAAGGCACACAGCAGCATCTGGATGGGATGCTCTTGATCCAGATGAGTGCCACCCATATTTGTGTATAAAGACAGAGATCTTAAAAAGCATACTACATGTATAATTCAGAACTAGGAAATTTACTTTTTGGGACCACAAAAACCAGAATCTCAGCATTTCCTGTCACAATGGGTTGACATTTGACTATATTCAAAAGCTTCGTTTACTTCCAGGATAAGATTAATTTAAAATCTGGGCTTTGCATTGTCCCCAGCCTTCCCTACGGTTGGCCCCTCACCTCTTCCTTTTTAAAAATAGGGTTAGGAAAGAGAAGAGGGCAGGGAACCTAAAGTAGATGTGATGGAATATGCAATTTTAAACAAAAAGGCAGCTTTTTGTACTTTTTTAATACCTCTAAGGGCTGGAAAACTCATTTACATTACAATGTACATTTACGGAAGTACATTTGCATTATTTCCCCCATCCAGGATTTAGCATTTGAGATCTGCAAAGCAAAATGCCTGTATTAGCTGAAGGCCTCTTCTGATGTAATGGGTCATGCTCATATGGCAAATTTCAGAAGCTGATGAATAGATACTTATGGAGGAAAATACACTGGGATTTTATTATCCATGTACATTTCCTGAGGTCATTTTTGATATCACAAGGTTTCCTGCAAATGTAATATGAGTAAACAAATCTGTTTTAAGGCTTTTATTTCATTGGTTATGGAATTTCTAGGCTGCCTTTGAAGACTGATGTCCTCCTGAGGCAGCTTCATTCATTGAGCTGACATATTAGTCAGGTTAAAAAAATGTCAAAATATTATTAGAAATTAAACAACAGGATTGATACTGAAATGATAGGTAGAAGCAACATAGCATAATAATCTTTTAGAAGTTAAAACTATTGCCAACCAATTTAAAACCACCAAAAATCTGTCTGGGAAAAAGATCATAAGCAATACTAAAGCTGATCTGTTTGAAGGCCTGAATTAATGAAGCCATACTTTTTTCAGTCTAGAAAATGGAGAGGGCTTAAATGAGACAGAGCAATACAATTGCTGTTCCTAGAGCCAGTGGGATGTAGTGGTTTAAGTGATGGACTACGACTGTGGGAGACCAGGATCTGAATCTCCACTCAGCTCTGCAAGCCCACTGAGTGGCCTTGGGTACTCTCAACCTCAGGGTAAGGCAATGGTAACCCCTTCTGGACAAATCTTGCCCAGAAAACCTCCGGTATGGCCCCATTGTTGGTTGTTGTTGTGTGCTTCAAATCATTTCTGAGTTATGGCAACCCAAAGACAAACCTATCATGGGGCTTTCTTGGCAAAATTGGTTTAGAAGGGGGTGGAGTTACCTTCCTCAGAGGCTGAGAAATTGTGATTTGCCTATGGTCACCTAGTAGGTTCCCATGGCAAAATGGGAATTTGAGTTTCCAGTGTCTCAAGTCTAGCATTCCAACCACTATACTGTGCTGGCCTTCTTCGGATTGCCATATGTTAGAATGGCTTGAAGGCACACAACAGCAACAAGCGGATGCAACATTCAGAGCTCTGAAGCAGATCTCAGTCAGTTTTCAAAGAAGAAGTGTCCTGCAGCATAAAAAAGGGAAAGGAGGGAGGAGGGAAAGGAATATAGCAGCATCTTTAAGACTGACTTGTTTTTCTTTAAGTATGAGCTTCAAATTACAATCAAATTCAAAACTGGTGAAGGCAGTCCTTTATCTTGGGCCTGATAATATGTGTGTGTTGTTTGCCTTCAAGCCATAATTAAATAATTGCTTCCTAAAGTGCCTGAGTGATTCCAGAATTATTTTGGAATGAACTTTGTCTTCTGCTAAAAAAGCATTTTTTCAACAAGGCTGAGGTTTTTGTCCCCCTCCCCACCCAGTTTTCCAAATGTGTGTTAATGTGTCTTTTAGATAGGTCATTTATCACAACTGTGTTGCTGTTATACCATTTTTATCACAGTGCTATACAAATGTCCATTACCTAGCCAGGTGTGCATATTATACCATGCCCAAAGTTAAACAAACTCATTAAGTTTTCCTACATTATGAAAGAAGACCATTTAAAATCTTGACTCAAAAGGCTGACAAGCTTTTTTTTGCAGAAGAAAAATCCAGCATTCATAAAGATATCTGTTCAGTCACAGCGGGACCAGTCCTGATCATGGGAATTGTGGGTACAAAACAACCACAGACTCTGGTCCAAAATGTATGCAGAAGCAGCAGCTTAGAAAGCTATTAATATTCAGACAGGAGAGTAGGGTAATTACCCAGTCTTATTCACATCTAGACTGTACCTCTTTAGCTTAAAATTAGCATCCATCGTTTGGAATTCTTAAACATGCTATTAAGGAATTACCATATTATTAGGGAAATAAAGTTATGTTGTTTCAAGTTTACTCTTGGCATAAAGATGCAGAGACATGCAGTATCCCTAGTTTTGCTTTTTTTGGTTGTTTTTTTTAAGGGAAGCAAATGAAGTCATTTGATTATGTAGGGGGACAGGGCCACATCCCTGGTGGCACAGTGGTTAAATGCTGGTACTGCAGCTACAATGTTGTGAGTTCAATCCCAGGGCTCCAAGGTTGACTCAGCCTTCCATCCTTTCATAGGTTGGTAAAATGAGTACCCAGCTTGTTGGGGGCAATTGGCTAACACCTTGTAAACTGCTTAGAGAGTGCTGAGTTCACTATGAAGTGGTATAGAAATGTAAATGCTATTGCTAATTTTTGTTTCTGATCGCAGCTTTGGTATGGACCAGTTTTCTTCCCCACTTTTTGAAAAAAAATTAAGAGGATTATCATTCTCCAACATATGAAAAGAGGAAGAACATTCTACAGGTAGACTCAAGGAAGCCACGGCCCTAAGTTTGCTAGACTTCAGTAGGTGATAACAGGATGACTCGGATGTCTCTCATCCAAGCTAAATGGCAATTAACAACAACCACTTTCTCTAACAGTCTACCCCATCCCAAGCTAGGCATGCTAAGTTTCCTCCCTCCTGCCATCATTACCCCCAGCACTAGATGGCTGACTCCAATAAATAAACTGAGCTATCACTGCACCATTGGTATAAAGGGTACTTTCACACTATACTATTATAGCACAATATTCTACTTTAACTTCCATGCTTACATCCTATGGGATCCTGGGGTCTGCAGTTTAGGGAGGGCTACTCCCTGAGGAAGCACCAGGTCCTGTCTGATCCTGAATCTAAGCAGGGTCAGCACTTGGATGGGAGACTGCCAAAGAACATCAGGTGATGTAAGGTATATTTCAGAGGAAGCAACTGACATAACCATCTCTTGAGTATTCCTTGCTCAAGAAAACCCTGTGAAATTCATGGTGTCACCATAAGCCAACAGCCAATTTGAAGACATGCATGCACTCACATTTAGAATTCTCAGCCAGAGAGCAATTCTGGTGCCTCACCAAAGTACAGATCCCAGGGTTCCATAATAGCAATAGCAAGTACGTTTCTCTACCACTTATTAGTGAACTGGTGCTCCCTAAGCAGTTTACAATGTGTAAGTTAATTACCTTCAACAAATTGGGTACTAATTTTACCGAGTGGACCTTGGAGCCCTCTAGGATCAAACTCACAACCTTGTGGCTATGAGTGGTTGCAGTACCAGCATTTAACCATTGCACCACCAGGGCTCCATAAGATACAGCCATGGCAGTTGGTAGAAACATGGAAGGAAACAGATGGCCCTGAAGGGGCAGCTTGAAGCCACCCCTTCTGAAGACGGATTAGGGCTGCAGCAAACACATGCCACTGCTCCAATCTACCTTGAAGCTGGCCGGAAAAGAAGCGGCAAAGATCTGCTCATTTTTCGGCCAGCAAAAAACTGGCTTTTCCTGCCCCGTTGTGGCTTGAAGCTGGCTGTAAGCCACTTCGACAGCATGCGGCATATAAACGCTGCACTGCCAGAGTATCTTGAAGTCATCCGTGCCTGGGCAGCTGCCCAGCTTCAGGACGTCATCAGAGAATGTGGCATATAAACGCTGCTCTCTGTTGACACCCTGAAGGCGTCTTTTATGGGCCTGTTAGCAATAGCAAGTACATTTCTATACTGCTTATCAGTGTACTTAAGTACTCCCTAAGTGTTTTATAATGTGAAACTAATTGCCCCCAACAAGCTGGCTACTCATTTTAACAAACTACGGAAGGATGCAGGGCTGAGTCAGCCCTGAGCCCCTGGCTGGGATTGAATCCCAGAACAACTTTGTGGTTTGTTGAGTGAGTGGCTGCAGTACAGGGATTTAACCCCTGCGCCACCAAGGCTCTCAGGGCTGTTCCAGTCCATAGTGTTATAACTGTTTGTGTGAAAGGAACCCCAGGGTAGCCTTGAGCCTATTTTTAATAAGTCAGATGTTCCAGGAGGTTTTTAATAATGCTAGTAGAAAATATCTCTTTAGAAAGAAAAGTGACATGTGTGAAGACTGTGACATAAAGTACACCTGAACTACTCATTTGCATCAATTTGTACCTCTTTAGCCCTCATGCCTCCATCCTAAAGTACCTGAGTTTTGTAGTTTAGTGAGGTAGCTAGAAGTCTTTGCTAGAGAGCTCTAAATAATTGCACTTCAAATGTGTGCTATGAAAAGGCCCAAAGTTAAAAAGGAACCTTCCAGTTCAATTTCCAGGGCTAGTTGTAATTATTATTCAGAATGCCAATAGGACTTCATGGCTTGTCATTCCTATTTCCACCTCATGAACAAGGGGAGACATGTGGCTTACTTTACAAGACACTGTCTTGTAATTCAAGGATGTGGAACATGTGAACCTATTCCATCCTCCCCCCTTCAATCTTGGCTGTGGTGGCTGATGCAGTACATCAACATCTGAAGGTTCATGTGTTCCCTCCTCTCCCCTCCCTTTGCTGTATTTGAGGGCATCCTCTGTTTAAAGTGCTCCCAGGAGAAAACAAGGTTTCCTATCAATGGATTAGCCCCTGGACAGCCGACTGAGCAAACACTGGTCTCCTCACTGTTGTGAGATACAATTTGTCTGTCTGTCTGGTTTTATTTTATCTATTTGCATTTAAGTTCATTTCATTTTTAAACTACCCAGTCACAGTGGACAGTGCAAATTAAACACATAAAACACCACACACATTAAAAGTATAAACAAATCCAATAAAACCAGGAGCCTCCTGTACACAACTGAAATCCACATTCCTTCAGCCAGATTTCCTTCTGCCTGTGTCAACACCAATGTAAAAAAACCACAACATACTTTTTTTTCCTCTCTTCTGCAGGAAAAGAGCTTTCCAGATACCAGTAAAAAGTGAAAGGAAAGCAATGGCTTAACAATCCACTTGGGCACCAGTACATTGGCTCAGAGGCTGTTCTACTTTGTCCATTCCCATGCCCAAGTTCATAGCTACTTTGCTACACCAGTTTGCCCAATAGTTCTAGCAACCAAGATTACTTTGGCATAAATTTTGCCATCTTGACCCCACACTGATGTTGCTTGGCCATATGTGTCCCTGTTTCCATCAGTGAAGTGTTGGGAAGTATGAGTTTTATCTAAAGTATTACATGGAGTGGGATTCATGTATTCCTCTAGATGTTGCTCGACTGCAATTCCCAGCATTCCCCATCTCTGGCTAAGCTGGTAAGGGCTGTTAAGAAGTACAGGCTAAAAATATTCGGAAAGCCACATGACACATGTCTCTGATATAAAGTGTGAATGAGTAATATACATATAAGCATCATGTTGAGACCTGCACAACCACCCAGGATCCATGGTTGTCTCCAGCTACCCACTGAGTGAACACAATCGCTGGGTTTGGAGAGCAGAGTGAGGCAGGATTTTTAAGAACATGTGGCTTAATGTGAATGAAACAGTATGTTGGTGCATTCTGTCTAATCATTCCTGTTGCAAATGGGAGTGGATCAACAAACCATGGGAATCCATGTTTTATTGTGGCATTCCAGTTTGTTTCTCCTGAAAAACTAGACATATAACCCAAAAAGAAACCATGAGTTCCCCTGCTTGGGTTTTTATATAGAGCCAAACCTGATGATGGTGATGTTGATGACGATGATTTATTTATACAACACCATAACTCTACAAGGTGCTTTCCAAGTAAAAGAACAACAAAACCATTCTCTGCCCTCAGGCTTACAATCTAATTTAGACAGGATACAAAAAGACCAGCCTGGGGGTTGCATTTGGGCAGGGCAACCAAATGCTGGCTGTTCCAACTCCACCCCGATGCCTCACGCCCATCCACATGGCATGCGTCGTCAGGGCGCCCTCTTGCCACAGCATGCAAACATGCACCAAAAGGGCACAAAAGAGCTGTGGTGGCAGCTCAAAGGGATTTGCCCACTATTTTGGGAATGTCAAAAAGGAGGATTAGGGCTGTGGCGCGTGGTTGCTGCGGCCCCAATCCACTGCTCCCAGGGGTGGCCAGGAGCCGCCCCTTACAGGCTATATACATCAGCCCTGTGTTCATTAAATACTGCCTCTTTTCTCCTCCTACTCAGCCAGGACAATGGCAGCTGGGATGGAGGGAAGGCCCTTCATCTGCTTCTTGGCCTAGGCACAATGGAGCTATGCCTTCCTTTTCTTCTCTGCCTCCAAGACCACAGCACTACCAGTTGGGATGGAGTAAGAACCCTTCATCTGCTTCTGGATCCAGGCACAATGGAGCTGGGCCTGCATCTTCTTCTCTTCTTCCAAAGACCACAGCATTGCCAGTTGGGATGGAAGAAGGATGCTTCATCTGCTTCCAGGCTTAGGCAGACTGGTGGGTTCAGATGCCATGGTAAATATACTGCATCATAGATGCTTTCTTGAACTGCTCCTATTAGCAGCAGTGTGCAATGGGACAGCATCCAACCACTCACTGACTTGTTCACAATGAGCCAAAATTCCCTAAAATTCTGGTTTACCATGACATTCAAATGCACCCAGTGTGTGAAATGGCTCTGAAAAGAGTTCAGCATTATCTTCCTCTCCTTTAGAAGTAGATAACATCTTACAACTCCTTTCCATGTATGTTTTTAAATGCAGCAAAAAATATGGCACCACTGTCTTGTTTTTATTGTAAATAATTATCAAATAGCACAACTCTAATTGTTTACAACTATAATATTGTTTCTGGGAAAGGGGTGTAGGGGGAAAGGCTGAGTCTTAGAATTAAAGATAATTCTTGTTTTTATTTCTCACTTCAAAATTGGACTTCAGAGTATCATCCTATATACATTTTCATTGTGAAAGCATGTCTGATGATGTTTTCTGTGCTGACTGCCTTATCTCCTACCTGCAGAGCTCTGTGCATTGAGAGGTGGTAATAAATATTTCTTTTACACCATACACTGATGAAATGCAATCTCTTTTGTAAGAGACAGTTGTATTTGTTTTTTCCTGCAAAGGCTCTGCTACTCTAGTTTTTAAAAACAACAAAAACAACAACATGACAACAAAAGACATTGGCAGTGTGGCATTTTTCAGTGTGGCAACAAAACAACCAGCACCTTCCACTGTGCTCCAAAGGTTGTTAAAACCCATTGCAACAATTTGCCTTGTCAACTGTGCCAACTGCCACCTCCCAAACAATTTTCAAGATCAACCAGCCAGACAATTTTTTCAGAGATTATTATTATTATTATTATTATTATTATTATGATCAATATAGGTTATGTGTGGACCTGTTTTCAGGCATCATTTTTGCTTTTCCACTAGCTACTGCAGGGAGTTAAAATGAAGACATTATCCCTCCCCAGTATTAATTCTGATACACACACACCCCATAAACATTCCCTTTAGTCCCCAAATCAATGCATTAATTTAGCACTTCAGCTGAGCATTTAGAAAAACAGACATCCAAGGAAAGGGGTCAGGTAAAGGGCAGGTCTACACTTGCCAGAATACTCCAGGGTGCTTCCAGAGTATTCTGCCCCCGGAGCTACCCCAAATTCTCCCTCTTACCACCACAATCCATAGTGATGCCAGGAGGTTGTCTGCACACATGTCCCACTGTGCTGCCCAATGTCACCGCCACTGGTGCAAGTCATTGACTCTGAGGGTGAAAACAAGGTGTCCAGCATCAATCACATGGACTATCTCATTGTCATCTCAGAGGAAATGACTTACACTTGCTGCCCCACATCAGTCTGGAAAATCTGGATCAAAAGGTAAGGTGTTTGTTTGTTTTTCTCGGTGAGACCAGGATTCAATTCCCAGCTTGGCCATGAAACCCACTGTGTGACCTTGGACAAGTCACATGCTCTCAGCCTCAGAGGAAGACAATATCAAACCTCCTCTGAACAAGTCTTGCAAAGGAAACCCCATGATAAGTTCACCTTAGGATCTCCATAAGTCAAATCTATCCATTTTTTTTTTTTTTTGTATTGCTGAGGGCAACCCATCTCCAAGCCCCCCGTCCTCAATTGCTTTGCTCAGGTCCTGCAGGCGCAGGCCCATGACCTCTCTGGTTAAGTCAAACTGTCTGGCATGTGGTCTCCCTCTTTTTCTACTGTCCTGCACCTTTCCCAGCATTATTGTCTTTTCCAATGAGTCATTCCTTCTCATAATGTGTCCAAAGTATGACAGCCTCAATTCAGTCATCCTGGCTTCCAGGCAGAGCTCAGGCTTGATCTGTTCAAGGGCCATTTGTTTCACTTCTTGGTTATCTATAGGATCCTCAGCACTCTTCTCCAACACCACATCACAAATGAGTTGGTTTTATTTCTATTGGTGTCCTGTTTACCTCTTCCAAGGACAGCACTGCAGAGGAACAAGCGAAGGAGTAGTCAAAAGTCCATTCCAAAAGTCACACCACAAGAGTCCAATACTTAACAGCAAAGGGAGAAGCAGAAGCGTAGTCACAAGGCAGTTCCAGAGGTCAGAAAACAGGAGTCAGCAGAGAACAGGATACACAGCAACTAGGGAGGCTACAAGACTGATTGTCAGCTGCATGGAATCATATCAGCTGGAGCTTTTTTAAACCCTCAGTGTGCCTCAGCTGATTGCGATTAGCTCTCTTTTGGCTTCCAGCCTAGATGAATGCCTCAAGGATGCCTTGGCTTGTCTTTGTTCCACAGGCTAGTACCAGAAGCATAGAGTCTGTCTCTCCCTCTGCAGCCTCCTGTGTCTCCTCTGAAACTACAGAGCCTCCAGGTAACCCCAGATATGTCTCATTCTCAGGCACAGAGTCTGACTCTGACTCTAAAGCAAAGTCAGACCCAGGGCACTCCATGACAATCAACTGTCTAGCTCACATCTGTACATGGGGATAGGAAATACATTGGCTTGGATGATCTTCACTGTAGTGTACAGAGTTATACCTTTGCACATTAGGATCTTGTCCATTTCTTTCATGGCTGCCCTTCCCAATCCTAGTCTTCTTCTGATTTCTTGACTGTAGTCTCTGTTCTGATCAATATTTGAACCAAAGTATGGGAACTCTATTTCAATTTTCTGATGATTTAGGATGAATTCTTGTAGATCTTCTGTGGTTATTATTTTTGTTAATGTTCTGCATTAGGACTACCTTAGCACATTTCTCCTTGACCTTCTCAGTAATTGCTACAGGTCTTTGTTTTCTGCTACAGGTATTGGGTCATCTGCGTATCTTAGGTTATTAATGTTTCTTCCTCCTATCTTCACTCCTCCTTCTTCTGAGACTAAACTTGCTCTGCATATGATATTTCAATATTCCCCAAGATATCAGTGGAACAGGCAGTCCCCTGAAGAATTATGGATAGCATGCAGGACAGAGAAGAGTGATGTTGTAGAAGCATGAAAGGTAAGGAGAGAGAAACAACACACAAAGGAGAAAGAACAGGCTCAGACTCATAGGAACAAACACATGGCCAGAGCAGAGAGAAAAGATGAAGTTACAAAAGGCATAGGAACAATGTCTTTCTCAAATGGTGTCTGCAGCACCTGACTATACAAAGAAAGACAAGATTCCACCCTCTCCTCTCTTTCCCTCCCAATGAATAATTGAGTGCAAACTGCTTCTGCACTTTGAATTCAGTCTGCAACAATTAAAGATAGCTGACGATAAAGGAGAAAAGTAGGAGGAGAGAGAAACCAGGACATTTTACATGTTTTCTAACACCGTAACACACAAAATAATGTCAGCATGTTTACTATAACATGTTTGCTGCTAATTTGAAGAGAACTTTATACTGGTTGTTATAAGTTTTTTCCCCCCCAGTACAGGATTCCTCGAGACTTTTCTCCCTTTTCCCTGAGGTTTTTTCCCCCACCTTTAAAAAAATCTCTAACAAAAGGTTTTAAAAGTTATGCGGCACTCTTATGTTTTATTTTCTGGATCTGTAAGTTAGTGCCATGTAGGACAGTTATGAAGGAACTAGGTAAGATCCTGGAGTGTTAAGCTATATCAGTAAATACCGAAGTCAGAATCATACATGCCATAGCATTTCCAATTTTTGTGTATGGATGTGAAAGGTGGACAGTGAAGAAATTTAGAGGAAAATCAACTCATTTGAAGTCCATGGCCATCCATCCATCAATGGCTAGCACCTCCTTCACTTGTCAGATCCTCAGGTCAGCAGTGGCAGCTGTAGAATTGGCATCATCAAAAAGGGATGTGATTCACACCCCTTCACCATTCCTATCCAAGGGAAGGGGTGCTGGGAGACCCAATAGGAGTGTTTATTTGTCTGCCACCTACTCTCTAAAGCCCTAGAATTTTACTTCTAAAGTTATATGTAACAAAGAAATAATTGTAAAGAGGAATTATGGATAGGAAACACATCTGGGAAAATGGGGAGTGGATTGTTGCAAACCACATTGCCCACAAATTACTCCAAGGGCCTGCATGCAATTTTTGGAGAGGAGAGCAGCAATAAATGACAAAGAACACAAAGAACTGTCATGGGGTGGCATCAAATGATGTGGCACAAATGGCCAGTCTGGAAAACCCCACATTTGATAAGGGAAAAGAATTTGCAGAGGGGAATCTTCTTCCAAGCAGTCAGGAAATTTTGTTCCACCAGAGATACATTCTGTTGTGTTACACAAAACTAGACCTACAAGCTACATATTTTACAATGTCACCCAAAGGGTTGTAGCCAAGTCCCTGAGTTTTAGCTGCCTGGAATGTGCAGGTTTTTAAATAGTTGTCCCTCCCTGTTTGTGAACTTTGAGTCTGCGGTCTTGCTCTTCGCAGGGAGGGACAAGGGCTGTATCTTAAATGGTTGTGCACGCCTACATGTGCCATTAGTTTAAATGGGGCTCAAATATTTGCAAGCCACTATTTTCATGGGGGGGGGGGGTCCAGAACATATCCCCTATGAATTGGGAGGGGCAACTGTAGTAGTAATTTCAAGAGGTTACAGTTTTTTCCCCTTCCTTCTTTCCAATTGATGCTTTTCTTTTGATGTTTTCCTCCTGAACTATGAACTGCAGAAAGTGCTGATGGGAATGATGATGTCTGTGTTTTCTTTTAGTATTCTTTTGAGTGGGATGTTTTATCATTATTGTCATTGACTATTATTAGTTCTAAAATTTATTATTTTCTTTTGTGAGCCTCCTTGAGAGGGTTTTGTATCCTGAAAAAGTAACCCAAAGATAGTAAAACTAAAATAAATAAAAGGGTTGGCTTTAGTTTTATGAGCCTCTTTGAGAAGATTTTGCATTCTAAAAAGGTAGCCCAAAGATAGTTAAACTAAAATTAATGCAAGGGTTGTTCTTTCTTTTGTGACCCTGCTTGAAAGGATTTTGTATCCTGAAAAGCTACACCAAAGATAATTAAACTAAACTAAAAATTGGTCAAGGCAGCCCTGTTTAGACACACCCAAGAGCTGTGCCATTAGAGACTGTGGTCTAATGAACACCGGACTGCCTTGCTCTATTTTGTCATTCAGATTCAAGAGGTTCCCTCGCCACTGGGTCCAGGAGAAGAGGTTCTGTGTTTTGCCCTGTCATAGCAGGCTGCCAACTAAATGTGGAATTGGTTTCATTACCTGGTCTGATTACTGGAGAGGGTGACTCAGGCTGAGATGATATTCTATGCTTGCTTCCTGTAATTTTCCTTCCATGCAGATAGCTAGGTTGTTAAACGGTTATTTTTAGTAGGCACTAGAGTACGGTGACCCTTTATGGCTCCTTTTTGAATAAAGGAAGAGTATGGAAGGCAGGGGCACCGTGGGTCTCACCGCAGAGGATATAGGACTATAATCGCTTTTAGCTGAAGAAAGTGCCTGGAAATTATTTGTCTCCTGCAGGCAGATGTGATTTAATGGAGGGGGAGAGAGGAGTCTGAAATCTACAAACACACAAAGCATGCATAGAATTATTTTACGTTACTTAAAATAAGGTGTCATGTTGGGGAGTATTTTTTCATCTCCCCATCCCCAAAGTATAAAGGAGAATATTAAACCATTATGGTAGGGACTGTAACCTTGTGTGTTTTCTGGTAAAGTCAGATGACATATTATGCTACATTTGTAAGACTTGCACACACCACCCAGTGTGCACATGCAACATTTTCTTTTAATTAAACACTTTCTTTCTTATCCTAAAGAAAAGCCTGGAGTGGATATGTTATATTCAATATCACTGTTGCTTTGGATGCTGAATAGAAAGGCGAGTGGGCTGACTGCACACTCTCTACCTGTCAGCATTATTTCTGTGGGTCGGTACTTTGAGGGAAACTGCACTCATTTTCTTGGGTCCTGACTTTAGACAATCTGCACAATAAGTAAAAGCCTGTTGACAACCAGAGATGGGTTACAGATGTCACAGAAAGGGTGTGAAAATCTCAAGGCTTGCTGATGCTGGTACCATGCCTGATATGGAGAGTTTAAGACAAGGATGGGATTCATGTAACTTGTGGGCTGCAGGTAGGCACCCCGGGGCCTTTTTCTCCCTCCAGCCTTACCTGCACCCTCCCCAAAGCCCCCCAATCTCCAACAATATTGAAAAATCCCCCCAGTCAATGCTCCTGGAGGCTTACATGATTAGCATTTATCTTAAAATAGGTCTTTGCTTTCCCTCCTGCAAAAGTCCCCATAGCAAAGCTCTGCAAAGGTCCCTCTCCATGCAAAAACAAATAAATAAATGAATAAATCCAGAAACTGAAAGCAGTAGTGACTTCCAGATTTAGTGTTAACCGAAAATGGCATGGTGCAGCCCACTGCCAAGCCAAAAAACTGGCTGCCATAGCCTACAAGGCTACAGTTCTATGGATCATGTATGCCTGCCAACATTTTAACAGATGACAACTGAGATGTATTGTGGCCAAGCAATATTAGCATGTGGTCAAGAAGGCAAAAGTTATTAATGGGGAAGAACACACAAGCCAGGAGAGACTGCAGCAGTTTGCTTTTGCTTGAGCCTACTGGGACAGACAAGATTCTGGCCCCTCCTCTCCCCCCACTGATGAGTTAATGGAGTGCAAACTACTTTTACACTTTGAACTCTATTTGCAGCAACTGAAGTAAACTGAGGACAAAGTGGGAACATGGGAGGAGAAATGGAAATACAGTGTTGAAGTAATGTAGTTTGACACTGCCATGGCTCCATTCTTCAGAATCCTGGGATTTGTACTTTTGTGAGACACCAGTACTCTTTGGGAGAGAAGACTAACCTTGGAAAACTATAAATCCCAGGATTCCATTGGCTGGAGCTACAGCACTTAAAGTGGTGTCTAAGTGCATTATTTCTACAGTGTTGATGCACCTTGAGACATTTTAAAAGAGGTAAAAAAGTAGGAGGACAGTGTATTAACTGAGACTGTCCCTGCCAAATCGGGACAGCTGGAGGATATGTTACAAGGCATGCTAAAGTGAGGGGAATTACTTCTCAGTCAAGAGGCAAAGAGCTGCAAAACTGACTTCCTTTTTAACTGGAAGGCCCATAAGCATGCATGTTTAGGGCAGAAATGTAAGTGTGCTATTGTGGCAGGCCTGCATAACAGACAGGTCAGTGCATAGGGACAGAGAAAACTTCCTTACAGCTGTTACAGAGTGAAGGAAATTTATTATTTTGGGACAATTCCTCAGCCACTGTGGGACTGTAAGAATTGTAGTCCAAAAAAAAAAGGTAAGATTTCTGTTTGTAGCTCCAGGTTGACCATTCTGACTGACAGAGGCACTCCCAGGACCGATCATCAATGTGGCCAGCTGTAAGGGGAACTGCATAACAATCAATAAAACACAGATTTGTGCATGATGTATATGAGCTCTTTTATACTTGGTTGTGATGGTGATGGTGATGGTGATTTTATTAATTTATATCTCACCTTTTCCTAACAAAGGTAGTCACAGGAGTAAAAAAAACACCATTTATCCATACACCTATCCATACATTTGTTATTAACTGCCCTTGAATTGGCCTTGACTCTTGGCAAACCTGTAAATGAGACATCTCCATTCCTCTCTATCCCCAGCAATTCTGTTTAGGTCCTGTAGCTTAGGCATGTAGCCTCTTTGACGGAGTCTACCCATCTGACATATGGTCTTCCTCACTTTCTGCTTCCCTCTACTTTTCCTAGCATGATTGTATTTTCTAAGGAATCATGCCTTCTTATGGGGTGGCCAAAGTATGACAGCCTCAGTTTCATCACTTTTGCTTCCAGGGAGGGTAGAGGTTTGATCTGTTCTAAGATCCATTTATTTATCTTTATGGCTGTCCCCAATATCCTCAGCACTCTTCTCCAGCACTATATCCCAAATGAGTTGATTTTCTTTCTGTCAGCTCCTTTACTTCTCCAGCTCTTGCATCCGTACATGGTGATGGGGATATCCATTTATCTAAAGTCCATTGCAGTCAATTCTTAAAACTCTAACAGATTAGGAAAGTCTTCACTTGCCTGTGGAAGAGGAGCAAGGAGGGAGCTACCCTAGCGTCCCCAGATGCAAATCTGCAAAGACTGGTTGATATTAAACCGAAATACATATCACTATAGCAAGCAAAACTGTAACCTGGTGGCATGTGGTCAGTCCTTTGCCCGGAAGCTCATGGTTGATGAACATCACCAAGACCCCTTCTTGCTCTTTGTTCCTATAGGTCTTTATTTTTAAACTCAAAACAGACTTGGCAACTGCTATAAATCAGGAGGATCAGGGGTGCAGGGGGTGTGGGTGGACTGCACCAGTGACACCCTAAGGGAGGGGGGTGACAACACTGTTCCCAAACATCTGTCTTTTGGCAGAAATGGGCTGCGATGTTCACCTGCATTCTTTTAAAATGCTGAAGAAATGGTGTGAGTAGGGTGAGGTTCAATGGGAGGAGAAAGGAGAGATCCCAGGTTTTAATTTTTAAAAGTCATTTTTTTTCCTTTCTAAACATCACATCTTACCAAGTTTTCACTATAACCACATGAAACAATGTACATGTAAATACATTTAGGTTGTGCATATGATATTGCAATTTAAAGATATAATTTTAATTTTTCTAGTTTATGTCACAACTATTGCCATTAGATTCAGTAATATATGGGGATTATAATGTATGAATAACATTAGTACAAAAACATTACTAAGACTTTTGTATGGTGTGGTATGGGAGATCAATGTGGGGGGTGGCACCATGAGTTACTGCACTGTGTGACACAAACCCTAGTGATACCACTGCTTTAGTCTGTCCTTTCAAACATAGGACCATGCTCTGGCCATTCATCAAAGAGAATAGTGTTCTCTGTAAATTAGGGCACATGCCCCCTTGTTGTTGTGTGCCTTTAAGTTTCCGCTAATGGGGTTTTCTTGGCAAGATTTGATCAGAGGAGGTTTGCCATTACCTTCCCCTGAGGATGAGAGCATGTGACTTGCCCAAGGTCACCCAGTGTGTTTCATGGCCAAGCAGGGAATTGAACCCTGGTCTCCAGAGTTATAGTCCCACACTTAAACCACTATGCCATACTGGCCAACATCTTTTATTAGCTGGAGATGGTAGCTGGGATTGAATCTGGGACATTCTGCACTAACGGTGAATGAATCTGTTAATTTCACTTTCTTCTAGAAAGTTTCAAATTCTTTATTTTTAATTTACAGAAAACAAAACAAGATTTAGGGATGGCCAAATCTAGCAGATAGAAAGATTCCCAATATTTAGAGGATCATGTTATACCTGCCTTCCATGTAACTGAAAGATGAGGAGTGTTTGGGCAGCAGGGGAGAGTTTGCAACTGAGTACCACAAATATGGTCAAATACAGAGGCTTTCAAAGCCAAGATTTTAAGATCACAGCAGTCAAAGCCTTGGATGGACAAAGCTATCAGTTTTGTGTTCTTCAGTTTTTTAATTAAAAACATTCCTTTTTAACCTCTCAAATTATTTCCACTGACTTTATGAAAAAATCTTGTGAATTTTAGAAAGTTCTAGTTGAAAAAGAAATAACCAAATAAAATTCTCATGCATGCCCAATTTGCATGGGCAACTCTTCTACTTAGGGATGCTAGTTCAGAGTCATCCCAGGCCCTGAGATTTAAAGGCCAAACCCTGAGACCTAGGGACAACTGCAATGATATTATTTACTATTTTTATTTATTCACTTTATTTATATGCTGCCTTTCTCTCAGGCCAGGACCCAAGGTGTTGATGTCATTAAGCATTATGCATTAAGTACCAAAAGCTGTCATTCAAACATACAGAGAAAATATTTTCCTGTTTGGAAATTAAGACAGAAATCTTACTTAAAGGGGCTGTTCCCATATCAAGGGAAAATGGGGGGATTTTTCCTTCTCACTTATTTAGGGAGATGGGATAAGGAACATTTAATCTAGCCTACTTGCTTTTAGTCAGAAGGCTGATGTAAAGCAGATTGGAGGATGAGCTCTGGCACCATAATGATTGGGAGGAAAAAAGAAAGTAAATACTTGTATAGACCCCCTGGGGAATCTTTGCAAGTTGCAACAATGAATGAATTCCATTTTGCACATTGTAGCAAACTGCTGCTAGCTGAGCTGTAGATTTTCATACAGTCCTTTTTTCTTGCCTGGGGCTTAGCCACGCAAAATGGGAGAATTTGTACCCTTATCTCCCACCTGGAGATAACACATTAAAACTAGAGGCCTGAGGTCCAGGCCCCAAAATCTGGCAACCCAACCTTCCATTGCATCTGGCCAATAGAACCAAAGTCTCCCCTTCTTCTACCTGTCTGTCTTATTTTGCGTGCTGTTTCTTTTGTTCTGTGTTGCTTCCCTATGCATTAACAGCTATCTAAGTACACTGAGTGCCAAAAGTAGCACTCCAGTTCAGGTTACTGTTTATTGCTGAAATTGCTTGAGCTGCTCCATGGGTCATTTGGATAAATAAAGTAATTTATACTGAAAATTTCCTCTTGCATTAAGCCAATAAAATGCAGCTGAACAGCTTACTGCTGTTTCCCCCTCTTGAGCTGGATTCAGAAGGTGGTCTCTCTAAAGGTAACTGAAGTCGCTGGGTGGCTGCCTGAAACTTTTGACAGAGGTCTTTGCAAAACCATTTTAGCAGCTTATGGGTGGCTTAAGAGCTTAATTCATCACTGTAGGCTGTCTCAGCACTTTGGGAGGAGGGGGCCAATTTTTCTTTTGCTGACCATTGTTGCTTTTCTCCCCACTTACCGTGAGTAATATGTAGTTGTTGCAGACAGACTCAGCTTTTATATTAACTTAAGGAAAACAGCCAAATCCCCAGGTGCCTTAAATGTATAGGGGAAGCATTGGAGAAAGGACTAGCATAGGACTAGTTTAAGAGAAAGGAAGGTCTGTGAAGGAGGGAAAGTTAGCATTTCTCATGGTTGTTTTATCATTGTGACATCATGCCATCACTGTATATGGCCAGAGTAACAAGTGACTTACATACAAATTAAAATTGAAGGAGAGGAAAGAAATATATAAAGGATGTATGTATATGAAGGATTTGTTAATAGCTGAGCATAGTTTTGAGATTTAATTATCCTTTTAATTTTTTCTGCCCTGTCTCCCTGTGTTTGCTGAGATTCCTGGGTGCCCTGCATGCAAGGCACCAGACAGGGAGCGGCTCCCTCTTCTTGCGTTTCCCCAAACAATACCTGGCTAACTGTTGTTGCAGGGGAGGGGGAGATGTGGTTTGATTTTGCCGCCTTTTTCCTGCCCACAAGTGCAGAATGGGGGAGACATCTTTGGCCAACAGCCCTTTTGCAGGAATGTTGGCTGGCCTTAATGACTAATTCCAGTTGTTTCTGTTGCACCTCAAGCATGCCCCGTGCTGTAGTGCTCAGAGACTGCAGGCAGTCCAGGAGCTCTCTTCTGTCTCGCTTGCTGGTCTGTACATCCTCCAAAAAGCTGTGTGCCATTTGCTGCAGAACAGTCTTGGTCCATCCTTTGCAGCAGCTCGTTATTGAGTGTCTGCTGCTGCTTTCTATTCAGTCTACTCTATTTTCTTGCATCTTCCATTGTGGGGAGGGCTATGAGTTCCCCCCTCCTGGATCTCCTGTCTGGTATGTTTTCATTTTCATCATTGGTTACTTGTGCCCTTCTCTGTCCAGCGGTTGTCCCTTATGAAAATAGAGCACAATGCACATGCATAATAACAGTTTGTTAGTACACATGAAATGGAAAACATTGCATGCATAAAAAAACCCCTTGTATTGCTATAATATTCCTGGTTTTAGGCAACATTATCATTGGGGAGGGAAGGAATCCAAATCTGGTTGCAAAGATTTTCAGTAGGTTTTTCTCACCACGAGTACTGCAGTATTTATTTCTTGTTTCAAAGCACAACAGTACTTTGAATTTTTCTATTCCATAGCAGAGACTTATGTATCAGCATATCATGATGTAGGTTAATATGCAGGAAGTCAAGGTAATCACTTTATTTTTGACCCTTTTTTTGAAGTATGCTGCACCATAATATTTTTCTCTTACCTAAATTCTTTGACTAGCATAAAAGGTAAAGACATTCCCTGTTGACAAGGTTGTCAAGTTGTGTCCGACCATAGGGGGTGGTGCTCATCTCGGTTATTAAGCCAAATAGCCAGCATTGTCAGAGTCTACTCTGTGATCATGTGGCCAGCATGATGGCACAGAACACTGTTTACCTTCCTACCAAAGTGATGGCACAGAACACTGTTTACCTTCCTACCTCTTTATCTACTTGCAATTTGCATGCTTTTGAACTGCTAGGTTGGCAGAAGCTGGGACTAGTGACAGGAGTTTAATTCTCCAGTCTACCTTCTTTCATGTTACAAAATACTGAAACCTCTGCTTATTTGTTGCAACACATAATTCTTTCAAGATGCTTCATGTCCTGGAAAGCAATGGAAATTTTTGAAGGAATATTTCCTTTATATTTAATAATGGTATTAAAATCATATGATACACATCAGGGCACAGCCTAAAAGGGTTAACTAGATTTCTCTGAGCAGTGATACATTCTTCACTTACCAGCCTCCTGGATGGTTCCTTGCTGTTAAGGATCTGCTTGTGTGTGTTGGTTTTCATTCACTCCTGTGCTGGTTCCTGATACAGTATCTGCCCCTTCAGGCTCTTCAACAATATGTGTGTTTACAAAAGATCAAATAGATAACAAATCACTGCCTTGTTCTCACCTGTACAGCCTGTGCCATTTCTCATATCAGCTGTGCTGAAAAACTCTTTTGATTGCTTGTGAATTTCTTTATCTCTGTTTTAAATAAGTAAGCATGCCTATATACTGTACTTAACTTGGCTATGATAGGATTGAGACACTCTATATGTAGCAATAATCCACAGAAACTATGGTTACCAGAAACGTAAATTTCTCCATTAAATGCTTGCTGTCACAATATGGAATCCTTAATGGAGACACAGTAACTGTTGTTTAAAGATATTCTAAAGCAATCATTATCTTACTGGGAACACATCGACTGCACTGTCCAAATTACAATTATACAAAGTTTTCCTAGGAGGAAAATAACCTACCTTCACTGCTGGTGGAAGATGCATGCAATTCCTCCTCCCCTTCTGCCTCGGTGATTACCTGCACTTGCAGGCATTGACTGGGAACTGCAACAATTTCTAAAATGAAATGTTGCTCCTCTCTGTGCATCACATCTGCTGCTGAGAGTAAATAGAAAAAAAATATTTTCTGTTAGCCATTTCAAGTGCACCAGCAACAAAATTCACTTTTCTCTCTCTCTGTATATATCCCCTTTCTTCCCCACACAGCATTAACATACAGAGAAATAAAATTGCAGAAACCATACCTTCAGGGACTGCTGCCTCGTTTGTTGGAACTTCCTGGATTGTTGTGTCTGTTGAGAAGGTCCCTTCTTGCTGCTGCTTTTCCCCATTCTTTTAATTTGTAGGCTTTTGCTCAGCCTTTTTGGGAACACACTTCTGTCTTTATTTAAGAACTTGTCCAACTCACTGAAGTATGGAGATGTGGCTGGTGCGTTCCCACTAATGTTCTTGTGATTGCTTACTTTTTGATATTCCGACTTCATTGTCTTGCATTTATTTCTGCACACAAAGGCAGTTCTCTCATGGCCACATTCCCTTATCTGCTTTGTGATGACTTCATATATATCCAAATTACGGTGGCTGGCATTAAGTTGGTGTTGTATTTTATCCTCACTCCAAAAAGGAATTAAATCCAAAATTTCTGTGTTACTCCACACAAAACCCTTTCCTTGCTTTCTCCAGGGTTCAGACCTTTGTGGCTCAGCCATTTTAATTTGGTTCACATGCTCATGTGGGCATGAAATAATGTGAAAAGGAATGGTTTCCTGGTGGGGAAAAAGGACAAAAAGTAAGGTAAGTGACTGCCAGCCTATGGATTTTCCTGCTTCTAAATGCAAACTCAATAGAAATCTACTTCCACCCTGATGGCGCAGTGGTTAAATGCCTGTACTGCAGCCACTCACTCAGACCACAAGGTTGCAAGTTCAGTACTAGCCAGGGCTCAGGCTTGACTCAGGCCTGTATCCTTCCGAGGTCGCTAAAATGAGTACCCAACTGTTGGGAGGCAATGAGCTTACAGTTGTAAACCGCTTAGACATCCCATAGTGTGATATGAAGCGGTATATAAATGAAGCTACCTTGCTTGCTTTACTTTATCCCTACTGTGTGGTTGCGATTTAATGTGAAAAACACTTGCCACAAAGAAGCCGAAAATGCTACATGGAAAGACTGCCATGGTTTGGAGTCCCCGGGTTGAATTTTCCAATTTTTGTGGAGTTTTATTCCACACGTGTAGTGAGTTCCACATGTATAGTGAGTTCCACCACTCCAAAAATCTCTCTCTGGTGAGGGATGCACTGAGACCTTATCCGGGTATATATATATATATATATATATATATATATATATATAGTGTGTGTGTGTGTATATATATATATATATGATTAAACATATGTGTACCCAATGTGTATACCTATGAGATATACATTTCACACACATGCATATATATGTATATATAAGTTATATGTACATATATAAATTATACACACACACACACACACACACACATTTATATAAGTGAGTGTGTGAACTAAACATATAATATATATGGTATATCTGTGTGTATATGTGTATATATAATGTAGTTATTCATATACTGTGTGTGTATATATGTGTGTGTGTGTGTGTTTATACACACACATACACAGCATACATACATATAGGCATGTGTGCGTATGCTACTTATATGTATACATTATATATATATATATATATATATATAGAGAGAGAGAGAGAGAGTACATACATAGGCACACACACACACACACACTGTGTATAAGCATATACTGTGTATGTGTGTGTGTGTGTGTGTATAAGTGGGTGGGTGTGGGTGTGTACTACTTCAATGTATGCATACAATGTATGCATAATATCTCCATGCATGTGTAAACGCAACCTTACCTCTAGGTTAATAGATGTGTCTAATGCTGGGGCAGGTACCATAACACAAGGGGAGATAGGAGAGGAGGCTGCAGGTGCTGCTGCTGAAGAAGAGGAGAGCATAGGTAGGTTTCCAACCATGCAAAACAAAAAAGTGTTTTGGGCTCTCCCTTGTCATATAAGTATAATGATGTGTCCTCTACTTTTCCCCCAGTCACAGGGGAATTGTCACATGCATCATCTCCTGAAGAACCTGCCCTCCTGGAAGAGGTTGTACCAGGCCCTGGTGAACATGTTGCACTGCCACAAGACAGAGATGTGAAGGAGCAACTGGCAGAAGTCCTCTCACAATTGTTCCAGGGTAAGCCTTATAATCTAAACAATTGTTTTCATAATTTAATATATCAGCTTGTAGCCAAAGTTCATTAATTATTAAACATTGGTTGCATGAGTGTTTAGCACTGATAGATGGTTGAAATCCTTTTGAAATTCTTATTTACTCCCCCTGGGGTTCCAATAGCTGGCCTTGAGTCAAGGCAGGACCAGATAGCCATGTGGATGGACCAATTCAAGGTCTCCAGAACCTCTTCACTTTAAAGGCTTGCTGCCTTTCAAAAGCTGTTTTTTGTTGTTTTCTTGTTGTTTTGTATTTGGTTTTTTTGCATTATTGTAGTCCTTTCTTTGCATTTGTTTTGCACAGTAATGGCAATGTGTAGTGTGTGTGCATGTGTGTGTTTGTGAGTGTGGCTCCCCTTTTCACCCCAACTGGTTTTCTTTTACCCCCTGCTGTGCTGTGAAGTAACAGGCATTGGGGTTTTTGTTTTTTCAAGTTTCTGCACAAAGTCATGTCTTGAAAATGACTTATGTGTATGCCTGTTGCTTTATTTGTTGTACAAAAATTGTATTATGTGGTACTGTACAAAAATTCTTTTTAAAAAATATCTCTATTTATTTTCAAAACATATTTGTGTGATGGTCTCGTTGGTCTTTTCTGTAGTTTGGGAGGGCATGAAGGGAAGATTGGGCCTGCCACAATTAAGAAAGAAGAAGAAGAAGAAAGAAAGAGGAAGGAAAGGCAATGAAGGAAAGGAGAACACCTGGAGTAAGAAGAGGACAACACTAAGAATATGCCAATGGAGCGCCAGCAGGAAAGGCGGAAGTAGTGATAGATGTAGAGGAGTGTTGGGGGAGGGAATAAAGAGAGGATGAAGGAGGGAAAGAAGAAGGATATCAATGATACTTGCAGAAAAGTAACAAGATGGCTAGAGGGAAGGCAGTAGGGAAAGATGATGGAAGGGATGAGGGAGCGGGATTCATTGCATTAAGACAACCCCTGAGTTAAAGAAGACATGAACACAGGATGCAGATTTGGATATTCTTTATATTGCTGGTACATATATAATGCCATGGGAGCATTTGAAGGACTTTCCAGCTTGAATGCTAGCAGCAGGACTTGGAGATAGGACTTGGAATGGTACAGCTGTAAAAGCCCACAACATGCAGAGCAAACATTAGCACATGCAGTGTACAAGGAATTTGTATGGATAAGCACACACTACAGGGTGGACAATAGATATCCATCCTGGTTGCTGAAGCCATTAAAACAAAGTATTCATAGTAACCTGAAATAGTTGTTCACACATTACAGAACATGCATGTGTAGTACCTTACCAGAAAATATGGCAATGCAGATTGTAGTTTTCCATGGTAAAGTAACATCACACAGTCAGGAGGCAAATAAATAGATGGCATTACTGTAACATTTTATTTTATTTTATTTTATTTTATTTTATTTCTGTCCCACCTTTCTCCATGAAGGGACCCAAGGCAGTTCACAAATAAAATTCTAAAAAACAATATCACAATACAACAATTAAAAACATCAGCTAAAAACAATATAAAATACAAACATTAAAACCACATTACCCATATAAAATCAATTCACTAATTTTGCATTATGCATTAAAAGCCTGCCTGAAAAGAGCCATTTTTTGCCTGCCAGTAAAAGGCAAGCAAGGAGGGTGGCCAGCCTTGCTACTTGTGGAAGGGCATTCCAGAGGGCAGGAGCAGCCACCGAGAAGGCTCTCTCCCATGTCCTCACCAGGCAAACCTGTGATAGTGGTGGACTGAGAGAAAGCCTCCTCCTGAAGATCTTAGGGCTCTAGGTGGTTCGAATGGGGAGATATGGTCTCTCAAATAATCTGGATTTAAGCCATGTAGGGCTTTATAAATCATGACTAGCACTTTGAATTGTGTCCAGAAACGAACTAGTAGCCAGTGAAGCTGTTTCAGCAAGGGAGTTATATGGTCCCTATAATTGGCCCCAGTCAGCATCCTGGCAGCAGCGTTCTGCACACACTGAAGTTTCCAAACAGTTTCCAAAGGCAGCCCTACATAGAGTGCATTGTAGTAGTCCAAATGGGATGTAATCAAGGCATGTGTCACTGTAGCCACATCTCATGTCTCAAGGAATGGGCGCATCTGGCACACAGGTTTTAACTGTGCAAATGCACTCCTGGCCACTGCTGAAGCCTGGGCATCCAGGCTCAGAGTGGAGTCCAGGAGCACATCCAAGCTGAGAGCCTGAGATTTCAGGGGGAGTGTAACCCCATCCATCATAGGCAACATCCCTATTCCCTGATCTGCTTTACAATTGACCAGGAGCACCTCTGTCTTGTCTGGATTAAGTTTTAATTTGTTTGCCCTCAGTTTGCTGACTGCAGACACTGGTTCAATACAGAGACAGCTTCCTTGGAATCTGGTTCAATACAGAGACAGAGACAGCTTCCTTGGAATCAGATGGAAAGGAGAGATAGAGTTGGGTGTCATTCGCATACTGGTGACACTGAAACTCCGGATGACCTCTCCCAGCGGTCTCATGTAGATGTTAAACAACATGGGAGACAGAAAAGAACCCTGTGGGACTCCACAGGCCAGTGGCCAAAGAGTTGAACAGGAGTCCCCCAACACTGAAGCCAGACTGAAATGGATCTAGATAATCCGTTTCATCCAGATAATCCGTTTCACCCATTGGGTGACCTTGTGAAAGTTACACTCTCTCAGCCTCAAGGGAAGATAATGGCAAAGCCCCTCTGAAGCAACTTGCCAAGAAAACCCCATGACATGTTCACCTTAGGGTTGTCATAAGTCAGAAAGGACTTGAAGGCACACAACCCCAACCCCAACCCCAGCCCCGTATTTTACCAGAAGGCAGCAGTTTTTGCAGGTGGGGGCTTGGAGTAGCCCTTCTACTCTGGTGGCAAGGGAGATCCTGAAGGAAGGGCAGGCTCTCTGACAGACCAGGCTGAATACCTTGCGGTGATTCCCAAACTTCCCTTTAAGAGATTTTGGAGTTCAGCTTCTAGAATCCCAGACTATTGGCCAACATGCCTGAGGCTTCTAGAAGCTGAAGTCCAAAATCCCTTAAAGGGCACAGTTTGGGGATCACTGCCTTAAGCCACCCAGACTACCTGATTAAAAAAAAAAAATTGCTATCCCAGAGATGGAAACTGGGAACTTATCCACACAAAGCACTTCCTTTGCCCCCAAACTACAGTTTCTCCTAGGGCCTTTTAAGGGCCTTTACAGACTGCAAGAAATAATGCAACTTGAGGCCACTTTAACTGTCCTGGTTCAGTGCTAAGGAATCATGGGAACTGTAATTTATTGTGGCACCAGAGCTCTCTGACAGAGAAGGTTCAATGTTCCAGAAAAAAAAAATACAATTCCCATGATTTCCTAACACTGACCCAGGACAGTTAAAGTGGCCTCAAGCTGCATTATTTCTGGCAGTCTGTAAAGGCCCTATGAAAGTCTGCAGCTGTTTGTTTATGCCTGCTGAGTTAATTGAGTACAAGTTATTTTTGCACATTGAACTCAGAGGACAAAGGGGGAAAGTGGGAGGATGAATGAGGATGAATGAGAAACTGGGACATTTTCAATGCAGTTTAAAAATGGGACAACAGAGATTAACCAGGACCATCCCTACCCAATCAGGTCAGCTAGAGAGTGTAATCTAGATTTCTCTCTTAAATGGATGATCAGATACAATTTTTTGGAGAACACCCTCCCCTCAAATGTAATGATAAGGCTAGAAAACTTTATCAGTACGGGATTTCAGGCACAACTCAGAGGCTGGAGAAGTTTTTCCAATTTGTTCTGAGTGGGAAGAGAAAAGCCTGCCTATTTTGTAGGTTCTTTGGTATATGCAGAAAAACTTAGGGTGAAGGAGGACAAGGAGTGAGTCTTGTCACTCAGTCCAGGCCTTGGGGATGATCTGTTTCTCTCAGGTATCCTCAAAGCCCCATGGAAAATGAGAGACCAATTTGTCCCCATCAGGTTTTCTGTGCATGCCAGAAATCTTGTGTGAGAGGGGGCAGTGAGGAAAAGGATTAATAGTAATCCCAAATAATGATTTTCTATCAAGGACAGCCAAACACATCTAGATTATTTCCATACCCAATGGCTATATCTTTGTCTACAAATCACCATTGCGTACTCTTAAAACTGGACTTGATATTTCATTTCCATACACAAAGGATTTTGATTTTGAAATGACATTCTCACATACCAATGACATGTATATGTCTGTCCTTGGTTTCCACTCCACTATATGTATCTGAGGAAGTACAGTGAAGTCTATGAGAGCTCATGCTGCCAATTTCTAGTCTCAAAGGTGCTACAAGATCTCTCTACATACTACCTCTAGATTATGTTAATTGGCTTTACATTTCCCACCTCTGTATACATGGTGAAAAATATATATGGTGAAAAATGAGCCAATGTAGTGTTGTGGAATCCTGGTTTATGTATGGCAAGCTATGGTTTCCAGGTATTTTGAGGCTACAACACCTATCATCCTTGGCAAGAGTAGCCAGCTGTGAGGGCTGATGGGAACTGTAATCCAACAACACAATCCCCATTTATTCCCATATATTATATTTTAAATAGTTGGATGCATTCACAGATTTGAATGAATTTCTCACATTTTTTATGGAGAAGCCAGAAAAAGTCCTACAAGTCTAACTCTCTACATTAACATGGGACTATTGGCCAACATGGCTGAGGCTTCTGGGAGCTGAAGTCCCTCAGCCCTTAAAGGGGAAAGGTTGCCTACCCCTGCTCTACATGAACTGCTATAGTGACCAGCAAACCAGGCTCACTTTCCTCTGTGCCATTGTCTGCAAGATTCCAGCTTGGCAGTATATACAGGGTAATTGAAAAATGAGATGCACTTATGGCAAAACTATCACAGTTCCATGAAATTCTCAGGTAGGAAGCATCAGCTACTGGTGATTTGGAAGAGACTACTCTTGTGGATTCAGAGCTCTGCTAGCAAACACCACACTAATCTAAATCCTTCTTAATTTGCTTTTGCTCACAGCTCTCCTGGTATGAATTAGACAAATGACTCAAAATATCAACTGAATCAAATAATAGGTTTCAACATGCCACAGTTATTCAAATGAGTGCAAACGCCTTGTGGTTGGCTGAACATTTTCTAGGAATTTAAATACAAAATGTCCATTTCCCCATCCCCTTTTTGCTGTTGCCTGCCAGCTATGCAGGACTCAATAAAAAAGCCATCCATTCTCTTCCATCAGCCAAGAGGCCTCTAGACTCAGGTTCTAAATGAACACCACAATACATTAGATGTTTGACAGGGAAGATATATGGCTTGCAGAATGCTGGAGCTACACTTCGAATGGCAAAACTCTGAAACACTACCTCTGATTTAGATGTATTGATTACTCCAAACAAAGATTACTCAAGCAAAAGAATCTATCATTGACATGGAAATTACAAGACTAATTCATACAATGGTGGCTCCAGTTTGAATTTCTCCTCTCCCAATATTCCTACATGAATATAGAGAATATAGATATATTCCCGCAAGAATATATCACACTGATACGCAAGGTCTTCCATGCTAGATTAGTTTTAGCTTGGATTGTGAGGAGCTGTCACCTCTTCCTACAAATTAGGAAATAGTTCTGTTTATTCCAGACAAATAAAAATCTATTCAGACCCTGTTGTGCTGCTCCATCCTACTTGTATAAACCCTTTCCACCCATTTATCTGGCTATTGGCTGCAGCAGTGGTGTAACACAGTGTTTGCTTGCTTGCTTCATTCATTCATTCATTTGTTGGTATGTTTGTTTAATAAAGAAATACACACAAACACACATATACAGCAGTAGTGTCACTAGGTGGGTGTGGGGGGGTGCGGGCTGCATCAGGTGACACCCCAGAGGGGGGTGACACCCAGTTGCCCCCCGGCTCTGCTCCTCCTTGCCATGGACTGTTGCTGTTGCGTGCCTTCAAAATTAGCTTCTGACTGATGCTGACCCTAAGAGTTAATCTTATCATGGGGTTTGCTTGCCAAGTTTCTTGTGCGTGTGTGCCAAAAACAACCTCCACCCAGCTCCTCCTTCTCCTCTCTCCCTTCATCCCTTCTGCCACCCCTTCAAAATGAAGTATTTGATGCTTGGGGGTTGGTCTACTGCCAGTGCCTCCAGAGCTTCTGTCTGTCCCTCTCCAGGGACCTTTGGAAGGACCCCCCCCCCCCGCAAGCTAGCCTTTGCAGCCTCCTCATGGCAGAGAGCATCCTCCTCCTCCTCTTCTTCCTTCAGGCTCTCCTTCACCACCAGAGACTTCTCCCAGTCAGGAAGGGGGGCAGAAGGGCTGCTCAAAGCCCCAGTTGGGAAAAGCCGCCACCCTTCATTAAAACACTGAGGTTGGGGTTGTGTGCCTTCAAGTCCTTTCCAACTTATGGAAACCCTGAGGTGAACATATCTTGGCAAGTTTCTTCAGAGGGGCTTTGCCACTGCCTTCCCCTGAGGTTGAGAGAGTGTGACTTGCCCAAGGTCACCCAGTGGGTTTCATACAGCCAAATAGTTTGTCATTTCTTTATTAATAACTTTTTGCCATCATTACCCTCTGATGTTGCTTGACTACATGAGTCCCAGTTTTCATTTCTGAAATGTTGGAGAATATGCTTCAATTATGCTTTATGGTACATATAATATTGTGAAAATTGGACTATGTCTAGAGGGAGGTGACAAAAAGGCAGACGTGTAGTGTGGTGGTTGTAAAAGAAGGGGCACTTAAGGAGCAATATGAATATGTAAATTATTTTCAAATATTTGAAGTACTGTCATGTAGATGATGATAGAACAAGTTTGTTTGTTGTTGCTCCAGAGAACAGGATCATAAGAAAAAGCATATGAACTGGGTATTAGGAAGAATACCATCCATATGGTACCAGCTGTTCAGTAGTGGAAAACTGCTTCAGGAGATTGTGAAGTCTCCTTTGCTATGTATGTGCCTTCAATTCGCCTGTTGATTTATGCCAACTCCATAAAGTTTTCTTAGGCAAGGAATACTCAGAGGTAGTTTTGACAGTTTCTTTCTCTGAAATATAGCCTACAACACCTTGTATTTGTTGGCAGTCTCTCATCCAAGTACTAACAAGAGCTGACCATGCCTAGTTTCCAAGATTACATGGATTTGTTGCTTTTTGTGAGAGATAGTCAAATGAAGGCTACATGGTTACATATCAGAAGTGCTAAAATAGTGGATTTTCTATATTGGGAAGGAATTAAAGTGAAGGTCTCTTCTGATTCTCTTATAGGCTATGACTAATGGAAGCTCATCCTGTCAAAACTCCTTTTTGGCCCTGCTCAGCATTTCTTAAATGTTTGGCCTGAGGACAAGCAACTGTACATTCAGTTTGAAGTCTGCTTTAAGTAAAATTAAGGGTGACATTTCTAGTTACATTCAGACCTTCATCATGAAATGAAAGCAAGTTTTTTTTTTTCAATTTTGTTGGATTTTCCTAACCCTAAGACAGTTTGTATGGGCCATGCACATGAAGTGTTGAATAAGGGAATACCTTACTTTCAGCAAGCCCTATTCCATAACATGCCTTGATGCAAATGCTTCTGAAGACCTTCTTAGCAATTTTATTCAAGATGTGTGAAGATACATGTCACCTTGGAAGCATTTTACAACATCATTTTACAACACTGATATCTGTGTTGTAAGAAAAATGTGCCTTTTCCACATGTCATTATTGTGTGCCTTCATGTTGTTTCTGACTTATGGTGACCCTAAGATATATCATGGGGTTTTCTTGGCAAGATTTGTTCAGAAGGGGGGGGGGTTGCTTTTGCCTTTCTCTGAGGCTATGTGACTTGCCCATGGTCACTTAGTGGGTTTCCATGGCTGAACGGGGATTCAAACCATGGTCTCCAGTCGTCGTTCAATGCCCAAACCACTACATCACACTGACTTGCTTATTTCACTGATGTTCTCAAACGAATAAAGGATTTTTTTTCTTTCTGCAATGTCCTAATAAGCCTATTTTACAACAGAATTCTTCCCTGACTCACAGTCACAGTTAGATTCTCAGCTCATTTTATTAATCTTAAGCATTAGAAGTTTTTTTTCTTCAACCATTTCCCAAAATTTGGAAAAGGAGATTTTGGCAAGTGTGGGGATGAGAGAAACTGCAGAAGGTGGAAATTTCCTCTTCTATGTTTCTACAAACAGTGCAGTCTGTTTCTACAAACGGTGTGGTATCTGGACACCAATGTTACTATGCTTTCAACCTGCCAATTTCTCTGGTTGTACATTACTTAATGGCAACCTACTGCATAGATATTACCAGGCAATTGTATTAATTGGCAGGCTGTGAAAAGTTTGACCTGATTTCTGCACAACACATTGCTCTTAAATGCACAAGAGCAGGCAATTCAAGTCAGCTGACAGACCCATTGGGGCCCCTGCTCACGATCAACAATGTAAAGCTACCAACAACAAATAAACTCTTTAATTCCGCAGCCATAATCCATCTAGATAGTGGGTAGGATATTCATGTTTTGTAATTGGTCCTTTCAGTTGTTGTGAGGTGTGTGTGTGTTTATGTGACTGTGAATGTTCTGCACTGACTTAAACGGCATACATCTGAAAGGCCCATTAAAATTAATTTAAAATCAATGCAAGTTACTCGTCAAGCTTAAATATTTCTACCTTTCTGTTTTTCCCCACTTAGGCACCTAGTAAATAATGCCTCATTGTGGAATAAGTAAAATGGATTGCTTTGCTACTCCCTCTCGGCCTCTATTTTCTCCCTAAGCTTTCCTTTGTGCCCTTGTAAACAGTCTGCTTAAAAACCTCCTACCTAAATTCTTTGTTAATCTAGTGCAAATTATTTGAAAGGGTTTTCTTCTACTGAAAGCATTGCGAGCTCTCAGCATGAACACAATGGATGTGCTTCTCTTTTGCTAGGAAAAAAAAGATATAATGCAGGATATTTGCTGTGTTCAAAATGATTTTCTGAATTCCTCTGCCAGTGGTCTATTAATTCCCTCATGAATGGTGTTGTCTGTGGAGCAGCGAATCTGCTTCAGATTTTAGATCAGACTTTAAAGGAGTGTGGCATAGTGGTCTGAGTTTTGGCCTATGACTCTGGAGACCAGGCTTAGCAATGAAACCCACTGGGTAACCTTGGGCAAGTCACACTCACTCAACCTCAGGGGATGGCACTGGCAAACCTCCTCTGAACCAAAAAAACCAACAACAAACCCTCATGATAGTTTTACCTTAGGCTTGCTATGAGTCAGAAATGACTTGAAGGCACACAACAACAACAATAACAATGCAACATGCCAGCATGCTGAACTCTATCTCCAAAATAGGACATGGAGAGCACATTTAAAGTTCATTCTGAAACCTGAGGTGGATTTACTAGCTTGCCAATAGGGAACCTACCAGCTGCCACTGCACATAGCTTTCTGTGTTCCTCAGAATTCAATGACATAACTGTTTTAGTGTGAAATATCAGTATGCAAAGTGATCTTGTAGCACCTTTAAGACTGAGCGAAAGACATTGTACCATCAGGTTTGATCTACTTCCTTCAGGTTTGTCAGTGGTCTTGATCCTGAGAATTCAAAAAGTGGAGTGGATTAAAACCTCACATGACTTGGTGGTTTTCTTTAAACTGATCCTAGATGATCTGGAGCAGGATGATTTACCTTTTCCCAAGTGTTCTCAGTGTTGTCCCAAGCCATTTTGCTAGTGAGAAGAAGAAAAAAGATGCCTCCTTCCCCACACAAGAGAGGATAATTGGACTGGTGGTTAAATATAAGCTGAACATTGGAGAAGGGACACTCTATGTGAGTGCTTGTTTAGGGACACAAAGGAGACCACACACAACTCAGTCTCCTACTATATTACAGCTCCTTGCACCATCTTCTGGCAAATGCCACCTGAGGTATCTTTGTTGATCAGCTAATGGAAGGACATGCCTTCCCCATTTGTCAATATGCTTATCATACCTTTAATAGTGACTATACTGTTTTTAATTTGCTGTCTCCCTCTTAAGAAAGAAAAAAACACGCTTGTAGAAAATATATGTAGAAAAATGCATGAGAACAATAAATGGGCATTGTGGAAAATAGTTAATCATTTTGCTTGACTCCTCATCATGAAATTAACTAATAACATTGCAGACATGGAGCAGGTGGCTGAAATTTTGAGAGATGGTATTCATTAATTCCTAAAAGGTCTGAGACCTGGTATTCCTAATGTGTTCTCAAAATTATTTCGTGGAGGAACAGAAAGAGGAGAATTTATTTCAACAATTCCATCATAGATATTTTTATTTCAAATATTTTATTTATCATGGAATCATCATGAACATTCAGGAATCAAGATAAATATTGGGATAAGGGTTTGGGTAGGCTACTGGGGCAAAATGTTTGGTATAAGTCTTGGTGATTTAGACTTTACATATTTTGTCTATTGATAGATGAGAAACTTTACTGTTTCTCTTGCAGTTTAGCATGCCCTTTGGACATATCAGGTGATGACAAGACTCACTGGAAAATACAATCATGCTTGGTAGCATGGAAGGCAGTAGGAAAAGAGAAAGACCACATTACACATGGACAGACTCAATCAAGGAGTCCTGAATATACAAAACCTGAGCAAAGCTGTTGATAACTAGGGATCCTGGTTGTCTCTCATTCATGGGGGCACCATCAGTTGACGTTACCTTAGCAGCAAATAACAAGGAAGAAATATTCTTTGTGGTGGCTGGCAAATGTTGAGGATAGGGACATATTGGCATAGATATCTAACATTACCTGGTGGGCATACCCCAAGAGTAAGATATTTTTGGCGGAATATTTTTGCCTGGATATTTTTACCTTATCAATGTAAATGTAGGTATTATCCTTGATGTATGACCCAATCTTTGCATTAACTTGCAAAGAGTCTAATGATAAGTTTTGTTCTTTTTGGTTGTTGCAGAATTGTTGATAGCTAAACATCAAGGAGTCATGGTTATTTAAAAATTTAAGTCAGCCATTCAAATTATAATACTGGTGGTGAGGCCTGATCTGGGACTTTCTGGGGGTGAGTTGGGGATTGACCTTGGATCTATTGGATTCAACCCCCTCTTTTTCTTAACAAGCCCCTGGACTGGGTCTATTAATGGAGCATGAGACTGCCATGCTTAATTTCTTAAATTCTGAAAATAAACACCCTCACACACAAACCCAGAGAAGGGCTGAACTAATATTAATTTCCATCCATGCTCAGCTTGCTCAAGCTAATAGGAGTTTGAAAATAGTGAGTCATCTGTTACGTCCTGCATCCTCAGTCTCCATAGGATTTTTCCCCTCTGATGATCAAGGGTCTTGACTTTTGGAGGAAATGTACAATATTGGTCATCATACATCATCGTTATAGTAGAAACTTTAATAGAATATCAGACTTGCATAAAAACATTGATTATGGATTAATGAGGGAGGGATGCTTTTTACAGCTGTTATTCAGCACAGTAACTTGTTGCGATTTTTCAGTACTGTTAACAAAAATAACTAGTAACAGACATGAAGGACAAAAAATATATAGAAAAAACTAGCAACACCCCCCCTCCATATACATTTGTTTTGGGTAGTAACCAATGAGAAGAAATGAAAATTATAATAGTTTAATTATGTCCCTGTTACTGAATACATGATCTTCTGTTTTCAATCAAATAAACAGCATCAAAATAGAAGAAGATAAAAGGCAAATTGGTGGGAAGGAGCAGGTTGGTGTGGTTGTCATTGTGGCAAGCACTCCTGTCACCATTCACCTTTAGCACTGACTTTCTGGATGGCAGTCCTGTGGGAACTTGTTATCCCACCCCTGCCACCAAAATTATTTATACAGGACCCATACTATTCTTTGTATGATGTCCCACACCAAAACTTTAAAATGTTAGTAGTGTGGTTTATTTTAAAAATGTAGGCCTAGTGATGTTTAAATAAGAACAAAAGTTTATTTTAAAACAGCATGGTATAAAGTATCAAAGCTTGTTATTGTAGGCTTGCTTGGTTACATATAACAACATTTGTTTCCACTTCACTTCTAATACTTCAGCCACACTGGCTAGCAATATCTCTCAGGAGAGAACACTACAACAACTCCCTTCTTTAGAGTCCTGTATGCATCCTGAGTCCCTCCCATCTGGACTCTAACTAACAAAATTACAGTTCCCTCAGGAACTCCCCGAAACACAGCCCTCTCTCTGGCTTAACTCTCTGCTCACTCTCTTCAACTCTCGCATCCCCAACTCTCCACTCCAACTGTCAGCTTGGAATTTTCAAGTGCTCCCAGCTTGAATTCTATTGGTTGGCCCTCAACTGCCTCCTGATTGGCCAGATGGACAGTCTATTCACCACAGTCATATCAAAATGTCTATGGATCTGTCATGATAAGAAATATGAGGGAATGTGGTGATAGAGAAATGGTGAAATAGTGCTGTGGTTAATTAAAGGGAAGCATGAAGGGAGGAGAGCAATAAATGGAGGGGAAAGCTTGAGAACCAAATGGATAACAGGGGATGTAATTTTAATAATAATAATAATAATAATACAATTTATTTATATCCCGCCTGTGCAACACAACCAAGGTGGCTTACACGATAAAATAAACAATCCTGTATCCCAATAAATCCCCCCCAAATACAATTAAACAGTATACAGATTAAAACATACTCTAAAATAATAACAAATCAACAATGGCTGTCACAGAAATCAGGGAATAACAGGTTCAACTTATTTGGTGGCTGGTTATCTATTCAGGAAAGGCCTGCTGGAGAGATCCATTAAAAACTGTTTAAGGCTTATCTTTACTAAATCTAGATTATAAAATTTTTGCTTCAATCATGGCAAATAGATTAAAAAATTGGATGAAAGATCAAATAGATGAAGATCAAAGGAGTTTTCTACCGAAAAGACAGATGAGAGAAAATATGAGATATATCCTAGATATTTTAAAGTATTACGAATTCCACAATGAAAAAGAACTGGGATTGATATTTGTGGATCCTGAGAAAGCCTTCAATTCAGTAAATTTGCATACACTATTGGAAATTTTGAATAAAATGAATGTGGGAGAAAATTATTTAAATTGGATCAAGGAATTATATAAGACCTAAACTGCTAGAGTTGTAATCAATGGGGAGAAAACGGAGAGATTCGAAATAAAAAGAGGCACTCGGCAAGGTTGTCCCCTGTCACCTTTGCTGTTTATTATAGTGATGGAAGGGTTAATCTCAAAGATCAAGGCAAATCATAAAATTCAGGGAGTAAAAAAGAAAAACTTCCAATATAAAATCAGGACGTTCACGGATGATTTAGTGGTCATCCATAATAACCTATGTGAAAGCGCAAAGGAAGTATTAAAGGAACTAGAAGAATTTGGTAAAGCAACAAGATGTAAAATAAATAAAGATAAGTCATCAATTTTAACAAAAAACATGACAAAGGCAAAAGAGCAAGAATTGAGTAAAATAATGGGGATAAAGACACAAAATAAGATAAGATATCTAGGTATTGAGATCTCAAAGAAAACAGTGGATTTTTATGGAAACAACTACAAAAAATCTGGAAAGAGATAAAAAAAGATATGGATAATTGGAGTAAATTAAATGTATCATTATTAGGTAGAATCTCTTTGATTAAGATGGCTATATTACCTAAGATGTTATTTCTATTTCAAATGATCCCAATTATTTTTTCAGAGAAACCATTAAGGAATGGAATAGAGATATTTCAAATTTCATTTGGAGAGGGGAAAAACCAAGGATTAGATTAAGAGTACTTCAAGATTGGAGAGAAAAAGGAGGCTTGGGAATTCCAAATTTGAAATTATATTTTGAAGCGTGTGCACTTGCATGGGTAAAGGAATGGGTGACATTAAAAGATAATAGATTATTAGAGCTAGAAGGAGACAATTTAACATTTGGCTGGCATGCATATCTACAATATGACAAAGAAAGTATTAATAAAAGTTTCAAAAATCATTGTGTAAGAAGATCCTTGATACGAATCTGGAAAAAATATTGAAAGAAAATATATAGGAGATTGCCCCAATGGACTTCACCTCAGGAAGCTTTCCATAGAAGAGAAATAATGACAGATAATAATTGGATAAGTTATAAATTACTAATCAAACAAGAACTAAAAAGCTGTCAGTTAAAAAGTAATAAAGAATTAATTAAAAAAGGGTGTGTGATAAATTGGTTTACATATTTTCAGATCAAAGAGAGATACAAGATAGATAGTAAAACATATGGATTTGAGGAGAAAGAAACAGATTTGGATAAAATCTTGATCCATGATAACGACAAAATGATTGGGAACATTTACAAAATTCTATTGAGTTTAGAGTTGGAAGAGGAAACGATAAAAGAAGAAATGATCAGATGGATGAAAGATCTGGGACATACGATCGAATTAAATAGTTGGGAGATGATTTGGTCCAAAGTGGTAAAATACACAGGATCTGAGGGAGAATTTTTATATAATGTATTTAAGATGGTATATCACACCAGTCAAAATTTCCAAAATATATAAAAACTCAAACAACACATGTTGGAAATGTAAAGAAAAACCAGATACATATTATCACTGTTGGTGGGCATGTAGAAAGGGGAAAAAAAAATACTGGATTTCCATAAAGGAAACAATGAGTAGAATTCTAAATGTGGATCTACAAATGGAACCAGAATTTTACTTATTGAATATGTTTGATGGAGAAATAGAGAAGAAGTATGAGAAAACATGTTTCTACATGACCAAACAGCAAGAGTTTTATATGCTCAGAAATGGAAAAGTGATACCATACCTACCAAGAAAGAGTGGTTAATTAAATTATACGATGCTATGGGAATGGATAGATTAACACAAAGATTGAAATTTAATCCAACAGATAAAATGAATGAAGAATGGGAACCGGTATTGACATATTTGGAAAAAAGATGGGGCAAAATAGCCAAAATAGATTTTTCTATTTTGTGGAGAACTCATGGGAGTCCTAACTGTTTGGTCGAGAAAGGGAAAGACAATAGGCTTAAAACAGAAGGATGGAAATGATAAGAAATAGAAAATAAGTAACATGAGGAAAGTAATTAAACATCAAAGACATAGAGGATGATAGAACATAGATTAAGCAAGCTAGAGTTTTAAAAATGCGAAGATAGAATCTAGTTAAAAAAAAAAAAGAGGACAAGCTTCAAAAAGAAAATGTGATTACAGGAAGTCGACACAATTAAATACCAAACTGTTACTCAGTGGGAAGGAAGTTAGTAAAGGAATGGATGAGAGAAGAATGTGAAGAAGGTAGGAGTAAGTGAATTAGAAGGCAAGTGAATGTGGGAAGGTGAGAGTAAGTGGTAGATGGAAAGAGAGGTGTGGTGCGAAGGAAGAGTGGGAAGACAGGCAGATGAGAAGAGGATTGGTTAGGATAAGAAGGTAGAAAGGGAATAGTAGTGAAGAAGAGAGAAGAAGGAGAGAAGAATGATAAAGGAGAGGAGTAAATGAGAAAGTAGGGAATGGCAAAGAGCTAGTTGTAAGTGGGTGATAACAGTTTGGACAAGCACTAAAGGAAAACAGAGATTGAAGAGAAAAGAAGAAGTAGCAACAGGGTGAAGAAAAGTAAGTAGCAACAAAAAGTAACAGATGCAGGAAGAACTAACTTATTGAATAATTAATGTTTATTTCAAGATTACATGCATATTGAAAATGTATATAAACAAATATTCATTTACTATGGTTTTCTTTTCCCCTGTAACTAGACATTTTAAAATATAAATATATACTTTTCTTTCTTCTTTGTACAATTTTTAAAAAATGGAATGTATATGCAGAGAAATCGAGAACTGATGTAGTGCCAAACGATGAGATAAGAGTTTGTATGATGTGTGATTTTAATTTTTCTTTTTTAATAAATAAAATAATTTTTAAAAAAGCTGTTTAAGGTGGTAATGTGACAGACCTCATCTGAAAGGCTATTCCATAATCTGGGAGTGATTGCAGAAAAGGTCCTCTGGGCAGTTGCAGACAATCTAGTTGTTATAGGTTGCAACAAATTCCTCCCAGAGGACCTGAGTGCATGGGGTGGATTATACAGAAGGAGATAGTCCCAAAGACAGGTTGGACCCAAGTCATTTAGGGCTTTAAAGGTGATAACCAACACCTTGTACTGTGCCCGGAAACTAATGGGCAGCCAGTGGAGCGATCTTAAGATTGGTGTAATATGGTCTCTCCTGGTTTCACCTTAGACCAGCCTGGCTGCCATGTTCTGTACTAATTGAAGTTTCTAAACTAAGCACAAGGGCAGCCCCATGTAGAGTGCATTACCGAAATCAAGGCAAGAGGTTACCAGCGCATGCACCACAGTTTCAAGGTCCTCGACTTCCAGGAAAGGGCGCAGCTGGTGTATCATCCAAAGCTGATAGCAGGTACTTTTGATTGTCGCATTTACCTGATTTGTCATCTGGAGCGATAGATCAAGGAGCACCCCCAGACTGCAAACACAGTCCTTTGAGTAGAGTGTGACCCCATCTAGGACTGGGGGTTGTATCCCAATACCTGGGTTCAGGGCCACAACTGTAAGTACCTCCATTTTTTCTGGATTCAGTTTTAATCTGTCTTTCCTCATCCAGTCCATTACTGCTTTGAAACGATAATTGAGAGGAGAGAGGCCATCTGAGGTCAAAGCTGTAGACTGAGACATGGAGAAATATATCTGAGTGTTGTCAGCATAGTGATAATGCCCCGCCCCATGCCTGCGAATGATTTCTCCCAGTGGCTTCATATATATATTAAAGAGAATCAGGGACAGGATGGTGCCTTGAGGTATGCCACAATTAAGCTCTCTTTTTTTGCTGAGAAACTGTCCCTGAGCATCACCCGTTTATGGCTTGTTTACTTCCTGAGGCAGGACACTGATGGTGAACAGAGGATACCTTCCTTCCTGGGATAGATGATATGATAAAGAAGATGCAAAAATGGTGGAAAGGAGGAATCGTCAAAGGACCCTTTGATCTGGTTCAAAGTCGGGAACCGTGAGCTGGGAAGGAGGGGTTGGGAAAAGGGAATTCTTAAAGGATAATCCATTTGGGGGAAACTCAGATTTGACACTGCCATGTCTGTGGTGAACTTCTGTTCAGTAATCCAAATAAAGCTGTAGTATTTGAATACTATTATGCTGTCTTGGTTGTTCAGACCTGACTCCACTAAACATGACAGCATGTCAGATCTTCCTCCAATGCTTCATATGATTTAGCAGCATTTGGCCCGAGGTGCAACCAAACTGGAGGAGCCTTCCGAGGGTGAGGGGATTGGCACCCAGGAAACCCTGGCCAGGGATGGACAAGTAAATGCTGGCCAGGGAGCTAGATAGAGATGACCCCGAGGAGCCGAGTGAGGTGCAGGGAGCAGAGACCAGCTTTAGGAGGAAGCCCCACCAATGGTGCAGAGGCATGTGGAATGATCCCTGAACTACGAGGACTGGGAGAACTCCTCCATGGATGACAAGGGAGACAAGTAAAACAACAGACAGGTTGTGGGAGGAAGTCCAGGAGAACCCGCTAAGTGAAGCTGAGGGGAACGAGTGGTCCCAGACATCATTGCCCAGCGAGAGCCGAGTGCAGCAGACAGGTAAGAAAAAGTCTGGCTGGGACCCAACAGTGGCAGCACCAATGGATGAGAGGACTCTGCAAGACCTTGTGGCAGAGGAGGTGGCAGACTGGTTCACCAGGACCCTGATGGGGCCATCAACCCATGGAGAGGGATAAGTATGGGAAGAATGAGGGAACATGGAATGAGGCAACATTGCAGAGACACCCCCCGCACCAACTCAAAAATCGAGACCTCAGGGAGCAGCACTACATGGGGTGCTGAGAACAACACCCCAGATGCTGATCAGGTCCCCAATCCATCACACCCAGAACCCAGCAGCCAGGCAATTGGGAGTGTGGTTAAATGGGAGATCCAGCCAGCTGTTCTACTTCCTTGCCCAGGTGTTGGGGCATATGCACGAATGGGGGCCCACATTCCCAAGTGAGGGTGTGAAAGTGAGATGTATGGCTGTACCTGGAAGGCAAAGTGGTGGACTGGCTCGCTAGCTTTTTGGAGAGTTTACCTGACTTAATGGTCAATCTTGGCTTGGTTCAAGGACCCCTTCCAGGTGGAGAAGGCCCAAAACAAGCTGATGGTGCTTTCATAAGGACATCACTCCATGACGGAATATGTGGTGGAATTCTAGGGACTGGCAGCCCAAGTCTCAGACTGGCCCAAGTCTCAGACTGGCAGCCCAAGTCTCAGACTGGCCCGAGGAAATCAATGTACAGCATTTCAAAGCATGAAGTGGGTCCGGAGAACAGACAACCCTCAGACTGTGAAGGAGTGGATCCGGTTGGCTGGGTAGGCTGAAATGGCAAAGGAGGAGATTTGTCTAATGACCCAGTAGAGACCAGGAGTGAGCAAGGGAACCAAGTCAAACCTGAGTCATTCCCAAGGAAAGGAGAATGGAGCAAAGCCCTGGGAATCAGAGTGCGTAGAGGCTTGAACTCTGCCTAGACTGCAGACAGAAGGGGCACAGGATTGCTGAATGCCCCAACTGAGAGGACCATCCACAAGGTACCATGTCAAAGGGAGCATCCACTTCACCCCAGTTGGGAGACCAGTGGCACTCTGGCAAGGGACCATGGGGCTGAGCCCTCAAGTTGGCTAGTCAAGACACCACTGAACCAGAGGCAATGTCTGACATGATGGAGTTAGATGACAATGCTGAGCTGGTGGAAAACTTCACTGGCTGGCCTCAAGAAGTGGTACAAAATCAATACAAAATGCCATACCTTGATGGTGAGTGGAGGGGTCCGTTTATACACCCTAAAGGTTAAAGTAGAGGACTGAAAGAGGGGTTGGAGCTTGGACTTGGTAGCAGCCATTGACCCAGGGTGCACCCAATGTTCATACATCCCGAGACAGTGAGAAAATTGGGGATGGGCACCAAGAGGCTGGGGCACCCATCACCTTTCAGCAGATGGACAGCTCCCCTATGGGGGAAAACCCACTAGTGAAAGAATGGAGATGGTCTGGCAAACAGATAGTCCTTTTGGGACAAACTCAGGTTTGCCACTGCCTAGTCTGTGATAAATTTCTGTCTAGTAATCCAAAATAAATCTGTAGTATTTGAACACTATCATGCTGTCTTGGTTGCTCAGGTCTGAGTCCAATAAACATGACAGGGGTGTTGTTTGCCTTGAAGTAATTTTTGACATATGGCGATCCTAAGGCAATGCTATCATAGGGTTTTCTTGGCAAGTTTCTTCAGAGGGGGTTTACCATTGCCATCCTCTGAGGCTGAGAGACTGTGACTTGCTCAAGGTCACCCAGTGGGTTGTCATGGGTGAGCAGGGATTCAAAACCTGATCTTCAGAGTCATCACCCAGTGCTCAAACCACTATCCCATGCTGTCTCTCAAGGAACATGTTAAGGTAGGTTTTTATATACTAGTTGAGCAAAGAATCAGATTACTGTAGTAGGTGACAAAACTAAACAGTTACATTTAATTTGTTGAAATCATATTTTTCTTGTGGCATACTTTGCTATACCATTTTCAACTCATTTTTATGAATGTGGGGGTGGAGATGGGGAGGAAATAAAGATACACATGAAGATGAATGAGGAAGTTTCTTTTATAGCCTGTCCCAACTACTGGAATGATTTTTAAAAGGTTTGGTGACCTATGAATTAAAAAGATGCAACAAATTTAACATTTCTCAAAGAGCAACTAATTGCTAAATTTGTGTTTGGACATAGTTGCTATTCCCAGTTAATCTCCAGCAGTCTTCATGGGGTTTTATTTTTTGAAAAGGTCTCCTGATAGAATTGTTTTGCATTCTTTCTAAGAGTCAAAGCTTTCTATCATATATCCCTAGCAAGTTGTATGATTTATTGAATATGATTTTCCCTATTATCGCTCCTCAAATACAACAGCTTCATTTGTGTATAGTATAATTTATCTGCTCATTATACCAGTCATCCGGTGGGTTCAGTAAGTGTTGATCAACACCCCCCATTGCTAATTTCCCGCTCAGAATCATACCTTTCAAAGTTGCTTCATACATAGAAGGAAAAGGTTCGGTTTTCTTTGATTCTTTTCATGTAATGTCAGAATGCCCAATGTGTAATCCATGGGTCACATGTAAGCCATGCAGATAGAAATCAAGTGAGAGGGAGAGAATTACAAACACACATTTTGGGGCAAAGGAACAAAAAGTTGTCAGAGTGAGGCACATACATAGCATGTCTAATGCACATAACATACTGAATAAGTAAGCCAGCAGATTTTAACAAAAGAGTTCCAAGTGTCCATAACAGAATTAGAAGATTTTCAGAAACCAGGAGCATGCTCAAGGCACAGGAAGACTTTTCAAGCAAGTGAACAGTAACAAAAACTGTTGTGAACACTGGTATCAGAGCAGGGGAAATGTGCAGACCTGGGAAGCAGTAGCATGCCTGAGGCACAAGCAGAGTACAGGAGCAGATCAAGAAAGAAAGATTTGCAAAAAATATTTTGAAGTGAGTGAAGTAAGACACATTAAGAACTATTGGCAGACCCCACTATGCAAAAACCATTAAGAACAGAGTCTAAAAATTACCTAACTGTACCTATGCTTGGCACCATCCCCACATCCTGTCTGCAAAATGGGAAGAATCATACTGACTTGATTTCTGAGACTTACCACAAAGTGTGCCAGTTCTCAGCCTAGAACATGAAACTTGCACTGGATAAAATGAAACACATGAAATTTTGAGAACATTTTTTTTTAAAAAAACAAACCTCACCAAATTATTTTCATTATACAACCTCAGTGGGCTTTGGGGTTAGCTTTCTTTTAAATAAGGATGATATTTTAATGGTTTCCCCCTCTAAATGACACTATTTAAATTTGGATTAATAATGCCAGATGTCAGTGCTTATAGGGTGTTTCAATTATTTACTGTGATCTTTTCTATTTTTAAAATACAATTTTTAAAAATAATATGGCAAGCAAAAGAGTTTAGCAGTTGCCAGCACACACACACACACACACACACACACAGCTTTTCATGTAGAATAAACTGATCCACTTTACTCAGTTTGTGCCCAGACAGAGCTGGCAAATGTCTCCATTCAGGCTAAGGAGATGAGGAAATGACCTTAGCAATGTGAGGAAATGAAGGCTATAATCTGATGGCTTTTAAACCAAAATATCCCAATTTGAAGTCAGTTAAGCCACACAGCTTCTTTACTGTATAATAGAAAGGAAATCATTTTAATAAAATTAAATACTGGAGAAAGAAAGGAAAGTATTACGCCAAGGGCTGTGCATTGCAGGTCAAAAATCATAGGAGATTGCACTGGTAAGGGAAGAGATCTGCTGACTTTGGAGATTTTGGTCATTATTTTCAGCTTTATTTCAAAGATGCAGTTGTGATCCAAATATGCACACACTTAAATTTATTTGAAAAATGGCTGAATTGTCATGGTTGCTCCACAAAGAATCCTTACCTTTGAATACCCCTTTCCATTTGTTCCTGGACAGAGGCAAAAATCCAGAATTTCAGAAAGTTACTTTTTGGACTATAGTTCCCTAAATCCCACAGAATAATACTGGTTGGGGGATTTGGGGTGTTGTAATCCAATTAGTCACTTTTACAAGTTTTGAAGAAATGTGGACATCTTTCAAAATACTGGTGGAGGGATCAAAGGAGGCAGCAACCGGAGTGGCACCTGCCCTAATGGTGAAGAGCAACTCAACTGGCAGAAAGGCACACCTAGCCTGTTCCCTCTGTGGGTACAGAAACAATAGTGATCTCTCTGAAAGCACCGGAGCTTGAAAATGGGTGCTCATCCATGGACCCCAAAGATCACTAGCTTTCTTGTTTTCTCTTCAGCTGGGCATATTTATTTTTCTACCCATTTGTGTAATGAGAGCAAGAAACTGATTCATTGAGAAATTTTGTCCATCCTGATCTTTCTGTGGTTACAATGTGCCAGCAGAGCTGTAGGAAGTTCTTTCTGTGCCATGGAAGTCTACGCAACTTAGAATTGCTTTCTGAAACAATTTATAATGCTATGTGGATCAATTTATATTTGTCCACATTGTTGTTGTTGTTAAATGTCCTCAAGCTGATTTCAACCAATAGCAATCCTGTGGATGAGTCATCTCCAAGCCCCTCTGTCCTTAACCTCTCTGCTCAGGTCCTGCAGGCTCAGGCCCATGTCTTCCCTGATCAAGTCTAACTATCTGACATGCAGTCTTTCTCTCTTTCTGCTGCCCTCAGTCTTTCCTAGCATTATTTTCTAATGAATAATGAATAATTAATAATGCCTTCACATGATTTGGCCAAAGTACGACCGCCTCAGTTTACTCATCTTGACTTCCAGAGAGAATTTTGGCTTGACCTTTGTCTTCTTGGCCATCCATGGTCTTCTCAGCACTTTTCTGCAGCACCATATCTCAAATGAATTGATTTTCTTCCTACATGGTGATGGACAATACAGTGGCTTGGACGATCTTCACTTTAGTGTTCAGAGTTATGCCTTTACACTTATGATCTTATGATTTTACTTAGAGGGATTTTATTGTTGTAATTTTATATCGAAGGGAGGGTGGGTCGAAAGGGTGGGGGGTTGGGGATTATTTTCTTGTTTTATTTCTGTAATTGTTTTAATCTTTGCTGTTACCCGCCTCGACAGGGAGAGGTGGGATACTATTTATTTATTTATTTGTTTGTTTATTATTTAGTTTATTGAGGCACCAGAGCTCTCTGGCACAGAAGACTCAATGTCCCAGAAAAAATAAAATTCCCATGATTGCCTAGCACTGAGCCAGGACAGTTGAAGTGGCCTCAATTTGCACTATTTCTGGCAGTCTGTAAAGGCCCTAAGTTACCAGTAGCAACTATATTTTTCAGCCTTGTTTACTGTTTCTTTGAAAAGTTGGAAGCCTTTTTCCCTGCTATCCTGTTGTCATGATGTATAATGTAATTTAATGATTTCACCTTAATTGCCATGGCTGTATCCTGTGAAATCCTGGGATTTGTAGTCACAAGGTATTTAGAATTCCTTTAGCAATCCTTCCACAACTATTTCCCTTGCAATCTTTTCTCCTTCTCCTATGTCAATATTCCTTATTTACACTTTTTTATACACATTTTAGAGTTATCCTCTACTTTTAGCCCTTTTCCTTATTGCTTGTTATAATTTGCCAATAACTTCTCCACCTCTGCAGACCTTCCACTTCCTTTATTTTTCTCTAGCCCTCTCCACCCATTTCTTTCACACAGTTTTAAATGGATGTAAGATCTTCACTTATTTCATTTCTACATGCAAAAAGCAAGCAAGCAAGCAAACAAACAAAAAACCACTAATTTTCCCCTGCTGAATGAGATTATGAGAAGTTTGGCACATTTTGCAGTTTCAAACCTTGGAATTTTAATTTTTTCACAAAAAAGTAATTTGCACAAAACTTGTATAAAACATAAGTTTTTGTTTTAAAGTGAAACAAAACAACAATAGTCTGGAAGTGCTACAAAAATTAAACCATGGCAGTTTACCATTTTCTCAGTTGAAAGTTTTCATGTGTCAATACACCCTTTCTAGTTGAGGACAGGAATATTTACATTTCCTCCTTGTCTATCTCCTTTCCTGTAACTCTTCCTCTCTTTAAATGGTTCCTACAATATCTGTCTGGCTCCCAGGTTTTTCAGAACTTTTTGACCTCTGGCAATTGGTACCATGCAACCTTTTGCTGCCATATTAAATAAAAAATGGCATGGATCTATAGTCCATTCCACTGTGTCAATCCTGGCTTAGGGAACTGAAAGACGGAACAGTATTAAGAAAAATTTCCTTAAGAGGATAACATTTATTTGCATATGCTAGCCCATAGATCTGAATATGGACTTAGAATATCCAAATCTTGTAGAAAGCTTTTTCAGTTGACCTCCATAGTGAAAAATTTTAATTGCTTAGCAAGTAACACTCAATCCATTAAAATAAATTGAGCTATTTGTACTGAATGATCATGTGGATGGGGTGGGGGCTTGTGTGTAAAATTAAGACCTCATGCTTCAAAAATATTACATATTGATTTGTAAACATTTACAGAGCAAATATAAAGCTCTCTGTTGAGGATAGCATCCATTGCTGATGAGATGATGAAAGATCTTTTTAAAAAGTTTTCCATGTAGAATTTAGTCTTTACGTTTTACATAAAATGCATAAAATGAGAATTCAGAGATGGCACAAAGTCCTCTAAATGGGCATCACTTTTGCCTTCCGAGGCCACTTCAAGTGAAAAGGGATATGTTTTTGTAAAGGCTCATATTGGCTTTTGGTTTATTGAAGTGTCAAAAGGTTTATAAGCTTCTCAGCTGAAGTTTTGATTGTTTTACCCAACTACTGTCACTTCTTATCAGTATTACAGAGGGGAATCAAAGTGAGAGGCCCAGGAGAGAGATGCAGGCTCTCTAACATACAGAGTGGCTCTTTTCTATAACTGCCATAAGATTTCTTTTGCTCCAGGGCTAAGAGGATGCTGGCAGTTGGAAAATGAGATAAAAATGTCTCTAGGCTCACTCTGCATACATAATAAAGAATGATTTGGGTGGTTTTGTTTAAATGCTATTTGCTTTTTAAGAATAAAGTAAAATAGAACAAGAGAGGCTAGCAGGAGGAATTTCAGGAAAGGGTTTAAGAACATCAACTGGTGAGGCAGTTTGCCAGGCAAGTCTCTGCACAATTGCTAACTGGATAGCTCCCATCATTGGCCCTACAAACTGAGGGGAGTGAAGCAGTTGCTTCCAGCAGTGGGTTTTGGGTGGCATGAGAGGACAGGAAATAGTCATTTAATTTACTATTGCTGTATTTTAATACCACCAAGAACAAGGAGAGATGTTTGTGGGATTTTCTCCTCTTCCTCCTGTGCCAAAATAATGGATGGTACAGAACTAAGAAGACTAGGAATGGGAAGGGAAACAATGAAAAAATTAGAAAAGATCCTAAAGAGTAAAGATATACAACTGAGCACTATAGTTAGAATTGTCCAAGCCATAGTATTCCCCATCACCATGTACAGATATGAGAGCTGGATGGTGAAAAAGACAGATAAGAAAAAAAAAACCAACTCATTTGAGATGTGGTGCTGGAGAAGAGTGCTGAGGATATCCTGGACAGCCAAAAAGAAAAACAAATAGATCTTAGAACAGAACAAGATGGAAATTTCCCAGGAAGACAAGTTGATCATATTGAGACTGTTGTACTTTGGCCACATCATGAGAAGGCATGACTCACTCAAAAAGACGATAATGCTAATGAGGGCAGAGGAAAGACAGGAAGACAACATGCCAGGTGGCTAGACTCAGGAAGGTCTTGAACATGAGTCTACAAGACTTAGACAGGGCAGCGGAGGATAAGGGGTCTTGGAGATGTCTCATTTAAAGGGTTGCCATGGGTTGGGGCCAACTTGAGGGCAGATAACAACAACAACAACAACAACAACAACAACAACAACCCCCACCCCACCCCCTGACAGACCAAGTACACAGCTTGGGGCTACCTATCAGTTCAAAGCTGTCCCTGGAAAGTCAGATGGCCTTAGTGATAAGGAGTGCTCAAAGTTGGTCTGTAGCTTTGCCTGAACTGGGATGATCTGGCCACAGTAATCCATACTCTGATAAGTTCCCAGCTTGACTACTGCCAGAAACTTTATGAGGGACTGTCCTTAATGATCGTCTGGAGGCTGGAGCTGATGTAGAGGGCTGCTGCTGCCTCAGAGGTAAGGGAGCAGCAAGGACTAAACATACAACTTGTTGTTCTTGTGTGCCTGTAAGGCAACCCTATCATGGGGTTTTCTTGGTAAGATTTGTTCAGAGGAGGTTTGCAATTGCCTTCCTTTGATGCTGAGTGCACATGACTTTCCCAAGGTCACCCAGTGGGTTTTATGGCCAAGCTAGGAATCAAACCCTGGTCTCCAGAGTCATAGTCCAACACCCAAACAACTACGCCACACTGGCTCTCCTGGACATACAACACCCATCCTAAAGTTTTTGCATTGGCTGCCCAAATGTCTTAGGCTGTTCTGGATAGATGCCTTGGTTGTGGCACAGGCTTCTGGCATCAGAAGGAGTGACTATTCAACACTAATCTTTCCCTCTGGCATGAGCTGGAGCATGTTCACTTCCATCACTGTCTGAAAGGTAAAGTGGAACATCTTCTACAATGCAGGGGTGGCTGGCATTTTTGCCTAGCAAAGTTCCTTGACACTAAAGAACAGGGAGCTCCTCTGATGGTGGATGCCACATCCATTTTATAACAGCAAAGGTACATGTTGTTCAAGAAAGGAATGAAGGGCTGACTCTGTACACATTTCCCTAATTTTGTAAAATAAAACATCAAGCGGGCAGTTATGGACTCATCAGTAGGATGGTGGGAGTTTCAGTTTACAAATATGCAAAATGTCTGAGAAAATACAGACAGTTCCCCCCCCCCCCCCCAGTGGCCTGCACCCTAGGAGGACTGCCATTTTGTTATTCCTTCGTATAATTTAAGTTACAGTAAGCTTTCCTTTCGTAGTCATGGCTTGTTTATTGTAGAATCTGTGTACCTAACTAACTTTCATCATCTATTTTGCTTTGTTGATTTCCCCAAGTATACACAATTTGAAGACTTGGTAACACTGTTTTGTTGCACTTCACAGCTGACTGTTGAAAGTTGATCTGATCCATTTTGGAATGTTCTGCAGGATATGCAGAATTGCTTCATATAAATACAAGAAAAATGTGGCCTTTTAACCATCGTATCAGTTTATTAGGTTTTTAAAAATGTATTTGCTTTCCTATCAACAACAGTAAGTAGGAGAGAGGGAAGGGAAATGACAGAAAATCCATTTGACAGCATAAATGGACTTTCTCTGCATGCATGTATATGAGTGAGAGGGTATATAGGAAAAGTAATGTTGGGAATGTAGATAGAAGAGACACCTTTTAGCATTAGAATGACAAATCATAAAAGATGACACACTTTTAGAAAAGGAGATGTGCACTGGAGACTTTATTATTTCATACCTGAAGCAAATAGAAAATTGACTTAAGCTTGAGAATCAGGTGACTTCGGATTTGAATGCAAAATTTAGTTGTAGCCACTCAGTAAGTAAAAAGTAATTCAAAGGGCAAGACATCAGTGTAGGCTGGATGAAGGGAATGCTCTGCTTGGGAAAGTCAGCAAGCCAAAAGAGTGTGAAGTCAATATTTAAATCTTAAAGCTCACAGTTATAAAAGGAAATTGTTTCAGTTTGCAAGTATTACGTTATAAATATTGGGTATTCAGAATGGTATATTTGAAGAGATCATTTTCTACAAATGTGTATTACACTTTTAGTATTTTATGGATTTGCTAGTGAGAGGATGATTATTTCTAGGGATGTTCATTGCCATCTTGGGGACTTTAGGATAGAGTGGAATCTTAACAACTTGTGGAAAGGGAGGCAGAGGAGAAGTGTGAAAGAGAAGTATTGCTTTCAGTGTTGGCTCTATCATTAAGTAAAGTGAACTAGTGACCTCAATCACTCCAATTTAGAATCTCATGAAAGGGCAGGAAATTTTTAAGCATTTATTTCTTCTGGTCTTATTTTTCCTGCAAGGAAGGAGATTTCCTTGGGAAATTCTGTCCCATGGGCCAAAAATAATTTGGCAAACTTTGGTTAATTTACACCTTGGTGAGTGTGGAGTGGCATTTCCTTGGGCAGCAAAGCATCTTAGACTGGTCCTGATCCCAGTTCCCAGGATTTTGATGGGCAACAACTCTTCTGTCTCTATTTTTGGGCATAAGTGGAAGGGAGAGAAGAGAGATGGTGGCTAGGTGGGATCACATAACAGTTTTGCAGTGGACCTTTCTACCACATAACGTGAAGAACAAAAGGAGTGATCTTATACACAGGTCACTGATCCATCTAGTTCAGGATTGGATCAAGTTTAGGATTGTTAGATCTACTTCATTTGAAGAAACAGATGCCTTCAAACCTTCACATTTATTTTTGAAATCAGAAGAACTGACTCACACACTCAGAAGTTTGTACCTTGTAACCCCATGCCTTTTTCACTCTCAGAGACCTAATTTGTATGGAAAAGATCACATGGTTGATACGGTATAAAAGCTGAAAGACAGAAACCATCACCAAAATACTGCAAATCACCTAGACACAGACCAATAGATCCTAATCAATTTTCTACCCATCTCCAGTCCAGCTCAATACTGTTTACAATGACTGGCAGAAGCTCACCTGGATTTAGGCTGAAGTCTTTCCTGCCTGTTGCTTGGAAAGGATGCATTTGTCACTTCTCTTCCAGCTACTTCATCTCTCTTAAATGTCTTTCACACACAAATCTTTCTTTGCTATCCAGCTTTTTATTTTGCTTTCCTCTTCTCTTCACTTTCTATTTCCCTGGGTAAGACCAATACATTTTCTGCATGCCAGCACCCTTGAGTTTCCCCTCTTGAACTTTGCCAGACCACAATGGCTGCCACATATCATCCGGAAGATGACAATGCCAGCATGCCCAATTCCTCCTCTCCTAAGTGCCAGTGCACTCTGGCAAGGCTGTAACCAGGTCTGAGGAAAGATTTAACCCTGAAAATTGGCAGGCAAAGTGGAGACTCAAACTGAATCCCATTTTGGGAGAAAGGTAGGATGTAAATCCCATCAACCAACCATCCAACCAACCAACCAACCAACAAACAGACAAACAAATTGGGATTTTCTGCATGAATTTCATCTGCTCTTCCACACCAAGCTAACAATGCTAGTGGGCATATCAATATAGAAATGTTAAAATGTAGGCTGTGAAATCTTTTGAAGGTCTTCCAGTGGACTTAATGACAATTTGTGACAGCAAGTCTAACATCAAAATGGGGGTGGGGTGGGGTAAATTGGCCCAGAGTAGGTGGGGTGTAAATAAACTAAAGCCACCAGATCCCATCTGATCTTAGAAGTTAATCAGGGTCAACACTGGTTAGTACTTCGATGAGAGACCACCAATGAATACCAGGTTCTGTAAGCTATATTTAAGAGGAAGGAATTGGCAAAACCACCTCTTAGTATTCCTTGCCAAAGAAAACCCTATGAGATTCATAGGGTTGTCATAAGTCAACAGGTATGTAAACACATGTGAACTCACTTCCACCTCTATTTAGAGATGTGTGACTGGTGGCAATAACTCTAGATGCACAGTGTTATCTCTCAGTAATCTCACTGAATTCTTCTTTGATTGTCTGGAAACTCAGCTGTGAAGAATTTTATAGAGTGTCTGCATAATCATCGACATTTTCTGTTGTAAACAGCCATTGTGCTATCATGGAGATCTTTTTTCTAGCATCATTCTAGAAACCATGAAGACCATTATTGTTCAGTCAGTACATACTAAATGAAGAAAATGGAATAAGAAAGTATCTATTAGGAAACTGAATGGGGGACATATAACTGAGATTTGAAATCAATGGTGTTAATATTCCCTGCATCAGATGCGGATCAAAAATTCATTGCAACAGAAGCACATAGTTGCCTGTGTAGACACAAGTCTGAAATACTGGTATTTGAGCAACATTCTTTGGTTTTGACCTTTGTTACAAAAATGTTAGTTTCTCCCCAACTCAGTCTTGGCAGATAATGAAGTGTTCAGGGAGACTTTATATCCCTTTCTGACATTTATGGAATACTAAGTTTTGTATTTTGATGGTAATGCATTCTGAAAAGAGGACAACATGGCACATTTAATAATGCATACTTCATTTACAGCTTGGTGAGTTAGCCAGCTTCTAGTGCTATGACCTCTCCCAGCCCAATGCTGGGACTTCTCTGTAAAACTATGTGGAATTCTAACTACATTTTCAGATAGTGAAGACATAACACAACCAACTGAATGATACATTCAAAATGATTGATGAACAGGAAAACAGTATGTATTTGTGCATTATTTAACAGCAAGAATGTCTGATATTCATACATTATGCAAATATATTTATAATCAGGGAAAATGAAAGAACTTGGACTGCTCTAGATGCCTCACACCAACCATTACCTACTTATTTGTGCATAACATTTAGTCTGACAGGATGCTGCAGGCTGTCAATTGAGAAGAAAGGTTATCACCAGAAATTAACAGGGTCGGTACAAAGAAAAGGTGATAAATTCAGACTGTTACCTTGAAACTGCCTTCTGCAAATATATTAGCAACAAGTGCTACAGAGACTGGTGGAAATTTTTGAATCACAACACTTTCTGTATTTAGTCATCTAACACACTGAAGTGATGAAAAATGTTATCAGCAAATCTCTACAGTAGCACCCAAAGGAATTAGTGTCTCCCTGTCAGTGTCTCCTATGCAGGCTCCCTCTGTCATGATTTTATTGATATTATTGTTGTAGTTTTTGTTGTTATTAGTAGATACTGGGCCTAGCTATGGGAATGGGAATGGGAGCTTCAGACACAGGCTGTTACGAGAAGCTCCAAGGTCATTCAGCTTGAAAGAGTAAGGCATACAGATGAAGTTGGGTAGTGCTTGCAGGGACCTATAATAGTGAAACTAACACTTCTGAGCCAGTTCTGGCAAGAAATGGCTTTCTGTAATGATCTACTGCAATAAACACTTTCTGGTTCATCCATAAAGCCAGGTCATTGAGTTTGATAGAGACAGGACATCACACTCTCCAATAAATTGAACATTCACTTTCCCTCTACAGAACCAATAGCTAACCTTTTCCCCATCTAAAAACATATTCATGTTGTTCTCCAGCAAAAGAAGCTTGTTTCACTATAGGTCTTTCCTTTTTCACAAGTTTTCAGTGATTATTCTACCACCCCCACCCCACTGTTGATCTTGCCTTTCCGTATCTATTTTGGTATTTCATTAACTGCTATTTGCCTGTATGCCACATTGCATCTATTTTAGATTGAAATGTCATCAACATGCAGCTGAAACCCAGATCTGCCTCTTTTTCCTATCAGCTGTCAGGTGTATTTGAAGGCTGTTGATTTTAGGTACAGGAGCTATATAATCATGGTAGACAATTACTCAAATTTTAGGGAATTAGATTACGTTGAGTAGACCTAAATACCCATCTGATCTTGGCAGCCAATCAGGGTCAGCTCTGGTTAGTACTTTGATGGGAGACCACCAGTAACTAGCAGGTGCTTTAGGCAATATTTCAGAGGAAGGAACTGACAAAAAACACCTCTCAGTATTCCTTGCCTAAGAAAGCCCTATGGAATTTCTGGGCTTGCCATGAGTTGACTTGAAGGCACAGAAAGATTGCCTTGAACACATTCAGATAAGCACAATGATCAGGATGCTGAAGACCATTTTGCAAGGCATGGAGGTTCCTAATATTCTGATTTCAGATAATAGCACACAATATACCTTGACAAAATTCAAATGATTCTGCACTAAATGGAAATTTCAGAAGACATCTTCTGCTAGTTATCCACAGATCAATAGAAAGGCTAAATCAGCAGTGAAGACAGGAGAAAAATAAAACTTTTTTCAGTGCAAACAAGGTGTGTGTGCAGTGGATCCGTACTTAGCATTATTAGATTATTACAATGCACCCTTTTCAGGGAATGGACTGCAGCCCAGACCAAAGACTGATGGGACATAGAACTAAGACTTTACCATCCAGGAAAAACTGTTACAGCCCAAGGGTGGAATGGCATGTTAATACCTGGAAGTAGCTGAAATGGCAACACTTTTTAAAAGCCATACAGTATAACAATAGCAATAGCAGCTTCATTCATATACTGCTTCATACCACCTATGCAGTCTCTAAGTAGTTTGCAAGTGTAAACTAATTCCTCCCAACAAGCTGGGTACTCATTTTAGTGACCTCGGAAGGATGCAAGCCTGAGTTGAGCTTGAGCCCCTGGCTGGTTTTGAACTTGTGGTTTGTGTGGTTTGTGAGTGAGTGGCTGCAGTACAGGCATTTAACCACTGAACCACCAGGGCTCCTAACAAAGAAGTGAAAGACCAGAGGACATTCTGTAGAGGAAATATGGTTTGTGTACAGCCAATGAGTCTACATGTGAAAGAATGGCAAATGGGCACTGTTGGGAATGTAGAGGGAGACAGATTCCATGAAGATGTTACAGATAGTAGATAGCAACTAGGATATAATTAAAGGTAGCGGTGGAGTGCAGGCAAACAGAAAACACAATTGTACAAGCAAGCTCAGGATAAGGACTAAGACAAGTTTGACAATTGGTCAGTTGCCAGTGAATGCCACACAGAGGAGGAAGGTGTCAGGAACATTATAAAGGAAAGCAGAGCATAGTCCACAAAAATGGTGCTGATGGTTCAGAAGAAAACACAGCACTCAGAAAACAGTGATGACCACTGTTTTTTCTTCCACTGGGGGCAGGGACATCTTATTCTGCTGATGGCTAGCTACAAATATAGATTCTTTTATCAAATTTCCACTCATGGGATGTTCCTATTGGCAGACAAGAGAGGAAACAATTTTTGCCTGTTAGCAAAAAGGACAAGTTCCAAAAGACAGGGCAAGAAAAAAGAAGGTAAGAAGGGTAATTGAAGGAGCTGTATGGGAGAAGGGGGGAACAGATAAAAATTGCTTTCCTCCTTCCACCAATGGAAGACTTCTTCAATCCAAAATCTCTTCTATTTATGGAAGCATTCTTACTGCTCATGGAAGTGACATTCAGGATCCAAACCACTGATCAGTTGACTATTCCTGCCTTTGTACAGTTGGCTCTTTGCATTTGCAGCTTTGACTTGTGTGAATTTAATTGATATGTTCTCTCTAGGAATCTTTTGGTCCTCTGGTGTGAATCTGCTGGAAGTTAACCACAGAGTCATACTGGAGGACCTAAAGATTTCTAGATAAAATATTTCACTAGGCATTTGTAGGTCCTTCAGCATGATTTTTTGGTCATGTTACAGCTAATGTTGTTGTTTTTTATTTGTGATTTTCTCACTTTTATGGGGTGCTGGGCCCATAGCCCCCCATGAATGTGAAGAATCCACTGTAAAGTCAATTACAATTTGTCTTGCAGCACCTCTTAAAGACCCGTAAAGGCAAACTCCCCCAAACACTTGCCCTCCTCAAGTACACTTAACACATCTGAAGAACCCTAGGTTAGGCATGATTGTGTTAACATGTAAAGATGGAGCAATGTTTCTTTTATAATCCACAGTGGTATTGACTTGCCTAAACCTCCTTTTTATTATCCAGTCCTCTTTGGATGTTTAGCACATCTCTCCTTAGAGACTTAATATTCATTCTGATAGTTTATAACACATAATTTTTAAAGACATATATATGCATGTGTTTAATTTAATTGTATATAGTGTATGAAATGACATCTCTTCAATGTCTTATAATTCAACCAATGATGTTTCTTATGGGAGTTCATAACTGATTTGAAGTCTAATGAAATTGATATTTCAGCCACTTTTATTGTACTATAGCTTCATTTGAAAAGTATTTGAGGTTATTTCATCAGGTTGTCAATTGTATCACTGGTTTAGTGATATTGTAACTTTACATTTGCTGCCAGTCCTTTTGAGTTTTAGTTAGCAATCCTCTTTTTAAGAGCTTTATTGTAATGTACAGATGTTGACTCCACCAATAGTGCCACAGCCACAGTTAATAGATTCTTTACACGTTCTTAAAATAGTTTGCCCCAACATTCTTCCTGTTTGCTCTGAATGCCATTAGCATGGGTCTCCCTTTTCTCAAACTCTTCTTCAAATAGATAATAGCTGTCAACAATAAATGCACATACTTGATAACATTCCTCCCCTACATGATAGCTGTGTGGTGTTAGGCAGAAGATTTTCACTGCCATGTTAAGTCTACTGCTGAGGGAAGGATCAGAATGAAATCCTGACTGTTGGTAAGCAGGGATATGATTGTGTCAATAATGATTGGCTATGGATAATTTCTTCATAACTGCAACACCATTTTTCATGCTGACTGACTATATTTTATGTTTGTGTGTGTGTGTGCATGCACCTTCAAGTCACCTGTCTACATACAGTGACCACATGAATTTCATAGACTTTCTTAGGCAAGGAATACTCAGAGGTAGTTTAGCCACTTCCTTTCCCTGAAATATACAGCACATGGTATTGTTGGTGGCCTTCCATCAAGTATTAACCAGAGCTGACCCTATCTAGTTAACAAGAGCAGATAGTATCTGGTGGCTTTAGGGTATTTAGGGTATTCTAATGTTTCTTTTGTTCCCTCCATATCTCAAGGATGGCCACACTGGTGCAAAGAGACTAGAAGTTTTAAACCCATTGATTTCTAACAACTTAGTCATGGCCAATACTATGCAGAATATAGACCTTAACTTCAGGTACAATTTGAGATGAGATATATTTTGTCTCTTTCTTGGTATATTAGCTGAATGCCTGCCTGCCTGTCTTATGAGTGGAATGTATGTGGGGAAAGGTTTTGCATATTTCAAAGACCCCCAGAAAGGGGTTGTGGAAAAGATGGCTGGGTTATTGTGACTACATTCTGTGCACAGAAACATTTTTGTTGTTTGCATCCTTATTAGGGAGGGTCAGATGATTTAGTATGAGGTTCAGAGGAAATGGTTCCACTCTTATCATAGCTTTGTCTCCTAGTATATTGGAATAAGCACCCCTAGAGTGGGGAGTGTGGGTGGGAGTTGTTCCCTTCCTTAATGGCCCTAGTTCTAACTCAGGGGTAGGCAACCTTTCCCCTTTAAGGGCCGAGGGACTTCAACTCCCAGAAGCCTCAGCCATGTTGGCCAATAGTCCCATGTTGGCTAATAGCTCCTGGGATTCTGGGAGCTGAAGTCCCTCGGCCCTTAAAGGGGAAAGGTTGCCTACCCCTGTACTAATTCAAACAATTGCAATATGCATATTCTTGCTTGCCAATCTGCACAGTCCCATTTTGGTTATGTCCCTTGGTCACACTGACTAGAGTTGCCAGAATGAAGACTGGAGATGGCTCCTGTAACTTTAATGGTTGTGTAGAAGAGAGAATTTCACATAATAGGGTAGCAAGCAACTCCTGCTGAAATTCCCTCTCTCATACATTAACAATACAAGGGTTCTCTTAAGTTTTCACTCTGGCAACCCTAAATGTGGCAGAAGGCTGAACTAGCCTTTCTAGTTGCAGATCCCCTAAGAATTGATTCAGGACTTAGAGGCAGAGAATATTGTGCCTTGGAAAAGCAGGGTGTTCTCAGTATGCTGATGACACCCAGATATATTTCTCCATGTCTCGGTCCTCAGCCTTGACTTCTCTCTTATTAATGATTGTCTTAAAGCAGTAATGGATGAGGAAAGACAGACTCAGACTGAATCCAGATAAAACAGAGGTACTTACGGTAGTGGCCCCAAAACCAGGTATTGGGATACAACCTCCAGTCCTGGATGGGGTCACACTCTCCTCTAAAGACTGTGTTCGCAGTTTGGCGGCGCTCCGGGATCAGTCGCTTCAGATGATAAATCAGGTGAATACGACAGTTAGGAGTGCCTGTTATCAGCTTTGGATGATACGCCAGCTGCACCCTTTCCTGGAAGTTGAGGATCTCGAGACTGTGGTGCATGCATTGGTAACCTCCCATCTTGATTTCTGTAATGCGCTCTACATGGGGCTACCCTTGTGTTTGGTCCGGAAACTCCAATTAGTACAAAATATGGCAGCCAGGTTGGTCTCAGGAACAACTAGAAAAGACCATATAACAACAGTTTTAAGATCACTTCACTGGCTGGCCATTAGTTTCCAGGCACAGTACAAGGTGTTGGTTAACACCTTTAAAGCCCTAAATGGCTTGGGTCCAAACTATCTTTGGGTCCTCATGCACTCAGGTCCTCTGGGAGGAATTTGCTGCAGCCTATGAAAACTAGGCTGTCTACAAATGCCCAGAGGGCCTATTCAGCAACCATTCCCAGATTATGGAATGGCCTGCTGAATGAGATCCATCATTACCAACTTAACCAGCTTTAAAAGGGCTGTTAAGACAGATCTCTTCCAGCAGGCCTTCCCTGGATAGATACCCCGGCCTTCAAGAGTTAGCCTCTTTCTCCCTTAATTTTCGCTGTAGTTATTATCATTTGTTTGTTATGTGTTATTGTGAACTATTTAAGCATGTTTTAAATTGTTGCATTGTTTAAAATTATTTTAAGGGGTGGGTGGGTTTTTGGGATATAATTTGTATTTTTATTGTATTTTTAATGCTGTAAGCTGCCTCGATTGTGCTGCAGAGGGGCGGAATAATAATAATAATAATAATAATAATAATAATAATAATAATATCTCTTGCTACCAAACAAACCACATGGCTTCTAATATAGCTGCATCATAAAATTAAGGCATATTAAACATAACATTCCCAAAGACAGATCGTGTTTGGAATTGGAGACTTGGGTGCATTTACACTGTAAAAATAATGCAGTTTGACACCACTTTAAGTGTTGTAGCTCCATCCTATGGAATACCGGGGTCTGAAGTTTTACAAGGTCTTTAGTCTTTGCCAAAGAGTGCTGGTGACTCACAAAACTACAAATCCCAGGATTCTTTAGGATGGAGCCATGGCAATTAAAGTAATGTCAGACTGCATTGTTTCTACAGTGTAAATGTACCCTTAAGAGCCAGCATGGCATAGTGGTCTGAGTGCTGGACTATAACTCTGGAGACCAGGGTTGAATTCCCAGCTCAGCCTAAAAACCCACTGGGTGACCATGGGCATGTCACACTCTCTCGGCTTCACGGGATGGCAGTGGCAAAACCTCCTCTGAACAAATATTACAAAGAAAACCCCATGATAGGTTTGCCTTAGGGTTGCCATAAGTTGGAAATGACACCACCACCACCACCACCACCACAACAACAACAACAGATGTACCCTTAACTATGATTACTTTTGCTTCCATTAGGAAATAAAACAGAATAGCTAACTTTTAAAATTACAAAGAACAATGAACTTGTAGCACTTAAAAAACAAACACCAGTTACTACTTAATGTTCTGTTACACATTAAATAATTATATCAGTCTGATGTCACTTTAACTACCATGGATCCATCCCACAGAATCCTGGGATTTGTACTTTAGTGCAGTATTTAGAATTCTTAACTAGAGAGTTCTAGTGCCTCAACAAACTATAAACCCCATTCTTCCATAGGATGAAGCTGCTGTTGTCAACTTAGAATCATTGTGCTCTAATTGTGTAGTGCAAAAGACCTCCTGGTCTCTCTGCTCCACTCCAAAGGCATTCCATGGCTGTTCTGTCTTTCATGGCTTAATAGGTTTTCTGTAGTAAGGACAAATGGGAGAGATAACATAGGAGGATTACAAATGGAAGACCATTATGCCTGTACTTGCTCCCCTCATCCCTGCAAAATCTCTCAGTGCATTACAAAATAGATCCACTTATGAGACTGAGGGGGCAGGATGTCTCTGTGGAAAAGGCAAATACCAGACAAGAAGCCATACTAGTCTTTCACGTCAAAAAAAGAACCTGTATGTGCTGCAGCATCTTTAAGGGTTATTTTACTGCACCATGATCATTGTGGAGGTATATTACTCTGACGTGAAGAGAAATGTTTCCCTCTGATCAGTGAACCTGGGCAGAATGTATAATAGGTCAACTGCTGGAAAAGTCAGTTTGCATTTGAGCAACATGACAAAGATAGCACAAAATGAGGTTATTGATTTACTATACAAAAATTGTAAGCATTTAGCAGTTTATTCTGAAAAACAGCCACCACAGTGGGCTCTTTCAGACTGATCTAAAGAAATGCGATTTCTCATGATATAGCTCTTTGGGTTTTGCTCAAAGTGACATATCTCTTTGGGTTTTGCCCAAAGTGACATTCAGTGCCATATCTGAATGTCACTCAGATATTTTTTTAGGGGAGGACCCTGAGAACTAAAGCAACAAACACAAAATTCTCCTGTTTTGTTGTTGTTATTGTTGTTCTATCTTGAGCAAACATTTTGCTTCGTTCAAAACATTTTGTAGAATTTGCAGACAAGCTTTTTGATAGACCTCTCTCTTGTAAGTGCTAGTTTACTTTACTTTTCTTTTGCTCTATAACCTGTCCCTCTTTCTGGTTGAAGCAACCTATTGGGGAACAAAAGCTGCCTACTGAAAATAAATTAGTCCCTCCACATTAGATGGAGCAAGAAAATATTTTTTCTTTCATTTTATTCTAGCCTAATGAGTGATGGTTTGTGCATGCTATTGGCTTGGGTGCTGAATTTGTATGGATCTGTGTGACCCAACTCATTAAGTATCATATGATAAGACCATTTAAAAAACAAGAGAGTTCTAGTCACTATTAGATTGCTTCCATTATTCAAGAGCATACCTATCAAAATCAATGTTTTTTGTTTTTGTTTAAAAAACCCCACATTGTTGTGCCTGGGTGGGTGAAGCTATTTCATGGCTACTTATTGTTCAACTGTGATATACCATGCACTAACAGAATCTGAGCACTAGCCAGAATGAGCCATGATCGTCCTCCCCATCAAATTTAGGCTGAATAGGTATGCTCCCTCTTCATCCACAGAGCATGTAGGTGTCTTTAGTGGAATGATTCAGACATAAATTGGCATTGTGTAATATATAACTATTGCATGTTGACAATTAATATACAAATTCATGCTTCTCAAAAGTTGAGCATCCTTCCTTTTTCTACAGGGACTGAAAATACTGCAAGGGAAATATGAACACTTTCATGAGCTCTCTCTATTAGTATTAATTTTTGTAACGAGATTCAGAATTAAAATGCTGAAGGCGCCCTTGCATTTTCTCTAAGAATTTGAACTGGTAGATGAAATCCATATTAGAGCACCCTATTTTGTTTTGTTTTTTAAAGTATGAATGCATTCTTGGAGGGCCTTTTTGAATCCAGAAGACTTGTTCCTTGTTCAACCTTGCCAAGGCCTATGTGGAAACAGAAAAGGTGGAGTGAGATGTCACTTAGCTGTAGTCACTGATCTGCAACAAGGAAGTAGTTAGTGGGATAGCACAAGGTAGGCTTCTCCATATTTTTGGAGGTGTCCAAGGGTGGAAGGCACACATGAAGCCAATGTTCACCTGTGCCCTCTAACACCCAACCCAATTTTAAACATAAAATTATGTTTAATATATTACCAAGTGCTGTCAAAAGACTGAGTGTGAATAAGAGGGCGAGACTCTCCTATTTGTCTCTTGACAAAGTTTGCCCAGCAAAGAAACAAAGGACCCACAAGGTTTTCTGGGAGCCTAGTCAAAAATGTGATGAGAGCAGCAAAGAAAACTTTCATCATTTTTCTCATTACCAGTAAGCATCATGATATATTCTAGCATGTTCTGTGACTAGTATATTCCATTGGCCATTTGAACTTTAGCTTTCTTCCAGTTTGCTTCATTGCCTGAAGTTCCCCAAATTATCACTGTAAGGATTCCAGAACTTCTCAGATTCCACAAGTCTCTGGGAGTGAACAACCCTAATGGGTTGTAGAAGGAGACAGGTTCCTCATGACTACACCTTACCAGGAAATTATCCAGCCAGTATAACTGGGTTATTGTAATCCCTCCCACCCCAGATCAAAGACTGTTGTGCTCTATGTGTTGGGCCAATGGCAAATTGAGATAGCTTGATGTTTGTCATGAGAACTACGAAGTCCTGATCTGGCCCATTAGAGATGGCATCACTATGAATGTTGAAGTATCTTAATTCTATGGTTCTTTGATGAGAGCATCTGTCGAGGATGCTTTGATTTTGAATTCCTGCATGGCAGGGGGTTGGACTGGATGGTCCTTGTGGTCTATGATTCTATGATTCTTTGATAACAGTTAAGACTATCTTGATTAGCTTGGTAAAGAAAACCTATGGGTAGCTCCATCCTTGCATCATGGTGCTCTGGTTTAGGGACATAGCATCTCTGACTGAAAAATACAGATGACTTTGTTTTTCTTCTTTTTAAAAGACAACAAATTTCCAGAATTCATGTGTTCCTTCATATTTGGGATGGAAACAATTTGAGGTTTTAAATAAATTGAAGGCAGAAGAAACCAAAACTGACAAATTTGCCCATCCAATCCTAGGACTATCAGTGCTTAAATCTGAAAATCTTGGGTTGTAATCTCTTTGTGCTCATCTATGGTACTGCTGAATTAGGGCTTCTGATTTTTCTGGTTTTACTTCTGAGAGGCTCCTAGATGGTAGGGAAATACAACCTAGTTTTTTTCTAGGCTAGAGTAGATAGAGTAGAATAAATTAATAAAACAGCAACCAATGAATTTGGATATTGAAAATGGAGGGGAAATGTTATTTCAGCTGTTTGTGAAGAATTTGCTAATATCAATTTATTCTGGATGGAAAAAAAAACCTTATTTAAAAGAATAAAGTGCATTAGAAAGCAAATCTGGCAGACTTGCTACTCTATGGACATATTTCTCAGGTCAAATTTAAAAATTCTGCTCTGTGGATCACAACAAATGTTTTACATCAAAGTCCTTTCTGCAAGTGTGGGAATAATGTGACCCTCCCAAATACTGTTGGACTGCATGTCCTCACTATTCAGCATTTAATTATATGACAAGCATGAAGCAACACAAGCCCTCTGGGTCATCCAAATGGAAGTGAGGCTGTTTTATATCCCATAACCTTTAATGAAACAGACTTCAACAGTAAAACAAAACAAACACAGAAACACAAATTGTTATATTTTGCAGAAATGTGACACTATTTCCTGGAGTCACTAATAAGACAGATTATTACACAAGATCATGTCCTGCTGAGAAAGAAAAGGAGGAACATCTGCCTGAATGCACAGAGTATTAAGTTCTGTGTATTTAATGGAACACAGATTTTGAAAAAGATAGTAGCAGAAACATATTCAGATCAAAACATGAAGAGGCTTGCATACTTGTAATATGCTGGCTTGCTCTACTATCTTCTGCTGCTGTCTTGGGGTTTAAAAACTGCTCCTCTCCCCCTCCCCATGCTTAGCTTGGCATTGTGCATTCTTAGCTACAGGTCAAGCTAAGAGCAGGGCTAGAATGATCTGTGATAGAAAGATGTTGAAAGCTGATTGCTACAGGTTGCTCAGAAATTGTAGCCTACCATCCTTGATATGAAATACTTCAATTTCTATATTTATTTGCTTTCATTATAGTTCTCATTTCAGTGTCAGTGTTTACACTTTTGACACAAGCTTTCACCTCCCTGTCCAGTCAGCAAGTGAAAAGTCAAAGCCTTTTCTTTTATATTACTTTTAATAAAGGAAAGGCAAGAGGCTGGTGACTCATCCAGGAAGTACTCATCGAGATGGTTCTGTGGTTCTAAATGTCTTTGGCTGAAATATCATTGTGATGGTTTAAAGAGTGGGGAGAAACCCACAGGATCTAGCTCCTTTGTGCCCCCAACTTCTTGGTGTTAAGATGGTCTCCCGTGAAAAGAAAGAGAAATAAGTCCCATTATAGTCAATGCCAGTCTGTGATCCCTATACCTTTTACTGGGAAGTGAGTTCTGCTAAAATCAAATGGCTCTGTCTTTCATGAAAACATGTGTGGGATGTAAATGTGTCACAATGTGTACCCATTTTGAGACAATAATTTTGTAATAATTTCATAATAGTAATTACATTACAATGTAATGTAGTAATTTTGTTATGATTTTGAAACAATTTACTCCACTAAGAGACTAATTGCTGGTTAGTGTTGTATAGCCTAGCCTAGCTGGTATTCTATATCACGGCTATAGAGAAAAGATAGACCTGTTTAAGTTTTCCCCAGTCCCATAAGATTTCTTTACTGTGCTAGCCCTCTCTTTAATTTATTTTAAAAAATATCTGTGGGATTTAATTCAGAGGTCATGATGCAGATGCATTTAGGGGGGGGAAAGGTGTCATCTACCATGTTCTCAAACATCTCACAGATGATAACCAGGATACACATGGCTGAGCAATGTCTGAGTGTGGTCAAAAGGGTGTGACCACAGGAAGAACAATCAAAACTGCTATTTTAAGAGGAGAAACCCTGGAATTTTACTGAGTTCAGGAAAGGCTGGGGGGAAAAAAAGGGGGGGGGGAATGAACTTACTGGAAATGATAAAAGTCCTTTCTCTTCTGCTGAGTTGATTGAGTGTTGGAAAGCTTGTCCCATATGAACATTAAATGGGATGTCAACAATCCCATATTTCCAGTATCAGTTAAACATGCAGCCCTTAAATTACACACCAAATGTTGGGAGAATGTCTGTTGTGAACATTGCTTGAGTCCAATCTTCCTGCTCTAGCAGAGTGGTAGGAAAATTCCTCCCCTCACAGTAGTTGTTGGCCTGTAAATGTGAGATTTTTAGGGGTTTGAGGATTCCTCCAGAATTTGAGATCTTGTTGGAACCTGGAACTCTTGTGAGAAGCTGTCCTTTTGTGAGACTTGAGACAGGCCTAATATAGGCAGGCTTGCCATGTCCTGTCTAGTTCTGTCTCTCCATATTTGGCAATCCTACAGGTCAGTAAGTTGTATCTTTCTTTATTGCTGTAGGAATGTCATACTACTGTTAATGGTTTAGTCTGAGTACATAAGACTACAAGGACCATTTGTTTCAAAAGGGGAAAGGTTAAAGCTTCCCTAATTTTCCCATGTAAGGTCCTGATCCAGATCAGCCTCATCATCCCATGCTAGTTATTTCTGAAAGAAAAATCCTGCAATAAAGGACAAACCATGCAATGGATACATACTGCCCTGATGTTTTGCAGTGATATTCAGCCTTCCATATCCATGGATTCAGCTTGAAAATATTACACACACATACACTCCAAAAATTAAACCTTGATGTTACGATTTTCTATAAAGGGCACCATTTTACCGCACCATTGTATTTAATGGGACTACAGCAACCACATATTTTGGTATCCACAGGGGATCCTGGAACCAAACCCCAGCAGATATCAAGGGTCCACTGTATAACTATAATGCAAGGAGAACAGCTGCAGCAGAAATTTCAAAGTCAACTTCAGTCTCCTACATGCTGGAAGCTAGTTTTCTAGGACTGTGGCCAATGGGGCGTGTGCCAACATGATTTCCTAGAGTAAAGGAGATTATTCCAATTCATTAAACACAATTTTGAAAAGGAGAAAGGAAATCTAGGGAAGATTATATATGAGCCAGGTACATCATATCAGCTAGTTATTGCATATTGAAATGAAGTGGTGGTGGAGATCTTCTTTGTTTCACTGTGAAAAACCACTGTGTTTGGACCACTCTTCCCTCTTTCATTATTAAAAGCTCCCATGAAATGAAATATCATCCTGTTGATCCTGTCAAACCTGCCACTGACATAGAACTGGAAAGATGAGCCTTGATAAGAGCAGGTGAACTTGTTCACCCAAAAGTCAGCTTTAAAATTACACCAGATGACTGGCAGCAACATATTATTTCCAGACTCTTGTCTGGGGAGGGCAGGGAATCCTCTTCCAAACTGAGGCTATAACCAAAGAGAACTACCCTGCTCTGAAGTTAATTGTGTCTGTTATTTTTCACCACAAAAGTAGAATGTCTTCCAACCATGCTACCCCACATTGTGCTCTTAATAGAGCCAGCCTATGAGTTGTTGGTGGTTACTGTGCCTTCAGTCATGTAGAATCTTAACAACCGTTCTAATTTGTTTCTAAACAGATCAAGAGCTATTTACCAGCTCAGTGTTTTGTGCACAGCTGGATACCTGGCAAATGTCCAATATCCATTAACATTTTAAAAATTAGTCCCATAATGCATCTTTTCCATGGCTTGAGGGGTATACACATTGACACATGTTGGGAACAAATTATACTTGCACCACCATTAGTCTAGCTGCATTCAGCTCCTCTGTAAATGAAGGCTAATTTAGTTGCCAGAATGGGATCTCTTGAAGGCACACAATGACCTTAGATGGCAAGGGGCTGAGAGAACACACAGAGAAAGAAAAACACTCCCCTCCCTCTCTTCCTTCTTTGGAAACAGAAGGACGGGTACATGTGACCTGTTTATTCTTGAGATTTAATCATCACATGCTAACCAAATGCCTACCAAATGCTGGACATGTGGGTGGCAATAAAGCGGAGCTTTGGCTGAATAGATACTTCATCCAGTTATCCCTGGAATGAAACTGACAAATTGTCTTATCCCTAACCCTGTCAATATAATTTTCCATGAAAGGGGGATCTGCTGCATGGAATAAGCAAGTTACAACCAACTGGAAGGAAAGGGCCACAACTTTATTGAATATAGTGACAGTTAGGGTTGGCCCAAGAGCATGAGGTCTGGATCTGGCATCAACCAACCCACCTGTGGATCGATGAACTGAATTGCCTGGTCACAACCCAGCTTCGGGATGACAAAGGGGTAATCAGTCCGCATCTCAGGCAACTGGTTGATTGCATGTTCTCATCTCATCCCCTTGTCACTAGGGTACATACACCCCCACAATGGCAACGCTCCCAGCACCCCCAGGTCCTGGAAGGACTCCTGATCCAGTGCTCCACAGCAGAGGAAACCACACCCACCAGATCCAAGAGCTATGCTATTGCCCTGGAAGTTGTGACAGCACATTCCCATCACCAATAAAGGGAGGAAGGGTGGGGAGAGCCACTTAGCAATGGAGTCAGTTCCCCGTGCCATGTGGCTTTAATAGGCTGAACGACCAAACAGGTGTGGAGAGACCCAGAATTCCCACCCCACCAGCCTCCCCACCAATCTGGCTGTGACCATGTCCCAGCGCTGGCCAATGGGGTGGCGCTTTCGGCACACCAGGGGTTGTAATCCCGCTACAGAGCCAGAAGCATCACTCCCTGGCTCAGGCAACCAATCAGGCCTATCCAGCCTGCCCAATGCCTTCAGGGTAAGCACCAGGACTCAGAAGGCACTGTGGAGTTACCCGGCTCCCCCCCCCACACACACACACAATAACCAGGCTGGCCTGATGAGTTGGGCAGCCTCATTTCATCTTCCTCTTTTCATTTGCATCATTTTCTTGTAGGCATGTTAGTTAAATGCCAACCAAATATTGGAAATATGAATAGGTATGTGCTCATTAAAGAAGGGCTATCATTAATCTATTAAGCATTAATGGCAACTTCCAGCCTTCTTTCTCTCTTTTTAAGCCGATTTCCCCTCAGTTTGCCTTTGCTTTTATTTTCAAGCTTTTTACCAGCCAAGAGTGTTAAGGGCTGCTGTTTTTGTAAGCAAGCATGTCTTTGGAGTTTTCCAAATGGAAATCATTGTGGTCCAAAGGCTGCTAATGGGTTCATGGGCTCTTGATGTCACCATAGCCCTTAACAATACCATAAGATTTTTTTTCTTTAGTGCTGTTTCTAAGGGATATGATATTTTGAGATGTATTTCTATCAAGTAAACATTTGCACTTCCCATACTAAGACTATTACCGTCCTGTCTCTGCCAACTTTCTGGTGGTATATTTCCATCCCATACCAGTTGAAGCCATCCAGGAAGTAGAGAACAGACTTACTCATGCACAGCTTTCTGGTACATTATTGTAGAAGCCAGTTGCCTCCAGGTCAGAAAATGAGTCTCTGGATGTCTCAAAAGATTCCAGTTCTTTTTATTTTGATTATACCTGCTTATTGATGAGTTAAATACAGTTTTTTTCTTGAACTATATCAGATTTACCTCTCCCTCTTTGTTGGATCCTTCTTTTTCCCCCTCTCACTGATCACGTCACATCCAATCTTGTGTAACATTTCAGAAATTAAATTTCACCAATTTCAACTGAGCCTTTTTAAATTATTATTATTCTAGAGTTAATAGTCAATGTGCTAAAGTGTTTTAGCAGCATTACACTAATAAAGCATTTTGTTTCACTACTAACATTACTCTTTCCTTTGTTTGACCTCTGTTGAACATGTGTCCTGGAAACCAGAGCTATATTTCTGGCAGAAGCCCTCTTTACTGTTTCTAGGGCTACATCCACACAGTAGAAATAATCAAGGTGGCTTTGCTTTAACTGCCATGGCTCAATACTATGAAATTCTGGGAATTGTAGGTTTGTGAGACATTTAGCCTTCTCTATCAGAGCTCTGGTGCCCCACCATACTACAAACTACAGAATTCCATAGCATTAACCCATGATAGTTAAAGTGGTGTCAACCTGGATCACTTCTGCAATATGGATGTATCCTGAGAGAGTAGAAACACATAGGCAACTATGGATACATTTCATTTCAGAAAGTGATGGATTAGTTTAAACTGATACAGGGAATGAGATTGATAAATACTTTGCAGGGTTGGGAGCTCCCAGGAAGTACTTCAGTCCACTCTGTTACCCAACCAAGCCACAAAACCTTACCTTGCTTCTTTGTAATGCCAGGTCGGTAAAGAATAAAACCCACATCATCCACGATTTGCTCATGGATGAGAAGGCCGACCTGGCTTGTTTTACAAAAACCTGGCTGGGAGAGGATAGTGCCATTACCTGGAATCAGGCTGTCCCAGCCTGGTACTCCGTTAATGAGCAGGTAAGGGAAAGTGGGCGGGAGGGCGGAGTGTCTCTTGTTCATAGAGATAATCTCACCCTGACTAGGATACCTATCTGGAAAATAGAACGCTTCGAATGTATGTACCTAAGCCTGAAATCCAGAGATAATATAGTATAGGGATTCTGTTAGTATACCACCCACCCTGTTGTCTAATAGACTCCCTAGCTGGTCTTGGAGCTGCTGCTGGAGTCGCCCAGACTTTAGTTTTGGGTGACTTCAACATCGAGACCAGTTTAACAGGTGTGGCTCAACAGTTCATGGAATCCATGACAGACATGGGCCTATCCCAATTGGTTTCTGGGCCAACACACTGTGCAGGTCATACTCTCGATGTTTTTAGTACAGAGCAAGCATATCCATGGGTGGAGGTAATAAGTACCACTGCACTGTCATGGATGGATCACTTCCTGGTCAAGATTGAACTCAGAGCCAATGTCCGCCCCACTGGGGGTGGTGAACCCATTAGAATGGTCCAGTCTTGGAAGCTAATGAAGCCAATACGCCTTCAGAAAGCCTTAGAGGGTTCCTTGGTTGGTAATGCCGGTGATTCTGTTGAAGCCCTGGTTGACACTTGGAACACTGACCTCAACAGGGCTATCGACACGATCCCTTCTAGGCGTCCTTTCCAACCCACTTCAAATAAACAACTATGGTTCACAGATGAACTCAGGAAAATGAAGCGGGTGGGACAACGACTAGAGTACACCTGGCAAAAAACTCGACTCTTATCTGACAAAACTCGTCATAGGAACTTCCTTCTTTCCTATCAAGAGGCAATATGCGCAGCAAAGAAATCTTTCTTTTCTGCACTATTGCGTCTGCAGAGTCCCGTCCGGTAGAGCTATTTAGGGTGGTGAGGGAGCTGACACAGGCTTCACCTGTGCAGAACCCTCTACTTAACCCAGGGGTAGGCAACCTTTCTTCTTTAAGGGCCGAGGGACTTCAGCTCCCAGAAGTCTCAGCTATGTTGGCCAATAGTCCCATGTTGGCCAATAGCTCCTGGGATTCTGGGAGCTGAAGTCCCTCGGCCCTTAAAGGGGAAAGGTTGCCTACCCCTGACTTAACCCAACAACAGCCTGCTGTGATGTGTTTAATAGCTACTTTGCAGATAAAATCTCTCAGATAAGAGCCGACTTGGATGCCAGGCTTATAACAGATTCGACTGCTGAGGTGTCCAGTAAACCCGTTTCTGAGATTATGCTGGATCAGTTCAAGCCGGTGAGTACCGGTGACGTGGGCAAGATCCTTGGAAAAGTGAGGAAGACGTGCCCTCTTGACCCTTGCCCAACATGGCTGGTCATCCAGGGGGGTGATGCATTGGTGGCCTTTCTTAAGGAGACCATCAATGCATCCCTTAGGGAAGGAGTTGTTCCATCTTGCCTAAAAGAAACGGTTGTGAGACCGTTTCTGAAGAAGCCTTCCCTGGATCCCCTGGACTTGAAAAATTACAGACCTGTATCACATCTCCCATTTTTGAGCAAGGTGATTGAGCGGGCCATTGCCTCTCAACTCCAAGTGATCTTGAATGAAACTGATTTTCTAGATCCATTTCAAACTGGCTTCAGACCAGGATTTGGGGTGAAGACTGCCATGGTTGCTCTGGTAGATGACCTCCACCAAAACATCGACAGGGGAAGCGTGACCCAGTTGGTGCTTTTGGATCTCTCAGCAGCTTTTGATACAATAGATCACAGCATCCTCTTGGAACACCTGGGAGAGTTAGGGATTTGAGGCACTGTACTCCAGTGGTTCCATTCCTTTCTCTCAGGCAGGTTCCAGAGGGTTCTGCTCGGGGACAGTTGCTCATAAAAAATAGAGCTTAATAGTCGCATTCCCTCAGGGCGCCATCCTGTTGCCAATGCTCTTCAATATCTATATGAAGCCGCTGGGGGAAATCATCCGGAGACATGGGGTGGGGTGTTATCAGTATGCTGATGACACCCAAATATATTTCTCCATGTCTCGGTCATCAGCCATGATGACAGATGGTATTTCTCCCTTCAATCAATGTCTTGAAGCACTAATGGACTGGATGAGGAAAAACCTACTCAAATTGAATCCAGAGAAAATGGAGGTGCTTACAGTAGGTGCCCCTAAACCAGGTATTGGGATACAATCTCCAGTCCTAGAAGGGCTCAAGCTCTCCTCAAAGGACTGTGTTTGCAGCTTGGGGGTGCTCCTAGACCTGTCGCTTCACATGACCAATCAGGTGAATGCGGCAGTCAGGAGCGCCAGTTATCAGCTTTGGCAGATATGCCAACTGCGCCATTACCTGGAGATGAAGGACCTAGAAACTGTAGTACATGCACTGGTAACCTCACAACTCAACTTCTGTAACACACTCTACATGGGGCTACCCTTATACCTTGTTTGGAAAATATGGCAGCCAGGTTAGTCACTGGGAAATCCAGAAGGGATCACATTGCACCAATTTTGAAATCCCTTCACTGGCTGCCTATCGGTTTCCAAGCACAGTATAAGGTGTTGGTGATGATCTTTAAAGCCCTACATGGCCTAGGTCCAACCTATCTAAGGGATCGCCTCCTTCCATATAATCCGCCCGGCACCCTCAGGTCCTCTGGGAGGAATTTACTCCAACAAAGGAGAACTAGATTAACAGCAACCTCCCAGAGGTCTTTTCCCATCGCTGCTCCCAGACTATGGAATGCCCTGCCAGAGGAGATCCATCAAGCAACTAGGTTGGAGAATTTCAAAAAAGCCATCAAAACGGATCTCTTCTGGCAGGCCTTCCTTGAATAAAATCAGACCATATCTAATGTCTCTCTCCCTCTCTTATGTTTTTATGTTTCTATGTCTAGATTTTTATGTTTAGATTTGTCAGATTTTATAATCACTGGAGGGTAACTTGTTTTTATGTTACTGTTGTTTGTTGTGAGGGTGTTTTATACATGCAATTGTTGTGAGCCGCCTTGATTGCCTTCAGGCAAAAGGTGGGGTATAAAAATACAGTTTATTATTATTATTTATATAACAACATGCCTGGTATTTTAATGTGAAATTTGGTAATCCCAAACCTCCTCTTTCTTTTAAATCCTGCATCACTTTTCATTTTATTCTAGGCTTTTTTCTGCCCATGTGAATTTTGCAAGCTCTTTATTCCAATCTTTAAATGACATTTCATTAGTTAAAATTGGGAGGTTTTGAAAATAATATAACATTTTAGGTAACACAGTCATTTTGACCATTGCTATTCTTCCTAAAAGAGAAAGTCCTTGTTTATTCCATTTGCTTAAATCATCTTTTATTTTATTCCAGGTCTTTTGATAATTATTGTTAAACAATTCAGTATTTTTCTTGGTTACAATTGTACCCAAATATTTCACCTTTTTCTGTATTTAAAATTGGATTTCCCGCCCCCTCTAATTTCTTATCCAAGTTTGTTTTGTTTTTGTTTGTTTTTTGGTAATTATTGCTGTCTTTTCTTTATTTACTTTAAAACCTGACCAGGTTCCAAATTCTTCTACTATCTGAACTAAGATATTAATATTCTCATTCTGTTCTTCCAAAAATAGCACAATATCATCAGTGCTTAAGTTAAATTTATGCCCTTTGATTGATGGACCTTGGATTCCTTTTTCATTTCTTATTCTTCTTACTAGTATTCCCAATGTAGATATAAACAATAAAGCAACACCCTTGTCTTGTGCCCTTGCTGCTCTTACACTGTTCTGTTTTTCCTCTATTTATTATGATTTGCGCAGATTGTTCTTTATAAATAATCTTAATCCAATTCAAAAATTTGTCTCCTACACCTAATTTGTTTAATACCTTGAACATAAAATCCCAATCCACATTGTTGAACACTTTATCTGCATCTAAAAATATCATTGTAATTTTTTTCTCATTTTGCTTTTCATAATATTCCAATAAATTTAGTACCATTCTTAGATTACCTATCATGTTTGGGGAAAAACCCTGTCTGATCATCCTAAATCCAATCTTTTAGAATTTTTTATACCTTTCTGCCAAAATTGTGATAAAAATCTGATAATCTAAATTTAGCAATGATATTGGTCTGTAATTTCTAACTTCCAAAATTTCTTTTTCTTCTTTAGGTATTAGTACAATTGATGTGTCTCCCCATGATTTTGATCTTTTTCCTTTAGATATTTCTAATATTGTTCTATAAAGAGGTATAGACAATTCTTGTTCCAATTTTTTATAATAAAATGCTGAGAATCTGTCAGGCAAAGAATCTGCTTTGCCTAATTTAGCTTTCTTTTATTGCTTCTGTAATTGCCATCATTGTGATTGGTGCATTTAATTCTTTCCTTTGCGTTTCTGTTATTTGTGCAATTTTTTATTCATCCAGGTAATTCCTCATTAGTATTCTTTCTTTTTCTGTAACCTTCTTCTCCATAAATATTTGCAAATAAAAGTCATAAAATGTCTGTTTAATTTTATCTGGATTGGTTTGTATTTTCTCCTTGTCTTTTATCTTTACAATTACTTTTTTTTCTTATTCTTTTCTTAATTTTTGGGCTAACCATTTTCCCAGTTTGTTTGAATGTTCAAAGTATTTCTGTTTGGTCAATTTTAATTTTTTCTCTAATTCAAATGTTAATTCTATATCCAATTGTTTCCTCAATATTTCTAGTTCCTCTTTTATTTTTTATCCTTAACGGGTTTCTTTTAAGCTCCTGTTCTTTTTCATGGATTTTGTCTACACTTTTTGCTTCTCTCTCCTTTTTTGCTCTTCTTATTTCACTCTCTTTTTGAATGAAGAAACCCCTCATTACAACTTTGGATGCCTCCCGTACTGTTTTGATTGGTATTCCTTTGTCTAAATTTTCCTTAAAATAATTTTCTAATTCTTCTTTTGCTTTTGTTAGAATCTTTTTATCCAATAATAAATTTTCATTTAATTTCCAATTGTATTCCCATTTTCTACCACTTAGATTTAATATTATCAGGTTGTGGTCTGATGTAATCTTGGGTGAAATTACTATTTTTCTGACTCTCTTACATAAGGATTTGGAAACAAAAAAATGTGCAATAAAAAATGAAACAATCAAAATTATCTAGATGAAACAGCATCAAAATTAACACAAAACCCACACATGTTAAAAACATAACTAAAACACCCCATATTAAACCATATTTGTGACTATGTGATGTAAGATATTGGCCATTAATTTTAATTTTAATTAAAAAAATAGAATAAATGTTGTGAGGTAACAATGCACCATGAACCTCAAGATGGCACAAAATTTGCACACCATCAGTGGAGTAAGTCTTACTGAATATGGTTTGGCTAAAGAGAAGACATGAATGGGTTTGGGCTGCATATTCCACTGAAAACTGCAGAATGGAATTTAAGTGGTCCTGGCTTTCGTTAAGTACACATGGTCTAAAGTAAACTATGCTGCAAAAAGAATGCAGTCTGACATCACTTTAACTGCCATGGTTCAATGCCATGGGATTCTGGGATTTATAGTTTTGTCAGACATTTAGCCTTCTCTGTCAGAGAACTCTGGTGCCACAACAAGCTACAAATCCCAGGATTCCATACCATTGAGCCACAGCAGTTAAAGCAGTGTCAAACTAAATTAATTCTGCAGTATGGCAGCAGCCTAAGACTGCCATGCTATACATGCTTACCAAAAGGTAAGTCCCAATGACCACAGGAGTAAAACCCAATGTTTTACCAGGGCTTCCACTGCCAGATCATCTGCTTCCTGGTGAGGTCTGCTCCTTTTTGAAATAAAATTCCTGCCTGTCCCTCCAAATAACACCAGGCAGATGGATCTATGGATCATCCAGATTCCACACAGTGCCCCAGAACAACACCACACGGGGGCATTTTGGGAAAATAATATGATGGCGTGTCATATACAGCTATGCCCCTGGGGCTTACTTACGAGCAGAAATGCATACGATTGTGCTGTACGTTTTCCTGAGTGAGATTCAGTCCATTTACAAAGATGTCATCTTGCACCACATTCATAATCATCTTGAGATAAATTAAAAAGCAAAATAAATAAAGCAAGGCAAGGCAGTATTCTTATGAAATCAACAGTTTGTTACATTAATATTCTGAAAAATAAGAAGAGTGGCTGTAAGAGAAATGTATCCCTTCTGCTTAATTATTTAGTCTCCTACTAAGAAAAAGCTCCTTGGAGGTCAATTATACTTCAGGGATCTCTTGAAAGAAAAGAAAAAATTGCCTTGATTTTCTGTTGAACATGAAACTCGTGACACAGTGTGTGTCTGGTTTAAAAACAAAGAAAACTCAATGATGATCATTCTTTTAAAACCAGTCTTAATACATACTTTACTGGATCCATTTTGTCTGTAAATAAATACATTTTTTTTAAAAAAAAACTAGATACAATCCAATGTCATTGGCACTGCAAAGCATCTTTTATCCCATAATACAGGCATACCTTTGTTAACACCAGTAAAGGCATTTTACTGCATTTTACCAGTAAAGACATTTTACTGCATTTTACCAGTAAAGGCATTTTTATTTGCAACCAGTCCCCCTTTCCATTCATCCTTGGTCTAGTTGGAAAGGTTTTCTTTTAGCAGCATTGGCATTGCAATCTGCCTTCAGAGTTTCTTACCAACTTGCATGAAGAACAAAAAGCATAGGTCTGGCCACCAAAATGGAAATCCATGGGTGTCTAGTCCAACCTCCAATACACAACTAACAGACTCCTGAAAGATTCTCACCCACCCTTTGTTTAAAGACCTCCAAAAATGAAGAACCCACCATCCTCCAAGGCCGTCTATTCCACTGTCAAACAGCTCTTACAGTAAAAAAAGGTCTTCCTAATATTTAAGTGGATCTCCTTTCTTGTAATTTAAATCCAAAGTGTTCTAGTCTCTGGAGCAGCTGGAAACAAGCTGGCTCCATCTTCTACATGACATGCCTTTAGATATTTACAGATAGTCATCAGATCACCTCTCAGTCTTCTTATCTCAAAGCTAAACATACCCAGCTCCCTAAAGTAATTCCTTATAAAGCTTAGTTTCCAGATCTTTGTTCATCATGGTTGCCCTTCTCAGGATACATTCCATTTTGTCAATATCCTTCTTGAATTGTGGTACTAAGAACTGGACACAATATGGCAGGAGAGGTTTGACTAAAGCAGAACAGAGTGGCACTACTAGTCTATTGAGACACTATATTCATGTTTGCTTTGTGGTCTACTGAACCTCCTAGGAAGGCCAGCATGGTGTAGTGGTTTGAGCACTGAACTCTGACACTGAAGAGTGGAGCTCGATTCCCAGCTCAGCCATGAAACCCACTGGGTGATCTTAGGCAAGTCACACTCTTTCAGCCTCAGGGGAAGCAGTGGCAAATCTCCTCTGAAGAAACTTGACAAGGAAACCCCTTGCTAAATTCACCTTAGGGTCACCATCAGTCAGAAAGGACTGGAAGGCACACAACCACAACACCCTTAGATCACATGTACTGCTTTCAAGCCAGGTGTCACCCATCCTATGGTTGCACATTTCATTTTTCCTGCATAGATGAAGTACCATACATTTATCCCTGCTGAAATTTTGTTAGTTTTTTGCCCAGCCCTCCAATCTGTCAATGCCATTTTGAATTCTGATCCTGACCTCTTAGGTATCAGCTACCTCACACCCCAATCTGCTGTCATCTGTGAATACATGTGGAACAGATAAAAGAAGAAATCATCCCTATATACATTTTGGAAGAAACCTTCAAATAGTCTTTAGAACAGGGGTAGGCAACCTTTTTGAGCCCTGGGCCGGTCCCCCGAAGTCCTCTTCTCTGCCGGGCCGAGGGGGGGGGGGGAATGGCGGCATGCGCCCCCCCCGTGTGCATGGCAGCCGCCGCCGCCACGCATGTCGCAGCTGCCATTTTGATTTCCAAAATGGCAGCCACAACGCGTTTGCTCATGCGCAGGAGTACTCCTGTGCATGTGCAGTACTCCTGTGCATGCGCAAACGTGTCACGGCCGCCATTTTGTAAATCAAAATGGTGGCCGTAGCGTGCGTGGCCGCACGGAGGCCAAAATGCGTGGCGGCGGCGGCAGCGGCAGCGGCAGCGGCAGCGCATGGTGGCGGCGGCACGGCTCAGCCTGGGCCGGTAAGTCTGGCGACGGGCTGGAACCGGCTCGGGGGCCGTAGGTTGCTGGCCCCTGCTCTAGAAGATTGAAAGTCTTACATGATCTGGTGGTTTTATTTCACAAGATCATATTCTTAGTCTTGCATAAAATAATTGCTGAAATATGTTGAATTGCTCATCTTTTTGTAATGTAGGAACATATTCCAATTCTTTCCATGCCATTTCTGCCCCTGGTACCAACTTTGTTAAAGAAGTAATGCCCAGGAACACACCAATTTTGGCTGCATTGTAGAAATAATGCAGTTTGACACTACTTCAATTCTGGGATTTGTAGTTTGGTGAGATATTTAGCCTTCACTGTCAGAGAGCTCTGGTGCCACAGCAAACTACAAACCACAGGATTCCATAGCACTGAGCCATCACAGTTAAAGTGGTATCAAACTGCATTAATTCTGCAGTGTAAATGCAGCTTTTGTTAATTGAGGCACCACTCTATTGGTGGTTTCAAAATGCAAGAGAGAGATAAAGAGAAAGAGAGAGAGAATTAAGGTGTGAACAGAGATATAGAGAGTAGAAATTTGGAATAAGCATTATTTTATATAGTCTTCAAATGGGGGAAAAATGGGTGTTTGAGATCTAATTGAAAGACCATAGTATCAAATTTGTGGAAAACCTTCATGGGGCCATGGCCAAAAGAGTGTGTTCATTCCTTCTTCTTCACCCTCTACTTGCAAGTAGACTGCAGCCCTTTCTCACAAATAGACCACCCCTACTCACGAGTAGACATCTACCCCTTCTTGTGAATAGACCTCCCCTGCTCATTCTTAGACCACCCCTATTGTGAATAGAATAGATGGTTGCCCCTACTCACAAGTAGACAGGCCATGCTCAAAAGTAGTCCACACCTATTGCGACTAGACTGTTGCTGCTACTCACAAGTAGACTTCCCCAATTCATGAGTAGACCACTGCCCCTGCTCATGAATAGACTGCTGCCCCTATGTGTGAGTAGACCACTGCCCCACTCATGCGTAGACTCCTGCCCCTTCTCATGAGTAGACCACTCCCTTACTCGCAAGTAGATGGCCACTGTGGCTTCCTCCTGAAGAGACTGTGGCTACTGCAGGGAGGCCAGGAGGGTCATGCTCATCCACCACAGGAGAAGGACCTGATTGGATGTCACCCCTCTATTGGAGTGTCACCTGGTGCAGGATGCACCACTAAACCTCATCTAGTGATGCCACTGTATTTCAAGGAGAGGAGACTCTTTGGCAAGAAAAAATATGCATAATGTCTTAGCTTCTTATGTTAATTCTTTTTAAAAATTTATTTAATGAATGGATGTGTGAGGAGAGTGAACTGCAACCTATCCAGTTGTCAGATATGGTGTGTCATGATGGCCAGGAAAATTGAGAAGTTCAAGATCCTGATCAACTGCATTTGACTTGAATAAATCATGTAACAAAAAATGTCTTGATATATGACTTTTAAATAAGCTGTCCTGTTCCAGATTTCAGCCTGACAGGATTACTTACAAGAGAGAACAACTGTGGTGGCTACTAATTTGATCCCTCTCAGTGTAAATTAAAACAGAATTTTTTTAAAAAAAACAAACAAACAAGGATTGTTTGCCCCAACATTGAATTCTGTACAAAATACTGTACATGATGATTTGGGATGAACAGGAAAGTGTACGTCTCGAAAGCAGAGCAGAACGGTTAGCTAGCCAAGGGATTGAGGCTCCTATTGGGTAATGTTGGCTGCTAGAATGGGGCATCTGGGAGCGATGGATTTGAAATGTCATCACTGGTTTAAGAATATCACATTATGTCCACAAGCAGATTGCATATTCTTCAGCAATATCGTTTTTTGGCTGTTGCATAATGCCTGGTTTTCAGACATCCAAAAGTCTGATTGCATGGCTTTCAGAAATGGCACACAGAGAAGAATGATGTAATCAAGAGGCATTAGGGAAATCTTGAAAATCTCATTATGAAAACATCCAGGTTGCTTGGGAAGAGATGGCAGCGCTACCAAAGTAACAGCATCCTCACTTCCTTCAAAGATGTTCACAATGGAACCATAGGCTTACACCAAAACGTCCTCTCACCCTTCCCTGACAGACCATGTTATCAGTTCTAAATGTTCCCCGGTTAAGTTTGCCAGACTTAAAGTGAAGAGGGTTCCTGTACTTTTCAAATGCTGTGCAGCAGAAGGAATTTCAGCAGGTATTGCCTGTTACATGTTGCACGACAAGCGCCGCCTACTGAAATTTCCTCTGCAACACACACATTAAGGTAAAATACCCTATCTCATTTTCACTCTATAAGTCCTAGGTATTGATCATTTGTTTGACTGTAAAGCAAGATACTGGATACTGAATCCTTGCCTTTCTGTGTATATAAACACTGGGCTTGTTACCCTCCCAGTATTACTAGACTGGAATACTAGCATGGCATGGTGGTTTGAGCATTCAACCATGACTCTGGCACCCAGGATTTGATTCTCTGCTCAACCATGAAACCCACTGGGTGATGGGCAAGTTATATGCTCTCAGCCTCAGGGGAAGGCAATGGCAAATTTCCTCTCAACAAATCGTGCCAAGAAAACCCCATGATAGGGTTACCGTAAATCAGAAAGACTTGAAGGCACACAAAACCAAAAACAAATCCCACCATCCTTCACTATTGGCCCTGCTGGTTAGACTTGATGGGAATGGAAGTCCATCAACATCTGAAGGGCCACAAGTTGCCCACATCTGCTGTGTGTGGCCTGTGTATAAACAAACATTGTTCAAATGTTCCACATGTTTAAAAAGGGCATATATTCTGTTTCCCATTATAGAACTGATTCTCAATAAATGAAAATGATATAGAGCAATGACTATTAAGGACCAGCTTATTATTTCCGTAATGAATAAATGCCCCCCCCCCAATTTTCAACCAATGTATCTACTGACAACTTTTTTCTCACTGCTGTGTCATTGTCATTCTTTTGCTTTGATTTCATAAAAAAATTAGGAGATGCCAGGTACCTAACCCAGCTAAATTTGAGCTGTGAATGTGTGCTTTCTTACTGGGAGTAAGGGGTAGTATGCACTGGCCAAATAAAGCGGCTTGTAACTGCTTTGAAGGCAGGGTGTTTAGATGACGCACAAGGTAAAACCAGGTGCAAAGTAAAAGGAAGCCATGCTCCAGGGTTAAATACTGGAGCAAAAAGAAGCTGGGATACTCCAACTCAAGGCAGAAAATGAGCATCATTGCTCAGACATATGAACAGCCTGGTACCAGTATGGGACTACAGCAAAGCAAATACTGGATCAGCAATAATGCAATTGATGTAATTACAACATATGAAAACCAGACAGTCCAACAGTGGGGTGGGGAGTGAAGGGGGCATGTATGGGGGGACTCCATGTTTGTGCTTTACCAATGTATCACTTGGCACACCAATGTTAGTGCATCACATGTGCAACTGTGTGTCCAGTCAAATGGGTGGATGTCCAATGGAATGGCATCTGGGTGGGAAGAAGGAGGTAATTGGAGGCCAGAGGCAGTGTGTTTATGTGATGGTGCACATGCATGGGGGGGGGGAGGTGATAAAAAAAATAACTGCATAGTATGGCTTCACGCTGTGTGGTGCAGACAGCCCATGGGTGTTCACCTGCCTTGGGAATGGGCTGTGTGGACAGCAGGGTTTCAACACACTTTTGGAAAACCCAGGCGCAAGCCACTTTTTCCTGCCCATCTGCTCTGACCCTAAGTCCCAATGAACTCATAGCAGCTTAACTCAGAATAGACATGCTAGAATTGCCTGTTTTGTCTAAAAGCACAATACTACACATATAAACTCAGAGATAATTGCCATTGTGTTCAATGGCGCTTACTCTATATCCCCCAGCCATCTTAATTTGGCAGGGATAACCTCAATTAATCCTTTGCAATCCCACTTTTTGAAGTGCTTTTAAACGGTTCCAGTTTCTCTCTTTTCAGCTTTGTCTTAAGTTTACTTCAATGGTTGCAAATTGATTTCAAAATCCAGTAGTTTGCACTTGATTAACTCAGCAAGAGAGAAAAGAGTGGAATCTTTCCCTTCCCAGTAAACTCAAGCAAAAATAAACTGCTGCAGTCTTTCCTAGCTTGCATGTTCTTTCTCACTTTTGCCATTTTGACCACACTCTGATATTGCTTGAGCATGTGTCCTGGTTTTCATCTGTGAAAATGTAGAAGCGCATGTGCATAGCACTCCAGTTTAAGTTACATTGAGAAGGAGTTGGCCATGATTAAGCTGTTAGTTAATACTTTATTATTAAGCTGTTTCATTATTTTAATTGGGATATTTGTATGATTAGCTACAGTCAGAAATAAGACTGAGTTCCCTTGCTTTTCCAAACAACTGCCATTTTCCTTCTGACAGAACAAAATAGGTAAATAACAAATATCTTCATCACAACTTTCAGCGTTCACTTTTAGATTTCCTAACAGAATATCTGTTTTTTTATGCATAGTTCCCTAAAATACATACCCACCTGTTCACCCAGAGTGACATGTGTAGAATGCATTTTAAATACCGCTGTCTGTGTTTTAAAATGTTATTAATTCCAAATATGTAGGTTTGAGCCTCACAGATTAACTGACTGAAGATAATATTAAAATTTGGTGAGGGTATGTCCAGTAAGTTAGACCCCTGATAATTTGCACCTATCTATACAAAATCATTCTAGAAGATTATGGGGAGGGGGCAATATCAGAAATGTCTATTGTGTTCTTCATGGTTAAGGGATGGCAACAAAAGAACTGACACTGTGAACAGAAGCTCTGGTGGCTCAATGGTTAAATGCCTATACTGCAGCCACTCACTCACAAACTGCAAGGTTGAGAGTTCAGTGCCAGCCAAGGGCTCAAGCTTGACTCCGGCTTGCATTCTTCCAAGGTCATTAAAATGAGTACCCAGCTTGTTGGGGGCAATTAGCTTACCCTTTGTAAACCGCTTAGGGAGTGCTTAAGTGCACTGATATGCAGTATAGAAATGTACTTGCTATTGCTATAAGTACTAGATGTTCTTCAAACAGGGACCACAAGACATTATTGTTGCATCTGTGTCATGGCCAACCCTACCACTAAGTGGAGTTAGTTCATATGACAGATGCTAAAGCTAGCTGTGGTGGGAAAACAGTGGCAGAAGATTGGAGGACACTGATGTGTATATTGTGCCACCTGTCTGGCACTCGATATGCCAGCTACTCTTAGATGTAGGATGCTGTCCTTTTACCACTATTGAAATAAGATTCAACTGTCAGCTTAATGAACTTCTATGACCAGATTGGGGAGGAAAGATGTCCTAACATTTGCTTCAAGTCAGCCTTGAATTTTGTTGTTTTTGGGTGCCTTCAAATCATTTCTGACTTATGGTGACCCTAAGGCAAACCTGTCATGGGGTTTTCTTGGCAAGATTTGTTCAGAGGAAATTTGCTATTGCCTTCCATGAGGCTGAGAGAATGTAACTTGCCCAAGGTCACCCAATGGATTGATCTATGCTGCCTGGTCAATTTTAAAAGAAAGGTCATACATATGAGAAACTAATCCCACATCCCACCACACAGATATGTACAATATCCCTTACATACTGTGTACAATGTCCCCATATCCCACCACACAGATACAAACTGTACTTGAATGTAAGCGAATTTAAATTTGTTTTCAAAATGAAATTCCATCAGGTTTTTTTAAAGTTAAATTCATGTTTAACTTTCTGCTATAGAAACCAGTAGGACTTCCATGTGCTGACATTATTCTATTTGCTTTTACCTATGCAAATCTCAGTGCTCAAAGGTGAGTTTCTCTCCACAAAAAGTGACAATATAGGAAACAAAAATGTTCACACTTACACATGTACACTGCACAAAGTGTATTTTTCAGTGAAAAGACACATGCGGAAGATAATGATGATGATGACAATGATGATGATGATGACAACAACAACAGTGAGGATGATGATTTTTTTTAAACTTGGATTTGTATTCACACTTGAAGTTTTGCAATTTAGGACTAATCTGCCCTTCAGAAATAATTCAGTTTGAGACCATGGCTTAATGCTATTGAATTCTGGGATTTGTAGTTTTGTGTGACATTTAGCTTTCTCTGCTCTGGTGCCACAACAGATTACAAATCCCAGGATAGAGCCATGACAATTAAAGCGGTGTCAAACTGCATTACTTCTGCTGTGCAGATCAGATGTTAGATGCGTTTTCTCCATCAATGTTGAAACTCAGAACAGACTAATTGAAATTATGTTATTGAGTCAGCTTGGAAATGCAGTGGCCATAGTGACCCACGGATAGATAAAGAGGGAGGAGTTAGTAAGGCAAAAAAAATTAAAATAAAATCTGAAATCAAATTGGGTGAGGCATTTTGCACCCCATCCAAAGAGCAAGCACACTAAGCAGCAACTCCTCAGATGAGATTAGCAAAGTTCACTGCTTTTCTGATTCTGCTTGCTTGTGGCCCCCTGGCACTGTGATTAAATTACTGCTTGCAAGGTCTGTATATAAGTTCCCTGCTAATCAGAGAGCTGGTGAATGCTGTTCCTCAAATCTTTTGAGAAGTCCATACAAGTAGCTGGCACAGTGAGCTGAGCTCTGTGTTTGTCGTTTGCAGCATATCAGGATTCTTTGTAGTTCCTTGATATTATAGTTGCAAGGCACTTGATGGACAGCATGTTAGCCACATGAAAGCTGACCCTTACATGATGTACAATAAAGACTCAGAGTTCAACATGCTCACTGTGGGTTGTTATTTTTCTCTCTCCAAGATCCCAAGTTCAGAGACACCATACCTGCCACTCTCACACAGGGCAAGACTGCCCTACAACTTTGCTCACCGATTCTACAGCAGATGAACCTCCCCGAATGTCAGAGGTGATTAACAATGGAGATGGGGAGGGGTGGGAAAGGGAAGAATTTCTTCTGTATTCCTTTCCTAAGAAAATGTATGAAATTCTTGTAGCCACCATACAGGCAACTTCAAGGCACATAGACACACAACATCATCATCAACAATTTTCTACCAAATTGGACCCAAGGTGGCTCCCGAAAGATGCTTATAAACATCAACAGTAAAACAGTAGAATTTTTAAAAACACAATGCTTACAAACAACAATAAAATAGTAGAATTTTAGAACTCAGTTAAAATGCCACATTCACATAACAAGTAAAAAATGATAAAATCCTTAAAAATACTTAGTTAAAATGATGCATGGCAGGGGGTTGGACTGGATGGCCCTTAGTTAAATGATGCATGGCAGGGGGTTGGACTGGATGGCCCTTGTGGTCTCTTCCAACTCTATGATTCTATGATTCTATGATTCTATGAAAAATAGTAGTAAAATAATAAAATAGTAGAATTTTAAAACACAATTAAAATATCACATTCACATAACAAGTAAAAAATTATAAAATCCTTAAAAATACTTAGTTAAAGTATAAAAACATTAAAAACATTAAAAATGTATCCAAAGAAACACCCCAATAAGAAGCCACCCTGGGCACAACTCATATTAAAAGCCCAAAACTGTGATGGTGGCAGGACTGAGCGAAAGCCTTTCTGTGAGGCTTCTGGCAAGTTCATATGGGGAAAAGTGGTCTTTCAGATAGTCTGGAATATGATAATATGAGACCCATGCTAAAAGGTAAATAAATATCAATTGCAAAATGTATAAGCACGTGTTCTTTTTTTCCTAGCAAAGTTTCTAAGCATATGTTCCTAAGCACATATTTTTAGTTCCAGAATACCACTAGTTTCCAAATAGCCATGATATCTTAAACAAATTCATTCCATTGGTTCAACCTGTGTGCTTTTCCAAAACTGCAGAAAGCTTCATCATTATCACGACATGCTGTATATTTCTACACTGCTTGTCTATTGTTGGTAACTGTCAGTTTCTTCACTATTTGGCAAGAAACATTCATGTACCAGCCAGATCATTACTACATTTTGGCAATACTTTTTACTGTTTTCCCCAAGATGTTTAACAACATAAACTGAGTGGTTTGGATGAAACATTTTCTTCTAATTATCTGTATTTTTGTAAAACTTTATCTCAGAATTGTGGAATTGGTTTGCAATTCCACCACATGTGCACTGGAAATATTTCAGCACCAATGTTAATTAGATTTTATTTTGTATGCATCATGGAAGACATTACCAGTGATGTATGATACATTGTTTTCTCAAAAGAGGTCTGCTTTGTGCTGTGAAACCCCTATGAATTATTGCATTAAGCCGGTGGGTGGGAAAACCATAAGGAAGGATCTGTACTTGTCAGTTGAGTTTCAAGAAAGATCTGCAGGAGAAAGGGTTTACCAGGGATCAGAAGTGGGTCCTTGTCACCCTGAATTAGGCAGTATTATTTTAAAGTATGATTTTAAAGTAAGAAGAGAATGGAAGAGGAAATTCCTTAGTGTGGATTGCATATTATTCTATGTATCTATTTCATATTTTCTTTTAGGACTTTGAGGTTTCCTACAAAAAAAAATGCTGAGTGGCAAGATTTCTGCAAGCAAGTTCTGTGTTGGTGCTTTATGGAGTATGTGGAACTTTGAGAAATCTTTGAGACTAACTGAATGAAATAAATTATAGCATAACCTTTTGTAGACATCAGGTGCATCTATATTGTAGAAATGACGTAGTTTCACACCACTTTAAGTGCTGCAGCTTCATCCTTTCTAGGAGGATGGTGGGCTCACTTTTGCTAGAAATATATAACCAATTTATAGATGACTGTCAGCCAGAGATGCTGTAGGTGCAACCTGCCATTGTAGGTTGTGCATCAAGTAAGGGGTTGGAGTAGACAACCTGATCCTATGACTCCATGGCTTCAATACATCCAGCACAGAGAATGTATGAATTGAGTTGGAGGCAGAGCCAGTGACTGCAAGTTCTCACACCTTCACACATGTTTGAAATGCCACAGTAGGTCTCTTTTCATGATAATGTACTATATTTTTTCTTCTACTTTTTAATTCTTTAAACAAAAATAAAAACCATGTACTGGTCTCTGTTACACTTTGCCAACAATTAATATTATTTACACTGTCAAAACACCCCTCCTTCTCTTTTCTCTGCTTCATATTTAAGCTACAACAGCTCCTAGTCACTGCAAATCCCTTTCATTGCCTAAGGAAAAACAAAGGGAGATGTGCTGTTATATATGAACTCGATCTTATGAGTTGCTCAGAAGATAAATATGCTAGCATAAAATAATTTAGGAAAGTGAACAATGTTTTGTGGGCATCTGTGTACATGTGTGTGAGAGAGAAATGATTGTGGCAATTCAGTTAAAAGTACTAGAAGGAAGAGTGATGACATACATGTAGATATTCAATTTGTATATTGGATACTGAGATATTTTTGTAATGCTTTGTCTTTGGGCCAATCTTCTATCTTGTTGAGTGACAGAGCAAAGGAAATACTTCTTATATTACAGTGCTAGTGCTGGAGCCTCTTTCTTTCTTTCTTTCTTTTTGTAAAGTTCAGCTAATGTGAGAAGTTCTCAAGTATGTCCACCTTTAATCCCAAGGTATTACTGGGACCTGTTCTTGGCATCTCCTCATGCTAGGGTGGTAAACAACAACAGCACCAATAGCAGCAACAACCAGAAGTCCACATAAAGACAAACAAACAAATACTAAAGGGATGGAAAGTACAGTATTAATCTGCTGACACACTGCAGAATTAATGCAGTTTGGCACCTCTTTAACTGACATGGCTCCATCCTATAGAATCCTGGGATTTGTAGATTGTTGTGGCACCAGAGCTTTCTGACAGAGAAGGCTAAATATCTCACAAAACTACAAATCCATAGAATTGAGCCATGGCAATGAAAGTGGTGTCAAACTGAATTATTTTTACACAGTGTAAATGCAGCCTATGAAGGATAATGAAAAAGGAATACAATTCTAAATTAGATATTCAAAGTATTGTACTATAGGTGTACTTAAGGAACATTTACAAACATAGGCAAGGAGGATTAAAGGAGTATGTGATGTGCAAACAGTATATGCAAAGGAACAATCATTCTTTGAGAAGCAAAGTGATAAAGAAGGAGGATGCAAATGGCTTTAGAGAAGAAGAAAAAACCCAGTAAGGAATTAACATAAAAGTTACACTACAGGGAGAAATACTGAAAGAAAGACTTATTTTAAGGTGGGGACAAATGAATTGAATCAGGAAACATAAGATTAATCCAACTGAAGCAAGCCAAAGTGCTTGTCAGTGTTTTCCCCTTCTCTCCATAAAAAACAAGGAAGATTAAAACAGCTATAATATAACTGCATCAGAATCACACTATCAAACAAGAGCAGCTGATGAGCCCCGATAAAACATGCCTTGGGATTAAAGGTGGGCATGTCAGTCACTCAACCCCACACCCTGCTGGCTTTCACTGTTTTCACAGCCAGAAAATCCCCAAAGATGTTATTCCAGGAGGCAAAGAGTCTCTGTTTCCAGAGCATAAACTTGCAACAAGACTTTGGATTCTAATGAGGGCACAGGTTCAGTTCTGGTCACTTTGGAGGGAAGCTCGTTTTTCATTTGGAAACACCAGAGGCAGTACAAAGAGGGTCACTTTCCTTCTTCTTTTTTCTTCTTGCTTCAGTCTTCAGCCAAATCTTTTGCAAGCCTGTTAGAGTGCCAAGCACAGAAGAAGTATTTAAATAGCTAAATTTCAGATGATGAATTGGTGGTAGGGTAATTTTAGACTATGTTTAAAGTGGTGCTTTTGAACAATTCTTAGGGTTTCAGTTTGTTTATATATCCCTTATGTACACACTGGGCAGGATTGAACAGTGGAACTTTGCTAGCAGTATTGTGGAATTCAACAAAATGAGAAGTGGGAATCTTCTGTTTCTGTTGCATCCCCCTCACAATCTGGATTTCTGGAAAAAATATCATAGGGCTGATTTTCATGTGGCACAGGGAATTAGGAATGGGTGGATAAGAGGGGAATAAAGTCCAGCTGCAACCATGGGCATCATGATGGATTTTGCCCAAATAATGGTGGGTTTCATTGATAAATTGCAAACAATTATAAATATTCTATCACACCACAAAAAGGCTTTATATTGAGGGTGGGGTTTTTTGGTTGTTGTTTTTTTCCTCCAATATGTAAGCTGATGTTCTAGGTTAGTTCTAACTAAAATCTGTCAACAAATGTGGAAAACAAAGCAGTGGCCCACAGATTGTACTTTGTGTACATTCCCATATACAATAAAGGAGACACAAAAGATTGCAGTAACTGCAGGACCGTTGCACTAATTTCCCATGAAAGCAAAGCCATGCTCAAAATTCTGCAGAAAAGACTCGTACCATATATGGAATGAGAAATCCCAGTAATGCAAGTAGATTTCAGAAAAGGAAGAGGCCCTAGGGATCACAGTGCAAACATATAAAGGATAATGGAGTGCACCAGGGAATAACAAAAGAAAATGTGCAAGTACTTCATTGACTACAGAAAAGCTTTTGATTGCATAGACAACAAAAAAATGATGAAATGCTCTCAAAGAAATGGAAGTACCACTACGTTTGATTGTCCTGATGCATAACTTGTACATAGGACAAGAACCTGCCACCAGAACTGAGTATAGAGAAACACAATGGTTCTCATTTGGAAAAGGGGTCAGACAAGGCTGCATACTATCATGCTATTTATTCAACCATTATGAAAGGTGGATTATTGGTTAAGATGCCAATTCTGACAATTAGAAAGTTGGGAGATTGGCAGCCCAAGTGTTGCATGGTGGGGTGAGCTCCTGTCACTAGTCCCAGCTTCTGCCAACCTAACAATTCGAAAGCATGCAAACACAAGAAGATAAATAGGTACCACTTCTCAGTGGGAAGATAACAGTATTCGGTGCAGTCATGCTAGCCACATGATCACCGTAATAGTCCTCGGACAACGCTGGCTCTTTGGCTTAGAAACGAAGATGAGCACTGCCCTCTATAATCGGTTACGACTAGACATTGATGTCAAAGGCCTTTGTTGTTGTTGTTAACTGCCCTCGAGCTGATCTCAACTCATGGTGACCCTATGGATGAGACATCTCCAAGACATCTCCAAGACCCCCTGTCCTCCACTGCTCTACCTGCATCCTTCCGAGGTCGCTAAAATGAGTACCCAACTGTTGGGGGGCAATCAGCTCACAATTGTAAACCGCTTAGACATCCCATAGCGTGATATGAAGCGGTATATAAATAAGCTGCTTTGCTTTAAATCCTGCAACCCCATACCTGTGACCTCATTGATAGAGTTCATACATCTAGCATGTGGCCTTCTTCTCTTCCTACTTCCTTCAACCTTTCTCAGCATTATTGTTTTTTACAAAGATTCCTCTCTTCTCATGATGTGTCTGAAGTACAATAGTCTCAGTTTGGTCATCTTGACTTCCAGGGAGGTTTCCAGCTTGATCTGCTCTAGGACCCACTTGTTTGTCCTTTTGGCTGTCCATGGGATCTTCAGAACTCTTCTCCAGCACCAATCCCAAATGTATTGATTTTCTTCCTCTCATCTTTCTTAACTGTCCAGCTCCCACATCCATACATGGTAATAGGGAATACAATGGCTTGTATGATTCTAACCTTTGTGCTGAGTTGTATATCTTTGCATTTTAGAATCTTTTCTAGTTCTTTCATAGCCACCCTCCCCATTTTAGTCTTCTGATTTCCTGACTGCAGTCTCCATTTTTATCAATGTTTGATCCCAAGCATGGGCATTCTTTTACTATTTCTATTTCTTCATTTTCTAGGTTGAACTCGTGAAGGTCCTTGGTGGTCATTATTTTTGTTTTCTTTATGTTCAGTATTAAGCCTGCCTTAGCACTTTCTTCTTTGATCTTCTTTAGTAGGTGTTCCAGGTCTGTGATGTTTTCTGCTAGTACTACGGTGTCATCTGCATATCTTAGATTGTTGATATTCCCTCCTCTTATTTTCACTCCTCCTTTTTCTGTGTCCAAGCCTGCTTTTCTTATAATATGTCCTGCATACAAATTGAACACATAGGGTGAAAGGATGCAGCCTTGTTTGACTCCTTTGCCAATTGGGAATCATTCTGTTTCTCCATGTTCTGTTCTGACAGTAGCCTCTTGTCCTGAGTATAGATTCCTCATCAGGACTATCAGATGTGTTGGCACTCCCATGTCTTTAAGGGCATTCCATAGCCTTTCATGTGCAGTCAAAGGCTTTGTTATATCCTATAAAGCACATGCTGATTTTCTTTTGGAATTCCCTGGTGTGCTCCGTTAACCATCGTATATTTGCAATGTGATCCCTGGTGCCTCTTCCTTTCCTGAGACCTGCTTGGACCTCTGGGATCTTTCTTTCCATGTATGGTTGGAGTCTATGTTGCTATGATCCTATACTTGCTGCAATCTCTTGTGTCCCCCTTTTTGTGGATGGGGATGTATATTGATCACTTCCAATTTGTTGGCAATCATTTTGTTTTCCATATCTGTTAATATAGAGTTGACTCTGTCAATGTGGATTGCAGCAGTTCAATTGGAATATCATCTGTACCTGGTGATTTTTTTTGTTTGCTATTTGTCTTATTGCAGTTTCCACCTTGCTTTTAAGAATTTGGGGTTCTTCTTCATATGGCTCTTCATTCCATGTGTCCTTCATTTTGTCATCTCTTTTATATAATTCATTTGTGTATTGCATCCAACATCTTTTTATTCCTTCCTGGTCTTGAATTATGTTATTTTTATTGTCATAGATGATTCCAGTCCTTGGTTTGAATTTTCCTTCGATTTTATGGATCTTGTGAAATAGATCTCTTGTTCTTTCCTTTTTGTTGTTGTCTTCTATTTCTCTGCATTGTTGTAGTAATTTTCTTTATCTTTCTACACAAGCTGTTGTACTGTTGTATTCATAATTCTTAGTTTGTTCCTATCTCCCTATTGTTTTTCTTCTCTTCTTTTCTTTATTGTTTGTAGTGTTTTTTGCTGTCATCCATGTTTTTTCTCTCTTTCTTTTTGTTTATTGAAAGTATCTGTCTGCATTATTCTTTTATTATGTCCCTGGCTTCAGACCATAGTTCCTCTGGTTCTCGGTCTATTATGTTTAGTAGTTCGAATCTGTTTCTTATGTTGCCTGTAAATTCTGCTGAGATATTATATCAATCATATTTTGGTATAATCACTGGTTCAAACTGATCATTGGAGACTGGAATGCAAAAGTTGGAAACAAATAAGAATAAAAAACAGTAGGCAGATTCGGATTAGGCAAAAGAAATGAAGCAGGTGAGCATCTGATAGATTTTTGTGAAGCCAAAAACATATTCATTACAAACACATTTTTCATACAACTAGAAAGAAGGATACACACATGGACATCACCAGATGGTCAGCACAAAAATCAAATAGATTATATAATTGGAAGTAAAGATGGTGGAACTCTATACTGGAGGCCAAGATTAGACCAGGCGCTGACTGTGGCACAGATCATGAATTACACATAACAAAAATAAAAGTCAAGGGACTACCTTTACCTTTACCTTTATACAGAAAATATCATATGCAGAGCAGGATTAGACTCAGAGGAATGAAGAGTGAAGATTGGAGGATATGCCTAAAATATGCAGACAACACAATACTACCAGCAGAAAACAAATAAGACCTGGAGGTATTATTAAAATAGTCAAGCTGGAAACTGTCAAGGTAGGTTTGATGCTAAACATCAAGAAAACAAAAATAATGACCACAGAAGATCTACAAGAATTCATCCTAGATAATGAGAAAATTGAAATAGTAAAAGAGTTCCCATACTTAGGATCAAACATTAATCAGAACAGAGACTGAAGCCAAGAATTTAGAAGAAGGCTAAGATTGGGAAGGGCAGCTATGAAAGAAATGGATAAAATCCCAAAGAGCAAAAATATACAGCTGACCACTAAAGTCAGAATTGTCCAAGCCATCATATTCCTCATAATTATGCAAGGCTGTGAGAATTGGACAGTGAAGAAAGCAGATAAGAAGAAAATCAATTCATTTTAGATGTGGAAATGGAGAAAAGTGGTGAGGATACCATGGATGGCCAAAATGACAAACAAATGGGTCTTTGAACAGATCAAGCCTGAAATCTCATTGAAAGCCAAGATGACTAAACTAGGCTGTCATATTTTTTGCCATATCATGAGAAGGCATGAATCATTAGAAGAGACAATAATGCTAAGAAAGGTAGATGGCAGTAGAAAGAGAGGAAGACCACATGCCAGATGGTTAGACTCAATCAGGAAGGTCTTAGGCCTAAGCTTGCAGGACCTGAGCAGAGCAGTGGAGGACAGAGGCTATTGGAGATGTCTCATTCATAGGGTCACCATGAGTCAGAGTTGACTTGAGGGCAATTAATAACAACAAGAACACTGATGTAAATCCACAAGGAGGACAATGGATAATGGACAGTTCTTTAGCTGATAGACAGCACTCCCCACTGTCCTCTCCCTCTTTCTCTGTTAGTCCAATTTACTTTTATAAAAATTAAAAATCAGCCCAACTTCCTTCTTTTGCTGTACTAATCTCATGCTCATACATATATTAATATTTTTAGGTAAAGGTATTCCTCATTGACAAGGTTGTCAAGTCATGTCCAACCATAGGGGGCAGTGCTCATCTCCATTCTAAGCCAAAGAGCCAGCATTGTCAGAGACTACTCTGTCATCATGTGGCCAGCATGACTGCACAGAACATTGTTTACCTTCCCACCAAAATGGTACCTATTTATCTACTTGCATTTGCATGTTTTCAAACTGCTAGGCTGGCAGAAGCTGGGACTAGTGACAGGAGCTCACCCTACCATGCAGCACACAGGCCTTGAACTGCCAACCTGCCAATCTTGCAATCAACAGAGTCAGCATCTTAATCACTTGAACCAATGCAACCATCTAATTTTAATATTAATATTTTAATATTAATAAATTAATTGATATTAATTAAATACTATTTATATAAATATTTAATATTAGAATTAATATTAAAGTAATTAATATTTTAGTCTGTTATTAAAACAGAACAGAAGAGCAGAATCATGAAGTGGTGTTAGTGTGGATACTGGAGGATGAAGGAAGAGAAGAGAAAAGAATGGGGACTGGGAGGACTTTCCTTTATATCCAATGTTGCCACTGCCGCAGCTTGATCCAATTACCACACTGTTTAGCTTATCACAAGGACAACATTTGTTCCCTGCCTGTCCTCAGATATGAGCCTCATTAAGGTGAAATCTGACAAGTTCAGACTCTGCCAAATGAGAACTCTCTAGCTGTTGCTCTATTTGTATACAGTGTCAGGTCATGAACTCTCTGTTAGATTTGAGAAGATACACTGGCATAAAAAAGAATAATCTCATAATGGTTTCTGTCTTCATACACCAGACCAATTTAGAAGTATATAATCTTCATAGTCTCTGGGAAATTTAGCAACACAATAGGAAAAGGGTAAGAGTGGAGATACTGTATGTCAGTTTGCCCCCAAAGTATTTGAGTGACCTGGCAGTGAATTGGTACAACAATTTTGTGACATCTCTGATAATGGATAAAAGAATGACGGGCTATATTCTTCACTTTTCTGACATGCTGAAATGCCATGAGTAACCAAGAGTTTCTCGGGCAGTTGTTTAAAGTCAAATTTCATTGTTTTACCTTTCGTTTGCTCAATTTGCCAAGAGTGTCAATAAAAGTTGCTTATAGTATTTGGGGTAATGTCCTCAGAATACTTAAACTTTGTGAAGAAGCACATGAAACTTGTGTGCAAACCAAGCTCTTAGTGGACATACACTGTATTTTGACTCTGTTAGTCTTTAAGGTTCCAGAAAACTATGGGCCTCTACATATGGGCCCTTTGGGCCATCCTGGAGGCAGGGATGGGGAAGGGCAGCTGCACACCGGCTGCCTCAACCCCTCCCCGAAGATGCCCTGATGCCACGCACCATTACGCATGGTGCACAATGTCAGGACATCCTTCTGGTGCAGTCTTTTGATGTGCTGCGCTGGAAGGAGCGCTAAAGAGCCACGTGCCAGCTCTTAGGGCACCCTTTTTGCGGGCTCTGAAAAGACTGGCGTTTTGCCGCTCCTTTCCAAGGCAGCAAAGGGGAGGATCAGGGCTCAGGTGTTCGGCAGCCTCAGCCTCGATCCTCTGCTTGCCAGGGTGGCCCAGGGCCGCCCATCTGCATCCCCCCTAAGTCGCTTTGCTGCAACAGAACACAGCTACCTTTAAAAATGTAAAACTGTATTTTAAAAATAAGCCAACATTCCACCTTGTGAAAAATAGTTGCCTGGGATCCAAAGCATTTCTGCAAAGGGTACAAGGTTGCTTCTGATGTTTCTGTTCTGCCCATAGCCATTATATTGCTTCAGTTGCAGTTATAGAAGATCTCTCAGGCCTGTGGAAAAGGCTTGAGGGACAAAAAGGAATGAGTTAGGAAGGGAGAGGCGACAAGGGTTTGAAAAGCATCCAAGCATGATTTACATGTACATGCATGCAAGGTCATACCATGTACCCCTGCCCCTGAATTTGTGCATGTGACATTCCTCCCCAGTCACTATGGAAATTGTCTAGGGGGAGGTGGCCTATGCACTGAAAGCCAGAAGCCCTTGTTTTTATTTCTCTTTTAAATTGTGATTTATAATAACAATAATGTTGATATTGGCCATTTAATTATATAGGTCAACCTTGCAATTCTTTTGAAGGGTGGTCTAAAATATATATCAATCAGTGAGTCAATCAATCAAACAATGATGAGTCAGGACAATCCCAGGTCCTGTGATTTCAGAGCCCAACCCTGAGATCAGTATATGAATCCTGGTGATGTAACAGGGACAGTAATGGTAATGTTAACAAGCAATATGTCAAAAAGAGAAGTTCCTGGTTATCAAATACAATGTATTAAGCATCAGCCACAATTGAACAGATAAAAGCTGAAATCCTATATTGTAGTTATAGTACATTGTACTATATTGTAGTAATCTATAGTTATGAATCTGTAACTGTTCCATATTCAGTTATACTCTCCAAATGATAAGGATTTGTTCTACTTGTGATTGGGGTGTATCGGGATGATGATTCTAGGCCGTTCCCACCAGTGAGCAAGGCTGTGACAAACAGAAGCTGAGCCCCATTACAATATCTTGTCACACCATAGATCTCTGGTGGTAGTGGTAGCGATGGTAGTGGTGGCAAAGGGCAGCAGCACTGGAAATGTCATCCTGCTGAGATCCAATTGCCAACAAAACAGACCTCCACCATTCAATGTAGTTGCTTCCTATTTAGCTATGCTTGGGGAGTTAGCAAAGGAGACAAAATGTAGTTACACATTTTAGTCTGTAATGTAGAATCTTGGCCTATATCATTCAAATTTTTAAAAAACTCATCAAGTTTAGCAATTGAAGAAATACATGCACACACACACACACACGCACGCACACATGTGTTCCAAATTTTTAAAAATACCATTTAAATTTTTAAAAAGTACTTGAATCCTTACATCTTAATAAGTGCATTTATGTCTGCAGGGATTAGAATAGTGTAATTGTATTACAACTGTATCCAGTACAGGACTTCTCTTACATTACTATGTGGCAGAGTTGGCAAAGTACCCAATGAATGATATGTATCACACACTGATATACATTGGTTCTAATGTGCCTCAGGAACTCTTGCTGGTATCCCATTGTGCATCTTTGCAATGCAGTTCTTAGCACCTCTGCTACATAGCTAGCTTTACTTAAAATTACATAACATAACCTGTCATATAGGATTCTGGTGAATGTCTCTTAATAAGAAGGAAAGTATATATTCATACACTCCTCTGTCCTATGTGCTTTTGCCCTGAGATTTCTCACCCTCACCCTCAGAATAGGAGAAGAGGGTCTAGGCTCTGAGATGAGGCAACCCTCATTGGTGGAATACTCTGAAAAATTATCTTGGTTGATAAAATCCAGCAAAAACTAATCATACACTAGCCATATAAAAGACCCAGGTGGAAATTTACCTACCCTGGAAGACAAACAAAGCCAGAACAGAAAAGAGACAGTTTGAAATAGAGATTCATTATTTCATAAAGAAGCAAGGAAAAAAAGAAAAGAAAATGGAACAAAAAATGGATAGAAAATAAACTGAAACAAATCAGAAATCTGTCTGGTTGATTCCATCTAGATGATCATGGTTACTGATGAGAATTTCATCGAAAGCAAGGAATTTCCAGTTTGGGGGTACATAGGCTGTGATGCTCTACAGCAGTGCCACACTTCCAGCAAGATTCCCAATCTGTCCACATATTAAATCTCAACAATCAGTGTGTGGGGATGAGCCTCCTGGGCACCATCCAGCTGCAGTTTTGTGGCCAAGAAAAAGGAAGGGCTGATGTTCTCCTGGATTTTCAGTGAATACTGGATGCCAAGGGTTGGAGGGATTCCACACCTATAGTGTTAGCAAGTACACTGGCACTCCAGGAGAACAACAGATCTCCCACTTTCTCAGCCACAAAATTGCAGCCAAGTAGTAGCCAAGAGGCCCTTCACCCCCCTGGCCATTGACTTGATGTGGTTGTGCACCCAGTGTCTCAACTGGAAGTTGCACAGGCATGAGAGTGTCTTATTGTGCAAAGAGGTACTGAATAACTCCTTGGATAGATATTGGATTAGTTACACTCTTGAGAACTCTGTGGATCTCAGCAGATGATATAATCATTCTGGCTTTGGATACATAGCCAGACCTTTCTCCAGTTCCTTGTCCAACTCTCCACCAGCCATGGAATAGCTGTGGTCAGGTTGCACTGGTTCAGTGGTGAGTCTGCAAAGTGTTGAGTGGACAACTATAGCACAATTCCACATCCAAAACTGCTATGCTCTTGGCCATTGTGTATGAAATACTTGCTATCCAATCACAGATGTTTGTCATTGGAGGGACATACTAGACATGATGTTAATTTCATGAAGACAATATATGCTTTTTAAAAAATTAAAAGAGTAGTGAAGGAAAGACCAAATAACAGAGAGACCAGAGTGGATGGGAAGGGAGCAACTGGAGCTTCCACTCACACCATGGTCCTGTTGACCATCTCACAGAGGTGTGATTTGTACTGGGTGTAGTGCTACCATTTCACAGTTTTTACTGGGACGATCACGGATTGGAGTGTCTAAAAAATGTCCCGTCCAGCTGGGCATGTTTAAAACCATAAATCCCAGATTCCTGCTTTGCTCCAGGCCACATTTTGTCATAGAATCATAGAATCATAGAATCATAGAGTTGGAAGAGACCACAAGGGCCATCCAGTCCAACCCCCTGCCATGCAGGAACTCCCAATCAAAGCATCCCTGACAGATGGTCATCCAGCCTCTGCTTAAAGACCTCCAAGGAAGGAGATTCCACTACTCTCCGAGGGAGTGTGTTCCACTCTCGAACCGCCCTTACTGTCAGGAAGTTCCTCCTAATGTTGAGGTGGAATCTCTTTTCTTGCAGCTTGCATCCATTGTTTCGGGTCCTAGTCTCTGGAGCAGCAGAAAACAAGCTTGTTCCCTCCTCAATATGACATCCCTTCAAATATTTAAACATGGCTATCATATCACCTCTCAGCCTTCTCTTCTCCAGGCTAAACATCCCCAGCTCCCTAAGTCATTCCTCATAGGGCTTGGTTTCCAGACCCTTCACCATTTTAGTTGCCCTCCTTTGGACACGCTCCAGTTTCTCCACATCCTTTTTGAATTGTGGTGCCCAGAACTGGACACAGTATTCCAGGTGAGGCCGGACCAAAGCAGAATAGAGTGGCACTATTACTTCTCTTGATCTAGACACTATACTTCTACTGATGCAGCCTAAAATTGCATTGGCCTTTTTAGCTGCTGCATCGCACTGTTGACTCATGTTCAACTTGTGGTCCACCTGGATTCCTAGATCCCTTTCACATGTAGTCTCATTCAGCCAGGTGTCCCCCATTGTATATCTGTACTTTTCGTTTTTCCGCCCTAAGTGCAGCACCTTACATTTCTCCGTGTTGAATTTCATTTTGTTAGCTTTGGCCCAACTTTCTAGTCTGTTCAAGTCATTTTGAATTTTGATCCTGTCCTCTGGGGTATTAGCTACTCCTCCTAATTTGGTGTCGTCTGCAAATTTGATAACTATGCCCCCAATACCGTCATCCAAGTCATTAATAAAGATATTGAATAGCACTGGGCCCAGGACAGAGCCCTGTGGCACCCCACTGGTCACTTCTTTCCAAGTTGAAAAGGAGCCATTGTTGAGCACCCTTTGCATTCGACCAGTCAACCAATTACAAATCCATGTAACAGTTACGTTGTCTAGCCCACATTTTACCAACTTGCTTGCAAGAATGTCATGGGGAACCTTGTCAAAGGCCTTACTGAAATCAAGATATACTATATCCACAGCATTCCCTTCATCTACCAAGCTGGTAATTTTATCAAAAAAAGAGATCAGATTTGTCTGGCATGACCTGTTTCTCTGAAACCCATGTTGACTTTTTGTGATTATGAAATTATCTTCCAGATGTTCACAGACTCTCTGTTTAATGATCTGCTCCAGAATCTTTCCAGGTATTGATGTCAGACTAACTGGACGATAATTGTTGGGATCCTCTTTTTTCCCCTTTTTGAAGATGGGGACAACATTTGCCCTCCTCCAGTCCGCTGGGACCTCTCCTGTTTTCCAGGAATTCTCAAAGATTATTGCCAATGGTTCCGATATTACATTTGCCAGTTCTTTTAATACCCTTGGATGTAATTCATCTGGTCCTGGAGACTTATATTCATTTAGATTAACCAGATGTTTCTGTACTATCTCTTTACTTATTCTGTGCTGAAATTCTCCTATTCTGTCCTCTGCTCCATTATCCTCAAGTTGAGCACCCTTTGCCTTTTCTGAGAAGACTGAAGCAAAGAAGGTGTTGAGTAATTCTGCTTTTTCTCTGTCCCCTGTTAACTTTTTGCCATCTTCTCCACACAGTGGCCCTACCATTTCCTTCTTTTTCCTTTTGCTGCTGACATACCCCCAAAAGCCCTTTTTATTGTTCTTAACCTCTCTAGCAAGCCTGATTTCATTCTGCGCTTTAGCTTTTCTGACTTTACCCCTACATGTGCTAGCTATTTGTTTGAATTCCTCTTTGGTGATTTCCCCATTTTTCCATTTCTTATACATGTTCCGTTTAAAACATAGTTCAGTTGCAAGTTCCTTAGTCATCCATCCTGGTTTCTTGAGACACCTCCCATTCTTCCTCCTCGTTGGCACGGTTTGAAATTGTGCCTTCAGTATCTCCCTTTTGAGAAACTCCCATCCTTCTTGAACTCCCTTCTCTTTTAGTATTCCTTCAGTCTCCAGTCTTTGCACTGAAACTCCTCTACAAGGACTAAAACACCTCTGCAAGGTGATAACAGACCCATTGTCCCTTAAGTACTCTTTAACTACTCTTGGCAGGGATAATTAGAATGTAAATCTCTGCTTTGATGGCCAGATGGGTTGCCTTCCCTCCCCCTTCCCTGTTGGATTTTCTTTCAGCCTCTGGGGAAGAGACAGAGAGAGAAGGAGTTAAAATAAATAAAGGCAGGTTTGGTTTTGTAGACAAAAAGGGACAAAAACAAAGAAAAGAAAGAGAAGGAAAAAGAGTTGTAAGAATGAAATATCCACTTCTTTGCACAGTATAAATAAATTCTCCAGTTTGGATGGCTTAACTTATGGGATGGTGGTTTTAATTTTTTAATAGCAGCCAGGGATGGAGGGCAGGATCCTGAAATAGGGGTAGAGACAAGAAGAATAAAGAGACAAGATCTCTATATCTTTGAGTTCTTTTATTGTTATTATTATTGACTGAAAGAAAGAAGGTGGAAGTATGAGCTTTCCTAGACTAAAGTCTGCTTCCTCAGATGCATTTAGTCTCAGAGGTGCTCCAAGATCTGTGTATCTTTGAATTCTATTATTATTATTATTATTATTATTATTATTATTATCATCATCATCATCATCATTATTAAACGAAAGAAAGAAGTTGGCAGCATGAGAGTTCCTAGACTAAAGTCTACTTCCTCCGATGTATTTAGTCTCAGAGGTGCTCAAAGATCTGTGTATCTTTGAGTTCTATTATCATTATCATTATTGTTATTGTTATTATTTTAACTGAAGGAAAGAAGGTGGCAGCATGCACATCTCTAGACTAAAGTCTACTTACTCAGATGCATTTAGTCTCAGAAGTGCTCCAAGATCTGTGTATCTTTGAATTCTATTATTATTATTATTGAAAGAAAGGAGTTGCCAGCATGAGCTTTCCTAGACTAAGGGCCTTTGCAGACTGCCAGAAATAGTGCAAATTGAGTCCACTTTAAATTGAGGCACTGCCCTGGCTCAGTGCTAGGGAATCATGGGAACTGTAATTTTTTCTAAGACATTGAGCCTTCTCTGTCAGAGAGCTCTGGTGCCACAATAAATTACAGTTCCCATAATTCCCTAGCACTGAGCCAGGGCAGTGCCTCAATTTAAAGTGAACTCAATTTGCACTATTTCTGGCAGTCTGCAAAGGCCCTCCACCTACTTCCTCAGATGCATTTAGTCTCAGAGGTGCTCCAAGATCTCTATATCTTGAATTCTACTTCCTCAGATGTATTTTATTATATTTGTTGTTATGTGCCTTCAAGTCATTTCTGGAGAGGAGGAGCTACATTTCAACCTTCTGTTCAGGAAGAATGTCAAACTCCATTTTGAGGATGACTATAAGAAGCATGGATTTATATTAATGCTTTTTTTTTTAAAATATTAATCTTTTTGGCTTTTAGTTGGTCATGTCCTCCATTTTTCTTGAATGTTCAAAATGTTTCCCAGTTTTGTGGAAGATAATTATGGCAACTCTAACTGGGAAGATCATTAAAGCTACTATTTATTGCATGGTGGTTATACTCATGCAATCAAGTTTTCATCTAATTTTGCTCTAACATTTGAAGACAGAAGAATGTATGAGGTGAAAAGGTACTACAGTTCTTCATGCAGCCAAGCATTTTACATTGATGAATTCACATGCTGAATTATTGTATTATGAGGTTTAACATAATGAATAATTGCTAATACATTTGATCAGCAAAACATGAGCTTAACTGAGACAAATGGGGCAGAAACATATATTCTGGTAATGTTGAAGTTAAAGGAGGGGTTTGTAGGAATTATAATTGAACTATAAACTAATATTCACATTTGAAGTTCAAAAGTCAATAGTATCATTTTGTTTGAATAACTCTTCTTTTCCCCAATTTCCCATCTGTATGCTAGTCTACACTAATGTTGATTGTTCCATCAAACAATTGCCTTTTTCAAAGAGGTGAATTTTTTATCAGACAGGTATTCAAATTAAGCAAAGATCAAATACATGTTTCCTTTTGTAGAACCATAGGTTAGGACTAGATAGTCCTGTCTGTTTTTCTATAACAGTCAGATTTTTCAAGGACGAATGTATCTCTTCTGTTTCTTCAGTGTTTTGCAATTTTGTTTGAATTCTGAACAAGACACAAATGCATTTACATGTGTATTAAATGAGGTATGGACTTTTGTACTGAAATTTCCTTAACATGTAGTTACATATATTTCTCTGTTATTATATTAAGGGAGAAATGCAAACACTTCCCCCTGACATATGTCTTTTTGCATGCAATTTCTCCTTATGTATGCATTTTTGTGCACATCTTCCCTTAATGTGTGCACTTTTGTATCAGACAACTTGTTGAAAAAACCAGGCAAGTGTAAAAAATGAAGGACAAATGCACTCCAATTTTTTTGTAGTTGTTCAGGAAGTCAACCAAACTAATTTTTTCCCAATGTCCACCATGGACACAAATGATACATAGGGAACTGTTGAAGGGATGGGCTGCTTTTGAAAAAGACACTTTGAAAATTTATGTAAGGCTTTACAAACCCTATAAGGCTGAGCAAAGGGAAGCTTGCAAATGAATAAACATGTGCATTTGGGAGAGAAATGAAAATAAAACTCTATGGATAGCTCTATTACTGCCCTACATATTAACTTGTCAGTACTGTACAAAAGATAGACTGTGAGTGTGTTAGTTTCATTCATCTATAAATTCCTTTCCATGTTAATTAAACCAACAACATCCTCTTTTTTCAGGTCTCTTGATATTGTTCATCACCCCTTGTGGTCCACAGCAGAGCCTTTGAAATGTGTACCAAAAAAGAAAACCACAGTGTCATCTCTTGAAGCCATCAGTATGCCTTAGCTGTATGGATGCTTTTGACTAGACAACTTATTAAAGGTCTCAGCAGAAGGCTGTTGCTTCTATTTGTACTTCACATGCTTACTTGTGCTGCACACATTTATCTCTTCTAAACCTGTTCAGACATGACACAGAAAGTAAATGCTCTCTTTCATGTCACTGTGGATGGATGTCATCCCTAGAAAATGTCTGCATTTTCACGCAATGAATTCTGCATTACTGACACACAATAAAACTCCTACTCCGTTAAGGCTCAGTCAAGTTTCTTGTCAATTTTTGAGCTCAAATTGAGCAGAAGCACCTACAGTTGGATGAGTGACAAGTTCTGTGAATTTGGAGGGGGGGGGGAATTCTAAGCTTCTCTTATAATTTATCCCAGGGTGGGGGAGCAACAAGGAGAACAGATGTGAATGATATAGGAAATAAACAGAATGGTTTAACTCACAGAATGGATTTATTTGGGGCTTGAAGAGAACTTAAAGTCAATGCAAGGATCCAGCAAGGGAAATCCCTAAGTGAACTGAGGATTTTGAGAATAGTTGGTATGAATACATATTGAGATGTCAATGAACAAGATGAATATGTTTGCTGATACATATTATCCTAACTACTAGTTGCTACTTGCATACTTTTAAGTAAGGATCTCAGAGAAATTCAGCACAGATCTTTATAAACATGCACCGGCTACTTAGTTATATATACCTACCTAAGTAATGTCTCCAGGCCAATGCCTCCAGCCTATCTTAAGAGCTAGTAGCCACATCAGGCAAAGGAGGTTTGTGCCAACAGTGGTGCAAAAAAAAAAAAAAATGATGGCATTTCCAGTCCCTCTCCCACCAGCAAACAAGGCTGTGACAAGGAATTGTGATGGGGTCTTGCTTCTGATCATGACAGCCTCACTCATTGGTGAGTAGGGGCTGGGAATGTCTTTGTCCTTGCACCCCAGCTGAACAAACCTCTCTTGCCCAATGTGGCTCCTGCCTCTTACGATGGGCTCACCAAATACAGATCCATAACTCCAGGTTAAAAATCCACAATGGCAATCCAGAACACCAGCAATCAATTTCTAGTCTCCTCTATTTGGAAATATACAGAATTTGTGAATATTCAGATTTTTAAAAATCCTGACAATTTGCACAGAGATCAAATCAACAAGCCTGATATATATTCACAATGTTTAATATTTTTAACAATTGGATCTAGCTAGTATAACATATGCCTCAGTTTCCCAAGGGTACCAGATATTGTCTGATCTTTGAAGCTTAACAGCATCAGGCCTGGTTAGTACATGGAGGTTAGACTCCACCAGGGATTGTCAGGTGATGCTGACTATATTCAGAAGGCAAACTTCCAATGAAGAAATCTTGCAGAGAAAAAAACTATGTTAGGGTCACCATAAGTTATTGTTGATTTGAATCCCTAGCAATAAAACATAAGCACATACAACTGGATAGTTGGGAATATGAACTCCCACTCCCTTTCCTAGCTAATGTAGCTGTCCAGCTGCAGCCTGTTCAAAATGCTACACAAAATGTCTGGATACCCTACAGAACATGATGAGTTGATGAGAATGTTCTCTTCCCCATTATATTTGACAATGAGGTTAAACTAAATGTAAACAAATTCCCTTTGTACAGTGGGCCCTTGGTATACATTAGAGTTTGGTTCCATTCTCCACCCCAGTGGATACCAACATCTATGGATGCTCAAGTTCCATTAACTATAACTGCATAGTAAAATGGTGCCCCTTATATAAAATAGCAAAATCACAGTTTGCATAATGTGTGTGTGTGTGTGTGTGTGTGTAAATGTTTTCATGCCATGGATGGTTGAATCAGTAGCTATGGAGGGCCAATTGTACATATTTCTAATGCACATGGATATTTGTGAGAATCATCCTGTATATATTCCATGGAAGACAACAGCAACATGGAATGGACTACAGCTGTGCTTCATTGTCTCCACCTGCACAGCCCTCAGAGAAACTGCACCAGCAGTGGAACCCTGGGACACCAGAGGGCTTAAAAACCCTCAGATACCACCTTGTCCCTGGGCAGCACAGCGGTGGAGGGACCGTCCTTGGACTGGAGAGGTCTGTGCTTCATTGTCTCCACCTGCACAGCCCTCAGAGAAACTGCACCAGCAGTGGAACCCTGGGACACCAGAGGGCTTAAAAACCCTCAGATACCACCTTGTCCCTGGGCAGCACAGCGGTGGAGGGACCGTCCTTGGACTGGAGAGGTCTGTGCTTCATTGTCTCCACCTGCACAGCCCTCAGAGAAACTGCACCAGCAGTGGAACCCTGGGACACCAGAGGGCTTAAAAACCCTCAGATACCACCTTGTCCCTGGGCAGCACAGCGGTGGAGGGACCGTCCTTGGACTGGAGAGGTCTGTGCTTCATTGTCTCCACCTGCACAGCCCTCAGAGAAACTGCACCAGCAGTGGAACCCTGGGACACCAGAGGGCTTAAAAACCCTCAGATACCACCTTGTCCCTGGGCAGCACAGCGGTGGAGGGACCGTCCTTGGACTGGAGAGGTCTGTGCTTCATTGTCTCCACCTGCACAGCCCTCAGAGAAACTGCACCAGCAGTGGAACCCTGGGACACTAGAGGGCTTAAAAACCCTCAGATACCATCTTGTCCCTGGGCAGCACAGCAGTGGAGGGACCGTCCTTGGACTGGAGAGGTCTGTGCTTCATTGTCTCCACCTGCACAGCCCTCAGAGAAACTGCACCAGCAGTGGAACCCTGGGACACCAGAGGGCTTAAAAACCCTCAGATACCACCTTGTCCCTGGGCAGCACAGCGGTGGAGGGACCGTCCTTGGACTGGAGAGGTCTGTGCTTCATTGTCTCCACCTGCACAGCCCTTGATCCGGCCGCAGCTGCGTCGCCAGGGAGGAGCCTTCCATCTCTCCCCCAGCACACATGTAGCAGCACCGACAGCATTTTGGGGCCGTGGAGGAGGCAGAACTGGAATAAGTTCTTGGGACCAATTTCTCTCGACCCCTCCTTTTATTAGCTGGATCACCAATCTCTGACACCATGCCTTGGAGCCGGGCATAATCTGGGAGCGGGTATTAAGGTTGTGCGGGGGCAGGGCAGATATGGCGGTAACAGAGTGAACAAATGTTGCAAAAGAAGAAGGGACAGATGCCTAATACCTGTCCCTTCTTCAGTTCATTCTGTTTCCCGGGATAACTTGGAGAGCGTACCAACCGTTCCACAGACCCTTACCCTGCTCTTGTGCAATGCCAGGTCGGTTAAAAACAAGACCCATATAATTCATGACCTCATAGTGGATGAGGCGGCCGACCTGGCATGTTTTACCGAGACCTGGCTGGGAGATGCAAGCTCTGCGACCTGGGCTCAAGCTCTCCCAGCTGGGTATGTAGTTAATGAGCAGGTGAGGGAAAGTGGGCGGGGAGGCGGAGTGGCCTTGGTTCACAGAAACACCTTATCCTTGACCAGGAAGCCTGTCAGGAAAACATCCCACATCGAGTGTATGTACCTTAGCCTGAACACCAGGGATAGTTTGGGGATTCTGTTGGTATACCGACCACCCCGTTGCTTAACAGACTCCCTAACCGAGCTGACCTCGCTGGTCTCAGAGCTATTGCTGGAGTCGCCCAGACTTTTGGTTCTGGGTGACTTCAACATTCCTCTTGAGACCGGCTTGTCCAGTCTAACAGGCGCAGCTCGGGAGTTCATGGAAACCATGACAAGCATGGGCCTATCCCAATTGGTGGACGGGCCCACACATTGTGCTGGCCATACACTCGATGGGGTCTTTAGTACTGATCAGGAGTATCCGTGGGCGGAGGTCACAACAGCCTCCGCATTGTCATGGACGGATCACTTTCTGGTCAAGATTGAGCTAAAGGCCACTATAGTCCCCCCCGGGGGTGGTGGACCCTTGAGAATGGTCCGCCCTCGAAGGCACATGGAACCAATTGGTTTCCAGAAGGCCTTGGAGGGTTTAATGGTTGGTAACGCCGGTGATTCTGTCGAAGCCCTGGTGAATACTTGGAACATCGATCTGACCAGGGCTATTGACACAATCGCTCCCAAGCGTCCTTTCCAGCCCGCTTCGAATCGTAAGCCCTGGTATACCGAGGAGCTTAGGAGGATGAAGCGAGCTGGACAACGACTAGAGTGCGAATGGCGGAAGTCTCGTCTCCCATCCGACAGAACTCGCCTTAGGAAGCATCTTGACTCCTACAGGGAGGCTTTGCGTGCAGCGCGGAAATCCTTCTGTTCTGCACGCATTGCGTCTGCAGAGTCCCGTCCGACAGAGCTGTTTAGGGTGGTGGGGGAGTTGACAAAGGTTCCTCCAGCATCAGGTCCCCTGCTTAACCCTACGATAGCCTGCTGTGACGCATTTAATACCTACTTTGCAGATAAAATCTCTCGGATAAGAGCCGACTTGGATGCCATTGTTTTGTCAGAAACAGTAGACGAGGTGTCCAGCAACTCTGTTGATGGAAATTTACTGGATCATTTTCAGTCTGTGAGTACTGATGACGTGGACAAGCTTCTTGGTAAGATAAGGAAGACGACTTGCCCTCTCGATCCCTGTCCATCTTGGCTGGTCGTCCAGGGGGGGGACGCGTTGAGAGTTTTCCTTCGGGATACAATCAATGCATCCTTCAGGGAAGGTATGGTACCATCTTGTCTGAAGGAAGCGGCCATTAAGCCACTCCTGAAGAAGCCTTCCCTGGACCCCCTGGATAGAAATAATTACAGACCAGTCTCTTTGCTTCCTTTTTTAAGCAAAGTGATCGAGAGGGCTGTTGTTTCCCAACTCCAAGAGATCTTGGATGATACTGATTATCTTGATCCATTTCAAACCGGCTTCAGGACAGGTTATGGAGTGGAGACTGCCATGGTTGCTCTGACTGATGACCTCCGCTTGAGTATTGACAGGGGTAGTGTGACCCTGTTAGTGCTCTTGGATCTCTCAGCGGCCTTTGATACTATTGATCATGCCATCCTCTTGGATCGCCTGAGAGAGTTGGGAATTGGAGGCACTGCATTGCAGTGGTTCCGTTCCTTCCTCTCGGGCAGATCCCAGAGGGTGAGGCTCGGGGACAGTTGCTCATCCAAAATTGAGCTTAATTGTGGCGTCCCTCAGGGTGCCATCCTGTCCCCGATGCTGTTTAATATCTATATGAAGCCGCTGGGGGAGATCATTCGGAGGCATGGAGCTCGGTGCCATCAGTACGCTGATGACACCCAGATATATCTCTCCATGACCAGATCATCAGCTCAGACTTCAGATGGCGTCTCTCCTCTTAACGCCTGTCTCAGAGCGGTAATGGATTGGATGAGGAAAAATAGACTGAAACTGAATCCAGACAAAACAGAGGTACTGACAGTGACGGGCCCGAAACCTGATTTGGGAATACAGTCTCCAGTCCTGGATGGAGTCACACTCTCCTCCAAGGACTGTGTTCGCAGTCTGGGGGTGCTCCTAGATTCATCGCTTCACATGACTAGTCAGGTGAATGCGGTGGTCAGGAGCGCCTGCTATCAGCTTCGGCTGATACGCCAACTGCGCCCTTATCTGGATAGAAGGGACCTGGAAACCGTGGTACATGCTCTGGTAACCTCACGTCTAGATTTCTGTAACGCACTCTACATGGGGCTACCCTTGTGCTTAACTCGGAAACTGCAATTAGTCCAAAATATGGCAGCCAGGTTGATTACTGGAACATCGAGGAGGGAGCATATAACACCTGTGCTAAAATCCCTCCACTGGCTGCCAATTAGTTTCCGGGCGCAGTACAAGGTGTTGGTTTTAACCTTTAAAGCCCTACATGGCTTGGGTCCATCTTATCTTAGGGACCGCCTCTGCCCGTACAATCCCCCCCGCGCCCTGCGGTCCTCTGGGAGGAACCTGTTGCAGCCGATAAAGACCAGGCTTTCACAGACCTCCCAGAGGGCCTTCTCCGCGACCGCTCCCAGGCTTTGGAATGGCCTGCCGGACGAGATCCGTCTTATTACTACTCTTACTGCCTTTAAAAAGGCAGTAAAGACGGATCTCTTTCGGCAGGCCTTCCTGGAATAACTGCCCGGCTCGGTGAAGACTTAATGCTGAAACTGTTGTCAGTTGGAATCTTTTTAGCAGGTGATCCTCAAACATCACTATCCAACTAGCTACCTGGCTGGATAGATTTAATTGTTTGTATTTTATCTCGGCTTTATTTTTAACTTGTTAATGGTTTAATTTTGTTTAAAGGGGTGGGTGGGTGGGTGGGAGGTGGGGGGGCAGGAATTGTTTTACCTATTGTATTTTTAAATTGATGTACGCCGCCCCGATTGCCGAGCAGAGGGGCGGGTTATAAATAAAACTTATTATTATTATTATTATTATTATTATTATTATTTATTCATTCCCCCACAGCAATGCTTTTGCTCTGCTCCACAACAGCTGGATCAGCGATATGGTCTCTTTTAAGATCAAACTGGCTTTAGGACCATTGGTTATGGAAAGGGGTGCAGGGCAGAAAAGGAGTTCTTTACCCTTTCCTTGCCATCTGATACTTTCTTGCTCCTTATTTCGCCTCAGGCTGCTGTTATACTTTTACAGTTTTGTGCTTGTGAGAATAAGCATGTATTTAAAATATATGTGGGAGGGGGAACTGATTCAAAGGTGATATGCAGGATGAAATGATAAGAGGTACAAGGGTAAAGCATAATCTCCTCTATCCTGCTTTTTCATTCCTGATCAACTGATTTGTGGTGCTAGTACATCAGTGTCTCTTGAACACATTTGAAAGTGACATATTGTTATATATAATCTTAGGCTAACTGATGAAAACTCTGAAGGTGATAGGCAAAGGAAGCTGGAGGTGGTGATAAAGAAACATATAGGAGCTGGTGGACACCATTTTTTGTCTGTCTTGCCTCTCCCTCCCTCCCTCTCTCTCTCTCTCTAAGACGTAGGGCCTCGGCAGACGACTAATAGAGTCGTCTTGGAGGCTTGGAAGAGGAGGGGCAGCCGCACGAGCGGCGCCCCTTCCTCTCCCTGAGGTCGCCCTCGGAGTCGCCGGCCCTCCGCACAGCCGGCGCTCCGGGGATGACCTCACGCCGCGGCGACCGGACACGCCGCGGCGGAAAAGACAGCGAAAGTGCGCCCGCTGCTTTTAGGGCGCACTTTCGCTGTCTTGAGGAAGGAGCGCTGATTTAGCGCTCCTTCCAGGGACGCCGCCGGTGCGCCGAGGTGCGGAGGCTGCGGCCCCGTGGCGCGCCGGCCCAGGGCGTCTTGGACGCCCTCGTCTGCTTCCCCCCTAATTTACCATCTCCATTATTTAGAGCCCTTTCACACTACAGCTGTAGTATACTACTTTAATGGCCAGACTTCCATCCCATGGAAGACTGGGATCTGCAGTTTTGGGAGGGGTACATAGAACTGTGTAGTGTGAAAGAGCCCTTAGGGGAAAGTCATTAAACAGAGAGATCATTAAAATAAATAATGGAATGTTTATATGCTGAGGCAACAATGTGTATATCGGTGTATGTTGTTGTGATGAAGCTTCAAATGAGCCTCCACATTTTTGTCAAATTGAAGATGGATTCATAAGCCCCTTGTCAACTGAAATTTCCACCACACCAAATTTTCATCACAGTATTTTTTTCTCATAATATCAATTGTATCTTATGACAGCATAGCCTGTCAATTGAAAAGAGGAGCTTCCATGTGACAATCAGATTGTGAACTACTCATGTGAATCCAGCCTTAGTAACGTATCCTACGCATTCCCTTCCCGTTGATGTTACCTCTCACTTGTCTAGGATTTTATGAACCAGCAGTGTGTGCATGATATCTCTCAGCAAGAATTAAAACAACTCCAGATCATGGTTATGGCCTCCCTCCCACCTTGGTGTGTGTGTGTTTAAAATTTTTGACAACTATCCACATTAGATTCACTTTGCAGAAAGGAGATTTGGCAGTATGCCAGACTCCAGTGTCAAACGCATAAGAAATGTTTCAGGCTCCTTCGATAGCACACGAAAAAAAAAATCTATCTCATGTTTCACTACCTACCCCTCTCCTTGTTAGTTCCCACTGGCTTCTCTTTCTTTTAAGGGAAGGGACCCAGAAATGTACTGCTAATTAAAATGTCGTTGTTATGGTTCTTCACAAAGCTCGCTCTCTATTTATGTAGAATCACTTTAGCTGCAGCAGCTAATAAGCAAAGATAGAGTACAGCTATCAGTGTACATAAGAAAAGACATAGGAAACCTCCTAGAGCCTGCCTCAAATTTCCATGCAATCCACTTTCTCTCCTACAAGTGTTCACCAGGTTTGTGCTGAGTGTATCAACACACAAACAACCTTTATCCCATTTCTTTCCACTGATCATGATGCCTGGCTTTTAATTTTGCAGAGTTTCTTTAGTTCCCCAGCAAGTTGGAGCTGTGGGCTGACCCAAAAGGTTTCTACAATGAACAGTCAGACAATTCCTCAGAAAAGCATATATGTAGGGCTGGCCCGACCATCAGAGTGAAAGGTGACCACTTCTGGCAGCAGATTTTGGACAGCAGTTTCATAATTGTGTATTTCTCTATTTTTGCATTTGTATGCCTGGGGCGGGAGAAAGACACTTGTGGGATTTTTGTCTCACATGAGAGCATGGATGGTAGTTGTAGTGGAGTGCCATTTGCTGCTCTACTTTGGTAGAAACATGCCTTTGGCAAGCACCAATGGTAACATCATTTTGTAGCACCCTGTCACCAGCAGAGCAGCTTTGTATTGTTCACTGCAGTTGCTGGCTGTTGGGGTAGATTGAGGGAGTATTTGCAGTCATAGCAATAGTGCAATGATTATAAACATGAATACTTAACAGTTATGAATTCTAGCTTGCACATTTGTAAGAGCTCAACAGGATGCCAGCCATAATTAAATAAAGGCTTTACTTTACAGTTCTATTTTAGATTGGATTCTCCACAAAATTTGTCTGCAAATTCTCTGCTATTCCCTAGGTTCTTAAATATACTACACAGTTGGACAGTGTGTTGTTTATAGGCTCTACACAATTAAGGAGTGCTGGTTCCCAGAGGCAGCTGGTGTCAGTGGGTGGTGAATTTGTTCTGGTTTTTAATCCAAACTTTAAAGGACCTTTCCAATATAATTATTATGGGGGTAGGGTTTAGAACATTGGATAACTCATTTAATGTTTGGACTAAAAGCCCAGAATGGACTCACCATCTCATCATCATGGAAGCTACCATACACCTCTGTCTGGTCCTCTGTGAACTTGCTCATACTCTTATGAGTTTCTGGTAAAATCTCTCCTATTCAGATTATCTGAATTAGGACTGCAGAGCCAGAGTTTCATGTAATGACACCCTAACATCCTCTCTGTTCATTGTATACTTGGTACCTATGCTTAAATCCCCTTTGTGCCAGATGAAGACTTTTTCTATAGTCCTGCATTTCTTACTTTCAGTGATATTTTATTGGAGTTCTATTGATTTTCACCTAGTTTCTCTGTTCTCTGTTCTCCTGTTTTCTTGTTGTAGTGTTTGAGGTTTAAAACACATATGCTTTTAATATTATTTGCCATTTTTATATTAGTTTGTAAGTTGCCATGGATATTTTCTGAAGAGGTATAATTAAAAAAAATCTATTAAATCAGTGCATTGATACACAAAGTAGCAATATATAAATATACAATATAGCAATATACTTGGTCAGTTCAATAGTTGAGATCCTACATGTGTACATAACCCTGTAACTGCAATCCTGTATCCTCTCACTCCCTGGCATTTATTAAGCCATGGGGGGGGGTCTATTACTGTGGGGAGGGAAAGAGGAGCAGCTGGTTTAGCTTAGTTGGGGTGGAGAAGAAATGAGAGTGTGCTCACAAAAAGGAACGCACCTTCCTTTTCCTTTCCTGTTGGTGCTTTTAGACCTTTTAGAGGCTTTCAATACCATTGACCATAGTAGCCTTCTGGAATGCCTGGGAGGTTTGGGAATTGGGGGCACTGTGTTGCAGTGGTTCCGATCATACCTCTCAGGCAGGTTCCAGATGGTGGTGCTTGGGGACAGCAGCTCCTCAAAAAGAAGCTGTTATATGGTATCCCACAAGGTGCCATTCTATGCCCAATGCTTTTTAACATTTACATGAAGCCACTGGGAGAGATCATCCAGCGGCATGGTTTGGGGTATTATCAATAAGCCGATGACATCCAAATATATTTATCCATGCCTTCCAAAATAGCCTCAGCTAAAGATAGCATGTCTCCTCTGAATGAATGCCAGGAGGAGGTAATGGACTGGATGAAGAAAAACAAATTGAAACTGAATCCAGACAAAACAGAGGTACTTGCCATCAAGGGTCTGAATCTGGGAATGGAGATGTGTCAGCCAGTTCTGGATGAGGTAACACTCCCTCTGAAGAACTGTGTCAGCAGCTTGGGAGTGGTCCTGTATCCATCACTGCAAATGTTAGCCCAGGTAGATGTGACGGTCAGGAGTGCTTACTATCAGCTTTGGCTGATACACCAGCTGTACCCCTTCCTAGATTTTGAGGACCTAAAAATAATAGTGCATGTGCTGGTAACCTCAAGGTTGGACTTCTGCAATGTGCTCTACACTGGGCTACCTTTTTGCCAAGTTTAGAAACTCCAGTTGGTTCAAAATATGGCAGCCAGATTAGTTACAGGAACATCCAAGAGTGAACATATTACAACCATACACAGGTCACTCCATTGGCTGCCAATTATTTTCCAGGCAAAGTACAAAGTGTTGGTCTTGACCTTTAAAGCCCTATATGGTTTGGGCCCAGGTTACCTACAGGATTGCCTTCTCCCGTACAATCCACCCTGAACACTGAGGTCTTTTGGGGAGTGGCTGCTCAGCCTGCAAGAACTCGACTGGCAGCCATCACCCAGAGGATCTTTTCATCAGCTGCCCCAAGAATGTGGAATGACCAGCTGGAAGAGATCCAACAGCCAGGCCAGCTATTGGAATATAAAACACATTTGAAGACCTATCTCGTCTAGCAGATCTACCCAGGCAGTTTTAATCATGAATTTTAAACATGAATTTTATATTTTACCATTGTTTTCTGTATTTTAATATAAATATTGGGTAGAGATGCATTTTAATATGTGTATTTTATGTAACAATTGTGTTTTTTAATTATGCTGTAACCTGCCTCGACCCACAAGGAGAGGTGGGTAAGAAATAATAATGATGATGATAATAATAATAATAATAATAATAATAATAATAATAATAATAAATAATTTTCCCCAGGAGCAGCCAGATATTCCTGCTCTGCATCACTTCCCTCTACTTCCCCTTCAGTAAGTGACAGCAGTGAGATCCCCTCCTGAGGCAAAAGGTTTTTAGATGGAATGCAAAGGCAAGAAAACATCATTCTATGCCCCATCCAAAAAAAGAGAATTAGGTATGCATGCACTTCACTTACTCACATGTAAGTAACTAACAATGGGCCTAAGCAGACGGCGCAAAGTGCCGTTTTCGAGGCCAGGAAGGGGAGGGGCAGCCTCATGCTGGGCGCCCCAACCCCTTCCCGAATACGTCATCGGAGCGTCCAGCCCTCCACACGGCCGGTGCTCCGACGAAGTATATCTGCCACAGCGTCCACACACACTGTGGCAGAAAAGATGCCGAAGGTGCGCTGGACATCTCTTGCAGCGCACCTTTGGTGTCTTGCAGAAAGAGCGCTATTTTAGTGCTCCTTCCTGGGCCTCAGACGCTGCGGCTTGGGACTGAGGAGTGCGGATACCTCGGCCCCAATCTGCAGCTTCCCGGGGCGGCCCACGGCCGCCCGTCTGCTTCCCCCCAATATGTTGGCCATTGTGTGTTACTGACTCTCATTCAGTATTGTTTGTTCACTCTTCAGTCACTGCCTATGGGGGCTACCATCCCATAGAACAATAGTTGTAGAATGTTCTCTTGATGTGGGAGCCAAATTCCAATTTTTGAAGCATCTCAGGGACTGTGTTCCAGCTGTTGACAAAGAATGGGATGGGCCACACTATAGTAGTGTAAAAACTATACACTATAGTAGTGTAAAAACTATACACTATAGTAGTGTAAAAACATAGTTGTACACTATAGTAGTGTAAAAACATAGTTGTGCAAATGGTTGTGCTCCTTTCTAACTCCAACAGCACACATACCTATGGACTTCTTTCACATGTTTGACTTGGTGATGGGATAAGCTATTCATGTATTGGATCACAGCAATAGTATGTTTCCATAACACTTATCAGTGAACTAAGCACAAGCTAAGCAGTTTACAATGTGTAATTTAATTACCCTCAACAAGCTGGATACTCATTTTAGTGACCTAGGGAAGGATGGAAGGCTGAGTGGACTTTGGATCCCCTGGGATCAAACTCACAACCCTGCGGCTGCAATACACGCATTAAACTACTGCACCACCAGGCCTTCTGGGGGAGCAGATCAGAGCAACCATTGTGCAATCAGCTGTGCTGCTGTAGGATCCTGTGTAACTATGCTGGCATATATTTGCAATACACTAAAACCATTTTGGGCCTAAGTTGGCTAATGGGGCTGTACAGACGGCCCCTAAGGGCCGCCTTCATGCCGCCTCTGGGAGCGCCGGATCAGGCCACAGTAACCACATGCCATGGCCCCAATCTGATTGTTTGCCACTCCAAAAAGAGCTGGCAAATGCCGCTCCTTTTTAGACTGGCAAAAAGCCGCCCTTACCACCACTGCTGTGGTTCTTCTGTGCTCCTTTGGTGCAACATGTCTACGCTGTGCCAAGGGAGCACCCTGATGCCACGCAGCATGTGGTGGGGTGCACAGCATGATGGGGCAGAGTTGAAATGGCTGGCGTGCAGTTGCCCCACCCCAAGTCCATCCCCAGGCCAACCCTTGTGGCTGGTCTGTACAGGTCCAATATCTCACCAACCATGCAAAGCACAGCAGCTAATCACAACTCTGTTCCCTAGAGTTTGGTTCCTAATCTTTATGTAGTCTTTTTTCTCTTATCATGGTTGGACATGCTAACTGATGGAGATCAGTCTCCTTCCTTGGCCACAACCCATAACTCAACTGAGAATTAATCCCAACTAATATTGCCAAACTGGAACAATTGCAAGGCATGGAACTGGAGCTTCCCCATCCCTGTCACACAAGCTGTGAACCTTGGCAGCTTACTCTGCTGAGAATGCTGATTTAGAGGAAAGAACTGCAAGCTGTTCCAGTCTATTGTCTCCATGTAGAAAGTCAGCTGACATCATCTGACCAACCCAGTGCTTCAGTCAGATACCAAGCTCTAAGACCCCTTGTTGTTTGCCAGTTTTGAAGCAAAATCTGGAACAAACACAACAGAATATGCAGAAAAACCTGGAGACACATTTCAAGGTGCTCAATGGATGGATGTTTTATTGGGTAAAAACCAAAGCAACAAGACTTTCCAGCCTCTATTGCTCTCAAGGCATTCTTCATGGGCTATATAATTTTTTTTTAAAGAGACAATGCATAAATACATAATGTAAAAATATGGAATTACAGTACAGTCGACCCTTCATGTCCACGGGTTCTGCATCTGCAGATTCTACCAACCATAGTTTGAAAATACTATATATTTTAAAAAATTCCAAAAAGCAAACTTTTTTGCCATTTCCTGTATGGGATACCATTTTACTGGAGTATTCTATATAATGGAACTTGAGTATCCACAAATAATAACTTTGGTATCCACAGGGGATCCTGGAACCAAACCCCAGCAGATAACAAAGGCCCACTGTAGTACAATTATGCACGTTTCTATATAGCTCATGAAGAAGGTCAGGAGAGCAATACAGACCAATATGCATAGGATTTTTCTGCCAATAAAACATCCATCCATTGAACACCTTGAAATGTGGCTCCAATTTCTTCCACATTTTTATAGTTTGGGCAACCTGTTACTGAAGGAAAGTATCCAATTCTCCTTTTGTATCACCAGACTACTATACTTTAGCCTGCTGGTCTGATCTTGCCCATAACTTGAATAGCTGTCCAATGCTAATTTTCTCCTCGGGTCTGGGCAGCTGATAGATCTTTGTGTGAGTTCTTTCTAGTCATATGCTTACAAGTTATCATGGAACTCTTCTTGTTGTTGTTGTTATTGTTGTTGTGTGTCTTCAAGTCATTTCTGATATATGGAGAACCCATCATGGGGTTTTCTCGGCAAGTTTCTTCAGAGGGGTTTTGTCACTGCCATCCTCTGAGGCTGAGAGAGTGTGACTTGCCCAGAGTCAGCCAGTGGGTTCCATGGCTGAATGGGGATTTGAACCCAGTTCTCCATGATTGCAGTCAAATGCTCAAACCATTACACCACACTGGCTGTCATGGAACTACCTGAAGCTAAAAGCAGCAGCAACAAACTAGAGATTAAATACATAAAATATGGACAACCTTTTATGTATAACCTTTTATTTGAAAACAATGATAAAAAACAAGTTCTAGATTAATTTTTGCTGCCATGAATGCTGTGCAGAGGGAAAGATGCACAGAAAGTCATAAAATACCATGTTTGGGGCCTTTTTTCTAGTGAAATAGAATATAGGCTTCACTTGACTTTTCTTCAGCCATGTCAGTTATCTTTACTCCATAGGAGAAAATAATCTACCTTATCTAAAATAACTGGTCGATGATACAAGCCGTTCATAAACACTGGGAGTTTGTTCTCTCCTCTCTTCCCCAGTCTCAGGCAAAGTTTACGATTTGGTAAATAATGTGGGAGGGTGTCAACCTGGCCTTTCTGACAAGGACAGAGGCGTATGGATTTATCCAGACCTTTAAAGCTGCCAATAAGAACATTTAGAATTTATCACAGGAAAACCTTGCCTGTGGAAAGGATTAAGCCAAGACATAACGTAAGGAGCGAAAGCCAAGTTTCACGCAATTTTGACAGGCCCTTTTGTGTAATCTCACCCCCACCCCACCCTCCACCCTTAGGAGGTGCACTAAGAAGGCCAGTGCAGCCATTAAAGCTGGGATGAAAGCAGAAGAGAGTGACAAAGGAAGGGCCTACTGAGAGGAAAAGGAGACAAGCTTGGCTTCAATCCTTTAAGTACAAATTGCATGCTTAGCACATTTATGCCTTATTCACAGTTGCAGCCTTGAGAAGAATAGACAAAATAAGCAGTGAATGGTCTGAATTTGCATGGACTAAAGTACGAGACTGAAGGTATGGGTCATCAGGCAAAGTGAGGTGGCCATCTTACATAATAGGATGCTGGTTGACAGGCTACCAGAGCTATGGATACCATATAGATTTTATTTCCTAAGATTTAATCTGCACTGCAGGAACAGTGCAGTTTGACATCGCTTTAAGTGCCATCACTCAATGCTATGGGTTTTGTAGTTTGTTCTGGCACCAGGGTTCCCTGAGAGAAAAGGCTAAATATCTCACAAAACTACAAATCCCAGCATTCCATGGCATTGAACCATGGAAGTTAAAGCAGTGTCAAACTGCATTATTTCTGCAATGCAGATGTGTTGTTGCTGTGTAATTTCAAGTCATTTCAAATTTATGGTGACCATTTCATGGGGTTTTCTTGGTAAATTTCTTCAGAGGGAGGTTGCATTGCCATCCTCAGAGGCTGAAAAAGTGTGACTTACCCATGGTCACCAGTGGGTTTCCATGGCAGAGCCAGGATTCAGACCCTGATCTCCAGAGCCCCAGTACAGCACTCAAACCACTACACCACACTGGCTCACAATCAGATTAGACCAGGGGTCGGCATACCTTTTGGGGGTGGGGCCGGTTCCGCTGTCCCCCAATCGTCGGCGGGCTGAAGGGGGGGAAAATGGCACCAGAGGTGTGCGCGTGTGCGCGCATGTGCACTACTCCCGCTGTTGTGCACATACGCGCGTGATGCAGGGTGCCATTTTGCATTCCAGGACCAGCCATGGGCCGGTTACAAGGCCTCAACTGGCCGGGGGCTGTAGTTTGCTGACTGCTGGATTAGACTTTAACTATTTGTTGTTCTCAGGTGTGATGGAGGATGCTGTGTCCTGAATCCTAATGGGTCAATTGTTGGACAGTGAGTCAATATTTTGTTATTCACTCATTCACTGGGTCCATTTTGGTTAGGACTAACAGTAGGATTCAGGCCTACATCTGCTTGCCAATACTGAAATAACATTGAATTATTACTCTTGTCATCTTTTGTAGAAGGTGTGTATGTGTGCGCGCACACACATACACATACATGGATGCACCATTTAATCCTCCACCTCACACAGCAAGATCATCCTGAGACTATGGGTCTAAATAGGAGATATCCTGGGAACACCATGTAAGACATGGTGAGCTTTTAAGAGGACCAATCAAAATACGTAAAATTAAAAACTCTTTTTTAATCTTTGAAAATATAGGAGTTCCAGTGGGGTTGGCAGGGGAAGACAGTATCTTTATAGCATGATCCAGCAGCCAAAAAGGCCAGTGCAATTCTAGTTTGCATCAACAGGAATATAGTGTCCAAATCGAAGGAAGTAATACTGTCATTCTATTCTGCTTTGGTAAGACACTTCCCAAAACACTGTGTCCTATTCATGACGCTATAGTTCAAGAAGGATATTGACAAGCTAGAACATGTCCAGAGAAGGGTGACCAAGATGACCAAATGTCTGGAAATCAAGCCTTATGAGGCTCAATTGAGGGAGCTTGGTACATTTAGCTTGGAGAAGAGAAGACTGAGAGGTAATATGATAAGTTCTCTTTAGTTATTGGAAGAAATGTCATGTGGAGGATGAAATTTATTTTATGTTTATTTGTAAACTACAAATCCTAGGATTCTGTAGGATAAGTCAATGCAGTCAAAGTGGTGTCAAACTGTTTTAATTCTGCCATATGACTGCATTCACAGACAGACCAAAGTATCCAAGGCTGGCCAAATTATTTGCCCAGAAAATTCCAAAAACACATCTTTCTGAGGGGGAAAATACCCTAATAATTCTGTCCTCTTATGACACCCAAGTCACCTTCCTCGGGCAACCATTTCACATTCTATAATGATAGGATCATCTTCTACGACTCAGCCCCAACCACTCCCATATCTCACACACCATGTGAACTAGAAATGGTAATGGACTTGTGGTAGTAAAATATTCTTATAGACCTTAGTCAAAGTTTTGATATTGTTTTGAAACAATGCTCTGCTTTAATCATTTCCCTACATTTCCCTGGGTTCCTGAGGAATTTCTCTCATGGTAATTTTTGTGGGATAATTATGATAAGAGAGAGCTTCTGGTAAGTTGGGTTGAGCACCTGTTTTGTGAAAAGACGTGAGCAAGAAATATAAAACTGAAGAAGTTAGTAATGTCCAACAGTGATGCTAATGAACTTGACTAGTTTGATTCACTGAAAAGCAGATTGGGCGGAAGCATAAAATGTGTCATCTGCTGTAGTAGTCATCTGGCTGAGTCACCTCCAGACACAAACAACATGGAAATAATTGTAATTGAACAAGGGATATAGTTCAAACAAAACTTTCTAGAGGATATTACTCCCAATATGAGGGCCTAATTTGACAGTCCCAACTAGAGTAGCCTCATTGAAACAATTGTTAAATGGTGCATCAACACTTATGCAAACTCTATTGATTCAATGGGTCTGTTCTAGTTGGGCTTACCAAAAGAATGTAGGCCATTGTGTTGTTCTTAAGACTGAAAAAACCTTGATAACCACCTGTCGCAGTGCCTCTAAAAATGCCTTTTAAAAGATACCATAAAACAGGGTCACCAGAAGCCCTCCTTTCCAAGACATGTCCTACATTTCAACCTTCTGTCTAGGAGGAATTCCAAAATGTCTTCATTTGGAGCATGACCAAGAAACATGAATTTACATTTATATGAGTGTTTTTAGCTTTTATTTGGTATTTTAGTTTTATTTGAAAAGTCCTCCACTTTTCTTGAATGTCCTTCATTTTGTGGTTCCTTGTCCTCCTTTGCTGTTAGGACATCTGATCACCCTGCCATAAAAGTAACTTCAAAGGTCACTAGAAATCATTGCTTCTCCTTCAGTAAGGTAACTGAGGACTTTATCACGCTAGGACTTTATCTCACCACAACTGCATTAAATTAAGGAAGCAGAAACATACCAGATTGGGAGCATTAATCATCACACTTTTCTGTAAAAGGTGCTGCTTTGGTGATCTATGGTCTCCTATGCTCTCTTTCACATGGCCTCCACAATCCCGCTTTCCTGCCCTATGCCCTACCCATCATACCTTTAAGGTCTTTTTAAAAAATGCAACTGAGCAATTATGGCAATGTGATGTAATAAAAAAACAAAAAGAAAAGAAACAAAATGGGAAAGGAAAGGAAAACAATGTGGTTGGAAATAGCAAGGGAGAGATGTTTAGGATAATCACACCCACTGATGGTACATGATGTCCAGCATATTGAAAATGCAGAACAAGGGGCCCATGACACCTGTGGGAAAGCAGAGATATTGAGAGCTTTGCCGATGTTTGAAATACAAAGCAACAATGAGAGAGAGAAGAATGGCCAAAGACACTGTTATCCAGCTTTAATTCTCATTTAAAAATCTCATGTGATTATATTCTGATATCCCACTCTGTGGCCTCAATCCAATATCCTCTCAGTTCACAATTATTTTTTTATTCTAAATATCCACATGCAGACCTCTGCTTCTGTAGGAAAGAAATCCTGCTTAGGAAGAACAAGGCTACATGTATGCCCCACCATCTTCAATAGTTGATAGCCTTTATCACTCCATTTCCTGACCCAACTTCCCAGCAACAGAGTGAGTGAAGGAGATGGCAGTACATTGGGGTGACTGCTTCTGAGACTTTGACCTTAGTCATGACAGAGGGAGGTGCCCAGAATCGTTCTTTTGTTTGAGTCTGAAAGGGGCTAGCTTTAGCCCAAGCTGAATAGTGGTGGTGATGGAATTTCCCCTTAGCCTGGTTGCTAAGTGGGGGTAGTTGGCACATGTACACAAATGAGTTCTTGCTCCAAAAACAAGAGACTTCAATTGCTGTGACCATCTTAAGATGGTCATCGTCTCAACCCAGAAACACAGGATTTGCAATTAGAAATTTCAAAAGGTGAACTGTTTAATCAAATTGCCCTTTTGTTGGCAATCTTAATTGCAGAGGAATTCCAAATTGGCTTGCATCCATAAGGAGCAGACTAACAGGAAGGAATTCGTTCCATCCCCAGCTACTTTCCACTCCCACCCTGACTGCTCTGCACTCCCAAGCAATTATTCAAGAAAGCAAAGATGTTAATCCCAGTGCTAAATTACACAGGTTGTTATTTTTAGATCTAAAGTAAGTGTAGGAGATCTAGTCTGGATTGGGACCATAGTGTGGAGGGAGTGAGGAGGGAGAGGACCTGAATTCTTTTCTTCCTATTGAGTCTTAGCCAGGTCTGGCTCTCTCATCTGCAATGCTTGCAAGAAAAGGCCTATTCACATTATAGAAATAGAGCACTATGATTCCACTTTAACTGTCATAGCAACTTCTATCCTGGGACTGGCATTTCAGACACAGAACTCTAGTGCATCCCTAAACTACAAGCCCCAGGATTCTATGAGATGTTGCCATGACAGTTAAAGTGGAATATAGCACTATATTTGTGTAGTGTGAATGGGCCAGAAGAAAGATGTTAAATCAAATGCCTCACATTGGGCACTATAAATGGTAAGCATGGTCCTGATCAGCAGTCTAGATTGGGACCACAGTGAGGGCAAACATCCCCTCATGTCCTAATCCTGATTTGGTACCTGTGCATATTTTAGAGTAAAAGAAAAGATATAGCTCTTGCACATATTTTGAAAAAATGCAGTTTGATCCCAGGACACCAGGGCTCCCACTTCCTGATCCGATGAGAAATGTGGATAGGAAGGAATTTGATGGTTAGGTATTTTGGCTGCATTTAGTTCAAGTAACCACTACTGGAAAACCAGTGTGATATAATGATTTGAGTGCTGGAGTAGGATTCCAGGAGGCCAGGGTTGAAAACTATGCTTGGCCATGTGTAAACATGTGTAAGGTTAATAATATAAGCAAATTTGTCAGGAAGAAAAAAAATCTCATCTTGCAAACAAGTAGACCGTCTTTGCTGAAAAGGCTTCTCATATCTAGGGAAGTAATGTACATTGAAAAAGCTACGCTTCCCCCCAAGTACTTTTAGGTAAAGCTGTTCATGAAATGTAATTTGATTCCTACCATGCACATTTTTTCAGACACAGTCATGAAATAATAATGTACCCTTCAGGTACTTAATAAAAGAACATTTCTTCTCCAACAGCTCTTTCCTATCACAGTAAAAAAGACATTTTTTTAAATTTTTGTTTTTCGGTAAATAAAAAAATTGGAGAGAGCCAATATGGTGTAATGGCTTGAATGTTGGACCATGGCTGGGAGTCCAGGGTTTGAATCCGCACTTGGCCATGAAACCCAACCTTGGGCAAATTGCTCTCTCTTAGCATCATAAGGAGACAATGGCAAACTCCTCTGAACAAATCTTCCAAGAGCCCCCCATGGTGGTTTTGCCTTGGGGTCAGAAATTACTTGAAGGCACACAACAACAACAACAATTAAATAAACCTTTATTTCATCAGTCAGTGTTTCTACTTTCTTTAACAGGATTTAAATATGTTTCTACTTAACTTTACAGGGTTTTACTATAACAGAAGCTTTTGTAAAATTCATGACTCAGATAATCAAGAGCTATGGGAATGTGCAATGAAACTATTTTTAAGCACAGAAATATGCATTTAGTAAATGGTTTATTTCTGCAATGAATCTATTCACTGCAATAGATCAGTGTAGTTTTCTTGAAAGTGACTAACTTTGGGAACATCTGATTAAATGCCTTTTGATCAAATCTAATATATCAGACACCAATGCTTTTGAAGGCTTACTCTGCACAATCCATTTCCTATAGGAAGTAACCACTGCATGGGGGAAAATACATATTCCATAAGCACTAAGAAAAGCATGTGTGTAATTTTCTCAGCATGTATTGGGATCACAGCAATCAGACATTTGAATTTGTACATCCTCAAATGTATATTTTCCCCCTAAGATGTCATTAGTTATCCCTATGTAGGGGGGGGGACATCCTGTGTGAAGTAGCACTCAGTATAGTGTGGCCTTCTAGATGTTACTGGGGTGTCTACTATGGTTGTTGTTACTGATGTTGCTGCTGCTGGCTGGTATCTTGTTCAATAATTACAATACTATAAGCCTGACTTATGCCATTGTAATTATTCCAATTCCTGTTTACAGTCATTGTGTGACCACAAAGACCCAAAGTACCCTGTTCCCCGAAACCTACCTGTGAAGTCTCACAGCCCTTTCTGAGGCATAGGGGAGCAAAGTTATCAGTAATAATGTGTCCAGGTCTCCTAGTTGCTGGAAATGCTAAGAGCTGTGAAAGGATTCCTATAGTATCCCAAAGGGGTCCCTGCAGCTGACAATTTCAGTGTGCCCCACCATGAACAATGGTGTATCTACACTGTAGAAATAACATCACTTTCACATCACTTTAAATGCTGTAACTCCATCCTATAGAATCCTGGGATTTGTACTTTTAGAAGGTCTTTAGCTTTCTCTGCCAGAAGGAGTGTGGTGTCTCACAAATCCCAGAATTCTGTAGGATGGAGCCATGGCAGTTAAAGTGGTGTCAAACTGCATTATTTCTACAGTACAGATGCACCCCAGGATGTTGGAAATGCAACAACGCTAAGTGTTCAAAGAGTGTCTTAGAGAGAGTAGCAGTTATAGGGTTAATGAGTGTTTCAGTGACCTAAAATCTCCTCATGTCTTATCCACTTATCCTAACCTCTCTTAGGAGCTTATCACAGCACTAAAAAGCCTGGCTTACCTCTCCCGAGTTGAATTTTAATTTGGGAGGCAGCCAGGTCCTATTGCACACATTTTGCCACTGAATCCACTGGAGGAGCCTAGCCTGGCTGCAGCCCAGGTTCCCAGGAGTGCTCAGCAAGCCGCTTTTCAAAGTCGGAAAACTCCTGACTTTGAAAAATGGCTAGAGAAGTGCACCTGGGACCTGGGCTGCAGCCGGGCTGGATTCCGGTAGTAGATTCAGCAGCAAAACACATGCGATAGGATCCGGCTGCCTACCGAATTAAAATTCAACTTGGGAGATGTAAGCTGGGTTTTTTAGCAGTGCGATAAGGTCCTGAGACTGATATTCTTAAGGATTATTCCACCTCTTCTCTCTGCCTTCTTTTTTCTGTTTTCCTGCTCCAAAGATAAAAATGTAGTCCTCTTCCTGTTCTAGCTTAACTTTAGCCCAGCACCCTTGGAGACCAGCCCCATTTTTTAAAAAATGTTTTACCTTTGAGAGGTAGAAATCTCAAATAGTAAAAGTCCCAGTACATTGTCTCCTCTTTAGAATTCCCCTGTAGGGGTTAAAATGCAGTATCTTCATATCAGGAAACATATTCAGAGCAGCTGTGTTGGCCATATAGTACAATGTACAATGAGCAAAGTACAATAACATCCCAAATCCACAAAACACTGATACCTTTATAGGGTCAACCAAAATGGACCAAATACAGATTAAAAAAAAAAAATAGACTGAATTTGGCATGTTTTACCAAAACAGCACCTAAAATTTTCCTAATGCAAAAGCATGGAGGCTTCTCTTGAGAAATTCAATGTTTTCTGCCTAACAAAGTGGGTTGTGACCTCGCAAAGAACAGAGACATCTTTGTATGGTTTTAAACACCTTTTTCTGATGAAAGCTTACATCATGTATTTTATACATTTTGGTTGGTCCAATAAAGGCATCACTGCTTTGTAGATTTTGGATGTTATTGTACTTTGTTATTGGCCAACATGGGTACCCCTGAATATGTTTTAAACACCCTGCAACCATCTCTGCATATATGATATGCACCCTTCTTAGCCTGTGGCCATTTTCCTTCAACTTGATGTTCATATTTCTGTTCAATATGTTCAATCTCCTTTACCAATTTTTGGAAGTTCTCTAAGAATTATGGTGTTGCCTTAATGTATTTATCACTTTGAACTGGGTATGGTTACTATTTACACAGGTGTCCATCCTAGTCCCTGTAGAGTCCCATGTTGTGAAGCTGCTTGATAGACCTGCATGCTAAGTTTGGCTCATTTTACCCTCTGCCTCTGTGTTGTGACATTTAGATTCCATTTCTGTCATACACATATCTCTGAATACACAAGATCTTTTTCCTGACAGGGAAGAACTGAAGAGCAACATGCTGCATTTTAGGAATTAAAGCCAGTCAGTGGAAAACCTAATGTCCACACTGGCACAGATGTTCCACAGCAGAGCTTGGAAAAGTTCCTTTCTTGCTTACAACTCCCAGAATTCCTTCAATCAAGCTCTTCTATAAAGGAGTGCTGCCTACATGAAAACAGGCACTGTATTTCTCCCAGTGTTCTTTGCAATAGGCAAGCTGTTTCTCCATATACTATCTGCCTGTCACAATGATGGGCATTTTGCTAGCAGATCAATAAAAAAAAATGATATTTCCCATGAACTTAATGAATGGAGCTTCCCCAGCATTTGGAGCCTGTAGTCCTTCCAATTATATGAAAAGCATTCACAGCCATGACTCGTTTATTTCCAAGGAGGCATTGGTGAGGAAAGATAATATTTAGAGATGGCATATTTCATAGGACATCTGACAATGCACATCTCTCAACAAATAATACACTACCATGTTAACAACTCTTGGAGATGTCTGTAAATCTTTTAACCTCAGTGTTGGACTGCTGGAATATATTCAACCAGAATTCATCTCCAGGCCATGTCCTGGAGAGATGGTAAATCTCCTAAGGGGCAAAATCAGAAAGAAAGAGGGGAAGAATTAATGAACAATTAATCTATTAACGGCATGTCCAGTAAACAAGATTTTCTATAATGAGATTAGCCTCAAAGAGGATCAACCACTTGATGACTTCACAGGGATGTGAGTCAATCCTGAAACAGCAATGGGAAGAGGTGGCAGGCTGTAATGAGAAATAGGATGTGGTCCCACCAAACAAGAACACAATGTGCTTTATATCAATATATGAAGATCTACTAAGAGCTCATTCTCCCTAGTACTGTTAGCCTGAAGTATCTCAATAACTAGGAATATTTATTTAAGAAGATTCCTCTTCCACAAATAACTCAAAACAGATTACAAAATGAAATCATGAAAGCAATGACAGTAATAGTAAATAAACATAATTAAAATAACCAATTAAAACCCCCCAAATATATACTCTCTAAAATTTCACAAATGAAAACCGAGATACATACGGGCAAAGAACATCAGAGGGTGGTCAAGATGGCAAACACTATTAATGAGGAAGAGCCCACAAGCTAGGAGAGTAGCTTGCTTTTGTCTGAGTCTGCATCCACATTGCAGAAATAATCCAGTTTGAGACTGCTCTAATTTCCCTTGCTCAATGCTAGGGAATTTTGAGAACTGTAGTTTTGTGGGACATTTAGCCTTCTCTGTCAGAAAGCTCTAGTGCCACAATAAACTACAATTCCCAGGATTTCCTTGCACTGAGCCAGGGCCGTTAAAGTGGACCCAAACTGGATTATTTCTGCAGTGTGTTTTGGACCTGGATCTATAGTGAAGCGCAAGATTCTGCCCCGTCTTCTTCTCTTCCCCCTCCTGAATTAACTGAGTGCAAACTAAACTCAGCAGCAACTGAAGTAAGCTGAGGACCAAGAGAAAAGGGGAGAAGAGAAAAACTGGGACAATTTAAAAAGGCTGAAAAGTGATGTCAAATTAGGCAAGCAAACAAGAGGTGGAGAAATGCAGTGGTAGCAAAGCTAACAAGGTATAGTAGGGCTTCTATCTCCACCCCCACCTCCCCGCCCTTTACACACACACCCTTTATATTCTACAAGTTGCCAGAGAGCTTTCATAATATGAACATTACAATAAAACAAATTAAGATTACTAGAATTAAGAACATGAAGAAAAAAATATCCAGTTTGATCTATCTGCCTGCCTACACACACAAACACAATCGGCAGCATTCATAAACATCGAGCATCATAATAAAAGTAATGTGTGGAGGATTCTTTTCTTTAAAATGAGTCATTTGATTTGGCATATTTGATATAAAAAATTAAACATTGATATTTCTTAAATTTGCCCAGTCTTTCCAGAAGACATTGCTCCATGAAACACAACACAGAAGCATGATGAAAAACACTAGAGTAAAATCAGCTGCTGTTTAGGCAGGTTTCCATAAAGTCCTGTAAATGAACTATTTGTCTTGGGAGACTCAGATCAGCTGGAATTGCACCCCAAATTATATTGTTCCCTGTCTATGAAGCAGCTCCGACCATGCCTTAACCGCCTGGATTGCCTGTTCACTTGGGCCCTGTCTGCTTACATTAAGCCACCTGCAAGAACATCTCAGGGCTTAGTCATAACATTTGAATGTTATAAAAGTTGGGCTCTTTGTTGTTAGAAAGGAACATTTGAAGCAGGGAGTGGCTGTCTGGAGTGGCTGAGAGCAGCTCTTTGAGCCCTCCACATCCCCCCAAACCCTTCAGTCCTGATCTCTCACTTCATCGCTTGGCTTGTTGGTTAGTTTACAGCCTCCAAATGCCATCATGTCAAAAAGGGACCATTCACCCATTACTAATTAGCATGGCAATTTGGCATTTGCTTTTCACATTACAGCTAGCGCTTGTACACACCATTATCCACAGGAATCCAGCTGGCACTCCTGAAATTGTAGCTTTATGAAGGAATGTGTTTTGCCTCTGAAAGCATCAGCCCTAAGTCCCTAGTCAAGTTTCTTTCTTAAGAATGGAAGCTTATCTTTGGCACTGCACATGCAAAAATACACCTGGCATTTTTTATTTTTATTTTTTTAGCAAAACAAGAGAGAGAAGACAATCAAATGACTGAGCTTTAACCCTACTTAGGTAAAAGGCCAGGTAATAACGTGACTCAATGTGCTTGTGGATGTTAAAGGACAAACAGGGATTGATTTAAATTTATGGCTATGCTGCCTTATGGTACATACCACAATAACAAGAGATCTGTGGCTCACAGCTCATTGACTCACTGGAAAATAGATATCACTCATTGGGATGTGCAGAATAATTGAAATGATAAGTAGGGAAGGGTTTTCTGGTATTGTAGAGAGGAACTTTGCTAATGCAATCCTCTGTGAAAACAAAGATACAATTTGACTGCATATCACATAGATTAATAAATTGTGGTAAAAACCTCTGCCCAAATCCCATGGGTTTTGCTTTGTTTTACTCAGTTTGGTAAAAAGAAAAAGAAAAACATGTTCCCCATGCCAGTTTGGGCAGAGACAGTGACGCAGTCATAGAACGTAATGTGTAGGAGGACCCAGGTTCAATCTCCCTGGAAGTAGCTGTACATCATGAGGACTGCCAGCACTGGCTTTGGGGTGATTTTGGCATTATTTCCTGGAGCAGACAAGCCCTCAGTTACATATAATGTTGTTTACAGCAATCAGGAATAAAGAGAATAAAAAGCAGAGAAATCATTACTCATACATTTCAATAAAACCTGACCAAATATCTGAATATAAGACCATTTGTAAATTACATCAATACATCACTCTTTCAAATGTTGCATATTGTCAAATATTCTGTCCATTAGCTCACAGATGGGGATATGTTATCTGACCAGTACTTTAGTATCAGTCTTTTAATAGTCAAGAGGGCATGGAGGATCCATTTCTATTGACCACATGTTATGTTTCAAGACATGTGAAAATAGCTTGAAGGAATATGTGCATCACTGAATGCCAAAGAACTTTCTAGCATCAAATTTATTCATGTCATTACTTCTCTCCAAAATAAGGCCACTCAAGGGCATTTCCAAAACATAGGGCTTAATGAAGCATTAATAGTATTATATCTCCAATAGTTAGACAATTTAGATAAATCTTTATTTAAAAGACTTTGTGGTGTCCAGTATACTCAGAACAGCAGCTTTTATTGTACAAGATGTAATCAGAAATCTATAGTTATATTTGACATAGATGTTAAAACTGTTGACCATTGATTGACCAAAACTGGGCATTCCAATTCTCTATTCCATTCCTGCTATAAATCTTGCATATCATATTGTTTTTGTGGATAATAAAAATTAGACAGACAGATACAGATAGATGGTTGTTAAGCCAAGTTATGAGTTACTGTAGCATAAAGCTGAGTTGTAATTGTCATACTTCACTTTTGGCAGTGTGTTAACTCCCACCAGATTTCTAACTCCCAGAATGGTTATGATTGCCAAGTTAGGCCATCTGTAAATGGTGAACTAACCAAAGACATAGTTTGACTATTTTTTGTGCATGTGTATGAAAGGAATGGAAGTTATTATTGGGCAAACAAAAGAGAGAACATGCAGTCCAAAGTCAAATACCTGTAAGTGCCAACAAAAAGAATTTAAACAAACACTGAACTCTCCTAAAGAATTCAGTGGTCCCCTCAAAGTGCAGTTTCCTGAATTATTTTTCAGATGCCCATCCCAGTGAGTTTAAAGTGCTTTCTGACAGGGTAGAATGCTTCAAATTGCAGTGTAAAATGTCAGTTACCTACCCGAGTACCTGAGAGGAAGCTCTGGTATAAGCAGTGGGCTTTCTTTGGAGTAAATATGCTTTGGATTGGGCCAGATTAAATTTGGCTGAATGGAATCAAATGGAACTATCTGGTGAATGAAATTACAATTTGGTGAAGAGGTTGGGCATAGAAATTAAGAAGTCTGAGTAATCCTTGCCAAGATGGAGAGAACTGTATACCTACCTGTCATGTAGCTGTCATGATGAGGAACTTATCAAGGAAAAGAAGGAGAGACCCTAACTCAGCACTAACAATCACAGGGATTCAAGCCCAATTTTTTCTTTTTTTAAAAGCACAAATTTGCCTTTATGGATCTTGCTCTCTCTCATGTTTGAATATTTTAAAACCTCTGGTTCTTTCTGTCCCCTTCTGGGGCAGCTTAAGTGCTGATGTCACCTCAAGCAGAAAGGAAAATGTCCCTACCCCACTTGCTTGTACTTGCACCCACCACCATGCTGGAAGAGAGAGGAGGAATAAGACAAAGTTGTGGCTGTCCCCAGTGACTTGAGGAGGGAAATATAGCTGTGGCTGACATTTCCCCTCAAAAAGGATTAGGGTGAAGATTGGTTGTCCTGGCTCACCCAAGAAAACCTTTGCTCACCCATGCAACACCCATGTCTGAAAGGCAGAGAACACAGAGGACCAGTAGAGGCCTATGTGTCAAAGAATAAGGCAGACCTGATAACAGCCACAGGGCACACTTCTCCCTGCCCTACTATCTGCAGCCAGTTCTGCTGTATAGAGACCTCTGCTTTCTGAAAGTCTGGCTCTGTGGGTCCTCAGTGGGTTCAGTGGGAGAGGTGATTTGGAAAAGAGTGCCATGAGACATGCAATTTCCTTAGTCATTCTATATGTCCTGGATCCAAAGACCCTCATAGTCATGCATTCAGGAGGTATATACAGTAGAGCCAGGTGATAGTGTGGTGAATGCATAGGAACTGTGGACACTGGCATGTTGACTTACAATTCCATAACTGATTCAGTGGGTCAACCCTGGTTGGTATCAACTAATAGTCTAGTCACCCCAATTAACCAATCTATGCAGCCCCACCACCAAAATCCCTGCATTGAAAGCACAAAGGCCTCCAGAGCAGGTTGTGGATACTGTGGAAGGATGCAAAGGAGAAATGGAAGGAACTAACATCCCACCATGTCTGTTTATGCATTGTTGGGTAAACTGATTGATGTATCACATCTACATGTGAAATCCTATCTTTTTCCCAGGTGCATTTTTTTTTTTTTTGAGGGATGGGGTGGAATTCTCAAATAGCTCTTCATTATATGACTGGTGGTGGGATTGACTATTCCCAGAGTGTAATACAACAGACATATTAACAAAGTACAATTAGCATCCATGTGCCAACAATGCAAGTTAGGAGAAAACTCTGGGAAACATATGAACTTCATTCCAAGTGCACACAGGAGCTTGTAGATAGTAAGCCAGTTTCAAACTAAGCCAAGGAGAATTGTCCCATCATGCTTCAAATGAGAAATAAAGGTTTATTTAATTATAAAAACAACAGTGGCACCATTGTGTGGAAAAGCCCCTAGTGCTCTTGATGAAAGTGGCCTCAGTAGCTCTCATGTGTTGTTCACAGTGACCTGTTTGCCTGAAATTCAGAAAATTACATTTTTAATTACAAAAAGAAGACAAGTTAGTGAAACTTGTTTTGCTTGTTTTTGGCAAAGGGTGTATAGCTTCAGTGAATTGCTCTTGAGAGCCAAGAGAGGGAGAATTTAAACATGGAAAGCATAAAGAAATGAAGTGGGGAAAATGGCAGGAATAAATTTATAAAGGACTGACACTGATTTTCAGGTACCACTCTGAAAATAAGTACACAATAGGACACATCACATTCAAAGAATGAGTAGACGTGGGAGGGCTAGTTCTAGTTTTAGGGACCTTCATGACAGTCACTGCCTTGTATTAGTCACAGCATGTGCTTGTCTTGACAGTGACTGATGTGAAAGAAAACAATGTGCCGTACCACCACAGAGGCAAATGGCTTTCATTTCATTCAGAGATGAAATAAAATGGGAAAATTCAGGAATAAACCAAGAACGCCACTATATATTTTGTAAAATATAAAAAGGAAATATAAACATAAGGTCTATCTACATAAATTCAAAAATCAAAAAAGTCAATCTGATTTGTTATAAATACAGCTATACTTAGTGAAGTCAATATATTCCTGGATGTTAGTTCTTGAACAGAAAATCTAGTACCAGAGGCAGAAATAGTATGGAAAAAATAGGGATAATTTCCTACACCACAAAAATAAAAGCAGTATATTTTTCAGCAAACTTGTCATTCGAAACTAACATATATGTACATGTGAAATGAAACAACCAGATTATGCAAGTATTGCATAAGTGAAGAAAAACATTTTTCTCCTTCTGGAGAACACTTGAAAGCTTCTTCCAAAAGTCATCCAGGACTGATTTTTTCTTCTTTTTCCTCACCAGACTCCAACTTTCATATGATTTTCATTTTGGTGGCTAGATCCTTTGTAACACGATGGGTGGAGCTGGTGAGGCAAGCTAATCTGCTTTCTGCTTTTCTCTCTGTTTTGCTATTCATGCATGTACAATAAGGGAAATGGGAGACAGCTGCTGTTTAGCTTGCCTGTTGTAGGCAGGCACACATAGTTACAATAGGATCGACTTTAGCAGAATCCCACTCTTCCCCATTTCAAGCTTTATTGTATTGTTTATTCCCAGATCTTCCACCCATTCAGGAAGATTTCAGTGCTCTAGATACTATACAAGATTTCATTTTTCAAAAGTGCCCTTTGGAGAAGAAAAGGACACCTAGTCAGGACCAAAATCAGGTTAAGGACAAGCAGAATTGGGCTAATTAGCCATTCACACTTACACTAATGAAGAATCAAGTAGTCCTCTGCAACTATCCTAAACTTAAAGGCTTATTAAATCACTTAGATTGTAAGACTCATTTGATAGAAACTTTGAAGGAGGCCAAAGAAAATTCTATTGTTAGTGAGGATATTGTAACAGTGGAATATGTGTTTTATAACTATTACAGCGCAAGAGCAAAAAGAACATGTATCAAATCACAAGTGGAAAGCAGAGAAACACTGCTGCAAATGGGCACCAAAAGTCTGTTTTGTCAGCTTTCCTTTACCATCATCCCAGGGCTGATGCTATTTAAAAAATCCAGTTCAAAAGAGGATAAAGAGAAAAATGGAGGTGGGTAAAGGGCAGGCATAAAAAAACTTTGTAAAAAGGAGTCTCTTTGTCAGCACTTTGTAACTGAAAAATGCCTGTATAGTGCATATAATTCATTATGGTTACATAAGTACGTAAGGAGTTCACTGAATTCATGAAGATTTATGTTATTTTTGTTATTATTTATATTGTACATAATATAGAGTGCCTTCATTGATTTATTCCTGACTTTTCCATTTGTTGGTTATCAGTTTTTCAACAGGTCTTACAAAATCTTCTTTCTTAGTTATACTACACAGGGCAGCACATCAACTAAAGATTTTCTGGATTAAAATTGATTAATAATTTCTATTTAGGGGATTGTCAAGAAAGATCCTATATCAGATTTGTAAGGTAAACATAGGTATGAATGACATAAGGAATCAACCCCTAAATCCCACCTTAAACTCCAGTGAGTCACTCTATGAAATGGAGGTCTATGGAATAGTTGAGTGGGGTGCTTCAGAATGGCATGGCCAGCTTCTCTCTCATCCTGGAAGGGGTCTGGCCATGCCATCCTTAAGTGATCCACCTGACATGCCATGGACCTCCATCACATGGAGTATCTCCTTGAAGGTGAGATTCAGGGGCATTTGTGATTATGGCAATAGTGCCACGATTGAGAGTACATTGCATAAGTGAATGCAGTGCAGTTATGGATCTGTAACTCTAGGTTATGAACCCATAAGTGCAATGCAGGATGCCTAACAACTGTCTTTTACACACAATACAAACCTGATTTATATCTGTCCTCATGATGCTTTTGACACTTATTTGATTGTCAAAAAGTTGATTGAGTATTCTGTCTCCTCTTCTTTGCCACACTATACTTCAAGAGAATATTCGGCATTTTTAACCACACTTATAAGTTTAACCAAATTGTTAAATACTCACACACACACCACCCAAATTAAGCATCAGTAAGTTGAAAACTGGCTCCAGCAGAGGGTGGTGGATTCAATATATCACAAACCTTCAGAATTGGATGTAATGTAATTTTATGTGATGTTATGTAGCTAACATCAGATCCATACAAGATCCACAACCTCATTCCCAGAGAGAAGATTGATAAGACTGAATAAAAGTTTTCTCCCATCTTTTCCAGACTGCACCCACCCCAAGTAAAAGTGAACAAGGAAATTTTGGCCAGCCAGAAAAAAATTCAAATAGCTTTTAGGAGACAGCAGACATGATGCTTTCTAATAAAATGCTGCTCAAAGTGTTCTCCAAGCTATGTGCTGTCAGAGCTTCCAGCAAAGAAAGAATTTTTTCTAGACAATTGACACAAATATGGTGCTGGTCACTGGCATATTGTATGTGTGAGGAATTGCTGGTCCCCTACATCAGATAGCAAGCGTTATTCTCATATGGAGAAACTACAAAGTTCAAGAGAGCTTATTTTTTTAAAAAATCTTCTCTTTGCTTAGCTTTACAAAGCTAAGGTATTTATCACTTCCAGTGAAGGCACACTGTCTTTGGTAACTCCATTGCCTCCCCCTCAATGCATTGTTTGAAAATGGGAAGCAGAAATTTCACAGCTTCCATGATAATTTGTGGACCACATTTTCAAGACAATTTGCTGCCGCTAGGGTCAGTGTGCACTATTAGTGGTTTTTGTTTGTTCTTTAATCTAAACAAGAAAAGGAGGAGGAAAGGAGATATAATAATTAAAAAACCATTCCCTACCATGCAAGTTGTAAATATTTGATTATTTCCAAATGACTGTTTATTTTCAACTACCAGAAATTTGGCCCTGACTTGATACATGAACAAAACACAGTGAATTCATTTTCAGAATTCTTCCATTTTTTGAAGGATCTAATTCAGTGAGCTGCTAGGTTGGGCTGGACTTTCAGTTATTGAGGAAGGAGTTGTTAACTTGCTGTTTAAAAGGAGAATGATATTGCTCATGTGAAGAAAACAACATCTTTTCCTCTGTTATACTTGAGACTCCAGAACAAAAGGTAACACTGTGGTGTAATATGTTATTTGGATTGTGTGTGGGAGGGGGTTGTGCTGCCTGGGCTGTGGGGTTGGTAGATGGATGGGGGTTTGCCACTTGGGCAGATGGAATGCCTTCCCAAATTTTCCCTTCATAACCATGTATCTATCCCTGAGGGTTGTTTTCCCTAGAGATGGACTCTGTTCCACTCTGCAGGTACATTTTGTCCTGCACTGGTCCAACTTTTACACATTTCTCTCTGACCTTTGGGTTATGGGGGCCCATGCTGGCATCCATGTTCCTCTGTGCCTTGTCTTTGTGTATTGAGGTTGTACTGGTGCCTTTTCATTGACATATGCTGCACAATGTTGCTGCTCTACTTGGGGATTGCATATAGCTGGAGTAGCATATCTTGGCATGCAGATATTCATGCTACAGCAAGGAGATGTTGGATTGTGGCCTTAGACTACAGAACAAAAATATATTTTTAAAAATAAACAAGGACTGGAATCCTGCTGTGAAGTTGTGAATGCATAACCTAGTTATGTGGCTACACAGTGACTCCTGGTCTGATTCACCCGATCCCCACTAACCAGAATCAGCCTCTGCAACTGATGGGGGTCCATTCCTCTGTCACCAGGGGAGAATCTAACTGATGTTACTGACCATGAGTGATAGACCCCTTGTGATAGATAGAAGCAGGGTTTCTGTTGCACTTCTCCCTGTAGTGAAGACTGCTTGTGGAAAGAGAGGTGAGAACATCAGTAATCTGCTTCCTTTAGCATGTCGTCTAAACTAGGGAATATGTACGGATTGTGCATGTCAAACAGTTATGAATGTGCAAGTCAAGGTTATACATTCATAACTTCCCAACAAGATTTCAACCATCTTAGTTCTTAACCATATTGGTTAAAACTGGCCTCACCAATTAAAATCAATCAATTAATTGGCTGATTTTTTTTTCTGCTCACAAAAAGCACAAATGCAGTTTGTGGTTTTTTATATAAAAAAACAGTAGCCCCTTTGCCATCCTACCATGTTGTATTTGTACTGCATTGGATGAAAATACTCTTTCATTACCAACCGGTAAAATCCAGTGTGGATTTTAGTTTTATGTATTTTTAAAATCATTTTGTGAGATCTTTTTTCCTCCTGGTACTGGGGAAAAGGAGCAGTATTAAGTAAATAAATACTACTAAGCTCTGAATTTTTCAACGTGCTTGGAATTATAATATGTTTTTTTTCTACTGGAACTTAATGAACAAGGAACCAGTCCTTTACTTTGTGTAATCTCATACACTTTATTAGCTGGAACTCTAGTTGTGATCTCTTTGCAAGTACATTTCTACCTGAAAACAGAAATAATTTTGGAAGTATAATTTGTGCCCAAGAAAAACGATTTTGCTCTTCACAAAGGATGGTCATTAGGATGTTGCTGTGACCAGTCTATAGCACTGAATGGTATTTGCTTGCAGCAATTATTCTTTGTTTCACATAGAGACGGTAGAGGAAGGGTGGGGGGAAGAGTCTCAAACCCCTGTAGCATATATCTGATTTTTTTTAATGCCACACATTCCTAGTTGTAAGATTTTGAATTGGTCTTTGAGATTATCAGGATAAAGCTAGGGCTTTGAAAGTAGAGCAGCTTCTCTTGGGGTTTAGTGACTTAACAGCATGTACCCTATCATAACCTACAGGTTCCTCCTTTCCTTCATTACTGAAAGACAGCTCAGGAGCACAGAGGCATCAGGTATTCAAACATTTATGTAACATCGGAGATAAAATGTCAGTAGCAATATAAACAGTTGACTTGCAGCCTACACCATAAATCCTTGGGCACACAAGAAAGGAGCTAGCAAGAGCTAGAATTCCTGACAGCTTCGGGTAACCGTACTTTCTTCAGATAGCCACTTAATAGCTGTAAGCTGGGCAGGACTTTACCTCATGCATTAAATTACTTGCAGCTGAAGCAATTAGAAAATCCAAACAATTAGTAAGATACCACATGCCTCCCATGTTATTGTAAAGTGACAACAAGCTCTTCCTAAATGCCATGTGCCCTGGATTTAAGGAAACGCTGCCCTCTTGTGCAGGAAAATGAAGCAACTGCAAGGTTTTTCTTACCAGGCATCCTATTTTTCACCAACAAACAAACTTGAGAGGCTCATCCCTGAGGATATATGTTCACAGGAACAGTGGGATAGTCGGAGAGGAGGAGAAACCCCTTCTTTCTTTTCCTGTGATCTAAGGGACTATACTGTGCATATGAACAATGTACTATTTAACTCTGCAATGAAATCTGGAGTTTATGTCTCTTCTTATTTACAGCTAATCATAACAGTTGCATGAACAAACAGACTCTTTATCCTCATTTCACTACACAGTTTGTACCATACTGATGATGTTATCTTCAAACACAAATGGTGAAAGCTCACAAGCAGAGCACATGTTTTTGCTGAGATCTTTGGCACAACATAATATAATAATTCTACAGGTAGAACTATACCATGGGTGTCCATTCTACACTGCCTGGACTTATTGGTGAGAATAATTAATCATCTGTTAACTGGGGGCCTCTGGTTTTATTGTTGTTAACTACCCTCGAGTTGATCTCAACTCATGGTGGCCCTATGGATGAGACATCTCCAAGACCCTCTGTCATCCACTGCTCTGCTTAATTCCTGCAACTCCTTAATACCCGTGACCTCCTTAATAGAGTTCATATATCTAGCATGTGGCCTTCTTCTCTTTCTACTTCCTTCCACTTTTCCTAGCATTATTGTTTATTTCAAAGAGTCCTCCCTTCTCATGATGTGTCCAAAGTACGACAGCCTCAGTTTGGTCATCTTGGCTTCCAGGGAGTTTTCCAGCATGATCTGCTCTAGGGCCCACTTGTTTGTCCTTTTGACTGTAAATGGGATCCTCAGCACTCTTTTCCAGCACCACATCTCAAATGAATTGATTTTCTTCCTATCACCTTTTTTAACTGTCCAGTGCTCACATTCATACCTGGTAATGGGGAATATGATGGCTTGCATGATTCTAACTTTTCTGCTGAGTTTTGTATCTTTGTATTTTAGAATCTTTTCTAGTTCTTTCAAAGTCTTAGTCTTCTTCTGATTTCCTGACTGCAGTTTCCCATTTCTATTAAAGTTTGATCTCAAGTATGGGAATTCTTTTACTATTTCTATTTCTTCATTGTCTAGGTTGAACTTGTGAAGGACCTCGGTGGTCATTATTATTGTTTTCCTTATGTTCAACATTAAGCCTACCTTAGTACTTTCTTCTTTGATCTTCCTTAGTAGGTGTTCCAGGTCTGTGAGGTTTTCTGCTAGTACTATGGTGTCATCTGCATATCTTAGATTGTTGATATTCCTTCCTCCTATTTTCACTCCTCCTTCTTCTGTGTCCATGCCTGCTTTTCTTATAATATGTTCTGCATACAAGTTGAACAGATAGGGTGAAAGGATGAAGCCTTGTGTGACTCCTTTGCCAATTGGGAACCATTCTGTTTCTCCATGTTCTGTTCTGACAGTCGCCTCTTGTCCTGAGTACAGATTCCTCATCAGGACTATCATCAGGACTATCAGATGTGTTGGCACTCCCATGTCTTTAAGGGCGTTCCATAGCCTTTCATGGTCTATGCCAGGGGTCCCTGGACTTTTTGATCTGGGGGCCAGTTCACTGGCCCCCAGATCTTCTGGGGAGCTGGAGGCGTGCATACATGCATGTGCATATGTGCACGCGCACACGACTCCAGGCACCATTGTGGAAGACAAAATGGCATCCAAGTAGTGTGCATGCGTACGTGACTCTGGGTGCCATTTTGGAAGCCAAAATGGGACCCGAGTAGTGCGCATGCGTGTGCAGCACCGTGCACATGCGCATGACTCCGGATGCCATTTTGGAAGCCAAAACGGCATCCGGGGCGGGCGCGAGCGGCAGCGATGCAAACAATGGTGGCGGTGGTGGCGGCGGTGGTGGCGGGCCAGTAGGAAGGCCTCATCAGGCCGGCCCGGCCCACGGGCCATAGTCTGGGAACCCCTGGTCTATGCAGTCAAAGGCTTTGCTATAGTCTATAAAGCACATACTGATTTTCTTTTGGAATTTCCTGGTGCACTCCACTAGCCATCATATGTTTGCACTGTGGTCCCTCGTGCCTCTTCCATTCCTGAACCCTGCTTGGACCTCTGGGATTTCTCTCTCCATGTATGGCTGGAGTTTATGTTGCAGAATTTTGAGCTTTATTTTGCTTGCATGGAAAATCAGTGCTGTGGTTCTATAGTTGCTGCAGTCTCTTGTGTCTCCCTTTCTGTGAATGGGGATGTATATTGACCATTTTCAATCTGTTGGCCATCGTTTTGTTTTCCATATCTGTTGACATATGTTGGTTAGCACTAGAGTTGACTTTGTCAGTGTGGATTGCAGCAGTTCAACTGGAATATCATCTGTTCCTAGTGATTTGTTTTTCGCTATTTCTCTTATTGCAGTTTCCACCTTACTTTTTAGAATTTGGGGTTCTTCTTCATATGGCTCTTCATTCCATGTGTCCTTCATTTTGTCATTTCCTTTGTATAATTCTTCTATGTATTGCATCCAGCATCTTTTTATTCCTTCTTGGTCTTGAATTATGTTATTTTTTTTCATAGAACATTCTGGTCTTTGGTTTGAATTATCCTTTCATTTCCCGAAATAGATCTCTTGTTCTTCCCTTTTTGTTGTTGTCTTCTTTTTCTCTGCATTGGTCATTGTAGTGATTTTCTGTATCTTTCCACATATGCTGTTGTACTGTCGCATTTATGATTCTTAGTTTGTTCCTGTCTCCCTTTTGTTTTTCTTCACTTCTTTTCTTTATTCCTTGTAGTGTTTTTTCTGTCATCCATGTTTTTTTCTCTTTCTTTTTGTTTATTGAAAGTGTCTATCGGCATTCTTCTCTTATTATGTCCCTGGCTTCAGACCATAGTTTCTCTGGTTATCGGTCTATTATGCTTAGTAATGCAAATCTGTTTCTTATGTTGTCAGTAAATTCTGTAGAGTTATTATTTAGTTCATATTTTGGTCTAATCATTGGCTTTGTTTTATTCTTGAGTCTTACTCTTATTTTTGATACTAGTTTGTAATCTATGCCAGTCAGGACCTGGTCTAGTCTTGGCCACCAATATAGAATTTTGCCATCTTTTGCTTCCAATTATATTGTCTGTTTGATTTTTGTGTTGACCATCTGTGATGTATAGCCTTCTTTCTGGCTGTATGAAGAATGTGTTTGCAATGAATAAGTTATTGGCTTCACAAAAATCTATCAGACACTCACCTGCTTCCTTTCTTTTGCCTAATTCAAATCTGCCTACTGTTTTTTAATCTTCTTTGTTTCCAGCTTTCACGTTCCAATCTCCAATGATCAGCTTGAAATCCTGTGTTGGTGCACTGTCAATTTCTTCCTGTTCTGACTCTGTGGTTGGTGTATATACTTGAATTGTGGTGATATTCATACATGTACCATGGAGCCTTACTGAAATGATTCAGTCTTATTTTGCATTGTATCCGCTGACTGCTTTTGCCACATCTTTTCTTAGTATGAAAGCCATCCTATTTCTTCTTGTCTTTTCATTCCCTGAGTAGAACACTGTGTAGTTGTCTGATTCAAACATTCCTGTTCATTTTAACTCACTCACCCCAAGTACTGCTATATTCATGCATTGCATTTCCATTTTTACTATGTCTAGCTTCCCTTGGCTCATGCTCCTCACATTTCATGTCCTTGTCTTATGTGTAATGCTGCTTTGGATGCTATTTGCCTTTCTAAAGGTGTCTGCTATTTCTCATCTTTCTTATGCCCTTAGCTAATCTTGCAAATGTCATATCCCTTTATCTGTCCCTCCTTCGCTTTCTGTTAAAGCTCTGATCCCACCTGTGTCTCACTTGGGGTGTCTCATCATAGGGTTTACTAGGTGATGGGGTTACACAAGGAGGGCCACCTTTACCTCCCTGTGTGCATTGCCAACCAATGTTAGCTATGGTGTCACAATTCACTTTTGTCAGTGACACCCACCACTACTGCTGCTGCCCAGTAGCTATTTGTCTCCCTATAGTATTCCTCCTGCCACTGTTGTTATTCCACAGCTCAGCAGGAGGACAAAGGAGGACCAACAGAGAGGCAAGGGGACTGGGAAAAGCACCATCAGAACCCAGACTCCACCCCCTTAGCTGAGCCAGATAACAGGCAGGCAAGTGGAGGAAGGAAGAAAGTGACCAGCTATCTCTGCCTTCCCCCAACCATGGAGAAAGAAGTGAAGGAACTAAATAAGGGAGGGGTGGGGATGGGGATGGTCTAAAGGAAGAGGACACAAGGAAAGGGAAGGAGGGAAACCCAGGGAGGCATAAGGGGATGGGTAGGAAACAAACACACAACAACAGGGGCCTCTGGAGATCTCAGCAAATGATGTCATCACATTCTGTATCTGGCTACAGGGACATAACCAGCTGCTTTCCCAATACCCCTATCTCCACCAGCCTCAGAATGTTGCGGGAGCACTGCAGTGGCTCAGCAGTACTTCATGGTGGTGGTATTTGGAGGGTGCAAGAGAGTATCAACATCAGCATCAGCAACAAAAACAACAAAGACATCTTCAGGCATAAGTCTAACATACACTTGTACAATCAGCTCTTCGTATCCACAAGGGTTCAGTTCCAGGCCCCTACATGAAGTGCAAAACCTGCATGACCTCAAGAATCATGCCGCCATTCTTCCCAATGGTGGCACGATGAGCACATGACTCCATTGGTGCAACTGCATGCATATTTCACGTTTGGGAAAAAGGCAAGCTCGCAGAAAAGGAGAGTCAACTGGATATGCCACTAACAAGATGCTAGCCTTTGTACTGTCTAAGGTCTGAGTTTCAGTCCATGGCAGATCCTTGCAGGTCTGGAAAGGACTCTGGACTACACTGTACATTGCCTACTTAGTTACACAAATATGAATTAACTAATGTTCCTGGCCCGACCTCTCCCCAACCCACTTTACCAGGTGGTAGTCACACTGAAAGATAGTGGTTCAGCTGGTTGTTGAGCCCAGGAAGATGAGATTTCCTTCTCTCTCACACCAGTAAGCAAGGATGTGAAAATCGAAAGCAGGACTCCTGTCACAATTCCTTGTTGCAGTTTCATTTGTTGGCAGGAGCGAGCTGGAAATGTCATCAAGAGCTGAACAGACCTTCCTCACTTGCTCAAGTGCAGCTGCTGTCAGGTAAAGGAGGTTTGGGAAGACATTTACAATTGTGCCAATAGAGTCATGATTGTGACTATACAGAGTAGTTATAGATCTGTAACTCTAGATTACAAATTTGTAACTGCAATACAGAATGCCATCCCCCATCTGAAAGCTAGGAGGTCTTCTGCCATAATCCAGGAATATGATCTTGTTGAAGACAGTTTTCTGTAATAATTAAAATGGATTTTGTTCCTTCTGTTTTCATAGGGTTGGCCTGAAATGAAGTTAGTCATACTTGTGGTCCAATTAAAACCATGACTAACTTGTCCAACTGATTTTACAGGGACTGAAGCATAACTAGCTAGATCCAACCAACAGCACTGCTATGGTAATAATTACACAAGCAAATAATGTCTGTAGCCATTCTTGCTATCTGTATTTCTCTTCAACGATTAATCTGGCAAATGGCAGGTGGGAAACTGCTGGGAAGCTATTAAAGATTTGCTGTGATTGGGAAGTATAGTGGTGTTGAGAGTGTCCAGCAGTTCAGCACCTTTACTGAACTGTTTAACAACATGGTGAGTAGCCGATGTGAAGGCCAGCACTTCAGATGTGCAGAGTGGAAGCAAAAAAGGATGCAAGGGTGATGGTGGCTACAGGATAACAGGTACTGTGGTCTCCAAAAGTATTTTCCCCAAGCTTTGGGTGAGTTGGAAAGGGTTTTGTTCTTCCACTAGCTGTAACAATCTTAAACTCTTTAGGAAAATGTAGTATAAATAGAGTAAGTTGTGACTTCTTTCTAAGTGTATGCATATGATAGGTATTTTACTCTGTTAAATCAGAAATCAAGATGCTGGTTATAACATTTAAAGTCCTATAGAATTTGGGCGCAGGCAACATGAAAGACTGTATTAACCTATAGAGTTGTGATTCCCAAACTTCCAGGTGTTTTGGACTTCAACTCCTAGCAGTCCCAATCAGCTTGGCCAACAGTCAGGAATTCTGGGAGCAAAAGTCCAAAACATCCGGAGGGCCAAAGTTTGGGAATGACTGCTATAGAACCTGGAAAAGTTTTAAGATCTGTGTTCGAGGGCTTTCTCTTATTTATTATTTATTTGAAGGATTTCTCCCACCACCATCATAGGCATGCTTAGTGAGAACATGGATAAAAGCCTCCTAACTTGTGGAATTCCCTTCCTCAGGAGATCCCGTTGGCTCCCTCCCTGCTGTCTTTCTACCAGCAGACAGACCTTTTCATTTTCCCAGGCCTTTGCTTTTGAACTTGTTGCAGCAGATGAAGCTTTTATCACACATGTGGGTGTGTGTCATGTTTGCATTTTATTGTATCATATGTGTATTTTTCCATCTGTTTTAACTAGTTTTTAAAAAGAGAATTGTGATTTCACTTTTTTTTTACATTTGTATTGTTTTTTAAAGTTGTAACTTGTGCCGGATGAGATCCATCTTATTACCACTCTTGACTGCTTCAAAAAAGCAGTAAAGACAGATCTCTTCTGGTAGGCCTTCCCGGAATAATCTCCCGGCTCTTTAAATTGGCTTCACTTGCTACCCCGTTTCCTTGGCCGCCACTGCCTGTTTTAATCTTGTTGCTGGTTTATTTGATGCCTTGGTTTTAGTTGATTGTTTTAATATTGTTTAAGTTTAATCTATTTTTAAGGGGTGGGCAGGTTGGGGGGGTTGACTTGACTTGACTGATGTGTTTTACTCTATATTGTTTTAATTTATTGTACACTGCCCCGGTTGCTGAGCAGAGGGGTGGGTTAGAAATAAATTATATTATTATTATTATTATTATTATTATTATTATTTTGTTTTTAATTATTGTAAGCTACTTTGAATCCTGTGTTGGGAGAAAAGAAGTATGTAAATAAAACAAAACAAAACAAAACAAAAGTTACACATGGGCTCAGGAGTGCATTGCAAAGATGTAGGCCAAATGCTGCTCCTTTTTGAGGCAGCAAAAAGCCACCCTTAGCTGGCGTGGCTCTTTTGTGCCCCTTTGGCACAGCATGTCTGCATGTCTGCATGTTGTGCCAAAGGGGCACCCTGACACCACGTGCCATGTGATCAGGTGCATAGTGTCGGGGCAGAGTCAGGGTGGCTTGGCCCCACCCCAACTCCACCACCAGGCCGGCCTAAAGCACCCGTCTGCATTGGTCCTGACAGTATATTTTTCTGTGTAGCACAATACTGAATGAAAGTTACATAATAATAATAATAATAATAATAATAATAATAATAATAATAATATAAGATCAGAAATGCCTGTCTCTGGGTGCTGCGGAAAACAAGCTTGCTCCATCCTCAGTGTGGCACCCCTTCAAATACTTAAACAGGGCTATTATATCACCTCAACAGTCTCTTTTCCAGGCTAAACATACCCAGCTCCCTAAGTCGTTCCTCATAGGGCTTGGTTTCCAGACCCTTCACCATTTTAGTTGCCCTCTTTTGAACACTCTCCAGTTTCTCCACATCCTTTTTGAATTGTGGTGCCCAGAACTGGACACAGTATTCCAGGTGAGGCCTGACCAAAGCAGAACAGAGTGGCACTATTACTTCTCTTGATCGAGACACTATACTTCTATTGATGCAGCCTAAAATTGCATTGGTCTTTTTAGCTGCTGCATCGCATTGTTGACTCATGTTCAACTTGTGGTCTACCTGGATTCCTAGATCCCTTTCACATGTAGTCTCATTCAGCCAGGTGTCCCCCATCATATATCTGTGATTTTCATTTTTCCGCCCTAAGTGCAGTACCTTACATTTCTCCATGTTGAATTTCATTTTGTTAGCTTTCGCCCAACTTTCTAGTCTGTTCAAGTCATTTTGAATTTTGATCCTGTCTTCTAGGGTATTAGCTACTCTCCTAATTTGGTGTTGTCTGCAAATTTGATAACTATGCCCCCAATACTGTCATCCAAGTCATTAATAAATATATTGAATAGCACTGGGCCCTGGACAGAGCCCTGTGGCACCCCACTGGTCACTTCTTTCCAAGTTGAAAAGGAGCCATTGTTGAGCACCCTTTGGGTTCGGCCAGTCGACCAATTACAAATCCATGTAACTGTTACTTTGTCTAGCCCACATTTTACCAGCTTGTTTGCAAGAATGTCATGGGGAACCTTGTCAAAGGCCTTACTGAAATCAAGATATACTATATCCACAGCATTCCCTTCATCTACCAAGCTGGTAATTATATATATATATATATATATATATATATATATATATATATATATATATATATAAAAGATCAGATATGTCTGGCATGACTTGTTTCTCTGAAACCCATGTTGACTTTTTGTGATTATGGAATTACCTTCCAGATGTTCACAGAACACTTTTCAACGGTGCCAGTTCTCCTTATTGGGTAGGGGAGGGAATAATCTAATGCCGTGTTGGCAAACCTATGGCATGCGAGCCAGAGATGGCACACCATTTTCCTGGCACGCGGAGTGGGGGAAGAGGAAGAAAAGGTGCACACCTGTTCCTCCTCCTCCTGGGCATTCAGCTGCCTCATTTGCCTGCTTGTTTTCAAACAGGAAGGTGCGGGGGGAGAAGTCCCACCCCATAGCATGGAATGCCTACCCCGGAAGTCCTGCTCCCCCTGGAAATCCCACCTCTGGTATGGGGTAACACTCGGAGCTGGAAGGCAATTTAGTTTGCGCACTAGGTACCTAAAAGGTTCACCATCATTGCCCTAATGCCTTAGCCTCTCCTTCTGTGAATGGTGTGTAGGAGCCCCAAAGAAACAGCAAGCAAATGGACAGTAACCTTCAGAGAGGCCCATGGGAAGAGCACCACATTCAAATACTTCACCACTACACATACAACTGCCCCCAAATAGAAAACTGGCTTTGAGGGTCTAAATAGGGCTAGTGACATGAAATATAACTCATTTGTGCTTCCTCTTCCTTTGTTGTTCAGTATCCAAATCTGTGTAAAGTCCTTTGTCATTTGAAAACAAGCAGGCAAACCCATACTTGCAGAATACATTTTAGAGCATGTTTTTTCCTAGCTCTTTCTGTTTCCTGTTTCTATTTCTACCTGAAAAAGGAAGTGTTAACTGTGAACAGGGCACTGGTCTTGGACAAACTTGGCACAGAGACTGAGACTAAACAAGCTTTTTCTTTCTTTCCTTTTTTGGTGTTCCTTTATGAGGTTGTTAAATGACTGTATTCTCACTTCCAGTGGTCACTGGTGCTGCAGTCGACTTCCTTTCTCATGGGAACACTTAGTAGAAGGCAGCCAATGAAGGCAAGGGGAAATGTAATGATAAAATACACAGTTCTGCTTTTTTTTTTTTTTTCAAATCCTTCAGAAGCATTGAGATAATAACTTGAGCTTGCAGGGAAAGCAGAATGCAAGCTTGTCAAATATTTTGAAATCTGGTTGGGGCTTATCCAGGAGGACAAAGCCATTTAGAATGAGCTTTATTCTATTATGTTAATGAAATGGTTAATTCTATTGCCATAGCAACAAAGAACAGTCATGATAAAAAGCTAAAGGTCTCCATATAATGGCTGAGACAAGGTCTCTAGTTCTAAGCTGATTTTAGTAGCTGCAATAGAAGCGATATGCATTTTCAATATCATCTTAAGTGTTCATATCAAAACCCTCTTGCTTAATCCAATAAATAGACCAGTAGCATAAAGTAGCATATATGTTTGCACATTTACAACTCAACAAAAGAGGTTTAGCACTACACAATCATAGCAAAGGATCTTGAGCAATGATGGAGAGGGCAGGAGGGATTGTTGAGCAAGAGTAAATCTGAAAAGAACATATTGCAAAGCAGGATAGCTGTCAAACATATGTAACCCTATTAAATTCCAAAAAGAGAGAAGAGTTTGAGAGGGAATTACATCTGAAATTGAAGAGATTGTCTCTGATTCTTTTTGTTACCTTGTCTCTGCTAGTGGTCTTGAAACCACTATGAGAGGGTTTGGGGATGGGGAAAGGAGGGGTGGATATGTAGACTGGATTTTGGTGATGAGCAGTGGCTTAAAATATAGGAGCAGTGTCCTATGATAGACTTTTGCTAATAAAACAATGATACAGGAGGGCAGAATCTTTGCAGTCCTGCCCACCCCTACTCTTGTTCTATAAGCAACATTTCTGGAGCTATTTTCCAGTGCTCCAAAAGCTGAATGGAGCAAGAAGGGAAAGAAAATCCCATCACATTGGTGCTGCAAAGGCAACATGGTACTGGCAACAATTACTAGCTGGGAGGTATTTAGCCCATCTTTCACTTTTAGTCTCTTGCCTACCTATCCTCACCAAATCCAACTTCTTCCTGCCAAGCAGAAAACACTGGGATGGTTGACAAGAAACATGAACAGGACTGGATCCTGAATAATGAAGGGCAGGACATGGTAAACTGACATTTCAGTTAATTCTTTCAACATGGCAGTTGTCATCTTCCTTGAAAATCTTTCCCATCTTCATTGCTAAACTAAAAATAAATAAATAAATAAAATAGAGAAGTATTCTTATTAACAGAGGGGCTGAACTGATCAGGGCACAAATTTATATTAAGATTTAATTCCCCCATTTCCTATTGAGAAAGTACAGGTTGCTCAAGGATGTATCTGGCACTTTTTATTCCAGAGATTTTTGGTTCCAGAGTTAACTTTTGTGTTCTAACAATATTTATAAGGATGAGTTTAAAAAACATACATACTTGGCAATTAAAAAAGTTCTTGCCAAATAAAAGGTGAGTTTGTGTAAGGAGAGGAGCAATGCCATATTTAGCTGGATATGTAATTTTTAAACAAGCCCACCAAAATATTAATGGGGGGGTAAAATCTCAAATGAAGCCAAGTACCAGTAAGAGTTTTGACAGATAATAAATTAAAGAGAAGATTTAGACTGTCTGACTGCCAAGATTTAGTGAGGAAAGAGAGCTAATTCTGCCAATTTTAAAGTTTGGCTGAGCCCAATTAGTTTTTTTATCTCTCAAAAAGTTAAGAGTTAGGGAGTTCTACAAAAACATAAATCCTAGTAATTAGTACCTGATTTCCATGCATTCATCATGTTGATTTTATGTTATTTAGATTTTTAGCTCTACCCAAGGAAGTCTTGCTGGCTGAGATCTGAGTAATGTAACTGGCTTTTTCAATGCAATAATTGTGAATAGCAGAGCTTGGAAATAATTTTTAAAAATCAGTTAGTTACAATTATAGTTCAGTTAAGTACAGTTCAAAGAAAAACTTACATTTTAAAAATTTGAATTATATCTGAAATTGAAGAGATTATCTCTGATTCTTTTTGTTACCTTGTCTCTGCTAGTGGTCTTGAAACCACTATGAGAGGGTGTGGGGATGAGGAAAGGAGGGGTGGACAAAGAGGGATGATCGGACAAGGAGAGCAGGAAGGAACATGTAGACTGGATTTTGAGGATGAGCCCTGGACTAAAATATAGGAGCACTGTCTTATGATACAACACTAATCAGCCATCACCAACATTTTGTGAAACCACAGCCCTGTAACTGTAAATGTAGCTGTTAACTAAAAATTACAGCTACAGTGCAAACTAACTAATGCAAAAGGAGTGCTTGTTCCTCATGAAGTCACAATCTTAATGCAATTTAGGGGCTAGGCACACGGGCAAAAAGGAGTGCTTTGAGGGTGACTTGTAGGTGTGGCCTTTAGACGACGCATGCCTAAAAGTCTCCAGGAAAGCACCCTCTAGCTGTCATATGTCGAGAAAAACTGCTCCAAAAAAGAGCTGCTTTTTTCCGCTCCTTTGGTGAAGATGCACACCTTCGCATGTGTGTATGTATGCAGCAACACTATATAAATGCACTGTCGCACGTGTGGTGGAAATTGACTTGGCGATCCAGAGCATGCGCCTTACGATGCAAACTTTAATTTAAAGCACCCTATGCTTCCAGGTGTGGATGTATTGATGCAGGTGTGCTTGAATATTAGAACCCTAACCCCAGTTATAACCCTACGCATGCACCCTAGCAATTATCCTCTGTTATGACAATAAATGCATTCTGTTGGATGTACGCTTGCTGTCAGCATGCACAGCAGTTTGTATGAAAGAGGCTTTTGTGATCTCTTCTGTGAAGGTGTGCAGGTGTGCATAAGTCCTGCACACCATTTCCTGGCATGATGGGGGGGGGGGGGCTCCTGGACTAACGCTTGTCCATGTGTCCTGTTGATCATGTCCCTTGCATGACCACCAGCTTCATGTATCAAGTCTGTCCACACAAACCTCCATTGCATGTACTTCTCCCCTCCCCCCAATCTGTGTGGGACATGTTTTGTGGAGGATGATGGAGTAGGTGCCTTTTCAGTTGACAAACCCATTCCTTCACCGCAAGGGTGGAACAATCAGACAGTGGCACTTGTCTACTGCACCCACTCCAGGTCACCTTTTCCTGTCTGTCTGCATAGCCTTAGTTATGCTTGCATTATTGGAAAAAATAACTAATTACAAGTAGTTCATTATTTGTAACAAGTACCTTCACGCTCTGAAGAACATTCATATCTGTTTGATGGAGTGGATCATAGAATCACAATATGATTGAAAGGGGCCGCAAGGGCCATGTAACCATGGGAGGCGTTTGATTCTTGGTAAGATATTGCTGATATCCTCTATACCCTAATCACTAAGGGCTGGATTCATAGTTATGTGCAACTGAGCTGATAGAATCAGACTTTCTTCTCATCAAGGCAGCTCTTCCAGCCTCCTGAAAATGTAACACATGGGTCAGAGGCCCCTGAAGAATGGAGAGAGCTGTGGTGTGTGTGTGTGTATAAACTGTGGAGAGGAACCTTCGAGAGATCTAACCAAGTAGTCTAGAATGTTTACTGTGAACCATTTAGGACAGCATCAGTATTGGTTATTTTATAGTGATAAAATTGTCTCCTGAATGCTAAGCAGTTAAATCAATCCTCTCTCCTGGAAGAAGTTCCAGAAGCACATGGTGGCATGTTTTGCTCAGTTTAGCAGTACTGCCCATTTCCGATGCAATATATATATAAGGGGTGATAAATATGTGGCTGAGGGGACCCAAGGGCACTCTTGCAACATTATCACACAAGCCCCATTCTTGCCACAATTGCATTGCAAAAGTAAACAGATACCTACCCTCAGTTTTGCACATCCCCTCAATAGCACGACTGGTTGCTTCAGCCACTGACAGTCCTTAACATTTCCTTCTGGACTCCCCCTTAAGCATGCCTCCCTGTCCTATTGCCTTACTCACCCTGCTTTTAGTGACTTTTTATTTATAGTTTTAGTTTTTCTTGTAATACAATTTAGTGAAACAAAGAAAAAGAAAGGAAAGAAGGAGGGGAAAAAAGAAAACAAAACTAGCCTGTTTGGAGATAGTGAGAAGGGGGGGAGAGGGAGAGAGGAGGAGACTGAGACCAGGGAGTGCTTAAGTGCACTGATAAGCGGTATAGAAATGTACTTGCTATTGCTATATGACTACTCAATCTTGAGACTTCAGCTGGAAAAAAATTGTCACTCCAGAGAACTAATGCCACATCAGCATAATTGGGAGCTTATTGATGGGTATTCCCCATCAATGGCAAGGGACACTCTAGCCATGCTTTGGATGCACAGCAGGAACAGTTCTGAGGTGACATCATGTGCTAAGCATCACCAAAGGTGCTATTATCCTACTTTCATTCTGATTTAAAAGGTTTGTGTGATAGTCTTTACTCACATTGACTGAAGTGTGTTTGTGTTCATTTTTAAACACATACACACAATGCCTTTATTAGTCATGCATAGCTTTATCCCGGTATAGCTGGTTTCATGCATATTCTTTTTCTCCGAAATAGATAACAGACCTCTGAAATGTCTTTTTTTCTGAGCCAAGACCTTTAATTTCTTTAGAATCTTTGAAATGATCAACAACCCCCTAAGCAATCGTAACCCATCTATAACAATATTATGCAGTGAGTGAGCAGATTAATAAGTTCTGTAGGTATAGTGGCATATTTGGGGTTACATCATTCACAATATTTGGCAATGCTGGCAGTTCTTGGATTATCTGTCTCCATATGTCAGAAAAAGCCAGTGATCCAATTTAGTGTTGATTCCTACCATCTACCCTCTTTTCTTTTTTACACTAAGGACATCAGTTGTGAATTAAGAATTCTCAACATTTTGGCAAGGAGTTTCATATGGTACCATAAACAATTATAGCACCCAAGAACAAGATAATACTCCAGAGCAGGTGATCTGTTTAATGGGGCCTCTTGAGGTCCTCATGGGAAATTGCAAGATAGAAAGAGCATTTTGATATGGCTTGGAATACAGCCACTGTGTTTTCCCCTACCTCTGTTTTTATTGACAACACAAGAGACAGAGCTTGTTATAAAACAGTCTTGCTACAGGATCTGCAGATAAGAGTATATTGTTTGTGCAGAAGATCCTTGAAAGAGATCAAGAAATTGCACACAAAACTTCAAAGTACGCATCTAGAATGTTCTCAAAGAAAATAGTGGGTTCTCAAGGTGAGCATTTTTCATCTGAATTAAGAACAAGATGTATCAGTAAGATCTAGGCAGACGGTCCTCACTCCTTTGCAACTGAGCTGTATTTTTTTCCATCTGAATGTGTGGAAATACTCCAAGTGATTATAGACAGTGAATGAAAATATTGTTTGCTAACTGAACTGTTAAAATGTGACTAATAAAGAGTCACATAACATGGAAACAGTTGACCTTTGTTGGAAATGTTGTTTGATTTTGAATACTTTCTAAAAACTAGATGATCTAGAAATTTTACAGCACTATTGAAATAATAAAAAATACATTTGTTTTAAAAATGGTTAGACATTTGCCTTGATACATTCATTTTTCTAAACAAGAAAGGAAGCTAGGCCTTTCCTTTGGCATACCAGATGCCACCAGATTAGTTCCAAGAAAAGTGTGGAAGTTGAGTGGTTCAATAACCAAACTATAAACTGAGTTAGGGGCTATGCAGACAGGCAGCTCTGGGCCACCCCTGCTAATGGTGGATCGGGGCTCTGGAAACCCCACGCCATGGCTCTAATCCTCCCTTTTGCCACCCCTAAAAGAGGGGCAAAATGCCACTCCTTTTAGGGACGGCAAAAGGCCACCCTAAGAGCTGGTGTTGTGGCTCTTCTGAACCCTTTTGACGTGCGTTACACGCTGCATCAGGAGGATCCGGATGCTGCGCGCCATGCATATGGGCACACGGCGTCAGGATGGCATCAGGATGGGGTTGGGGCAGCCAGTGTGTGGCTGCCCTGCCCCAACTCCACCCCCAGGCCAGCCCTTTAGGCCAGTCTGCAATGCCCCTTAGTTTGACAAAATACAATCTTAATCTTCAGCAGTTTCTTTGACTTGCTTATCCTTTCCATGTATATATAGCCCCTCTTCCAACCAATACATACACCATAGGCTCAAGTTGGTAGGAACCTCTAAGTTGCCCAAGTACTGCTTAGGACTGTTGGTGGTGAGGGAAATGACACAGGTGTCCCCTGCGCCAAATCCCTTACTTAACCCGACAACAGCCTGCTGTGACGCATTTAACAACTTCTTTGCAGATAAAATCTCTCAGATAAGAGCCGACTTAGATGCCACTATTGTAGCAGAATCTATAGGCGAGATGTCCAGCGACTCCGTCGATGAAGTTATCCTGGATCAGCTGCAATCTGTGAGTACCGAGGACGTGGGCAAGCTGCTTGGTAAGGTGAGGAAAATGACCTGCCCTCTCAACCCTTGCCCATCATGGCTGGCCGTCCGGGGGAGGGGGATGCATTGAGGAGATTCCTCATGGATATCATCAATGCATCCTTCAGGGAAGGACATGTTCCATCTTGTTTAAAGGAAGTGGCTGTTAGGCTGCTTCTGAAAAAACCTTTCCTGGACCCCCTGGATATGAGTAACTACAGGCCTGTTTCTTTGTTGCCATTTTTGGGCAAGGTAAACGAGAGGGTGGTTGCTCTTCAGCTCCAAGCTGTCTTGGGTGAAACCGATTATCTAGACCCATTTCAAACTGTCTTCAGGACAGGCTTTGGGGTGGAGACTGCCATGGTTGCCTTGACCGACGATCTGCGTCTGAGCATCGACAGGGGTAGTGTGACCCTGTTGGTGCTCCTAGACCTCTCAGCGGCTTTCGACACGATAGATCATGGCATCCTCTTGGACTGCCTGAGGGGGTTAGGTATCGGGGGCACTGCATTGCAGTGGTTCTGGTCCTTCTTCTCAGGTAGGTCCCAGAGGGTGCTGCTCAGGGACAGTAGCTCTAGTAAGAGGGAACTCACTTGTGGGGTCCCTCAGGGAGCTATTTTGTCCCCAGTGTTATTTAACATCTATATGAAGCCGCTGAGTGAGATTATATGGAGTTATGGTGCTGGGTGTTATCAGTACGCTGATGACACCCAAATCTATTTCTCCGTGTGTCGTTCGTCGGCCTTGAATTCTAATGGCATCTCCTCTCTCAATGAATGTCTTCGGGTGGTAATGGGCTGGATGAGTAAAAACAGATTGAAACTGAATCTGGACAAGACGGAGGTGCTCACGGTAGCGGCCCCGAAACCAAGAATCGGGTTGCAACCTCCAGTCCTGGATGGGGCCACACTCTCCTCCAGTGACTGTGTTCACAGTCTGGGGGTGCTCCTTGACTCATTGCTCCTGATGGCTAATCAGGTAAATGCGACAGTCAGGAGCGCCTGTTATCAACTTCGGCTGATACGCCAGCTGCGCCCTTTTCTGGAAGAGATCTCGAGACTGTTGTGCATGCGCTGGTAACCTCACGCCTTGATTTATGTAATGCGCTCTACATGGGGCTACCCTTGTGCTTGGTTTGGAAATTACAGCTGGTACAAAATATGGCAGCCAGGCTTGTCTCGGGAACATCTAGGAGGGACCACATTACTCCTGTTTTGAGGTCCCTCCACTGACTGCCTATCAGCTTCCGGGCCCAGTACAAGGTGTTGGTTATCACCTTTAAAGCCCTAAATGGCTTGAGTCCAAGCTATCTCAGGGACCGTTTCCTCACATACAATCCTCCCCACGCTCTCCGCTCCTCTGGGAGGAATTTGCTGCAGCCTCAAATATCAAGGCTTGCTGCTACCTCCCAGAGGGCTTTTTCAGTTGTTGCCCCGAAACTCTGGAATGGCCTGCCGGATGAGATCTGTCAGTTAACATTGTTAGACAGCTTTAAAAAGGCTGTCAAGACGGATCTCTTCTGGCAGGCCTTTCCAGATTAATTATCCCAGCCTCGGGAACTCCCACCCCCAATGATCTTCACGTGGCCCCATCTACTGATGGATGAAGAACATTGCCTTGGGCCAATCTTGTGCTTTGTATTTTTTTTTCCTTTTAATTGTTCGAATTTGTAGTTTTATTCTTCATTTGATTTAATACTGTTTTAAGGGGGGGAGGGATTGTATTTTGGGATATATTGTATGGTTTTATTGTTGTAAGCCGCCCTGATTGGGTCCCTAAAGGGCGGGATAAAAATAAATTTTATTTATTTATTTATTTATTTATTATTATTATTATTATTATAAAAAGATGAAGCCATATAAAGGTCTGATTATAATGTCAATATAATCATGTGGATCTAGTCATATAATGAGGAAGGGAGATTCCCCTCTCTAGCAATATTACTTCTAAATGACATGAGATTGATGGTGATGTAGATTGCCCTCTATCCAAATGGTGGAGACATAATCTTAAATATGTTATTCATGAAGAATTGAAAGTTATGTGTTGGGATTTTATTTCTGATGCAAAAAAATAATATTAGCAAAAATGAAGGGGAAAAATCAACATAGTTATGGGCAGAACCCTAAGAAAAGGAAAAATTAAATATAAAAGATATATTTTTATATTTTAGCCTGCTTTTTTTACCAGACAAAGGGTCCCATAAAACAGGTAAAATAATGCTTGCTCTTTCATGCTCCCATTTATTGGTGTTTTTTATATAGCTCAGATAATTTCTGTATGATGACTGCAATTAAATTTTAAATAATTAGTGATGAGGTCAACATGGCTAAGAGAGTCAGCATGGTGTAGTGGTTTGAGTGTTGGACTAGGACACTGGGGGACCAGGGTTTGAATCTTTGCCCAGCCATGGAAACCCAATGGGTGACCTTGGGCAAGTTGTACTCTCTCAGCCTCAGAGGAAGGCAAGGGGAAACCTCCTTCGAACAAATTGTACCAAGAAACCCCTGTGATATCTTTGCTTTAGAGTTGCCATAAGTCAGAAATGACTTGAAGGCACAACAGCAACAACAACAGACATGTCTATGCCAGAATCCTGTATGGTAGTTACAGATGCATAACCTGTAGTGCACTTGAGACTGTTTAACATTCATAATCCCTACATAGACCCTAGTAAACTAGGGGCTATGTAGGGACCATGAAAGCCCCACTGAGACTGAAGGGTGTCTCTTCCCCTGTCACTAGGGAAATAATTAGTTCCCACCCCTCTTGCACAAGTGTTCTCCAGCATGAGGGAGAATTGTGATAGGGTCCTTCTTCTGCCTATTGCACTAGATCTTTCATGAAAGGCGGAAGAAATCGTAGTCAGATGCTGACTACGAGCAAGAGGGGAAGAGACCCCTGCCAACTGCAGTGGTTGCTTCCTGGAAAGTGGGGATTTGGGGGTTGAGCTGTAATTCACTGCATAGCACTGTGACTAAGTGAGTGCGATAAACTTACAGATATGTAAATCCCACATAGGATTCCAGCCAACTATATTTAGTAGGAAGAGGCCAAGCCAAAAATGACCCCAATCAGTGAAAATGTGTGGGCAGTCTTGATTCTCCCTGCACATGTAAACAAGTGCTGAATTGGGTTGTAAGTGCACAATAGTTTTTGAATACTGAAGGTGCTATAATCTTGTTCCCTAGAGCAACACATTCATAGTTCACTATTCTCTGCACTTAAATAGGTTTTGCAAGTTCTTGTAGAGCTTCAACTCCCTTCCTGCCCCACAAAACCTGTTTAAGGAGCTTATCACACAGATAATAAAACCGGCTTACCTGAGCCAGCTTAAAATTTAAAATGGGTGGCATCCTAATGTTATCAGAAGGATTTAGCCGCCGAATCCGCCACCCAGGTCCATCCCGGGTCCGTCGCTGCTCATAGGGGCACTCCGGTAGCCATTTCCTTAGGCCGGAAAACTCCCAGCTCCAAAAAGAGGTGCATTGAGTGCCCCTGCGAGCAGGGATGGACCCAGGCTGGACCCGGGCAGCGGATTCAGCGGCTAAATCCTTCTGATAACATCAGGATGCCGCCCGTTTTAAATTTTAAGCCGGCTCAGGTAAACCAGTTTTATTATCTGTGCGATAAAGTCATAACTCGGGGCAAAGAAATCCGTATGTAGTTTTACTTATTTTATTGGCCTCCAGCCTCTGCTGTAAACATAAATTCACCAAGATAGAATGATTGGATTGAATGGGAATGTTTGAGAGTAAGTGATCAGAAAGCAGTGTCTTCATTTTGGAGACCTTGGAATGCCACTAAATAGCAAATGCAAATCACCATGTCATGCTTAAAAATGAAGTTTAGAGGAACACATATAAAACCAGGCTGCATAATGCTCCTTAATTCTGATTTATTTATTACTATGTAAAAGTACAGAAATTCAAACACAAACATTATTTAATATGCATAATCAAAATTCAGTGTGTTCAGCTGATGGCAGAGAGTAAATAAATGAATAGATTTGTTGTTTATTATTTTAAACATTTATTCATTTTTTTTGGTGGTTCCTTCACTACAAAGAAGCTAGCAAAGTATCAGTATACAAAAATTCCCAACTGAGAATGAGAAATAAAATGATGCTAACATGCTGTTCCAGAATAGTGGGAAATCCATGCTTCTTTTTTATTGCAGCTTTACTGTAAGCAAACACACTACCTATTTAAAAATCTAAGGGGGAAAAAAGTACAGCTGTTAGCATAATATTGTTGTAAGTTTCAAATGTGTTCTATTTTTGTGTAATAAATACTCAAAAATAGGACACATCTTTTCCAACATACGACAATAGTATGTTGACAATATTTACTTAAGAGTTTAATATCTTAATTGGTTATGTGTGTATTTGCAGGAAAATGGGTAGCTAAAAATAATTTTTCACATAATTAAAATATTATTTAGGGCCTTTGCAGACTGCCAAAAATAGTGCACATTAAATTGAGGCACTGCCCTGGCTCAGTGCTAGGGAGTCATGGGAATTGTTTCTTTTTCTGGGATGTTGAGCCTTCTCTGTCAGAGAGCTCTGGTGCCACAATAAATTACAGTTCCCATGATTCCCTAGCACTGAGCCAGGGCAGTGCCTCAATTTAATGTGCACTATTTCTGGCAGTCTGCAAAGGCCCTTAGTCTCTAATAGGCACTGATACACCTCTTGCTAATTACAATATTTCAAAAATATTGCATATTTTTATTGCATTTATTACCATTATATTTATTATAAACATATATTGCAACAGGAGTACTGTGAGATCAGTATATAAGTGAAACCATAAGTATTTAACTTGCACTTGGGCAATGGGACATCTCCTTAGAGTTTATCACACTCACATTTGTTAACAATCTGGGCACTGCCTGGGGATGTGCGTGAACAAGGGAAAACAAATTTTTATCAGAATCAAAATAGTTGGCAAGCTGTCCTCATGCCATCATTCGACCACAACCCATTCCCGAGCCGCACTCAGCGAGCTGATTTTGCAAGGATGGAAGCTTTCCGGCTGAGTAAAATCAGCCGGCTCATCAGCCAGCTCCATGAGCGATGGCATGGAGACTGCTAATTGTTTTAAGTGTGATAAAATCCATTTTCCCTTGGTCATGTGTGCTCACGCACGTCCCCAGCCAGTGCCCAAATCATTAAGAAAATAGAGTGCGATAAACTCCCTTGTTTCTTTCTCATTTCCCATTTGCTGTGGAAGATCTCCCTACTATTCAGAACAGATTTGGAATACACAAGGGAAGGTAGAATCTGTTCTGTCAGAGCTTTCCATTTTACTGCGAGATGGCCAGCAGAGGATATAACCTATAATTATTATTTTTGCTAACTGTGTGCTGAGATTTCCACTCCCAACCATCCATATGTGTAGAATTAATCTCCACATGCTATTAGTAAGACCTGCCCTCCTGCTGTTGCTTCCATCTGAGCATGCTACTATTGGATATGAATAACACACTTTCTCATTCCCCACAATGTGAAGGAGTCCTGTATGTTTAACATTCATCAGATTGTCTGTTCCTGTCTAGGTCCCAGTGCACAGCATGTTCATTATCTTTTTAGAGATAAGATGTGTGCTGGGTCCCTGCAGAAGTGAGCCCCAGAGTGAAAAATGGGAAGGGGTTCATCTTGTTAAGAGTGGCTGGTACATCTGGCACAAAGATTGCATGCCATTGTGGGAAGAAGAGAACAGCTTTGCAGAAGTCTGTGGGTTCTTGCTCCATACAGGACTGTACATATCCTTCAAGACTGAATCCATGGACTTCCACATTTCTCCATCTCCATATCCACTGAAGCTCTCTCCTTTGTGGGTTTATTTTAATAGTTTCATCTTTGGGTGTTTTTCAAGTCATACACATTGCTTGCATGCACACTTTTCTCCTTTGAATAAGGCACTTTTGTGTTATATGTATGCTGTACATCTGAAATGTGTGCATTTTTCTATCCACATTTTTCAAATGTGTCCATTTTATTGGATGAACCTAGAGCCCTTCAGCAATGTAAGCCTTCCTGAACACAAATGCCTCTGGGCCAGGTCTATCCTGAGTGGTAGGGGACTGGGGGAAGTTCACATTAAAAGGGAATTGGAAGGATCCCACACACATTCCTACTACCATGCATGGGTATGCAGTGGGCACCTTTATGACAATGCTTTGGTACAGTTCTGTGGAGATAGGAAATGCTGAACTTGTTTGGTTCACACAGGATGTTACTGGTATAACCATCCATAATTTCATATATATATATATATATATATATATGGCACTGTGTGCATTGAAGAGAACCTATGAAAGGGTAAAAACCTATCTTCTCAGACTGAAAAATAAAATCATCTTCCAAACAGCACATTAATGCAGCAGTAGTTTGCATAAATCAGATTCCTGAACTAATGCTTATGTTTCAAAGAATAAGGGCTCTCAAGGTTCATTAACAGAAACAAAGAAATCATGCTACCAGCTGAAAAACAGTAAATGGCAAAGAGTGCAGTGTATTTACAAATTCAGTTTTTAGTGCCTAGTCACAGGGAGAATTTAGGGAGAATTAAGGTAATAGATTGCCATATGTTGTAGCCATTGAAACTGCTGAATAGTTCAGAGATACACATTTAAACCCCTTTTTATATCTTTCTGGAATTAAAAAAAACCCCACATACACAATCCACATTGTATTGTTTGTATGTTATGCCGTTAATTACATCTTCTACAAAACAGTTTTAAGAGGAAATGAAATGTGTAATTACTAAATGTTTCCCTGGCAACAAAGTTTGTCTGCATGTCAAGGTTTTCGCTGGTTAGAAATAAACTCCTCTAATTTTATGTGTGTGTTGCGGGGTGTGTGCAAGAGAGAATCATTAAAATAATCAGAACATATCAAGATCTGCAAAAGAAAAAAAAAAGAAAGTTAAACTTCTCAGAAAAGACAAGGACAGGTAGCACTAGATAAACTAACTCTCACTTATCTAAAGACTTAAAAAAAAAGATTGGAAGATACAGCTAACCTTATAATGGCTGCCATCATTAAGTTCTCTCCCCCCTTAACATAGTTGGAGTTGCTGGTACTAATTAGAAAGCAAATCAATAGAATCAAGCAAATGTAAGGTTCACTTTAACTGCTGGTCTGATCACCTTAGCACACTGGGTTCACAGCTAAGGGCAGCCCTCTCTTTGGTTCATAAGGTGTTGTCCTGGAAACCATTCGGATGCAGTCAATAATAGGGCAGACACTGAGACACAGAGTGCAGCCGGTACAACTGTCGGTAACGGTGGGCAGGTGGATTTCTGGATCAAATTGTATAGCCTGCAAGCAGAAATAAACAGCATTGATGTCACTCACAGAAAAGGTCAACAACAACTCGATTTTAGCATCTGCATTGCCTGTAGTTGAGGTGCTTGGAGATATCTTTGTTTGGAATAGCACTGCAGCTTTTGTTAACAATTTCAATGGCAAGGAAAATGCATTTTGAAAAATTAGAAATACAGATGCAAATCTTCTCTTGGTAAATCTCTCCCTCTCCTTCCCAACCTCTCTCACACATAACATACACACAGAGACACAAAAGCACCCCCTCACTCCCACAGTGTAGTTAAAAACAGAATCAAACCTCAGGACAAGGTGTGTGTAGGTGTGTGATATTTAACTTCCATAAAGATATATTGCTTTTCCTTTGAAAAAATCAGTCTTTTATATGATAAGTATCTACTAGCACTGTTGTTGCAGAGATGCTAAACAGCTTAATTCTAAATTAATTCAATGAAAATAATAATAATAATAATAATAATAATTTATATCTTGCTTTCTCCCCAAAATTGGGACTCAAAACAGCTTATGATTTAAAAGCAGAGTACAATTAAAAACATACAAAAGTGATCAATAAAATAGAATTAAACAATTACAATATTAAAACAGATCACTTGTTAAAAATATAATACAATTAAAAAAAGATAAAAGCACTTAAAATAATTTCCACAAATCTTTATAATATTAGTACTAGTACTACTACCACTGCTGCTATTTACTTGCATAAAGCCATCTAAACAGAGGGCCATTTCATACATTCTTGGTGCTTCCAGATGTACATACACTCAATAGTGTGTTGCAACTAGTCTTGTCTCTCTTTGTTTATTTTCTGATCTACATCTTTATAAAAGGCTGGGGAAAATCTTAAATGTACACTTGAAGAAGGTATGTGTCTAAATGGCTCCAGCCATGCCATGCCATGCCATGCCATGCCATGCCATGCCATGCATCAGTCATCTTCTGCAAAACTCAGAGACAACAGTCCTCAAAGAGTGCACTCTGAGGCAGAACTTGGAAAAGTTAATTTTTGGACTATAATACCCTACCAGTTTTTAGACCCCACCTCCCAGACTCTTGTAGCTAGCATTACTGTGGGCAGCAGCAACCATGACAGAAGACTTTCGAGGGATGGGAAAGTGCAGACCTAGAGACTGCATGCTACCCCAATCCCTTTCTTTGTGGGTCTCCCTGCACACTCAAAGCCCTCAGAGTTCCCTTCCCCAATCTAAAACAAAATAAAGCAATTTTTTTTAAACCAAACTGCCCCCAAACACACCAAAATGTGGCAGTTGGGAATGATTTTGCTTCTGAGACTATAAACTGTCCCCTCTCCCTACCACTACCACCAGCTAAAAATAACACTAATGCAAACTGGAAGTTATTTGTGGGTTTAGTTTAACTTAATTTTTGGCATCAGTGAAGTCTGCTCTGGGGAAAGGCGTAAAGACAAAAATTGATCCCGGACCCTTGCACAGTTGGCCTCTCCAAGGATCCATAAAACAGATTCAAGAGGATTGAGGTTATGGCCCATAGGTTGAGCAAACCCTACCTACCAGGGGATCTATCCCTTCTATTGGCCTAAGCAGACTGCCAGAAATAGTGCACATTAAATTGAGGCACTGCCCTGGCTCAGTGCTAGGGAATCATGGGAACTGTAGTTTATTGTGGCACCAGAGCTCTCTGACAGAGAAGGCTCAATGTCCCAGAAAAAAATACAATTCCCATGATTCCCTAGCACTGAGCCAGGGCAGTTAAAGTGAACTCAATTTGCACTATTTCTAGCAGTCTGCAAAGGTCTCCCAAGTTGGCTTCCTCATATTAGGCTGCTGCTACACTGCAGAATTAATACAGTTGGACACTGCTCTAACTGTCATGCCTCCATCCTATAGAATCCTGGGATCTTAGTTTGTTGTGACATGAGAGCTCTCTGACAGAGAAGGCTAAATATCTCACAAAACTACAGATCTCAGAATTCCATAGCATTGAAGCATGGCAGTTAAAGTGGTGTCACATCACCTTTATTCTGCAGTGTAGATGCAGCCTGAGTCATTAAGAGTACAGGATTGTTCAGAGTGTGTGACTTTTTAATAGGTGTGGAAGCCAGTGTGGTATAGTAGTTTGAATGCTGGACTAGGACTCTGGGATACCCAGGGTTGAGTTCCCACTTGGCCCAGAAACCTACTGGGTGATCTTGGGTAAGTCACACACTCTCAGTCAAAGAGAAAGGTAAACCTCCTCTGAATCAAATCTTGCCAAGAAAAACATAGGATAGAGTTCTGATAAGTTGGGGGTGGACCTGAAGACATTTAACAACAAACGACAAACAACATCTATTGTGCTCTGCTAAGAAATTAACTTATCACCACTCTATGCTATCTCATCTGTGCACAAACATGTTTTATTTTCAGTTTCTTCCATTATTTTGGATATATAATATGTTAAATAGCAGTTCTAACTGCATTTGTATTTTTGTTTGTTTCATTCCAGAGTAACTACTTTTAGTATGAAAAAGAGTACTATTCCCCTGTTAAAAATAAAACACCATCAGAACATGATTACTGTTCCAAGCAAACTAAATTATTTTGCACTGTCACGATAAGACATTATAGTACATTTTTATTAGACAATGATGGCATTTGATAACTGTGCTCTGCAAGACAAATTCAGTGCTGGTGCCTCTCTTATCTTCTGTTTCCATAGTTTTCCACTACGCGATGCTTGCTTTTTAACTTCATGTTTACTCACATTAACCTCTTTCCCAGAAAATATCTCTGTGGACTTAGACACGTTGTTCTGCTTCAGGCCCTGATTTTGCAGTAACCTCCTGATATCTAAAAAATGAATGTTACAAATGGTTGCTGCTTGTAGGCACTGCACAGATCATGGGCTTTGCCAACTAACCTTAAGCAGACATAAAATTAGATCTGACCTGTGGAGCTAAGGGAAAAAGTGATGCCCCAGCAAAACTTCAGGTTGGTTACTAAAGTGGTACTGATTGAAATGGGTAAACACTGAAAAAGATACACCAAGAAAAATGAAAAATATCCCTGTTTCCTGAAGGAGTTGGGGACCCAGAGACTCTTTGGTGGAGAGACAGAGGGGCCCAGAGCTTATCTCATCCTGTGGTCAAGCACATTAAGATACAGCAACAGTGTTTTCCACCATTGAGGGTGCATCTACACTGTAGAAATAGTGCAACTAGGCACCACTTTAACCACTATGGCTCCATCCTACAGAATCTGGAATTTGTAGTATGGTGACGTCTCAATACCCTTTGGCAAAGAAGGCTAAATACCTGGTAAAACTACAAATATCAGGACTCCATAGGATGGAGCTACAGCACTTAAAGTGGTGTCAAATGTCATTATTTCTACAGTGTAGATGCATTCTGAGTTTCTTATACTGCAATCCTATACATGTTTAGCCAGAAGGAGTTCACACTGATTTGGACTCACTCAGAGAAATGTATGCATAAGATTGTAGTCTTCATTGTTTTGCCATAGGGCCTCTACAGATGGCACAAAGTGCCATCTTGGAGGAAGGGAAGGGGAGGGGCAGCCACACGCTGGGCGCCCCAACCCTTCCCAAGGATGCCATCACAGGATGTCATCCTGCCGCAGCGTTTCTACACGCTGCACTGGAAGAGGCACAAAAGAGCCACGTGGTGACTCTTCAGGCACCCTTTCCACCGCCTGGAAAAGGAGTAGTGTTTTGGTACTCCTTTCCCAGGCGGCGAAAGGGAGGATCGGGGCCGACGAGTCTGGCATCCTCAGCCTCGATACTCCGTTTTCTGGGGCAGCCCAGGGCCACCTGTCTGCATCCCCCCATAGTTAGGTTTTCTTCTGGATAGAGAGCCTTTCATTATTTAAGAAAGTGCCTAGGTGGGTGGAACATGGGCATTTGCAAGTACTGTACTTAATGAATCTTTTGTTTCTGCTCTGTCAATTGGATCTAGGCTGGAATCAATGGGCATACCATAAGTATGATGATCTAGATCTAATCTTAAGTGTACAGACTTGAGGATAAGATCAGTTATAGACAACCCATTTGGTGAGCATTGACTATTTATTTATTTATTTTAAAAACCATGATGTTTTAGGCTTTAAAACAGGAAGTGAAGTTTGTTGCCTCTCTATTGCACTTCGACTAGGTGGCAAACACATTTTTTATTCAAACATACCTCTGGGATGAAGTAAGCCTAACTGGTTATATGCTGGCTATGTCTTTTGTTGGGTTGTGCGTTTTTTTTTGTTTTTTTTTTTTTGGTATGTGTTTAATTTATTAATGTTTAAAATAGGCCAAGATCTTGTATGAAATGACAGCCTAAAGTTCCACACAGTTACAATGGACACTATTGAGCTCAGGTGAATGACATTTCAGTCAAGTTGTGGGGTTGGGGGGTGGGCCAGAAGAGGTTACTTTGTTAACTAGATATATCAATACTTAATTCAGTAGTTGATACAGAGTACTGGCCTATTTTTGTAAACCGCTTAGGGAGTGCTTAAGTGCACTGAAAAGCAGTATAGAAATGTACTTGCTATTGCTATTACTTCAAAAATACTGCAAAAGTAGACTATTTACATTTTCGTAAAACCTGAAATTCTACTTATTGTATATACCAGCACCACCTGTAAAACAATCCCATTACAAAGTGCGCATTTTACCATAGATTTTTTTCCTCCCCCAGGCTGGCTTTTATCTTGACACAAATATTAAAAGTCTCATAATCCAAACTTGCAAAACATATTTATTTGTCATTGAACCCCTTCCACTATTTACCATGAGCTCATTATCTCATCTGGCAATTTATTGTCATTGTTGTTGATGTTGTTATATGCCTTCAAGTTATTTCCAGCTTATAATGACTCTAAGGTGAACCTATAATGGGGGTTTCTTGGAAAGATTTGTTGAGGAGGGCTTGCCTTTGCCTTTCCCTTTCCCTGAGGCTCAGAGAGAGTGACTTGCCCAATGTAATCCAGTGGGTTTCCATGGCAGAGCAGAGATTCAAACCCTGGTCTCCAGAATCATAGCCCAGCACTCAAACCACCACAGCACACTGACTTTTGGATTATCTTTTATTTATTCCTTCCTTATAGCTCGAGCAGGAATTTTAACTTTCATTGTGGCATTCAACATACTGCAATAGCTATTGTGGTAGATTAGAACTTGGATATTACAAATAATTAGTCCCTTATAATTAGATAATTTTACCAATAACAATGATATAACTATGTTACATATGCTTAGCATGGTGCTAAGAGTTCTGCAGGTGGAACTCCACTATAGCTCCTGTCACCAAACATTTAACTCTCTTTGGCACTGGAACAGTTCCCTCTCATGCCCAATCCATAACTGTTGGAAAGTGGGGTGAGGTGGATGGTTATGTTCAGTCAGATAAAAACCAAGGACATCTTCTGCCAAGATGTGCTGGGGCCCTTTAGGGTCTCAACAGATGATGTCATCAGTCTCTGTCTGGTTACTATAACCAGATGCTTCCTTGATCCATTCTGCTCTACATCAGCAGTGGGATGGCCATTGGAGGAGACTATTGACAAAGTGAGCTGGGGGCAGGGGCGGCTTTGATTGTTGCAGAGGGGAAAGTGAATACCTACCCCACTTCCCAAAATACAAAAGGATACGGGTAGAATTACACTTCTGTATGTCACTAACAGGATGGCAGCCAATGGCTTTAACCTAACCAAGGATAATGCCCCTCCTTTGGTGCTGCAACTGAGTTTTGAGCTGTCCTTTATAGGTGATGATATAGGTGATGCAGCCCAATAAAAAGTGGAGAGGGAAAATGATATAGTTCAAGTCCTGCTGCTGCATTTTAGTTTGTTATAGGTATTGCAGTGATTGTGAGGTAAATGTCAGGAGAGAGTGGTTGATATCATAGGCCAGCAGTTTATTACTTTTTCTAAAAAAAGGAACCAAAAAGGGATCCATTTCATTACTTTTGAGAAATTAAAAAGTAATATTTTTGGTTGTTTTACAATTCAGGGCAGATGATGGGTGTGATTTGGTAATTAATTTATTTCCTAAAGCCTTAATAATCTTTAGGGTTGCAGTGGCTTAGTGGTTGAGATGCCAATTCTGACAATTGGAAGATTGGAAGGTTGCCAGTTTGCAGTCCGAGTGCTGCACAATGGGATGAGCTCCTGTCACTAGTCCCAGCTTCTGCCAACCAAGCAGTTCAAAAGCATGCAAATGCAAGTAGATAAATGGATATCTTTCAGTGGAAAGGTAACAGCATTTGGTGCAGTCATGCTGGCCACATGGCCACCACCCTCTACAGTCGATTACTACTAAACATTCATGTCAAGGAACTACCTTTACTAATCTTTACTTTTTCTATCTTACACCATATGTTTGGAATGTGATAACAATGAAATATTTTTATTAAGTCATTCTGCAATCAATCATAAACTTTACTTCTTGGTCTTGAAAAGGGTGCACAATAACTGATTGATACCATATTTTTAAAAGAAGTGAGTAGAAGTTAAAGGTTCCTTACTATAATATAGAGCTTGAGCTTATTACTTGACCAGCTAAATGCACTGGACTATCAGTTAATTTAAATAGATTCAAAGGTAGACATCATGACATTGTAAAAGAATTCTTTTACTCCCACATGATCTTGTCTTTAGCAGTTTTCTGCAGCATGTTATGTTGAGAGAAATATGGCAGTTCAGCAATAAATGTGGTGCAGTAGGAAAAAAACAGGACAGGAAGGATGCTTGGTGTATTGCTCTGTGAATCCTAAGTCTCTAAGAAACTTGCTTTATTGACAAGCTCCACGAATGGATCAGACACGGTTCATGCAGTCTATACCTGGGAGTGTGCCAGTGTTAATTTCCAGTATCTTGTAAATCTCCTTTTCCCACACGCCCGTCAACAGAGAGTGGATTCCTTCTGCCTCAGCAGCAAAAAGATAACTCACAGTGTCTCTTTGCTAATTACAGCTGTGCTCTTACCTGGTAGCCAGAATCATTACAGGTCATGTAGCATTTGCCACAGTTGATACACATTTCCTCATCAATCAGAGCCACAACTTGTTCCGTATTACTGAGCTCTCCATATGTTCCAATATACTGCAGTGCTTTTCCAATTATATCCTAGAGGGAAGGGAGAAAGGGATGGTGAGAAAGAAGCATTATTGAAACACTTCAGAGATACCCAAGGTTGCTTTATGGCCAAAGAGGAGCTACTTGACAGCATGTTTCCGTGGGATGTTGTTTTGCAGACACTATGGCAATGCTGGGAATGCTGGGAAGAGTCAAAATCACTTCATAACTGCTGCACTGCAAAATGTGGATAACAGGTATTGATATCTATGCAATTTCAAACCATGGAAGAACACATCATATCCCAGGCCCCATAAGAGCTCTGCATTTTAGATCTGTGTGCATCCAATCTCCATTTTAGATCTGTTTGCATCATTTAATTAAATTATCCTCAGTGACCATTGTTTAGCACAACAGGAAGGAAAATGAGGACACAAAAGAGAAGTGACATGACATACACAGCCTGGCTAGCCATGGCCACTGTTCATTAGTACACCTCCGAGAACTCATTATGAGAGAAGGAGAAGGGGCCATTAATGACAGGAAACACAGAACGTCACCATTGTAAAGGACACATAATGGGCTCAGTCACCCAAGTACCTATTATTACCATCATTGCTAATTTTGAAATCTCTTGTCCCAATTGCGGAAATAATGTTTCAAGATGAAACATATGCATTTTGCCTAAAGTAAGCGAGAGCTACCTGAGCTGCTATCACCCTTGTATTTCCAGAGATTGAGACCCACCCTTTTAGTTTCACTAGGACTTGCTAGGTGTAACATAATACTTACACAACAACTAGTGACTAATCAAATTTGCATTCTTCATCTCGGGAATAGCTGCAGAAGTCATAGTTCAAAGCATCTACCCAAAGTTTTGGATCTTCATGACTTTTTTTTCACCTTCCCTTTTTCTCACAACATAGCCTGATTAAGAATAATTCTAGAAAATTTGAAAGTTTGCAAACAATTCTAGAATTGTACTTGGTCTTTTCTGTCTGTGAAGTTGGGATCATGTTTCAAAAATGTAACTGTGGCTTTACCTATATTGTAGTTATGAAAACCTTGTTTGGAAGAAAGAGATTTAAAACCACAACATACTAGTCCTTAACAAGAGTACAGTGCTATTACAGAGATGTATTGAACAGAAGAGGCACTTGCAGACTAGCCCAAGTGGAGTGAAAGCTGCCTTATTTTTTCACTGTTATTTAGATGCAAAAAGGCTCCTTTGGGGGAGGCCTCATAGTTATCACTGTAAAAAATAGTCACTAATTTTGTTGTCTTTGATAAGGAAGGGTACTTTCACATAGGAAACATTCCACTGAAAATAATAATAATAATAATAATAATAATAATAATAATAATAATAATAATCAAGCTGTAAGATTTTTACCCCAGCAAAAAAAAAAACCTCCCAGCGGCAACAACAGCAAAAAGCATTGAGGGTTATTTTGTGTATGACAGAATAGTTGTATTTTACAAAAACATGCCATTGTTTTTGCAAAAGTCCCCCCAACCCCATTATAATTCCTGAACTGTAAAAAGTCATCCAAAATTTGCAAAAAGCACCAGTAATCTAACCAAACAGGAAGAAATATTTTGAAATATTTTTGTTTATTTCCGCAAGAACAGAACAAGCAACAGATTTATGTCCCTAGCCATAGCTCAGTGGTACATCATATGTTCTGCATGAAGAAAGACCTAGTTTGGTGTATCTGGTATCTCCAAAATGTCTAGTCTGAGATCCCAAAGAGCTACTGCCAGTCATTGTAGACAATAGCAAACTAAATGGTCGAAGGACCAGAGTCCTGTTTTCTGTGAAGAGTTCTTTTCTTCTGTTTCTGATTTACAGTCTTAAACAGTCCTTGTAGCAGAGGAAACAGAGTATTTTAGCTCTATGTTCCACATCATCTAGCAGGACTTGGAGAGGTAGGATAGCATAGAATTCTTTCTAGCTGAGAGGCAAAGCAACATAATCTCTGACATGAATTATAAGTAAGGGCTCTTCTATAGAAAGAATATAACTGCTCAGCACCTCTTTTGCTATTAAAGGGAAAGGAAATGGCATTGGGAGAGTGCTGCATCATTAGCCTTATTCAGGTATTCAAAAGGGATGTTGCAATAAATACATGAGCAGAGGGAAGTAGCTAGTCCTATCCTTTAATTTTTTTCCTTTCTTTTTTTTAATTTATTATAAATTCAAAACATTTACATACATACACATATATATACATTCGTACACACAAAACAAAACATAGAATAACATTACAAATAACATAAATTATTTATATCATAAAATAATACAGTAAGTTTTCTGATTCCTCCTAATGAATGAGTATTTGCTAATTTAAAGTAACTTCACTAGTATCCCCTGGTTGAAATAAACTTATCCAGTATCTTATAATCGATTTAATTTTTTTCTCAAATTTATCATTTCAGTACCTTTCCATTTCCCTAATTACAAATCCTCTAGTTCCTGTTTATTTAACTCTTTTTCATAGTAGCTTTTAAACTTTCTCCAGTCTTTAATAACATCCTCTTCTGGTTTTCCATTTAGTAGACCTGTCAAGATATCTGAGTCCATAGAATCCCAAAGTTTATTATTCCATTCATTATTCGTTGGTGTTCTTACTAGTTTCCAATGCTTTGCGTATAAAATTCTAGCTGTGGTTATCATATATAGTATCACATGCCTATTTTCTTTTTCAAACTCTTTCACAAGTATCCCCGTCATGTTTAAAAGGAAAAGAGTTGGCTCTAATGGTATTTCCGTTTCCAATATATTCGTCATTAACTTTTTAATCCTTAACCAAAATTTTTTTGCTTCTACGCAACTCCACCATGGGTGATAAAAAGTAGCTCCCGATTTCCCACATTTCCAACAGGAGTCATTTCCTGTCTTGTATAGTTTGTTTAATTTATCTGGTGACAAATACCATCTGAATATCATCTTAATAAAATTTTCTTTAAAGTCTTGACAATAAGTGAATTTATTCAAATCTTTCCATGCCTTTTCCCAATTATTTAAATCAATGGGTCTTCCCATATCTTGGGCCCATTGGATCATAGAATGTGTTATTGTTTCATCTTCCAAGTCTCTAGCTCTCAGCACTTTATAGAATTTATGTCCATTTTTTTTGGTAAAAAAATATTACATCTATTGCATTTAATGTTTTTGTGATGCCTTTATTTTTCTGATCAATTCTATATCTTTCCCCCCCTCCCCCTTTCATTTGGAGATGAACAGTCAGAAAAGAAGATATGCCTGTCACTGGCTAACAATTTTGTGCCCTCCAACATTTGAGTTGAAAAATGGGGGATGAGTGTCCAAGCAACATCAGAGTGTGGTCAAGATGACAAAAGGTATTAATGAGGAAGAACACACAATGTTAAGAGAGGCTGCCACAGCTTGTTTTGTCTGAGCCCAGTGTCATCACTGAAGGGGCATGGTGGTGCGGTCCACATTGGGTGACACCCCAGAAGGGGAGGTGACACCTGGTTGGGCCTTCCCCCAGCTGGGGGTGGTGAGGACTGCTTCAATGGGTGCCTCCTCTGCACCCCTCCTGACCCCACTGCCACAGTGCTTCTCTCCTCCTGAGGAGAATAACACTGTGGCAGTGAAGGAGAGAGCCAAGTGCAGCCCTCCTGACCTTGCCACCACGTTTGTTCATGACAAGAATGATGCCACAGCAGCAGCAGCAACATCAGCAGTGGAAAAGGGGCAAACTGACCCCAGAAAGTCCCACTCCTACCTGAAGCTCAGCCCCATCTGAAGCCCCACCCCCAAACCAGGCGAGGAACCAATATGGTAGAGGAACCATAGTAGAGGAACTGGAAGGCCTCCTGGAGGAAGATGACCATCCCAACTGCCAGTAGCACTGCCTGGAGAGCCACATCCATCAGGTTGCTTGCCTTGGCTGCCATGAACCAGGCCAGTAAAGAGAGTAGCAGCGATGCCAGCCAGACGGTGACCCCAGCAACAAGGATGATGATGTGGAGTGGTTCGGCCACCACTGTAAAGAGAAAGAGGGCCAGCATGGGACCGAAGGCCACCTTGGTGCACCTGAAAAAACACTGCCAGCATCATGGTTCCCACAGGCCCCCCTGCCAGGCGCGGGAATATCACTGCCTGAGCCTAGCGGGAATGGCATGATTACACTCACTCCTGTTGAGTTCACTGAGTACAAACTATTTTTGCACTTTGAATTCTGTTTGAAGCCTGTAGCCAAACCAGAATATGGAAGCAGGGAGAGAGGAGCAGGGAAAAGTGGGACAACAGAGAATTAATTGGGGTTCTCCCTGCCAAATTGGGATGTTTGGAAGGTATGTATGGACCTTTTATAAGCTACTCTCCACACTGTTTTCCCAATATTTATTTTTCTTTATTTTTACTTTTTTCATTAAGAAATCCCCCAATACACTTACAGAACCATGGGGGATTTTTTTTGGGGGGGGGGGGCTATCTTTTGGGAGCATCCCTGGGCTATTTTGGACCCTGGTGATGTCTTTTTTTTTTTAATCCAAGAAGTAACCCAGAGGTCAACTAGTGTACTTCCTGGTTGCAAAAAAGGCCTTTCCTGGTTTATAACTGCCCAGTACCAGTGGTGCCACCAGGGTTGGTGTCACGAGGTGTGGTAATTTATGGTGTCATCTCCCTCATTGACCTCCTCTCATTGAGAGGAGACACCATATAGTATCCCACTGACATCTGGGACATTTCTATACATAGAGCTTTGTAAAATTTCCTATTCTTTTCTTTGAAGACTCCTGCCCCATAAGAACTTACAGTATTAATATTAATACTGTATAATATAATATAATATAATATAATATAAATTTAAATAGAATATATATAGCACATATATGATCATAAAACTAAAATAGTTGCTCTGTTTGAGATACTTCATCTACTTGAGTTTGAGCTGTAGATGCTTCAGATCATAGGTTGGTGAAAAAATGTGCAGAATGCATTTAATCGCTTGGTGTTTGCCTTGGAACATATCGGGCCTCTCACACCAAGAAATTTTGAAACACTGGCACTTTTGCATTACTCTGTAAGGACTCTAATTGAAGCTATTGAAACTGACATTTCACAAAAGACCAAAGGTTGAGGATTCCAGGGAAATCCATACTAGAAAGATAAGGTTGCACCGACGTGAATATTAAAGTTGGCCAACAGAGAGACCGAGAGAAAGAAAGAAAGAAATGAAGCTTGCAAGGCACCATTATATTTTACTCATGCTTTAAAAGTCACATAAAGCTTGAAATATTAGCTAGACATTAGGCAAGCTTAAATCTCATGGCAGTCAATGGGACTTAAAATGCACTTAAATTCTTCTTGAGTTTATTAGGGGTTAAGAGCACTTAAAGTCCTTTCTAGTTGCTGGAAATAGTTGTAATTAGGTTCTATTTTTTTTCAATGAATGATGAAATGAGTTGACAGTTTTCATGTTACTGTTCATTTGGAAGGACGCCTGCTGTTTTATTTGATTGTGTTATTTGGTATGCTTTATTAATTTTTATTGGGGCTCTATTGTTTCTTACTACATTATTTTCTAAGATGAGCATGCAGAATATACATTATGTCAATCAGCCAACCATGATTAATACACAACTGGACTAAGAACCTATGGCCAGACAGGTTGTTCATATAATCATTGTGTAGTAACTGATCAAGTCAACTGTAGGAGACACTGAGACAAAAAAAAAAAAAAAAAGCTTTGTTGTTGTTGTTGTTTGCCTTTGAGTTGTTTCTGACTTATGGCAACCCAAAGGCAAATATATTATGGGGTTTTCTTCGCAAGATTTGTTCAGAGGAAGTTTTGATGGCTGAAATGGGAATTTGAACCCTGGTCTCCAGAGTCATAGTCCAACTCTCAAGTCACTACATCACACTAAACTCACTACAAAAGCAGCTACTGTCCACTTTTTTTAAAAAAAGGAATGGGTGAGAATTTGATTCAGATCATTTTTTTTGATGTGAACTTTCCAAAACCTGTGAGTTTCTTTGTAAAGCAATGGAAAATAACTGAGTTTTTGTTCAAAATGAGGGGGGAAAGTGAAATTGAGAGATTTGCTCATCTAGGCAGAATGAACAAAGATTTTAGCTTTTGAAATTCTGTCTTTGGATCTCTCTGTGTTCAGTTGTGATAATCAGATAAGGCTGCCTCATGGCAGTCTAATCATGCTGAAGATCCTCTCTATAATTGGAATATCTTTGCCTCTTGAATTTGTTAAGTTCAGATGATTGAAAATTTCATTCAGTTCATTTTTGAGAAGGATTTGATAAGGATTCTTATATTTCTCCTCAAATTTGCCAAATAGATCTTGAGATTTAAAATAATATGTAAAATATGAAAAAAATGCTGAGGAATGGCTCCATCCCTAATCCTCACTCACCCAGGTTATACCTGGGCTTTGTCTGCACAAGCCAAAAGACCCATTTCCCTCTCCCCATTCTGGCATCATCCAGGGTGACCAGATATTGTCCTTTTCAGAACATGTCCCACATTTCAACCTTCTGTCCAGAAGGATTTCAAGATGTCCTCCGTTCTAAGCATAACTAAGATGCATGAGTTTATATTTTTATTAGTGTTTTTTAGCTTTTATTTTATAAATGTCCTACATATTTCAGTGCCTTGTCCTCCTTTGAGGTTATGACATCTGGTCACCATGGGCATAGTCCTGCTCAGATGTCACGCAGCCAAAGCATCTGGTTCTTCTGGTAGAAACAGTCAGGATGATATCTGGCACATTCAGCACCTTTAAAAAAAATGAAAAAAGCATACCTCTTCCTTGAAATCTTCTGGGAAGATCCAGAGCAGTCATTGTCCATTCTGGAGTAGCTGTCTGCATGGATATTCTACTGAGTTGCCCAGTTCATTCACCAGTTGCTTGTCAGAACAAGGTGTCCAGCCATGTGATCATCACTGGCTGCCTCATTCTGACCTCAGATGTGAGCAACCCATGGCGGATGTGCTAGCTGGCTCAGGGGATGCCCATGCAGACATTTGCCCTGGTGCAGAAATGGAGGGCCAGGAAATGAGGAATTTGGGCAGCTCTAAGATACTCCAAGCCGTCTTTAAAATATCTTGACCAGAACAGGCGAGGCCCTAGTTTAGTGTTGCACCTCTGTGTACTACTGTAGTAGGCCTTAATGAAAAATCCTGACTTTTATACTACACAATTATAGCATTATCTTTCCATTTTAAGTGTCATGATTTGATCCTATGGCATCTTGGGATTTACAGTTTAGGAAGGGTATTTAGAGTTCTCACCCAGAGAGCATCAGTGCCTTGCCAAATGACAAATCCCAGGATCCCAAAGGATGCAGCCATGGGAGTTAAAGTGAAATCATAGTGAAAGGATACTTAGTTTACCAGTACCCTTTTGTGAAATGTAAAGTTGAAGAATTACTTGTATAAAGGGTAACAGGTACATGTGCTATGTAGCATCAATAAAACCAGGAGATACACAAGATACTTAGCAGGTGCAGTGATTTCCTGCTTCTGGATCCATTTGATAGCCATTCCCTTAGATTATTAGCCCCAAAGTTCTTGGAACCAAATCCTCTGTACATCGTGATTAATTAATATGGTTCCCGTACATCTCCGATTTGCTCCCAAAGAGTTGTATTGTTAAATGCAATTGTGGGGTTTCATCTCTGCTTTCTCTTGGCTTCTCCAGATTGCATTTGTTCAATTTAGAAGCATAATGATGTCTCCCCTCCACTCCCCAAACTGCCAGCTCCATATGAGAGCAAGCCAGTTCTTCGGAGCGTCAAGCTGTGTTCTTTCTGACTGGTGCATTAGCTTCAGTAATGAGGATTCCACCGGCCAAATCCTGCCCTTAATTAGACCTTTGCTATCCTGTTGCTTCCCAGTTCTGCCCTTGGTGACACCTATGCCGCTCATCCTTGTCAGTGGGGCTACCAGGTGTGCGAACAGAACTGCAGCCAGTTGATGATTCTGTTGCTAATGATCTAACTCCACAGTCAAAACAATTAGCTGCTGGGAAAACAGAAGTGGGGGCAGGGGGAAGGAATTTAAACAGATTTCTAATTTGCTTACCCAGATTCAGTGGGTAAGGAATTAGATTCAGACTAGGGAAACCTGGACTTGAATCTCACTTCAGCTACATAGTCATTATGCTATGCTGGGCAAACTCTTTCATTGAGACTAAGGGGAAGTAGATTTACCCATTCAGATAACCATCCAGTTGCTGCAGAAAATGGCAACTCTGATTTCCCCATTGTCCACTGTAGTGCACAGTAACACCTGAGTAAGTAGCTTTTGTCAGGCTGGCGAGCAAACCTACGATGCCAGGATAGCTTAATTATGTTTTGTTGCAGACTATGAGGAAGAGACAGAAAAGACTTGGGAGAGGGTGACCAAACAAAGCTAGGCTAAGATTTCTCAGAAAATACTTTTCAAAGGAAGTATTGGGAGACGTATGCCATTCAACATTTCACAAATAAAAAGCAGGGTACATTTGGCCAAGCAACATCAAAGTGTGGCCAAGATGGCAAAAGTTATTAATAAAAAAGAATGTACAAGTGAAAAGAAGCTGCAGCAGTTTGCTTTTGCCTGAGTCTACTGAGAAAGGCAAGATTTCATCCCCTTCCCTCTTTTCCCAACTGAGCTGAGTATAAATTCCTTTTGCACTTTGAACTCAGTTTTCAGCAACTGAAGTAGGCTGAGGACAAAGGAGGACGTGGGAGGAGGAGACTGAAACTGGGACATTTTAAATACAGATGAAAAATTGGGACAACAAAGGAGTTATCAGGACTGTCCCTGCCAAATCAAGACAGTTCGAGGATATGAAGACTTTCAGTTTTTGTTGAAATTTTTTTGTTCTACTCCCAGGAAAGTATTCCATGAAAAATACTTATCCCATCTTCCATAATTGCATTGCCTGCTAGTAGGGTGGACAGTTCAGAAAAAAAAATCAACTAAATTTCCTTGGAAGAAAATTGTCACAATGTTATCCCCATCTCTTCCCCAGTGATGGGGAATTCTGCCTCTCTTCAGAGAACAATTGGTGAAATCTCTCTTCCCATTTTTATCACCTGCAAATATGAGGGAAAACTTTAAGAGGTCATTCTCAGACCTCATGCTCACTGTAACATGTATTTCTGCTTAATTTGCCACTTCCAAAATAGGAATGATAATCCTAGGATAACCTGGGGAACAGATTCTGGTTGCTAGTCAAAAATGGTGGCAACATATTAGATTCTGTGTAAAAAGACATTGTATAATAAATATGTTATTATAGAAACAAGAAAGAAGATAGGAAGAAAATCAATTTTTTGGGATGTGATGATGGAGAAGAGTGCTGAGGATTCCATGGATAGCCAAAAGGACATACAAATGGGTCCTAGAGTAGATCAAGCCAGAAATAACCCTAGAGGCCAAGATGATAAAATTTAGGGCTGTGTCGCCCCTGGGAGCGGTGGATCGGGGCCATGGCTGCCGTCCCAATCCTCCTTTTTGTTGCCCCCAAAAGAGCAGGCAAATGGCTCTTTTGCACCATGGCTCTTTTGCGCCTCATTGGCACAGCATGTTTGTACGCTATGCCAATGGAGCACCCTGACGCTGTGCACTGTGCGGTTGTGCACATGGTGTTGGAGCAGATTTGGGGTGGAGTCAAGGCGGCCGGCATGTGTTCACTCTGTCTCAACTCCACCACCAGCCTGCATGCCCCCTTAGACTGTCATACTTTGGACATATCATGAGAAGGTATGAATCATTGGAAAAGAAAATAATGTTAGGAAAGGTGGAGGGAAGTAGAAAGAGAGGAAGGCCACATGCTAGGTAGATGGACTTTATTAAAGATACCACGAATATGAGTTTGCAGGAGCTGGCCAGAGCAGTAGAGGACAGAGCGGCCTGGAGATGTCTCATCCATAGGGTCAAGATCTACGTGAAGGCAGTTAACAACAACAAATAATAAATGTGTAGCAGATCCTGCCAGTCTAAGATTACCCTTTTCAGCCACCCAAGAAAATGTAAGATGATTAATACTGAATTCAATGTTCTGCCTGAAACATTTTCCTTAAAAGTGTGTGTGGGGGGGGGGGGGGGATGGGGAGAAAGAGAGTGAAGGGAAGAGAGAGGGAGAGCTCTACAGATTTTCAGGATGTGAGGAAGATAATGAAAAAATATTGGGTCAGCAGAAGGAGTTGTCATTATGTGTGTTAACTGCCTTCAAGTCTGCCTTGCCTTGTGGTCTCCCTATGAATGAAACATCTCCGACACCCTATCTTCGATGGCCTGGCTCATGTCTTGCAGACTCAGGGCCATGGCTTTCTCAATTTAATCTATCAACTTGTAATGAGGTCTTCCTCATTTCCTGCTGCCTTCTATCTTACCAAGCATCATTGTCTTTTCTAGTGAGTCATGTCTTCTCATGATATGATCAAAGTATGACAGCCTCAGTTTAGTCATTTTGGCTTCCAGGGAAAGTTCAGGCTTGATGTGTTCTAGGACACATTTATTTGTCATTAATTCACTTTAAAAACTTGTGTTATCACAGCAGTGTATAGTAGAGCTGCTATTGGCGGCCACCACATTTCCCCATAACAGCCTCTGAGGAAAGCAGATCCTTCATGATGTGTTGTACCAGGGCAAGTCCAGGTGTCAGTGAGAGCCCCCATTGAGCAGTTGGTCAAAAATGTCACTTATTACAGCTGAGACAATTGGTGGGAAGATGCTGGCTTATTGGGCTGTTTATGCAAGAGACCGATTATACTTACAGAAATAACAAGGGACAAAGAGCTACTGTCAATAATTCTCCTGGTAAATAAGTATTCACATTGAAAATGTTATGCCTCCCTTTCACTTGCTAAAATACCTATCCCTTACATATGCTGGTAGTCTGTGAATAAAGGCTGAAAAGTAAAGAGCTGTATTTTCAGCCTAATGTTAAATATAGCATCGTCAAGGCCAGAAACACTGCAAACTCACTGTCTCCCGAAGAACGTGGTTTACCAATAATTTCAGAGAGATTCTGTACAGGGAAATATAACTAAATACCACAAAAGAGTTTGCAAATTAAAACTGTCATATAACTGAAACATATTAGAAGTAATGTGTGAAGTAATTGTAAAATATTAACTTTTAAATGTAGACCTAAAATTCAATTTCCAAACAAGAATCCTCCTCAATCATTCTGATGTGGTTTACTACTGAGGTTATTGTCTTCTTTTGTGATATTGAAAAATACGGTGAACTCAAGAGACCGGGGCATAAATTAAGAGGAATTCTTTTATCCAAGGCTACAGCACAATACTTGCATTATGTCTCCCAGAAGACACACTCAAAGGGAGCACATATGTGCCTGAAAAGTCATATTGTTCATTTTAAAATGAAAAGAGATATTTTGGTGTATAGCACAATATCTGGGAAAATGAAAGATTTGCAGATTAGATATGTCAAGCAGTTATTAATCAACAGCAGCGGAGAGGGGAGAGGATAAATGGCTGACTCTAAGACAGATGGATGGGAACTAAGTTGCTAAAGAAGAGGGGAAACAGGCATATTTCTTCCAAGGAATAATATCACACACTGTAGAAATGCTAAATAGGGTTGGACACCTGCAGGAACATGGAAATACAGTGAAGCTTCACTGACTGAAGAGTGAGAAACAACTACAATGATTTAATTTCGTAGTGCGTTAGTAAATTTGATCATACATTTTTTAAAAAGGTTAGATTGATACTTTTCAGGGCTTTAGCAATAGATTCCTGCACTGAAGGGGGCAGGGCTTGGAAGAGATCGCTAATGGGATCCCTTCCAGTTCTATGGTTATATCCCTCGGTACCAAGGGTCCATATGGAATACTGATTAACAGCATGATAATTCCAGGATAACTGCCATGGCTACAACCTATAAATTCCTAGGGTTTGTAGTTTAGTCAAATGCACAAGAGGAGCTCTCTGGTTGAAAATTCTGATTATCTCTTCCTAAACTGCAAATCCCAAGATAACATATGATGAAACAAAGAATTTTATCACATGAGTCTAGGTCTTGGTTTTTTGCAGGGGATCTGTTCTTGACTCCCTCCCCCCACGAAAATGAAAAATTGCAAATATTCAAGCCCCATTGGCTTGAATGACCTCGTGTGCCATTGCATGGCCCTATGTGTGCTCGCGCACCATTTTGTCCCTCAGTGCTTGCTGTCCGTGAAAGACCAAGGGACGTGAACGGCAAGACTGTGAACGCCAAGGGACTGTAAGTGTACTTGGGGAGGTGAGCAAATGGGGATAATGTATTGCTGTCTAAAGCGTTTATTGTATACAAATTGTAGAGAGTTTAGTGCTGAATAGATAATATTTACAGGGAGACCAGCTGAGAAGTACAAGGTAAAACATTCATACTGGTAGCTGAAATGGCAAAATGATTAAACAGGGAAAACAGATAATGCTCAGAACTGGAGGAAAGGAAATGAAGTTATGAGGCAAAACTCACAAAATAGAGAGAAAAATAAAATAAAAAGGAACTAATATGGAGACCAGGGAAAGAGTATTTGGAGGTATCTACAAATAAAACAAAATAAGAAACTGCATGCATATTCTAGATGTCATGAGAAGGTTAGATATTAAGGTAGTAATATGAAACACAGTGACAAAAAACACGCAAGTGAATAGAATGTATTGCTGGCTAAAGTGGTTATTGCACAACAATTGTGGTAAAAAAAAAGGAGGGGGAACTGCATTATGTTCAGATGAGTACTACAAATGTCATGTGAATTCTATTGCTAGTATCACCTCATAGCAATTTCCCAGTAGCGCTGAGTTGTTTTTTTTTTTAAATACTGACATCATACCATTGCATGAGATGTCAGGAAGGATCAGAAGGCAATGAAGATATACCAGTAGATTGGTGGAGGGAGCCAAGAGGAGAGGGAGCATAAAACTGAGATCGCTCAGATTATGAGAAATGAAATTCAGATGTGGTAATAAAACTTTCTGTAGGGTCTAACTAATGTTGCGTAACTGTGCCAACACCAGGAATAGCTGAATCCATCTGAATGGGCTTATAAACTCTGTAAATCACCTGCATACCAATTAGAACTATAGTTATCAGTTAGAAGCTAGGCTTCACTCTTACATGTGATGAGAAGCATTTACCAGAAGAAATAGATAATGTGGGATATCTACTGTCAACACAAATTAACCTAGATCTCATACAGATGAGAAAAATGACCCAAGCAAGGTTTTTCATTTGTAGCTAACATCATCTTCTGCATTATCATGACAAATATTAAATGTAAAACAAATAAAGAAATCAAATGTCATGTATATGAAATATAATGTCTCCCAAATGAGGTCACATGATTTTGAGCTTACCAAAACTAAGAATATATATAAAAAAGACTTAACTTTAATAAAAAAAATATTTTAAACAAAAAACCCCAAATCCCATCCTAAGGATATAAATCTTTGCTTATTTTATTATTGCACATAAGCATGAAACATATAAAACACATACTTTCTCCATACTGGGTGGAATTAAAGCATTTTTGTGTATTCTTGATTTTTTAAATGCAACTCAAGAAGGTTTTTCACAAAGGTTTCTCTTGCACAAAAGAGCTTGGGTTTTGGCACCAAATACCTGTTTGTTTTATTACTGTTATTTGCACTGCTTTCAGCACAATATATACAGCATAAATCTGTGCATGTACAGTTCTGCTTTGATTGTGATATATGTTGAATGGCAACCTGAATGTGTAAGCAGATGTACAAATGAGTATATGAGCATGTGTGCTGGCACTACATATACAACCTCACTTCTAGAATCTTGAACTGAATGCAGATGTTCCCCCACAGAAAAAAATCTAACTGCTTCCACAGGAAAATTTACTTATGCACAAGACACTAAAAGGATTCTAGCCAGTGGGTTTTCCTACTGCTCACATTAGTTCACCACTTTTTCAACTCTTTCTTACTAAGGATGAACAAAATTGTAAATATTCTTTCCATCTCTATTAAAAATACAGAGAAGTGAGTTTCTTACACTTTAACCCTTGGGGAGCATCAGTCATGCAAAATATCACCCCCTATTTCCTGCAGCAGAGAAATTTGTTCAAATTTTGCAAAGTTTAGATCTCCTCTTTCATAGCCTCCAACTGTCCTGATTTGGCAAGAACAGTCCTAATTAATCCTTTGTCATTCTACTTTTTCATTTGCCTTTAAAATGACCAACTTTCCTTTTCATCTTCCTACTTTATGCCTCTGTCTTCAGCTTACTTCAGTTGCTGAAAACTGAGTTCAAAGTGCAAAGGTAGTTGGCACTCAACTCAGCAGGGAGAAGAAAATATGGGGGGGGGGAATCTTTCCGTTCTCAGAAGGCTGAGGCAAAAGCAAACTGCTGCAACCATTCCTAACTTGTCTATTGTTCCTCGTTAGTAACCATTGGCATCTTGACCACACTGTTGTTTGTTGAGCACACATATCCCAGTTTTTCATCTGTGAAATGCTGGAGAGTATGTTCTTTTATTGTTCCAACTTATGTGACTAACATAAAGCTGTTGGGAAAAAAAACCCAGACCATTGATACATACACAATAATATGTACAAGAGTTCCATCAAATAAGCCTGGCTATTTTTATGCAAATCTTTATCTTTCTTACCTTCACTCTTGGGACAGGCTTCTTTGGAATGAAGGATTTTATTTCCATCTGGGAAAAGGGCCCACTCTCTTCCTTCAGTTTCAATTTATTCTCGGCTATTATCTTCTTGCGCTGTTCAAGGTAGGGGCCAAAGCTGGGAAGTTTCTAAAATATACAGAATCAGTAATTATGGCTATGTGGAAATGTATGTGAAAATATTAGTCATGGCATTATTTTCTCCAGTGGGGTGAACAGTCTCCTCCTACATTTGTAATTCAAAGGACAGCCCTACCGTATCTAAGATTCAAATGCTGAACCAATCCATGTTGCCCTTTTCCTGTGCTTCAGAGGGTCTGGCTACCTTTTTCTTTATTTTTAAAGTGCCACATCATGCATATTTGTTCAATGCTTTGCATTCTCATACATTCTCATGCACATAAATAAGTCTTTTAAGGTGAAGAGTGAATGTGAAGATAATTATAAAAATTAATAAACTAACAAATCCTGGGTTGGGGTGGGTAAATTGTTGATGGGTTGTATCTGTTTCTTGAATGGACATTGTTGCTGGGTCAAATTCTTCTTTTCACTGCACTCCCACTCCAAATCTAACCTGGAGCATGTAGGAAATTTTAAGGCTGCCTGTGGAGTTGCCTATGTGTGTGCATGGAAGGAACTGCAAGGAGGAGGAGGGAAAGAAAACCATTATTGTGCAAGCTTAAGTCTGCTTATATAACATTCAGTTTAGCTCTTTGTGACATCTCAATTCCTACCTGATCAGGACTGTGCATAGCAAGCATCTGCTACAAATACACAAAACCAATTTCCCTGGGAATTTTTTGAATTTGGTTCAGAAGATTATCCATTTGAACAAGCAGTATCTCTCCACAGTCATCTCATAACTTCAAGGATGTGCATGCATTGTAGCTCTTCTGACCATAGCTTATTGTTTCTGCCACACTTTTAACTTCCAGGCAGACATCTCCCGAAGGGCCTGGATGAGTTTTCAAAGGTTTTGCAAGGTACTGTTGTAGCTAACAGTACACCGAAGGTCTATGTAGCTGAACACTACATTGAAAGACACCACAGAAGAATGCCCAACTGTGGTGAATAATGAAATACCCCCCCCCCCTTTTACCTGCTATGGGTTTTCAGTGAACAATGCCTTCCCACACAATCCCTGCAAGCCGACCAGCACCACCAATGTAGGTGTGAGTTGCTCTGAGGTCAGAACCTCATTCTGACCTCAGAGTGACTTGTACCCATAGAGCAACTCAGCAGGGATGCTCACAGGTACCAAGTGGGATGGGAGCCAGCCATCATCACTGTCTTTTGCTCCATGTTTTCTGGAAAACCCAGAGCAATAGGTAAGCCTTTTTAATGTGAGACAAGGGGTGGAGACCCCAAATCAGATCCAAGCATTATGTAAAGAGTCCAGACCCAATTTGGGCTTGGGGCATATGTAATGTAAACAGCACACAGCAAGCTTGGGGGGAATTCAGGGTTTATAGGTAATCCAGACAAGCCAGGTGTCTAGGTTTACTAGCAACAGGAAAAGCATTGGATCCCCCCCCCCCTCCCAACTTGGTAATTCATGACAGACTAGTCCAAAGTAATTGCAGCTGGCTAGCTACCCTGACTTTCCCCCTATGCCCAGGCTCTTATATATCCTGACAACTGGTCTGCATTGCCCCCATAAGGTGAAAAAGGGAAGCCCCCACTCAAGCTGGAGGCACACAGGCATAGCTTGAAGTTAACTAGATGAAGTCAAGAGAAAGTAGCATGAACTTGCTGAGTATGCAGCATAGGGAGATATAATATAGCAGCACATTAAGATTTTGCCAAATCTCCTTTGCAGTTGGCAAATTATGAGTTTTGGTAACTTCACTAATCATAACATAAAAGAACTGGAATAGCAGTATATTCTTTGATGAGTGGTCTACAACAAAAACTGGAACATTTAGGAGTATAAAATAATGCTGTGCTCTCCACTGTTATTCCAATGAGACACTATGCCTCCTTCCCTGTTACTAAGTATTTCTGAGTTTTGGATCACTACATATACACTAAATGCATGGCATATCTTTGAATAAATTCGCCAGTTATAATTACATTTTTATTATTATCTACACTCCGAGGAAAATCACACACCAGATCTGCTTTCCATAACTTGCTACCCCTACAGATATTTTGGAGTGCAACTCCCATCAGCACCATGCATTACCAATAATCAGGGATGGAGGAAAGTAGAATCCAGTACTTCTGGAGGGCATCAAGTTTGGGCAGGCTGCACTTAATAGTCACAGATGTTGGGGGAGAAGCCTAGTTTTCAGTATTTTATATCAGTCTCCTGATACAACTCATGGATTTTCCACAAAACTGTATAAAACATGCTCTGAGATTATTCTGATATGACACTTATGGGGATAGTGGATCTGTTCACACAGTGGCAGTTGCAAGCAAACTCTAGAAATTGTTAATTTTATTCATTTCACTGTTTGACCTCATTGAGCTTCTTAATCTTTAGCCTCTGGGCTTACTTTCACATAATACAGTAGCAGAGAAGAATACAGTCACCCCTCCATTTGTGCAGGGGATCCATTCCAACCCCCCCCCCCCGGCGAAAATGGGAAAAAATGCAGATATTCAAGCTCCATTGGCTTGAATGGCTGTGCACTCTGGCGTGCGGCCCTGTGCGAGCGTCACAGGCATGTATGCCATTTTAACCAATGGAGCTTGCTGGTCCACAAAGGACCAAGACCGCAGACTTGAAGTTCACAAAAATGGAGGGGCAACTGTACTAAGCTCTAAATGCTGCCAGTTAAAACTAGGAATACCATTTCCAGTTTTCTAAACATGCCAGGACCCATATAATGCCCGTATGTCAATCCAATAAAGCCAGCTGCAACTCAGGAAGGTCATCATGATCTTTGACCTAACAAGTGGCACCATGAAACAAATCGGGTTGGTATGCTGATAGAACTCTTCTCGGAAAATGGAACATGCCCAAGGACAACTGGCTCTCCTTGTCTGTCTGAAGACATTTAATCAAACTGAGCCAGTCATGCTAAATAGGAACCACAAAGCAGCATGTTGCTATTACAGGATAGAACTGCGCTAACCAGCAGGCCTCCTCTTCTCTCATACTCCTGGGAGAGAGGAAGAGGGGAAGAGAAGGCAGTTCTGTGGCTCTGGCACTGTGAGCAACACCATAGATTTAAGACAAACTATCTTTTTATTTGAAATCCAGTTTGGTTTGCAATGTATCAAAACTCTCCAGTCTCGAACAACAGAGTATTTCGACTGGTGATAGAAACTGTGTGCCCTCCAGATATTGTTGAACTATAGCTCCCAACATTCTTCGGTATTGACTAAGCTAGCCAGGACTGATAGGAGTTGCAGTCCCTAATTGAAATAAAGAAATCTTAAAGCATAAAAGATCCTAAAAACTATTCCAGTGTCAACTTTGCACCAGGCACCAAATTGTGGTAGAATACTGGGTAGAGCAAACTGGGAGATAGCTTTGAAATACAACCACTGGATCCTCTGAACTTTAACAACTATAGACCAGTATCAAATCTTCTGTTTTGGGAAGCTGACTGAAAGGACAGTTGTCTTCCAACTCCAGGCAGTCTATGATGATACAGGTTTTCTCAACCTCCTTCAAAACAGCTTTACAGCAGGATATGGGGTAGAGACCACTATGGTAATTTTAATGGAGATCGTTGCCTGAGTATCAACAGGGGGAGTGTGTCCTTGTTGATGCCTTTGGATCATTTGGCAGCATTCAATACCAAAGACCACGGTATTCTTCTGGAACGCCGGGGGATTTGAGAATAGGGGAGGGGGAGGCACTGTGCTTCAATGGTTCTGGTCTGATCTCTCAGGCAGGTTCCAGATGGTGGTTCTTGGAGATAGCTACTCAAAAATGAGCTGTTATATGGCACACCACAAGATGCCATTCTATCTCCAATGCTGTTTAACATCTAACATGAAACTGCTGGAAGACATCATCTGGAGGCATGAGACAGGGTGCCACCAGTATATTGATGAAATCCAAATACACTTGTCTTCAAAAATTCAGCAAAAATAATGTGTCCCCTCTAAATGAATGACTGGAGGGAATGGGCTGGATGAGGAAAAACAAACTGGAACTAAACCAAGACAAAATGGAGGTGTTTACTGTTAAGTTTCCTAACCTAGCATTGGAGGTGTGTCAACTAGTCCTGGAAGGAGTTACGCTCCTCCTGAAAAACTACACAGCTTGGGCATGCTTCTGGATCCGTTGCTCCAAATAACAGCCCAGATCAATACGATGGCCAGAAATGTTTAACTATTAGTTCAGCTAATATGCCAGCTGTGCCCCTTCCTAGAGCTGGAGGACCTGAAGTTGGTAGTTCACACACTGGTAACTTCAAGGCTGGACTTCTGCAATGTACATTGGGCTACCTCTGTACCAAGTTTGGAAACTTCAGCTAGTGCAAAAATGCAAGCGAAATTGGTGCATCTGGAAGTGATCATTGTACACTTATATTAAAATTACTCAATTAGTTTCCAGGCAAGGTACAAAGTTTTTGGTGGTTACCTTTAAAGCCATATGTGGTTTTAGTCCAGGTCACCTATGGGATTGCCTTCTTGGACATAATCCTCAGTTGGCAAATGTTAACCAGAAGACTTTTTCTTCAACCATCCCCAAATTGTGGAATGACCTGCCACAAGAAATTCAACAGCTGGATCTGCTGTCTGAAATTAAAACAGCATTGAAGACCAATCTCTTTCAACAGGCCCATCCAAATGGTTTTTAAATTATGAATTGACTGTTTTTAATATGCATGATTTTTAACTGATGTTAATGCTCCTTCAACTAATTAGGTATTTTAAATTTGTGTTTATATTTTAACTGCATTATGTATCTATCTGATGCTATATTTTAATCTGTTGTTCTCCATCTCAATCCACAGGGAGAAGTGAGTGAGAAATATTTATTATTATAAAATATACACATAAGAAAATACCTATTTCCTCATCACTATTCTTCCAAAAACTTATTGATGTTAGTCTGAAATGGAAAGCCACTTGGATGTGTGGGGTCTCCACACAATTCTGAGTTCTGATTTTTTTCTTTTTCTTTAGAGTTCTGGCTTTGCACTCTTTTCCTCACATTCATAGTTAACAGTTGATTGAACAGGGTTATTTAATAATGCTTATGGTATGGGGAAGATTTTCAGGTGAAAATGTAGCTTGGGCAAACAGTGCAGATTATACTGTAAGTAATCAAATATAATAATATTTGATTGCAATTATGCAATGATAGCTGTTCCAAAAGTAGAGCCAGTGTGATGCAGTGTTTTGAATGCTGGACTAGGAGTCGAGACCAGAGTTCAAATTCCCACTGCTGAGTGACCTTGGGCAAGTCACACTCTCTCAACCTCAGAGGAAGGAAATACCAACCCCACTCTGAATAAATCTTGCCAAAATAAACCTGTAATGAGTTTGCTTCAGGGCCACCATAAATTGGAAACAACTTGAAGGCACACAACAACAACAACAACAACAACAACAACAATGTTCAAAAAGCTTTGTATATGTTCATTGCTTGCAGTCCTTGCAACAAGAACTCTGTGAGATCAATCAGTATTAGGATCCTTGCACTGAAGAAAGAGGATAAAGATGCCTATTAAACAGAATGTTGCTTGCTAAATGCTACCCGTTGTTTTATTGGAAGAAACAAAACTGAACCACAGAGCTACTGGTTCATAGCTCAGTTGTTTAATATACTATATGATATTCTACCACACTGTGATACATGAGTTTGGGAATATTTTTCATAACAGCCTTGAGGAAAAGATATATTCATCTGATTTGCAAAAGCTAGAGTTTCAACAACAATGCTTTCAAACACAGAGCTTCTGAAAAAAAATTTTGGAGGGACTACAGCTGTTGGAATCCCCTCACTATGTAGGTTTGTGGATTTTGGGAGTTACAGTCAAAAAGTAATTTTTCCATAGACACTCTTAAGAAAATTTAATTCTGTCAGCAGAAGATGGGTGCCTACAAAATTGGTAATTTGCCACTGCTGTCATCATAATTTGTTACCCTAAGAACCAGACTTCTTGTACCATGTGAAACTACCCCAGTTTATATGTGGCCAAACTCATTACCCCTTTGATCTTGTGTGTTTTATGTAGGTTTTCTCTTCCTTTCCTCACTTCTTTTATCCAAAGGCAAATCTCATGCACTAGGCTTCCCAAAGCAGCCTTGTAAGTGATGAACTGTACAAATCTCTTGCAACCATGTGATTTTTGTTTCAGTATTTCTCAGAGGATTCATCATTGATGAATTTGTTCTCACTGGATAAGCTAAATCCTACTCATTTAAAGATAGCAGTATCTACCAGTAGAACTGTTTCTGTCTAGATATAAAAAGCATTAGGCTGCCAATAGAGAACTGACAACATAATGAATCAACAATGAAACCTTAAGCCAGCAAAGCTTTAAGGTGAATAAGCCTGTTTTGATTATAATTTATTCACAGATCAATCTAAAGCCAATTGAGCATATTATGGACTAGAAAAGAGGTTGGCTTCCTAATAGAAGCAGTTGCCTGATGTCTTCATTTTCAAATTACTGTAATTTTTTCAAATGCAAGAAACACTGCCCATGTTGGATGAAGGAAACGATAATAAAAATTCAGCAATCATAATTGATGATGATGAAGATGATGATGAAACGAGCACACCTTTCTTGGAACAGACTATTGCACAGCACGTGCATTTTCAGAGATTTACTGGCATGGTGAAATGTCATTCACACTTAATACTTTGGGGCGTATCTCACTTTGCAAAGATGGGAGGAAGTATCAAGGCAAGCAGAACATTGAAGGAGATGAAGAAGTGAATGCAGCTTGAAACAAGGAAACACTGAAGAGTTTAGAAGACAGGGCAAGGGTATTTCAAGGGAGAAGGCAATAGTTGTGGTAGAAAGTTTCACAGTCCCTTGATTTTTCTTCTTTTTTTCTTAACAGAAAACAACAACAGGAAAAAAGGCATTAAGGCTGCCCAGTGTTTTCTGCTTGTGAGCTGCAGGGACTCTCTTTCTGGAAGTACCAAAAGAATCCAGCATTTGTTTTAGATTTCTTTGTTTGGGTTCTTTGGCTTTCAGGGGAAAATAAGCCACGGTAGTACCTGCATTCAGATGATACCGGGGAGCAAAGTACTCACTGGAAGCAGGAGCGACTGGAACAGCTGCTTACTGTGTTATGCAATCATAGCCAAAGAATCTCCATATACTGAAGATGAATGTCGTTGTCCCCCCCCCCCCCCCCCCCCCCGTATGTGATTTGAATCTTATCTACCATCCTTACACTTTACTGTTCATCCATTTTTTTCTGGAACGTTTTTATTCGTGTCTTGAACTGCCTGAGTCTTCACTTTTACTTTCTTCTGTTATACTGCAAATAATCCCCATGTATGGAGACCTTTTGGCCTTTGCCTTCTAAACTAATTTTTGCTGTCATGTGAATTCCATTTTATATGTCTGTTCTTTAAACATAGTTATCATAAACAGAAACGTTTGCTGCTCCAGCTGGCTGCAACATCATGTAGCAAATGGATTTAGCAAGACATCACCTGAATGGTTCAAAGACTGGCTCCCTGATAGTATTTGCCACTGAACTGCACATAAATGAAAATTCAAAGCAAAAGTAGAAGTTCTTGCTCCACTTTAACAGCTATAGGTATTTGGATTGAACATCAGTGAAATTCCCCTAGGGGGTGTTCATGTATTGTATTTTGCCTAAAGAATGTCTGGGGGAATTCCAAGCAAGGTAATTTTTAAAAATAATATTAAAAACATCTCACCTGACCGGTGTGTGTGTGTGTATGTTTGTGTGTATTTGTGTGTTTCTTCCTTTCACATGGAGTCACTGTTTAGCTGAACAACAAAGAATGTGGTCTTCTTCCTCTTGTGAATGTTTGCTTGCATTAGTAAAATTCTTACCCTCAACCTTCCATGTTTACTTTGCCTTCTACTTTGCCTTGAAATTTGGGATTTGGTGAAAGTCAGTGGCAACAATATGTGTCTCTTTTGCCTTGCTCTTCTATTAATGTTAACACCCTTCTCTCTTGTATAGGCTTCATGCAGTGCTCTCAGTCTGATTACTTGGTCTGGAAAAAGACTGGATGGATTTATTCTTTGTTGCAGTAGGACAGTATTTTGTGTTCCAAAGACCAACTTGTATGGTCTCATTATGAAATATTCCTCACAAAAGGGGACATAAATACATTTCTGTTAATTAAATGTGTGATTAACAGAACATGGAAATGCATGATACATGTTTGATAGGAAGTTGGGAGGTATTGAGACTGGAGAGAGAAACCAATAAAGATTTCAAGACATACTTCATGAACATCTGGCAGCCTGTCACTTAATAGACAATAATATCTTCCATAAACAAGAGAGACTTGAAGTCATCAGGGGTTCCTTCAGAACAGAAGCTATTTAACTCAGGCTGCAACCTTACACATATTTATCAGGGAATAAGTCCCACTGATTTTAAGGGGGTTTACATTTAAGTAGACATGCTTAATATTGCACTGTATAATATGTTTTTGGTGATTTCAATAGATTACCATGTTTAGGAAACCGTGGAATGAAGGGACATTATACTTATTTTCTAACTAGAACAAGAAAAAGGAATTTAAATATTGTCAGGCATTTTATTAGACACCTATGATTCTTCATTCATTTATGTAAACAAAACTCTACTTTAGCAGACTGAATTGTAACAAAGATGACAGCAGCCTCTCTATTAATAAATACATAACAGATTACTGCTTTCCTCTCCCCCTAAATATAGGAGGAGGAAAAGCAGCATTTCTATACTGGCAAAATTAGGATCTTGGGGCATATCCAGAAAGGATGCCTACATTTATAAAAATAATAACCACTAAACTAAACTACTTTCTATTTTCTTCCCTACATTTAGCACATCCCCAAAAGAATATTCTCAAGACTCTTTAAGGCCCTGAGCCAATGGGCCAGGAAAACATGGGCTTGGCTCCACTGGATCTGTGTCCAGTCTGCCAGGATCCAGCACATTCCTGGCCCCAGGGTTTTAGTCTGCATCATTAAAATAGAACAACTTGAGAATGGGGGGACACAGGCATTCTGGCTCATGCAGACAGCCCCTAAGGCAAACTTGATGTTAATCTTTAAAAGCACCTTTAGACCTTAGATCACATTGAAGTGGCTAATGTTGTATCCAGGGCTGTTGATTCAGGAAGAGGGAAGAAGGAGAAGAAAAAACAGATCCTATTGTTATGCAGTTCAGCAAAAAGGGGAATGACAGCCTTGGGTCATTTTTATTATTGTATGATCTGATTTTAGACCAGAACTGTGATCAAGCAAGGTTCAGTGAATGAGAACATGGTAGGTCTTGCTAAGTTATCTTATGTATCTCTACCCATTTAAGGCCTTCAGTTTATTTTTAAAGGTAGTGATTTGCCAGAGGCCACTTCTGTTTCTTCCCCTCATCCAGTTTTGAGTACAGAGAAGTCAGACATGTTTTTGTTCAGACCATTGGCTTGGCTTCAGTTTGGGACATACAGCCAATTTTATGTTTCACCTGGCTGTCCAGTTCCTATTTCCCTAATACCTCCAGTCTTTCCATCATTTCTCACTCTTGGGCATGGTGTCTAAAAACCAACAAGATACCAATGCTCTGAAACTCAGGCTCAGTTGATAAATCTCAGAAACCTTTATTAAGAAACCATAGACCCACTTTGGTGACTTTCATTGTCAGAACTGACTAGCAAACATACTACTACATAAATAAACTGCACATAATTCTTAATAAAACTCCAGGTGTTAAAATTAATAAGCATATTTCTCCTCCTTTTCTCACACTGCCCCTTTTCTTTGTTGTTATAGCCAGATGCTCTCTCTCTCTCAAATGCCCTTGGAGATGGTCTCTTGCTTTCCTTGTTTATCTCAGCACTTGGTCTGATCTCACAGTTCTAAACCATTCCTAAAACATATTATCACTACTAAGTATCCCATTACTATATTATGACAGGACCAAGAACAAACAAACAAAAACTCCTGGTGAAACAGGAAGGAAACCAGATGCAGCTTTAATACAAGTGATGTATTTGGGCAATGCTCATTCAACAGGGACATAGCTTAGTTTCTGAAAGCTCAAGAGCCAAGATGTATAAATGGGCCTCCTGAGCGTAAGAGCTGCTGCCTTTATCTTGGAGTTTTTTTGCTTTGGCTTTGCTCCCACAATAGACATGGGATATAATTTTAAGAATCTTATTGCATTTCCCCATTGCCAGACAGTACGCAGCCCCTATGCAGCCCAAGCTTCTGCCGCACCTTTTCAAGAATGGGAAAATCCCATTCTTGAAAAGATGTGAGAGGAGCCTGGAGAAGCCCAAGATGCAAATGGACTGCATACTCCCTAGCGAGAGGGAAATACAATAAGATCCACTTTCTTAAAGTTACGTCCCTCATCTATCGCAGGAGCAAAGCCAATGCAATAAACTCCCCTGTTAGTCAGGAGTCAGGGCTGAGGCCAAGGGCAGGGCAAATGGTGGCAGGAGGTCTCCATTGGCTCAGGGTCAGTGCCTGTCCCAGTCCAATGACAATTACACCTCTATCACTACAGCTATAAGATCAGTCATGTCAAGAAAGATAAACATATTAATCTTCCCGTTGGATTTGTACAAAGAGAACAATCTTACAAATGCTCCAATATGCATGCTCACTTGTATGAATATGCATTTGTACAATGCATATTTTTTGTGCCCAGAATAAAAGGAATGTGACTGTAGAACAAGCCTGAAAAATTCCTAGCTAGGAAGCTAGAGGGACTGAAGCAGATATGGTATTCAAATGAATAGGAGGTCTGAGAAAACCATCCTTGGATTATCAGTACACACCACTCTAGATGCATGTGTTTAAAAGAAATGACAAAAGTAGTTTATATTGCTACTAATGATGGACAAAAATCTATCATCTATGTTTAAAATCCAGGCCTTATTGTTAGCTTGAAACCTGTTATGAAAAATATTTATACAGTTAGCAACAGTTGGCTTAGATGAGGGCTAGGCAACCTTTCCCCTTTAAGGGCTGAGAGACTTCAGCTCCCAGAATCCCAGGAGCTATTGGCCAACATGGGACTATTGGCCAACATGGCTGAGGCTTTTGGGACCTGAAGTCCCTTGGCCCTTAAAGGGGAAAGGTAAATGACTCAGATCAATTGATGTTTAACATGCTTTTAAATTACTGTGGGCATTTTGCCCATCAAAAAACAAAAATTACCCAACCGATCTTGTGAGCACCAATAATTCTGCTGTGCAGAGAAGGTGATTTTTGGACTACATTTCCTATATGTCCCTCAGCCATACAATAGTAGTATTAGGGACTTATAATCCTCCCAAATTATATGTATAGAATTTTATGAATTAAAATAAGGTGATGGTGGGGGACTTTAAGGTGCCTGACAAAGATCCCTGAGCTTCAGAATTTACAAAAATGGACAGTTGGCCCTAAAGACAAGAGAGACCATTCAGTAATTCACAACATTTTCTGGAGGTAGATCTTCCAGATTCTGTTCTGTTCTATTCCATTCATATCTTGCCTTTCTCTCAGCATAGAGTTGAACACTGAGAACATGAAGAATAAAAACTACTGTCTTTGTTCCTTTCTTTTATTAGAGTGGGGTGTGACATATACTGCTGCTCAACTATAGTTATGCTAAAACCTGGCTCTCTCTGTTGTTTTCTACTAGTATTTTCCACTGCTGTTCCAATGTAAGTAGAATTGGGAGCTGAAGGCAATCAGAGATCTGTCAGACTGTATGAGTCTAACAGTGAAGTCCACTTTTGGGGACTGCTCGAAGAACTGTTCAGAAAACAAGCTTTCTGCAAAGAAAACAACATTTTCTGTGCATAAATGTTATTTTTCTACACAGAAATATTATTCCCTGCATAAAAAGCTGTTTTTCTGTGCAAGAAACATGATTTTTGTGCAGGAAATTTTGTTTTTTGTGCAAAACACCATCCCCACATGCATTTTTGGTGCAGAATAAATCCTGGACTGCAGACTGTGGAATCCATGACTGTGAAAATTCATACCTGTGCATAATTCATCTCATCAGGATTTTCTGACATTGAAGAAATCTGACATTGAGCATCCTAGGGGTTCTCAGATACTAATCTTTCTCTAGCACTATTATACATTCTCTTCTCTTTTCCTCAAAGTTTGAATAGCACTTGAATGGAAACACTCCTCTAATAGTGAGGACATTCTGTAACATTTTATTGAAGGCTTTTTCAGTATATTCAGGAGTACAAAATGACAACATCACCTGCTATGGGCTCCAGTGCTAGTGGTTTATGATACAGAAATGAGTGCTCTTATTTTATAATCCTTGTGTTTATTTCACATATTCTTGAATTTCCCCTCCATGAGTGCTTGAGTGGGTTTACAAGAAAACACAATAAAATGCAAGCATTCTAAACAAAAACTAGCACCAAAGTGCTAAAATATAACCCTAAAGTACAAGAGTGGCATCTTCTAATATCAAGGGGTAGCAAACATTTGGTAGACTAGTGCCATTTTCCCCTCAGCTCTCTAAAGAAGAGAACCAGCTTAACCTCCTTGGAAAGGAGATGAGAACACTATGTTGTAGACTCTAATAAAATAAGAGAATTTGTATAATTACAAGCCTTTCAACTCAAATAGGTCCAAATAAAGATTATATTACTCACACAGTATATTTCAGCAGTGCTAATGGGAGGGAAAATAAGGTTCAAAGAATACATGACGAGGGCATAGGGTTGCTTGGATAGCCCCATTTCTTGTTGAGCTTGGTAGCCATGCCCCCACTACCAGGCACAGATGAGCAAGGGTTATATGCAAATAATGTACACATTTACAGCTCTTCCATGTGAGGTGGGATCCTAAATGATCTGGGATACTCCTTTGTCTGAAAAGGCCTCTTCATGTGCTGGTTTTGAGCTATAAAGCCCTAAACCGCTTGGGTCCTGTTTATTTGAAGAATCCTATCTCCTTTTATGAGCCCATTAGAATGCTAAGATCATCTGGAGAGGCCCATCTCTCTGTCCCATCACCCTCTCAAGCTTGTTTGTTGGAAACAAGGGAATGGGCCTTCTTGGCGGCTGTTCCTAGGCTTTGGAACTCCCTCCCTAAAGGGCCAGGATGGCTCCATCCCTGCTCTCCTTTCAGTGGTGGGTAAAAACATTTTTGTGTCATCAGGCTTTTTCAAATTGACCAATGTTAGGCTTTTAAATGCTATGCAATTCAGATGTGAGAGCATGTATATTGTTTTTAATATATTGTAATATTTTAAATGTGTTATGTTTTTAACTTTTTCTATTGTTTAATGATTTTAAAAACTTTATATTTATATTTTCTAATCATTTTGTATTGTTTTTAATTTCTACTGTTTTAAAATTGTTGGTAGCTGCCTTGGGAGAAAGGTGGGATAATAATAATAATAATAATAATAATAATAATAATAGGCCCTTCATATCCATAGAATATTTATCCTCAGATTCAACCATCCACATCTTCAAAATATTCCAAAATGATATAAATTCCAAAAAACAAACCTCGATTTTTGCCATTTTATATAAGGGACACCATTTTACTATCCCACTGCATATAATGGGACCTAAGCATCCATGGATTTTGGTATGGTATTCACAGGGTGTCCTGGAATGAAACCCCGGCAGATTACTACTGTTGTAGTAATATGATGATGATGATGATTCATATATTTGATACAAGTAATGAGCCCCTTCTCCCATGCACCAAATGTATAGACAGTGGAGAGGGACAAAGATATAGGACCCCAGGAATGTCAACAACCAAGGACAAAGGCAATGGGTACTGCTGCAAGGTCATCTGAGCACCTCCCTCTCCACTAAAAAAAAAAAAAAAAAAAAAAAGGAAAACAAAAAAACCCTACTATTGCTTTTTCAGCTGCCTTGCATAGTTAGGTGAAAATGGAAGTTGTAAAGTTGCACAAACTGCTAACATCACAGTGACCCTCCTTCTAGCTAATATAGACAGATAAATCAAGAATACCACTCTTTCCATGCTGGGTCTGTTTTCTAAAGCCAGACAAGCCATTCAAAGCCCTACCTTCTGGCTTCAGCAGGCTGATTTCTTTGGCAGGAGAAAGCCTGTTGCAGATATAGTGCAAGTTAATTTATTGAAGGGTTTACCATTCCCTTTGGTTCTGATCCCAAGTTATAAAGAAAATAATTTCGTTTTGTAAAGTGTCCTTCATGCTCAGTGCTCACCAAAACCCTTTATATTACAGGAATGATTTAAATTTAAAGGGGGGAAAAGTCAGAACAGCACTGCTGGCCAACCTGCAGGTTCATGAAAAACAATTAACTTTATCCAGCAATATAAGTTCCAGCTGACCAAATGACAATTACAAAAAAAGTTTAAAAAATCGAACTACATACACCTTGCTTGATGAATTAGAATTAATTAATATTTATACGTCCAGTTCTGATCTCACAAACTCCTGGAGTTAGTAGTGGCAAATGATTTACAAGTTTTATTGAATTAAGTTAATTACCTAGACCTTTTCTTCATTTAGAGGTTTCAGGACAGAAACAACCTTGGTTGCCTTAGTGTGTAACACATGTTAACATTTTGACAAATAAAGGAAGTCCTTATTAGTTTTGCTGGACCTCTCAGCAGTGTTTGACATAGTGTGTCATGGTATACTGGGATTTTACCAAGTGTGAGGTCAGGAACACAGTTCTGCAGTGGAACTATTTAAACTACATGGCAGAAACTACATCAGGGGAAACTACATGGATGCGTTCACTCTGTTGAAGTCTGCAGGTGAGGAGGCCGGTGCCATTACTTCCAAGAAAAGGAACAAGTGGGAGTCCAAAGCCCACCAGGTGGAATGCTCCTGTGCCAACTGGATGGAGGACTTCTCCATTTTCTAGAGGATTGTCAGCATGGCTTACCATGAGCAGGCCCGGCACCTTGCTAACCACATGACCAATGTCCACAGGGCAAGGACCATTACGGGAGAGGCTGTAGCCATTGCTTATGACACTGCCTTCTGCCAGCGGGTTTCTCAAAGTGACACAGCTAGGTGGGACCTCATCAACAGTGAGATCTGACTGTTGGAGGTGGGTCCCAATATAAGAGATAAAGGTGACCCTTCAAAGAATCCCAAGTAGGCAGGAAAGAGGGACCCCTGTAGGTTCATGTGCTGGTAGTTCAACCTAGGGAAATATAAGTTTGAACATTGCTATGAGCTGTGCATGTTCCCAACCGACAGACCCTCAACAGCCCTTTTGAGGGGGAAGCTCCACCCCAGCAGCCTCTGGAAAAAAAGATAGAGCTCCCAGCTCCAGGACCAGAAGGGGTGTGTGTGTGTGGGGGGGGGGGTTCAAAGTGACTGTGCTGAGGCCACCCAGCCATGCTTTGATCTTGCCTGCATGCCTGTGAACCCTGCGGCCTTGATCCAACTCCTCAACAATTATCCCATCCAAGAAGTGGCCACCTTCCCTGCTGAGGGCTTCACTCAGGGCTTCAGGATCCTGGCTGTAGGTCCGCAGGTGGCCTTGGATTCCTGTAACCTAAAATCTGTCAGGGACATGCCATAGGCCCTCAGGTCCAAGATCCAAAATGAGTGTGAGGCTAATAGGGTGGCAGGCCCTTTGGATACATTGCCCATACCCAATCTCACTTGTAATGGTCCCGAAAAAAGCCTGGGTTGAATTCCGCCATATTCACCATTTGTCTTACCCACCCACCCACCCAGTGAATCGGTCAATGATGCCATCCTCCCTGAGCTTATCTCGGTCTGCTATGCTTCTTTTGACCACGCTGTCAGGCTCGTACGGTCATGTGGATGGGGAGCTCTTTTGGAGAAATGTGACATCCAGTTGGCATCCTGACTGTTGCCTGTCCACCCTGATGACTTCTGCCACTTGGGCTTCAAGTTCAAGTCAATGTTATTTTGACGAGGCCATGCCAGTGAGTTGTTCTGTCAGCTCTCCAGAATTCAAGACATTCAGTTCCTTCCTGGAGTGCATGGTCAAGAGATGGGCCACATCCTTCCTGGTCACACATAATCTTGATAATTTCCTGTTCATTGGTGAGGCCAGGGGCAACTGTTGTGGCAGGCTTTTGTCCACATTCCAGTCTCTGGTGGCTGAACTGGATGTCCCTTTGGCGGCTGAAAAGACCGAATACTCATCCATGTCCCTCACATACATGAGAATCCAGCTAGATTCACCGTTGGCATCTCCCGCCTATCAGAGGACAAGCTTGAAACCCTTCGCTCCATGATTCAAGCTACCCTTCTTGCCCAGAAAGCAGCCATCAAAGAAATCTAGGCCATCTTGAGACACCTCAATTTTGAATGCAGGGTGGTTTCCCCAGGCAGAGCTTTCTGTGCTCAGCTGCCTAGGATCATGGCAGAGGTCAAGGCGCCACACCATCACATCCACCTCACCACAGGCATTGAACAGGACCTTAGCTTGTGGGAGGAATTCCTCAGAAATTACAATGTAGTCTCCTTGTGGCAGCATCCTTGGGACTTGTGTCAGGGTCTTCAGGTACATTAGATGCCGCTGGAAGCCTGGGCTTTGGTGTATACTTCCAGGGAAATTGGTGTGCCCAATGTTGGCCCGCCCACTGGGCTCTGGGTGGGGTGGGGATCCTCCAGGACCTCAACTTCCTGGATTTTTTTTCCATCATGGTAGCAGTCCACATCTGGGGCAACACCTTTACCAACAAGGCAGTTTGCTTTTGGTGTGACTACCAGTCAGTGGTCAAGATCCTCAACTGCCAAACCTTCAAGTCCTAGAGGGATATGCTCTTGGTATGGCATTTTGTTCTCTTGTTTCTCTACAAAAATATCATGTTCAAGGCTCATTTCGTGCCTGGCACTGAAAATAACTTTGCACACACTCTCTCTCATTTTCAGGAGTCCAGGTTCTGGCTATGGGCACTTGGAGAAGACCCCTCACCCACAGCCTTCCTGGAGGAATTGTGGGAGGTTGGAAATCTGCTGTGATACAGAGTGTCTTGTCCTTGCTGGCCTCAGCTACCCTCAGAACTTACAGGAGAGCTGTTCCCAAGCTGTACGCCTTCTTTGGGGAGGTTGGCCTTTGACCCCACTGTCTATACAGTCTCACACTGTCCTGTAGTTTTTGGTTTGGTTGAGGGAGGATGGGATAGCTCTGCAGACCATGGTGGTCCACCTGGCCAGTATTTCTTTCTTCTTCAAAGCAGGGAGATTCCGGGATCCGTGTTCATCCTTCCTTGTCAGCAGGACGTTAGAGGGCTGGAGAAAGACAGCTGGGGACAGGGTTGATGGCAGGAGACCTATTTGTTTCAATCTGCTTTTCAAATTCTCTGCACAGGTGGACCAAGTCTGTGATTCCAGAGCTGAGGCCCACCTGTTCAGAACTGCCTTTGTAACTGCATTCTTCGGGAAACTGCGAGTGGGAGAGCTCATTCCCTCTTCCTAGACCAGGGGTAGGCAACCTTTCCTCTTTAAGGGCCGAGGGACTTCAGCTCCCAGAATCCCAGGAGCTATTGGCCAACATGGGACTATTGGCCAACATGGCTGAGGCTTCTGGGAGCTGAAGTCCCTCGGTCCTTAAAGGGGAAAGGTTGCCTACCTCTGTCGTAGACGGATAGCTCAAAATGTGCACTCCAGAGTGGGGATGTTTCTTTTGTGGGAAACACTGTTTGACTAGTTCTTCACAGGTCAAAATGTGATGAGCTTGGCAAAGGTGCCTCCATCATGCTACAAAAACTGCACAGCTGCCACCTGTGCCCTGTCCAAACTTTATGCAGATTCTTGGTATCCTGCTCACAGTCAGATGGCCCACTCTTTACCCATAAAGATGGCACGCCATTAACCCAGTTCCAGGTGGTGTCGATTCTTCGTTTGGCCTTGCAACATGCCAAGCTTCCGGCGAAGGATTTGGGGGGGGGGGAACGGACATTTGTTCTGTATTGCAGCCACCACAATGGTGGTGGGATGTGGTTTGTTGGTGGACTCAATAAAAAAGATGGGCAGGTGGAAATCTGGGGCATTTGCTGGTTAAATCCACCCAAGAATGGATTCTTGTTTGGGACTGCCTTGTAGGATTTTTTGTGGGGAGGGCTTTGCAGGGGTGATATACAGCTTTCAAGGGTTGGCAGAAGGCAGTCCCTGGGGGGTGGGGGTGGCATTTCATGGCAGTAGCATGGGTCTCGGATCTGATGGGTGTGGTTTTCTATGCTATGGAGCACTGGATTGGGAGTCCACTGGGGACCCAGGGGTGCTGAGAGCATTGTGGTGTTGCCATTGCTGGGGCAATGGCGGAATAGTGTCCCCCGGTGACAAGGGGTAGAGATGTGAATATGCACTCAACCAGCTTCCTGAGATGCAGACATACAATCAGCCAATTACACCTTCTGTCATCCCAAAGGGGGTTGGTCGATGCCAGAGCCAGACCTCATGTGTTTTGGGCCAACCCTACCTGTCAGCTGTATTCAATAAAGTTGTGGCCTTTTTTCTTCCAATTGGGTGTATTGTGGTCATTCCTAGTGACGCTTCCCCCTTTCACTGCAATATCCCTAATTCTTCATTTAAATTTGTTTTTTTACATGTTGAGAAAGGGTGACAAGAAGAAGCCTAGACTGATGAGAATTTTCACAGTTCAGAGCTTATTCTATGCAAAATTTGCATGTGGTTGTTTTGAACAGCAAACTCCATTTTGTGCAGAAAATAGCATTGATTATTGGCCAGCTGGCTTCTTCATCATGTTTTTACCTCCAACAAAGGTAACATTTTTAAATGACTCCAACATTGGCATTTTTTCTTCCTCCTGTTTGATTTTTAATACCTTTCCCCAATGAAGAAGTGGAGTTTTGAAAGCTTGGCCAATAAAGGTGTTACGATGGCTGTTTTGACATAAAGACCCCTTTTGGGTCCCTGCCGTGGCCCTGGACTGGGAGAAGCCCCAATAGCCATAAACCCAAGGCAAGCACATCACGTAGGCCCCTGAAAGGTCACATCTGCACTTACACCAATTTGCAGATCAAAAGGGCCAAGCCTAGGAGATGCAATGCAGGACATTCACACCTAGAAGATTTATGAGTGCCAGCCAGGATGTGTCTGACTGAAGATGAGATGAGATAACATTAACATTCCATCTCCTCTCCTTGGAAATTGTTTACTTCAAAGAGTAGTAATCGGAATCCTTTGATATAGAATAGCAACTCTTCACCTCAGGCTAGGTTTAAGGGTATAAAAGATCCCTAAAATCTCAGGCACATTGGGTCTGGTTAGATTCCATGGTAACAGTGCACCACTGTGAACTCTGACTTGGGTCCCAGCTCTTTCTGTTGTCCTTTCCCTTTTCATAATGGTTGAGTCTATCCATCTTCATTCATCATTAGGGCAGCCTCCTTCAGTAATTATCACCATTAAAAAGCCTTGTGTTTCCTCTCCAAGCTAACTGCTTTATTCCTGAGTTCTTGTGTGTGTGTGAGTGTATGGTAGAGTGTCTTTGTATATTTGAATCCCCAAATAAATTACAGTTCATTGGAAAGCTTTGTTTCTCTTAGTCCATTTCCTAGCAACCTCTGTAAACATAGGATAAAAGATCTCATAGAAGACTTAGACTTTAGTAATTCCCAAAGTTCATGTCCTTCTTTACAAAGATATCATTGTTTTGTGGATTTTGGATGCTATTGTACTATGCAGAGGATAGTAGATGTTTCAAATAGAGATGTACAGTTGACTTGTTTTCATGCTGCAAGTTTTAATACTTCATTAGTTTTAATATGACAAATAGTTTAATTCTATTGTAATAGTTTCTTTTTGTATGTTTTTAATTGTATTGTTCTTTTAAACCGTGAACTGTTTTGAGCCCCAACTCTGGGGGGAAAGGGAGCATATACTGCTGCTGCTGGTGGTGGTGCTACTACTCCTAACAATCCCCACCACCACAACAGTTGGTCCTTTGTAACCATGGATTCTGCATCTGTGGATTCAACCATCCATGGTTTGAAAATATTTTTAAGATCTGAAAAGAATACCTTGATTTTGCCATTTAATGCAAGGGACACCATTTTATTACCCCATTGTATATAATGGGATGAGCATCCACAGATTTTGGTATCCATGGGGGGTGGGGGTGGGTCCTGGAACCCAAACCCAGTGGGTACCAAGGGCCCACTGTATTGTGATTACTGAACAGTTTCTGCAATGATGGCTGACAAAAAGAACACCAGCAGAGATGGTGAACAGATGAACACATATTCTTACTGGGGATGGATTCATGGAGGTTTCTCCTTTGCCTATCTCATTTTAGGCAGTTGTTAAAATTCTGGCTGTTGAGCTTACCTGAAGCTTCTGCTACTTTGAAACATGTTCCTGAAATAGGATGGCAAGGCTGATATTTTAAAATATAAGAAACCCAAAGTCTAATTTTAGATTTATGTTGCACTTCATTCCTGTCCTAGAAAAAAAAATGTCCACTGCAGATTTTAATTCTTCTAACTACAGAGATTATCAAAAGGCTTTCTAGACAGCACCCCAATGTTTCTGATGAAATTAGCTGTGGTCCATTAAATCCTATATTAGGGTGATCAACTCATTGGACTATGACTTCTACTATCCTTCACCACTAATTATGTTGATGAGGACTGATGGGGCCTGTAGTCCATCTGGAGGGAAGCACATTACCCACTTCTGGCTTATGACATAATAAAATAGTCTTTAAGGGATCACAGGACTCTTACAGTTGTTTGGCTATAGCAGAGTAATATGACTTGTACCTCTTTGGAAATAAAAATAGTAGACATTCATCATAATGGTATCCTCTTATTTCATGCATCTGAATTTATTAGTGTACTTTAATGACAGTTCTTTGTCCTTGACACAGCCTTTTTAAAGAGGAAGAATGTATGATAGATGCTTAGATGCTCTGAGACACATGCTTTGCATCTTCAGCTTCACTGGGGAGGGGGTCTTCAGAAATACACTGGTGAATTACACCACTTGGTTCAGTTTAGGTTTGTGCATATATTGTGTATGCACCCAAATTATATACGTGGCTATGGAAATGCCAAGGAATTCTCTAGCAGTTTTGTTTCTCTTCCATGTATGTTTCTTTTGTTTCCTCTCTCTTTTTTTAAAGTATCTGTTTTGCATATATTAGGTTCTGAGCTAAATTGTAAATAGCAAATCTCTTTGATAAATCTAGAAGTAAACTCCCCCTTTTCTTGGCTCACATAACTCTCCCTGTGTTATACTAATAGATTACATAAATGCAAACCGTTGCTAATAATTCCTAAATAAACCTTCTTCCACTTCAGCTTCACTGTAATCCATCTCTTATGTCAGATGAACTGTGGTACTTATCCTCCTTACTGCAAAGGCTATAATGCTTCTCCTTATTCATCTCTCATACACAGTAATCCTTCCACCTCAACTTTACAGATTTCTAATTTAAATGTAAAATATTCATGCAGACAAAGGAGCCCTAGTCTAAACAATAGCTCTTATAGCTAATACAAAGGATTCTGACATTGTCTTTACCTAATCTTTTTAATAAAATAAGAAAACCCACAGGCTACATAGTGATTTTATTCATCATGATGATTATCTGTATGTGTGTGTGCATGTGCATGCACAGAAATACAGGCTATAATAACAGCAATCTTGAAGCTACAACGAAGCTACAACGAAGGCAAAACACCTCTTCCAGACTTATTTGATGGAAGCTTTCGTATTTCTAATGCTTATTCTACAAGGTGGGATATAAATTAAATTTAAAAAATGCAAGCTCCGAACCTGAATTTTTAAATTTTATTTTATTAATGTATGGGATCTACAGGCACATTATGTGGTGAAGGCCTCTAGCTTAGATAGGTTTAAAGGGGGGGTTTAAAGCATTCCTGGAGGATAGGCTTATCATAAACTATTTGCCAGCGGCGATAATTAAATAGACCCTCCCTCTTGAGAGGCATCAAATCTCTGAATTTCAGGTGCAGAGGGGAAGGACAAACAGCTTTGTGGAATTTTCCCTTCCTTTCTTCCTTCTGGGTTCCAGAAGCTTCTCTCTGGCTGTTAGAAACTATGGGAGCATCTACACTGTAGAAATAATGCAGTTTGACATCATTTAAACTGCCATGGCTCCATCCTACAGAATCCTGGACTTTATTCTTTTATGAGTCCCAGAACTCTTTGGCAGAGAAAATGCCAGGATTCCATGGGATAGAGCTAGAGCATTAAAGTGGTAACAAACTGCATTATTTCTACAATGTAGATACACCCTGTGATAGCACCTCTATCCAGGCTGGCCTGGCAGGTCCAACCCTAGGGGTCCTGTACCTCACTTTGCCCCCTTTCTCTTCAGGTTCCTTCCATGAATCAGGTACTTGGGCCTCAGGCTAATCTCTCTACTGGACAAGTGGCAGTATTCGTCAGTGGATTCAATGTGGCAAAGCATGACTGGTTCTTCCTTTCATTTCTTAAATGTAAATAGTCTGGCACAGTTGTAGAAAATAAAATCAGTAAAGATGTATTATACAGTGGGCCCTTGATATATGCTGGGGTTTGGTTCCAGGACTCTCTGTGGATATCAAAATCCATGGATGCTCAAGTCCTATTAAATACAGTGGTGTAGTAAAATGGTGTTCCTTATATAAAATGGTAAAATTAAGGTTTGCTTTTTGGAATTTATATTATTAAATTTTTTCAAGCCATGGATGGATAAGGAATCAGTGGATAATGGATAAGGAATCTGTTGCTATGGAGGGATGACTATATAGCCATTAGGCAACCATGTACTCCCTGAACCCATTCCACACTCCCAGCTCTAAAAACCCTATTCAGATTTCATCTATTCTCCTCATCCTAACCAGCCTCCTCTCTATCTTTGACTGCCTTAACTCACTCTTTTACATACAAATCTCTAGTTATAATTTCCCCCCACATAGCCCTTCCTTCATGCCATTCCTAAGGGAGTGATTGGCTGGTTCTAACCAGGTTTGCCTAGGTTGTCTCTTTGTGGGAATGTAATGATGGACTAGAGAAGGAGTGGACAATGTTTGGCCTTCCCAGTGTTGCTGTACAGCAATCTCCATCAGGCCTCATTATTAGCTAAGCCAGCCAGGGTTGATGGGAGTTGTAGCCCTACAACATCAGGTCCTTCCTACACGACATGATGGCAGCACTAAGATTCTACTTTTTAACCCACATGACTTCGTTTTATGGAACAAACATGAAAGGAGGGCTTCGTACCCAACACAAGAGACTAGACAATTGTTGCTGTATTTTACAGTAACTCCATGAAAATAATGATGAAAAACATTACACAAGCACACTGTAAAGTGATACAGACGATTTCAACAAAGTCAACATATTATAAAGTCCTAATAACTGGTGCTGCGGAAAACAGATTGCTGTAAGAGGCTGCTAGCAGAAAATATATTGCAGGTGGCAAATCACACTTTCTCTGATCTTTGCAGATGAAGTTCTGAGCTTATATCCACATATCCCACATGGGATTGCAAACATGTAGCATATTGTTTGTAGAACCATCATATTTCTATTTAGTTGTTGTTAGTTTCTCCCTTGTAATCTCTTGAATTTTATGGAACCCTGGGATTAGCAGTTTAGGGAGGGCTATTTAGAATTCATAGTTAGATTACACATGCCCAAATTATAAATCCCAGGATTCCATAGGATGCAAAGTTAAAACGGAGTCATAGCGCTATCATTATATAGTGTGAAAGAAACAAGTTGCCTATTTCCGAAACAGTTGGATTTTTGGCCTCATTCAGAGCAGAGATTTCTGGTATATTTTGTGGATCTTCTATACAATTATATACTTCCTGAATTTCTTGGATGTTAATAAGTAGTCCTGTGAGATGTTAAAGCCTGTTTAAGTTTACTATACTTCAAGCTGTAACAAATCTGTTAGTTTTTAAGGTGCCATATTATTATTTTTTCTCTCTGTTGTTTTTGCTAAAGTAGAGTAACAGTATCTCCTTTGGAAATTAGATTGTAATGATTTCCCTCCCCCCTCCAGCATTGTGAAATTTTAAAATTGTTTATGCCCCCTGATTTGTAAAACTAGATCGCATAAAATATATCAGTTTTATAGGAATATGGCAAAGCTAATTGCAATTGAGAAATATGTATCCATGTACAATTGTACACTGGAATAATAGTAGTCTGTGGTAAGAAAGCAAACATGTTCTTTGTATTGTGGAATTTATTCTACACAAATTTTGCATGTGGTTGTTTTGTGCAAAGAACAGTATTTTCTGCACAGGAAACAACACTTTCAGCACAGAAAATAATACTTCTGCATATAAACATTTTCTACAGAATTTCCTGTGCAGAAAATCCTGTTTTCTACATAAAACTGCCATGAGAAAATTTTGCAGAGAATAAGGAGTCTCAAATTTTGGAATCCTCTGTAACAGTTGCAGTTTTCAAAGATTTTCTTGTCATAAGAAGAAAATTGCTAAAAATATTTGTAGTTCCCCTCCAGAAGAAAATTAGTGAAATATTTGCACCCCTTAGTCTGAGTAGAAATGGAATAGGTATTCAACAATTTCCAGAATGTGGTCAAAATAAAAATAAAAATAAAGAAATAGAGGCTGTGTAGGCATCGTGAATATATGGCAGTTTGAAATGTGTAACTATAGATTATATATTCACAATTGCCCAACAGGATTCTGGCCATTATTTATTAAAATCTCCTGCAACATATGACTTAAAAAAACAACAACCATGAAACATTATAAAAATAGGCCCCAGATAGTCTCTGACCAGTTGCAACTGCTGATCTACTCACTGGTTTGCTAATTACTGATATCATTTGAGCTTGCCTCTTAAATAGGTAAAACATAACATAGTTATTCCAGAATTAAAGCTCAGCTCCTTCTGTGCCCCAATATACCTTCTTGGATTATGCAAAATAAAAGGAAACAAGCATTCAAAAATAATTGCCTCAGTACTTTTAGTCATGTAGGATATGTATTTTAACCATGCAATTTCTGCAAAATTGTCCAATAGATCGATACATCTGGGAATTCCATCTGAACATCAATTTGCAATAAAGTTCAGTTTGTGGGAACAAATAATCAATCTAGGACTGCTGATTTCCTTTTGTTCACAGTTTATGCTGTGCTTTCAAAATCTCTGGAATTTTCATTGTTTACAATGTTTAGAAACATATTGAGAGTCAAATCAAAATCATTTTAAAATTATAAATCATCATAGTATTGTAAATTACTCTAAAGACTAATAAATACATGTTATGAGTATTGCAATAATGGTCCTATAGGAGAAAAAAAAGTTTCATGTACATGAGAAAATGGTGCTGCATAATAGATAGATAAAATATTATAACATTTCTTTATTTCCCCAAATATCAAAATGTCTGCGTTACCTAACAATCATTAATCATAAGTATCTTGGTTTCCAATGAAACCAAGAGAGAACCAATGGACTTAGAAGTTTCTATCTCCAACAAAGGTAAAAAAAATTGTTTTAATTGGGACTACACTTGGCTTGTTTACCAAAACAACACCTACATTTTTCCTAATGCAGAAGCATGAAGGCTTCTCTTGAAGATTCATTGTTCTCTACCTAACAAGGGAGTTGGGTCATCTTGGATCTCAGAGGAGGTGCCTTTTTTACTAATAGAATTCAAATTTTATCTCCTGGATTTTGGAATGCTTTGTTCCCAGTTCCACATGGAGGGGGGGTCTGCATGCATAGATATCTCTTCACACCATCTCAACACAGAACACAACAGTTTGACAAAACACAGGGCTATGTCTAACATCATTTTTTTTCTTGTATGATTTTGTAAAACCTTTGCCTGATGAAGGAGCACTGAAAGTTTGCATCATGTAATTTGTACATTTTGGTTGGCCAAATAAAGGTATCATTTTTTTGTGGATTTTGGATGTTATTGTACTTTGCTATAAGGCCAACACGGCTACCTCTGAATATGTTTCTTGGTTTCCAATGGATATTCACATGATCCATATACTTACAGGATTCACAGAAGTGGACATTGTCCTATGCTTGTACAGGTAATCTTCAAAGGCACAACACCCACAATGTCTGGATTTGAGGATGCATTACAACCTGATATTTTCAAACCAATCTAGTTCTGTGTAAAGGAGTAATAAATACTTTGTGTAGCTGAAAATGATTTTTTATAGAGAGCGCATACTCTCCTCTTTTTGAAATGCAGTGGTCAAACTTAATTTAGCACACTAACTGCTGAAGAGAATGAGTGTATGGTCCCTTTGCCTTGGGGAATTTCTTGTTATACAATCCATCATGTTTAACTTTTTGTTGTTGTTGCCATGAATTGGATTCTGTTCACCACCACCCTTTGGGGAAGTAATGCTACTTAATCATCTATCTATTCCTGTTTTTAATAAAAGTATTGGTGTTAAACACTGCCCACTCCACCCAGTTCAGTAAATCAGTCCTCTGTATTCAAACAGTAGATTTTTTTTATTTCAGTGCTTTAGATGTTAGTAGATGTTTGCAGAAAGAATTGTTATCATCCACGAATGCAGGTCTAAAATTAACAATACCATTCCCTAAGGTTTGTGGGCTTTGCTATGATTTTTCCATAAATCAATATATACCTATGTCCCATCCTTCTTAGTCTAAACACCCAGCTTCCCCTTACACGCTTTTGGTTTTGCCTCTACATTTCATTTCCTATGAGATGACCCCTGAAAACCAGCAGCCTATAGATATCCATGCATTCCTGAACCAAGCAATTATCTTCACTTTGAACCACCAGCAAGTTTTTTCTCCAACATTACACCTCCCATCATTCCCCATATCAACAACACACACATTATACAACTAAAAATAATGCCCATATAATACTACATTGACAACAAATAAATGCAATGAATATACACAACCTATGACAGATTTTATTAGAGTCTGATAGTTGGCCAGAATCCTCTTGGGCCTACAATTCTGCATTCATATTCATGATCCCTACATAGCCCCTAGTTTATGGGCTACATGGGGCCCATGAAAGTCCCTCTAACCTCACTTACTGAGAAGCAGCTGCTGGGGTTGACAGGGATCAATTCCCACTTTGATCAAGAAGTGGCTGCATGATGTTGCGACCTTCCATCATGCGTGTGATCTTTGGAGCAAGGGGGATATGAGACAGGGGTCTTTTTCTGTCTGTCACAGTGGAGATTGCTCATGGGAGGGGGTGAGAACATCAGGAAGCTGCTTCTCAATCAAAATATTCCCACTGATCCCAGTAGCTGCTTCCTTGTAAATGGGATGGACAGGGGAGCTAACCAGAATCCATTATATAGCACTGTAGTTATGGTGCTATGTAGAACATAGTGGTCATACATGATTCCATCATTTGGAAGTATTATCATAGCACAAGAATATTACCACACTTACCTTTAGGCAACATTTTAAGCCTGTGAATAATAACTATGATTTCAACGCCTGTATTTAGAATATTACACATATTACAGAATGTATTTAGAATATATTAAGCACTCATATAGATGATTCCATGAAAAGTGCCTTTGAACTTAACTGTAGATTCATTTAGTCTAGCCCACCTACCTATATTCATCTGGATAGAAAATTAGATTCTTGCTACAAGGGAAACTCTGCTTAAAATGATGGTCTCATATTCATCTTGACTATGCTCAAATAGCTTCCAAATTATATATGTTTTTTTTCCAGATGAGTTATTAGAAAGATTGTGTAATGCTTGTGTATTCAGAAATGTGATGCCTCATTCAAAGCATCATCTTCACACCACAGCTTCACTGAACATGCAGAAAATGAAATTTTCTTTCTTTCTTTTTTTTTTCCTTTGGATACCCCCCTCTCCAAGCTATGACAAGCACCTAAAAGTACCATTTGTTTGAACATTTTTGCCTCTTTTTACAGGTAAATATGCAATGGACCAAGTTGCTGGGTCATCCTTGTATTCCTCACAGTGCTTTTGCTCTCTCAGGTGCACCTTCACACTGAGCACATAAAGTATGTGCGCTATTTTTATAAGTCAGGAAATGAGTGGTGGGTTGGAAACCCCATATATGCGAAAACATTTTGTTACACTTACCAAACATTCAGGGGTAGCTGTGTTGGCCATTTAGCAAATTCAAACAGAAATCTATCAGTGATACCTTTATTGGTCAACCAAAATGCACAATATACTTGTTGCAAGCTTTTGAAGCTCCATGGGCTTATTCATCAGGCAAGAATCAGAGAGATTTATAAAGTCCAGGAAATTTAAAATTCATTTTCAGGAGATACAAATGGATTTTAAATTTCCTGGACTTGGAAAATCTCCCTATAGCCACAGGGCCTGAAGGAGGAGGAGCCTGCCTGCAAAAGATATCCTCCCCACCATATACCATCTTAACTGAAGACTGAAACAACATGTAGGCACCTGACTAACATATCCAATTGTTTTTCTCCTGTTTGGTCCGTAACATCTTGCCTGATGAAGAAGCCCATGGAGCTTTGAAAGCTTGCAACAAGTATATTGTGCATTTTGGTTGGACAATAAAGGTATCATTGGTGGATTTTTGTTTGAATTTACCAAACATTGTAAAGCTTCAGCCACAAAAGTCAAGAGTAAGGCCCTGCTTGGCTTTCAGCCAGCCTTATAATGTTGGGAAGAATAAAGGAAATAAGATCCATAAAATAAATCTAGGATGTATAGAGGAAATGGGAATGGAAAAGTCTTTTTCATTCAAAATCACCTTGATCCAGTTCCATAGCCTCCAACTGTTCTGATTTGGCAGTGAGCAGTCTAACTGGATCAGCTTCAATCTGTGAGTACCAATGACATGGACAAGCTCCTTGGTAGAGTGAGGAAGACAACCTGCTCCCTTAATCCTTGTCCATCTTGGCTGGTCGTCCCGGGGGGGGGGGGACACATTGAGGGTATTCCTTCGGGATACTATCAACGCGTCATTCAGGGAAAGCATTGTTCCATCCTGTTTAAAGGAGGCGGCGATCAAACCCCTCCTGAAAAAGCCTTCCCTGGATCCCCTGGACAGGAATAACTATAGACCAGTCTCCTTAGGCCTAAGCAGACTGCCAGAAATAGTGCACATTAAATTGAGGCACTGCCCTGGCTCAGTGCTAGGGAATCATGGGAACTGAATTTTTTTCTGGGACATTGAGCCTTCTCTGTGAGAGAGCTCTGGTGCCACAATAAATTACAGTTCCCGTGATTCCCTAGCACTGAGCCAGGGCAGTGCCTCAATTTAATGTGCACTATTTCTAGCAGTCTGCTTAGGCCTCTTGCTGCCCTTTTTAAGCAAGGTGATCGAGAGGGCTCCCAACTCCAAGCTGTCTTGGATGAAACCGATTATCTCGATCCATTTCAAACCGGCTTTAGGACAGGATATAGAGTTGAGACTGGCTGACGACCTCCGCTTGGGTATCGACAGAGGTAGTTTGACCCTGCTGGTGCTCTTGGACCTCTCAGCGGCCTTTGACACAATAGACCATTCCATCCTCTTGGATTGCCTGAGAGAGTTAGGAATTGGAGGCACTGCTCTGCAGTGGTTCCGTTCCTTTCTCTCAGGCAGATCCCAGAGGGTGAGGCTTGGGGACAGTTGCTCCTCTAGAATAGAGCTTAATTGTGGCGTACCTCAGGGTGCCATCCTGTCCCCGATGCTATTCAATATCTATATGAAGCCTCTGGGAGAGATCATTTGGAGGCCTGGTGTCTTCAGTATGCTGATGACACCCAGATATATCTCTCCACGACCCGATCGTCTGCCCAGACCTCAGATGGCGTCTCTCCTCTCAATGATTGTCTTAAGGTGGTAATGGATTGGTTGAGGAAAAACAGATTGAGACTGGATCCAGACAAAACGGAGGTACTAACAGTGACGGGCCCGAAACCAGGTTTGGGAATACAACTCCCAGTCCTGGATGGAGTCACACTCTCCTCCAAGGACTGTGTTCGCAGTCTTGGGGTACTCCTAGATTCGTCGCTTCACATGACTAATCAGGTGAATGCGACGATCAGGAGTGTCTGTTATCAGCTTCGGCCAATACGCCAGCTGTGCCCTTTCCTGGAAATTAGGAACCTTGAAACTGTGGTACACGCCCTGGTAGCCTCACGTTTGGATTTCTGTAACGTGCTCTACATGGGGCTACCCTTGTGCTTAACCCAGAAACTTCAACTGGTCCAAAATATGGCAGCCAGGTTACTTACTGGTACATCTAGGGAGAGCACACTACACCAGTGCTGAGATCTCTCCACTGGCTGCCAATTAGTTTCCGGGCACAGTACAAGGTGTTGGTTTTGACCTTTAAAGCCCTACATGGCTAGGGTCCAACCTATCTCTGGGAGCGCCTCTCCCCATACGATCCCCCCTGTCCACTTCGGTCCTCTGGGAGGAACTTGCTACAGCCTATGAAAACTAGGCTGTCGCAGACCTCCCAGAGGGCCTTCTCTATCACCGTTCCAAGATTATGGAATGGCCTGCCGGATGAGATCCATCTTATTACTACTCTTGACTGCTTTAAAAAAGCAGTAAAGATGGATCTCTTCTGGCAGGCCTTCCTGGAATTACTCTCCTGCCCCAGACAAAGTTTGGATTGTTTCCTGTTTACTGCCACTGCTGTCTGTTCTGGTGCTTTAAATTATTGTTGTTGACTTATTTTGTTATTTTAATTATTGCACTAGTTTAATTCAATTTTTATGGGGTGGGTGGGTCAGGGATTGGGGGGATGGAATTGTTTTAACCGCTGTCTTGTTTTAACACTGTACGCCGCCCTGATTGCTTAGTAGAGGGGCAGGTTAAAAATAAAATTTATTTTTATATTTATTATTATTATTATTATTATTAAATGCTGCATTTTGCACTAGCTGCAATTTCTGAGTCTTTTTCAAGGGAAGCTCCACATAAGGGTGTAGCTGCCAGACCAGTCAAAGCTTGTCCCAAGCACTTCAAGCCACTGAGTCTATTTGAGCCTCCAATAACAAGGATGGATCTAGGAGTACTCCCAGACAACACACCTGCTCCTTCACAGGGGGAGTGCAACCCTATCCAGGGCAGGCAACATACCTAATTTCTGTATTCAAGAACCACTAAATCAAAGAGCTTTCATCTTACTAGGATTCAGCTTCAGTTTATTCAATCTCACCCAATGCATCACAGCATCCAGGCACTGATCCAGCCCTCTACAGCCCCAGCCAACATTGATGACAAGAAATGGAGCTGAGTGTCATCAGCATACTGATAGCAGCCAACTTCCAAACTCCTTATTACCTCTATCAGTGGCTGCATATAGATGTTGAACAGCATGGGAGACAAGACTGAATCCCTCGTGGCACCCCACAACACAATGACCACGGGGCTCAGCAGGAGTTCCCCAATTCCATTCTCTGGAACTTGAATAAACTGAGGCTGAATATAGGAGGGGAACCACTTTAAAACAGTACCTCCTACTTCCATCTACCAGAGCTGGTCCGGTAAGATACCATGGGCAATGGTATCAAAAACCACCACGAGATCCAGGAAGATCAAGAGGATAGTAGTCCCATATCTTTCTCTCAGAGTAGGTTATCAGTCAGAGCAACCACAACTGTCTCTGTACCATACCCTGACCTAAAACCAGACTGAAATGAGCCCAAATAATCTGTTTCCTTCAAGAACAAGCTGCCCAGCTACCACACATTCAAGCACCTTGCCCAAATACAGGATATTAGTGATAGGGCAGTAGTTCTCACGTACTTCTGGGATGAGGGAAGTCCTCTTCAGGAGAGGGTGCACTATAGGTCCTTCAAGGCAGCAGGCCCCTCCCCCCCCCATGTAGTGAGATATTTACCACCCTTTGGATTCATCCAATCAATCCATGCCTGCTAGATCTTAAGAGCCAAGATGAGCAAGGGTCAAGATTACATGCGGGATAGACCGAGTCAAGTGTCTTGAATCAGGCTGCAGCAACTGAAACTGATCACAAGGAAACGAACCATAAGTTCATCCATATGTTAAATAAATATGTGGTTCCATTTATATGTTAATAATAATGGCTGCTTACAGAGCTGTTTACTCAAGATTTACTCATGAGATACATGTGAAGCTCTTTAAAGACTGTGCTTTGTAATGAAAACAGTCATTACTTCAAACTACTTCTCATGATTCATTTTTATTCTGTTGTTCCTCTAAAGAACTTAGGAGCATATTTTCATGGTTATGTAAGCTGTCTATGCTGGGTCAGGTATGGTTGACCTTGACCTTAGGTTGGGCATCCATGGACTATATTGGGCTTTACAACAAGCAGCTGCTAACACATCTTAGCCTTGGAGCAAAGCACCACCATTTTGTGGTCCTCTCTGGTATGTTGCAAGTACTTCTCTTTTTTCTTTTTCAGTGATATCACCATGGCTTACCCCAGGTCTCAGACTTTTGTCTTGAAATGTCATGACCCGAGATGCTGCTGGCAGTCCTACTTCGAAACTTTTCTAAATGGTTTTCATTGGCTTTAAATATTTGTAGTGTTATTTATATGAAAAAAATGTGAATTCATTTATTTCCAAACTACGGTCAAATTTAGAGTTCCTGACTCCTAGAGAAACTTACATGGTAAAAATATGAAACACTGAAAGTTCCCTTGACTTCTAGAACTTTTGTTGTTGTTGGCACAACATAAATTATGCTGTTGAGAAATTGAGCAGCTTTGCTGTAAAAACCTATGCTTGCAACCTTTTCATGGATTGACTTCACTAGTTTGAATATTGCACAAACCAAATGTTACAAGGCAGGAAAAGAAAATTCAGACGGATTGAAGTGCAGCCTTTGATGGTTTGAATGTTGCACAGTTTCCTTTCCACTGGGAAAGCTTCACAGTTTTCCGTTTCTGTGGTGAAAACTGCATAGTTTCTAGAAAACTACATACATTTCTGGACAAGCTGTGCAAACATCATACAAAAGTGGTGGTGTTTTCTGTCATTAAGGGAAAATAAATTCCCAAGTGGCTTGAAGATATGAGACAAAAATTGTTTCATTGTTCTTGAATTCACCAGAAATCAGAAAAACAGATATCCTGTGAACTGCCTTCTATGTCCTCATAATCTAAAATGGATCTGGTCCACAGGTAACTGCTTGACCTTTTTTGATTTAAACATGGGATTTGTGTTGGATTTATTATATTATGTCTAAGCTTCCTATGCTAATTGGTTTAAACACTTGACCATTGTACCTCCCACTGACTTCTTAACAGAAAGTGCTATATAGGACAAATAATACAACTTTTATTATAAGTGTAGACTGAGCAAAGCTTTAAGGGAAATCAATGTTGAAATTTTAATTTAGTACTTCATTGTGTCCATTTATATGCAAGCCTTGCACAATAAAGTTTTCTCTGGCATATTGACCAATTCCTATAAAACACATGACAAAGAAAAAACTGCATTTTGAGTCTATGTTCTATTGTACACCCCAATAATATGCTTGTTTTTCCCCCTTAACTTTGTCAAAGAAACAAGCTTCGAGCAAAACAGACTAAATATATTGTAACTAGTTTGTCTGTGTGCTATCAGTTCTATGAGCATTGTGCTAAGAAGAATATTATTATTTAAGTAGAGTCCACTAAATGCAGAACATCACAGCTGAGGTTTTATTGACTCCATAAAAGAAAATTTGGCTGGAGCATATAAGAAACAAGACAAATGCGAACTCAAACTCAGCTACATAATTAAACCTGCAGTAAAATGCATTGTGTTTTAAAAGGGCTACTACACTAATTTACACAATATATTCTGAAACACTGCTTCCACAGTAATAGTCCACAACCTAGTTCCAAGCCTTAATTCTGGAAATAAAGTTAGGAGCGAAACAGTCAGTCAGGAAAAAGTGGCTTGAAGCTGTCTTTTCCGAAGCCACATTGAAACCCCACCAACCACACCGCTGGCTCCCAAGACAGCTGGAGTATGCATGTCATGACCACACTACATGACTTCAAGCCACACTACTGGGTACTGTTTTTTTACTGTCCCAACCACCATCCCTGTGCACTTCCACAGGAGTGCACTGTCAACAACTGCCATCTCATTGCATGGTTGTCCATGTGAACCTGCACAAATTCTTATGTGCAGCACTTCACTGGGACGGCATCAGAGCACAGGTGTGCCCGTGCAGATGCCAGCAAAGTACAATCATGCCCCCCTCTACCTTATGCCCTCTCTTTGACTGTCTCTTTTGTGTATGTTGTACTCATCACCATGAGAGGTTTCATGGCTTCTCTTTTGGGCATTGCCACCCCCACCACTTGTGTATGGCAGCTCTGTTCCTTTGAAATGTGCTCCTGCGACAGGGAGTTTACATGCACAATTAGGGTTAGGGTTTGGAAAGAGTACCCCTTTAGAGCTGCATTGGCGTTGGTGTATTTATACGCACATGTGAAGGTGTGCAATTTTCAGGAAGAAGCAAAAAAACTGCTTCTTTTTGAAGCAGTTTTTCTCCCCATAAGGTGCCTAGAGGGCACTTTCTTGCTGGCTTTAAGGCATGTGTCATCTAAATGCCACACCTTCAAGCCTGCCTGAAAGCACCTCTTTTTGCCCATCTGTTTAGCTCCTTAGTCTCCATCTCCAAATGGTAATATCTTAGAAATGAAGTTAGTCTGCATACCCCAAATCCTTTGGGTGTCATAATTTGCCCTCTACATGTTGTTATCTCTATTGCACTCCTTTTTAAAGAAGAAGAAGAAGTCAATGCCTGGAGGAGCTCTGGAGTGTTGAATGCTTAAGGCTTCCCGGTGTGCAGGAATGGGTAGAACTTGGGAGAGATAGTCTTGTCCAAGAGGAATAACAGGCCTCAGAGGAGCGCCAGATGCTTTTTGATCAAGGTGCTCAGTCAGAACTTTCCAGGCGTTGCACTTTCTGGTCTCCTTTATTGTCCAGTGTTCCATGAAAACCTGTTACTGGCTGAAACAGGGCAGTAAATATATTTGAATTTTAAGGAGGTGAGCTAAACATGACACTCCCACTCAGGGTGACCAGATGTCATAACTTCAAAGGAAGACAAGTCACCAGAAAATGAAGGACATTCAAGAAAAAATGTAAGACATTACAAACTAAAAGCTAAAAGGACCAATATACATATAAATTCATGCTTTTTAGTCAGGGTCTAAATGGAGGAAATTTTGAAATTCTTCTTGGACAGAAGGCTGAAATGTCATGTCCTGAAAAGGTCATGTAGGTCATGTCCTGAAAAGGAGGGTGTCTGGTCACTCTGCCCCTAAAGTCAAGGTGTGTACTAACAAGCTGAAGTTACCTTGTCTTTAGAATGAAAGAAGAATGAAGAAATGGTCAGTGAATGCATACAGCAATCTCAGACTATGGTTGTTAATGTTTTTTTATCATCGTCAATTAAGGCTGAAGAACACGCCCAATGTAAAAAAATGAAGCCATAATACCTTCTTCCTCCTAAGTGTAAGACTGAATCCTTTCCAGCTTCATCGTAGATATAACAGAGAGCACTCATTTTTTAAAAAATTGAAAGAAATGGCATTTCATTTATTCGTTTAGTCTTCATACTATGCTTTTAAAAAATCCTGCAAATATTTTGAAAACACTGGGAAAAAATTAAATTTCATCTGCTGCTGTTGTTCTTGTTGTTGTGTGCCTTCAAGTCTTTCCCAGCTTAAGGCCACCCTAAGGCAAACCTATTGTGGGGTTTTCTGGTGATTTGCCCAAGGTGTGATTTGCCCAAGGTCACTGAGTGGATTCAAACACTAATCTCTAGAGCAGGGGTAGGCAACCTAAGGCCCGGGAGCCGGATGCGCCCCCCCCCGAGGCCTTTGGACCGGCCCCAGGCTGGTCCTGCCACCGCCGCCACCGCCCGCCACGATGATATTGATTACTGTTGTTATTACTTGTTCTTGGGGTTTTCTTTGCAAAATCTCCACAGGGGTTTTGCCATGGCTTTTCTGGGGCTGAGAGAGTGTGCATGCATATTTTTTTAATTTTTTTAAAATAATTTTTAATTTTTATTTATTTATTTATTTATTTATTTATTTTGGGTGCTTTGGCCCACAATTGTTTGAGGGACAGCAACCTGGCCCCCGGCTCAAAAAGGTTGCCTACCCCTGCTCTACAGTCATAGTCCAACACTTGAACATTCACCAGTAGATTTTCCTTCATTCCATCTCCAACCTGAAAAACTCTTTGCTCTTGGTGTTTTAAGAGCTTGCATTGTAGCTAGGGTGACCAGATGTCATAGATGCAAAGGCAGACAAGGCACGGCAAAATGTAGAACTTTCAGGAAATGTAGGACATTATGAAATAAAAGCTAAAACACTAATATAAATATAAATTCATATTTCTTAAACATGGTCAAAATGGAGGACATTTTGAAATTCCTCCTGGACAGAGGGTTGCAATGTATGACATGTCCTGAAAAAGGTGGACATCTGGTCATTTTGACTGCAGCAAAAAACAAAACAAAAAAAAATGTGTTTATGGAGCAATGAAACTGCTTCTATCTTTTTAAAAAGGTACATTTGTACCCTTCCTTATTGACTTGGAAAGCTGTGGGGAAAAAGTAAATTCTAGTTACCCTGTGAAGATAGAGCACAAAATCTGGCTCTCCTATATCCATCTTCAATAATGTGCTTACCATCACAACATTTGATTAGATAATGTGGAATGATTAATTAAATAATCAACCATTCAGGTAGTTAATGCTGATATCTTTGTAAGATATCTTTAAACTGTCCTTCATCAAAATTGGTTCCAGGTTGTTACACAATCAGAATATCATCAATGACAAAATGCTACACACTAAAGCATGCTAAGCACAAAATGCTATGCACTAAAGCAAACAAATTTTTCTATAAATAGAAACACCAGCGAAGATCAGAAACAGTGCTTAAAATCCCTGATTGAGTAGAAGTTTTTTAGTCCATTACTAAAAATATAACATGGCATCAGGTGTGCTCGCCTGGAGAGATATTCGCCTGTATCTAAATTATTGGAAATTGTAAATAATATAATAATAATATAATTTATTTATATATTCCGCCTCTCCCGGCGGATCGAGGCGGGAGTACAAAGATAAAAAGGGAACAATACAACAATGTTAAAACATAGCAATAAAACATAACAAATTAAAAATGATAAAAATAAAATTCATACAATTGAATTATTAAAATTACAATAAAATTGCAAATTATTAAGATTACAATAACATTGAAATACCAATCTGTACTGTAGGTAGTGATGGTTTTCCTTCACTCAGGAGGTTTTAGGACATATTTTTAATTTGGGTCAGGTGGATAGGCCTGCCGGAAGAGTTCAGTTTTGAGTGCCTTTTTGAAGGCCTCTAGCATGGAAATAGTATGGACCTCTTCCGGCAGGCTGTTCCATAGTTTAGGGGCCGCAGCCATGAATGATTTTTGGGAAGTAACTGGCAGTTTAGTGTTATGATAGTTTAATAAGTTCTTCCCTGATGTTCTGAGTGTGCAGGGCGGATTGTGTGGGGAGAGGCGTTCCTTCAAGTAACACGGACCCAAGCCATGTAGGGCTTTATAGGTAATAACCAACACTTTGTATTGTGCCCGGAAGCTAATCAGCAGCCAGTGAAGAGCTTTTAGCACCGGTGTAATATGGTCTATTCTAGATGTTCTGGCGACCAACCTGGCTGCCACATTTTGAACCAATTGAAGCTTCTGAACTTGGTACAAAGGTAGCCCCATGTAGAGCGCGTTACAGTAATCCAAATGAGAGATTACTACTGCTTCAAGGTCCTTCTGGTCCAGGTAGGGACGCAGTTGGCGAATCAGCTGAAGCTGATTCCAAGCACTCCTGGCCATCGCATCTACGTGAGATGTCGACTGTGGCGATGAATTCAGGAGTACTCCCAAACTGCGTACTTTGTCTTTTAGGGGAAGTGTGACCCCATCCAGGACTGGATGACAAAGCTCTCTACCCGGGCCAGGGGTTCCTATCGCAAGTACCTCTGTTTTCTCTGGATTCAGCTTGAGTTTGTTTTCCCTCATCCAGCCCATTACCGACCCAAGGCAGGCATCCAGAGGAGCAACGCCATCCTTAGTCACCGCAGTAGTCGGACACATAGAGAAAAAGAGCTGGGTGTCATCAGCAAATTGATAACCCCACGCCCCATATCTCTGGATGATCTCTCCCAGCGGCTTCATGTAAATGTTAAACAGCATGGGGGACAGTATGGTGCCCTGCGGGATGCCAGATGTCAGCTCCCTTTCAGAGGAGCAACTGTCCCCAAGCCTCACCATCTGGGATCTACCCGAGAGATAGGACCTGAGCCACTGGAGTGCAGTGCCCCCAGTACCTAACTCCTCAGGCGTCCCAGAAGGATACCATCGTCTATGGTATCGAATGCCGCTGAGATGTCCAAGAGCACCAACAGGGTCACACTTCCCCTGTTGATATCCAGACGGAGGTCATCAACTAAGGCGACCATGGCAGTCTCAACTCCGTATCTCACCCTGAAGCTGGTGTGAAATGGGTCCAGATAATCGGCTTCATCCAAGACTTCCTGGAATTGGAAGGCAACTGCCCTCTCAATCATTTTGCCCAAAAATGGTAATAACGAAACCGGTCTGTAATTAGTTTTTACCAGGGGGTCCAGGGAGGGCTTTTTCAGGAGCAGTTTTACTACCGCTCACTTTTGGTTCCATCAGCCTTCGAGGGCGGACCATTCTAATAGGTCCTCCACCCCCGAGGGGGATGTGGGTGGTGACCTTGAAACCAGCAGAAATTTGGGTCACTTCTACCCACAGTTGTTCCTGATCCGTACAAAAGATCACATCAAGTGTATTACCAGCACAATGTGTAGGACCTGAAACTACTTGGGATAGGCCCATGGCTGTCATGGAAGTCATGAACTCCTGAGCTGCACCTTTCAGATCTAATAAGCTGGACTCGAAGGGGATGTTGAGGTCCCCCAGGATAAGAAGCCTGGGGGACTCCAACACCAGCTCCGAAGCCAGCTGTGTCAGCTTGGCTCGGGAGTCTGTTAAGCAACGGGGTGGACGGTATACCAACAGAATCCCCAGACTGTCCTTAGCTTTCATGGTCAGGTAAATACACTCGATGTAATCCATTTTCCGGATAGGTTTCCTGGTCAAAGTAATGGTATTCTTATGGACCAAAGCCACTCCCCCCCCCTTGCCCACTTTCCTAACCTGCTCCTTAACCGTATACCCGGCTGGGAGAGTCTTAGCCCAGATGACACTACTATCGGTGAAACAGGCCAGGTCGGCATTCTTGTCCTCCAACAAATCATAGATGACATGCGACTTGTTCCTCACTGACCTGCCGTTGCAGAGGAGCAAAGTAAGGGTCTGTGGTATGGTTGGGTCAACTCTCGGTTCTTTTAGGCTAACGGTGAGTGGAAGGTGGGATAGATTTCAAGTATCGATCCAGTCTTCCTTTTTGTTTCACCCCCACCCTGTTAACACTATATCTCCCCTTGCCCCGCACTACTCCAATTGATCTTTCACGGTCAGTGCCCATTATCAGTAATCTCCCTGCCACGTATTTCAAGATATTGTATCACTAATCTACTCCTTAATTCTTTGGCCCCCTAGATGTAGTAATAGTGCGGAGCTGTTCCTATATTTCCCACCTTAAGATCAGTCTAGCTCTGACGAGGTGCTGCTCTCACCAGCCCTCGTAGTCTGTCCTCTAATGTAGCACCAGTAATCACCTCCTGGGGGTACCACTCTCACCGGTCCCTTACCCTTATTGTGGCCAGTGGAGAGAGTTCTAGAGGCACTATTCTCACTAGTGTCTCCCTCCCTCTTCTGGCGTTACCACCAGCCAAACACTGATCTCTACCAGGACAGATTAGTAGAGGTTGTCACTCCCACCGACTCCTCTTATCCCTCCTCCTGGGACTAATGGGCATAATCAATAATTTTATATTAGGAGCACATAAAGGTAAATGGCCCCTATTTATTAGGGGGCAGGATAGTGTGGCTGACTGTAGTAAAGAATAAAAACAGGTGGGTCATCAGTCTCCGCAGCCTAAGGTTCTTTCAATCCCACCATCGGTATTGCTGCCGCGCCACCAGGAGAGGTAGTATTTGGGCTCTTAAGCCCTGGCTTCGCCTTCCCTTGGCCTCGCGGTTGCCGCTGCCGCTGTGCTGCTAAAGGAGGTAGAACTGGGAGGATCTATAGCCTTCCGCCCGGTCCTCACAGCTGTCGCTGCTTTACCGCCGCCGGGCTACCAGGAGAGGTGTTATTTGGGCTCTTGAGCCCTAGCTTGGCCTTCCCTTAGCCCCGCGGTTGCTGCTGCCACTGCACTGGCTTCCCTGGAGCCAGGTGTTTCAGGGGAGGAGGGGGCGGGGTAGAGTACTCACTGCCCAGCTCAGAATCCTCACCAAGGCCACCGCTGGTGCTGGTGTTCAGGCTGTCGGGCTGGCTATAAGGCTTCCCTGGAGCCAGGTGTTTCAGGGGAGGAGGGGGCGGGGTAGAGCATTCACCGCCCAGCTCAGAGTCCTCACCAAGGCCACCGCTGGTGCCAGTGTTTGGGCTGTCAGGCTGCTATAAGGTTTCCCTGAAGCCAGGTGTTTCAGGGGAGGAGGGGGCGGGGTAGAGTGCTCACCGCCCAGCTCAGAGTCCTCACCAAGGCCGCCACTGGATACAATTAAATAATTGTAAAACTACAATAGAGATTCTAAATAATCTGAAGTATAACCAAATTAACATTAAATAGGTTCAAATAAAATATTACTTGCTAATTACATACTGTGAAATAATCCAGAAAAGTAGAAAAAAACATAAACAGAAGTAAGCAGCAGTCATTAATCATTCCAACAGATAAAGGACAGGTTGTGAGAAGTGATATATGTAAGACTGAAGACATAAGGCATTGGCATATATTGCATGAAAACATCTACCCAACATGTCAACCAACTTCCAAGATGCAAAACACAGCATATTGTGCAGCTAACTTCATTAAAATTTGTCTACCACTGAACTGAATAAAGGACAAATAAGGCCTTTATCTAGGACCATATGTCATGGTAATAGCTGGGGGAGGCATTTTTAACCATAATTTCTATGCAAGCACAATGAGATTAAATAAAATTCAAAGAAATCAATAGCTGATACATAAGAATCTTTCAAGTTGTTTCACTGCTATAATGGTTTCCTGAGTACTAGATTAGACTGAAGCTGCAATTCTGTGTCAAGGATGGAAACAATACTTGAAAATATTTGGAAAATGGTCAAAAACCTGGCCTTTTGAACATCAGGAGACCCTGACAAGAAGAATCATGAACTGACTGTCAGGTACAGCATGCCCACAAAGTCTTCTTTCAGACACAAAGACAGATCCCAGACTTAAAGTCAAAAGGACAGCTTTTATTGCAGTAAAGAAAACATAGCAGACAGGTCCGTGACTTCTTTGACAAGTCTGAAGTCAAAGCATATGGAAACACTTTTATAGCATATAGCAATGTTCCTCCCCATAAGCTGGTGTCACTCAGTGATTGGTCACATATTCCTGCGCTTTGGCCATTCACATGATGTAATATCCTACTGTCCGGAAAATCCAACAAATGGCAGAATGCATGTGAATCCATAGCTTCCCAGAGAAAGTAGACAAAACAACCTTGAAGCAATATCTGCACTCTGTTTGTGTGATGTATTGCCAGGGACAGGATCACATAAATATCAATATCATCACATATATGTATCTAACCTATTTATTAGCTTAACATAATAAATCCTAAACCCTTCACTTATTAAAACAATCAAACAATCTACCAATACATAAAGCACCTTACAACCCAACTCATTAGATATTTAACCATCTTTTTAAACCAAGCCTCTAGCTTCAGCCAAGGCAAGAATATCCCACACATTCCAAATGCCTTTCAGTTCTCAGCCAACATGTTTCCCCATTACAATTCATTAACCCTTACAGCACAACTCACAGTTTCAAACCTTATAGTTAACCATATCTTAACAATCCCATCTCCCATAAACTTCAATCAAAGCAAATTCTGGCAGGAAAGCATTAAGCTAATGCATTCCTGACACTGACAAAAATCTTCACAGTTGAGGCCTTACTCTGTACAAAATTCACACTTGGTTGATTTTCACAGAAAACAGCATTTTCTGTGCAGGAAATAACATTTCTATGTATAAATTATGGCTGAGATCCTCCATCAAACACTATGGCATTGTTTGCACTGGCCAGAATACTCCAGGGGCAGCCCATAGTATCCTGGCCCCAGAGCTGCTCTTGTTATCTGGCCCTTTGTTCCCATGCCAGGGTCATTGTCTGCATGTGTCCCACTGACCTGCCTGGTACATCTGCCACTCACCTCTGAGGTTAGAAGCAGTGATCTGAGGCAATGGTAGATTCACTGGCTGGCTCAGCAGGATGTTTGTTCAGATAGCAGCCCCCACACAGGAACAAAGGGCTTTAAGAGGTAACTTTTTAAAATTCATGTTAAGGGTATCATACCCTGCTTCTGGTGCCGAATGGGCCAGACATTATCCAAACTGTTCACACCAGAACCAAGTTTAGGCTGTGCATCATCCAAACAGGACACCACCAGAACAAGGGGACCAGAGCTTTTGGCCTGTGCACAAAAGGACATATTTCTGTTTCAATTCCTCCCCTGACCCTTGAAGCCCACCTTAAAAGCCATTTAGATATCCAGAATGAGGAGGGTCTGTCCTGATGCCAAGTAGGACACTTGCAAGATGACATGACCAGCTTCCTCCTACAAGCAAGTCATGTTGCAAGGAGCAGAAGCAGGGACCCCTGCAGAGACCTGTCACAACTCTTTATTAGTCTTTATTATCATCCTCTGGCAGGAAGGGGTTGGTCACATCATCCTGCTTGGGAGCAGTGCAGACCACCATTGTTTCAGACAGGCTTTTAATGACAATATGAACCAGTTGTGATGACTTAAGTCTAACTTACAACATCGTAATGGACTAACTAGATACAAGCCAATATTTCTATGCAGAAATATTGCTTTCTGAACTGAAAAGCTGATTCCTACACTGAAAATGCTGTTTCCTGTTAAAATCAACCATGTGAATTTTGCACAGAATGAGTCCTGAATTATGAATAGACTTCAAAACTGGTGTGCTTTTCAAATACTTTCTCACAGCAGGAAGAAAATTGCTCAAATTACTCATAGCTTCCTTTGGGGGAAAAATAGTGAAGAATTATATCCTCATTCTATGTACACATTTTGAGAAATAAGTACTTTGAAGGAATGAGAAAGTTCGTTTGAAAGGATTCTACTGCATTCAGTTTTTAAATTCCATTCGTTCTATCCTGAATCTGAAGAAATTTGCAAGTTTTGGTAAGTTGAAATGTTTGTGCTTCTGCATAGGACTAAGGAATATGTTGCTTTACTCCCTATAATAAACTTGCCAAGCTTTTGCAGCCTGAATATATTAAATACTGTATGATCTGACCACCCAGAAGCAGCAGATGCTTTTTTTGTTCAGCTTTCCTGTCAAAGAAATGGAGCATATGATGCACTGGGTTAACTGCCTTCAGTAACTGGAAATATATGGTCAAGGTGGGCAATTAATCTGGAGGAAGATGCTTGGGGACTCACATAGGCATGTCTCAGGCTATTAATCATTGCTGTAAGAAACGGAGACTGTATATATAGTCTCTAAGAAATAAAATACAGATATAGATATTAGGTTAAGTAAGTTCAATTCCTGTTGTATCTGTCCTCAGTTCAAAAAGGACTTACTAGATTGCTTTAAAAATCATTTGTATTGATTAATTGAAAAGTTGTCATTATACAATGACAGGTGAAAAGCATCAGCTTAAAAGAAGCATTCCCCTGTCTTGCTTATGCAGGAGACATAGGATGCCTGTTCCAAGAGGTAAGAATACAGAGGTAAGCAAGGATATCTATGACAATAGCAACAGTAATAGCAACGACAGCTACATTTCTATACCACTTCATACTGAACTAAGCAGTCTTTAAGTGGTTTACAATGTGTAAGCTAACTGTCCCCAACAAGCTGGGTGCTCATTTTAATGACCTTGGAAGGATGCCAGGCTGAGTTGACCCTGGAGCCCCTGGCTGGAACCGAACTTGCAACCTTGTGGCTGTGAGTGAGTTGCTGCAGTACCAGCATTTAACCACTGCTCCACTAAGGCTCCCTTAATAATAATAATAATAATAATAATAATAAAATTTATTTATATACCGCCCAATGGTTGCCCAATCCGGGCGGTTTACAGCAAAAAACAGTTACAATAAGACAGCAAATCCCTCCCCCCCCTTAAAACAGTATTAAACAGTAACATAGTTAAAATCGTAACAACAATATAACAATTTAACTACTAAAACACTCCTTAATTACTGTTTTGTTTTATTTATATGAAAAATCATGCAAATTGATCCATCAAATGATGCATGACTACAATGACAAGGGCTTGATTTTTCCCAATCAGACTTCCTAAACAAGCACTTCTATTTCTTGAACTGTTCTGAGTTACTTTCTTCTTTAAATATATGCAACAGATGTAGTCACTTTAACAGATTTCTCAGATAGCTTTCTATCTGTTGTGAAACCTCAGTATTTGTGCTCATCCTGCTTTCATGGCTTCCTAATATAAGGACGGTACAAAGGCCACCATTTATTTATAAATTAAATAACAAAACTTGTCATAGTATGGGTGATTTTATTGCAAAGCAGGAGTGGGAAAAATTATGTTCTGGGGTGGCATTCAGGTCCCATGGCTGTTTTTTGTGGTCATCAATCCCTCCAGACACCCAGACTCCAATTTCTGGAGGAGGGGAAGGCCAATTGTCTCTTTAGAAGCCTCCAGGAGCATTGATTCACTTTTTAAATAGGTCACTTGGCGTTCCTCTATTCTTTTAACACTTAAACCCCCTGGTAATAGACTTTTGACCACTTTCATTTTCATTTATTGAGAATTAATTAATTAATTAATTAAACTTATTAGCAGTCTGGGCAATCCTGTGATGGTTCTAGTACAAGTCCTGAGAGGAAAAACCCTGTGCCAAAGGCTCAAAAGTCCAGAAATCTGCTCTCCTGAACCACCAAAGTCGCCTGCCCCAATGTAAAACACATTTTTGAGAGATACATTCTCAAGAACTACTCCTAAAGCAGAGGTGACCAAAGTACAGAAAGCTTTGCTACACATCCTTGGGACACTGTCTTCAAATTCAGCAATTTGTCCCCAGGAGGAAAGTAAGAATGGTCCAACTCATGAGGCTATTGAAACAGTTGCTTTTATTCATTTTATGTCCTGTTATCTATTTCATGCTTTACTTGTTTCTGTACTATTTAAATTGCAAGCTACCTTGAGTCCCAATCATGAAATAAAAAGTGAATGAACAAGTAACCAAAGCTGGCATTCTGTGTTCCAATTACAGATTTATAACCTAGAGTAATGGATCTGTAACTGCCTCATATTCAGTAATACTACAGATACACTATTATTGTGCTATTGTCATAATTGTAAATGCCCCTAAAACCTACCTTAACATCCAGCAGCTGCATTGACCAATGGAGGTCTGTTCAGCTAGTGATTGGGGTATAGGAAAATGACTTCTCCCAGTCCTCCCACTCCTCCTTGCCAGCGAATGAGGTTGCAATGATCAGAATGCAGTGATCACTGCTCTGACACATAGAAGAGAAGTTAGTGAATTCTTTGGATGCTATTTACTCCACATATTGTTTGTTATAATAGCGGATATTTATTGATACCCTAGCCACTGAAGAAGACCACAGGGTGAAAACACGTCTGGCTGGTCATCATTTGAGACTGGATTCACAGAACTTCTGTGAAGAGATACATTGGAGTACTTATTCAGGACTATCGAGCTTTTGGCACAGGCTTTTTCCTCTCAGGACTTGTATAATTACAAAAAATGATTATTATTTTTAAGGCACACTGTAGTTGCATCCTTAAAGTGTGCATTCTAGGTTCTTTATGTAAGACAAAGTTTGCATGATATACCTTTGTTTTTAATCAAAATTGAACATCTAACAAACATTGTTGATATCCTTGTCATAGAATATATTACTTTTACCATTACCTAACTTCTTTCTTTTTTTCCTGCAATGATCAGAAGCCAGATTTCAGTCACAATTCATTGTTGTAGCCTCACTACATGTCAGAGGTGGGCAGGCTTGAAAACAGATCTCCGTTGCTCATTGGCTGTTAAGTTAGGTTTGGGACCAGCAGACATTATTTCATTCCCTATCACCTTACATTGTTATAGTGCTATACAGTGGGCCCTTGGTACCTACTGGGATTTGGTTTCAGGAAACCCCATGGATACCAAAATCCATGAATATTCAAGTCCTGTGAAATACAGTGGTAGAGTAAAATGGTGGTCCTTATATAAAATGGCAAGGTTTGCTTTTTGGAATTTATATATGGATCCATGGATAAAAAATATCCATGGATATGGAGAACTGACTGTATTTCACTTTAACTGCTATGGCTGCCTCCTGTGGAATCCTGGGCTTTGCAGTTTAGGGAGGGGTGTTTAGAATTTTCAGCCAAAGAGCTCTTGGGCCTCACTAAACTACAAACCTCAGAATGCCACAGGATGTCATCATGGCAGCTAAGATGGAATACAGCACTTTAACAGTGTAATGTGATAAGAATCTTATTTGGTAACACATTCTGAATAAAGTAGGCGATGCAGGATATCGGCAGAGATTAATAAAATGGATGGATAGCTATGCAAGCACAGAAGATCCTAAAATGTGTTTCATATGCAGTGGAAAATATTTTCATTCTTTTATAAGTAACAAAAGTTGTGAAAGTGTGTGTGTGTGAGAGAGAGGGAGAGAGAGAGAATTGAGGGAGGTATGTAGAGAGAGGATTAAAGGAGGGACAGAAGGCTTGTTCTGAATTTTAAGATACTGTCCTATTCCACCACTGATGAAAATTCTTCCACTAGCAATTCTACCTGACTGTTATGACAAATGCTTTATCACAAAGATCCAGGCTTCTTTTAAAACAGTGATTCTTCTTCTCATGACTCCTCTGCTCACCAAATCACAGGGTCTTTTTTCATGAAACAACTGTCCATTAAGGAATCATCTTGGGAAAACCTGCAGCATAATATCTTCAACCTCTTTATAATCACAGTAGGAGTTGGAAAAATCTTTTCTTAAAGTCATTGCACGCTTAAACCATTTTTGGAGAAGTTATTTTTAATTACATGACATAAGGAACTGTGTTTTTCATGTTCCAGAACAGTTGGAAAAGAGCATCATATATTTCAAAAAGACCTGAAACTGCACGCTGGGATGGGTAAAGGTGAAGAATTACACAGCTACTAATAGCTTTGCCTATTTCCTGAGTAAGCATGGCAAGAACTTGTCACAGCAGGCCAGGTGAAGAAATTTAATCTCATTTAAATTTTGAACAATTTTGAGAAGACCAACCACATATCCAAAATAAAAATCTTATCCACCCTGCAGCTTCTTCAGCAAAATAATTTCCAAAACAATGTTGTAAAAATGTAAAAAAGAATTATTTATTTTTCAATGGTTTTTAATGGCACTATCCAAGGTAGACTAAGTATTTCATTAGATGAATAATTTGAAAGACTCTATCAAAGAAACTCTATTACTGATATTATTTTTTGTAATCTATATGACAAATTGTCTGAGAACCTGCATCAGATGACATTCATGGACCACATAGTGACGTCTTTGCAGCTACAGCACTCTGTAAGCAGTGCAGCCTCCCCACTCCATACAGCTATTTTTGTATTGTCATAGAGTGGGGGTGATGAGTAGGAATGCATCCAGCTATTTTCCTGTAGGTGGATGCACTGACGTGTGATGGTGTAGGTCTAATTTAAAGTAAAAGGTGAAGGTATTCTCCATTGACAAGGTTGTCAAGTCATGTCTGACCGTAGGGGGCAGTGCTCATTTCCATTACTAAGCTGAAGAGCCAGCATTGTCCAAGGACTACTCTGTGATCATGTGGCCAGCATGATTGCACAGAAAGCTGCTTACCTTCCCACCAAAGTGGTACCTATTTATCTACTTGCATTTGCATGCTTTCAAACTGGTAGGTGGGCAGAAGCTGGGACTAGTAACAGGAGTTCCCCCCACCATGCAGCACTCAGGCCTTGAACTGCTAACCTGCCAATCTTGCAATCAACAGAGTCAGCATCCTAACCATTTGAGCCACTGCATCCCCAGGTTTAATTTACACCATTTTAATTCACTAACAGGATGCCACCCATTGTTTCTCAGTTTCTTGGGCTGCCTTATTTAGCATAAAAGTGTGATATCATGAGGAGACTGGCACCACTGCAGCAATGGCTGGGGGGGGGTGTTCTTGGCCACAGTGGAAGGAGGGATAAACTGGGTGTCGCCCCTCTTCTGGGGTGTCACTCAGTGTGGGCCTCACCTCCTGCATGCCCCTAATGATGCCACTGGATAGAGGATGGGAGAGGGCTTGCTGAGGTACTGTTGGTAAGAATGGTGAGGTTAAAAAAGGAGAAAGTTATAATACAAGAGACATCATGGACTCCTTTTGAGGTATTAAATATTGACCTGGGCACTACTGGTACAGCTCAACTATGCTTTGAAGTTGTACAAAGATTAAGAAGTAAAAATAGTCCTTCCTGCCTGAACGGTAATAATCCCATATTCATGAAAGAAAAAGGATGGAGAAGGAACAGGAAAGCAAGTAACTTCTAGTGTGAATTCTAGAGAAATTTTTGTAAGTTTTTAATGAACAAGTGGAGTGGCCCTTGAGAGAGACAATGCTTGAATCAAATGACATTTGGTTTGATCATGCCAAAAGAGTAAGCCTACTGTCCCACCATTCACTTACCAGCATCCCAGCAGATGCCAGGTTTTCACCAGCAGCAAGCAGGTGGATCAGGTGGCTGCTAAATCATGAGAGGCAGGGTGGACAGGAATCAAATGGTATTTGGTCCCAGAAGAGTTGAAAGATTGTGAATAAAAAGAATTAGCAGTCATGTTTTGGGATGCTCTGACACCAGCAGCCTGCCTTGTCTGATGAAGGCTGACCATACAAATAAAAAAGCAGGGTATCAGATTCCAACATCTTCTGCTGACTTGAAAGTGGTTAAGAGTTTGGGAACTTGAGTGCTCACAAGTCACACACACTTAAATCCCCAATTAAAATGAGAGGTCTTATAAAATGAAGAGCAGGTAAATTATTACAAGCCTATTATCTGTGAGCCTCATGAGTTTGCCAAGAAAAAGAGCAAAGAAGAGGCTGATTTACCCCACTGATCTTTTTTATATATGGTCATACATTAAAATGGTGAGCCATTACTCCATGAACTGAACTGCTAGGTTTAAAAAATAGCTAGGCAAGGTATGCAATTACAATAAAAATTCAGTAGTGAAGTCTCACAATAGATGCATGTGTGGACACCAGTGGCAGAAGGCTTGGCTGCATTTGTGCCATGGCTGGTCTTCCTGATATTATGAACTGCAAAGTTATCTGAAGTCTAATCTTAAACCACAAATGAAAACACATACACAGACAGCCCCCCACCACCCAACAAGGTGGAAGGAAAATGGATTGAATGAAGCCACAATAGTGTGAAGGGGTTGATGGAACATACAGAGATGATATGTATGGCAAGAAGGAAAAGGGGTAAGGGTTGGTAGTTAATAGGAAAAGATGTCAAAAAAATTGAAACATAATAATAGTGCAATTTATCCTTGCTAAACGTACTGTAGTGCACTATAATTAAATATGAAAACCTAAATTTATCTCTGTGTTCAGCTGTCATTAATTTAACAGGGAATGCACATGTTGTAATCTAATGGCTCATTCGACCCCCACCCCCACTCATGTGCAGCATATTAAAATGTATATTAGCCTCAAGGTGCATAAACACACAATAATAGGCCAAAGGTTTTGGCATGTGGAAGGGAGGGGGAATCCACGCTCAAAGGCCGTCAAGTAGCTGGTGATGCAGGGGAGCCACTCACTTAGCCTCATTAAGCCACAGCTCTCTTTTGCTTGTTTTTTGTTCTGCATGACAGCAGCCTCTTTGTTGTATAATAATTCATTCCAAGTTTGTTCCAAGCTACTGAAACTGGTGAACTGTGGCCATTTTAATGAGAAGTATTGGTGGTATGCATAATCTGGGAGCCATGTGGACCAGGCAATCACAGAGCACTGCAGCCAGCAAAATGAGACACTGTCGAAATCACAAATTTGTCAAGTTGTTTTTGGACAGGGTATTATAATAAGCACTAAAATATGCACCCTATTACTTTGCATCTGCCAGTCAAAGATCACAGTAATGAATGCATGCTGCGGGGTATGACCAGGCCATTGTTGTAAGTAAAACAAGCTGAAGAGTACAAAAAAGAATTATGTATTTTTGGCAGCGCTTGACTTATTTTTAAATCCTGTTGCATTAGGAGTGGGTTTTTTTCTGGCACAGTGTCCAATACCAGATCACACTGAAACTGCCAGAGCTAAAGAGTTAACTGAAATACATTGCTGTTCTGCTTTTTTTAAAAAATCATTGTGTTTACTAGCTGGGGGGAAGACAAAACCTGTGCAAACAACAAATGGTAACATCCAACACATTAAAAAGGCATGCAGAGATTAAATCCTTTTAAACATCATTTACTATCATCTTAGAATCCTTTGTTGAAACAATTTTCACTGAAACTTGCTTAGTCGTTGTCAAAATACCATTCTGGAAATATCCACTGTTTCATGAAAGGAGCCTAGTCAGGAACAGTTCACAATGCCCTTTGCTGTAAAATCCACACACAGCAAGCAGCCTAGGTACAGGTTTCAGGGCAGAGAAACTTTGGTCCTTTGAATGTTTTGGATGACATCTCCTATAATCCTTTTAAACAGAGGCTGGGGTTTCTAGAGCTTGATGTTTGGAGGTAAGATGGCTACATGAAGAAGGTGGCAGGTGCTCTGAACATTTAACCTGTACTACTCAAAATAATAAAAAAGCAACATCACTCATTTCTGCTTTACAGGTAAATAACTGAGGCCCTGTCTGCATGGTCCAAATAAAATGTCCTCTCCTGTCCACTCAGTAGGGAGTCCAGATGGCCCAAACCCAGTCCCCAGTTCTGGTGTGAACAGTCCAGACAATGTTCAGCCAGCTCAGTACTGATCCCAGGATATAAAACCTTTAGAATTGTTTTGTTTTTGTTTTGTTTTTTAAAAAAACCCACTATATGCTCCCCAGAGTCCTCTGTTGTGATGCAGGGTGGCTGTCTAGATGTGCCTGGAACAGTTGTTGCTGTGGCAAGTCACTTGCTCTGAGGTCAGAAGAGGCCACCAGCCATGTGATCGACAATGGGCATCTTGTTCTGACCTCAGAGTGAGTGACTTGTGGTGGTGGTGGTGCCACTGGGAGGCACTGATGGATATGTACACGAACAGCCATTCAGCATCACAAGGTAATGGCAGGAGGTCATGACAATTTTGGGGCCAGAATATTTTGGGATGCTCCTGGAGTATTATGGCCTGTGCAGACATCACCTCAATTAAACTATTCATTTACCATAATTATGAGAACATTCTCCTCTTGCACTCCAGTCAGCTGTTAACATTCAGTTTCTCTTGAAAATAACAAACTCTTCTTTTTCTAATGTCAATTGTACAGCTAGGTTTTGGTAGCCAAAGATTTTTTTTTTTAACAGTCAATGCCTCTGACAACAAAGTTCCTTTTCACAATGTCTTTCAATGCTTCCAACCTCCCTTTTCCTTCTTGTCCCCCATCTAGCTGGAAGTTACTTAGAAGCATCAGCATTGGGAGGATGGCAAAGGAAGAGTGGGGAAACACTGACTTTTAGTGCTGGGCTGCAGTAGTGTGTCTGCAATCAACAATGCAATAAAACTGAAGATGATCTGACTATAGTCATACATACACTACTGTAGCAATTGCCTCCAGAATCTCTTACTGAACAGTCATGGACCCGAAACAGAGTGAAAGGAGGAGAGCAGATAAGATCACCTGCTACCTCCAGCATGTTAATAAAAGCATGTTTAGGGGTTTAATCAGACAGTGAAAATAGGGAGAATCTGGGTTGAATCTTTGTTATTCACGTGCATTTACAATGCATCTGATTAATTTTTTTGAGGGGAGGGATTGCTAAAAAAACCCACTTAATCTGGGATGTTGGATTTTTTTCTGATTTTTTAAAAAAAGATTCAGATTCTCAGAGGTGTGAATAACTGATGGCAATTAGACCTGGGATAAACCAGGATAAAACTCTGCATGACTTGAACGTGCTTCAAATACATTTGCATCATCAGCTCTATTTTCATTTGAGTGTTGACACATGTGAGCAACTGAACTCACAAAGATGCACATAAATGCGTTTCCATAATGTGAACACAAACCCGGAATGTGTGTGAGAGATTATTTGCACAGTCATGCTAAAAACAATAACATGTAAATGACCCCTAAAAAACACAGAGCTATAAGTTTAGTTCCCCAAAATTGAAATCGTAAGAAAAATGGAAGCTGGAGAAAGAAAAATAATAATCCCTGGATGCATTTTGGAAGGATCCTTTAAGTGGTTTCTAGAAGATTCAAAATGTTTTTATTTATGTATGCAAGACTTATCTGACCTAGGCCCTATCCACATGGACCAAACAAAATGTCCTCCCTGCCATTCCCAAGGAGATCAGTCCAGATCAGGGGTAGGCAACCTTTCCCCTTTAAGGGTTGAGGGACTTCAGCTCTCAGAATCCCAGGAGCTATTGGCCAACATGGCTGAGGCTTCTGGGAGCTGAAGTCCCTCGGCCCTTAAAGGGGAAAGGTTGCCTACCCCTGGTCCAGATTATTCAGGGCCCAACCCCTTGTTTTGCTGTGAACTGTGAATCTAGAGTATAGTGGCCCATGTAGACCCAGCCCTGGTTGTTTAATTTCATATGTTCATATTGTTGCTTTTGAACAACATATTGAAGAACGTATTGAACAGCTCCTCCTCCTTCCCCCTCTTCTTATTTGTGGTGTAGGATGTAGGAGCCTATCCTTATTCTTTCCATGTTATTCCTACCTCTAATACCAATAGCAAGTATTATCTATACCGCTTATCAGTGCACCTTAACACTCCCTAACTGGTTTACAATGTATAAGCTAATTGCCCCCAACAAGCTGCATACTCATTGTAGTGACCTATGGAAGGATACAAGGCTGAGTCAACCCTGGAGTCCGGCAGGATTGAACTCACAACCATGTGGCTGTGAGAGGCTGCAGTACAGGCATTTAACTACTGTGCCACTAGGGCTCCAAATTTTCTATGAAAGAAATAATGCCCAGAAACACGTTAGTTTTGTTAACTGATGTATACCTGTATTGGATTCTCTATTGTGGGTAAGACTTCCAGTACTCAAAATATTTTGGTACATTACGCAGTTAATTAAAAATTTCTGTGTGGTGAGCCCAAATTGATGCTGGTACCTAATGCATTCTTTATTGGTTTAACAAGAAATGTTTGTCAGTGGGCGTGCAACGGACAAGTGAAAGAGAAACTTTATTGACATGTTGTTTGTATTCTGACCACTGTGTAAGATATGGAATTTGTCTTATATGACATTAACTTTAAACTGGTATACACTAGAACATTTTTGTAATCCCCAAATGACATAAGTGCATTACTTGAACATAAGTATTGTAAATCTCCAGAGAAAAATGAAATAAGCAACCTATGATAGATACTTGGTAGAAACAGAAAGCACCAGACAAGGACTATATACCAATCTAACTGTATTAGCAGAAAATTTATACTTTTTGCAATACATTGTAAACACAATTACACACAAGCACCTTTTAAATGCTGTTTTCTCTGATAGGATGTTTGCTTTTTAAAAAGAATTTCTTTCAACTTTTGTTTCTCCTTTTCTTTTTGAAATTCATTGTGAAAGTCCTAGGATTTTGTGAAAGATTTCCACAAGGTAGATTTCCGCAAAGCAAAGCAAAGCAAAGCAAAGCAAAGCTGCTTCATTTATATACTGCTGCATACCACGGCTATGGGGTGTCTAAGCAGTTTACAACTGTAAGCTCATTGCCCCCCCCCCAACAGCTGGGTACTCATTTTAGCGACCTCGGAAGGATGCAGGCCTGAGTCTAGCTTGAGCTCTGGCTAGTACTGAACTTGCAACCTTGTGGTCTATGAGTGAGTGGCTGCAGTACAGGCATTTAACCACTGCGCCACCAGGGCTCCTGTTTCTCATAGCTTAGGCCAGGGGTCAGCATACCTTTTTTGGGGGGGGGCCCAGTTCCGCTGTCCCCCAAGACCATCGGCGGGCCGAAGGAAAAAAAAATGGCTTGCGCACGCATGCGCACTACTCCCGGTATCGTGTGCATGTGTGCGTGAGGTGCCATTTTGTGTTCCAAAATGGCGCCCGCACTCGTGCACGCATGCACACTACTCCCGGCATCATGCGCATGCATGTGTGAGCGCGGGGTTCCATTTTGTGAACACAAAATGGCGCCCTGTGTCATGTGCACGCGGCAATGACAACAGCGGCAGCAGGGCCAGCCACGGGCCGGTTGAAAGGCCTCGAGGGGCTGGGTTCAGCCCCCGGGCCATAGTTTGCCGACCCCTGGCTTAGGTTTTCCCAAGAAAAGGTGCAAACATTGGCATAAAAGGCTCAGAAATACTTTCCCAGCAAAAGACTAAACAGCCAGATATAAGATCAAACTACTTGTGCATATTTTATAATTAATGTGCACAGGTTTTTTTGTGATGCTAACCTCAGAAAAGCCTAGGAACATAAAGGATATTTGATTTTTTTTTAAAAAAGGTTGGAAAATAGGTTTTCAAGTGTTGTGAATCACTTATGAGGACAATTCTGTATGGATGAGAAACTGTCCAATTCAAGATTTATACTGCATAAAAAATACATGTATTTTATTTCCAGAAAATGCAGGTGTTTTTTTTTGGCCAAGAAATATTGTTTTTTGTGAGGAAAATACTGCTTTTGTGCAGGAAACTTATTTTCTATGCTGCTATGTTTTTCCCCAGTGCAGATAATTGCAGGTTTTGTTTGGGATGCTTATTTTCTGTGAAGAAAACACCATTTTCAACCATTTTTTGAATAGTCACAAATCTTCTTTCCATCTCTAGGCTTTCCTAGAGGCTGTAGTTTGCATAATAAATGATAAGTCCCAACGTGTGAATAAACTTGGAAAACTGTGCAGTTTTCAACAACTTTCACCCAAAGAGGAGAAAAATGGTAAAGTTATTTGGTATTGCCTATGAGAATGAAATTTATAAGCATTTATATCTCTAAGCCTGAGCCCCATCCTATGGATTCTCAGGATTTGTAGTCTTATGGGGTCTTTAGCATTCTCTGTCAAAGAGTGCAAAGATTACAAATCCCAGAATTCTGTAGGATGGTGCCATGATTAAAGTGGTGTTAAGATGCATTATTTCAACAGTGTAGATGCCCCCTTGTTCTCTGCCTTTCATGTTCTATATGTTCCAAGCACAAATAAATTGCATTAGGCAAAGAAAGACTAGATACTGAGTGGGGCAGGTTCCTTTAAACACACAAAGAGACAGAGGCAAGTGGGCAGGCAAGCATAAGCTGTGCAAAGCAGTAAAAGCATTGAAGCATATTCATTAGGCAAAACCCACAATTGCATATGGAAATTGGGTAATAATTCGTCAAGTTAATGTTTCTGCTTTGGACTAGATTAAAAAGAAAGATAGAAAGAGACAAAGTAATGTAAATTGAATTAAGACATGTTTTGTAAGTAATACCATGTACCACTCTTCAAAGCTACCAAAACTCTTACTGCTAGCTTCTTCTTTCCAGCACTACTAATATTTATAAGATATTACCTGGTGCTCTTTTGGATGGCAATGTTCAAAGTCCTATCTAAATGTTATCCATAGCCAAAATATCTAATCTATATAATTAGCTTGATGCACAATAGGGTGGTTGTTTCCAAGGAGGAAATGAAAGAAAGTTTGTATCAGATTTATGAGGTTGTGCAAACATTTTTTTTAAAAAAACAGACTGTCTTATCAGTTTTCTAGTCCAAGAATGATACAGCCCTTTAAAAATGACAAATTTATGAAAGCCATCCAATGTTCTAAGGAGTTTTCAAATCAATCACCTCAGCCATTAGTGATCAGAAACGTTGAGTGGAAAGAGTAACAAATTTATGGAAGATAAAATGGAGTGAGATAATTCTCTTTAAATGTTAGGTATAACTAATCTGTCAGGTTTTTAAATCACAGAGTACACAGCTGTGGGCTTGAAAATTCTGTCAATTTTTTTTTTTTCATCTCTTCCTAGTAAATGGTCTATGTTGCTCGGTCACATTGACATGGAAGGGAAATTTGGATAACATCCGTTAAATGTTTATTGTGGCTGGAGGCATGCAAAACATTCCAAATTTATTGGATGCTCTCCAGACAAAGTTAAACAAAACATTGGCACCTAATTATGCCCTTACATTCCACAGGTTGCAACAGTATACGAACATAATAACAACTCAAAAGAATCGGTTTAAGAGCCTATCTAGTCCAGCATTCTGTTCTCATGGCCAAATGCAAATAGGAAACTCACAAGCAGACAATGACTACAATAGCACCCTCCTGCTGATTGTCCCCAGTTACTGGTACAGAAAAACATATAGGGAATGAATGTTTAGATTTCTCTTGATTACAGCCATTTCCTTCAGGCTTATAAATGGTGAAGGAGATGGCTGGGTGGGTGAGATAACCTGCAATCTTAGAAATATCTTCTGAAATCAGTAGGATCTTCTGTAATCATTTTAAAAAGTGTGGTTACAGTTGGACTGTAGAAGATAGGTCATTGCTGGGATCATGAATCTGAAATGTTTTAGAAGTTCTTTGATATTACACAATTATAGCACTATGATTCCACTTGAACTGCTATGGTTGCATCCAATGGATTTTTAGGCTTGTAATTTGGTGTGGCAGAGAATTCTAAATGCTCTAAAACTGCAAATACCAAAATTCCATAGGATGTGATCATGACAGTTAAAGTGGGATCATAGTACTATAACTTTGTAGTGTGAAAGGGCCCCAGGTCAGAAATCTGAGGTTCAAAGACACCATATCTCAATAGCAGAACCATATGACTTCTCGATGCAAGATTCTGTTGGCTGGCATTTTAAAAACTTAACACCCACAAATGGTTTTGCTATCTATCCACTGAGCAAATCTTCTGTATTCCAGATTGTGCTATATGTAGATGTGATGATTAAACAGTTAGGCAAGCTAGCAACATTATCTTATTGCAAGCGAAGAGATCTGATAGCTTAGATTAATATCGAGCAGCATATCATAATACTATTATGGTATAGAGATTTATTCCTGAATCCAGGGCCATCTTACACTTGCTGGTTAGACAAAAAGGTAGGGAAAAGGAAAAGACTGGCCTGCTACAGACTGAGTAGAGCAGGGGTAGGCAACCTTTCCCCTTTAGGGGCCAAGAGACTTCAGCTCCCAGAAGCCTCAGCCATGTTGGCCAATAGTCCCATGATGGCCAATAGCTCCTGGGATTCTGGGAGCTGAAGTTCCTCGGCCCTTAAAGGAGAAAGGTTGCCTACCCCTGGACTAGAATAATGACCACAGATTGTGATGGCTATAGTCTCCCACTAGTGGGAGTTACTGATAGCCAGAGGGTGATTGTTCCCATTGTCCTACTCATGAGCTTCCCATAGACATTGGATTGACTGCTTTGGGAAGTGGAAACAAAAGTTGGTAGAGAAGAAAGATTCACAGAAGCTGATTGATATGGTTGTTTGCTTAGAAATAAGCCATGACAGCTGAGATCTTACATCAGGGACCGGCAACCTTTTGGAGACCTGGGCCGGTCTCCCATAGCCCAGGTCTCAGCTGGGCCAAGGGGGTGGGGTGGGGGTGTGTGCGCGCACACTTATGCACGCACGCGCACCCTCCACTGGCGCGCGCAGCCCCCCACATGCCGCCGCCGTGCATGGCATGGCGGCGTCGGCATGTACGGGGGGGCACACGCGTCGGTGGAGGGTGCGTGCGGACTTACCGGCCAAACCCTGCGCATGCGCAAACGTGACGCGGCCGGCATTTTGGCGGCACACTTTTGACGCGAGCGGCAGTGGCGGCGGAGCCAGAGGCGGCGGCGGAGCCGGAGCCAGAGGAGGGAGGCGGTGGCAGTAGCGGTGGCAGTGGTGGAGGCCGCGGAGGGAGGCGGTGGCGGTGGGAGGCGGAGGCGGTGGCGCCTCCGCCTCCTCCTCTGTCGCCGCTGCGGCCTCCACCGCAGCCTGTTTTGGTCGGCGCGCAACCGAGCGCGCCATGGTCGGCATTCTGTTTATCAAAATGGCGGCCGCGACGCGTTTGCGCATGTGCAAACCGTGCGCATGCGCAAACGCGTCGCGGCCGCCATTTTGATAAACCAAATGCGGGCTGCGGCGCGCTCAGTCGCGCGCCGACCAAAACAGGCCGCGGAGGTGCGCGCCGCAGAGGCGGCCTCGGCGGCGGCAGGGGTCCACCTGGGCCGCTAAGTTCGGCGTCCTGGGCCGGAACCGGCCCGCGGGCTGTAGGTTGCCGACCCCTGTCTTACATCAACGTTGGAGCTCCACCAGTGCACTTCCCCGTTCACCTTCTGCCCCAGCATCACTAACCTGTTAGACTGCAGTCACATGGCCAGTTAAAGGCCAAAGGGGGAAGGAGGTTAGGAAGTTAGGAGTTAGGAAGTATCCAACTGAAATTCCACAGCCAGGAGCAGAGAAAAGGAATCAGCTTCCCAGTTCTCCAGCATACTCATGTTTTCTTGTTGAAGATTAGGGAGGATCACGTCTTCTTAATGCTCCTGGCTGCAGAATCAGGATGAGGTATTCTCTCTGTTACTGACAGCAGATTGAAGGCACATGCTGGTACTACCCACCTCCCTCCAGGCACTAAATGACCATATGGGAAAGATCAGTTGTACCACTATGGCTCATTGCCCAAGGTAATAAATACCTCCTTCATGATTACCTTAAAAGCTCATCTGCAGGTAAAAGGGGAAATTACACCTGTATGTCTCATCAACAGGATTCTACCCACTAAGTTCACTGGAATTTTCCCCAGAACATGAAAACATGATAGTTGGGGACCTGTGATCTGAGCCCACAGTATAATCCTGCATTTGTTTATGTCAGGCATAGACAAAGTGTAGGCCCAACACCATTTTTCATCTCCCAATGCCTGCTTTCTCACCAACTAGGAAAGGGGGGGGGGGGCATTTTCCTTTAAAATTGTAATAAACAATGAAGGGTAAGGCATGGTAGAGGATGAAGTGCATCCCTCTGAGGTCTCACAGAGGTCAAGTGAGGTCCCAGCTTCTGACAGCTGTCCACTTCTGCTTTGTGCCAGAAGTGTATCTTCAGTATGCATGAAGCTTTCACCAAAGTCAATGGGATAAAACTGGAGCCACACAGCATGTAATTCCTATTAGGTTCAATGGTGCTTAATCCATGTTAAATGTGTACAGGACTGGAGACAAAAGGCACTGGAGAGCACACAGGCACACCATGGAATCAGTTCTTGGGCCCAGGCTGCAATCATAGCTTCATAGACACAAAGTATGGCTTCATCTGCACTGCAGAAATAATGCAATTTGACACTACTTTAACTGCCATGGCTCAATGCATTGGAAACTTGGGATATGCAGTCTTTTGTGGGACCAGAGCTCACTGATGAAGGCTAAATATCTCACTAAACTATCACTCCCAGAATTCCATAGCATTGAGCCATGGCAGTTAAAGCGATGTCAAACTGTCTTATTTCTACAGTGCAGATGCAGCCTATCTCATACTTGTAGTACTGCTTTTCTTAGATTGCTTTAAGTGAACAGTGAACATTCCTCAGCAAAGGTAGCAAGGCAGATGATAAAGCCACAGAGGTCAGGAACTTTCTTCTATGCCCTAGAATATTTACTAGAATGTAGAGGGTAAACAGTGGTCCCTCACAGCATGTTCCTCCATGCATTAAAAACATGTCCCTGATGCATTTATATTTACTGGTTTATTTAGACATTACATTATTATTACTAATCCCCCTTTCATTCTACAATGAACACTTATAGACAAAGCAATGGAAATATCACAGTCATTGCAAAACAAATTAGAATCAGGGTAATGTACTGAACTTAAAACCATGGAGTTTGGGGCTTAAATTCCCACGTAGCCATGGATTTCGCTTGGAGACTGTTGGCTGTTTACTACTTGTTGGCCTAGCATGCTTATATGACTGTTGTGAGGATTCAATGGTGAAATGACACAAGGAGACACAAATGCTGCCCACAGCAACTTGAGTAAAGGACCTTAATGAACAAATACAAATGACTGAAAAACAGAATGATGTCCTTGTTGTAAACATAAGATTGAAATATTCATGTCCCCAATTTTGCCTGGGGAAACAACATCAAGCCCATTTCTTACACCCATCCCATTTGTGAAATACTTCAGTGTCTGGATGTGATTACTGTTAAAATGAAATTAGAGTGCTAAACTTTGTTGAAAGCCTTTTGATTGTCTGCTCCTTTAAATTTCTGATACAGCCAAAGAACCTACTTTGGATATGAGGGGATTCACATTCTACCCTACTTCACTTCTCTCTCTCTTTCTCTATGATCAATTTCAGGATTCTGAAATGTTTATTTTCAACAGCTTTGCACACAATGCATTTAACAGTTAATTATTGATATAATAACAAGCTAAGAAAACTGAACTGCAATATCTCCCCTCCTTCTCATTCAAAACACAGAGGAAATAAAATATCTTCTAACAATGGCTAAGTAGTATCATACAAAAGTAATGCAGGATGTCCTGAAGTGTCAGGGATGATGGGAGTTGTAGCTCTTCACCTCTGGCTCTAACTCACCACCTTGTTATGCAGCAGAGCTGACCAGCTTTGATCAGTGGTTGATGCTTCTTTCCCAAGCAGCAGAGTTTCAGAGAATAGGCTGAAGACCCTGACAAACTCTCCAAGCCTTCTCACCCTTCTTCCTGAGATGTCTCCAAACTTCTCCAGGATTCTTCTGGCTCTTGTATCTTCCCTCAAGACACCAGACAACTCAGTAGTCTTATATAAAAGATCTACTTTATTCTACTATATACACACAAATACTATATGCCCTACAAATCACAATCTCTACACTTCACAATATCTCCAAAACTACTCCACCACACTACACCACAATGTACATTAGCAAACATTGCAATTTATAGCCATTGTTAGACACCACCCACCAGTCAGTTTCCACCCAGTGGGTGTGTACATACATCTTGATTGGTCCACATAGATCATCCCATACCTAAGACCAACCCAAGTGTTTCATCACTTTACCTTGACCACTTAATGAGTCTCAGGTGTTTGCAATCTATCACAGGTGTTCTCAATATACCTTCTATAACTTTGTCCTTGGCTCTCAAGGCTTCTTAATTATATTATCTTTTTCACCTGTGTATCTTCCTGATTGCTCCTGCTTAGTCACTTTGACATTCACATACATATTTTTATTTCTATTACTGTATATCCCATGTTGCTTTTTCCTTAACATGAAGTTCCTTTAGAGTACTCTATTAAGCAAATGTAAATGAAATGTACATAAAATACTTGTGAGGGGAGGGACAGGATAAAGGGAGATGAAAATCAGAACTAACCTCTTGAACCCAAGATTAACCACACAACATTAGCAGTTAAAGCAAAAACTAACCATTTAATTATTTTAAACCCAGAAATACTGTATTCTCTAGAGCTTAGTGATAGGATTGTCTTTACAACAGAAAGGTAATGTTACAATTTTCAGAGCTTCACCGAGAACAAAGAAACCTCCTCTAACCTCTTACTGAAAAGAACTCCAGTCTTCAGCAATGATAAGCAGAGATTTGGAGGTATCTGACATGCCAAATCCTATTCTTTTGTAAATCTTGGCTTTATACAACATTTTCAACCATGTTATATTAGATTTCTCAAAGGATAATCAATAGGCATGATGTATAACTGAAAGTACTGTTCAAAGCAAATCTCTTCTACAAGCCAGAAACAAAAGCTCAGGTTTTGTTGCTGAAAATCTACTCTGAGCAGTTAGGGTGGGGAGGCAAGAGCCACCAGGGAGCAAATTAAAAAAGCCTGTTCTGACCATGGCTCTCTTTGCTAAAAGCAAAAGTCACCCTGAACCTGCTATAACTTATTCCAACTGGAAATGGTCCCAAAGGAATCCTGTTGCAAATTGGGAATGCTTAAGCATGGCAGCTACGTGGAGAGAATTCCTACATGTTACAGAGCGGGAGGCATTCTGGGTTCTTGGCACCACCGAATTAGTGAGAAGTGAGGTGGAGATCCTCTAGAGGGTAAAACTCAACATTCAGATCTTAAGGCTACAACCCAAATTCTAAACCTCTTTAATTGGTATGACATTTTCAATGACATTAATAAATGTACTAATAGGGAAGCTGTAAGGAAACAAGGATCTGCCTCATACAAAGTCAAACCCTGCATGAGTTGGAGATTTCCCATGGAGAAAGGCCTGACTCTAGAATAGCTAGGATACTACCCTTCCTTTTATATGCCTTCTTAAGTGTACTATATTCCAAATCATGCTCCTATATTTGTGTGATAAAAGGCTGTAAGTGCCACAGCTTCCCTGAACTCAGAGAATTTTGAAATCAGACTCTCCTGAATCCATGGTAGTTCCCCTTCTCTGAGGTTTCCTTGAACATTTTTTGTTAAATTTGCTGGAGGTCACTCTAGGTTTTGGAGTTCCCTAGAATCCAGATTTCATGGTGATAAATATGAACTATCAGTGGTCAGTTTTTACATGGTTGCTTTTCTACACTCCTGCTTCCTGTGGGCTCTTAACTTCTAACATCATCATATGTGAGTAGAGTCTCTTCTGTTAATGCTTTTCCCCCTTGGTTTTCACTGGCGTTGAGGCTCCTCCATTCCCTCCCTGTGCTTCAAGAAGGAAGGAAGAATAGGTGCAATTATGTATGTACATATGTATTTATATACTGCTTGTAAGCACTTGGTAATCAGTGTGGGACAGTGGTCTCTGTGTTTGACTAGCACACCAGGAGACAGGAATACCTGGGTTCACATACCTATTCAGCCATCTCTATTCAGGATGATCTTGGGCAAGTCATATTTTTTCAGCCTCAGAGGAAAGAAATGGCTAACCCCCTTTGAATAAAGTTTGCCAAGAAAAACCCATGATAAGTTTACTTTAGTGCTGACATAAGTTGGAAAAGACTTGAAGGTCCACAACAACAACAACAACAACAACATTTACATTAAAAATTATAATGCAATATGAGAAACAAAATATACTTTAAAGCATTCCAGCAACAAGATGGAGAAGGACTGTGCAAACAGGTATGTTCTCATCAGGTACTTAAACGTTGTCAGACCATACAAAGAACATTTTCCAGAGGATGGTGTGAGTGCTGAAAATGTCCACCTACTTGATGCTATGTGGTGGCACCTCATTTGTTGTAGAACTAGTAAATATAAATGCCCTGATCTGTTTTGTCTGCTTTTTAATAATGACTGCAATTCTCCTTCCCTTTCTCAAGGAAACCAACATAACTTACTGTACAGACTGGCAAAAAACCACCTGCCCTGTTCCTGCCTCCAAGTTTTGTGAAAATCTTCAACAGTAAAGCATTAAATTGTGTTTTAAATTTAATGTCTCAATGAAACCCCATTTTTGAAATTCCTTGGTGCCCAAGTACCTTGTGAGGACACTCTGCTATATTAAACAATCCAAAATTATTCATACAGTATTATTTTATATATATTAAAAATGTGTTACTTTCTGGGCAAGCTTTATCAGACAAACAGCAGCCTGCCTGTTATCTAGCAGAACAGAGCCAGGGCCACAGGGAACACTGAGGTATGCTGGCTCAGCCACATATTCTGGAAAGGCACATTCCCTGAATTAAAAGCAGAAATCCTTTGTATAGTATATAGGGACATTGTTCCTGAGCAAACTATATAACTATGGCTGGTTCTCAGCTCCTGAGACACTTTGAACACAAGATACTAGGTAGTGGATTTGACATCTCTATTAAACTGAAACATCCTCTCCCTGTACTCCTTGAAAACAAGGCTCTGTAGGAAAACAGTGGTGTAGTACTGAAGTGGTCTTCATACATCATCATTTGAAACTAGAACTATTCCTTTGCACCAGAGATTGGATATATATGGTTATTTGTATGAGTTGGTGGAAGTGTACCAGAGAAGCACATTGTTGGGATTAAGTGTCATGACAGATCTACAACTATCCCCTACCCCAGTGGTTGTGTTTGAGCTTGCAGCTAGAAAGTAATAATCAACAAGCACCAGAAACATCAGCCCCACACTCTCAGCCCCAGAAAACCTCATGATAGGATAGCCTTAAGGTTGCCATAAGTCAGAAACACAACAATAAAGAAGCTAGAACCCGAAATTATATGGGCATTCAGATAATTGACCAAAATGCACCTTCATGGGCTCAGTTCCATATGATGTTTACATGAAGTTTCTCTCTATTAATGCTCACAAATGACAAATGTGCTATTGCAAGCAAAATAAGTTGTTGGTATTGTTGTATCCTATTACATTTTTTTTTGGCTGTAGTACTGCTTAAAAGAACAATGCATTGTGTCAGTTAAAATAATTTTACAGAATTTTGCAATATTCTGATAGTCATATATATACACGGCTTTCAAGCTGGTAGCAGCTGATGAATCATTATCATAAAGCCTAGGGAGTGAACTAAAATGAAAGACTAGCTGTTTGGTTATTTCATATTGTACTTGTTAGGATATGAATAGGATATATAGTCAAAGGTGAAATGTAAAGATGTGTGTGTGTCTGTAATTTTCCACTTGAGAACAGTTTTCTAGACAAGGCACAAACAATATTTAGAGAAACAGGGTGAATCAACGCCAGGTGGTAACAGAGGCATCAACAATGTACTTTCCCAGTGATAGAACTAATGGAACCAGACTTTGTTATGGTTAACAAGTAATAACAATTATATGTAAACATCGTTAGCTTGGGAAAGTTACTCACGTGGTGGATGATGGACAACAAGAGGCTGGGTTGGCATACATCATACAGACATTATCCAATTAACATAAAGTTAACACCTAGAAGGTGGAGTATGGGATGGGCCTAGAGAGTCCTTTGTCTAAAGAATTGTTTTTTTGTTCAAGATGTGAGCGTGTGTGTGTGGATGCAGTGGTTTTAACTGCAATACGTTGGATCCTAATGCTTTTGGGATTGTTAAAGATGTAATCTTGTATGGCTGAACTGGACAAGTTCATCACAATGGATTTTACTTAGTTATCTTATTTTTACTTTTTATATGCATTAATAAAGCTATGCTTTTAGACTTTACAATGTGTCTTCTTGACTGAGGAAGACAGGATGCTGAAAAAGAGAAGCTGAGCCAGTTGATGGCAAATCTACACAGTGGCTGTGGATCACAGCAGCCAGCTTGTCCTGCAGACTCTGCTGGGTGCCAAAAGGCATACTACAACACTCATCATCCACACACCAACAAGGGTTATGGGCCCAGTTATGGCTTTTCTGCCAGTTATGGCCTGTTTGCCAGTCTGTGGCTTGTTTTGCCCAGTAATGGCTAGTCTGCCAGTTAAGCCTGTTTTTGCCAGAAGAGTGGCTTGTCTGCCAGAGGTGGCTGGTCTGCCAGAGGACAAAGAGGCCAAATGTCCAGGAGGACAAAAGCCCAAGAGTCCAGATCACAAATTTGCAATGTGGCCAAGAGGCAAGTATTGCCTATCCACGACTTCAGCTGTGCCAGGACAAGTGAAACCATGCTTCAGCGGTTGCTGGAAAAAGCAGAGGTGGCTTCAAATCTCCAGATGTAAGTAAACAGTTAAAGTTTACTGCTAAGCTGTTTCTGCCGGTGGCAGAGTGCAGAACTCTTTAAAGACAGTTGTCTGAGGACTCCACTCTTTAAACAATAAGATGCAGAGAAAAATCAAAGGCTAAAAATGCTGAGAATACTGCGGGTTCAGTGCAGTGAAATTTTTGTTTTTGTTCAAGCTGCAAAAGACTCTGTTAAAGGCCATTTTGTTTGATATGGAAGCAGCTGGGGCTTGAGTCACAGAATACATGTTGCAATGTATGCAGTTTAAAATGCAGCATGATTGCTGGATACAGGCGGTTGCCTAAGCCAAGAAAACTCATTCTGTTACCCCTCTCTGAGTTACAGTTATGTTTTGGGAGAGGATGTTTCTTCAGCCAAAGGTTTTGGGAACTGAAGAAAGAATGAATGTTTTCTACACAACTTTGTCACAAATGCTGTGGTCAAAAGACTTTACAGTTCTTGGAGAAAAAATACAAAAATCCCTGGTGGGGGTGAAATTTTACACAGTGTCCAATGCTGTGTGGGGCTATAGCAGGTTTGCTAAGATGCCTGAAGTTCAAAGGCTGCAACGGTGTTGCTAAATGCCAAAAGTTTTGCTGGAGGCCTGAGGTTCCAAAAGATGGGAATCTGTTAAGCCAAGCGGTTTGCTTGAAGAGGCCAGAAAATGCCAAAAGAAGCAGTTTGCTTGAAAAAAAGCCAAAAATGTAGGCTTGGGAGAAAGCCTGGGACAGCATCTTGAGGTCAAGAAAATGCGTCCTGAAAAAAAAGGCAGCTGATGCACGGAGTGCGAATCGATGTTTTTACTGCCAACAGAGCAAGAGTTTTAAAAATGGCAATGCAAGGATGTTTGCTACAATCAGCTATCTACAACTCAGAGACTTTGGGAAAAACAGAAAAGCTACAAGCTGTTTTACAGAGCTGTGACTGTGATTCAAACAGGTGAAACCTGAGGACAAGAATCTATATATTCTGGGACATATGTTGCAGTTTTGCTGAAAAATAAAGAAATCCTCCAATCTTAAAGATGTTTATTTAGCTGATGGAGGGGTAAGAGATGTTAAAAAAAAATTGAGAAATGTCTATATGCCAAGTTTTGGTGAGAAAACTTTAAAAATGTTTTATATATATCTGTTTTACAAAAAAAACCAAACTGTTAAGTTAGGCGTGTCAGGGGATATACACTGAGTTTTGAGGGAAAAAAAATATAAAATCACCCCGGCTGGGGAGATATGTACAAAAGCTATAAGAGGAAAAATATGTGTTTTATACAAAGTAAAGACAAATGCTAAATGTGCAGGTGTGAAAAATGAATCATTACATTCTGGTTATGCACATCAATAATATAAAATCCTAGGAGACATAGGATTTGAGAGTTTGGTTAAGCTGGTAAAATATAGGTTTTAATTTTTTTTTTAAATGTTTTATTATACAAATGATTTGGGAGATGTTTGGTTTGCCACAGAGTAAAAAGTCAAGGTTTTTCCTGTGACAACACCGGAACAAGTGAATTACAAAAATGACCTGTTGAGGTTGCTGTTAAACAAAAGAGACAAATGTGTGTTACTGAGTGACAACAATTATTTTCTTAGTGATTATGGATAGATTTTCTAGAATTTTTATATGTCAGAGTTTTACGACAGAGATGTGATACAATTAAAAGTTTTTAACAATAGATAAATGTGAAAAAATTGATTACAAAGGGTCTTTGCTCACAGACCGGAGAAAAAAAGAGAATTCTTGGCTCACAGTTTGAGAAACTGGCTGAAAAAAAAATATCCAACATCATTACACATATTATGTGGGGATCCACTGAATTTAAAATATTTAACAGGTTTTAGACAATATACAAAGATATATGTGCTAGCATGTTTTAAAAGGAAAATTAAACCAAAGTGTCAAGATGGTGTTATAAAATATTCAAAAATAACAGTTAGAGATTTCACCTTGATGGTGGGAAAAAGTTTTAATGTTTAAAAAAAAATAACAATTGTAAAAAACATTCAAGTTTTGATTGAGAGTTCCTGCATGGCAGGGGGTTAGACTAGATGCCCTTGTGGTCTTTTCCAACTTTATGATTCTAAGTTGAAAAAAAGATACATTCAAACAAGTGGTTTTACTAAAGATAAGACAGTTTAAAACACACAAGTGTCAGGAAATGGAGGGACACACAACACACAAAAGACAGACATTTTTTTTAAAAGTGAGGAAAACACTTTAGGTCAGACAATACAGACAAGATCATTAAAAGGTAAAATGACAAAAATCAAAAGACACACAAGTCCAAAAATGATACATGTTATGTTAGAAAAAAATTAATAGAGAGTGAAAAACAACACACAAGTTTATTATACAAAGGACAAGAGTTTATACATAAGTGGCTGGTGAGCCGGAGAGTTTCAAGGAGAGTTTTAAAGAGTTTTAGGGAGTTTCAGAGGTTTTAAAAGTTGTAAAAGGTTTTTTCCTGTTGAGAGAGAATGATACACTACAGTGCAACAAAAAAGTTTAAGTGTTTAAAATTGACAAAGAGGTGTTTAAAATGTGGTTGATAGACCTAAAGACAAAAATCACAAGGTGAATGGATATACAAAATAAAAGATGCCTGATGACAAATGAAAATACAAAGCTAGGTTAATAACAAAAGGATTTGTTCAACAAAGGTTTTAAAACATTGATAAAACATTTAGTTTAAGGCTGAGAGCTTGTGACTAAAATAAGCTTTTAACAATAAGGAGGGGCTAGTAAGTTCAACATTTTGGTTTTGAGATTGCTTGTTTAAATGCTGATGTGTTAACACAAAGAGATGACAGCTTTGGTTGTTTAGATTTGAGAGATTTAAAAAAAAATAAGTTGTCTAGAGAGATGTGGTATCAAAAGGTTTTGATTTTTGAGATTTTATTTTTTAAGGTTACTAGTCTGCTGATAAAATATGTTTAGTGAGGTTAACATAAAAAGATTAAAAAAGTGTGATTTGCAAAGTACAGAGGTGGTGACAAGTTTAAAGTCAAAAGGTTTTGTTTAAAATAAAGTTACAGAGAGTTTTAAATATCCAGATATAGAGAGGCTTTAAAAAAGGTTTGATGTTTATAGTTGATAAATAATAGATTATAATTGTGTTGTTATAGGTGTTTTAAGAAAAATTGTTTTAAGATAATAGATTAGACAACAATAAAACATTTGATAAGTTTTTTTTTAGAGATAGAGGCTTGTGATTTAAAATAACCACATTAAAATAAGAGTGTTTTATAGATATTTTATTTGCTTTAAAGTTATATGATAGTCAGTTTGAAGATTGTTGTTTAAATATAGACAAGCTTAATAGTTTGATAGATTAAAAATAAGGATATATAGTTATAAGTGTTGATAGAGTTTTAAGTGCTGATAAGACAAATATATATAACATTAAATAAGATAAAATAGATTAAAACAGTTATAAGATTTAAATTGTGAGTTGTCAGTTGTGATATATAGAGATTCACAGACATACATATTTATGACAAAAACAAAGGTGTTAAAAATGTTAAAATATAGGTCAAGATATGTTAGAGTTTTATAACAAAATGCTAGAGAGAGCTGGTTTAAAAAAATAAAATTGTGTGTCTAGAGTTTAAAGCCAAGACACAACACTATAGATATATTAACAAAGGGTTTTAGAGATAAAACAACATTTAACAATTATTATAACAGGTTGAGGTGTTACTTTAGATATATAGAGTCAAACATTGTGCTTAGATGGTTTTAATAACAACAACAAAATAATTCTCACACATCTATACATTTCAGGAGGGGATTGTTAGGATATGAATAGGATATATAGTCAAAGGTGAAATGTAAAGATGTGTGTGTGTCTGTAATTTTCCACTTGAGAACAGTTTTCTAGACAAGGCACAAACAATATTTAGAGAAACAGGGTGAATCAACGCCAGGTGGTAACAGAGGCATCAACAATGTACTTTCCCAGTGATAGAACTAATGGAACCAGACTTTGTTATGGTTAACAAGTAATAACAATTATATGTAAACATCGTTAGCTTGGGAAAGTTACTCACGTGGTGGATGATGGACAACAAGAGGCTGGGTTGGCATACATCATACAGACATTATCCAATTAACATAAAGTTAACACCTAGAAGGTGGAGTATGGGATGGGCCTAGAGAGTCCTTTGTCTAAAGAATTGTTTTTTTGTTCAAGATGTGAGCGTGTGTGTGTGGATGCAGTGGTTTTAACTGCAATACGTTGGATCCTAATGCTTTTGGGATTGTTAAAGATGTAATCTTGTATGGCTGAACTGGACAAGTTCATCACAATGGATTTTACTTAGTTATCTTATTTTTACTTTTTATATGCATTAATAAAGCTATGCTTTTAGACTTTACAATGTGTCTTCTTGACTGAGGAAGACAGGATGCTGAAAAAGAGAAGCTGAGCCAGTTGATGGCAAATCTACACAGTGGCTGTGGATCACAGCAGCCAGCTTGTCCTGCAGACTCTGCTGGGTGCCAAAAGGCATACTACAACACTCATCATCCACACACCAACAGTACTAGCCAGAAGGTCCAACTAGACAATATGCTTAGCATGTAATTAGAAATGGTGCTTCTTTGAATGGTGAAATTTGTTAGTTTTTCCTGGCATATCCTTTCTCTCACTTCCATATCCTGCAGTCCAACATGCTTTGTTTGTGACTGACCATCAGAAGAAAAACATGGGCTTAATTTGCAAATCTGACTGCCGAGGCATGCATCTATAAAGAATTCCCGTTGTTGGAGGAGGGGGGGGGAAGCTAATCACTGGGAACATGCAATTCTCTTAATGTTTAGTTAAATCTTAAATTAATGCCTAGACTATTCCAGATATGTTTTGTTTCAGTAATAAATAAATAGTTTCTAGGTAAGACCACACTCTTAGCTCATTACTCCTTTACCCAGCTAGAGAGTTAGGAAGATATTAAAATGCATGCAGATTTCTTCTGTAAGTAGTAAAGCATTACAGATTATATCAAGTGTTCTCACAACACAATAACTACCATATTGGCAGACATTTCAAACAAATAATATTGTCTGGTCCTTTCATGTGGCTTCCCAGACACCTAAATGCATGTATGATCTAGGCATGAATATTACAACATTAAAACTGAAATCCTGAAATAGAGTTATACAAAATAAGCCCAGGATATCAACCAAATAAATAATAAGGGACTGTATTGAGTGTAATCAAAATACATGATATCACAGTAGCAGACTATTTGATTTATCAGCAAAATATGAGGTTCTGATGGGATATGACAGTATTGTGTTCAATAGCAGTTTTTTCTGCATGGGAGAAGCACTGTTATTAATTTGGCAAAGGGAGAAGTTGGGAATGTGACATGGCTATGGTAGTGATATCAGAGCTTAAAAGTGAACACATTTGTTAGACAGTAGAACAGTAACAGTTTTCTTTTATATTCAGCTTAGGATGTTTATACTGAAATGTGATATAAGACTTGTGTAAGTAAGTAAATACCAAAAGAAAATAGTTCTTCGCCTCTTGAAATGGAAGAGAACTGTGAATTTTGATCAGTTCTTAACAATGAACCACTGTCATCTCTCTCTTCCTCCCTCTCCCTCCCTCTATTTCATCTAATCCTACCCATACCAAGTATAGCCCAGTGAGAAAGAGGTGTCTCTGTAACATACCTTTCCCACTAAGCCAGCAATTGTGGGCACAGGTTTTCCTTTCTGATGTCTAATAGTTGGTGGACTCTGTCCATCCCAATCTTGAAGTTCCTCTATGCTCTGCAGATAAAGCAAAGCCCTCAGCCCAGTGCAGTAATCTTCAATCACAGTGAAGTCTTGATTTTGAATTGCACTGCACACCTAGAAAAGACATACAAGTAATTATTATGGACATTAAAGGCAGAGGGGTGATCAAAGATGACAACTGTTCAGACTGCTGGCTTTTCAAGGTACCCCTCACAATCGTTTAATTACTGTAAACATTCAGGTAATTTATCTAATTATTTGTTATATTTCTTTCTGAGCAGTCCACAATATATCATGAAACCAAAAGACATCAAAACCTTTAAAACACACACACACCTCAGCTACAAAGTAAAATCATCAGCAGAATTAAGACCTATGAAGTACAAATACAAAAAGATGAAAGACTAGAAACTTTGGAAGAATTGGGGGGGGGGACTTCCTAGAAGGTGCATAATGTAGTTACCAAGCAATCTTCTTCTGGGAAATCAATCAGTACTGATAAGTAAGTTAAAACAAATTTGAAGAAAGACCCACACTTTGAAGAGAGGAGAGTATTATTTATTTGGCAATCAGTCCACTAGCCAAGATTCCATAGATTCAGGTCAAGCATCTCCATGAGGGGTTTTTTAGACATTCTGACTTTTTGATCTGTTTTATTTCTGCATGCTGCACAATAATGCATTTACTTGGATTTAGTCACTTATACTTATGTTCCAGAGCTCAGTTCTTGCAAACATTTTTTGAATTGGGGCATGACATAATAGCACCTTTCTTGAAAAGAAAAAACATTAAGGTCAGCCCCAGCAATAGCATTAGAGACTCCTGCCATTTACCATTTCCAGTTACTTTCCAACCTGCCTATTCAGAACTTTAAATGGGAAATGAGAAATTAGATTAAGCCCTTGAAACTGGGGAATAGTGCTATAATGTATCTGGCTCATAGGTAATGAGTTATAAAAGTGAATGATGTTGCCATGAATTACTTTTGGGGGATGGGAATGAGAGTATATAAACATTTTAATGTTATCATGTCAACATGGGTTTTGGGATATGCTTGCAATGAGTAAAATGCACTGATTCCTCCCAAAGTGCTGTATGTTTAGAATCATTTAAAAGAAAATAATCTTTAAAGAAGTATTTCCGTATGTCAGCCATTTTTCTATATCATCATCTGCTACTACCACTTTTGCTAGTACTGCTACTACATTGTGGCTACGATTCTGTATCCACTATTTACTTACATAACCACCATAGTAACCTAGCTAAGTAATGTCTCCTAGTTCAATCTCCCCCTCTAATCCCCATTTACTGGGCAGCAGCCACTGCAAGCGACAGGGATCTGCTCTCATCAATTAGGAAGCATCTGACTAACATTCCCACACCTTCTCATGAGCGGTCTCTTGTGCAGCAGTCTGAACTAGGCTCCCAATTACAATTTCCCTTCATGCCATAGATCACTTGTGTAGAGGTGAGTGGGAATGTTAATGTGCTGCTTCCCAATGGGTAGGGGAATAGACCCTTGTTGCTTGCAGCAGCTGTTGACCAGTAAGTGGAGACTGAAGGACTTTCACAGACCCTACATATCCCCTAAATTAGGAAATATGTAGGGATCATGAATACAAACCTGTTATGAATTCATAACTCTAGGTTACACATTCATAACTGCCTTAGTGAATTCCACCCTACATCTCAAGGAATTAGTTTCAGTAAAGACTAACATTAACATAGTGACCTTTAAAAATAATATTTAAAGCTTTAATTTGGCTTCTATTTGTATTAGTAACAATCCCCCACTCCACCTCCCACATATTTTTCCTAGACAATTTAAGTACAGAGCCATGTTTAGAAAATGGTTAACTACCAAGAGAAAAAGGGAAGTCTCACACAGATGTTCCCACTTGACCATTCAAAATTAATTCACACAATTTACATTCGATAAAATCCCATGTAACATTATCAAAGTTTTATTCCTTGTGTCACATACTGTATTACAAGCTGTTGTTCAGGAGGAAGAAAGTACACTTTACCTTTTGAAATACTGTACATTGCAGCTGCACGAGAAGAAACAAGGAATATGTATAAAATATGCACAAGAACATTTCCTATGCAGCCCATTTACATTACATAAAATGTGTTTCTCTGGAGGAATAGTGTGAGCATTAATTAGGTCTGTTATGTCTTCCATAGATTTAAGTGCTTTCTCTCGCTTTTGCTCTCCCTTTTTCCTCCAGAACAATTATAGAGAACATCATTATAATTTTCTCCACAGGTTATTTAACTGTAAAACTCAGCCAATGCTTTATTTAAATTTCTTTGTTCACTAAGGGCTTCTAATTTTTAAACATATGAGTAACACTTTCCCCAGATATTCAGAAAAGGAGATGAGACATTGAAAATGCAGGTTAAAAAAGTATCCTGGTTAATATAATCCAAATAAGCCCCATTATATTGCAGAAACCTTGTACTGGTTTGACAGTAAGTATGCAGCTGAGCTACACAGGTCATTGCAAGTCTAATCTTATAAATAATCTGACTATTAATGTTTATCACTTTATCTTGGAAGTAGGAACTGAAATATTACCAAAATGCAACAAATTTATAGATTCAAGTAGAACACAGTCAAGTCTAATTTTCTATTGTGTATCAAAGCATATCCCCAGAGTACCACTACCAGGCTTAGTCATAACCTTCTGCTGCAGCAAGAAGCCAAGCAGCAGGGCACAGCAAAACACTTGTACTTAGTAACGGGAGGGTGGGACCATTCAGTGGGATACAATAGAATCTGAGACGGCTGTCAAGGACAGTAGGAACTGATGCAACCAAAGAAGAACAACCACTGTATATTTATATGCCTAAGCAGGACTGCTTACTACAAGAGCCTTACATTTTCACATGCAATAGACTTAAAGGACTGACTCTCAGATTTGAAGCTTTGCATTCTGAAGGTGGTGGTCACTGGTGGTCAGTGTCTCCTATGTCAGTGGAGCAATGAATCAACTCTGAGTTTGACCCCAGGCTTGAAAGAAGCTAGTCAAGATGCTGAACCTATTTTGGGGACGGGTAGATAAAGTAGGCTAAATGTTGAACATTAAGAAAACAAAAATAATGACAACAGAATGTACATGAATTCACCCTAGATGACACAGAAATCAAAATAACCTTGGATCAAACATCAAGAATTAGGAATTAGCAGGGTAGCTATGAAAGAATTAGACAAGATCCTAAAGTGCAAAGATATGACACTGAACACTACAGTTAGGGTCGTCCAAGGCAGAGTATTCGCAATCACTATGTACAGTTGTGAAGAAAGTGGGCAGAAAGAAAACTAACTCATTTGAGATGTGGTGCTGGAGAAAAGTGCTGAGGTTAACTGGATGACCAAAAAAACAAAGGGGTCTGAGAATAAATCAAACCTAAACCCTCCCAGGAAGCCAAGATGATTAAATTGTGAGGGTGTTGTACTTTGGCCACATCACGAGAAGGCATGACTCATTAGAAAAGACAATAATGCTAGAAAGAAAGTTAGAAGGCAGTAGAAAGAGGGGAAGACTGCATGCTAGATGGCTAGACTCTATTAAGGAGGTCATGGGCAGAGCAGTGGAGAACAGGGAAGTTTGGAGATGCTTCATCAACAGGGTTTCCATGAATTGAGGCTGACCCAAAGGCAGTTAACAACAACAAAACATACTCCTTTAAGACTAGAATCAAACCCAACATGGATTCACTTCACTCATGACATGGAAGCCTCTGCCCGCCACTGGTGATGGTGCCACTGAATGATCTCAGTTTGAATTCCCTGTGTGAAAAGAGAAGATGAACTCTCTTGGCTGCTTTCTTTCTCCCTGCTCTATTGGACCCTTCTCTGATGGCCAGAGTTTATGCAGATTCACTAGTGAATATGTACTTCAGGATATAAATAAGTAGCAAAGATTGACTATTCCACCATATTCATCCTCATATGCTGTATCTATATAACACCAAAACAGTGATATTTCTATGTATGGCATTTAGCAATAACATGAACAGACAATCAGAGGAGATCAAAGTGAGTTTCAAAGTAGTTTCCAGGCAATTGAGACAGCAGTCGCTTTCATCTGTGCTGTTACGGTGACAGCACACTCTTTGGAGATCACAAATGTTTCATTCTGCTATGATTTTTTTTCTCTTTCTTTGTTGAAGTTATAAAATTCTAGCATTTACCAGAATGCCATCTTGCTTTACCCAAAAGACAGAGACTAGTTTTACTACTGAATTGCAAAAGATTGCTAAGTAAAAGTGCTTTCCAAATGCCATCCTATTAGGAAGGCAGCATTTGACTCAAGCTTCTAATATTCTGATCATATCAATAGGATAAGCAATTAAAATGGAATGGTCAGTATCTTTGAAAGGTCCTGCAATGGACAGGCTGTTTTGCATTTCTGCTTTTAATTTGGCAGACTTTTCTTTGAAACATTCTTCAGTGGTAAAGCACTGAAAAGTTATGTATGCAGCCTATTTGATTCCTTATAATGCAGTGACTCAAGTGGCTAAGATGCTGACTCTGTTAATTGCAAGATTCACAGGTTGGCAGTTTAAGGCCCGGGTGCCATGTGATGAGGTGAGCTCCTGTCACTAGTCCAAACTTCTGCCAACTGAACAATTCGAAAGCATGCAAATGCAAGTAGATAAATAGGTACCACTTTGGTGGGAAGGTAAACATCATTCTGTGGAATAGTACTGGCCACATGATCACAACATAGGCTCTGACAACGCTGGCTCTTTGGCTTAGTAACGGAGATGAGCACCACCCACAGAAGTTGGACATGACTTGACAACCTTGTCAATGGGGAATACCTTTACCTTTACCTTTAATACCACGTTTACCATTATCTTATTATTATTACACCCTGTCAGTGACAAACACAATCAATTAACTTCTTTCTTCAGCATTAGACAAACATAATATTAAACCCTTTTGTTGTATGTATAAAACAGGGGTAGGAAACCTAAGGCCCGGGGGCCAGATGCGGCCCTCCGAGGCCTTTGGACCGGTCCCAGGCCGGTTCTGCCGCCACCGCCGCTGCCCGCCATGATGATATTGATTATTGTTCTTATTACTTGTTCTTGGGGTTTTCTTGGCAAAATCTCCACAGGGGTTTTGCCATGGCTTTTCTGGGGCTGAGAGAGTGCGTATGCATATTTTTTTTAATTTTTTTTATTTTTTTAAAAAAATATTTATTTATTTATTTATTTGTTTGTTTGTTTGTTTATTTATGGTGCTTCAGCTCCCCAATTGTCTGAGGGACAGCAACCCAGCCCCCAGCTCAAAAAGGTTGCCTACCCCTGGTGTAAAATATGACAAAGACCATTTTCTTTTCACTAGCTTTGCTAATGTTTTTGGCAATATAGAAAACTAGATAAACATGAGGGGATTGCAATGCCTTGCATTAGATGCAAAGTCTTCATTGATGTTTACATCATTTTATGTAGAAAAAAGTAGTTAAAATCTAGGGGAGGGAGTTTAGTTTTGCTACAGTCTACAATATATTGGATTCCATTTATAGCAACACACTACTCAAATTTAGGAAGAAGCTTCAAGCTATATATTCACATTCTACAGATGCATAATCCAACACATTCTTTTTTTTTAAAATGTTTTTAAGCAGGTAAAGTGTGGCAGAAGTCTGTAAAGAACAGAATCTGACTGGTGATTTATTTATTTATTTATTTATTGTTGGTCCTGAAAACATGACACCATCTAAGTATACTGTCCAGAAAAGCTTTACATGTTGATTTGGCCAAATGTACCAAGTGGCCTAAAGTCTAAAATTGATACCCAAAGCCAAGAAGACAACCTGAATGACAAGAGACCCATCTATCTGAAAACTATCTTAAAACATTTAGGCCAAAAACACTAGGGAGAAGAGGAGGAAAGAAGCTAGGAAGAAAGGATTTTCTCTCTTTTTGGCTTCATTCAGGACAGACTTTCTGTGGTCCATAGAGACAGCATTCTGGGCAGACAGAGAACTGTAATGAACAATATCATTAAAGCTGGAGTCTGTTGTTCCCTTGAGGCACTTTCCCATGGGTCCATACTTTTGTAAGCTGCAAGTCTATCAAAACCAGCCAGCAAAACAATTTTTCTGTCTTGGGACCACAATTTAGTCCTGGAGTGATTAACCTCTCATCCTTTTGAGCCTCTTCCTTCAATACTGATATTTTTTCTTTCCGTTAAAATTGCTTTTGGGCTCCATCAGCTTGGCTATAAGAATTTGTGAACTCAATTTTGTGTCCATGAAAGAAACTTATTTGTGATCTATGAAAGAAGAAAAGTTCTCTGACCCCTAGAGTGCTACAGGAATAAAGTAGAAAACCCACTTCCACAGTACCCTGAGAGATTTCTTTTCCTTGCCTTTCTGGCCAGACAATAACTTCCAAGCAGGAAGTGCAAAATGTAGCTTGTTGGATCATTTCAGGGGGGGGGGGGGGGACTCAGTTTCTAAAATTCTTCAGTACTTCGAAGAAGGTAGGCCATGCCAATTTTGGTTATTCTGTGAGACAGTGCATTAATTCTGCTTTAAAAGGAAACACCATATTGGTGTTGATTCAGCCTTTAGCCACATAGTGAAATTTCAGTTGAATCCAGAAAGATAAGAATTGCTCTGTGGAAATAGAAAATGGCAGCTTTCTAAACAACACCCCCCCCCCAAAAAAATATAGTGAAGAACTAAGATTTCTATTTTCTTTGTGTCTTCTACCTCTTTTGCAAAAATAGTTTCAAAGAACACATTTGTATTACTGTCTTTGCGAAGAAATTGGAGGAAAATCAGCCTTAAAGATCCAACACTCTCCTTCTTTACCTCCTCTATTGACTGCTGAAAAACAATATTCATGGTAAAATTATTAAAGCTATCTTTGAGTAAACATTAGAAACCGACCATTGGTGAAACAGCAAAACACATCATTAGGATATTATTACAGATTTTGTGAAACCTTATCAGAAAGGACAAATGAATTGTTAAAATCAGAAACTAAATGACTAAATGATTCTAAAGCTAAAATGAACTAGATTCCATATTCAAGAACTGCTGCTATATATACAGAGGGAGAAAGAGAGAGAGGAATCTAGAGAGAAACACACACGTCTACACTGTTGAAAGCAGCCCATTCTGCTCTTTTCCTTGTTATAGCTGCTAGAAATAATGATTGCAGAATCCTTTTCAAGAAAGGTCATTTATGTCAATGGACAGCACATAGAGGATCAGATCACCTGCAGTAATTGCAAATTAATGCTCTACTGCTAATGCATTAACTACACACTATTGATCTACAATTGAATCTTACCAGCTGCTGTGAAGTGATTTTTACTTTAATATTTTTTGTGCCTTTATGGCATATTCTATAATCCATTTTCTTTTTCAACTGGACTTTTTAAATAATTGTCTCCATTTTTAATTTCCTACAGTGAGATGACTTCTAAAAATGCATGTTTTCCACCCCACTCAAAGCCATATATATGTATTATGTGTGTGTTTGCGCGCGCATGTGTATGTGTGCGTGTGTGTGTGTGTGTGCAATCTCTCTCTCTCTCACTCATACACACACACATACATATACACACCTATACACAGACATACATACATAAATGCATACAATTGGCCCTCTATATCCATGGATTTTTTAAAAAATCCAAAAAGTAAACCTTGATTTTAGCATTTTATATAAGATACACCATTTTTCTATGCCATTGTATATAATGGGACTTGAGAATCTATGGATTTTGGTAAAATCCCAGTGGATACCAAGAGCTACTGTATGTATGCATGCATACATATACACATGAAGGGAAAATGTGACATGGTAGATTACATATGTGAAAGAAAAAAGACCCGTGCAAAGATGAAAATCTTATTTGCGAGTGAAATAAGAAAAAAAGTGTCATTTAAAATGAAAGGAAAATATGTTGCACTGGAAAGCTACAATTTTCAAAAATAAATATAAATAATAAATAATTTTGCTTTCACCAAAAAAATCATGTATTTGGAATGACATAAATGCCGATAATTGTAAGTTTCTAACACTGGTATCTTGGAATTTTTTACATATTTATTAGCAAAGGAAGTAATGGGTTTAATACATTTCAAAGCTTTTAAAATAATACCCATTCACCTCAACCTCATCACATCCCACTAACTGGAAAAAAAGTAAGAATTAACTATGTTCAGAAAGAGTCAGAGGTTAGCTTTGGTCTCATTCTCCACCTCCACAGAAAAGTCTTGTTTAATTAAAATGTTCAGATTGGCTATTGAATACATTTAAAATTAATGATATTTATGTTTGTTCAGATGCTGACCTCCTAGTTACATATGCGAGTAGTTACATATACAAAAACAAGGCAATAACAGTTTTTAGAATTACAGAGAAATAATAATAAAACGGACAACTCACTATTCTGTATTAAAGGGGAAAAAATTAAAGGAATATGTGTTCTTCTTCTTCTGAATGTTACAATATGAGAATTATTTGACAAGAGTTCTAGCCAAAATGAAGGTAAAATGAAGCACTTTTATATTCCATGGAAGGACTATGCATCTGCTGCACTTTTTTCTGTTAAATACAGTCTGGGAAAGAAAAACTTAATTTTAGCCAGATTGACCAAACATGTTAGTGTCTATGTAAAAAAAAAAAAAAAAAAAAAAAGGCTCTCTTTGACCAATAAATAATCTATTGATGTAATAATCAGTAGCTATGTTTATCAGTAATTTTAGTGGGATTATTTAGTTGCATCTGTAATAGTAGAATAATTTCCCCCTTTTTAATTTTTCTTTTTAATGCAGTCAGGATGGAGTGGCAAACCTTACTGTGTCTTAGAGGTATGTCTATTTCTTGTTTTTCTTTTCTTCTCTTTTTCTTCCGTTTCATTATCTTTTAATTTATTTGTTTACTGATTTTTAACTTTAACAAAATAAAATGATATACAGGCGTCTCTCCTGATTCACAGGGGATGCGTTCTGGACCATCACCACCCCGCAAATCTGGAAAAATGTGAATATTCAAGTTGCCATTGGTTACAATGGCTTCACACTCCTGTGTATGATGCTGCGCATGTGCCTTGGATGCATGTGCCATTTTATCCCTCCCCACTTGCCATTCATGAAGGACCAAGACCACAGACTCCAAGTCAGTAAACAGGGACAAGTGTACATCCATAAAATGTATACAAAAATAAACAGAGAGAAGAAGAAAGGAAAAGAAAGGGGAAAATTAGATAACTAAAACACAATAGACCTCTGACACTCCCTATCTTAACTATAATGAAAAGAAAAAAATAGAAAAAAATACTTTATTCTACCATTAGAGATCCAAACAAATTATTAGTAATTATTAGATTTACTAATCTTAACCACAGACTATTCTATCATTAGCTTCCTGATCAAAAAGTTCATAAATGGTTTCCAATCTTTCAGAAAATCATCAGCTGGCTTATCAATTAGAACCCACTTTAATTTGGCAATTTGGGCTATCTCATTATACAGTGGGCCCTTTGTATACACGGGGGATTCATTCTGCCCCCCCCCCCCCCATGTATGGAAAAAGACATAGGGCCTCAAGACCCCTTGATTTTAATGGCAGTACACTCCTGCACTCCTGCCATTTTGGCCCCCTGGGCTTGCTGTCCATGTGAGCTCAAGTTCGCATATGGCAAGCCCACCTAGGGGGTGGGTGGACTGTACTTAACAATCCATTCTTCAATCATCAGTGCTTCAGTCCATTTCCAAGTTTGTGCAAACAGTAATCTTGCTGCTGTTATCATATATACTTTTTTATATTAGCAGTTCACAGCCTGTGTCACAATCTGCTTCCCATTATGTAGTCTGTTTAATTTCTATATTGGCCATTAAATAATGCCCATGTGTGCTGTCACCTCTTGGGTTGCTTGAAGAATGTGTTTGCCTTTGTTAGCCATACTTATAACTGGCGTTTTTATAATCGGAGATAGGAAAGATTGAAGATATCAGTGACAAAGGTTAGGAAGGGGGCAAAGCAGAAGGCAAAATAGTTCATACAGGGACCATACTGCAGCTGTTTGCCCCAGGACCACAGCATCCGCACATGCCCAGCTCAATCTGGGCTGCCAGCATAGTCCTCAACCAGCCACCACTCCTTTTTGGACCAGTTCTTTGGCAAAAAGCCACACCCAGGGCAGCTTCTGGCCACATTTGGAGCATGTATCATCTGAACATCATGCCCTCAATGTGGCCCGATGGCAGCCCTTTGGGCCATCTGTTTGAGGCCAAGGAAAATCAGTTTATAGTGAATAATTAAAAAACATTAAAAACCTTTGAGGAATATTATAGAGGTTTATATGTAACTAGTAATTGTGCCAAAATACAATGTAAAGAACAGCCCCATAGAATTTAACAATAATGTAAAAAAAAAAAAAATTAAATAGATGTGCACTATTAAACCTAACTTACTGGGTACCAGAATACCTCGGTATTGAAGCCAAAGATATTGTTAGGAAAAAAAATTCAAGAAGATAATATTTGCAGTCTCCCTCCCCACAAAGAAGCTTCAGTGGATGACATATGAAACTCTTCAGACCATCAAGGTCGGATGAGAAGCAAAAGTAAAATTGGACAGAAACAGATTTGGTGTGTGTGTGTTGGGGGGGGGGGAGTGCAGCCCTCTGAGGTCTCCTGGAGGCTAATGTGGTCCCTATGGCAGTTAAGCACTTCTGATTTAAGTATATAAAGAAGGCTCAGTGGTAGGATACCCACCATGCATAAAGGCCCCAGCTTTCCCCACTGGCATAAGTCAGAACCCTGAATGCAACTGTTCAGTGGCCTGTGCACAAGTACAAGGAGAACTACTATAAAAATCAATGCAAAGGAAAAAAAAGATGACAACAAAAAATGAAGAAGTGACCTCTTCCACAAGATCTGGGAAAATCAAATCAAAATTTAAACCAAGTGTGGGGATGTTCTATGACCAGCAGGGGAACATATTATATGACTAAATAAAAATAAAAAGATGATAGAAACAATACTCATAAGAACTATATGAAAGAGAAGAAAGAATGACAGATCATTTGAGGAAGAACTATAGGAAGATGAACCTCCAACTTTAGAAATTGAAATGGAAGCTGCACTCAGAGCATTTGGGAGAAATAAATCACCAGGAAGAGATGGTATACCAGTACAGCTGCTTCAAGCTACATACAGAACCTACTCTAGTTCTAAATAAAATCTATGAAAATTTGGAAAACAAAAGAATGGCTCATAGATTAGAAATGCTCAATATACAAAAAAGGCATTAACAGGACCATTGCAATATCCCGTGCAAGCTAAGTGATACTCAAAAGTCTACAACACTTTTACCATATATGGAGTGAGAAATGCCAGATGTCCAAACCAGGTTCAGGAAAGGAAGAAGCTCTAGGGACCATATGCTGGATAATGGAGTGCACCAAAGAATTTCAAAGAAAACCAGCCTGTGCTTTATAGATTATAGCAAACCTTTTGCTTGTGCAGATAATGAAAAGCTATGGATTGCTCTTTCAGAAATGTGTGTGCCACAGCATTTGACTGTCCTGTACTCAGGAAAAGAGGCTACCGTCAGAACAGTGAAATGGAATGGCTTCCAATTAGCAAGGGGGTTAGGCAAGGCTGCATGATATCACCTGATGTGTCTAACTTGTATGCTGAATTTATCATACATAAAGCATGATTAGATTCAGAGGAAGGACTTGTGAAAATTGGAGAAGGAATACCAATAATTTAAGATATGCAAATGACACCAAACTATTAGCAGAAAATAGAAAAGACTTGGAACGATTACTGAAGAAAGTCAAAGAAGAAAGTGCAAAGGTGAGTTTACAGTTGAACATTAAGAAAACAAAAATAACCACCACAGAGGATTTATAATTTTAAAGCAGAAAATGAAGACAATGAAATAGTTCAAGATTCAGTCATTAATAAAAATGAATTCTGCAGTCAAGAAATCAAAAGAATACTAGGAAGGACAGCTATGAAGGAACTAGATGAGATTCTGAAGTGTAACGATATATCATTGAATATTAAAGTTAGGATTGTTGGTACCATTATATTTCCATTTCCTATGTATGGTTGTGAAAGCGGGACAGTGAAGAAAGTGGATAGGAACAGAATCAACTTATTTGAAATGTGATGCTCAAGAAGAGTTCTACAGATACCATGGGCTGCTAAAAGGACAGACAAATGGGTCCTAGAGAAAACCAAATCTGAACTCTCCCTAGAAGATAAGATGATTAAACTGAGACTGTAGAGAAGTCATGACTCACTTGAAAAGACAATAATGCTTGGTAAGGTAGAAGGCAGTAGGAAAAGAGGAGGATAGCATTAGAGATGGATAGACTGAATAAAAGACCTGAGCAGTGCTGTTGATGACACAGTGACTTGGATCTAATCTGCACTGCAGAAATAATGCAGCTTGACAACACTTTTACTACCATGACTCCATCCTATGGAATTGTGGGATTTGTAATTTATTGTAGGACAAAGTGCTCTGGCAGAGAAGGCTAAATATCCCACAAAACTAAAAATCCAAGAATTCCATAACATGGAGCCACAGCAGTTAAAGTGGAGTCACTGAATTAATTCTGCCATGCAGATTAGATCTTGGAGGTCTGTCATTCAAAGGGTCACCCTAAGTCATAGCTGGCTTGATGGTAGTTAACAAGTCCAGTGTCATCTTCTGACATGGTATACCTTTGCTTTAATATTGTAGCAATCTAGGTTCAGCATGAAATTTTCTTACCAAGTTATTTGTGATAATTTTAGGAGTTAGGTTGCCTCCATGTGATAGGATTGTGGCTGAATATTTTCTAGCTTTATTGAAGTTTCGGTTACCCCAAAGTGGCTAGAATGTCTATGCATTGTATAGGTTTCTTTGGCTCTCTTTTCTATCACATATAAAAATATATATTATTAAACACAATTTCCAACAAAAGGAGTAACAATGGAACTATCTGGCCCTCTAATCATTCTGTCTAACTGTGTCTTAATAAAGTAATCCAGACATCAATTTTTGAAGTCAAATCAAAGTCTTTAAGCAAGTTGGAAAGAACACTGCAATATATTTTAGCTAATGTAACATTTTAATAGAAATCTTCAGAGGCTCAGTGACAAATTGTGGGAAGTTTTATATTCCTTTGGTTGAGGTTGAGTTCTAATTAGCAGTCATAAATGAAATCAGTGGAACATTCCCTTGTTGATCATACTTTTTTTCTTTTTCTTTTAATTTTTTGGTGGAAATAAATACTCTTCCAGATTAAGGAATCCAAAGTGAGAAATGAAAGGCTTTGCTTCCAGTCAGATCAGTACTAAGATTGCAGGCAGAAATGTGCAGATTATTTTGAACATTTCTCATTCTTAACTAGACAGTCTGTTGAGGACAGCTTTGCCTCCAGTAGGAGAGCAAGATGTCAGCATTCCTTTACTGAGGTTTCCATAAGTTAGAAAGTGTCTGTGCAAAATTGTGTTTCCCCCTTTTTAAAGTAAAGCAGCCATGGCTGCATCTACACTGCGAACTGATGCACTTTGACACTGCTTTAATTGACATGCTAAGGAATTCCACTATTTGTAGTTTTGAGATATATTTAGCCTTCTCTGCCAGCTCTAGTGCCACAACAAATGATAAATCCCATGATTCCATAGCACTGAGCCATGGCAGTTAAAGCACTGTCAAACTGTATTAATTCTGCAGTGTGACAGCACCTATACACATAAAGGACAGAACAAGAGCTTAAGTAATGGGAGTGGGGAAAGGAGACCAAGTGTGGGGTAAAAGTCTGAATGCCTAGGATTCTTGGAGGCCAGGTTTCAAATCCCTCTTCAACCATGGACACCCCACTAAGGGCCAATGCAGACCAGGAGTTTAGGCCGGTGTGGGGGTGGAGTTGGGGCGGGGCAACCGCCCCCACTCCACCCTGACTCTGCCCCGATGCTGCACACCTGTCCGCATGGTGCGTGGCATCAGGGTGCCCTATTGGCGCAGTGTGCATACACACTGCGCCAAAAGGGCACAAAAGAGCCACAGCGATGGCTCAAAGGGCAGCTTTTTGCTGCCGCCCCCCAGAAGTGGTATTTTGCCACTCTTTGGGGGGTGGCAAAAAGGTGGCTCGGGGCCGCGGTGTGTGGTTGCTGCAACGCCGATCCACCGCCCCTTCTTGGCTGTCTGCATAAGCCCTAAGTTACTATGGGCAAGTCGCATTCTCTAAGACTACATCTTCAAGGAAGAAATCAATCTAGTTTGACACCACTTGAACTGCCATGGCTCAATGCTATGGAATTCTGGGATTGGTACTTTTGTGATACATATATGGCCTATGCAGATGGGCGGCTATGGGCTGCCCCGAGAAGCCGCAGATTGGGGCTGAGGCTGCCGCACTCCTCAGCCCCGATCCACTTTTTTCCGGCCCTGGAAGGAGCGCTAAAATAGTGCCCCTTCTGCAAGATGCAGAAAGGGCGCTGCAAGAGGTGTCACACACCTCTTCGGTGTCTCTTCCAGCTCAGCATGTCTGGACGCTGAGTCAGAAGGACGTAATCAGAGCGCCCGTCATGTGCAATGATGGGCGCTCCGATTACATCCTCAGGAAGGGGTTGGGGTGCCAGTCTGAGGCTGGCCCTCCCCTTCCTTGCCTCCAAGACGACGCAAAGCGCCATCTGCAAAGGGGGTTAGTCTTCTCTGACAGAGAGCTCTGGTGTCACAGCAAACTACAAATCCCAGGGTTCCATAGCATTGAGCCATGGCAGTTAAAGTGGTGTCAAACTGGACTAAGCTACAGAGGAAGGCAATGGCAAACCCCTGTTGAGAAAATCCCCATGACAGGTTCACCATAAGTGAAAAATGTAAGCCTTGAAGTCATGGAACAACAATAAAAAGGGGGCAGGGTGATGTAAACAACCCATTCCACATTTTTGATTTGTACAAACCCACATGACAAGGCAGCAGTTATAATACTTTGGTGCAAATTGCACAAAAGTTGTTCTCAAAAATGTAAGATCGCTCATTGATACCATTTGATACCACGATCTTACAAGTGAGAGAAAATATATGTGGTTTCTTGTCCTTGTGCATGAGAAAGAAAGAAGGAAGGAAGTTTACACCCTGAGTCTCAAACAACATTACCATTTTTTCATCAGCAGGTGAGGTTTGTATATCACAATGTAAATTTCTCACTGGCTGTAAAATGATAGCAATATCTGCCACATGAAAGTGCCTGAGAGAGGAGAAGATGTACATGTAAAAGAGACACCATGGCTTAAATCCTGCAGCAAGTTTTTTGCTCTTTTATTCTTTAATTTGTTTTGAATGTGAATACATTTTAATATCTTAAAATTATTTATTGATTTTAATTTGAAATTCTTTAAATTTGTTACATTATCTTTTGGTGCACCATCATGAGATCTCATGATAAAAGGCTGGGAAAAATATATTAGTATAAATTAATGAATAATAGTCTCAACTTGTATAGAACCATTAATTCAATGGGATTTATCAATCTGTTGACTCATGTTCAAACCATTGAGTCAAAAGGGCTTCCTTAGTGGGGACTAATCAACTGAATTCAGGTCTCAGTTTCAACTCTCTTTCTCATCCCTTAGCCATTCAGGATGGAAAGAATATTTGAAATATTTGAAAACTGGTTCAAAAACATCTTTTTCAAGTATTGAGATAAGAATCTTGGACTCATGAGGATCTCTGCAGTTTGGGACTTATTCTGCACAAAATTTGCACTTTTTGTTTTTTATTTTGCACAGAAAATTGTTTGTTTTGGACAGAAAACAGCATTTTCTGCATGGGAAATAATATTTCACACACACACACACACACACATATATATTGCAAATAACTATATGTTCTGTGCAATCATGCTGGCCACATGATCACAGAGTAGTTTCTGACAAAGCTGGTTCTTTGGCTTAGTAACGGAGATGGTCAGCCACGACTTGACAACCTTGTCAACGGGGAATACCTTTACCTTTATATTTTCTGCACACACACACACACACACAAAGCTGGTTTTGGTGCAAAATAAAACCAACAAATTTTGTACACCATAAGTCCCACTTTGCATATAGGCTTTGGAAACTGCCTGGTTTTGGAAGACTTTCTTGCCGTGGGAAGAAACTTGCTAAAATTTCTCATTATTTCCTCAAACAAGAACATTTCTCATTATTTCCCTAAACAAGAAATTTTGAACAGGGAAAATTTCATCTCTATTAGCCAGTTAGTATTAGTTTAACCCAGAAATTGAATTAGGGAGGAATAATAGGCCTTTATGATACCCACACATTTGTGACTGTATTTGACAACAAACTGTCTTGTGTAAATACCATTTCAATAAACAGGAGCTATTGTTAGAACACGTATGAGAAAACACCATCACTTTGCCTTAGTATTGTAGGCCCCTGATTTGTTCCAGTTTCATAACTCTTCCATAGTTTTTTAAAGGCATCTGAGGAAGTAGACTGAAATCTATGAAAGCTTATGCTGCCATTTTTTTCCTTTCAGTTTGTCTCAAAGGTGCTACAAGATCTCTCTACAAACCATAGCTTTTTAATAATCCTAGAATCACAGAATCCCTAGAATGCAATCCCACTGAAGAAATAAATTGATTACTGCAACATCCTGATAGGCGGCTTGCCTAAGATTTTAAAAATCCCATCCAAATATCTGAGACCCCTTCAAAGTTTTGATGAGCTATTCTATTGCTCCTGATTATACATACTGGGAGAAAATGGAAAACCAGTATAAAACACCTCTCTGTGTCAAGAGCTACCCTTTTTTAGGGGTACTATGCAAGAAGAGGTCATTATAAGATGGCAATATGTGACCTGCCTAGTATCATGCTCCCCAAAGGTGACCCACTAATTAGTGACATTGTAGCTATGTAATGATAAGATGGTTTGAGATTATCACCTGGAAATGTACATATGCTTGGATGTCTGTTCTTTTCTTTTGTGTCAGCCTTCTGGTCAGTAGACCACTGACACCTATTTGCTGCAGCAAATAAAATTGTCCTTTGGTGTGGATGTCTGCTTGTTCACACTGAAGTTAAAGAACCTCATTTTTGTGGATAACAGAATCAGCATTCGGGATGAGTTGTGAGGCTCAAGGAGTATGACAGTGTCTCTCTTCCAGGATGAACACACTATGCCAGCTAGTTTAGAAAAAGGTAATTTTACATCAGATTTTTCTCACAGGGGTAGCTCATCTTGTTTAAAGGAGAAATATTTTTCTTGAAGGCTTCCAGGAGGGTTAGCCTTGTATTTCCCACCCCTTTTCATATTATCCAGTCTGCAGAACTCATTTTTTACAACTGATTCAGCTGTAATTCATTGTCATATGTTTTTTTAAAAATCATAATTTGTTGTGTTTGCTTTTTTATTGAAAACTTTTCAGAACTGCCCTTTTCATTACTTTTGGGGAAAAAACACAGCTGTTCCAACACCTTGACCAGCTGGCCTTTTAAATGAAATAGGTTGTACAGATTGTGTTGCCTAGGGATCAACAGGCCAGATCCAACTAGAAATTCTGGCACAGAATTTCAATTCCCTTTCCTCATTCACATACAATTCACACATTTATTTCCATAACACTTCTGTCCCATAAATAGAGAAGGGAATAAGGAATGTATGGGTATCTACTTAGGACATATCACTCTCTGCACTTTTAAGTTAAATTATTGTTGGGTTTTGTTTAAAAATAAAAAAGTTTTTTCAGCTTTTAAAAAAGTAAAAACAAAACAAAACAATACCTGTAAAACAGAAGCACCACTATGGAGAAACTGCAGGCCACTTTCAGCTGAGTCAATGCCTCCTGTAGCGAGTACAGGGAAGTCTGGAAGAGCACCAGCAATTGCAGAAACTGCTCGAAGGGCTATGGGTCTGATGGCATTTCCTGCACAAATAAAGAAAATGCATTATTGGAATGGGGGACAAAGAAATTCATATATTGTCAGCAGACTTCTCTTCTTCTCTCACTCCACTGCCATGTCTGGGGCTCTTCTGAACCCTTTCTAGGGTTGGATGAGCCCCACAGGGAGTTTCTAGAGATCCTTTTTTTCCAATGAGAAATCATGTTCTGTTACATGCAAAGAACTATCCTGGGCCCAAACGTCCCTCCCAAAATATGGCAAAATTCCCCCCATGCCCTCTAAGGGGCCCTGGGCACAAATTTGCCCCCCCCCCCCTCAGAGCTGGAGGCAGTTCATGGACACACTCCCCCCATTCTGCTTTAAGGAATATTGGGGTGACTTCCATAATTGGACCCAGCCTAGGGGCTGCCAGACATCATTCCCAAGTGTCAACAGAACCACACAATTACTTGTGTCCGTGTCTAATCCACACCCTGCCATCTCACAATGTCCCTCAGCAAAGAGGTGTGCATGAAGATTTATCAGTTGCTTAATTGCCCAATGCTGTGCAAGCAACCTGATCTGTAGGCAATAAAATTGGGGCTGTTATTTGCTTCAGCTTTCTTTGTACACATTCATTGTTGGTCAAGTTTTTGGCTTTTGGTACAACCCCTTTTCCTGTCCACCTTTTCATCACCTCAGCACTTGCTAGAAAGCATGAGGCAGGACAAAGAAGTAGACTTCAAGCCAGCAGCTGAACAGCAATCCTCCTCCTCCACCATTCAGTGAGGGTGGTCACAACCTTGAAAGTAATGTAAAATTTATAGGGCCTTTACAGACTGCCAGAAATAATGCAACCTGAGTCCACTTTAACTGCCCTGGCTCAGTGCTAGGGAATCATGGGAATTGTAGTTTATTGTGGCACCAGAGTTCTCTGACAGAGAAGGCCCAATGTCTCAGAAAAAACTACAGTTACCATGATTCCCTAGCACTGAGCCAGGACAGTTAAAGTGGACTCAGGTTGCATTATTTCTGGCAGTCTGTAAAGGCCCATAGTGACTCCATAAAAGAAGTGAAGTTGGACGTCATTAAATTACAATTGCTATGTAATTTAACAGAGATGGCATGGTATAGTGGTTTGAATGTTGGATTGTTGGAGTGATGGATTTCTGGAAGACAAGAATTCAAATCTGTGTTTGGCAACGGAAACCCACAAGGTGACCTTGGGTAAGCCATACTTTGTCAATCTAAGGAAGGGAAGCTACCTCTGGATAAATCTTGCAAAGAAGACCCTATGAGAAGGTTTCAATATGTTGGAGTCAGTTTGAAGGCATATAACAACAACAACAATGTGATCTGTTAATAACTCCATTCTTGGGGGAAATGAATTAATTATAAGGACCAGACATTTGCAACTAAATACTACTAAGACCACAGTAAGATATCAAGGGAACTGCCATGATAAAGAAAAAATGTTTTTGGATTTTATCACACAAGGCAGTAAATAGGAATTAAAGCAAGGTATTGGCACATTTGGCAAGTACGTATCACATGATGTCATGTCTATTCAGTTGCTGCTTTGCATTTTTGTTTTGTTTTGTTTTGTTTTGTTTCTGTAGCACACCTTTTCACTGATGGGGAAAACCCATCAATAGGCTTCTAATAATACTTTTATTCCATTTCCATGGCAATAACAATTGATAGCAGTCATGAGGCATGGGGGGGTGATTCGTCTCCTCTCCCCTCTCCCCCTCGCTATTCCCAGGCTGGCTGAGGTTGTTTTTACTCCATACTTTTCTGGGTTTTCTTTTTCACTGTGATTGTGTAATTACACCAATAATAAAAATTAAAAAAACCAAAAGGAACAGAATAAAAACAACCTCAGCAAAGGCACACATGTTGAAATGCATGGCAGGTGGGGTCACAGACATGGTAAAGGAGCAACCACGGACTGCCAAAGCATCACACTCACAAGATTGCAAAGAAGTATGATACTGAATGTTTTCAAATTGGTATATTTCCATTCCCTATACTAATATGATTGTTGTGAGGGGGAAAAGCTGATGTGATATAGTCCTTTGTCAGACCAAGTTCCTAAGAAAATTGAACATGGGGTGAAGCAAAGGCAGCCTATAGTTGGCAGGATTGTCCTGCAAATTCTTATATTGTCCAGAATGTATGATTTTGTTCATCATTACAGATATATAATTCACTTTATTTTATTTATGCCTGCACACATTCTTTATTCCATCTGTGAACCTCCAGACTTCAGCAGACACTACACTACACTACAGGATATGCTACAGTCAATTGGGAAGCTACTTGAGAAAGGGTCTACCAGATCCCATTCTTACTGTCATTTACAAAAGCCACACTGTACCACTGCATTTTAAAAACAAAACAAAACAATGATTTGTTTGCTAATATGGTTTTTCAATAGAATATGGAAAAACGTCTGTTGTGTTGTCATTTTTTGAAAGATGTTTCTTCTATGCTTGTTGCCTCCAGCAAAATGTCACAGCCCACCATTTTCACTGTCAGCATTGGTCTTTACAAACATGATAAGCCTCTCCCATCAATGTTAGTTGCTACTGAATCAGCATCCAAATTCTCAGACAAGCTGTCTCTATTGACATCTGCTCCTGATTCAGCATATGAATTATCCTCCAGGGTTATGCCACCTTCAGCTGCTTCAGCGCAGATTCCTTCTCATTATTCACCTGCTCCAGTATTTCCTCCATTTTCAACACTGAACTTGCAACCCATCAACATCTGCTCCAGAACCAATAAGCACACTGCCTGGTAGTATGCCATGACAACACGAGTCTTCAAGGAACTGAGAACTATTGGTGACAAAGAATATTGAGACTATTTGCTTTACACAGGTATGACTGAGCAGTAGACAGAATAATTCTTGACTCCTAAGTGTATTGTATGTATGTATGTGCGGGGATGGGGTGGGGGAGCTTAATTAGGTAATTAATGAATTCTAAACAACAGGATAAAAATTATTGCCTATATATACTTCTTTAGCAGCACCGACCAACATTTGGCCAAAGATGAGGATTTGTTTTTGCAAAAAAAACCATAATGAGCAGAAAGTAAAGATCACAGTAAAACAGAAGATCGCAAAGGGAAATGAGAGAGGGCATAGAATCCCCATTGGGCATTAATGGATGGCTTGATATTTGCAGTTAGGTTAACAAAATCAATCTTAATGAGACTGGTAAGAATACAAAGAGTCCTCCTAAAGTCATATAGCTTTTTCACCCTTGCTTTTTCAGACTATAAAGCATTGCCACCCCTTCCCAAATGACAGTCCAGTAGCGGGCAAATGTGGCTTGGCCATGGCAGATAATAACAACTTTCATAGTAAGATTATCATTAGTCAACATGAGAAATAACTCTACTATTGGCCAACATGGCTGGGGCTTCTGGGACCTGAAGTCCCTCGGCCCTTGGAGGGGAAGGGTTGCCTACCCCTGGTTTAGATTGTATTAATATATCTGTATGGAAATTTTAATGTTGTAAGCTGCCCCGATTGCTCTGCAGAGGGGCGGGATATTATTATTATTATTATTATTATTATTATTATTATTATTATTGTCAGTGAACCACCAAGAATCTTTGAGTCCATAGTTTCCAGTACATAAATGATAAAGAACATGCATAAATAAATTGATGCCAGTGACCAGGGGCCAGAAGTCCATGATGTTATTGGAGCAAATGTGATATTCTTTACTAGGTGAAGGCTGTGATATGCATTAGAAAATGGTACAATTATCATTTCTTGTGCATACTATTTGTTGTGGCATGACTGGATGATTGTCACTAAAGAATGATAAATAGTCCTCAGAGAGAGAGAGACTTCTTTCATCATCTCTCTTGCCATACATTTTGGAGCTTACAAGTCGCTTTGGTTCTCTACCCTATGAAGAAAAGCCAAACATATACGAGAGGGGAGGGACATCCCCTTCTGCAATATCTATTGTATAGAGTTCCTGGCATAACAATGAAATTGGATCATAATTCTTAGCAGTGTACTGCATGCAGCAAAGCAAAATTTAGTTCTAATTTATTTATGTTACAGTAATTACAGCATGGATCTTCTTTGCAAAATTAAATTTAAGATTCATTCAACACTATATTAAACATGAACTATGAATAAACTAAGAAGCTAACAGAATATTAAACAATTTATTTTTAGTGAACTGAGGGTAATTTGGGATACTCTGCTGTTATTAAAAGAAAAACAAGTGACAACACTATCTGTCAGAATTCATGTTTGCGATTGCCATAGTATATATATTTTGTAAGAGGGGGATCTGTATTGCAATGCATTTTTCCTATGTGGTTTTGGCATTGGGGGAAGGCCTTTTACATTGTATGTATATTGGGTGGAGGATGGGCTGATCTAGGCAATGTAGCATCAGCCTAGGCTCTTGTTAATGCTGGCTGCTTCTGCAAAGGGATGGAACGTGGGGGAGCTTTTTTCCTTTTCTTTGTAGAATTGTAGGCTGTTACAGCTTAGGAATGGCAAATAGGGACGGCAGGTGGGTGATAAAGAAACCGTTAGAGGTAGCTGGTGGGAATGAAGGTTTGTGCCCCAATTTTGGGGGGTGGAGTTTTAATATTATGTAGGGGGCTGGAACTGGTTAGGTCCAACTTAAATGCTTTGCTAGTAACTTCTATCCTGTGCCTTCAATAAAGTCTTTTGTTTTTCATCACAATGAGACTGTTTGTCTGTGTATTAGGAGTTGAATTGAGTATGTCTTGTATCTACATGTATAGCTGTTTTCTCTCTCTCTCTCTCTTTGAGTGACTGTGTGTATGTTTGTGAGAAAGAGTATGCATGTGCGTGCATGCTGAGTGAGTCTCGGTGCCCTCACTGTTTTAACATATGAACACCTTTCTTTTTGTCTTTCAGGAACAATGCAAGATGTTAAGTACATTTAAATCTATCTCTAAACTGCTTAGTCCATACATACTTTGGGATTCACTGGTAGTTTTGTTGAGCTCCAACTTGGTGTGGGAGGACTTAATAAAAGCCCCCCAGATCCTAACACTTACCCTTCTCTCAAGTCCCACTTCTACAGATGTTGCTCATTCTCATGCCTTTCAACTTTTGGAGTGGAATGCAAGGGCTTTAATTTGACCCAACAATTTTGAATTACTAGCTCCTACTTTGCAAGCTATCTGAGCAATATCTGTGATCTTTGATATTATTCAAGGGCCATACCACTTATGTGCTGGATTCCAAAAGCATGGCCCACAGGATACCATTTTTGATAACTGTTCCCTCTCTTTGGGTTGTCAAAGAAAGACTCTCAGGACAAGTCAACAGTGGTGAGCCTGTGGTTAGGCAATCCAAAGATACTAGTAGTATTCGAGTCCAATTATTTCAACTGAATGTGGTAATTGTTAAATAAAAATAACTTTATTCTTGTCTTTAGACCAAGACAAATAAGGAATAACATTCAAACTGTGTCCATTTGGTATGCACAACATAAATGGATTTAATTAGTAGGATTAGTAAGATAACTAACAGTATGATAGAACATATTCAAAACATTCTGGCTTCACTCAGTATCTGTAGCCTTGTTCAAATGTGGCTACATTTTCAGTAATTTTCGCCAGATGCTGGCGAAACATCAGAAAGAAACTCTTCTAGAACATGGCCACACAGCCCGAAAAACCCACAAAAACTATTTTCCGTAATTGCTTGGTTGGTGCCTGCCTATAATATAGAGATATAGAACTCCTGGGACCTTCTTGGGTATAAACAAACCTAAATGGATGCAGATTTTCAAATCATTACCTGTACCTGGGATCTGGGGGGAGCACACTATAATTCAAAATAAATGCGATACATGTTTCCACCACCTTATCCAGAGACAAGGCAGAAGAATAAACTTCCAAATAAGTGTGCTTATGTTTGCATTATTTTTCTACCCCAGCAGGCTGGCCATCAAATAAACAGCTGTCTTCATTCTACTAAAGTTAATAAAATGGCTTAATATAATAATAGAAGATTTTGGTTAAATAAACTAAATGTCAGCACTCAAAATGGCAGAATGGGAATTAATCTAGAAACATTTGCTATTCACTCATTGTAAACATGTTATGGTAAATACTAATTAAACTAGACATTTTAAGGATTAGGGCAAAGAAGCAAATGGAGAAGTCTAACCTTCCTTAACAGAGACAATCTTCATAAACTTGAAGTCAACAGCATGACATTTGGGAAATGTTCACACAGCCTGATGTAAATGTTACAAACAAGATATCTGCATCCACCTCCTCATTTGGGATAATAATTCAATATTGCTTTTGCTCTCTTCCACCTGTAGGTGGCCTTCAAAAGCTGCACTTATCACATAACTCATTAGCAGGGTTTTCAGTACTGTCATATCCAGATAATTAGCAATTTATTTAAATAACCAATTTCTTTGGAAATAATTGCCATGGAATGCCCTGAACCTTCTTTTTATAAACTATAATAAAAGTGTTAAGATAATCCCTGACATTTGCAAATGCCATTAGTTCACCTTTCCTTTTGATAGTGCTATGGCTTTATGTTTAAACAATTACTCGATAACGCAGTAGCTTAATGAAACAGTGCAGCAAGCACATCTTTCAAATGGTCAATGAATTCATTTATATGCAGAGGAAAACCAGTGTAGAGACATGTTTGTGTGTGTTTGTGTGTGTGTAAGGAGATGCAACTGCTGTCACGTTTTAGAATAAAATCTAGTATTATAGCATTGAATTTCTTGTTTTAAAAGGGGAAAACAATTTCAAATCAGTGCAGTCATCACAAAAGCTGACAGACCCTGATGCATTGGGAAGCCATCTTGAGAATTAGATTTCATTACAATTTCTGTCTATAGTACAACCACATCCTGGCGTTTTACCAGTTTAACCGTCATGGATGTTCTCCCCAAAAGGATCCTGAAAACTGTAATTTGATAAGGTGCTGACAATGATCTGTTAGAGATCAATACCTTCTAAACTTTAAACTTCTCAGTTTCCAGAGAAGAAGAAATGATGGTTAAACCACTTTAAGTGATATCCATCATTTGATGGATGCTCTTAAGAGTCAATAGGATCAACAGTAGGTTCTTCAGTGTTTCAGAAGTATCTGTATTTCCTTTATTCACATCAGATTTTGGCAATAATTGTTTCTCTGCTTTACTCACCCCACAGATGAAGAAGAATATTATTTTGTGTTGTTTCTTTTCTACAGTAAGACTGTTCTATAGACTGACAGACACAGCTGAGGATATTGTGGATTTATGACAGGGAAAGTACATCTGCATAGAGAATTAGCCATTTGTATTTCTGTGAGTCAAAGTTTGTGAAAAACCCACAGTGGATTAGAAAAATGAGTCATGATGCAATATTCACCTTCAAGTGAATATTACTGATGGCAGGCTGGCTTCCTGACTCTAAACCAATTCTATAGTGGAAGCAAAGAAGCCACCAACTATGAACAATGCATACCTTTCTTCCTTTCTCCATTGAAATATTCTTTCAGTCCCCAAGTTTCTTGCATTTCAAAGAGTGAGCTATTGAAAATTGTATATACCTAGAACAATTACATCTGTGTTTGTGTTCCCTTAGTAAGTCTGCCTGCTCATTTTTCTTTGGGTAGGGGCAGAATTTTTATCTGGGTCATGATATCCAATTTTTTCACCCTATTGGCTACACCTGTAAAATGCATTCTTCCTCACATGGGCCTGGTTGGAGAAACTGCTCTTTCCCTAGCCCCTGATTTCACCAGACATTAACTTCACATTAGGGTATACATGAAAGAAGAAGAAAAAGACACAATCCATAGGCTCAAACTACTGAGATAATCCCTGGTTTATATGTAATGTCTATTGTTGTATTTTATTTTATTTACTATTTACTAGCTACCTTTATTCAAATGTTAGGTCCATGGATGGATGCCAACCACCTTGAAAGGTGGGTGAGCAGTAAACATGATTTTGTCCTCATGGGTAGAAAGTCTTGTCTTAATGAAGCAGGGCCTTGGAGAAATCCATCTTCAATTGAATAAGGCCCAAGTTTTATTTCATTTTTTCCTCAGCTGTAATTGGATGCAAATGCTTTTTGTCAGTAACATTGTGCCTTTTCATTCACAGTTTGTCTGCATATGAGAGATCTCAATTCTCTCTTTTGAAATAGTTTATTCATTTCCAAAGCTTAGCCACTGCTTACTTACACTATTATCTCCTGGGCTATTTAGATAGACACTTCTATTACCCTTTATGGACTGTTGGGATAAACATTTCTTTTATACTCTTTGTTACTTGTTTTAATCTAAAATTTAGTAAAAATAAGTGATTTGGAAACATCTGATAGAAAGAAATTGAGCTACATTAGCACACTGCATACTCAATGTTCTAGCTCAGAAGAATAGAAGCATTCCTTTGCATTCATGAAAAGTGTAGCATGTGCTTTCTGTACAGAAGTTGTCTTGTTGACATGTGGAAGTCTGACTATCATGGTTCTTAATATTCCTTACAGGGAAACTGGGAGAGTAATATGAAAAGAGTGTATATTAATTAAGGCTACCAACTGATGAGAAGGGATTTTAACTGATTGCTTTTTCAGCCAATTCATTGATTAAATTGAGCTGAATATGTTTACAATCAGTACCCCAATATAGGTACCTTGTAGACATATCAAAGTAAGTATGAGATTGCCATTTAATAAAATAGTGGTCTCCAAATTTTCTGGACTGGTCAGCACAACTAGAAATTTGAGAGTTATATGTATACTCTCACAACATAGGGGAGGAAGGGCTTCCCATGAATAATTGTTTCCATGGTTGACATAGCTAGTCACATTTCACACCCAGATGGTAAATTATCTAAAGGCCTAAGCAGACTGCCAGTAATAGTGCACATTAAATTGAGGCACTGCCCTGGCTCAGTGCTAGGGAATCATGGGAACTGTATTTTTTTCTGGGACATTGAGCTTTCTCTGTCAGAGAGCTCTGGTGCCACAATAAATTACAGTTCCCATGATTCCCTAGCACTGAGCCAGGGCAGTGCCTCAATTTAATGTGCACTATTTCTGGCAGTCTGCTTAGGCCCTAAGTCTAAAATAAAACAACTTTTCCAAGAACCTAGATAGAAACAGTGATGATATCCGAGTTCAAGAACTCTTGAACCCAACATCTCATAATCCAATACCAATTTTACAGAAGGAGAAGTGATGAGTTTCAAAGGAAAGTAACTTTGCCAAAAAACTGGATACAGTTTAAGACTCCCAAATCTGAAATGCTTGAGACAAGAACTGTTTGGGATTTCAGATTTTGGAATATATATATATATATATATATATATATATATATATATAATGAGATTGGAAATGGGATCCAAGTCTAAATATGAAAGTCATTTATGTTTTGTATTCACTTTATAGACAGCCTGAAGGTAATTTTATATACAATATTTTTAATAATTTGTGCTGCCCATGTGGAAAATTTGGAGTATATCGAATTTTGGAATTCCGAATAAGGGAGATTCAACCTGTACACAATTTATGTCTGACTCTTAAATACCATATCACATACTTGCCCTGGGAAAGCATAGCAAAATACATATTTCAGACTTTTGTTGTGCATAACATGTGAAAACGTCTAGGCTCAGTAACTAGTGTGGTCCTTCCAATGGTGGTATGTAATTTTTATTAGCACAGAGCCACCTTAAATTAGTTGCTGAGAAATGAACATCTTTCAAAATTTCAAGTAACCAAGAAGACTACAATGCAATATAGTGGCCTTTTGGTATACATTGGGGTTTGGTTCCAGGACTCCCCCCCCCGCCCGCCACCATGGTTACCAAAATCTGTGGATGCTGAAGTCCCATTACAATAATGTAGTAAAATAGTGTCCCTTATAAAAAGTGGCAAAAATCCACATTTGCTTTTGGGATTTAATTCCCCCCCCCCAGTGGATGGTTGGATCTGTGGATAAAGAATCTGTGGATATGAAGGGATGACCGTATTATTATTTTATTAAAATGCAATCAATACAAGGGCGTATAATAAAGTTTTAATTATCACCTTTAAAAATTTTTTGACAGAAAGTTTGTTTTGATTTGTAGTTGTTCACTTATTTCTACATAGTTACCATCCAAATTTACACATTTTCTCCAGAGTTTCTTTACCCTCCAAATACTGTTATTGTAGAAGTCTGCAGATTGTGTCTTAAACCATTCTTCCACTTCATGAATGATGTCATGTGTGTTGTCATATTGGTGACCCTTCAATTAATTTTTCATTTTTGGGAAAAGAAAAAGTCACTTGGTGACAAAATTTCATCAATATACCATAATAACTTCTGGGTGATAATTATTACTTTATGATACCCCCTCATACATCTTCGTCTTACATTTTAGTCACTTCTGGCACAACCTGTAACAAAAATAAAGAACACAATTGAGCTGATTTTCTCAACATCATGCACTTAGGGACCAATGATGACACTGACAAAATTTCATCAATATACCATAATAATGTCTGGGAGACAATTATTACTTTATGATACCCACTCGTACTAACATTGATAATAACTAGGAGACAAAAGATTCTGGGCTTCTTGCCTGAACTACATTTGTGAATATACGGCACAATATAGGGCACAAGAGTTTTATTTCCCCATTCGCATCCATGTAAAAAAGAGGGGTTGACACATCTCTTTTTAAAATCTGTTACTATTTTAATACTTGAAGGAAAAAAAAATGTTAAAATAAATAGGTCAGCATGTTACAGTGTGTTAAAATAAATGTTTATTTAAACACTACATGAGTCAGAAACACACACACCCCTTTCCATAAACTTCCCTAATCAGATCAGTAAACCAGACCAGTACAAATGCCTTGTCTCTCAAGTGCAGGTATGCTGGTCATTGACTGTAATAATAAAATTTCATTTTCAAGTGCAGGTTGAGTCTCTCTCATCCAAAATGCTTGGGATTTTGGATTTTATTCCAGATTTTGGAATATTTGTATATCTCCAATTTGCATATAGGAGATAATTCACTCTATACAGATAGTCTGAAAGAAATTTGATACTTAATATTTTTAATAATTTTGCTCATGAAACAAAAGTTGGTACACAATAAACCATCAGAAAGCAAAGGTTTCTATCTCAGTCACTCATGTGTACAATTTCAGAGTATTTTAGATTTTTGAATTCCAGATTAGGAATACTCAACCTGTAGTCTTCTTCCTTACTTTCCCACCCCATCCTAATTCTGCCTCACTGTTCTACCATGGAGTTATTTTAAGGCACTGGTGCGTGAGAGAATGCAGTCCCCATAGATAGGAATACGAAAAGGAGAGGGAGGGAGAGATATTGTAAAAAAAGAAAAGAAAAGAAAACATATTTATTAAGCATATCATATTGAATTCAATTGGCTTAACTCCCAATGTGCATCATTTCCACCACTCATGGATTCACCATTCGCCATGGTGAATCACCATTGATAGAATCAATAGATGTCATAGGTTCATGTAGTCTAAACCAGTGTGTAAGAATTCATAGCATCTCAGAGATGTAGGGTCTTTGCAGACTGCCAGAAATAGTGCAAATTGAGTCCACTTTAAATTGAGGCACTGCCCTGGCTCAGTGCTAGGGAATTATGGGAACTGTAATTTATTGTGGCACCAGAGCTCTCTGACAGAGAAGGCTCAATGTCCCAGAAAAAGAAACAATTCCCATGACTCCCTAGCACTGAGCCAGGGCAGTGCCTCAATTTAAAGTGGACTCAATTTGCACTATTTCTGGCAGTCTGCAAAGGCCCGTAGTAATATAATTTCTCCCTCCTCCATCACCATAATCAGAAACTGGCCCTTCACTTAAAGACTTTCTAGGGTAGTATGCAAATGTAACATTAAAATACAACAATAAAAATGTACATCTATTTAATGAACAACGCATAGAGAGGCAGGACCAAGATATTTTGATGCCTGAAGAAATGGCCATGGTGCTCTTCATTTCCAATTCCAAACACAGAAGCCTAGACTGGCAGTCATATCTTACTTCATCAATGGTGACACAACTATCTCATATTCACCTGGGAATATGAGACTAGTTTATCAGCCACCGGGTAGACTGCATGACCCATACAATGCTGCCCACTGATGCCCTTGAATTTCTCTGCGAACTCTCACTGCCTCTGCTACCTGAGGTAGGTGTCTCACTCCACAGAATGACAGGGTATGTTCTGGAAAAGCAGCATAAATATGATTCCAGAACAAGCAGAAAGGATGTTAGAACTTTAAATTTCAAATAGCAGGGAATGGGGAAAACAAACCACTCCAGGTCATTCATCTGACTTACCGTAAGGGGCTCTTTATATCCTATATGTATTAATTTTCCAGGTCAATTCCTCACACAGTATAAACTCCTTATGTAGTATAGGGAACAAACTATTTTCTCCGCCTGTATGAAATGTCTCCAGCTGAATAAATACATTTTCCACCAATGTCACCTTTGGCAGATGAAATACCATCGTCATTTTGTAGCTGAGTAGTGATACAATGCAATGAAAGTTGTTCAAGGAGGGGAAGCAAGAAGCTATCATGTTTTCATCCTTTTGACTTTCTTCTGCATTGATTAGTTCCAGAAAGATGAGGTATCATTTCTGTGGAAGAATTCTGGTGTATAAGATTGGTCCTTAGGAGCTGGCAACATATAATAAATGTGTTTTATTCCTAAACATCCATCAGTTTCAAAAATGGTGCTTGCTTGCAGAATGGCAATAACAAGAATATTCAGCTAATAACTACCAGAAGCATTAAAACACTGGATGACAGATGTGAAGGGTTCTTGTGTAACAAGAACACTTTGTAATTATGGCTTTATAATCATTTCTAAATATTTCTTTGCTAATGTGTCTGTAGTTTTTGACTGAAACCCTACACTTTATTATTATTATTATTATTATTATTATTATTATTAAAAGTATTCACATAAGGCAATGAAGCATGCATGGATAATGTGGCTGCTTTTTTATTTGATTATATTTTATTTGATTATATTTTATATGAAAGAACCAAAAATCAATGCACTATAGAAACAATTCATGTCACTGGGGCATTCCAGGCTGCATTTGATTGCTACAGAAGATTTAATGAACAGCTTAGGAAAGTTACTTTGAAGGACTACAACTCCAGCATTAGCCATTTGGGGGATTGTGGGAGCTGTAGTCCATTTAAGTAACATTTGTAAGTTCCAGTCCAGAGGTGGGAATTATCACACACACCTCTTTACTTCTGCCAGGATATCTGTAAAGAATTCTATTTTTTTTCTTTTTTTGGCTGAAAAACTCAGACTACACAGATTACAGCTCAGCATTTTAGCTGAAAAAAATACTTGTGGTGGTGAGATTAATCTATTCCAAGCTGCTGTCCCCCATCAAGCAACAGGCTTACCTTTTCTTTAAATGCTGGTCTAAAGTGATAAAACATCACTTCCAGCTTGCCAAAATGGTACCCTTGAGAAGACATCATGGCCTTTTGCAGCTGTGGAAGAGCTAAAAATGGTGGCATACTGTTTTCTAGGCTTTGGAACATACCCACCGCACATAATATTATGCAGTATCTAATATTTATTAATGTCTATTCAGAAAGAAATAAGTTGCATGAAGGGCATTAGGGTTACACCCTGTGTTGTTAGCTGCCCTCGGGTCAATCTCAACTCATAGCAACTCTGTGGATGAGGCATCTCCAAGCCCTGTTTAGATCTTGTAGATTCAGGGTCATAACCTCCCTAATTGAGTCTAGCTATTTGGCAGTCTTCCTCTCTTTCTACAACCTTCAAACTTTCCTAGCATTATTGCTTTTTCTAAAGAGTTATGCCTTCTCATGATATGGCCAAAATATGATAGCCTCAATTTGATTATCTTGGCTTTTAAGGAGAGTTCAGGCTTGATCTGTTCTAGGATCCATTTGTTTGTCTTTTTGGCCATCCATGGTATCCTCAGCACTCTATTCCAAAACTACATCACAATTGAGTTGTTTTTCTTCCTCTTGGCTTTCTTCACTGTCCAACTCTCACCATCTACAGAACACATTGGGGAATTGTTGTTGTTGTTAGCTGCCTTCGAGTTGGTTCTGACTGATGGCAACCCTGTGGATGAGACATCTCCAAGAATCCCTATCTTCCACTGCCTTGCCCAGATCCTGTAAGCCCTTCCCCATAACCCTCCTGATGAGTCTATCCATCTGGTTTGTAGTATTCCTCTCTTTCTTCCACCCTCTACCTTTCCTAGCATTATTGTTTTTTCTAGTGATCAGTGTCTTCTCATTATGTGGCCAAAGTACAATAGTCTCAATGCCCTTCATCATCTTTGCTTCAAAGGAGAGCCCTGGTCTGATCTGTTCAAAAAACCATTTGTTTGTTTTCTTGGCTGTCCATGGTATCCTAAGTACTCTTCTCCAGCACCACATTTCAAATGAGTCGATTTTCTTTCTGTCTGCTTCCTTCACTGTCCAGCTCTTGCATCCTTACATGGTAATTGGGAATACAAGGGCCTGGACGATTCTGACTTTAGCGCTTAGTTGTATATCTTTGCTCTTCAGTATCTTTTCCAGTTCTTTCATAGCTGCCCTTCCCATTCATAATCTTCTTATTTCTTGACTGCAGTCTCCATTCTGATCAATGTTTGATTCTAGATATGGGAATTCTTTAACTATTCCAATTTCCTCGTTGTCTAGATTGAATTTGTGTATTTCTTCTGTGGTCATTAGTTTTGTTTTCTTTATGTTCAGCATCAGACCTGCCTTTGCACTTTCATCTTTGACTTTTCTTATTAACTGTTTCAATTCCTGAATGTCTTCTGCTAATATTATGGTATTGTCCACATATCTTAGGTTGTTAATGTTGCTTCCTCCTATCTTAACTCCTTCTTTTTCTGAATCTAATTCTGCTTTTCTTATGATGTTTTCAGCATATAAATTAAACAAGTAGGGTAATAGGATGCAGCCTTGCCTGACTCCTTTGCCTCCTGGGAACCACTCTGTTTCCCAAATTCTGTTCTGACGGTGGCCTCTTGTCCTTGGTACAGATTTCTCAGCAGGAATATCTGATGTTGTGGCACCCCCATGTCTTTGAGTGCATTCCATTATTTTTCATGATCTATACAATCAAATGCTTTGCTGTAGTCTATGAAACACATGATAATTATTTTTTGGAATTCTTTGGTGTGCTCCATTAGCCATCGTATGTTTGCAATGTGGTCCCTGGTGCCCCTTCTTTTTCTGAATCCTGCTTGCACCTCTGGAATTTCTCTCTCCATGTATGGTTGGACTCTATGCTGAAGAATTTTGAGCATTATTTTCCTTGTGTGAGAGATTAGTGCTATTGTCCTATAGTTGTTGCAATCTTTTGTATCTCCTTTCTTGTAGATTGGTATGTATATCAAGCATTTCCAGTCTGTTGGCCACCGCTTTGTTTTCCATATTTGTTGGCATATTTCAGTTAGCACTGAAGTTGCATCTGCCTGTAGGCACTGTAACAGTTCAAATGGGATATCATCTGTTCCTGGTGATTCCCCCCCCCCCCCATTTCCTTTCTTGCAGATTCCACCTCACTTCTTAGAATTTGGGGTTCATCTTCATATGGCTCCTCATTCCAAATTCATTCATTCCCTCATCTCTTTTGTATGACTCTTCTGTGCATTGCCTTCAGCGTCTTTTTTATTTCTTCTTGTTCCTGTATTATGTTCTTTTCCCCCCAAAGTGCATCCCTGCCCTTGGGTTGAATGTAGCTTTAATTTCTTGGATTTTTTTTTGATAGAGTTCTCTCATTTTCCCCTTTTTGTTGTTTTCTATTTCTCTGCATTAGTCATTGCAGTATTTCTCCTCATCCTTGAGTGTCAGATGTTGGACAGTTGTGTTCATACTTTTGGCTTTGTTCTTGCCTCCCTTTGCTTTTGCTTTTCTGGGGAATACAATGGTTTGGACATTATTACTGTAGTAGATTAATTTAAAGTCAAAGGCCAGCTGCTAGCCCCAGGTAGAGTAAACCAGTGAATTAACTGATGAATGGTAAATCAATGTTGTGTAAATCCCAATGATTCAAGGAATCTACTCTAGTTGGGACTATTAACTGGATTTAGGGCAGGGACAGAAATCATGTAGACTTTCACAATGTGGAATCTGAACTCTCAGAAAACCTATCCAGGACAGGTAGTGGTCAGGAATGTTGGGAACCACAGTGCTGTAACATCTGGAGCATTGCATAATTCCCACTGGTATCAGCCTGGGTTATAACTGGGTTACCACTATTTAAACAACACAGCCAGAATACTATCCTGATTAATACAGCACATGGTCACAAAATTTTGCATAGCTAATAGTTACTATATGTAGTTGAGTGGCAGAGTAAACTGGAATTCATTCATGACCTTTCCCATATGTTATTGATGGTATACGAGCCATCTGCATATGCCTATGGACATACATCTCCCATACCTTTGTTGTTTTACCTATCCTTTTCTCAGTGGTTGGATATCATATAAGAACTGATTATCTACTATGTCAAACTCACCAACAGAAAGAAGGTCACACATAATCCAGAGTATTTTTGCACCCAAGCACATCAGAAACACATCCATTAAAAGATTAGTATTGTTACTTGGCTAGTGATCTGTGAATCAGGAGGGATGCTATGCTTTATTGCACTGTCCCAGAATGTGGGGTGCAGTTTTTTACATACAGATTTTTATGGGTGCAGGTTACAGCCTTCTTTTTATTATTCATTTTAATTACCCTGATAGGCATCCTCCTTTATGCTGGCTTCAGGTTTTCCAGTCACATTTAGGTTCAGAGTTTTGCATTGATGAAAGTTAAACAGGATTAGTGGAAGTATCTGATTTATTCAGCAGCAACACAAAGAGATGCAAGGAATTACATTGCACTGCTCCATCTGATCATTTTAATTGTTATCTAAAAAGGCATCTCAGAGGGTGAGGAGGGTCCTTAGTTTTTGTACACAGTAAATCCCTTGGCCTGCATGAAAGGGAGGATGATAATCATACAAGTGTGCCTAACTGTGCTCAGTGGATTTCCTCTTTGGAGTAATGTTCGCTGATCAAAACAGAGTTGAATTAACAGTGTGCCATGCACCCACAAAGAACGTGCCTGTTTGATCTGAAAACATTTAGCATCAGACCCAACCAATCTTTGCAAGTAACAAGCACCTTTCATCAGGAGGTATCAAAGCATTTTTTTAAAAAAAAAATTAGAGTGCAGATCCACATCTCATTGGGAAAACACAAAGAAGAATCAATACTACTATACATAAGTGGAGAGAAAAGGTCTCCCCATATCCTATCTATAAATGCTCATATGCACAGGTGCTCATCTCTTTACATAAAGTCTATTACACATAACATTGCACACCTACAAGATATTAAAGCAGCAAATTTTATTTTATGGGTTGCATTTTTCTCCTACCTTTCCATTAAAAAATATTAGTGCTTGAGATCACTAACAAAATCATTAAAACAATTTAAAACATTAAAATCATGTTATTAGAAACTAAAACTCCAGATATTTTTGTTTTTTTAAAAATCTATCCTTCTGAAAAGCAGCAAGAGCAGGAAATGAACAGAGCAAGAGAGCTAAATCTAAACTTATTTCATTTTCAAGGACAAGAAAAACTAATTTCAAAGTTTTCTTTATACTGGGTGAGATTATATGAGGTTTTTCAACCATTTTTCATACTTCAGGACATATTTGTGTAAAATGTGTTTGTATATTAAAAAATTTCAAGCAGAAAACAATGTAGTTTCTACAAAATGTGCACCAGAATCTTATAAGACCACTGCCTATTATGTGGCACTGTAATAATGTTGCTATATGGTGAATTTTGGTGTGACCCCCTCCAATCCCTTACTAGTAAGCAGCTGCTGGGACTGACAGGGGTCCATTCCCCTATTGGCTGAGAAGCATCTTTATGTTCCCACCCACTCCTAGAAGCAATCCCCAGTACAACAGGCAGGAAAAGGAATTGTTGTTAATTCCCTTTGAACTGGAGATTGCTTGCATGAAGGGCAGGTGGAAACATCAGGCAGTTGCCTTTTGATCAACAGGGGAATGAATCCTTGTTGATCCTAGGGGTTGCTTACTGGCAAGTGGGATTTAGGGGACTTTCACGGTCCCTTGTTATTGTTAACTGTCATCAAGTCAACTCCAACTTAGGTTGATCCTATAAATGAGTGACCTCCAAGTCACCCTATTATCAAAAGTTGATTTCCTTTCTATCTGCTTTCTTCACTGTCCAGCTTTCACAACCATACATTGTCATTATGTTGCCCCTAAATTAGGACTATGTACGAGTTGTAAATCTCTAACCATAGATTATATATTCACAATTGCCCCAAATTATTCTGACCATGGTCTTTTCTGCCAGTATTTTTTTGGACAACATTCTATTTTTATTTTGTGCAATTTAATTTCTCACAAAAAGTCCCTAAATGTGATAAATTTCATGGTAATACTTCAGCTTGCCAATGCCTCTTTGCACTGAAGATGAGGAAACTTGCATCCATATTCACATTCCACAATCTGGGGGGAGCTCAAGGGAAAGCCCTCTCTTGTGCGCTCATCAAGTTTCTATCCAGTGGGCCTCCATTGGTCATTGTATTCTCAAGGTGGCCTTATCTGAACATCTTAGCAACCAGATACATTTGTAATGAGGCAGGTGGATCATTGGATAGCTAGGTCCCAAACTGTTTAGGGAGATTTGCAAAAGCATCCCTACCACTGGCATCACCCAGGGACAGCACAGTGTCAGATAGTACTGTCCATTCCCCTTTAACTAAAAACCAAAAATATGTCACCTCTCTATACAGAAAACTGGAGTATTCTGTCAAAATGGCATGCATTAACATTTCTTGAATATTCAAAAGTCTGTCTACATTCATATTTTAAAATCTAAAGATTTACCTCAGTGCTAAACATCCATTGTCTTCATGGTTGTATGTTTGATATATAAGAAGAATTACCTGGGTGTGTAAGAAAAGAGAAAGATTGCTAGGATAGGTAAGGAGAGAAAAAGAACATTTAACTTGATAGATTATTAAGAACAGTAGGATTGTTGGATAAGAAAAGAGGCAGGAAGAGCTCCAAGGAACTGAGGGCAAGAACACTGGAAAGAGTAAGGGACTTGTAAGAGGAACCTTCCAAACCATGCAAAGCTAGTTACTTCTGCTAGTTTGGATGTGTGTGAGAGATGGATGGTGTGTAAAAGGTGTTAGTTTTGGATTATGAATCCATTCACTGCCCATACTATCTATGGGATATTAGTAGTCGTAGTCTAAAAACAAACTTTCCAGACTCTGGTATGTGTGTGTGTTTGTATTAGTTTTATATTTACACAAAACATTCAAAATATAATTTCAATATACAATAACTTCAAGATCCAGGAAACTACGGCCTAGTCATCCTGACTTCAATACCAAGAAAAATACTGGAATGGATTATACAGGAATCTGTCTGCAACTATACTGATGACAATGCAGTGATCAGTAGGGGATCCTCTTTCTTCTAAGTCTAAATCTGCTCTTTGTATGATATTTTGTGTGTACAAGTTGTACAAGTAGGGTATTAAAATGCAGCTTTGTCTGACCCCCTTGTCAACTGGGAACCATTTTGTCTCTCCATATCCTGTTCTAACACTTGCCTCTTGGCCTAAATACAGATTTCTCATTAGGACTATCAAATGCATTGGCACTCCCATGGCTTCAAGAGCACCCCATAGCTTTTTCTGATATATGCAATCAAAGGCTCTACTATAGTCTATAAAGCACATGCTGGTTTTATTTTGGAATTTCTTGGTGTGCTCTATTAGCCATCACATATTTGCTATTTGGTCTCTAATGTCTCTGTTTTTCCTAAACCCCACTTGCACCTCTGGGATTTTTCTCTCTGTAAATTACTGGGGTCTATACTGCATAATTTTAAGCATAATTTTGCATGCATGGGAGATCAATGCTATGGTCCTATAGTTGCTGCAGTCTCTTGTGTCTCCTTTTTTGTGAATGAGGATATATATTGAATGTATATTTAGGGACATCTTAATAGGTACACCAAGTTTCTAGTGTTTAAGGTTAATGGCCTTGGTGCTATGGTGTGTAAATGTGCACACACAAGCTCCCTTATTAACGCTGTGTGTGTGCGTGAAAAATTAAGAAAGATATGTATGCATTTTAAAATAAATAAAGAAAATAATAATCCCAAACTCAATTGAAAAGTATTACACATAATGCCAAAACAAATGGAGTATAGTTTGCAGTTCTGGGCTAGTATTTCAGTATACAAACATGAGCTGTGTTAATTCACCAAGCTTGATCCTAGTTGCCAGGCCATGCTTGTCAATATTTAGCACCCAGGGAGCATGTCATGAGTCTTTACAAAAACTCGCTGATAATCAAAACACTGGAGCGGCTTCTGTGATCCTTTTTCTAACACTGAGATTAAACTGCTGAAATTTGTTTTGAGCTTTAGAGAAGGCATGTGCATGTGCCTATGTGTGTGGGATTTCCTCCCATGTACCTTTTGCAATCAAACAGGGAAACATTAAGGGTTTGAAAATTTCTTCCTTTTTAATATGGAGTGTTCTACATAAACTTTGTAATTTTATTTTTCCTGCATGAAGCACAGAAGTGCTGCTTTAGACTCTTCCATACTTTGTTTTTCTTGGCTGTGAAATTAGAAATGGAGCAAAGTTAAAATGAGATGCTTTGTTGCTTTCCTAAAACGATACTAGTGCAGCTGTTCCAGTTGTCTTTCCAAATTGTTCCACAAAAAGTGTAAGCATCAAGATTACCCCCTCTTTAATTTGCCAAAACAAGGTGTTCTTGTTACCTTCCTCCTCCTTGTTGTCACTAGTCTTGCTCATCCCATCAATCTCTCATCTAATCAGACGCCCCTCAGATACCAAGCACACACACTGTGTGTGTGTGTATTCTCCCAGGATCCCGGAGAAGACTTTCACCCATCTGTGTAGAACTAAACTATATTATAAGCATAGAAAGCAAAGGTGTTCATGGGTTGGAATGCTTGTGAGCTCACTCTGATGCTGTGCCAATTGATGCTCTTTACCTCTAGGCCCAGTAATATAACTTGGGGCATGGAAAAAAGGCATGCAATGGTGTCACCCTCCAGGCTCCTGTAGAGAATCCTGGCAGGAAATTGATAGTCAACAGAACCTCTCACTCATCATGAGGGCTAAACTTCCCATTAGGTAGAATGAGGCATCATATGGTGGAGCATGAGGCAGATTTCATCCCACCTTTCCTACTTTTTGGCAAAGAGAGTTTGCTGTTTGCTCTCTAGCTGTGGCATTTGCTGAAACTGAGAAGTGAATAGGAGGGTTCTCTGAAACAGCAGGACTCCTTAGAGAACTCTGCCTGTCATTTGTCTGGCTACTCCAGAGAACTTTGCTACTCTCCAGCTGTGAAAACTATTGCAAGTTGGAAGCAACCTAGTGGCTATGTGGAGTAAAACCATTTCAACACTCTAAGGTTGTCATACTGCTGGTTTGACTAGGTTTTACCTGGATTTCAAGAAGCATGAGAAAGGTGCAAAGGCAGGAGGTGAGGGAGGGAAGAGTGCAAACTGGGTTGTGCAATAAACAAGGGAGGGACACATCATGAGGGTGCAAGGTAAAGGAAGAGAAAGAGTGGAAGGGAAAGTGAGCAATGGGAGCGGCCAAGTGAAAGAGGCAAGGGAAAGATGCCTTGTGAAGGTGAAAAGTGAGGCAAGGGAGGAGGGTAGGGGAATAGGCAGTGCCAGCAGCCTTGTATAAGAAGAAAGGGCCAAAAGCATTGTAAGGTCATGAAATGAGGGAGGGATGAAAAGGAGAATGAATGACACAAGCTCCAGAGTGCAAGATGGAAGTACTGTGAGGTAAAGTTACTGAGGTTTGCAAGGTCACACAGTTAGACCAATTAGAGATTTGAATTTGGATCTCCTGTTCTCAGTCCACTACTTCAAACATTACTCTGTATTTGTTTTGTGAATCAGTTGTAACTGTAAAAATGGTATGAAGACTGAAACATAGTGCAAGTAAAAACAAAATGCATCAATTTATGTGCTGAAAATGCAGGAACAGAAAGCAAATTAGAATAATTTGCATAACATCATGCAAAATATCTAGAGAGCATTTGGGGACATTTTGGGGGTAGGAAATGGTTTTTATTTTTTAATTTTTACTCTTGGGGTTCCCTGGGAGCCCCAACATGACTCTTGGGGTGTCATGCAGCCTGTGGTCCACATTTTCCCAACCTATGTCTTACAGGAAGGCATTCAGGACTTGTAAGGAATGGAGTAGGAAGTGGTGCTGGGGTGGAGGAACAACATTTCGTTTTGGGATACCTTACACTTTCCCAGCCCATGTCTTTAGAATCTTGATTAAAATATTCAGTTACTTTTAATATCATTAATGAGTAAAATATTTCAAAATTCCGTTATGTTAAACATCTATAAATAATTACTTGAGTTAAATAATCCAGAATGATGCCAAAAGACCATTCTTTATATTGTATCTGCTACATTCATTAAAAGGAATCAATGGGGAGTTATATGAGAAGATGGAACAGGCAGGCTGTTGTTGTGTGCCTTCAAGCTGTCTATGACTTATGGTGACCCCATGGCGAACCTATCATGGGGCTTTTTTGGCAAGTTTCTTCAGAGAGGATTTGCCTTTGCCTTCTTCTGAGGCTGAGAGTCTGTGACTTGCCCAAGGTCACCCAGTGGGTTTCCATGGCCAAGCAGGGAACCAAAACCTAGGGGATTATCACACCTCCTCCCAGACCCAGCTTACCTCTTGCAAATTACAGCCCAATTCAGTCTGGAGCTGGATCTCATTGCATGGCCTTTGCCCCTAAAAGAGCCATCCACGTGCATCCCCTCTCCAATGCAAATTGGGAAACACGCTCTGGTGGCAGCCCGAATTGCATTCTAGTTCGTAAGAGGTAAGCTGGGTCAGGGAGGAGATGTGATAATCTCCCTAGTCTCAAGAGTTGTAGTCCAGTATTCAAACCGCTACACCATGCTGGCTTTCAGAACAGGCAAGTTGATCCCCAAAATGAGTTCTTTAAATTGTAGAATGAAAATGTTTGAATGTTTGAATCTGAATGTGTTCAGCTAGGTCGGGTTTCTGCATAGATTTTTTTTTTTTTTTTTTGCAGAAATACCACTGGCACAGAATAAGTTCCAAACTATAAAGATTCCCTTCAGTCCTTGATTCTTGTTGCCAGGGCTTTCTGAAGCCCAAGAAACATGCATTATTGCCATTTTTCTAATATTTTCCAATATTCTTTCCACTCCTGCTAGCAACAGGAAATCATTGGACTGGGGCTGAGGGAATGACTCTACAAGTACCATCATCTATATATTGGGAAATTAATTGGCTGATGTTACAAACTGGGGTTCTTCCTGAAAGACATAATTTGTAAAATGAAACCGTACTTTATTAATAAAATTGTGTGTATATTTAGGCATAGGCTTTTGCTTTAAAAAAGTGTCTTAATTCTAGATAACAGATCTTGCCTATTTATAACTGCACATCAATAAGGATTAAGGCTTATTGTTACATTGAACATATCCTGCATGCAGTCCATTGGCCAGACCATCAATCAATCACTCCCTTATTTATTATATCAAGTACTTCCAGCCTATTTGTGAAGCTATTGATTATGACCCTTAAAACACTATAGCTCCGGACTAGGTTAGCTAAATAGCTAAGGAACTACTTGTTTAGTAAGGCCGTAGGTCCCTCACTTAGTGCTAAAATGACTGGTGTGATTGCCAGGGATAAAGGAGAGGAATTTTTCTGGAAACTGTAAACAGGTCCTGAAACCCCTACTTGGGAAACACATTGAACATCCTCCCTGCCAGTCTTGCACCACATCATCTCTACCTTTTTTTAAAATCTGTCTTTGGGCTATAGAGAGCTTGAAAGGTTACTTTTTAAAAGTAATTTGTTACAGTTGTGGTCCATGTGTTGTTGTTGTTGTTGGAGTTTTCTTGGCAAGATTTTCTTGGCAAGAGAGGGTATTGCTTTTGTCTTCCTCTTTCCACAGGTGAGCACAAATTTGAACTCAGTTTTTCAGTGTCATAGGCCAACACTCTGCATCCTGTCATCACACTGGATCCTGTCATCATACTTTTAACTTATTAAAAGAAACACTTTACATTTCTCAAAACTATCTGCCATCTAGTTTCCCACAGACCCTGTCTGGACAGACCAGAATACTCTGAGAGTAGCCTGGAGTATTCTGGCCCCAAAGCTGACCCAACATCCTTGTATTACCTGGAGACTCTGAAGCAAAACCAGGTCGCTGATTGCACAAATGTCCCACCTGCTCCCACTGCCAGCAAAACTTGCTCACTCTAACGCCAAAAATGAAGTGCCCATCATTGATCACATGGTTAGGAGTCCTGTTCTCACCTCAAGCAGTGACTCACACCAGTGGCAATGGGCAGCACAGCAGGATGCTGTGCAGAGAGCTGCAGATCTGGAGCAAAATATGACTTTTAAAAATCTGTGTTAAGAGTGGTAACCATGTGTTCAGTGCTGGATGTCATCTGGACAGTTTGCATCAGAACTGGGGATTGGGCTCTGCATCATCTGGACTGATTGCCATGAAGAGATGGGGAGGAAGTGTTATTTGAACCAAGAAGATATGACCATCATCTCAAAACCCACATGGAGCACAAAGAACCTAAAACCATTTGCTGATGACACACCATTGTAATTATAAAAGTAACTATAAAAGTCACAGCTATAGTTAAAAAGAATGAAATTATCCCTAGTGTTGAATGAATTTTCTTTCTCCATTTCTTCCCTTCCCTGAATTTGGTGGTGTTATTTTTTGCCTAGAACAATTAATATCTTCACATATTTTACCATATGATGGATATTTTAGGATCAAAATTCAGTGTGATTCTCATTTCATGCAAAATTTTTCAAGCTAGTATGCCTCTCCTGGCCATACCAATGAATACAAAAGAGAGGGCTTGTGACATATGAAACTGACCCAGTCTGGAAAAAGCCTGATCCATCTCTAAGCTTGGCCACAGTAACTAAAAACCATCCGTCAGGTGCATAGTGCATTCATCAGTTCTTCTTTAAAGCTATTCTACAAGTACCAATGACTCAAAAGTGCTGATTTCTACAGATGCCAAGGCTTTGAAACAAATACTTTCTCTGTTAGGCTGAAAGCAAACCTGGTCATTTCTGTCAGATTCCTGGGTGATACAAGCCAACCTCAGAGATGTATTTGGTGTGTGAAGAATCTCATTCCAGTCATGCCTTCCTTTCTTAATTTCCCTTTTCACTATTTTGTCTTCTTCGCCTTTTCCTTGGGGACCTGTGTGATTGATAGCCTAATCCAATGACTGTATTACAGCTGCCTCAAGTTGGACTCTTTTCCTTATCATTAGCAGTTAGCCTATGGTTAAATTCACAGCTCACTGCCTGGTACAGCCCCTGAGATTTAAGGTTCTGGCCTTTTAGAAAATATTTAACATAAAATTGAAATCTTGACATACTCAGAACTCAGTTCTCTGCAAAGATTCCTTAATTAATCCAATGTACTGTGCCATTGTTCTATGTAATACTGTGTCACAATGAACTAATATCAAGACAGAAAGGAATTTAGTACTAAACAGACACTGGCAGTACCTATAAACTAAGGTGCATTTTTCCCATCCCTCCTCAACACAGCAGATGATAATACATTCTGAAATTCACTCTCAAAAAATGATAAGGGTAAAGTGAGAAGGAACCCGAATTTGGTTATTTCTTTAAAGCCTGGATTAACTCAATATCAGAGCACCTACAAGCATGAGCCAGAAAGTTCTCAGTTTAAATTAAAGCTTCAGCCATAAATTCACAGGGTTGCTTGCCTTAGGTGGTATTATAAAGCTTGCAATATTATAAAGAGGTATTATCAGCCAGTCTGCAATAGAGTGATAAGAACACCAGTCTACCTTACAAGAATATTGTAGACATTCCTGAGATAGTGCTCTGAACCCTTGAAACAAAAGAAATACTAAGTATAAGTATTACCTTTCTTTCCACAATGACAAACGATGCGGTTTGATACAATTTATTGTTAAAATTAAATCTAGCAGGAGACAATAAGAGATCTCCAAGTAAGGGCCTTCATAGACTGTCAGAAATAATGCAGCTTGAGACCACTTTAACTGCTCTGGCTCAGTGCTAGGGAATCATGGAAACTGTAGTTTATTGTGACACCAGAACTCCTTGACAGAAAAAAGTACAATTCCCATGATTCCCTAGCATTGAGCCAGGGCAGTTAAAGTGGTCTCAAGCTGCATTATTTCTGGCGGTCTGTAAAGCCCCTAAGTCTCTCCAAGCTTACCAAAATAAATAAACAAAATATTGTGGTAATCATAATGACCTATTCAACACAGAACAATATACAGTTTACATGGGAATAGCAGACAATATCCTTGATTGCATATCCTCCTACCCTGAAGCCATGCCATTAACAACATAACAATACCTATTCAACACAGAACAATACACAGTTTACATGGAAATCACTCCTCCCTACCCAGGGTCTCACAGTATATATAGTCCCACTCTCTGCCATTCCAGTATTCTCTGAAGATGCCAGCCACAGATGCTGGTGAAACGTCAGAAAGAAACTCTTCTAGAACATGGCCACACAGCCCAAAAAACCCACAAAAAACAATAATAATGATTATTTTTAATTTACTGTGTTGAAATCAGACATTATTAAAAGAAAACTGCATGAAAAATACAAAGAGGACATAGGGGGGTTGCAGACTGCCAGAAATAGTGCAAATTGAGTCCACTTTAAGGGTTAGGGTTAGGGAGTCATGGGAACTGTATTTTATTGTGGCACCAGAGCTCTCTGACAGAGAAGGCTCAATGTCTCAGAAAAAACCAATTCCCATGACTCCCTAGCACTAACCCTAACCCTTAAAGTGGACTCAATTTGCACTATTTCTGGCAGTCTGCAACCCCCCCATAGTCTGGTTAAGTTTATTTTTATACCCCATATCTTCTATCTATCTATCTATCTATCTATCTATCTATCTATCTATCTATCTAAAAATGTAGAATATAAATATGTATATATGAATACAAACCACACACACATTTCAGCAGTGGAAGGGATAGAGCCCCTGTTCTGCTCTGTAAACCTTTGCCCTGGTTCTGAGTTAGTCGATGAGCTGCAAGCTTCTATGAAAATGGCAGCTGAGTCCCAGATGAAAAATTATGCATCTCATAAACTGCTATTCTGCTGAAATGTCAAGCTATGGCAGGGCTGTACCTCAGACTCAGCACTTGGCATTTTCCTTCTGTCTGCTTTGTTGCTATGAAGCAAACATGAACAGTGAGGATTAGTGTAGGGCAGGTAGCAGGCAAGCTCACTGTCAAAAATCTATTATTAGGGCTCTGATCTCTTCCTGCACAGACCAGTGATGGCAGCACAGAAGGAGAAATGAGGCAACAGACCATACTGCCATAATGGGAATGAAAAGAATTCTTTGTATATTTGTGTACATAATACATGTAAATGAGCCACTCTAATGGGTGAGCTACACTTAACAGAAATAATAGCCCCAAATTAAAACCCTATCAGATTTGTGTTATAGTCCTGCTCTCTGAGTAGGCTTTTTTTGTGGCCCAGCTCTCTAAAGTAGGCTTTAATGCAGCCTCTTCTATTCTGTTTGATTTTCTCTCCAGGTGTAATTTACCTCCCACTAAAATAAATGGTAAGGGTCCCATTGATTTTAACAGAGCTGAATTGCACCCTCTGCTCTCACGTGCATGCATATCACATACATTTCCTGTTTCACGATGGTGAGATTTCGATTCATGTCTAATGACTAGAGCTGACATCATGTAATCAATAAACAACTTGTGAGTTGGAAAACAGAAAGCTCCTTTTCCTCCTCCTCCCATCATCCCCACTGAGTTTTCACCAAGTGATGTGTCAGAGAATCAAAACAATTCCTCCAACCATTTCTCCCATCAATAGCATTTATAAATTTTTTCAGGACTTTAAACATATTATTAGCAATTATTTCAGGGAGCAATTATTTCAGGGAGCGTATGTGTGTATGTTTTCTGTGTAACAGAATACTTCATTAATACTTGCATTTTGGAGGGAGAGGGGATTGTTTCAGAGATGGTTTAGCCACACTATATGAAAGAGAGTTAATGCTAAATACAAGAATAGATTCCTTCTGAAAGAAAAATGCATGATCATTCCACATATGAAACAGGGATGTTTCATTTGTGATCTCTAGGGTCCTATCTTCAATGGTCAGGATACTCTGGTGGCAGCCCGGAATATCCTGGTTCTGGAACTGCCCCAACCAGACATGGGGATATAGCCTCATATTTTTTGGACTCCCCACCAAATAAGACCAGTTTATTTGGCCCCATAGTTACAGAGGGCTATAGTTATGGAAAGAGACAGGGTAATATGTATCCTTGTGCATATCCAGTGTCATTATCTATATATGGAAACTGGTCACCACTCAGTAAGAATTATGCACAAAATGTTTCACAAGACTTCAGTCTCACATAACAAACTTACCTGAAATCAGTCCCACTGAACTAAATGAGCTTACTTCTGACTAATGATATATAAGATTGTGCGTAATCAAGTGATTTCTTCAACACACTGTTGTTTTCCTGTTGTGATGTAGAGTTTTGGTCCAGGGAGCCACCACTCTGTAGCAATTTGCACTTTGGACATGGGCTGAGGAGACCCAAGAATGAAAGAAGTTAATCTAACCATTTTCATTGGGTGAGTGTGACTCACTCACCCTCTCAATAAGAGATGCCAAGTCTGGAGGTTCCTTGTACATGAGATTTCACAGCCAAAACCTAGACCCAGAGATAACCTTTGGGGATATTGCAGGAACAATGCAGGCTGTACTGATACTCCATGAGGCTTTCATCTTTTTGCCTAAACTAGCCTTTTAGGCATTAAGTCCATCTGCTTTCAAAAATCTCCCAAGTTTGAAAAACAGAAACAAAACCCTATTAAATTGTTTTTAAACTGGGAAGAACTTTACAACCAGGCTGACTTAATGCCAAAAATGCCAGTTTAGATGAAAGCACCACACACTGTCTGCATTAGTATGGTAAAAGAAGTTACTTTTCATACATAGAAAAAGGGAATACTTTAATTGAGCAAGAATAGACATGGGTAGGTGAAAGGAAGATGGATAGTTTTCTCCATTTCAGCCTAGCAGTTAGAAAGGTTTACTGATCTGCCAAGGTACATTCATCACTCTGTGTAGGTGGCCTATCCATGCTCCCCAACCCCAGAATAGGTTTCAGCTATATGATGGATCTCTAACAAACTGGAATAGCATATTTACAAATACATGGAGGTGATATACTTTAATCTCAATAAAAGAATGTGAATGATATTGTTCTATACATGGAGTAGTTGTTTATTTAAGAGCAGAGATGAGCAAAATACAGACCAGATCTGGCATCACCTTTTAGCTATCTTGTGGCTCTGGGCACACATTTTTTATCATCGCCATAAAAAATATGCCAACAAAATTTGAAATCATAGCATGTACTTTAAATGTGTGTATGTGTGTGTACACGGACACATGCACCTTCAAACTGCCTGTTGACTTATGGCGAGAACAGTAATTTTACAGGGTTTTCTTAGGTAAAGAATACTCAGAGGTGGTTTTGCCAATTCCTGTCTCAGAAATATAGCCTACAGCTCCTCACACTGCTTGGTGATCTCCCATCTAAGTACTAACCAGAACTGACCCTGCTTAGCTTCCAAGATCAAAAGAGATCTGGTACCTTAGGCTGACATATATAAATACTTACCTTAGGGCCTTTACAGACTGCCAGAAATAATGCAACGAGTCCATTTTAACTGCCCTGGCTCAGTGCTGGGGAATCATGGGAACTGTAGGTTTTTTTGAGATATTGAGCTTTCTCTGTCAGAGAGCTCTGGTGCCACAATAAACTACAGTTCCCATGATTCCCTAGCACTGAGCCAGGGCAGTTAAAGTGGACTCAAGTTGCATTATTTCTGGCAGTCTGTAAAGGCCCTTAAAGAAATAAAGTTGCCCCTTCCTATTTCTCTTCTGGAAGGTAACACTCTACCCTGCCAATCTACAAGGATTTATGGTGGGAAGAGTTGTTAGACACCTTTCTGAACCATGGGGGGGGGGAGGGGACACACAACGAGACACAATTACTGACGAAATTCAGCAGCAGCTGCAATGATAGTGAACATCACAACAGTGAGTGCCAAATTTCAGCAGAGGTGCAGGCCTACACAGGGAAGGTTTCCACCCTTGTTGTAGAGCTTGCTTTGTGTAGTGGCTCATCTGATGTCCCTGGCTCATATTTCTCATGGGTGGTGGTGGTGGTGGGGTCCTTCCATGAAACCATTCAGCATGAGGGCAACCAAAATGGTGAAAAGTCTGGAAACCATGCCCTATGAAGAGCAGTTTAGGCAGCTGGGTATGTTTAGCTTGGAGAGGAGAAGGTTAAGAGATGACATGATAAACATGTTTAAATATTTGAAGGGATGTCATATTGAGAATGGAGAAAGTTTGTTTTCTACTGCTTCAGAGACTAGGACCAGGAGCAATGGATCCAAGCTACAAGAAAATAGACTCCACCTAAACATTAGGAACAACATCCTGATGATAATGTTATCCCAAGACAAGACCCCCAATCACCCCTCATATTTAATGTCAAGATTAATATTAAAAGGAACATTGGGGTGAGAGACCTAGGAATGACTTCCACCACTGTGGAAGCCTGACCACTTTACACTTGGAAAACCAGTTGGTGCTAGCAAGGGAACAAGGAAGGCACCCACCATGATGAGCAACCAGCATAATATCTTTTGTCTTTAGAGGATGACATTTGGTCACGGCCAAAGAAGGACTGCTTGTGCATACACAGGACAGGGATGTTCCGGCAAGGAAGGTAAATCTCTTTGTCTGAGGTATTCACACCAATCACCCAAACATTTACTGCAGCTCCTGACCATTCTTTTCCTCCTGGGAAACCATTTAGTAAGAATCTAATCCTTTTGTTCCTTGGTTTCTGCCCCCAAGACAAGGTTTTGGGTATAAATATTAGTGCTTAAACAACAGTTCCTCGGTCTAGTTTGGAAGCAGGCATCCGTGCTTCCAGTTTTCATCAGTAGCCAGCTGCTCCCTACATTTCCAGGTGACTGTTGAGTCAATTTCTGTTCCTTCAATTGGAAGCAAGCTTCATTGTTGGTAAGTGTTGTTATTAGAAATATATTCAATATATTCACTTCTCCCACCTTTGTTTCTTAGATCTTGTGTGTGTGCGTGAGTGTATGTGGTTTTGTACATGTGTTGTTTATTCTCCTAATAAAATTAGAGAAACATATTTGGATTTGCCTCTGGAATTTAGTGTGATTTGGAACTGGTATATACAGGGTTGTTTCCAAGGCTGATGTTGCCCCAACCAAAATACGGTATTATTTTACTTGAGCTATTACTGTTCCTCTAAAACATATCAATCTGTGGGACCCCCCCCCCCCAGCATTTTGGGTAACAAGAAGAGATGTTCAACAGTGGAACACTCTGCCTCAGACAGTGTTGGAGTCTCCTTCTTTGGAGGTTTTTAAAAATTTTATTTATTATTCCATGCATACCCATGTATAGTAATAACTTTACAAAAACTATAAATCACACTTAACATATACCCACATGTATTCACACAACCCTGTCATAATCTTTTAAAATATAAAAAAACACATAACATAAACACAACATACTTCTTAAACTTCTAATCATGAATCATTTATTACTTGATTTTTCCACTTTAATTTTCCCCTTGTATATCAGCACAAGCATATATACATATATTCATATATTCCAACTCCTCTATCTTATCTTTCCACTTCTTATCTCAAACTGTTTTAGTTAGCATTTAATAGTCTTGTTATATCTTCTCAATTTTCAATTTTCTTTTCATTTCTAAATCATTGTTTGATGAACTTTATCTATTTTGTTATTTTTATTTTGTATCTATGGGATCTTTTGACATTCTGGACTATTATCTTGATGCTTTCAAATATTCCTTCGTATTTCCTCATTCTTTCTCGAATTTTTGTAAGGAGGCATTTCTGAATAATTGCGTTAACTTGACATTTCCCATATATTCATACACTTTCCATCTCCATTCGTTTATGTCACATGACTCCTTCTTTTCCCAATATTTGGCATATATCACTATGGCAGCCATTATCATGTAGAATAGGATTTTCCATGCTTTTTTACTACTACTTCTTCAATCATATTTAATAAGAAAAATTGACTTTTTCAAATTTATTTGCAGAATTTTTAGCATTTCACTGTGAATATGTGTCCAATTTTTTTTTTACTTCAGAACATGTCTACCATTGTGCCTTTTTCTTTTTTGCATTTCCAAAACCTGTCACTTGTGTCTTTATAGATTTTATTTACACTATTAGGTGTTAAATACCACCTGTACCTGTATCTTATAATAATTCTGTTTTAATTCTGTTGCCAGTGTATGTTTCAGTCTTCTTTTCCAATCTGTTTCCCATTATATCAATTGAATGTTCTCTCCAATCCCTTGTGCCCATTTTATCATGGGTTCCTTGATAATTTCTTTTCCCATTTCAATAGTAAGTATTGATTTGTAGATCTTCAAAATCAAGTTCCTGTTTTCTTTTATCAGTATCTTTTCCAATTCTGTTTTTTTTTTTTTTTTTTTTTTGCAGATCCTTGTAGTTCATTATCCATGGTGTATCTTTCTTTAATCTGTCTATAAAGGAACAATTGCACCATGTGTCCTTCTTCCAACATTTCTTCATTACTTTTCAGTCTGTAACTGCCTCCTGATTATCTTTGCAAGGTATCCGAATACTTTACCCATGGACATCCTTGTCTCATAAGAACCAAACACGACAGGATGCTTACACCATAACTGATCCAAAATGGGAGAAAAAACAAACTGGTAGGTATACTATAAATCACTAAGTACCATTATAAATGAATACAACAGAGCTGAGACATTTCTTGTGAAATATGTATATCTAGTGACTAATGAATACCACATCAATTGAAAAGTGATAACAAAAACCATGTAAAAATATAAAGTACTGCAGGGGATAATTCTTCTATTTAAACCAATATTGATGAAATAAGATGATTATCCCAATAATGCAAATTCAATGACCAGTCTGACAACAATAGCAATGTCCTGGTGACTCACAATATATCAGCTTGCAGAAGATTTTGCCAAGATGGTTTTTCAATAAATCAACTTTCAGGAGATACATCCCACACTACATGATCATTATGAGTTAAAATCTTTTACTAATTGTAATTCTAAGAATGTTATCTATGTGATACTATGCCCCTGTCCTAAGATTTACATAGGACAAACTACAAGACATCTAAGGACCAGAATTTCTGAGCATAAAAGTACAATCCGCAATAGCAGTTTAGATACCCCATTAGTAGAACACTGCTCACAATTAAGTCATTTTCCAGATTCTATTGAGCAAGTTAAGTTTGGTCCCTTTTATAGTGGGTCAATACAAACTAAACTTTTACAAAGGGAGCCATTTTGGATCCACAAATTAGCCTCAATTAACCTGAGGGCTTCAATAAATGTCTTGACTTGCCAGTGTTTCTGTAATACTAGTATCAGTCATGATTTGGGTCCTTGACATATTGTTGTAGCTTTAGAGGTATATAGTTTATATGTTTTATATGTTATATATAGGTTATTTTTGGTATGAGTTCACAAATTCTTACTAATATTAATTGTCACACTGGTTTACTTTACATTACTGTAAAATCCTATTTATATATGTAATGTCTTATTAATATGCATTTCAGCCTGTTCTTAGGTTTTACATGTTGGGATATTTAGGGCCTAAGCAGACTGCCAGAAATAGTGCACATTAAATTGAGGCACTGCCCTGGCTCAGTGCTAGGGAATCATGGGAACTGTAATTTATTGTGGCACCAGAGCTCTCTGACAGAGAAGGCTCAATGTCCCAGAAAATAATACAATTCCCATGACTCCCTAGCACTGAGCCAGGGCAGTGCCTCAATTTAATGTGCACTATTTCTGGCAGTCTGCTTAGGCCTTTAGTCTACTTCACCATAGTTGAATGTTCCTTTAAGAAATTTAATGTATGGATCAGCCACCTGCAGGACATTTAACAATAAGAGTATATTAGTTCATTAGTTACCACTAGTCTATAATCATGGGCTTGGTTTTTATAAACTGAAGATGACCTAGAACATGGGTAAGCAATGGATATGTACAAACAATGTTATTTTCAGGTGATTTTGCCACTATATATATTGTCACTAATGTATGTTAATTTCATATATTTAGAAGCATGGAATATCTTATTGGAATTATAATCTGGAATAGTATGCTATATTATTGCTGAAGAAGACATGGGAGTCAAAACGGCCACACAAATACTGTGGAGGTAGCTGTCTGCTACCAGTGACAGAAATACTTTTTATATCTATGCAACCATTGTTTCAATTACTTGTTATATGCTACTATCCTGAGTTACCACAATTTGGAAAAACCATCTCGGCAAAATCTGCTGCAAGTTGATTTATTGAAAAACCATCTTGGCAAAATCTTCTGCAAGCTGATATATAATGGTACTTAGTGATTTATAATACACCTACCAATTTGCTTTTTCTCCCATTTTGGATCACATCCTTGTCTCATACCTCTTAATATTGGGACTGGCTTTGATCTTCATTGACCATTATTTGTGTGTATTGTTCTTTATATAAGATTCCAATTGCTCTTGAAAATTTATCTCTGATCTGATGATGGCTATCATACAAGTCTAGTCTATATTATCAAACACTTTTTCCGTGTTGGGGAATATTAAAGCCACTTTTTAATCCTATTTCTTTTTGTGATACTCGATGATATCTGCAATGTTTCTGATGTTATTCTTCATATGCCTTTCTGGGAGGAATCCCACTTGGTGTTTATATATTTTCATAGTACTTTTTAATGCCTTTCCACTAGTATCATTGCATAGATCTTATAATCAATGTTTAATAGTGAAATATACCTATTTTTTATGTCAATGATATCATCCTTGTCTTTAGAGATCAAAGTGATGTTGGCAAATTTCAATGTATTAGAATTTAATGCTTCCTTGCTCTGTTCATCATTTCTTTCATTGGTCTTATCAATTGTTTATGTAATTCTGTATAATATTTTGCAGTAAATCCATCCAGACCAGGTGTCTTGTCAGTTTTGAGCTTACTAATAGCATCTATTTCTTTTATCAATATTTCCTTGTTCAGATCTTCTTTTTGTTTATCTGTAATTTTTGAGGCAATCTGATTGTCTAGGTAGTTCTGTACTGCTGCTTGTTGCATCTCTCTTTGTATAACTCATAATAATTACAGAAGCTCTTTTTAATTTGTCTTGGGTCTGACCGTATTCTGCCTGACTTTTATTTTAAATATCTTTCTCCTTTTTTTGTTGTTGTTTCTTAACTTCATAGCTAACCATTTGCTTGCTTTATTTGCAAATTCAAAATTGTTGTTTCAAATATCTTAACTTCTTTTCAGTCTCTTATATCAATATAAGTGAAATTTCACTTTGCATTTTTTTAATTTCATGTACTATTTTTTTCCCATTGGTTTGTCTTTTAATTTTCCTTCCTCTATTTTTAATTTCTCTTGTAGCTCCTCCATTTCCTTTCCTTTCCTTTTTCTTTTTTCATAGCCATCTGCATTAGAACACCTCATACCACAGCTTTCGATGCATCCCAGACTACCTCTTCACTTACTTCTCCTATCCCATTTTCTTTGAAGTAGTTCTTTATTGCTTCACATATTCCTTCTCTCATTGTTTCTTCTCTCAGAATGTTGTCGTCTAACCTCCAATGGTATTCTTTCTTTCCTTTCAGTGCCATTGTTATTGGATTGTGGTCTGATAAAATATTTGGCAAGATTTCCATTTTCTTAATGTTTGAATTAATCGATGGAGAATTTATAAACATGACTAATCATGACCAAACTTTATGTTTGCTTGAGTAGAATGTATAATGTTTTGCTGAACTGTGTTTTGTTCTTCATACATGTTGTATTGCCATTATATCAATTATATCAATTAACTTGAAAAAAGATTGGGGTAATTTCCCCCGTTTCAGGTAGATATTTTTGTCAACTCTTCTTACGTTGAGAGGGTCTATAGCCCCATTGAAATCTCCCATTATGAGTATATTTTCATGTGAGTGTTCTGTCATCCTTATTCTGTATAGAATTTACTTTTGTAATTCTGTATAGAATTTACTTTTGTTTTCTAATGGTTTGTATGCTCCTACGATCATCATCTTGGAGCCTGCACATGATACCTCTATTCCGATGTAGTGTCCATTATAATATACAAACAATTCTTTCACTTCCAACTCCTCTTTTACATATATCACTACTGCGTTCTTTCTTTTTTTTCTTGGAAGCCACAAATTCCCTTCCAAGGTCTGCATTTTTGAATAATCTCATTTCCTTCTTCTTAAGATGCATTTCCTGCAGGCAAATATTTCACATTTTTCTATGAATGGTTCTTAAGTCTTATTGCTTCAGATTGTTTTGTATATTATGAACTATTAAACTGATCATTTATTGTTCTTCTTATCAAGTAATTTCCCGCTCTTACCTATTTTGATAATATGTTCTTCTCTTTTATACATTATTTAGTTCTACTCAATTCAATTCAATTCAAATCTTATATCTCCAGTACAATGCAGATCAGATCTATACAATTTCTTATCTTGTGACTTAACCCATCAATTATCTATTATATATTTCTCTAATTCAGACATCAATTGTTAAATCAAATACCACTCTATTCAAATATATCCAATATATATCCAATATATGTCAAGTTCAAAATAGTTCTGATTACCAATTAATAATAATAATAATAATAATAATAATAATAATAATAAAATTTATTTTATCCCACCCCTCTGCAGCGCAATCGGGGCGGCTTACACATTAAAAAACATCCAATACAACAATTCCCTAACCCACCCTCAAATCAAATTCAAATTCCAATCAGTTCACATCTATTCATGTATATATAATTCTATTCAACTCAACTCAAGCCCATTCAGTTAAATATTATGGATTGTGTTTTTCTAGTTTAATCATCAATTGTTAGCTTAAATCATTAGTTATTCTATTATTAATTTTACAGATCAATTAGTCATTTCAATTCATCACATATAATTGCATTTAAACTTGTAATCAATAATAATAAAAAAATCAATAATCAAGCTTTAATACCTCCTTCTGTAACCATTTGATTCTTCAATTATGGTGTCTTCTTTCCCTTCTAAACACAGTTCCAACCCCCTTTCGTTACAAGTCTATATCCTGTTTATATTAATTAATTAGCTGTCAGTTATCATCAGTTATTAATTAGATAACGCCCCCAACACCTTACATAAACTTTTTTGTCTTGTCTTTTCCTCTTTATTCCACTTCTGTGCTCACTCTTTTTTCCTCCTTTTTGTTCCATCTCACTCTCACTCAGTCCCACTGCAATGTTTTGTTCTCCACTCTCTCTATCTCTGTCTCTCTTTTCCTTCACTCTATGATTTTACTGCTTCCTCCTTCTGTTGTCCTCCATGTTGTCTTTTCTATCTTTGGAGGTTTTTAAATAGGTTGGATGGCCATCTGGTGGGAGTGCTTTAATTATATGGCATTAGCATGATGATTTTAATTATTTAAAAAAATATATATTGTAAAATTTTAAACTATTTTATATGTGAGCTGCCTTGGGTCCCTTTCCAGGAGAATAGTGTCATATAAATTAAATCAATAAATTGTGTCTTCCTGCATGGCAGGGATTTAGACTGAATGGCTTTTGTGGCCTTTTCCAACTCTATGATTTTATGATTCATCTGTAGCTATGGGTAAAACTCTTCCATGCTGCATGTGAAATGTCCTACACAGGCCTACCTTGTAATGGTTTTTTTAATGATTAGCAAGATAAGTGAAACAAAGATTGTAAAGCACTATACAATAGCTAAATATTATTGCTTTTGGAGAACAAAGCAGCTCTTTTGAAACTAAGCTGCTGGCATATGATTAACCTTTAAAATATCTCTGTTGCTTGGTTAACTGTACCATAAATTTCTATAAAGGGTGAAAATTATAAATCCTTGATTAATAGGCTATTAAAAGCCAAACCTAATATTAATGCAAGATCTGCTTTTTAAGCATAATCAAAGAAATAAAACAGTGAAAACTATGCACTGGTTGTTAAAAGAGTGACTAGATAATAATGAATCATAACTGATATACCATCCAGTATAGTTCTGTTGTATTCATGATGAATTATTTGCATCTTTTTGTTAGGATTTCCTATAGAATGGTGTCTTGCTGCTCTAGAAGGGTATGAATATAATTTTCATTTTTGTTATACAAGTACATTTTCTGACACTTAAAATAATTGCTCTTTTGAAAAGTTGATGTAATTTCTGTATTAATTTTACATTCCCTCTCAATTGAACCTCCCCTTCCACCTTTTTGATGTTTATTATCTATCAGTAACACAGTCACCAAACTCTGTGGCAGTCAGTTCTTTCCCATCTCTGTTCAAAACAAAAGGATCTCTGTCTCATTAAATGCAGACAATGTTATTTTAATAGCATACCCATTAATTGGATTAAGGCTACCAGTATTAAGGACTCTGTTATAAAAGAAAATACAAAATTGCTAACTCTACAGAAAGTAAAAAATTCCAGTAATTTCTGATGGGATTATTGCTGCTACTATCATCATCATCATCCATCACCACCACCACCACCACCACCACTATTCATAAAAAAACCCAGTAGTTATTATGATTACATATTTACAAGTTTTACTATTTGGATATTTTTATTGTTGGAATTATACCTGTATCCTGCCTTGGTATTGTTAAGGATAAAGTTTGGTTTACAAATGCTTTCACCCATCCTATACAAAGAAAAATAAATTTTCCTGCCTACAGAGGTGAGCAGGAGGAAAATGGTATTTCTTGTGGTGGCTCCCTATCTCTGGAATGCTGTCCTGATACTGTCTTCTCAGCATCAGGCAAATATTTGGATCTTCTATATTTGCAATTATGCTTCTTTTTCTTAAAACACTGGCTGGAATCCTGTATCAGCTTATACACTTGCCCCTCCTGGTTCGTCTGCAGTTTTGATCTTCATGGATGGCAAGCCAGGAGGGACAAAATGCTGTGCATGCCTATGGCCTATGTGTGGTGGCACACACAGGAGCATGCCACCATTAAAATAAATGGGGCTTGAATATCTGTGTTTTTTTCCTGTTCGTGAGTGTGTGTGTGTCTGGAACAGATCCCTGCAAATGGGGAGAGACAACTGTACTTAACTAAATACTTAACCTGGAGTCAGAACAGACCAGCTCTAAACACAGCCTTTGGGGCTTCTGCAGGCAGCTTAGGGGCATGGCATGCACACACTACATGCCCCCATGATGCCACGAAGGCACCTAGAGAGGCCACACATTGGCCAGCTTTGTGGCATCTGGGTGGCATGGCAGTTACATGCCACAAACCCCCAACATGCCAGAAAGCTGCCGCGGGGCCTCAGAAGAGCCGCTAAAGGTGGCTTTTCTGTGGCCTTTTTCAGTAGGCACCCCAATGGATTGGGGCCACAGCATGCAGCTGCCACAGCCCCAGTCTTGCTTCGGGTGGGGCAGCTTCACACCGGCCCATCCAGGCTGTCTATTTTGTCTCTAAGTAGCTTCTCCTGGCCCAAGCCCTCCAAACCTGACAAAAACATCATTCAACTGTGCTCTGGTTATTAGCAGAATGTAACAGTAATTATTTTGTAATCACAAACACTATTTTCTCACCATTCTGAGACTATTGCAATAATCTATTTTACTGGGTATCAGATGCACAGAGAGAAGGAGATATATTTTGCAGCTTCTCAGAGCATGGCTGAATAATCTTTCCATCAGGTTTGGATGGTCTGGCCAGGAGAAGTTACTCAGTTAAGTCCTTAGTTAAGTATTAATTGATACAGGACTCTGGCCTCTGTTTATGGTTTCTTCTTTGTTTTAGTGATGCCCGATTGTTTTCATCTATTGCTAACTGCTCTTTAGTGGTTGACAAAAGGGAAGCAACACTTCTAAACTAAAAAAGAAAATGTCACAAAACAGTACTTGGAAATTGTATTTTTTTTCCAGTATTCAAAGTACAGTGGTAGTTGTAGAAATATGATAAAAATTGTAGGAAATTTGACTTCAATTGGATGACTAATTCTGCATGTCTAAAACAGACCCAGGGAAAAAAATATCTATTTCTAGTCACTTAAATTTGAAACTTGGCTGATGATACCAGTGTTTTTCAGTCCTGGTCAATGCACCTTTCAAAGACATAACACTTTCTACAATAATTTTCAAGTGAACAGTCTGGAGTCTAATAAAATACTTTCCCATTCATATGTAAATACAAACATATATTTGTTCAGCTAAGAATTGTTCATGACAGTGACAAGTATGGGAAATGTAGGGGGGATGCAGATGGGCCACCTTGGGCCACCCTGGGAAGCGGAGGATCGAGGTTGCTGGACAGCGAGGCCTCGATCCTCCTCCCTTTTGCTGGCCTGGAAAGGAGTGGCAAAATGCCACTCCTTTCAGAGCTGGCAAAAGGCCACTGAAAGAGCCACCACGCGGCTCTTTGGTGCCCCTTGCAGCACAGCACGTCAAAAGGCTGCGCAGCATCAGGACGTCTTTGGGGAGGGGTTGAGGCAGCCGGCGTGCGGCTGCCCCTCCCCAATCCTGCCTCGAGGATGGCCCAAAAGGCCCATCTGTAGAGGCCCATAGTTACACGATAAGGGGCATTCTATTGAGAAAAAGTAGTACAGCCAAAAGTATATGGCCAAGACCAAGTCTTTACTTTAATGACGTACTGGCATATACCCCAATTCTGACTAAGGTGGTATGAGCTTTGTCAATGCCTAATTGACAAATTTTCCAGAGAAAGATTTCCCTCCCTCCCTCTCTCCCTCCCTGTATTTTTGTTGTGTGTATGTACACTTGCATTCATGGATGTGCATACCCATACACCAACTCCCATGACTTGTAGTCTGAATGGGGGTGGGGGTGGGGATCCAGGCTCATGTGATGTTTTGACTAACTTTCTTCTCAAATGAGATGTTCACTCATTTTGAGTGCCCAAACAATGCCCTTGTTTCTACTGAAGTCTTCAAAAATGTAATGTGGATCCTACTCTATCTGCTTCGAGGACAGGGATCTATTTCCCCACTGTAAAATATGGTTCCTTGCCCTGAACTTGTAACAAAGAGCAGACAGCATCCAAAAAAGTAATTTGAAATACTTACAGATAACACTTTGCTACATTCATTCTGAAATACAGGCATTTCACTTTTTCTGTAAAAAACCTCCACACATATATATGATAATGCAAACTATATTAAACTTACAAATCTATAATTTGGAGTTAATCCTATTAGAATAATTTATTTCAGTAATAACAAAAATAGCAGAGCAGAATGCAAACAGCAGGCAGTCCACCTATAGAACAAATTGTAACTACAATTGCATAGCATGGAAATAACCACTGCTAGACAGGTTGATTTATAAAGACTTATAAATCCTTTAAAATGGAAGGCTTCCAAATAAAAAGTGCCTGTGTTCTATTTTCTACTCTTAGGACAATGTCTGGGACAAATACATTTGGCTTTAAAACAAACATGTCTGCATGTACATTCACGTACTGCCAGGTTTGAGGGAAGCTTATGGCTTTTTTCTCAGGAGTTCAGCAAAGTTTTCGGAAGAAGACTTCACACAGAAAATTAAAGAATTGTATATCCACTTTCTGAGATCACCTAGCCAAAGGTGAGGTCTCAACTGGACCATCCTCTGAGTGAACCCCTGTTTGATCGAGGCCTTAGCAATGCCTTTGCAGGCACCTCTTTTAGGTATTCAGAATAAATGCCTGCATTACACAGATGTATGTGATTATACCTCAGTGCCACTTCCACTGGCCCTATGCCCATGGAGCTTTGTGTATTGAGTGTGAATGTCAAAAGAAGGCATCTACACACATTCAGCTAATCATGTTTACAAACCTCAGTGTGACTTGAACTCTGACAACAGAGAGTTGTCATCTTACAGAATATACTTTCAGATCTTCACACTCGATGGAAGAAAGTGTGAATGCTCAGTCCCTAAAGAGACGGGACATTGGTTATTGGGCCAGTGTGCACAAACCTTCTAGCCTCTTCAGATGTTGACTCATTTTGAATATCTGAAAAAGGCTCTGGAATATCTTGGGGTCCAAGACAGGAACTAAATGGACCCCTTCCACCATCTACACTCCTAAACCAGTCAAATATCATAGCATAAATTTAAAATAATTTCTTAATTACATGCATAAATAAGTATAAAAACATGCTATCTTTCAGAACACTGATCTGCCTCATCAAAAATTCAAAAAGTAATGTCACTTCTTTGAACAATTTCTTTTTTGGGAGGGGGTAGAAGACTACAGCAATGCTAATCATGTTCAAACAACCATATCAGAGGAGGGAAATTTTTCAAACCTAGGCTGCATCTGCACTGCAGAAATAATACAGTTTAATACCACATTAACTGCCATGTCTCAATATTATAGAAATCTGGAATATGTAGTTTTTGATATGTTTAGCTTTTTCAGTCAGAGAGCTCAGGTGCCACAACAAACTATAAATCCTAGGATTCCATAGGGTGGAGACATGTCATTAAAGTGGTGTCAAAGTGCATTATTGTTACAATGCCAGATGGAGCCCTAGAAAGTTGTGTCATTACTCATGTATAGAGTATGCAAGTACATCAAAGAAGAAAGAGATTGCACTTTATTGGAATGACTTATTCGTGGACCATGTGTGAGCAAGTGGCAGGACTCCACCACCTTCTCTCAAAGCTTATCTCTCTCCAAAAGGCTCACATGGTGTTTTTGTGAGCCTCTAGATGGTGGGCCAATTAGAATAATAGAATCATAGAGTTGGAAAGCCCTCAAGGGCCATCCAGTCCAATCTCCTGCCATGCAGGAACTCAAGATCAAAGCACCCCTGACAGATGGCCATCCAGCCTCTGTTTAAAAACCTCCAAAGGAGGAGACTCCACTACCCTCTGAGTAGTGTGTCCCACATCTATGGTCCAAAACATACTGAAATAATCCAGCTTGTGACCGCTTTAAATGCCAGGGCTCATTGCTAGTGAATCCTGAAATCTGTAGTTTACTGTGGCACCAGAGCTCTCTGACAGAGAAGGCTCAATATCTCACAAAACCAGCATTGAGCCACAGCAGTTAAAGCAGGCTCAAACTGGATTATTTCTGCAGTGTGTTTTGGACCAAAAAGCTCTTACAGTCAGGAAGTTCTTCCCAATGTTTAGCTACTGGAGGGGGCAAACTTTCCCTGAGCTGATGCACAGATGTCTCTTCAGTTTGCTCAGGAAATACAAAATCAGCCTGTGCTGCTGTCTTTCAGTGACTGGAATCTTTCCGCCCATCCACCTCATGGAACGTCTGTGTGTCTTTTTTTTAAAATTGGCTGTTGCTTATTTGTTCAATTGATATTCCCTCATCTATTACAACTTTAGCAGTGTGATATGGGGCCAAGTGCAGTTTTAGGGGAGACAGAGTCTGCATGCATGTTCTTCCCCCATCTCAAGGGATCCCCTTAAGGGGCTTCGGGGGTGCCTGATGCCTATATAGCTTCCGCAGATACCACTCTAGGTTTGACCCCTGGCAAGAAGGTTCTGGTTTGGGCATACCAGACAACAGGTAGGTTGACTGACAACTGGGTGCCTTGTACCATGTGAGGACAAACCTATACAGCTGCAGTTAATGAAGTTGTGGTCTTGTTTTCCCCATTCATGGTTCATTTGGGTGTGTTGCCTCACTGACACCTCTCCTGGTCCTCACTGCTTGGGCACACAAAACACACAGTTGTGGTACCACAATAACTTTTAAGTACAGCATCTCAAATTATCTGACTGAGCCTATGTTCAGCCTTATGCCAATGTTCCAATTGCAAAATGCAAATCATCACACTGACCTGCCTCAAGGTTAAGATTGCATAAGGATAACTGAACGAATGTAGGAAAAGTGCTTCCTGTGCTCAAACACACTTTTTAAAAGCGAAGTGTTATGATTAGTAATGATACTACATAATGATTGCAATGACAGAACAATAAAAAAAGCCTTTTCAGGGCATTTTTCCTCTAACAAAAGAAATTGCTTCTTTTTTTCATAAATCTGATATAGAACCAGCTCTCTTTGAATAGAAGTAAAAGGCCTGCCACCTTTGACATGAAGTTACTTTCTTTTTTTAAAAAAAGTCAATTAATAGTGCATTCCTAAACACGTCGACTCAAAAGTAGGTACCAGTGAGTTCAGTCAGGTTTACTCCCTTTTAAATGGAGATTGCAGCCTAAAAGACAAAGCATAAAAGACAAAGTGATACTCTGATGACCTTTCATTTTTCCTCTCCTCTCCTCTTCCCTTTCACATGCTTTTAATTTTAATAAAATAGAAACAGGTTAATCATTGGTTCTGAAACATTGGCCTTTCCCACCTTCCCTAATAATTCTATACATAGACACCATATCCCCCAGCTCTCTCAATTTGGCTGCTGTTGTTGTTGTTGTTGTTGTGTGCCTCCAAGTCATTTTTATGGTGACCCTAAGGGGAACCTACCATAGCATTTTCTTGGGTAGTTTCTTCAGAGGAGGTTTGCCATTGCCATCCTCTGAGGCTGAGAGTGTGTGACTTGTCCAAGGTCATCTGTTGGGTTTTCATGAGTGAGAATTTGAACACTTGTCTTGAAGAGCTCTTGTCTAATATTTAAAGCACTACACCATGTTGGTTGATAAATATGCTATCTACCAAAGTTATTTTGGGCACCAGAAAACTGACAAACCCAAGGAATTGTTAAACCCTGAAGATCATTTGAAACCTCAGGCTAGTATACCTATGCCCCTATCTATTCTTTTTCACATTCTACTTAAAAAGCTTTGGCATAATTATGGCTTACTGAATTTTGCTCTCCTCACATCTCTTTTTCGGAGTGTTGGAAGACACTATTTTGCTTGCTTTTGACACTGAAGTTATGCTCCAGAGGAGAAATTCCCCACACTTTTTTTTCTTGCAGACTAGGATGTTTTTATGCCCCATCCAATGTCTAAAATAGGTGAATTATCAACCATGAAAAACACAGCTTTAATATGGAAATGGGGGGAGGCATGAAAAAGGGCAAAGAGTTCAGGTGCTGCTATAATCCCTACTATACACAGGCTTTAAATTCGTGACATAGAGGACACGCTTTTCATAATGCAGCAATTTTATAGTTTCATGGGACTGACATGCCATGAAGGAATATTCTGAAATAGCAGCTTAAAATGAATGAAGAGGTTGGAAGGAAAAATCCTAACCCATATCAGCAAAATAGTCTTACTTATATAAAATACTACTGCAATAGTTCTTTTATTAATTTTTAATGTGCAGCACCTTCTGTGACCTCCCCGCCCCTTTCACTGTCAACATGGCAGCTTGGAACAATTGAAATGGGATAATAAAGCGTCGGAAGTAGTTAAATCCCAAGAGTGTGCAACTGCTCTCCCTCTCCTGTCAGTCTGTCTCTGTCTTTACTTCCCCTCCCTTCCCTGCACCCGACATCCCAAATGGATTAAGCTGAATAGGCTTACTTTTACAGTAACCCCATGTCTTTCTTTACATTTTTATATGTAACTTTAAATATGTCTTATTTAACACCGAGTGTGTTTATCTTGTCAGACTATGGACCAATTTGCTGCTGTCAATGGTTCCAATACATTCATAAGTCAATTAATTTTTTTTAAAAAAATAACAACGCCCCCCGCCACCCGCATACCCAGCAAGCTAATCATCCTAGGGCAGCCTGTCTTTTTTTCCTCTGCGCACAATAGAACTACATGAAAGAAAGCTGTTTCCTTTTGTCTGTCCAGTCTCTCTCAATATATTTGGCCTGATTCAGCTGCATTTTGCTGGAACAGTGGGGCACCATTATGCTATGAATATTTACCACTGTTTATATCTCCAAGGAGACTAATCTCCATACCACTACAGTCCAGAAGCTCAGAGCATTGTCTCTGCAGGACCAGGTTCATGTTGTCACAGCAACTGAGGGCATGGGGTCAAACAGATTAATCCATCAGCAATTTTTTAAAAACTGCACTAGTGTACCAAAACACTGCTTCCATGAGGGTTTAAAATAATGTTCTGTGCTGGAATCTATCTATCTATCTATAAAGGTAAAATAACAAATATTAGGTTGATGAACATCATGGATTTCATGTATCAGAAGAAACAATATGGCAGGAAAGTGGATTACAGGAGGCCAGGGGATGCCAAGTTCATCACAGGGGAGGAAAACCCCCTCATAGGTTGCATTGGGACTGTTTGTATTTTTTTCTTGCAATGCCCTTTGATTAGCCTCTGTCTAACATGTGGCCTGACAACTGTGACAGAATGAAAAATTCCAGGAAAACTGTGGGTCACAAGACGAAAGAGATTTGCCACTTCCACTGGGGTGACCTTATCACTACATTCTGTTGCAGTGTTTCACCATTACGGAAAGGGCAACCCAAGAGTGTTCACACTCACTCTGTTCCATCTGTCATGGCTATTAGGAAACATTGACCAGCAACAAGCTTTAAAACACTGCAGACACAATATTCCAGCTATGCTACAAGTGCCTCCTGATATTTTGCTGGCCTCAGAGGTAGCATTTTATTCACAATAAAGGGCAACACTTACCTGATACTCCACCATATGTGGTCTTGTTCCCCTGTCCAACAGCAGGCCATGGTGTGCCATCTGCTCTCAGTCCCATCAGCCCTGACACAGTGTTGGTGGCTGTAACACCATCTGCACCACCTGTGAACAGACAGTGATAGCCTTAATAAGCATGTTAACAAAGCAAAAGACACTGGACATTATTCCACAGCAGTAGCAAAAAGACAGCTATAAAGGTAAGCCTAGCTTTTTGCATAAACATCTTTGCCAGCAGCAGCACCAAGACCACAATTTTTGCCTATTTTTTTTTATATTAATATACAGTTTGCCCTCCATATCCATGGATTCTGCATCCATGGATTCAACCATCCACAGACTGAAAATATTAAAAAAGAAATCCAAACAGCAAACCTTAATTTTAAGATTTTGTATAAGGGACACCATTTTACTACGCCATTGCATATAATAGGACTTGAGCATCCACGGATTTTGGTATCCGGGGGGGGGGGGGGGGGGGGGCTAGAACCAAACCCCAGTGGATATTAACGTTCATACTTCAAGCATTTCACATTCAGAAATCCTAAAAACAGGAGGTAGACTTGTTGCAAAGCTGTGTTTCTCTGCAGCTCTCTCTCTTAAACTCAGACTAGATGAAAAATCCATATAGAGTTCAGTATAAGGAATATGGAACTTCAGATGTTTTGTACCTCATCTCCCACAGTCCTACTGGACATACTGAGTGGTGCATCTGGGATCTGGAGTCCAAGGGGGGCTGCAGACGGGTGGCACAGAGCCACCCTGGGAAGCAGGGGCCTCCCTTTTGCCACTCCAAAAAGAGCGACAAAATGCCACTCCTTTCAGGGGCAGCAAAAGGGTGCCCTAAGAACCGGCGTGTGGTTCTTCGTTGCCCCTTCCAGCGCAGCACATCAGGATGCTGAGCTGGAAGGGCGTCCTGATGCCGCATGCCACGCGTAACATCGGCTTCGGGTTGGGGCGGCCGGCGTGCAACTGCCCTGCCCCATCTCTGACTCCAGGCCAGCCCTTTGGGCTGCTCTGTAGAGGCCCCAAAATGTCTGAATGGGGCTGAAGGGGTAAACATCTGGAGGGAGAAGAGTTTGCTGTCACCTTGTGGATTTATTTATTTATTTAATATATTAGTGCTTTTCTGAACTTACTCTGTTGCTCTCAAAGTGATTTGTCATTTGGTATTTCACCTGTGTGCGCATGTGTGTATGTTCAAGTCACTGGTCAATTTATGGTGACCCCATGAATTTAATAGGGTTGTCTTAGGCAAAGAATACTGAGAGGTGTTTTTGCCAGTTCGTTCCTCTCAAGTATAGCCTACAACTATACTCGGTATTCATTGGTGGTCTCCCATCCACGTACTAACTAGAGCTGACCCTATTTATCTTCTAAGGTCAAGATGGCATTTGGTGCCTTTAGATTATTTAGGCACGGTATTTTGTCTAGAATATCTAAAATATATAAGACCCATTCATCATCTTCTTCTTCTTCTTTAAAAAATATTAAAATCATTTAAGAGGCCCCCAAAAATGATACAAGAACCAGAAGGAAGAAATCAAGAAATTTCATATGTTCTGGCTTTCATGACTTGAGAAGTTCAAGACAGGCTGATAGTAGTTTTCAATGCAATGTTTCTCAGTGTTTCACTGGTTCCTACCCTGTTGTGGCCTATAAGCAAGCAATGTAGCAAGGGAAGGGCAGCAGCAGGCCTTGACCACACTTGCTTGCATGCCAGTACTTTATCTGGTAAGTGAGCAGGTGGAAGTAATAGTGAGGAACATCAGCTAGCTACAAATGTGGTCAGGAGTACACTGAGAGGCTGAGCCATGCACAGGCAGTGGAGCTCACTGTGGGCTTCCCTTCCCTGGAAGGGAAGAGACTGATGTTGCCACATTAGCAGATGAAGGACAAGATAATGTAAAAACCAAGTACTAGTTTTGGTAGCATTCTTCTACAGATGAGTGTCTGAGAATGAGGCGGGGGAAACAGAAGGGAAATTGCAACCCGTTAACAAACTATCATAAGTAGTTTTGTACCAAAATTATCACTCTGAAGTAAACATACCCTTATTAGTATTGGTACATACTGATTGATACAATATGACCATGGTACAGTATTCCCCATGTAATTTTGTTAATCAAGATGTGAGTTTATATAACAGTGAAATAGTGGTATTTCTGAATTAGTTACCTTCTCGGGAAGCCCTTGCAATGCTCACAATGTCTGCGACATTTGGGGTCAGCTTGGCAAAGAATGGAATCTGAACAGCTTGCCTCACCCAGCGACAGATGTTGCGCACCAGCTCTGGATCCTGTTCAAATAGGTCAGATAAATACAGTGCATAATTAAAAGTAATGTGATCAAAACTTTCCAACAATCTGCTCCACTGTGGTTTGCTGAAATCACACTTCAACGCTTTGCTTTGCCTCATTATCCTAAGCCATGTCTGCATTTTGAAGGCAGTGGGAAAATGAAGGACTGAAACATATTTGATATAAAAAAACAAAAATAGGAGAGCTGCCACTGTGATGCAGAGTTGCTCAAGCTATTGCTGTGGACTGCTATAGGTGCCCTTTGGCTTAGAGACTCAAAGCAGTGAAATCACCCTGCTTGATTAGAGCTGAGGCCACTTTATATATAAATAAAAAAGTCTTTAAAATTAAAGCCACTCTGTCAAGACTCCATTTGCCCTTTTGTGATCCATGAGGCAACGGGGCCTATGCTGATCACTGATATCAACTAAATGGCTTACAAATGTAGCTCCCCTGTCAATTTGCTGTCTCCTCCTGTTCACTTTGCAACCAAGGAAAGAAAAGGGAGGGAAATAAAGCTTCACAGTGAGGAAGAGTGGGAACAAACAGTGGTGGGAATGAACCAGATCATTGCTACAAGACTCTACAACTTGAGATGATTGTTAAGAGCATGCAGGAGTTAACACAATATTTTTTGAGTCCAACATAAAATAACTTCTCTGAACATGCCTGAATTCAATAGTCATCCTAGAAAAGGCAACATACTAGCTCACAAGTGCAACAAAATGCATATTGGTAATTGAACTTGTTGCCATGATTTAGATTTTCTTTTAATAAAGTAAAGTTATAAATTTAAAATCTTTAATTTTACCATAGCAGTTATTTATAAATAAATTTCTTCAGTGAAAGCCAGTGTGGTGTAGTGCTTTGAGTGCTGAGCTAGGGTTCAAATCCCTGCCTGGCCATGGTAACCTACTGCATGACCATAGGCAAGTCACACTCTCACAGCCTCAGAGGAAGGCAAAGGCAAACCCCCTTAGAACAAATCTTGCCAAGTAAACTGTGACAGGTTACCTGAGGGTGGACATAAATCAGAATGATTTGAAGGCTCCAAGCAAGTGTCTGCAATTTCTCACTGAGAAAGTATGAAGAATTGCACAAATTGGGGTGTGGGTATTCACATTCTTTTTTAACTAGCTTTAATTTGAGTGAGCAAAACCACAACAATATACACTTCCAAGCAGAGCTACGCTTTTATCCACTGTTAGGCTGACTGAAAAAGGTGCAATAGGTGATGGGAGTTCCTCTCCTAACGAAGAAAATTATTTCACCTAATCTGATTATTTTGGAGTTATCCTATAGCCACCTGGAAGACTGGAAGGATTTAAGCCTCTCTCCTTTTTTGCACAAATGTGTGGGATTTTTTGTACAAACAAATTTTTTTCCCATGTGCAAAAAGTCTTATAATCTGACACAGCAGGATGAGAACATCTTCATTATTGTGTTAAAGAACAAAATAATTGAAGACTGACATCCCTATCAGGGGGCCACTACTGACATAAGAAAAAGTCCCATGGTTGGCCTTTTTTAAAAGTTCCCCCTCAAACATCACTCAGTTCTGATTATTATGGATTATGGATTATTATGGATTATTATGGAATATGTGTCAGTTTGTGTGTAAAAAGTACAAATGTGGCTAACAGCCCACTATCTGAGAGGACTGTGTTGCTGAAAAATGCCAAAGTTGGTTCTCTCTAGTATCTATAGAAGGAACTGATATATATATACACTAATTTGATCTGAACTGAGATGACAGGGGAGTAAACAAATTTTTCGTACAAAATCAAACCAAACCTATGTGTGCTTTCTGTACAAAAATATTTCCCCAAACACTTTTGAGGTGTGTGGTTCAAAACTGCACAAAATTCTCACTTCAGTGCTAGTCTTGATGACTGGATTTCTCAAGTTTCAGGAAAGCCATACCTAACCCAGGAAATGAATAATGGTGAACATTCTTTCCATCTCTAGGTCAATGAGGGGGCATATTTGGTTAGTTTTTGTGGGGCATATGAGGAGAAGTCCTCCAAGGTTTGGTGGTGAGCACAAGCAGGCCCCCTAACCATTGGAAGTCTCCTCTTCATTAAGCCATCCCTTCATTATCTCCAAATGCCTCAAAAATATAAGTTATTTTGGAAGGTTGAAACCCGCCCCTCCCCCTGGTCAATGCTCATCTTTTAGTGAAGAACAGTTCACAATGGCAGAAAACTAAATGGAGGGAAAAATCAGCCCTCTCTTTTAAAATAGAAGCAGAAGTCTTCAAGCACGTATTTCCCTTATGAGAGAGCATGCTTTAGAGGACAATCAGCTATCTGTTCTACTGGTAATGGCTCTTTAGTAGTAATGCTCTTTGCTTCCAGAACACAGAACAGTCTTTTATTTTATCCCTTTGTAATAAGTGACCCCATTTCTTGTGGCAGCTCCTGATGGTGCCTTTCCATAAGTTAATGTAAAATTGAAATATCTATATTATTACTAAAATAATAAATACAGTCTTGAGTTTTATAGTTTATAGGACAATAATAATGTCACTTCCCAAATTATGTAAACATTTATTCATTCTATCCATGTCTTTGATTACACTAAATAAATATACCATTAAAAAGAGGTCACAGGAAGTGGGTTTATCTGGAACTCCAGTGAAGAAATACCATTATATCATAGCACTAACATGCGGCGGCATTAGCAAGGAGGGGGAGCATGGGAAGATCGGCGTTTGGCCCTGTGCACACCTGAGACCATCCCTTCCTGAACTCAGCAGCACTTGTGACGGCACGCCTCTGGAGCACAGCGGGACTATTTAAGACCCCAGGAACATCAGCCCAGAGATGCGGTGGCATTAGCAAGGAGGCGGAGCATGGGAAGATCGGCGTTTGGCCCTGGGCACGCCTGAGACCATCCCTTCCTGAACTCAGAAGCACCTGCGGCGGTGCACCTCTGGAGCACAGCGGGACTATTTAAGACCCCAGGAACATCAGCCCAGAGACGCGACGGCATTAGCAAGGAGGCAGAGCACAGGAAGATCGGTGTTTGGCCCTGGGCATGCCTGAGACCATCTTCTTCCCGGAACTCAGTATTAGTGGCGGTGGCGTGGTTCCACGCCGGAAGCCCAAATGACACTAGTTTTTGCTCTGCATATGTTAAGGGGGGATAAATGGAAGTCTGAACATCACAGTCTAAGGTTGATGATGTCATGGACCAGACTGAGATCTGTTGCTTTATTAAGTTGCCAATTCTTACTTCATTTTACCTGTCATGGAAATTAGATTAAAGGGCTGAGATTGGCTCTAGCCCTGTTTATCTCATTTTCTCACTGGCTTTAATCTCTCCCTGTTTGCCTGAGGTCGGGAATGAGGTGGGGGCGGCTATTGGAGTTGTGTTGGGGAATAGGAGGTATGGCTGGAACGGATCAAACATATGTTACAAAAGAAGACAGAATCGCTGTTTGAAAGCTATTCCACCTTCAGTTCCTTCCGTTTCCCAGAATGGATTGGAGAGCAGACCAACCATCCCACAGAACCTCACTCTGCTCCTTTCCAATGCCAGGTCGGTTAAAAATAAAACACATATTATTTACGATCTCCTCTTAGATGAGGATGCTGACCTGGCTTGCTTTACAGAGACCTGGCTGAGAGAGAATAGCGCGGTCACCTGGGTGCAAGCCCTTCCAGCTGGGTACTCTGTCAGTGAGCAGATGAGGGGAAATGGGTGGGGGTCAGAGTGGCTCTGACCAGGATACCTGTCCGGAACACAGTCCACTTCGAGTGTATGTACCTTAGCCTGTGGATCAGGGATAGTTTGAGGATTCTGCTAGTATACTGACCACCCCGTTGCCTAGCAGACTCCCTAACTGAGCTGACACAACTGGTCTCAGAGCTGCTGTTGGAGTCTCCCAGACTTTTAGTTTTGGGAGACTTCAACATTCCGCTCGAGACCAGTTTAACAGGCGCGGCTCGGGAGTTCATGGAAACCATGACTAGCATGGGCCTATCCCAATTGGTCGTTGGGCTTACACACTGTGCAGGTCATACACTCGACACGATCTTTAGTACGGAACAGGAATATCCTGTTATTAGGACCTCTGCTTTGTCATGGACAGATCACTTCCTGGTCAAGATAAAACTGAGAGCCTTGATCCACCCCACCGGGGGTGGTGGACCTATTAGAATGGTCCGCCCTCGAAGGCTAATGGAACCAACTGGATTCCAGAAAGCCTTGGAGGGTTTGATGGTTGGAAATGCCGGTGACCCTGTCGAGGCTTTGGTCAATACTTGGAACATCGATCTGACCAAGGCTATCAATACGATCGCTTCCAAGCGTCCTTGCCACCCCACCTCAAACTGTAAGCCTTGGTATACACCAGAGCTTAGGAAAATGAAGCAGGCTGAACAACTACTAGAGCGCGAATGGTGTAAGACTCGGCTCCTATCCAACAGAACTCACCATAGGAACCATCTTTGGTCCTATCGGGAGGCGATACGTGCAGCACAGAGATCCTTCTCCTCTGCACGTATTGCGTCTGCAGAGTCTTGTCCAGCAGAGCTGTTTAGGGTGGTGAAGGAGCTGACGCTGGTACCCCCTGTGCCAAATCCCTTACTTAACCCAACAACAGCCTGCTGTGACGTGTTTAACAACTTCTTTGCAGATAAAATCTCTCAGATAAGAGCCGACGACGCCAGGGTTTCATCTGAAATCATAGACGAGGTATCCAATGACTCTGCTGATGTAATTATACTGGATCAGCAGCAATCTGTGAGTACCAATGGCGTGGACAAGCTCCTTGGTAGTGTGAGGAAAACAACCTGCCCTCTCGACTCTTGCCCATTATGGTTGGCTGTCCGGGGGGGGAGACGCATTGAGGAGGTTCCTTATGGACATAATCAATGCCTCCTTCAGGGAAGGACATATTCCATCATGTTTGAAGGAAGAGGCTGTTAGGACACTTCTGAAAAAACCTTCCCTTGACCCCCTGGATATGAATAACTATAGGCCAGTTTCCTTATTACCATTCTTGAGCAAGGTGATGAGAGGGTGGTTGCTCTTCAACTCCAAGCTGTCTTGGATGAACCCCCCCCCCTGAGGCCTTTGGACCGGCCCCAGGCCGGTCCTGCTGCCGCTGCCGCTGCCGCTGTCCCCCGCCGCCGCCACTGCCCGCCGTGATGATATTGATTATTGTTGTTATTACTTGTTCTTGGGGTTTTCTTGGCAAAATCTCCCCAGGGGTTTTGCCATGGCTTTTCTGGGGCTGAGAGAGTGTGCATGCATATTTTATTTATTTATTTATTTATTTATTTATTTTTGGTGCCCCCCCCCCCCCCAAATTGTCTGAGGGACAGCAACCTGGCCCCCAGCTCAAAAAGGTTGGCTAACCCTGATCTAGACCCATTTCAAACTGGCTTCAGGACAGGCTTTGGGGTTGAGACTGCCATGGTTGCCTTGACTGACAATCTGTGTCTGAACATCAACAGGGGTAGTGTGACCCTGTTGGTGCTCTTAGACCTCTCAGTGGCTTTTGACACGATAGATCAAGGCATCCTCTTGGACCACCTGAGGGGTTTGGGCATCGGAGGCACTGCACTGCAGTGGTTCCGATCCTTCCTCTTGGGCAGGTCCCAGAGGGTGCTGCTCGGGGACAGTTGCTCAGCTAAAAGAGAGCTCACCTGTGGTGTTCCACAAGGTGCCATTCTGTCCCCGATGTTATTTAATGTTATATGAAGCCGCTGGGTGAGATTATATGGAGTTATGGAGCTGGGTGTTATCAGTATGCTGATGAGACCCAGATCTATTTCTCCATGTCTCGTTCGTTGGTCTCGAATTCTGATGGCATCTCCTCTCTCAATGAATGTCTTCGGGCAGTAATGGGCTGGATGAGGAAAAACAGATTGAAGCTGAATCCGGACAAGACAGAGGTGCCCACGGTAGCGGCCCCGAAACCAAGAATTGAGCTGCAACCTCCAGTCCTGGAGGGAGTCACACTCTCCTCGAGTGACTGTGTTCACAGCTTGGGGGTGCTCCTTGACTCGTCGCTTCTGACAATGAATCAGGTGAATGCGACAGTCAGGAGCGCCTGTTATCAGCTTCGGCTGATACGCCAGTGGTGCCCTTTTCTGGAAGTAAGGGATCTCGAGACTATTGTGCACACGCTGGTAACCTCACGTCTAGATTTCTGCAACGCACTCTACACGGGGCTACGCTCGTGCTTGGTTCGGAAACTGCAGTTAGTTCAGAATATGGCAGCCAGAATAGTGTCAGGAACATCTAGGAGGGACCATATTACTCCGGTATTAAGGTCCCTCCACTGGTTGCCTATTAGTTTCTGGGCCCAGTACAAGGTGTTAATTATCACCTTTAAATCCCTAAATGGCTTGGGTCCAAACTATCTCCAGAACCGCCTTCTCGCTTATAATCCTCCCCACGCACTCCGGTCCTCTGGGAGGAATTTGCTGCAACCACAAAGATCTAGGCTCTCGGCTACCTCCCAGAGGGCTTTTTCTGTTGTCGCCCCTAGATTATGGAATGGCCTGCCGGATGAGATCCGCCAACTGACATCTTTAAACAGCTTTAAAAAAGCTGTCAAGATGGACCTCTTCCGGCAAGCCTTTCCAGGATAGATAATCCTGGCCTCAGGAACTCTTTTGGGAGAGTCTTCCTAGAATCTCCCCTAATGTGATATAATGCCATCGTTTTCTTTCTTGTTTTCGTGTTTTCTTTTTCTTTAACTCATTATCATCATTATTGTTACAGTTAATTGCTGTAGTTTTATTTCTGTTTGGTTTTTAATTCTTGTTCAATTTATTTTTTTTAAGGGGGGTTTGAGATGTATTGTACTTTTTACAGTTACCATAGTCTGACCTCAGAGGGGCGGGATATAAATAAATTTTATTATTATTATTATTACTAACAGGAGACAAAAACAAGGTTCAGACAAATAAATCACAGGTTTGTTTGTTTGTTTGTTTTGAGGGCAGATATAACATTTTAAACTAAGCAGAACTAATTTGAATGGACAGAACTGCTCTTATAGGATAGCCAGAGTGAGTCAACCTACCTGTACAATATTTAGAATGTATTGTTAGTAGCCCTATTCTGGAATTCAAATTTTTGCTTTTCCTAAATAAGACAGATGGAAAAGCATGGTTAATTAGCCACTTTTTAACCTTTTTCCTGTTGCCCTTGTAGCACAGGCAGCAAATGTCTGAAATGGAGAGCCCTTTTGGGCAGGCTGTCCTCATGAGCAACACGAACCAATGGATTCAGGTTACAAGAAAAGAGATTCTACCTGTATATTGGAAATACTTTTTTGATTGCAACAGTTGTTTAACTGTGAAATAGTTTGCCTTAGCAGGTAGTGGACTCTCCTTCATTGGAGGTTTTTTAACAAAGTTTGATTGTCCACTTCTTAGGTGTATTTGTATACCTACATAGATGGGGATTGGACTACATGGTCTTTCTAACTCTGGACAGAACAGACAGGCCAAATAGAGCAGCTTCTGGTCATTTTGGGGTCATGGCATTTAGATGATGCATGCTCCTGAAGCAGCTTCGAGACTGCTCAAGGAAGCCCAAAGCCACTGGCAAAAGGAGTGGATTTAATCTGCTCCTGCTGGCAGCCTGTTCGGGACTGTGGTGACACCCCACTTCAGGAATGGGGCATCCGGTTACCATAGTCTGGAGCAATCATGGCTGGAGCAGGCAGAGTTTGCTCCTTCTGGGCCATTTGCTTCAGTCCTCTAACTCTATGTAGACTCTTTTAAAGCCTGTGGTTTTCTTTAGTTGCTATGAACAGCCCAGGTGAAGAGCAACACTGAAGATTCATGAAGTAAATGCAGTGAGGGACCAGGCAATCCTGGGCTTGAAACTCAGATCAGTCAAGAAGTGAATGGATTGACATTTTCTCTCTCTCATCCACACTGATTTTATGAGAGGGCAACCCCCATATATAGCATTCTAAACATCTTGAAGGAACAGTGGGATACATAGTTGATATTAAAGATGACAATGATTACATTACTACTGCTGATACTGCTAAAAGAAACAGCAGAAATAACAACAGCTATGTTCTGGAGACACAGAAGCATTTCCATCTGTGCGATTATCACCCGTACTATCATTCCATGCCAAATGTTTGGATAATACAAAAGAGGGATTCATTTTTCAAAAAGAAAACATTTGACTTCCACTTAGAAATATCTGCTTCTCTAGAAATCATAGAATCATAGAGGTGGAAGAACCACAAGGACCATCCAGTCCCACCCCCAGCTGTACAGGAATACACAGTGAAAGCACTCCTGACAGATGGCCATGCAGCCTCGGTTTAAAACTTCTAAAGGAGGAAACTCCACTGCATTGCACAGCTTATTCCCCTGTTGAACAGCTTTTAATGTCAGGAAGTTCTTACTTTAATGTTAAGATGGAATACCTTTTTCTGTAGCTTGAATCCATTGAACTGTGTCCTAGGCCCTATTCAGACAGTAAAAATAATCCAGGATGAATCCAGGTTGAACCTCTGTTTTTACATGCATCCTGAATGCATCCAATTAAGCTTGCAGGGGGCTGCCAAAAAACCCACTTGACATGGGATAATTGATACCGGGGGTTTTCCCCTGAGGTTTTTTTTTTTTTTAAATGCAATAACCAATGCGAATAGACCCAGGGTAATTTGGGATTAAACTCTGCATGCCCTGAATGCATTTTGAGTACATTCGTATTGTTGATTCCATGTTTATTCAAGTGCTGGCACATGTGAACAACCGAACTCCCAGAGATGTGTATGGATGCAGTTCCATAGTGTGAATAAAAACCCCGGAATGCAAGAGTGAAGTCATTTGCATCTTTCCACTGAAAATAAAAAACAAATCTGAATGACCCCCTAGTCTCTGGAGCAGCAGAAAGAGAGCAATGGATTCAAACTACAGGAAAAGAGATTCCACCTTAACATTAGTGTTTAACACAATAACGCCTTGTGAAGTCTTTATCTGACTCTTCCATTTTGTATAACTTCTACTGAGGTATTTTCAATGCTTTAATAATTAATAATAAACATTCAAAGACATACGATGTGTTATCTATAGGGCATGCAGTGTATTTACATGAATAATAAACCCCCAGTAAATTAGGTTTTTCAAATTTCCAGCTCATAAAAATGGATATCTCTTCTATACATGCAGCTCTCATGAAATATTCATTAGAGCTCCACTGGCATTCCATAAACAGCTGTATCCCTGTGACTTCCATTGCTCACTTCAGACTTATCCTGATGGGACGCACTTTACCATTGAGAGAACCTCTAGAACAGGGGTAGGCAACCTTTCCCCTTTAACGGTCGAGGGACTTCAGCTCCCAGAAGCCTCAGCCATGTTGGCCAATAGTCCCATGTTGGCCAATAGCTCCTGGGATTCTGGGAGCTGAAGTCCCTCGGCCCTTAAAGGGGAAAGGTTGCCTACCCCTGCTCTAGAAGGTACAAAAACCATACAAGCTGTATAACAATTTCTTCTGTTTTGCCATTTTAACAATAATGTGGAGAATACACTGTATTATAAGCCAAGCAGCATTTCCAATGGTAACATAAACCAATAATAACAACAAAAAGTTATTGGAAATATATACGTGTCTATGGACAGTATCACACCTGTCTTCTGTCCTGCCATAATCATGCCAGTTTAAAAATGGAAGCATAATGGTTTGGCATCATTTATTATCACAATTTTCCTCACAATAGGGCTTTGGTACTGCTTTGGTGATCCATGGTTGTGCTTTCTGTTTTCTTCACTGCTGCCCTAAGCCACCTTCTGACCTCAGTATACCCAACCCTGCACATGTATACCTTTTGCTAAAATGTTATTTTATTTTTACTGCGATTGCAAAATTGCTGCAATATTATAAAAGAAAAGGAATAGAAAATAAAAGGAAAACAGCCTGCTTAGGAATAATGGGTGGGAGAGGGTAGAGAAGCAGAATCATGCCCACTCACATCATGTGACTGCCATTGCATTTGTAAGAAATTTGGGTAAGCAAGCTAGAGGCATCATAATTAACACTTCATACATTGCTGTTGGAATTTTGGGTACACTGCTGAAGAACCTTATCTTTGGTGAAAAGAAAACCACCCACGGTACTCTGTTCTGCTGTCTGCTAACATTTTATTTTCATCAGTTGTGAACTGTTGTTGCTAATATTTCATTTTCAACAATTGTGAAGGATTCTCTTCTCCTGTTTGCTACAATTTTACAGCGCACCTGCACCATACACAGGCTTGCCATACACGGACTCAAGGTCACACGGATGGTGAACCCTGGTAGAGTGAATGGGGTGTGTGCCTGCAGTGTGCACACTATGCTGCACTCAGGAGTGCACACCCATGAAAACAAATGGGACTTGAGGTCATGCATTATTTGCCTTTGGGGGGATTTCCAGAATGGATCCCCCAAATACAGGAAGGACGCACTGTACTTTCAATATTGTGAAGGATTCCCCCGCTAATACGTGTGTCACTGCAACAATTGAATTGGCTGTAATTTCATTTTTGGATATACATTTTATGATTAATTACTGTATATTACAAATTCAATGATACAGCTGTGTTAGTCTGTAGAATCAGTATGTAGACAGATCTTGTAGTACCTTTGAGACTAACTGAAAGAAAGAAGTTGGCAGACTGAGGTCTATGAAAGCTCATGCTGCCAACTTCTTTCTTTCAGTTAGTCTCAAAGGTGCTACAAGTTCTCTCTACATACTGTATATAACAAAGTTGTTTTTATCTAAACTATGGGAACAAGTTCATGTATATTGAACCAAGTGGGGTTATGTATTTTATGTATTTTATTATATGTACATATAAAAAGATATATACAGTTGAATTAGGTGATTTTTATTTACATGATATACCTGTAATTGGGGGTAATTGATGAGTTTTATCCATCAATGAGAAGGAGTGCTCCAGGGACAGATGGAATGCAAACCAGGTACAGGACAATATGGCATTGTGCAGTATGTCATAGCCAAAGAGCCCACTATCCCATGGAAATAGTGCTTTACCAGCCTCATGTGATAAAGTCCTATGCATGTATCTCACATTTATCCCCATATGGGATCCAAGAAAGGACATCATTTGAGTTAAAGCAATCGATAATACACAGTTTATTTTAAAAACATATTAGAGCATAATTGAAAATTCTATCTTTCTATGCATCTATGTATTATGTGAAATGGAACTTTGAAGATGGACTGTTAATCATGATGGAATCTCTTTAATGCATCTTGAAGAAAATGTCAGGAAGATAGCCAAAGTAGGAAGTAAAGGGGCTGTTCTAGTCCTTAGAAGTGTCTGAAATGGTTCTTTAAATCCTCCTATGTTTTCTTGCATGGCTGTCAAGGTGATGAAAGAGGAGCAGTTCTAAGACCACCATAGCAGCATGGAGAAAGTTTTCTTCAGATATAATAGTCTGTACAAAGCATAAGATTGTGAAAGAAAATGTCTACCACTGTTGCTCAACAAAGATTGAGCAATACTTTGCTGATTTCTTATTCAGCTCCTTAGCAAGTGCCATGAATTATGGTAGTCCTCACACCTGAGACAGCAGCATTCCATCCATTTGCAAAAATGCCAGTGATGACAGAAAATGAATGAAAATTTATTTGCTTTATCAAATCCTAACTTATGATACTTCTCTAATATACTGACTCCTGTTTAATAACTAGGATTTTGGGGAGATTTTGGCAGAACAGTGTGGACGTATGGTAAAAGACAGGTCAAAAATAAAATCTAAGTACCAGGATGGCATTTGCCCAGTGCTATGGGTACATAGTAAAGAATCTGGTGCTACTTATTTGTTGGAGAGTATAGAAGACAGACTATAGTTCCCAAAGAGAAGATACAAAACTATTGGGCTGTGTTGTATGACAGTCATTTTAAAAGTTTAAATTGGCACTTTGCTTCTCAATAAAGGATGGTTGTTTTTTTAATTGCTATAGTACCTTCTGAAAATATGCCACTTATCAAGTCCTGTACAAATGCAATCATGCTACCTGTCCACAGTGTTTTATCAATGAGAAACCAGCACCTTCCTCTCCTGAAGCCAATCCTCCAACGCTCATTTAATTACAGCTCAGAAGTTCCTCACCATCAACATTATCCATATTTAAGCTAATTGTAATTTCTCATAATAAATTACCTAAAACTGTGGTTAAAAATAAACTGCTCATGTGTTTACAATAGTAAGTGAGTAACTTCCCCAAGGTATGCTCCCATGATACAGGGTTGCATATGTGAGTAAAACTTGTTTACTCATACAATCTTCAACAACCTTGCTTTAGAATCCTCCTGGTCTGAATGTGGTGTGTAGCTACACAAGAAATGGCCTTTTTAGAAGTAGCAGTGATATTATGGAATCTTTATTGCTCCTAGAGTTCAAAAAAGGCAAGTTAAGACCCTATTTAGAAGAAACTGTGGAGAACAGCAATTAATTGCATATCTTTAAATTATCCCAGTTTGGCAGAGACAGTCCCAATTAATCCTCTGTCATCCCACTTTTTCATCTGATTTTAAAATGTTCCCGTTTCTCTTCATCCTCACACTTTCCCTCTTTCTCCATAGTTTATTTCAATTGTTGAAAATTGAGTTCAAACTGCAAAAAGTAGTTTGCACTCTCATAACTCAGCATGGTGAAGAGGAGGCAGCAAAATCTTGCTCTCTCCAGTAGGCTCAGGCAAAAGCAAACTGTTGTAGCCTCTCCTGGATTGTCTATTCTTGTTCATTAATAACTTTATCTTGATCACACTCTAAAATTGCTTGTCCACATGGGCCACTGTATTCAGCTGTGAATTTTAGAGGGTATGTAATTGTTACATCTATGTATTTAGACTGCTTCATTTTTTTTTATTGCTGTATACTGTGGATGTACTATGTCATATGTTATGTTTTTATATTGACAGACAGAATCATGTAATGTTAGACTATGACTGCAGAAACCAAGATTCAAATATCCAATCAGTCAAAAAGTGACCAGGTGATCTTGGACCAGCTGTTCTATCTCACCCTAGCTTATTTCACAGTGTTTTGTAAGGATAAAAATGGAGTGGAGTGTTAATGCATACCACCATGAACAGGACAAAAAAGCTAAAGGCATCATATACAGTTGGCCCTCCATATCCACGGATTCTTTATCCAATGACTCAACCATCCATGACTTGAAAATAATGATAAAAAATATAAATGCCAAAAAGCAAATCTTGATTTGGCCATTTTATATAAAGGACACCATTTTATTCCCAAATTGTATTTAATGAAACTTGAACATCCACAGGTTTTGTTATCCATGGAGGGTCCTGGAGCCAAACCCCAGAGGATACCAAGGTCCTACTGTATATACAGATATTGTCATATAAGCAAGGGTGTCATTATGCAATCTGGACTGGGCTTCACTCAACAAGATAGCACTAAATTTGTGGGAAAAACCTCTGCAATGAAACCGATTATCTTGATCCATTTCAAACCGGCTTTAGGACGGGATTTGGAGTTGAGACTGCCTTGGTTGCTCTGACCGATGACCTCCGCTTGAGCACCGACAGGGGTAGTGTGACCCTGCTGGTGCTCTTGGACCTCTCAGCGGCCTTTGACACTATAGATCATGCCATCCTCTTGGATCGGCTGAGAGAGTTAGGAATTGGAGGCACTGCTTTGCGGTGGTTCCATTCCTTCCTCTCTGGCAGATCCCAGAGGGTGAGACTCGGGGACAGTTGTTCTTCCAAAATAGAACTTAATTGTGGTGTCCCACAGGGCGCCATCCTGTCTCCGATGTTATTCAACATTTATATGAAGCCGCTGGGAGAGATCATTCAGAGGCATGGAGCGCGGTGTCTTCAGTACGCTGATGACACCCAGATTTATTTCTCCATGACCAGATCATCGTCTCAGACCTCTGATGGAGTCTCTCCTCTCAATGACTGTCTTAGAGCGGTAATGGATTGGATGAGGAAAAATAAATTGAAGCTGAATCCAGACAAAACGGAGGTGCTCACGGTTACAGGTCCAAATCTGGGCCCGGGATTACAGCCCCCAGTCCTGGACGGGGTCACACTCCCCTCCAAGGACTGTGTGCGCAGTCTGGGGGTACTCCTTGACTCGTCGCTTCATATGACTAGTCAGGTGAGTGCGACAGTCAAGAGTGCCTGCTATCAGCTTCGGCTGATACGCCAGCTGCGCCCATTCCTGGATAGGAAAGACCTGGAAACCGTTGTGCACGCACTGGTAACCTCACGCTTAGATTACTGCAACGCACTCTACATGGGGCTACCCTTGTGCCTAACTCGGAAACTTCAGTTAGTACAAAATATGGCAGCCAGGTTAATTACCGGTACATCTAGGAGGAAGCATATTACACCTGTGCTCAAATCCCTCCACTGGCTGCCAATTAGTTTCTGGGCGCAGTACAAGGTGTTGGTTTTGACCTTTAAAGCCCTACATGGCTTGGGTCCAACTTATCTTAGGGACCGCCTCTCCCCATATGAGCCCCCCCGTGCCCTTCGGTCAGCCGGGAAGAACTTACTCCATCAACCAAAAGCCAAGCTGAATCAGACCTCGCAGAGAGCATTTTCGTTGACTGCCCCCAAACTATGGAATGGCCTGCCGGATGAGATCCGTCTTATTACAACACTCGTGGCTTTTAAGAAAGCAGTTAAGACGGATCTCTTCCGGCAGGCATTCCCAGATTGATCCTCTTGAGGAATGAATATTGAATCCTCTCCCCAGACTCTCTGTTGTGTTGTCACTATTATTTTATCACTCTGTTTTTATTGACCTTGTTTTAATTTTTTCTGGTTTAATTCGGTCTTAAGGGGTGGGAGGGATGGGTGGAGGGATCGGGATACTTAAATGTATTTTAATTATTGTATTTTAATTGTTGTGAGCCGCCCCGATTGCTATGCAGAGGGGCGGGATAAAAATAAAATTTATTATTATTATTATTATGCAATCACCCCTATACTCACACTATATATTTTTCACATGTACACTATTGCATTCTAGGTGTGCCACTCAGAACCAGCACCTAGGCATCTGAGAACATCTTATGTGGAATTGAACAAAGTTACAATTTTTTACTTAAAAGACCTGACCATCTGGAGTTTTACTGAGTTACCTAAACTGGCTTATATTCCAGTAATGTAAATAGCTGTGGAGCCAAGGCTTTAACATACAAGGACTAGAATTATGAAGCTCTGAAGATGGGAATGTAGACCACACAAGACTGTACCTTGGGGCACTCAAATTAAATTAAACGATGATATCCTGTCTGCTCAGAATACCTGCATGACTAGTAGTGTAATACAAATCTTTTCTTTATCCAAAACTCAGCTTTATGAGGGAGCCTTAGGCCTATACTGTTGATAAAAAACAGTCGGTGAAGCATATATGGAAAAAAAAATTAACTGCTTGATATGCAAAACTTATTAGCTCCTAAAACAGATGGACATTCACATTTGCAAAACCAACAAATCTAAACCACTCCAAAATGGCTTTCCTTAATCAGGTTAAAGGATCTTAATGTCTGGGGCTAAACAACAAACAAAAACACTATAATAATTACACTATAATTTATGTTTTGCTAGCCTTAAAATCCATCTCTGTTTGCTTATCTCTGTTTACTAATGCCTGTTTATTGTAATCATAATTTTAAATTTGTAAGATAGTTTTAATCCAGTGAAATAAGCGTATGACCCTGAGGGCTATGAGAGATTTACTATAGCACAGAAATCTGCTAATTTGGCTCTTAGTATCCCTATTAGTTTAGCTACTCTGTATCAAAATGAATCCAGCTTATGAATGCTGTATATTCTGCCAATCAGTTCAGCAGCAATTGGCAGGAATAGAACCACTGTAGAATTAGGCTATGAAATTCTCAGAGCAGGAATCACATTCGTACTCCTTGTTTCCTCTCTCACCTTCTGCATCCTTGAGATCTAGAGAATGGCCTAATACCCCTAGTTAAAATGAGCATTCTTTATTCCAGGACATTAGAACTCCATGTAAAATAATGTTTATCTTATCGTGATGGCCCACACCCCCACAAAATACAACACCTAAAGGCAGTATGTTATAGAAACCACAGGGGTATGTATGTTTGTGTCTACGTGTACAGAAAACACAAGCTATGTATCCTTGTTTCTCTGCACACACACACAAGCAGCTACCTTCACTGTAATGAAACCAAGAGGCAGCAGGCAGATTTTCTTCACTCCATATCTAGGGGCCCTTTTGCACTATACAATTATAGCACTGCAATTCTACTTTAACTGCTATGGCTTTACCTGTAGTTTGGTGAGGCACTGGAGCCTTCTGGTTGAAAATTTAGACTGCTCCTCCCTAAATTACCAATCCCAGGAGTCCATAGGATGGAATCATGGCAGTTAAGGTGATAATATAGCAATGCAATTGTGTAGTGTGAAAGGGCCAAAGGGCCATGCTATTCTATTAGCATTGTATTCCTACTAGGGGTGTGTGAGGAAGAGGAATATCATTGTCTTGGCTTACACTTCTCAGGCTTTCCATGGGCCATGGTGTTGAAACAAACTGTGTTCTAAAATCCTGATGTTGATGGACAGGAGTGGCCATGCTCTCCAATGCATATTTTAAAAGTGCATATAAAAATATGCAAACATGGGCAAAACATTTTAATCAATGGAGGGGGAGAGGTGTTTGTGTAATATGTGCATTTTTTTTTTAAACAAATGTATATGGAATGTGCTCGCTAAAAAAGCAATGAACAAATCTGGTAGCTAGATTTCTCCTTGGGAGAAAGAAGAAATAACAACTAGGAAATTGAGCATGGACCAGATGTGGATGGGAGAAAGGGAGGCTATGGAGCTGGTTTTTATATCTGTCCATATGTATCTGTGGAGAGACACTGGCAAAATGGAATGTTCAGAGCAGCCATTCAGAGTCAGGCTGGCAAAAAGGTGGGGGCCTGCCTGGTTAGTGGCTATAAAAAGGAGGAGTTGCTAAGCAGAAGGAGTATGTCAAGAACTGCTAGGAGTGCATTTAGAAGTAGATATGTGCCTTAATGGGATTCAGACTCCCATGTAAGGTAGAAAGATTTAAAATGGACAAAAGAAGTCCAGTGACTGTATCATGGAACTGCCAAGAGTGCAGTTAGAACTGTTAGGAGTGCAGTTGGAAATAAGGTTTCAGCTTGAATGGGATTCAGACACCCATATCTGGATGAAAGAGTTTAGATTAGAAGGATAAAAGAAGTCCTGTGCAATTAGTTTAAAGGAATGTGTTCTTTGAGTAGTGGGGAGCCAATAAAGTGAAGGCTCATATCCACTTTATTCTGTGGAATTGTAATTTAGGAATAAAGCTAGAGTTTCATAGGATTTATGCTCCTACTGAATAAGCTTTAGTGGAAGGTGTGTGTGAAGAACTAAAACACAGCTGAAGTGTAACTGAAGTCATTGAGTGAACTGAAACAAAGTCAATTTTTAACAAGCAGTGTACACATTGTAACCACAAGCTTTGAGAAATAACCATCAAAAGAGATAACCATCATAGGTTCTTTCTGTAAATAAAAGTAATTTTCTTCTTGTTCGCAAAGGAGTGGCTTGAAGTGATGTGTAAGTAACAACATCAGAAACACACTACCAAGTATATTAAAACACCTTATAGTAAAGAAGCTTAAGTAAGTAGGAGGTCCAAGAGTTAGGGAAATAGTTGTGAGGGAAGAAAAGACTCAAACTATTTAGGATAAGACAGGGGAGGAATCTTGTGTAACCTGTTCTCCACAGTATCTATTTGTGATAACACTTTGGAGTTGTTGTAGGTAAAAGCAATACTATCATGGGGTAAGTTTGGTATCCTATCCTCTCTCCAAGGGTCTCAGGGCAATAATTTTTCCCATTTTCTTTTCAGTTCAGGAAACTGTTTTGAATATTTAGCTTACATTCCCTGACCCCCACTTGACTCTCATCTGGATTTTTTGCCAACTTTCAGTGAATCTGGTCTGTTGCTGTTGTTCACTGATTGCTTCCTGCGATACAACTGGAACGACCTGACTCTCATCCATCTCAAAAAATTCTCTACTTGCTGTAGATCCTTTACTAAGCCTGAAGTCTTCATTTCACCCTTTAGTGATGTAATTTCCATTGAATTTTTTCTGACAGGAAGCAACTAGTAATTTTAATAATTTTCTTCACACTGTGAGAAAATCTTCAAAGACCATGAAGCTTTCAAAGCCTATTTGAAATTCAGGATTTATTCTGAACAAAATTCACGTGTGCTTGTTTTGTGCAGGAAACAGTTTTGCTGAACAGAAAATATTTGTACACAGAATTATTATCTGTGATGCAGAAAATGCTGAGCCAAACAATGTTGCTCTCTATGCAAATCAATCACATGAAAATTTTGTGAACAACAAATTTCCCATTATGCATTCTTGATACATGAAACAACATTTTATGCACGGAAAATATTTTTATGCACAGAAAATGCTGTTTTAATGTGTGTGTGTGTGGTGGGGGGAACCCACCTCTGAATTTTGTGCAGAATAAGTCCCAAATGGCAAAGATTTTCATCAGTCCAGGATTCTTCTTGTCAGGGTTTCATGACATGTGAAAAACATGTTTTTAGACCATTTGGGGAATATTTTCAAATATTCTTTCCATCCTTAGTCCTGTGCAGCAGAGGCTTCATGTTTCATGTTAGAACTGAGAAAGTACAGACACTGGGCCATGTGTGTTACATACTGTGATGTGTGTGCCTTCACATGTCCTACTCTTGCAAAATAAGCTTTCAGTCAATTAGCTGGGGTAAACCTATTCAGGATTAGACAACTCAAAACAGAACAAGAGACGAGGTCAGGACAAAAACAGACAGCTAAAAAGACAAAGCAGAGGGCAAGTACAAATAGATATGTGGCCAAGGGCATAACAGAACTCTAAAATAGGAAGACACACAGCAGACAACTTCAAAAATTAAGAGGGTCCGAAGCTGTATTACACATGTTAGAGGTACATGGAATGTGAGAAACATGAATCAAGGAAAACTAGAAATAATAAAAAATGGAGATGAAACAGTGAGTGAGCTAAAATTACAGTACATTATATCCTTTGACTGATTTTGCTATGTCTTATAGCAAAATAGCATTAATAGTGAGGAAAGACATAGCAAAATCAGTCAAAGGATATAGCATACAGTCCAACTAAATCATGTCAATAAGGCTTCAGGCAAAGCCAATAAACATCGCCATAATCCAAGTATATGTGCCAACCAGAGGAAGAAGAAATTGAGAACTTTTATGATGGATTCTAGGAAGCAAAGCAAAGCAAAGCAGCTTCATTTATATACCACTTCATACTGCGCTATGGGGTGTCTAAGTGGTTTACAACTGTAAGCTCATTGCCCCCTAACAGTTGGGTACTCATTTTAGCAACCTCGGAAGGATGCAGGCCTGAGTCTAGCCTGAGACCTGGCTAGTATTGAACTCACAACCTTGTGGTCTATGAGTGAGTTGCTGCAGTACAGGCATTTAACCACTGTGCCACCAGGGCTCCTTGGTGACAACACACCAAAACAGGACTGTTTGGTAATCATAAATTAATGGAATGCCAAAGTAGGAAGCAAAGTAGAATAAGAGGCTCGGGTGCTGCATGACGGAATGAGCTCCTGTTACTAGTCCCAGCTTCTGCCAACTTAGCAGTTCGAAAGCATGCAAATGCAAGTAGATCAATAGGTACCACTTCACTGGAAAAGTAAACAGTGTTTTGTACAATTATGCTTGCCACGTGATCACATAATAGTCTCTGACAACACTGGCTCTTCAGCTTAGTAACAGAGATGAGCGCTGCCCCCTATGATCAGACACAATTTGATAACCTTGCCAATGGGGAATACCTTTCTTTACCTTTTACAAGAAATTAAGCATGGGAGTGACTGTTAGTGCTTTACATTGCCAACAATTTATTCATCGCAAATACCTTCTTCGTACAACCAGATAGGAAATTGTACATAGACATCACCAGAGGGTCAACACAAAAATCAAATAGAAGATATAATAGGCAACAGAAGATGGAGAAGCTCCATTCCTGCAGCTAAAACAAGGCCAGGTGGGAACTGCAGCATAGACCACAAAACACTAATATCCCAAATGAGAATAAATCTGAAGAACACCAAATCAATCATCATGCCAAAATATCATCTGAAGAACAGTCCAACAGAAAGAAAGTGTGAGAAACAGATTTGAACTGTTAAGGTTAGCTGACTGAGAACTGGAAGAACTACGAGCAGAAGCTAGGGACATACCGGTAGTCAAAAAATGCAGAAAGATATTATCTGTGGCCAAAAGATGAGAAGGAAAAGAAAAGGGAGACAGGAACAAAAATAGATGTCTAATGATTAGTGCACATGGGTAAAGAGAATTACTACATCAATCAATGCAGAGAAATAGAAGTCGACAACAAAAAAAGGAAGAACAGGAGACGTCTTCCACAAGATCTGGGAATACAAAGAGACATTTAAACCAAGGGTGGTGATGCGCTATGATCAGAAGAACATAATACACAACCGTGATGAATTTTTTTTTTAAAAAAATATGGAAACAATACACAGAAGAGCTATATAAAAATGTGAACAGATGAATGACACTTGGTAAGAAGAAACTTATGAAGATTAGTCCTAAATTTTGGAAAGCAAAGTGAAAGCTGCACTCAAAGAAATTGGAAAGAATAAATCACCAGGAACAGTTGACATACCACTGGAACTGCTACAATCTATAGTCACAGAATCATTTACAATTCTAACTGAAATATGTCAACAAATATAGAAAACAAAGCAGTGACTTACACATTGGAAGTGATCAGTATACATACCGATCCACAAAAAGGAGGCACAAACGACTGCAGTAACTACAGGACCACTGTACTAATTTCCCATGCAAGTAAAATCATACTCAAAATTCTGCAACCAAGACTCCTACCATATATGAGAGTGAAATCTCAGAGGTGCAGGCAGAATTCAGGAAAGGAAGGGACACTAGAGATCACATCACAAACATATGGTGGATAATGGAATACACCAGGGAATTCCAGAAGAAAAATTATATGTGCTTTATTTTCTACAGCAAATCCTTTAACTGCTACGGAATGATCTCACAGAAGTTGGTGTGCCGCTACATTTGATTGTCCTGATGTGTAACCTGTACTTGGGATAAAAGGCTGAAGTCAGAATGGAATATGGATAAAAAGAATGGTTACCAATCAGCAAAGTGGTCAAAAGGCTATACTATCACCCTATTTATTCAACATGTATGCAGCAAACATCATACAAAGAACAGGCTTAGTTTCAGAAAAAGGAGGGGTGAAGATCAGAGGAAGGAACATTGATAACCTAAGATACGCAGATGACACAATACTACTAGCAGAAACTAACAAAGACCTTGAACCCACTAAAGATGGTCAAGGAGGAAAATGCAAAGACAGGCTTATTGCTAAACATTAAGAAAAAGAAAATAATGACCATGGAAGATCTACAAAGAATTCATTCTAGATAGCCAGAAAATTGAAATAGTCAAAGAGTTCCCATAGCTAGGATCAAATATTTATCAGAATGGAGACTGAAGTCAAGAAATTTGAAGATGAATAGAATTGGGAAGAGAACTGAACAAGATCCTAAAGTATAAATATATAACTCTGAAGTGAGCGTTGTCCCAATCATTGTATTCCCCATCACCATGTATAGATGTGAGAACTGAACAGTGAAGAAAGCTGATAGAAAGAAAATCAATTCATTTGAGCTGTGGTGCTGGAAAAGAGTGATGAGGATACCATGGTCAGTCAACAAGACAAACAAATGGGTTCTAGGAAAAATCAAACTCAAACTCTCCCTGCAAACCAAGATCACTAAACTGAGGCTGTCGTATTTTGGCCACATCATGATGAGGCATGACTCATGAGAAAAGACAATAATGTTAGGAAAGGTAGAAGGCAGTAGAAAGAAAGAAAGACCACTTGTCAATGGTTAGAATCAATCAGGGAGGCCATGGCCTTAGCCTGAAGGACCTAAGCAGAGTAATGGAGGACAAGAGATCTTAGAGTTGTCTCATCCACAGGGTTGCCATGAGTGGAGCTCGACTCAAGGACAGTTAACAACAACAACAATCTATTCAGAGGAAGCAATGGAAAATATGCTCTGAATAAATCTTGTCAAACCTACTCCTGCCAATAAAGTCAACATAAGTCAGAGACTACTTGAAGGCACATAAAAGAAAAAAGAAAAAGCTAAATAGTGGAACCATGTTTGTATCAGGATAAAAAAAAATCCAGAACACTTCTTAATTCAGTACTCCATTAACACATATTTGCAGAGTAACTTGCATCCAAATACATGTTTTTTCTTAGCCTCTAACAAAAGGCAATTGAAGGAGAATACTACATAGTTCTGAAAATGTCAACTTAATGAAAGGTATCAGAACACTTTGAAGTTAACTTGAATTTTTTCAGGTTAATTGTATAAACTGAATATATTAAATCTTTTTTTTTTTTTTAAAGGATTGGATCTATATAGTTTCTAAAAGAAACCTCACCGACAATTTCTTTTGGATTTGTTATGCCTGTTCTAGAAAAGTTATGCTATTTTGAAATTGAATATAGAGATCCTGTATGGAAGGTTTTGGAAAGAGCAAATGCATTGGCAAATCAGAAAAACAAGTAATAAGTATGATCCGAAGTGGGGAATCCCATTGTTTCTTAGAGATCTGCTACAGGGATGAAAGCCATTTTGGCCAGCCAGGTGGGGGACAAAGGCTTTCCCTTTATCTGTGGCAGGTAGTTTGGGGGAGGGGGAGAAAGGAAGAGTTCAGTGATCACCCATGGCACCCTTATGCCTCTGGAACTGCCCCCCACAGGTTGGGCAATTGGGGGAGGGTAAGGAAGAAGGCTGTCTTTGAAACTGGCCTCACAAGAAGTCATGCAGCTTGGGGGTTAGATCCTCAAGTAGGTCTTCCAGCAGTTGGCCAGCTGGGGAGCAACCCAGTTTTTGGATCCTCCTCAGGTCACAGGTGTTTTATCCAAGGGAAGATATGGAGGAAGTCTAGGAATACGAACTGCCTCAGCTCAGCTCCTCATTAGATTACTCTCCCATTTTTGTTGCATTTTTCAAGAAACAAGTTTATATAGGTAGCAGTTTTTAAAAAGTTGCCATATTTATCCAAGTTCTCTGTGTGGTCTGGTTATTTCATGGATTGGTCATGAAACAAGGAATAGGACCATTGTACATTTTAAAAGATACAGTCAGAAGAATGTTCTAGAGTTTGCATGTAACATTTCACAGATGGGATACTTCAAATAACAGCTTTCCCTAACTTTGGAAAGTCATACATCTAACCAATTTTCTAAAGGCATAGTTGTTTTCTCAAATACTGGAATGAAGTTATTAATTACCACTCTATCATTTCTTGACTGTGCTTCTTTACACTACAGGTAAGGTTGGAGGTGCTACTAATTCATTACAAATAAACAAATACAAACACTCCATCTATTTGCATAAAAAAGCATTTGTTAGAATTAGATTACAACTATTTGGATAGAAATACAATATATCTCATCTTAGACAAGAAAAGTGTCTTGTTATTGGTTCTGCTGGGTCTCTCAATGGTTTTTGATACCATCTACCAGAGTATCCTTTTGGTTTTCCTCTCTAGAATGAGACCTGAGGTCACTGTTCTACAGTGTTTCCAGATCTCTTAGAGGGCTGGACTCAGAAGATGGGACTGAGGATGCCCATTTGACACCCTCACTTATGGGCTGCCTTGGGGCTAGGTGCTGTCTCCCATCCTGTTTAATATGTACATGAAGCTTCTGGGAGAGGTAATCTAAAGGTTTAAGGTTTGGTGTCAACAGTGTACAACTCTGTTCCTCTTTTCCACCTACTTCCAAGGAAACTGTCTCTGTACTAAACCAGAGTCTGCTGTGAATAATAGGAGTGGATGAGGGTGAATAAATTGAAACTTAAGGGGGGTGCAGATGGGCAGCTCTAGGCCACCCTGGGAAGTGGAGGATCGGGGCCATGGCCCCCATCCTCCCTTTTGCTGCCCCCAAAAGAGCAGCAAAATGCCGCTCCTTTCAGAGGCAGCAAAAAGGTGCCCTAAGAGTTGGCGCACGGCTCTTTCTCGCCTCTTCCAGCACAACAAGTCAGGACACTGTGCTGGGAGGATGTCCTGATGCCGCGCGCCATGTGTAACGGCACACGGCGTCAGGACATTGTAGGGCTGGGGTTGGGGCAATTGGCGTGTGGCTGCCCCTCCCCATCTCTGCCTCCAGGCCAGCCTTTTGGGCCAGTCTACAGAAGCCCTTAATCCAGACAATATAGTGTTCCTGGTCAGTTGTAAGACAAATCAGGGAGTAGCAATTCAGCCTGAGCTGGATGGGGTCACACTCCTCCTGAAATCTCAGTTTTGCAACTTGGACTCAGATCTGAACCTGGATGCCCAGGTTTCTGTAATGCCCAGGAGTGCCTTTGCACAGTTAAAATTAGTGCACCAGATCTGGCCATTCCTTGAAATGCCATATTTGGAGACAGTGGCATATGCTTTGATTACATTCCAATTACCCTAAAGCACTCTACATGTGTCTGCTTTTGGAAACTGTTCAGAAACATCAGTGGGTTCACAATTCTGTGGCTAAGCTCCTGACTGGAGCTGGTTAAAGGGATCATGCACCCCTACCCCCACTGAAACAGATTCATTTCATTGAGTTATTGGTCCATGTTTGTTGGTCAACCCCACCCAAACTTGCTGCTGATTACTATATAATATAACCAATGTAACTACAAGGTATAGTTGACAGCACTTTTATAAAAGCAACAACAAAGCATATATAATAGAAGCCAAATTTTAAAACCCAAAAAACCAAAACTGACCTGTTTAGGTGATAGTAGAAAAGAACCCTTCTCCTCCAATGGTGCACAATCAGACATGTGGTAAGTACTCTATCATTTGTTTTCATCCTACTGCAAGCAATGCAAAAAGCTAACAAATTCCTTTTCAATTATTGCAGATCAATGCCTTCTAAGTGCCTTCCTACTATCTGAATGCTGCCTCTTACATTATTCTTTGTCTTGTTCATGATGGTATACTCAGAACATAATCACTTCCTCCTCCTCCTGTGGGATGTCCAAAATTATCTTCAGAAAACTGAATCTTCCTTAATCCTACCTGAAATTTCACAGTACCTAATTACAGAATTGCAATCAATCATTAAAGCAAAAGAGACACCATTTGTGAATTTCACAGCTAATCTTATTGCAGACTCATATCCTAGCAAGGGGCTTTTTAGTCTATGTGCTTGTCCCATTTCAAACTTAATTAAAGCTAACAATTTGCTTAAAGCCTGTCAAATTAAGGGGGGAAATTTCCCAGGGTAGGAAGAAAAATAACTCTTGGCTTGGGTTCTGCAGAATGTATTTCCTTACTCCTTTGAAAACCTGACAGTAAGAAGTCAGACAGCATCTTCTACCATTGACAGCTGTCAGAAGAGACAGAAAAGGAGAACTCCTAATGCCAGAGTAATAATTTCCATAGTTAACTGTGCAGGCACTGTTCTTGCAGACACTAACAGCCCACTCCTATTATTTTGTTAGCCTAGTTTACACCATCTGGCTCATTCTTCTGCAATTACATAAGAGTTCCTGAAAAGGGCACTTTTCTTTCATGAGCATGTAAGGACATTCATGGAGAGAAGACCTTCCTTGGCCATGAAACCCTGTGGGTCACCATGGGCAAGCCACATGTTCTCAGCCTCAGGGGAATGTAATGGCAGACCTCCTCTGAACAAATCTTGCCAAGAAAACCCCATGATAGGTTTGCCTTAGGGTCGCTATATGTCAGAAGTGACTTAAAAGGAACAAAACAACAACAAAGATCTTCCCCAACCTATTGCCTTTCTGATGTAATGGACAGCAATTTCTATCATTCCCACACAGCACAGTCATGGTGGGGATAATGGGAGCTACACTTTCATCACTGTAGTCCAGCAGTGTATTTCTGGTCAGATACATACATGTCGATACATACATGAAATGACCATACATGTGCACAAACACAAACCAATTCAAGAAGCTTCCAGGAAGTAAATGTTTTGAAGGTCACTGTTAAATCTTAAACCAGGGGTTTTTTGGGGGGGAGGATGGGCAGGTGCTCATTATTCTGGGTGGGAAGCATAATTTTATCATTGCTTTTCCTCATTGTAATGTTTTGTTCTTTTTATTAATGGAGCAAAATAAGGTAAGAAACTGTTCCCCCATACAGAAATCTTTGGTTCTCTCCACACCCTTTGAAAATGTGTTGCATGTGCTCCCCACTAAAACATTTCATTTCTTTCCCCTCTTGTTATGTACATTAAAATTGCATGTGAATATCTGTTAGTCCCAACTCCACTTTTTATCACTATGCTAAGAGCATGCAGTTTTTGGACTTACTGTAATGTTGAGACTACAACAGCGTATCATTAGCTTTTATCCCTTACACCTCAATTTCTAACAGATTTTTTAAAAAACAACATATGTCATAGGCAGTGTTGAACCTTCCGCTCTTCAAACTTCTTCTACATGCAAGTCTATGGTGGATCTCCAACATATCATTTGGCAAAATCAAAATACGGGGAAAGGATGTGAACTGAGTGCTTGTAGAGGTTTATCTATGCCCCTGATTATGTCCACACTCAAGGTCACAGTTCCCAATTATCTGCAGCATGCCAGATCTCTCTGCAGTGTCATTTCATGCTCCTTGGGGATGACTTCAAAACCCCTCAAACCCAGTAATGCCCATGCTAACTGTTCAGGAATTTAGAGAGTGACATTTCAAGTATTCCTACATGAATGCAGTCATCTGGGAATATCAAGGATTGAAACTTGGCCTTTCTGGATGCAAAACACATGCTCTGCTACTGAACTATGACTGGTCCAGTCCCCATATGAAAAAAACAAACTAGCTGGTGTATGGATGGTTAAACATTACATTGTTTTAAGTTAGTTAACAACTTAATTATATTTAAATGTATGTTTTTAACTATATTGTGATCATTTAAATATATAAATCATCCTGAGTTCCAATCTTGAAGAAAAGGCAGGGTATAAATAATGATAATGGCTGGTATTCTGTATTACAGTTACAGATTTGTAACCTAGAGTTATGAATCCATAACTTCTCTGTCTTCAGTAACACTACATAGTCTGATTGAAAATGTCACCCAAAACCACCTAGACAACCTGCAGCCACATCACATGAAGGAGGTCTGTCTAGCTGCCAATCAGGGTGCAAGGAGGAAGGTGTTTCCAACCCTTTTCTACCATGAAGCAATACTGCAATAGGGAATCAGGATGGAGTCCTACTTCTGATTGTCACAGCCTGGACAGCTGGAGGGGACTGGAAATGTCATTTTCTTTTTGCCCTGACTGGCAACTGAATAGACCTTCTTCACCAGTTGTGGCTACTGGCTTTTAAGGTGACATTGGCAGGTTAACTTTACTTAGGGGTTGAACAGACAGCCCCTAAGAGGTGGCGTCCCACTATCCCTTTCCTTGGTGGATTGGGGCTGCAGCAACCACATGCCCAGCCGCAATCCAGTGGTTTGCTGCTCTAAAAAGAGCTGGCAAATGCCGCTCCTTTTTAGAGCGGCAAAAAGTCACCCTTGCCGCTGTGGTGGTGGCTTTTCAGCACTCCTTTGGTGCAGCGTGTGTGAACGCTGAGCCAAGGGAGTGCCCTGATGCCACCTGCCATCTGGTTGGGTGGGTGGTGTGACGATGGCATCAGGGTAGAGTCGGGGTGGTCGGCATGTGATCGCAACGCCCCCACTCCACCCCTAGGATGGCCCTTTTGGCGGGTCTGTTTAGCCCCTTAGTTAAACATTCATAATGAACTAGCTGATGGAAGATATCAATCAGGAAATAGCAGTAATAGTAACAACAACAACAACAACAACAACAACAACAACAACAACAAATCTGATTCAATCCCTCATTGCATGACATTATCAAACACTTTAGGGTTGTAAGCCAATAAGAAACAGAAATTGTGGTATACACAGAGAGCAAGTCATATTGAGGAAAAGAGACTGCTTCAATTATTGTATGTGACTGATGTATACATGAAATTACTTTGAGTGGGACATAGACATTCACCTGTCACTCCAGACTTGTCTTCCAAACTAGGGGGCTGAAAAGGAAATAAGGAAGACAGGCTGACTTTAAGTGTCAAGGAACAACAAAAGGCTGGTGTAGTGGGAGTCTCCCAATTAACTTCTACTATAAATGGTATATCTGCTTGTGGGGTGAGATCAGCTTCCACTAAATGGTTCATATTATAATGAGTTGCAATTTTTAGGTCAGCTTCTTTCAATCCGTCAAGGTATGCATACCACTGGTCTTCCACAAGTTAGTGTGGAGCTTTTTTTCCTTAGTCTCAATGGAGAATCAATAAAAAATGAAGGCACAGTTGTTTTCTGACAGCCTATTACAGTTTAAAAGTACAAGTTCCATTCCCAATGTGATCTGTAAGGGCTTTTATGGCACTTAAGTAAAGCTGTAAGCAGTGTCATGACTAGCGCAGGTGTTCTGCAGATCACTCACTCTAAGTTCCACTCCATGATGCCTCAAAGGAGACAGATTCCGCCCTTTTCCAATCATGCTGACTCTTTCTGGACAGAATCAAGTTATTCTGAATTAGGTGGGTAGGGGCTTTCTGTCATGGCTGAACTGAGATGTCAAAGCTCAAATTGTTGCCTCAAAATAGTGGCAGCTGAGAAAATGCCAAGTGCTGGTCTATGACCCAAGTACTCTTGCTAAACCTCTGAGTAGTTTTGCCCACAATTGGGAGCGTTGTAAACAACTGGGTAGTTTTGCCCACAATTGGGAGCTTTGTAAATAATCCTTATCTGAGAAGCATGGCCTTGAAAGTACAGTAGCATAAGCATGGTCTGAACAAAGTAAACTACGGGGCTATGCAGGGCCTAAGCAGACGGCGCAAAGCGCCGTTTTCAAGGCCAGGAAGGGGAGGGGCAACCTCACGCTGGGCACCCCAACCCCTTCCCGAATACGTATTCGGAGCGCCCATCGCTCCGCACGGCCGGCGCTCCAACGACGCACTTCTGCTGCAGCATTCGCACACGCTGCAGCAGAAGAGGCGCCGAAGGTGTGCCGGAGGCCTTTTGCGGTGCACCTTCAGCATCTTGTGAAAGGGGCACTATTTTAGTGCTCCTTCCTGGGCCTGGGATGCTGCGGCTAGGGGCCGAGGAGTGCGGATACCTCGGCCCCGATCCGCAGCTTCCCGGGGCGACCCCGTGCCGCCCGTCTGCTTCCCCCTGCAGACAGGCAAAAAAGGGTGCTTTCAGGATGACTTGTAGGTGTAGCCTTTAGATGACGCACACCTAAAAGTCTCCAGGAAAGTGCCATCTCACCGTTGTATGCAGAGAAAAGCCGCTACAAAAAGGAGCCGCTTTTTTCTGCTCCTTTGATGCAGATGCTCAGCTTCGCATGCGTATATGTATGCAGTGACACTGATGCACCAGAAAACAGCCGTATAAATGCACTGTCGCACGTGCAGCAGAAATTGACTTGGCGATCCAGAGCATGCACCCTACCATGCAAGCTTTAATTTAAAGCACCCTATGCTTCCAAGTGTATCCTTGCATGATATGTAGGTGTACGACAGATCCTGTGCAGGTGCACAGGGATGCTGAACTTCAGTCACCTTTGTGCACAGAGAGTGACAGATTGTATACTAGCCTATGACAGGTCCTGTGCAGGTGCACAGGGATGTTTTGCTGCACAGATGTGCAAGTGTTGAGAGATGTTCCTGCGCACGTGCACATGCGTTTGAGAAAAAAAAATTAACTAGCCTATGCAGTTGTTCCGTCTCTCTTTGTGGCATCCTTGAGGCTGGCGGTGCGGTTGCTGGGGCTTCAGTACAGCCTGAGAAAAGCTGCATTGACTCCCCCCAGTGCGGCTGCTCTGTCCCCATTTAGGGCAACCTCAGGGCAAGCAGTGAGGTTGCTGCAGCTTAGGGAATTATTGTATGTGACTGATGTATACATGAAATTACTTTGAGTGGGACAACTTCAGGTCACCTTTTCCTGCCCATCTGCATAGCCCCTAAATATTCTGTCTCTTTCCCTATCTGGATCAATAGGTGGATAGACAGACAAGATACCCAATTCAGACATAATGAAAGTGAGTAGACTAAGCATTAGAGAACAGAGAATGCACTAACTTTGGTCCCATAATTTCTGGTTCCATCATCCTCTACATGAAGAGGTGAATCTCCATGGATAGTCCACTGTTACCCTCTGTACCCAGAAGGGAAAGAAAGTAATGAGTTTGAAGGGCTAGCAATCATGGAGTTTGAAGGGCATTCTCTACTCACTTGCTTATTCAGCATATTTTAACAACACCTGAATGAGGATGCTAGCAGGATAAACAGATCTCACCATCTCCCTAAAAGCTTTATTACCCTACTGCAACATAAACCTGCTTTTGCTTTCCCCCACCCTTTGGATCCCATTTTGAGAGAAAGTTGAGATATAAATCCAATCATGATGGGGTGAACTCCTGTCACTAGTCCAAGCTTCTGCCAACCTAGCAGTTCAAAAGCATGCAAATGCAAGTAGATAAATAGGTGCCACTTCAGTGGGAAGGTCAGCAGTGTTCTGTGCAATCATACTGGCCACAGGATCACAGAGTAGTCTCTGACAACGCTGGCTCTTTGGCTTAGTAACGGAGATGAGCACCGTCCCCTACAGCTGGACACAACTTGATAACCTTGTCAACAGGGAATACCTTTACCTTTACCTAAATCCAATCAACCAACTAATCATGCAACCAATCAATCAATAGATTAGATTGTTTTAAAACTAGCAACGAATTATCATGTCCTGCATCCAGAGTCTGGGAATGGCAAGACATAGGAAAGGTTGTTATGTGGAATGAGTGTCTTTCCCTCTTTTTTCTTACAAAGACAGAATGAAATTACATTTAGAAACTAAACTTAGAAGCAAGGACAAAGCCACTCTTTTTGTGTAATGGCTTTCATTTTTCTTGTTACCTTTGAGAAATATTTTTAAGGCCAATTTTAAAGGCATTCTGATAGGATAGTTTCATGTTTTTTTCTCATGTGCTTATCAATCTTCAAGATTTTTTTTCTTTTTAAGAGAAAAGCAATGTAACAGGAGTAATAAAATGAGGTTGGTTTTAAAACATTATTAAATAATGACAACGAATTACTTTTTGAATATAATAACAAATAATAAGTAATCAAAATGATAGGTTTCTTTAAAAAGCAACTTTACAAGCTGTGCCTGTGCCTATATAACAATATATATAAAACAATATCGCCACATTCAGAAGTACTGCTGATATTATAAGAATATACTGCAGACAGTGTCAGGCTTGAATGTTCCCTATTCCTTTTGCTACCTTTCCTTTACACACATGGAGAGATAGTGTGGAGCATCTGGTTATATGTAATGAACAAATTTGTCAAAATCTTTGGTGTCTGCAAACCACAGTAAGTTAACCAGATACAATTAGACCAGGATATGATTATCTCTTGGATCAGATTCTACATGGACCTATATATTCCCAGATTCTAATCTATCAGCAGAGGTATGAACAAAGATAATTGTATCTTGGCATACTATGGGCCTTTGCAGACTGCCAGAAATAGTGCAAATTGAGTCCACTTTAAGGGTTAGGGTTAGTGCTAGGCATCATGGGATTTTTTTTTTCTGATACATTGAGCCTTCTCTGTCAGAGAGCTCTGGTGCCACAATAAAAAACAATTCCCATGATTCCCTAGCACTAACCCTAACCCTTAAAGTGGACTCAATTTGCAATATTTCTGGCAGTCGGCAAAGGCCCTTAGAGTCACCATAAGTCGGAAACAACTTGAAGGCACACAACAACAAAGGAAAAGTGCTGGCTCCTTCTTTATGTTTTTTTAATCAGCAAGTGACTACCTTTTTAATCCAGCAGGCATTTGACTTATAAGAAAAGGGTAAAAGACCAGTGTGCTTCACTGCTTTTTTTCTTTTGATAGTGTTTTATATAGTTCTTTTGATAGTGTTTTATATGGCTTTAATTTTGTTGATAGGTTAATATTCTATTACTCACTACCTTTTCTATGTTTATGTGTTTTTATTTGTAATTTTCTTTATTTTGCAAACCCCCTCAAGTCCCAATTAAGGAAAAAGGTGGGATATAAACAAAGTGATAGATGGATGGATGTTGCCTATCCTTGTCACCTGTCTGGAGGTTTGCTTGTCAGCCTATAACAGTATTGTAAAATAACACATTGTAAAATAACACATCTCCAAGGCAAAGCTCTGAAGTAGGGGAGAAAAAATCCCAGTGAGTAGCACACAACCCTTGAGATGAAGTTAAGAATGAGACAGAAAAGTTTTATACTGAGGAGTAAGCACAAATTTAAAATATAGATCTTTGCTTAGAGTGGTAAACAATGGTGAGTGGGTTGTCAGCAGAAAGTACAGCCTTGGATTGAAGGGTTCGGTGATGTGTTTCCTTAGTAGCCCTTCCAATTACTCCTTGCTCCAGCTGTTACAGAGGCTATTTCTCTCTCCTTCTTGAGGAGGATTTTTAGTCAGTTTGATGGATGCATCTTGTACTGTATCTTTATCCAAATTTTGTACTCTATGTTGTTCAAGAATGTTACATGGAATTCTAAATTCCAACTTAAAAAGTAAAGAATAGGTTCATGCAATATGGCATGTAAATGGTTCTCTTAAAACTGTGACAGCCCAGTTAAAATGGTAACTACCATTATTTACACTATTGATTTTAGTTTGACATTAAAGGGGTAATTCAATCACTATTCTCTTCAGTTGTCAAAGGTTAATAATAGTTGAATTTGGGACCAAAGGAGAGAGGAAAGCATTGCCAGAGGAAATCTGCAAATTGTTTCCTTTTGAAAAAAAGTCAACACACAACAAACAAGTGTATGTGTGCATGATCTTCTTTAGTGATGTACTTCAGCACAGGTGTGGAGGGCAGGGCAAGAAAAAGGAACTAAATGCCTGTGTCATGTCTGCTGATTCACAAGATGCCCCATTAATCATTCTTCTTTGTTCTTTTCTATCAAATATCAGTTCATTGACTCTTCTTGTTGTTAATTGCCTTCAGCACAAGGCAATCCTATGAATAAGAGACCTTCAGTCATCAACAGCCCTGCTCAGATCTTTCAGAATCAGTGGCTCTCTTGATTAAGGGCCTATACAGACTGCCAGAAATAATCCAGCTTGAGGCCACTTTAACTGTTCTGGCTCAGTGCTAAGAAATCATGGGAACTTTAGTTTATTGTGGCACCAGAGCTCTTTGAAAGAGAAGGCTCAATTATAAAAAGTATAGTTCCCATGATTCCCTAGCACAGAGCCAGGACAGTCAAAGTGGCCTCAAGCTGGATTATTTCTTAAATTACTGCATCTGTAATTTAGCGGGGATGCAGACAGGTGGCCCTGGGCCGCCCCAGGAACCGGAGGATCAGGGCCAAGGCTGCCTCCCTTTTGCCGGCCCGGAAAAGAGCGGCAAAATGCAGCTCCTTTCAGGGTCAGCAAAATACCGCCCTAAGAGCCAGTGCACGGCTCTTTAGCGTCCCTTCCTGCGGAGTGCATCAAAATGCTGGCCTGGAAGGATGTCCTGATGCCATGCACCGTGCACCGTCCTTTCAGGGTAGGCAAAATACCGAGAATTTGGTATTTAATTATACAGTGGGCCTTCCTTATCCATGGACTTGCCATCCGTGGATTCTAGCATCCACCAATGGCAAGCCCCCAGTTGTCCTCAATGGCAGTGTGGCCACATGTATACGCTGCCATTAGGGACAGTCCTGGCAGTCCCAATGTCCATAGGGGCCAGCAGTGGAAATGGGTTGGTTGCCTGGAACTGGGTTGGGGTTGGAGACCAGCACCAGTGCCAGGACTGGCATGGCTGGCACCAGACTTCGGGCTCAGCCTCTCCCAGGAAGGCACCAACTCCAGGGCCATCTTCATCTCCCCTCTTCCTCTTTCTTGGCTCACCGCCTAGCACTCCAGGGCTTTTGTGCCTCGTGGGGTCCATCTTCTCTGGCTGCTGGCAGAAGGCAGAGGCATGTGGCAGTCAGGGTGCCCCATCTCTCCCCTTCCATCTCCCCCTTGGCTGCCAGGCTCCTTCTTGGGAAGCTGCGTGAGGCGGGAGCAGGGGCATTATAATAACAGCCAGCACGAAAACCTTTTCTCTTCAGGGGATCAGAGCACCTTCCAAACAAGGTCCCCTCCCACCAAGGAGTGAGTCCCCCCCCCATGGGGTGTGGGTGTGAGTGTGGACAGTCATTCCCACCTGCTTTCTTGGTGCCCAGGCAGACATCTTGGGGGGGGGGAGTATGCCCCCATACAGAGAAGCCTTTTTGTGGAAACCACTGTTACATGTCTGGCCCTCAGGCAGCACCTCCTGCCCTTGCCTTCCTTGGGTTGACCTCATGAGGCCAACACCCCAATGGCAAAGGGAAAGTGGGGATAGGGGGAGGATTAGTCCCTTCAAATGCCTGTCACTGCCTCTGGGAGGGGGCAGAAAGGCAGCCACAGTGGCAGTGCCCCCTCAATCTCTGGTCCTCCTGGCCCCTTGCCTAGCTGCTGACGAGCCCTCCTAACCAGGGAGGGAGGTCCAGGCAGCAGCTCCTGGGGGAGAGGAGGAGGAGAGAGGTTGCCAAGAGGTGGTGGTCTTCAGGTAAGCCCTCATTGTTTGGGGACAACTTACCTGAAGTCTGTTGTCCCTAATAGCGGCACAGAAATTGAGCATCTGTGGATTTTGGTATCAGGGGTGTTGGTGGTGTCTGGAACAGATCCCTGTGGATACTGAAGGCTGACTGTATAACAGCAACCTTGAGGAATTTATCTAGTTTATTCATGGATGCCCTTCCAAGTCCTAGCCTTCATTTGATTTCTTGTGTATACTCTCCTGTTTTAAAATTAATAATTGAGGTAAGGTCCAAAAATGTAACTATTTAAATGTCTTCATTACCTACTTCTATTGTTGTTGTCATCATATGCCTTCCAGTCATTTCAGACTTATGGTAACCCTAAGGTGAACCTATCATGGTCTTCCTCTGAAACTGAGAGTTAAGAGTTATGCAAATCATCCATGGTCATTATTATTGTCTTCTTAATTCAACTGTAACTAGACTTTTGGACTTGCTTCCTTGACTTTCATCAATTCCATTCCAAGTCTTTGCCAATGTTTGCCAGAAATATTGTGTCATCTGCACACCTTAGACTGTTGATGTTATTTGCCCCAATTTCCAGACCTAATCCCCCTTGCCAAATTGAAACCAGTCAATGTTTTCATATTCTCTCCTGACAATGGTCTCTTGTCCAGAGTATAAGTTATGCCACAAGACAATCAAATGTTGTAGCACAGTCATTTCTTTTAGAGTGATCCACAATTCTTCTTGATATACACAATCTAACTCTACTACTGGGGGAAAAAAATCCCTTCCATTCAGTGACTCTACTACATGAAGAAAAATAATTATTGTGTTGTTTCCATATGGAAGATGTCCTTAGAAAAATAAAATAGTTGTACTTATTCCCTAGATATACAGTAGTTCCTCTTACTTTCCATGTATCAAGCAGAAGACTGGTCATCCTGCTCCCAGCATCTCTGAGCACAAGAGCACATACATATCCAAGGTCTCAGTCAGATAGGTCAATACCTGATGTGGCATTCCCATCCACTCATCCTGGTGTAAAGTAGGTTGATCAAAGTGTTGTGAAAGTGGATGTATCTGGAGACAGGAGCACAAAGGAACCTTTTCCAGAGAGGATCCAATCTTAGATGTTCTGAGGTCTGTATAATGTAGAGTGGATCCCCAAAGTTGATTATATAAAATCCAGTGCTTATCTTCAAATCAGAGGGCCTAAATACCGTATAGACACCAGATCCTATCTGATCTTGGATGCTAAGCAGGGTCAGCTCAGGTTAGTACTTGAAGGAGAGACTGTCAATGAATACCAGGTGCTATAGACTACATTTGAGAGGAAGGAACTGGCAAAACCACTTCTGAGTAGTCTTTTACTAAAGGGGGTTGCAGACTGCCAGAAATAGTGCAAATTGAGTCCACTTTTAGAGTTAGGGTTAGTGCTAGGGAATCATGGGAACTGTATTTTGTTGTGGCACCAGAGCTCTCTGACAGAGAAGGCTCAATGTCTCAGAAAAAACAACAACAATTCCCATGATTCCCTAGCACTAACCCTAAAAATGGACTCAATTTGCACTATTTCTGGCAGTCTGCAACCCCCCTAAGAAAACTCTGTGAAATTCATTAGGTCACCATAAGTCAACAAAGAACTTAAAGACACATACACACACATAAAATCATCCACAAATTGCCTTCTTTTCAGAGTTCACAACATACCTATATATCCTGCATAGCTGATATAAATCCTCAACAAAATCAAATGAGTGTGACCTTAGTTATGCTACTGATAAATGCAAACAAATTAGCAACAGCAGAATGTCATTTTAAAATGATTGCCAATCACAACACTGGGGGAGGGAGGGCATTTTCCCAATTCATACAGGGCAGGAACATTTCATCATGGTCATTTCTGCAGGAACTCAATAGTATTTCTATCACTGTACAAAAAGGTGGTATGTAGTATGATTAAACAATATTTCAGCTCTTTAGTTCACACAGAGGTTACCTGCCAGAGGGCATAAAGGTTTGATTAGGTTTACGTCGGACATGAGAAATTTCAAAGGAGAACCATACACCTTCTCTAATATATGAACACAACTACAAATGACTTTTTTTTCTTGTGACCAAGTATGGCAAGCCTTTAGTTTAGCCCTTTTTTTATTACAAATTAAAAAAAAAAGAAAGAAAAGGTATTGCAGGAAAACATCAGTCCCTCAAGTGACCAGGGGGTGCAAAAGTGTATAAGGATTATGCATTAGGTAGCTCTTTCATTTTTATTTGGTTTTAGAAAAGTATAAATAGTGGTAGTATTTGACTAGGCTCAGTATAGATAAATAAAAAAGGAAAATTATTTTAAAGGCTTGAAACTGCTTTATTTCAACAGTCTATCTAACCAGGCTTCCTACATCTAATAATTGGCTCTCCTACAGTATGTGTAAGGAATTCATGAGGTGCAACAAATTCCATTAAAGAAAAGACATATTTAGACAGATTGGTGGAAGCAGTCCAATGAGACTATGATTAGAATACATTGTGATATGCATGTGGAGTGACTTTTCTGGACAATGGTAAAAGCACATATCTTGCTAATGCTGGAAGGAGCAGAATTCCACATGCAAAACTTTTGCAGATGCACAATAATGCACCTAAAGGAGTGTGCTCATGCAAACAGAACACTGTGGTTTGTATACTGTCTTTGTGCATTGAGCCATAAGGTGACAGGCACATTTACCATTTCTCATATGTTGATATTCAGTATCTGGATTGCATAGTTCTAACTTAATGTAATTCTTCTAGTGCAGGGGTAGGCAACCTTTCCTCTTTAAGGGCCGAGGGACTGCAGCTCCCAGAAGCCTCAGCCATGTTGCCAATAGTCCCATGTTGGCCAATAGCTCCTGGGATTCTAGGAGCTGAAGTCCCTCGGCCCTTAAGGGGAAAGGTTGCCTACCCCTGTTCTAGTGGATATTTATGCTACATTGAAGCAATGTAGAATATTGGCTTATATTTGCTTGTGTTACACATGTAGCATGTAACATGACATCCCATACAAAACAATGTTACATTTGACCAGGGCTACCTGTGTTCAGAGGAACATAGGAAAATGTCTCATACTAAGGGCCTCTGCAGACCAGCCCAAAGGGCCGGCCCAGAGGCAGAGATGGGGTGAAGCAGCCGCATGCCGGCTGCCCCAACCCCACGCCGACAGCATCCTGATGCCACCTGCTGTTATGCATGGCGTGCAGTGTCAGGATGCCCTTCCGGTGCAGCGTTTTGACATGCTGTGGTGGAAAGGGCGAAGAAGAGCGTGCGCTGGCTCTCAGGGTGGCCTTTTGCCGCTTTTCGGGGAGACAAAAGGGAGGATTGGGGTAGCCACGGCCCTAATCCGCCACTTCCCGGGGCGGCCCAGAGACACCCATCTGCACCCCACTTCAGTTGACTATTGGTCCTTCCAGATCAGTACTGAATTGAATGGTTGCTGCTGGTGGCTCCCTGGGCTTTCAACCCTATCTGGAAGGAATAGAGATTGAATTTGGGAACTTTTGTATGCAAAGTATGTGCTCCACCACTAAGCTATAGCTCATCTGCTAAAGAGATAGAATCCTTGTTCAGGTACCTTTGTTGGTCTTGGAGAAGTCACTATGACCAATTCCCCTGCCTTGTGTCACAAGGTGTGTGTATTTGTAGGCTGCCATGGCAATGATGTGTTGGAACAATTGTTAAGGAAAATGCAACATGGGACATACAGTAATAGAAATAAAATATGTATGTGATAGTCACAGTGACTAAGCAGGAACAATCATGAAGCTACACAGGTGAAAAGGATAATGTAATTTGGAAGCCTTGAGAGCCAAGGACAAAGTTATAGAGTGTATATTGAAAACACCTGTTATAGATTGCAAACACCCGAGATTCATTAAGTAGTCAAGGTAAAATGATGAAATACTTGGGTTGGTCTTAAGTATGGGATGATCTATGTAAACCAATCAAAATGAATGTACACACCCACTGGGTGGAAACTGACTAGTGGGTGGTGACTAACAATGGCTATAAGTGCAATGTTTGCCAATGCATATTGTAGTGTAGAGTATTTTGGTGGAGTAGAGATTGTGATTTGTAGGGCATATAGTATTTATATATAATAGAATAAAGTAGATCTTTTATATAAGACTACTGAGTTGTCTGGTGTCTTGAGGGAAGATACAAGAACCAGAAGAATCCTGGAGAAGTTTGGAGACATCTCAGGAAGAAGAGAGAGAAGGCTTGGAGAGTTTGTCAGGGTCTTCAGCCTATTCTCTGAAACTCTGCTGCTTGGGAAAGAAGCATCAACCACTGATCAAAGCTGGTCAGCTCTGCTGCATAACAAGGTGGTGAGTTAGAGCCAGAGGTGAAGAGCTACAACTCCCATCATCCCTGACAACAATGTTCCTTTAAACAGATGTAAAATCTTTTGTATGGCTAGAATTGCTGAATCAGAGCATTTAGCATGATGCAAAGGCTTGCAATAGAGATTGCATCATGATAAGTGGCAACAGGTGATGACAATTAGGCAACTCTCTAAGTGCACTGAGACTCAGTGCAAGTGTGGACTGATGAAGAGAGTGGGTTAGAGATTGTGGTTGGTGACGGTTGAACTACAGACAGTGAATGTTGAGAGGAGAGTTTGTACATATCTGTATATATTGCAACTCAAGATAAAGAATCTCCAAAGGCTTGGAAGATATCTACAAGTGTCTGTGAGTTTAGTCAAGTGGTCAGTGCATTGCCAGTACTTAAACTGAACAGGTGCATCCATAATCTGCTACTGTTATCTATTGTTGAGAGTGTTTACCTCAGACAGTGCTGTAAGTTGGTATCTCTGGTGGGCCTAGAGTTTTTGTTTTTGTTATTGCACATCAGTAGGACATAGAAGAGAGTCAGCATGGTGGTGGCATTGGCCAAAAGGGCTTGCTGGCCCTTCTCCTTTACCCTGGCCTCACTGAGGAGCCATTTGCCACTGTGAAATCTGGAGTGGCATGCATGTCCTTCTTCATTTGCCACAGCAGCAGCCTCCTCTGATGAAGCCTGGAGGGGCACGCTCATTTCTCCTCCCCTGTAGCACTGGCCTCCTCCTCAGGAGGGAACTGCTACCATTGTGAAGCTTGGAGGGGCATGCTCACTCTTCCTCTTCACCACTGTAGTGGCTCTGTCTTCAAGAGGAGATTGCCATTGTGGAGAAGAGACTGAAGTTCATTCCTTCTTACCCTGCAGTGGGTGGAGGGCCCAACCTGGTGTCATCCCTGTAATGATGTGTCACCCAGTGCAACCCCACACCACCCTAGTGACACCACTGAATATTCTTGAGACACACACCTCAAGAATAAAGGGGAAATGAAGTGAAAAAAATATGCACTACCATAAGCTTCCCAGAGAAAATCAGAGACTAAAATATGAACAGGAAATTCTCAATAATCTTGACATAACAATTAAGTATAATGATCTCATTTAAAAATGTCACCTCACTGATACTGTATTCTGTAATGACACTGGACAAAAATCCCTGAAGTGGTGCAGCTTTTAAACATTTTCATGATGCATATTAGGGTCAAATGATACGATATGCAGTAGATGTTTATCTTGTACATGAAATGGTATTAACCAAGATTAAAGCAATGATGCATTATTATATATTAGTCTATCTTCCTTTGATTTGTATGGTGAATAACAAGAGATATTGCTGTATTCAACAACACACATTATTTTTTATTTTTTCTTTCTTTCCATGGATCCCTTTTCTTTAAACAAATAAGATCTCATATATTAGGTTTTTGTTTTTTTAAAAGTAGATTTCCAATATCTGTAAATTTTCAGGAAATCATTGAGTCCTCTGCCTTCCTAGTGGGACTCCTCTCTCTTCAGGACTAGGCCCTGACTAATTATATTTGTGCTGGGTGCAGAGGGTGAGGTCCTGGCTTTTCCTGGTTTATTACCTGTTTTGACTATCTCTGTTATTATCTGTCTTTCTGTTTAGTAGATTGTTTTAATTGCTATTGGCCTGTTACCCTAACAGAGGCAGGATATGTGAGGAGGGAGGGGATGTACAGAGTCAAGGAGCAGCCATTGGAGTCATTCAGGGCAGAGGGAGATATGGAGGGAGGAGACAAAATACCAAGGAAGAGGGGAGCACAGGAGGATACTTGTGGTCCCAAGCTGTCTCCCAGCCCAAATAGTGTAGATAGCCTTGGTGACAGCCCCCCTGGATTGAAACTCCTGCTGCTGAATGCCACGTCAGTAAATGGTAAAACAGCCACCATTCAGCACCTGATCCTGGAAGAACAAGCTAACCTGGCATGTATAACAGAGACCTAGTTGGATGAGGCTCAGGAGTTAATCTCTCTCAGCTTTGCCCACAATGTTTCTCTGTGCAGCAGCTGACAAGACTGGGGGTGGGGGGTGGGGTGGAGTTGCAGTGGTCTATTGTGATTCCATCCCCCTGACCGGATGGCCTCCTCACACAGTCTACAGGTTTTGAGTGTGTGTACCTAAAGGTGGGGTAGCCAGGACAGAATAGGGATTATTTTGGTGTACCGCCCACCCCGCTGCTCCACAGTCTCCATTCCTGACTAGCCAGGGTTGTCTCGGGGTTGGTGTTGGAGTCCACACACCTATTAGTGTTGGGGGAAATTCAGCATCCATGCTGAGACTGCCCTTTTAGGAGTGGCTCAGGACTTCGTAGCTTCCATGACAACCGTGGGTCTGTCCCAAGTAGTATCTGGCCCTACTTATGCTTCTGGGCACACTCTGCACCTTGTTTTCTGTGCTGGATGGAGTGATGATGATCTTGTTGTGGAGGAACTCTCCACAGTTCCATTGTCATGGACAGATCATCATCTGGTCAGATTTAGACTCACTGGGACTTGGAACCTCTGTAGGGGTAGGGGACAGATTAGGACGATCTGCCCCAGGAGGCTGGTGGATCTGGATGGATTTTTGAGGGTCTTGGACAGTGTATCACCTGAGCAGGTGATTCTGTCAAAGCCCTGGCTGACCTTTGGAATGGGAAAATGGCCAGAGTGGTGGACACAATCGCTCCTGAGCATCCTCTCTTACAGAGTGGAGCCAAACCAGTCCCCTGGTTCTCTAGGAAGCTGATGGTGATGAAATGAGTGAGACAGAGACTAAAGCGACATTGGCGGAAGCTGCCAGCATTGCATCTTCACAAAGTTATCCAGCAGAACTGTTCCGAGTGGTCAGGGGTCTCTTACACACTCACAAGTAGAAAATCCAGTTGGAGGCCCTCTGTGAAGAATTTGCACAGCATTTTGCAGACAAAATTGCTCAGATCTGCTCCAACTTGGATGTTACAGTTGACACAGTGCCAGTGGATGTAACCTTGGCACCTGTCTGTCCAATGGTAATAGATACTTTTCAGTTTGTGCACCCTGATGATGTGGACAGGATCCTTGGAGAGCTGAAAGCTACCACATGTGTCTTAGATCCTTGTCCTTCTTGGCTAATTAAACAAGCCAGAGGGGTCTTGGCTGAATGGGTGAAGGAAGTAGTAAGTTCCTCCCTACAACAAGGCAGAGTTTCACCTTGCCTACAGGAGGCAGTTGTGAGACCTTTGTTAAAAAAAGCCATCCCTGGATCCCGCAATAATGAATAATTATTGGGCAATGTCCAACCTACCATTTTTGGGCAAGGTTTTAGAACATGTGGTGGCTTCCCAACTCCAGAGAGCTTGGATGCCACAATAAACTACAGTTCCCATGATTCCTTAGCATTGAGCCAGGTCAGTTAAAGTGGCCTCAAGCTGCATAATTTCTGGCAATCTGTAAAGACCCCATATCTCCCTATATGAGCCATCTCAGGCTCTGAGATACTCAGGAGATGCACTTCTTTCTGTCCTACCACCATCACAAGCATGGTTGGTGGGGACACGAGAGAGGGCTTTTTCCGTAGCTGCCCCTAGACTATGGAACTCCCTGCCCAGGGAGACCAGAATAGCCCTTTTCTTGATGGCCTTCTGCCAACAGGTGAAAACCTTCCTTTTCAGACAGGCATTCAAGACGTTCAAAACAGAAAGCTTTTAAAGAATGACCTGGGGTGTTATATTATTTTAATGTATTTTAGACATTTTGATTTTCTTTAAAAAAAAATTATATTTTAACTTGGAATCTATTTTAATTATTGTACTAATTTAATTTGATTTTAATGTACTATTTTTGTATATTTTTAATTATATTGTTTCTTAATGTTGTAAGCTGCCCTGAGTCTCAGTCCTGGGAGAAGAGCAAGATGATAATAATAATAATAATAATAATAATAATAAGTGTTAGATTAAAGAAAATTAATCCATGGAAAGAACAAAATATATTTAAAAAGAACAAAACTGATTTGGGACCCAGAACCCAAAAGGAAAACATTGAACTAAATGAGCTACCGGTAAATTCCAGCAACAGTAGTAATTTTGTCCTTGCTAGAAAGCAACAGCAGGAGAGCAGATTAAAGACAGCAGCAGGGGAAAATGGAAAACAGAAACCCAGGAGGCAAAGGGAAAGAAAGCAGTTAAAGCTGCAAAACTCAGTAAAACTTGGATGGCTATATAATACCACACACTCACTGAAAACAAAACAAACGGAATAAGGGGAAATCCCTAACAAGAACATTGAAAAGCCAAAGGAAAGCATAAAACTGAGATTTGCACAACCTTCCTTTGTAATTAGCTGGCCTAAATAAGTTAAAGGCACCAGATCCTGTCTGATCTTGGAAGCTTAGCAGGGATAGCCCTGGTTAGTATTTGGATGGAAGACTGCTAACCAATATCAGATGCTGTAGGTTATATTTCAGAGGAATGAATTGGCACAATCACCTCTAAGTATTCCTTGCTTAAGAAAACCGTATGAAATTCATGAGGCCACCATAAGCCAACAGGCAACATGAAGATACAAACAAGCACACAGATACTCTTTGTGACTGATTCAAGCTAGGTTATTATTTCCTTTTGTCAATCCAATGTGAATTAGTTGTGAATCTATGAATAAATTCATTCAATCAATAATTAAGCAGCCCAAATATTTAATCTTTTGACCATGTCATAACAGGATCAAATATACAAGGCAACAAAACAAGCAAACTCACACCCACCACACATCCTAAAGTATTGGGTGAACTAATTCTGTAAAATAAAGGAACCTGTTGGGTTACTTTGTTCTTCTTCTGATCCTGAGAATAATTTAAATAACACTTGGACAGTATAAATTTGGCACTATTTTTGCTGGTCTGGTTGCACGACACAGTTATAACAGCTTCATATCACTTTAATTGTCATGGCTCCATGCTAAGGAATTTTGGAGGGTTTTTTTTAGATGATATGATATAAATCTTATTTCATTCTTATATTTGAATGCTTTTTCCCCACTGTGCAAGATTCTCACACTTTTGATGATTAAAAAAATAAATAAATCAGGACTTCTTTGCAAAATCTTTAAGAGGGTTTTGGGGTTTTTTTTTTTTGGTGCAAAACAAATTGTTTTGTACAAAATACAATGGTCTGGATCAAACTTCTTCCTGTGCCACAATACACAAGACAAACACAAATTGGGACCTTTTTTGTAAAAAAAATTCACAAAGTTTGATGGTCTTATCCTTTTTTGTCCTCATTCAAAACACAAGCTTTGTGATTGTACTTCAGAGGTTAGATAAATCTAGCAATGACTGCATGCTTGTTATGTAAATAAGCAAGTGAGTATTGCTTTCTATTAGGCCCTAATTTCCACCAGATTTTTTTTTAAAGGACAGTGTCTAATTATGTGAAAGGCCAATTATTAAGACAAGAAACTACAGTGACACTTCTCTCAGCATGATCAGCTACATCAACAGACATGAATGGGAAACTGGTAGGAAGAAGACAACCTAATATTAATGTGAAGCTAATGTAATAAGCCATCTCAAGGATCAGTGATTCAATGTGTAACACAGATATATTTTTTTTCTGTTCTGTGCTATATTTCCCATGCATTTCTTTGCCACTTGTGTTGTTGTTGTTGCCTCATGGTTCATACTTACTATCCAGCATTATATCGCTCTGGAATGATCTCCTTACCTCTGCTGTGGTTTTGTTGTAAAATCTCCCAAGGGAGATACAAGAGTGAAGTCCTTTATTAATGATTGGGCTCTAGACAAAGGTCACTAATGTCAGGATTGGAGGATGCAGTTTCCAATAACCAAGACAGCATCATAATGTAGTAGAAACTAGAGATTTATTCTGGATATCAAGACAGAAAGTTCTCTATCCTGAGTTCATTGTCATCCTCCACTCCCATCCTTCAGCCCTGAAGGATGTGTTATCATTTCATCTCCCTTCAGAAAGATCATCATCTCTGTTTCATGGATCAGATCCATAGCAGAAAGATTGGGATCATAAAACTACAACTCCTTTCCGCCACTGGCCATTTGCCCCTCCCATTTGTTTCCCTGGCTTGGATTTAACATAATTTATATCTCCTTCTCAATAGCCAACATACTATACAGTGTTAAATCACCATATCACCATGTCCTCATATCTTCATCCCCTAATATCATCATATCATCATGCCAAAATGACAGAACCAAGCATATGGATTCTGACAACTAAGACAGCACAGGTATTTAGCTTTGCCTTCTGGCTGATAATCTACTGGAACCATCAATCTTCAGCCTGTGCTAGGATATAATTACAGACCCATCCAACCTGGTATGCAGGAAGAGTTTGAACCTCTACTACAAAGGAACTATTATTTCATTGGAGTCTACCAACAATCGTCCTGATTTCCTGGAACAGTGAAAGTAGTGCAGTGTGTGTAGCATTTATAGAAAAGGGTGGCAGAAATTCCAAGAACAAAATAAAATAAAAATAAGTCTGTATGTGATGTTCCACCCTGCATACTAAAATACACACTACTGAGGAATGTGAGGACCAGCAACAACAGCTAGTTGTGATTAATTTTGTCATATAAATTTTATCCTAAGATCTGTAGTTCATTGTTAGTTACAGATAAGCTTTCAACCTTCACATTTAAAACAAATTGCTAATGCTGCAGCATCTGGGTGGTGTAGGAAGGAAAATACAGATGGCCAGATGGATACAGGATGCAATAGGCTTCCACCAAGATTCTGGGTTCTGGGTCAAGGTAAACTCTGAAAGGTTTTCTACATCAAGAGAGAAATGCAAGCAATTTACCTTCCCTCAAACCCCTTGCCTTTCCTTCTTTAATAAGCTGTTTTCAACCTGTGCCAGCAGGAATAATGTATGCAAGCACTGGAAGTCTCTTGGATGCGCAGTCAGTGGGGAACAGCCTGGCTACATGCATTTTTACATATCTTCCAGCTACCGGAAAATCAAAGAGCCAACTGCCCAAGGCTATTCTGTGGATTTATAAGACCCCTTGAAGGAACTTGGAACCACCAGCCAATAATACGACAAAGTTATACAAACATGTACATATATAGCAGTAGTCAATTTTGCTCTCCACATAATGTGGATTTTTGTTTTAATATTTTATATGCTTCTATTATCTTTAAAATAAATTCTTCATTTAGAATGCTATTTCACTCGCTCAGGGCATTACATTATGGAAATCAGGCTGGTGTTAACTGATAATTCTCATTCTGAAGAATGCTGTGCATCCCAGAACACTTTCTGATTGTTTTTATTTGAATTCAAAACCCAGCACATTGCAAAGGCTTAGAACAACTTAGATTAAATTCCCTGCTTCCAAGTGAAAAATTCTCACATCACTCTTCCACTCTAACCTTCTCTACTCCTAGCACTTCTACAAGTAGATTTGGAATAGGGGGGAAAAGGACTTTGCCCAAATTAACTCCTATATAATACACCTAGCCCTGCAATATTTGCCAAATTGACTTTTTTAGTTTGTATTTGTTTATATCAGGGTAGGAAATCTGTGACTCTCCAGCAGTTGTTGAACATCAGCTCCCACGGTTCCTCACCATTGGCTATGCTGGCAAAGGCTGCTGGGAGTTGCCATCCAAAATCATTGGAAGGCCTGAATTGCCCCATCTCTTTTTTAGATGAAGTCCACACACTGCATAACCTATTTAATGGAATTTAAACTATATCAGCTGTGGCTTATTGTGATTTCCATTCTCCTGTGAATTCAGTTGAGGTGTCTGTTATGTCTTTATCAGTAGCTTTGGTAGGTTCTTCTATATTTATTTGAAAATATTTATATCTCATCTTTGCCAGATGACTCCAAGATGATACAACAAAACATTGCTCAAACATACAAAATGTTTAGTGATACAGAAAGTTTGAGAGGAAAAATGGGAAGAACCTGTTCTAGAGAGTAGAGAAAGAAGATCACACAGTGTACCTTAATGGTAGTTTCAGAGAAGTAGCTGTGCTTGTCTCTTGCAGCATAAAGAGAAGGAAGGGAGAGAGAAAAAACAAAAAGAAATGTGGCAGCAACTTTAAGTCTAAGTGGTTTTTATTTTAGTATGAACTTCCATGAATATAAACTAACTTCTTTGGGTACAATACTATGTGGCATTAGGGCCTCTGGAATAAAGCATATTTTGTGGGAATGGGATAGGATGTAACATGATGCACAAGGATGCAAATAATGGGCAAGAGATATAATAAATAATAATAATAATTTTTATTTGATACCCCGCCCCTCTGAGCGCAATCGAGGCGGCTTACATCATAAAATCAAACAGAACATTTAAGAACAATTTCCTCCCCCACCCCCCCTTAAAAAGTTATTAAACCAATTCCAAATTAAAACAAGATATAAAAAATGGATTCCTCCATATAAAAACACAAAACAATACAAAAGGAAGAAAGTGCGGCAGGTATATAAATGCAGCCTTATAAGAGAACCTGGTCAACAGAAGGGGAGAATCTCGGAGGGAGATTCTGGAGTCAGAGCTGGTAGATTAATCCGGGAAGGCCTGCCGGAAGAGATCCGTCTTGACAGCTTTCTTGAAGCTGTCAAGTGATGACAATTGACGGATCTCCTCCGGCAGGCCATTCCACAGTTTGGGGGCAACTACAGAAAATGCGCTCTGGGAGGTCGTCACCAGCCTCGTTTTTTGAGGCTGTAACAAATTCCTCCCAGAGGACTGGAGGGTGCGGGGAGGATTATACGGGAGGAGGCGGTCCTTAAGATAGCCTGGACCCAAGCCATTTAGGGCTTTAAAGGTGTTAACCAACACCTTATACTGGGCTCGGAAACTAACAGGCAGCCAGTGGAGGGACCTTAATATAGGGGTAATATGGTCCCCCCCTAGATGTGCCAGATATTAGTCTGGCTGCCATATTTTGAACCAATTGCAGTTTCCGAACCAAGCACAAGGGTAGCCCCATGTAGAGCGCATTACAGAAATCGAGGCGTGAGGTTACCAACGCGTGCACAACAGTCTCAAGATCCCCTACTTCCAGAAAAGGGCGCAGCTGGCGTATCAGCCGAAGCTGATAACAGGTGCTCCTGTGTCATCAGGAGCGACGAGTCAAGGAGCACCCCCAGACTGCGAACACAGTCACTGGAGGAGAGCGTGACCCCGTCCAGGACTGGAGGTTGCAACCCAATTCTTGGTTTCGGGGCCTGTACCGTGAGCACCTCCGTCTTGTCTGGATTCAATTTCAATCTGTTTTTCCTCATCCAGCCCATTACCACCTGAAGACATTCATTGAGAGAGGAGATGCCATTGGAATTCGAGGCCGACGAACGAGACAAGGAGAAATAGATCTGGGTGTCATCAGCGTACTGATAACACCCAGCTCCATAACTCCGAATTATCTCACCCAGTGGCTTCATATAGATGTTAAACAACATCGGGGACAAAATAGCTCCTTGAGGGACCCCACAAGTGAGCTCCCTCTTACTGGAGCTACAGTCCCCGAGCAGCACCCTCTGGGACCGACCCGAGAGGAAGGACCGGAGCCACTGCAGAGCAGTGCCCCCGATACCTAACCCCTTCAGGCGGTCCAGGAGGATGCCGTGATCTATTGTGTCAAAAGCCGCTGAGAGGTCTAAGAGCACCAACAGGGTCACGCTACCCCTGTGAATGCTCAGATGCAGATCGTCGGTCAAGGCAACCATGGCAGTCTCAACCCCAAAGCCTGTCCTAAAGCCAGTTTGAAATGGGTCTAGATAATCGGTTTCATCCAAGACTGCCTGGTTTCCATCTTTGTGCATCCTATTATATTCTGGTCCATTCCCTGAACTGTATAAATATGCTTTATACCTGAGACCTTAACACTGCAGCTTAAGAAGTACCTAGGTTTATATCCACAAAAGTTCATGATAAAATAAAAACCAGTTAAAGTAGTCATAAAGGTGCTGCCATATTTCTTTTTACCCCTCCCACTCCCTTTCTCCTCTCTATGCTGCAAGACACAAAGTGGAGGGGAAAGTGGAGGCCCTGGCAATGAGAAGAGGCTGCTTCAAACTGGATCCCTATGCCCAGTGATAGCCTCCCATCTGGGTTTAAAGCAGCCCCCAGAGGTGAAGTGGCACCTCCAGATTCTCAAAGCGAAGCCCCGGCGAGGAAAAAGCAGCAGCGGTGGTGGCGTGCTCTGGGTGCCTTTTGGAGTTCTGCAGGAGCAATTTGTTCAGGGCTCGCACATGAAGCCTGCCAAGGAGGGCCTTGAGGGGATGACTGGGGGGAGGGGGGACTCTGCATGATCAGCCTGCCTCTGCTGAGTCTCTTTTTCATATCTTCCCTTCCAATTCCTTCCAGACCCTGTATTTTATTTGTATCATTCCATTACACTGAACCGCTTTGAATTCCCTGCTTTGAGCACCTATTGTCCCTAATGGCTGTGTGGTTATGTATATGCACCACCACTGGCGACAGTAGGGGCTTACCTGACCATATTGACTGGTGTATATGTCGACCCAGGTTTTTTGTGGTAAATTTTTTTGGAAGAAATTTTTTGACTTATACATGCATATATACAGTATGTCTGCCTTTGAAAAGGGCACGGAAATCTCAGTTGGCACCCAAAGCTTTAACTGGGGCTGGCTACAGGTAGCATACAACTCCCTTGTTGCTACAACCATCATTACTAAAAAGATACAGTTTGGTGTCATATTGCATTATTTCTGTGGTGTAGATGCATTCTGGGACAAGTCAAATCCAAATTCTAAAACAGGTTGTGTTGTTCCAAGATGCTGAACTCTATCGCTAAAACATTTTCAGCACCTGTGACAGCCCCTTTACAGTTCAGATTAAAAAACAGACTAGACTGCTCCACTGACGCTACAGCCAACAGCCTCTGTTGCTTAGCTTACTTTCTAAGAACCACGAAATGCTTCTGCTGTGGCTAACCTTCTGCAAAATGCCTATGTGCTCAAAGTCACTTGTACTGCATTTCCCTAGAGAGGCTGGTCAACATTAAGAATGTATAAAGTACAATTCTGTCTGAGCATTTTGGCAACTATTTGTTATGATATTGCTTCCTGTCAAGCGCATAATGCAATTTTGTCTTCCATAAAAATAAACGCTGTGTGTAATCTCAGACTCTTGTCATTTCCCACATTTCAGGCACTAAATATTTAAACAAGGGGAGGCTAGAGAAGCCCAAGCTAGTGATCGACTTCATGTGCTCTAGCCCCTGAGGTACGACTATCAATGAAATGGTGCTGTATTGCCAAAGAGACATGAAAGAGATAGCCTTTCAAAGACTTACCTGCCCACAGGCCAAGCCCATGCCTCTCTCTCCCATGCCATGCGGACAAGATAAATTTAACTCCAGGGCATCAGCTCCAGAAGCCTGTGTGGCACACAGAAAAGGAAATATCAAATATTAACTGCCAAACAGTATACCACTTCACTGAAGGTAATTTCCCAAATGACAACCTGATGTGTAGATAATTCACGAGGCATGCAATATCATTCCCACCATACACACACACCCCCCCCAATATTTATTTCAGTTCATGACTAATTTAAAGTGAAAGGTAGCAAAGTAAAACAAAACAAAGCAAACTTGAAAGGGACGCATTAAAAAAGGAGCATAATTTTTATAGAAACAGATTATTTTTTTTTAAAAAAAGCACACTATTCCTTCTCAGATCAGCTCTGAACTCTATTAAAGCCATTTTAGATAGTGAAAGCTGAATGAAGCAATAAAATATTGGACTGCACCATTTTAGAAATCCAGTAAAAAATGTTTGTGTGTAAATCTGTGAAATACATCCCTGTGTAACAACTTAGTGTATGTTGTAAACATGGTCTTTAGAGAGGAGATCATAGTTAGTCATTCTCTCTGCTATGCTATTTTTGTACACAGTTTCTAACAATTGCGATATTGCTATTTTCCCCTATTAACAGCTTGCTGCTGGTGGTCTGCTTATACTGTTACTGCTTATACTGTTAAGTCTTTTGCATTCATCTGATGATGCTTTTTTGAATTAAAAAAGGGGGAGGGGAAGAACCCCAAAGGCTGATTTTAATTCACTAAAGGTATTAGGGTTCAGCAGAGAATAGATAACTTGAAGGATATATAACACAAAGCATGGAAGGAGGGGGGAGATCTTTGGCAGCTAAATTGGAATCAAATCCAGTTTAAGCTTGTTTAGTAGCAATCCACTTCTTTTGGGCCAGAGTGTTCCCCAAGCCTCCTCTGAGGCTACATCTGCACTGCAGAAATAATCCAGTTTGACCTGACTTGAAAGGCCATGGCTCAATGCTATAGAATTCTGGGAACTGTAGTTTGTTGTGGCACCAGTGCTTTCTGACAGAGAAGGCTAAATGTCTCAACAAAACTAAAATTCCCTGAATTTCACAGCACTGAGCTGTGGCATTTAAAGTGATGTCAAACTTGATTATTGCTGCAGTGCAGAGGTAGCCTGAGTGTCCATTGCCCTCCTCTTTAATACAATCCATATTAATGTCCTGATATTCCTAGGCAGGATGATTCTGAGTTTTCTACACTATTCCACTGGTTGCCTGCTGAGAATGGGGAGGTTGAACAACCAGTCCCATCTTTGATGACTAAGGTTGCAAGGATATTCACAGATTTTCTTAGCCTTCAGGAGCAATGGTGTATCAATATGTCAAGGCACACCATCAAGTAAATGCACAGGCACACCCACACCTATACATTATTGTTTTCATCCTTCAGCAAGAGCAAAAATCCAGCACTCTTTTTTTAATTTTCAGTATTTTTTGTGTAAAAGAATATTTTGTACAAAGAATTTCACAAGTACTAAAATGCAAGATAAATGAATGCACAAAACAATCAGAATCCTGCCCAGCAGGGAAAAACCTTTTGACATTTTTCATTCACATGCCTGTGGATGTGTTGATTTTCCTCCCTACCAATTACCTTATGGCAGCAGGCCTTTGGCTCATAAACTGTAAATATGTTGAAACTGGTTTATTGTTATTTTTACTGATTGTTTTTCTTTCTCCTGTTTTTATGTTTTATTGTATTTGATAACACCATCCAGCTGCACACATATTAGTTGTAAACTAATGAATATTTTCATTTTTATTTTCAGGAACTCCCAGCTCCACATGCCTTATTCATATTCTTCAGATTCCCCTGAAGCAGAGAACCACTCTTTAACAGAATAAAATGATGGCTTTTTTTATGAGGAAACCTTATAGGAAGACTATGAGGAATAGAGAGGACAAAACAGGACTTGGCGTGAATAGTCTGGCCATGTGTAGACACAATAATTATTTCCAAATTTGCACCAATACATATAAATTAGCACATGCAGGTTTTCCATATCTGTCTTCCTTTGTGGGTAGAATTGTGTTAGTCTGGAATATCAATATGCAAAGGGATCTTGTAGCACCTTTGAGACTAACTGAGCTACAGATGTACATAAGCTTTTGTAGACTTGGTCTACTTTTTCAGATGCAATTTTGTTTTGTTTTCTCTCTCTCTCTCTCTCTGTGAAATGCAAGTGGTCACCCTAGCCATGAGGCTTCTTGACTTGGCTGAAGTCATGACACTTGTTCTCTACACAGAAATGAGCAGAGGAGAGTGAAAGTTGTGAACTGTGCTGTTTCTAATCCATGTGTGTGTTTACACTCTTACCCCAAACAATATTGTTTTTTCAGAGCTGAGAGCAACATGAAAGAGGGTTTGTTGCTCATTGCTATACCATTGTTGGAGAGCCGCTGTGGTGTAGCAGTTTGAGCATTGGACTATGACTCTGGAAACCAGGGCTGAAATCCCAGCTTGGCCATGGAAACCCACTGGGTGACCTTGGGGAGGTCACACTTTCTCAGTCTCAGAGGATGGCAATGACAAACCCTCTCTGAAGAAGCTTGCCAAGATAATCTCATGATAGCCTTGCCTTAGGGTCACTATAAGTTGGAAACACTTGAAGGCACACAGCAGCAGCAGCAGCAGCAGCAGCAGATCACTGTTGCCACTGGTGAATAATTGCAGAGGGGTTCAGGGATCCAAAAAGTCTCTGACCATAGAGCAATGTATATGTACTCATGCCATCAGAAGTGAATCTTGTTTGAAACTACTTACAACTTTCTTTTTCTAAAAAGAACTATTGCCTGTTTCCATTGTTGGTTTCTGAATAAATGTGATCAAGTTAAGCCTTCCATTTAGTGTTTCATGGAGCAAGTACAAAGCTATATATCCTTCCTACTTGACATCCAGTACATACACATTTTCCTCTGGGTGTTTTTTTCTTCTTTTTCTTTTGTATGCATTCATTTGAATAGTCAGAATGTAAATCTCCCCACTAGTATTATTTTTGCATGTGAGAACAAGAAACCATTTTTCTTCTTGTCTGCAAGATATATTCTGTTGGTTTTAAGAGTTTTTGCATTTGTGACCACAATTCTTGCACAAATGGCATAGCTTTGCACAAACTGCACGAACGATGTGAACTGCATACACTGCATAAATGGGATGAATTGTATAGCTAAACTATGATAGCTGTAGTTTGTTGTTGTTGTGGGCCTTCAAGTGGTTTCCAACAGTGGTTACCTAACAGTGATTATTAGGTTTTGTTGCCAAGATTTGTTCAGAGTGGGTCTGCTATTGCCTATTTCTATGGCTGAGAGAGTATGATTTGCTGAAGGTTACGCAGTGAGTTTTCATGACTGAGCAGGGGATTGAAGTCCTAGTCTCCTGGAGTCCAACACTGGCTTTCAGCAGTCTTGTTACATGGATATATATATATATATGGATCGGATGAGTTTGCATCTTTTTGACTTAAACAGGAAGAAGGCTTATTCAAGAACTTGTCAACAACCTATCCTTATGTTTATAAAAGTTCATGTAAATAGACAGCAGCAAATGTAGTTTTTCCAAAAATAATTTATGCACTTTTCATGCAAAAATGGTCTTGCAAATGTAAACATTCTCATTGAGAAAATGCAAACTGCTCTTTCTAGCTTACAGACAAAGAGAAACAATGTTGCACTTCTTTGTTCTTGTCTACCAGGATGAAACAAACAATGAATCTCATTCATATGAGCCACATAAATGATGTGCGAAATTGGATGGAGAGAGCTTGCAGTTGTTCACAACTTGAATTCAAGTACAGAACACTGAGAATATGGGAGGAGCAGAAAGAGAGATAAAAGTTAACCAAACTTCTTCAGAGATTTATAAAGGTCAGCTTTAATTTTGAGATATGATTAAGTTCAGGCAAGAGGTCTTATTTTATCTAAGACATTTCCCTATCCCTATGAATTATGAAGGAATAGAGGGCCTATCATGATTAAATGAGCAATGCCCTGAAGATCTTTATTCAACGCTCAGCACGAGAAACTTGGTGAATTCTAGAGAATTATGATGCCGACTTCAAGAGACTCTTGCTTGGAAGGGAAACCATTATCTTCAAATGAAGACACCATTTAAACAGGCCCAGTCCAGGCAAATAAGCATTTCTGCTTAGGTGCTGATAACACCACAAGAAAAGGAAGGGCACAAGTAAGACTTTACACTTCCCTTTTTTGTCTCAATTAAAAAGCCTGAGGTCATTCACTAGAAGGTGTCAGCTCAAGTATGTTTTTAAAGGATGTCTTTTTATCTCAGGCAGCAACACACCAGGTATGAGATTTTTGACTTATTTATGCCACAGCAGTTTCTTGGGTCTAGGCTTAAAACTTTTGGAATATATTATAAATCTACTCATTCAGACTACTCTTCTCCCAAGGATATGATATATGTGGCTCTAAACAGGTATGACTTAAACTGCAGGGAAAATTTTAAGCACAGTTATTGTTTTTTAAAACTTACAGGAGTGGATGAATCAGGACATAAGAATCAAGCTGGTTTCTATATTTTACTGAAGTCACATAAAGCACGCCCCCAAGACCAGACATCACTGAAGGGTATATCTTCACTAAATTCCAAAACTAGTTGATGCAAGAGAAGACTGGGCTCTTGACCTTCAAGAAGGGAAGGGAGGATTTTTGGATGACCAAGCAGGAGTGAATAATACTACAGTCTTCAAATGAACAGCAATGAAGATGTAGGAGCCCTGTTCTCTATTGCATCTGATTACTGTTATCATATCCTAAGAGACTGGATCATCCTCCTCCAATGTTGTCAGACTCCAATGTCCAGAAGCCCTAGCTAGCATTGGTTACAGTAAGGAATGCAAGGCCCTAGAGTCCAACAACATCCGGAAGGCTGCTCTATCCTTGATACATACTTAACTTGAAGATCAGTTGACATTAAATCTGCCTGTGACATGGTTGGGTAGTTTTGTAGTACTTTTTAGTATAAGCTGTAGAATGGGCTTAGGTTCACTGGATATTACCTACTAAGGGCCTTTACAGACTGCCAGAAATAATGCAGCTTGAGGCCACTTTAACTGTCCTGACTCAGTGCTAGGGAATCATGGGAATTGTTTTTTTTCCCCTGGGACATGGAGCCTTCTCTGTCAGAGAGCTCTGGTGCCACAATAACTACAGTTCCCATGATTCCTTAGCCCTGCGGCAGGACAGTTAAAGTGGCTTCAAGTTACACTATTTCTGTCAGTCTGTAAAGGCCCTAACTTTTAACTTAACAAGCCAGGAACAGCCTATACTCATTTATTTTAAAATCACGCACAATATTACTGAGGCTAAATTAGAAAGTTGCATTTTGTTATTTCTGAGCGACAGGACTGACTTTTGCCCGCTGTGTGCCATGATTCAGAAACTCTGAAGAGAACGATTGTGAGAAATGCTATCCATCATTTTCCTGAAGACTTCCACTTCCTATTGAGCTTTACAACTTATGCATGCGGGGCTGTTATTATTTTTGCTATTTCCATGACAAGTTGACCTTTAGTCTACATGGGCTGGCCTCCTGTGGAGACTAGACTACATACCCTCTAGGGCTTATGCACCTTGGAAGGTCACAGTGTTTGGCAGTGAGCTGTTTAACTTTTTTAAAATGTTCCTTTTGTAGTCCTATGGCATGCGGGGAGGCAGTAATGCTAGGAGTCTGGAATGGAACAATACCAAACAGATGAAGAAAGAACGCGCACACACACACATTAAAATGCACCAATGCTTCAACTTCCAAAGGTACTGAAAGCAATTAAAAATTTATGAAGGTTTGTATTGTTGTTGTTGTGCCTTCAAAGTCATTTCTGACCTATGGTGATCTTAAGGTGAAACCATCATAGGATTTTCTTGGTAAGATTTTTTCAGACCAGGTTCGCCATTGCCTTGCTCCGAGGCTGAGAGAATGTGACTTGCCCAAGGTCACCTGGGAATTTTCCATAGCTGAGCAGAGATTCAAACTCTAGTCTAGTACTAGTCCCACATTGAAACCTCTACACCACACTGGCTCTGAAGTTTGTAATGACCTATTAAAATGTACTATGGCAGAAACTTGCAAAGTATCTTGTCTGTTGCTTTGATAAAAGCTGTATAATACCAACATTATATTGATCCATCTGTGTAAAGCTTCCTTCAACAGGATGGCTGCTTTGGGCATTAGCTGTCATGACGATTTTTGTCTGGTGAGCTTCTGGCCAACTCTAGTTTCCAGATTGCCAGAGGATTCAATCTTGCTATGAACAGGACCTGCATATCCTTTTTTTTAGTTTGTCCAGAGCCATAGTTAGATTCACCAGTTGGCTTTTCTGGATGCTTTCCATGAAATCTAGCATGTACACTAAAAAAAAAAAAAAGAAGGTTCTGGGCTTCAGCTTTTTTCATTCATTGGAACTGTCTTGCATTTTGCTTTGATTTTGCTAATTTGGGTATAAAAGGGCTTTACACTTTACTAATTTGCTAATTTACTAATTTATTAATGAGAGCCAGCATGGTGTCATGCTTTGAGTGTTGGATTAGGACTCTGGAGACCAGGGTTCGAATCCCAGTTTGGCCATGGAAACCCGCTGAGTGACTGTGGGCAAGTCATACACTCTCAGCCTCAGAGGATGGCAATGGCAAACCCCTCTCTGAACAAACTCGCCAAGAAAACCCCATTATAGTTTCACCTTAGGGTTGCCATCAGTCAGAAATGACTTGAAGGCACACAGCAACAACAACTTGCTTACTTTGGCAAATGTCTTGCTTATTGCTTCACATTTGATAACACAGTTTTATGCCTGGATTACTGTTTGGAGTACTCTACTCTAACTGTGCTTTGATTGATGTTGTCCTGGACCCAAGGAGGACGCCCTCAGAGAGCCGGCTCTCTGGGGAGGACTTCCTCGGAGCGCCGACCCTGCGCGGGGCCTGCTCTCCAAGGAGGACCTCCTCAGAGAGCCGGCTTGGGAAGGGGTGACAGCCGCGGCAAGTGACAGCCGCGGCTGTATTGTGCATGTGCAAGAACATCATTGCTTGGTTATGTATGGGATTTTCTCACTTGTGTGTGAACGGCAAATACGGTTCCTGGGAGCGCTTTCCTTAAAAGCGTGATGAAGGTAATGGCGTGTGATAGCCATTTGCGTATTGTGGGGTTTCTTTCGGTTTGTTACTGGATTTATTCTTATTTCACTTTATTATCGCTTTGTGGCGCGCGTGTGATGAGGCCCTAAGTCATGAGTGGTTTTTCTCTCCCTGGATATTGCCTAGTACTGAACATTTGGTCACAGGAGACTGTTAAAGTATTTACCCAAAGCTCTGGGCCAGTGCATTTTGGCTTAGCTCCTAGACTCTCAGAATCTTAGGAGCTCTAGTATTACTACAGAGTTACAGTCTGAGAGGATGCAATGGAGTGGCGGCAATGCCAGGTTGGCGATGACCCATATGAAGGCTTAAGAGACTTAGGTTCAAAACACACTGCAGAAATAATCCAGTTTGAAACTACTTTAACTGCCCTGGCTCAGTGCTAGGGAGTCTTGAGAATTGTAGTTTATTGTAGCACCAGAGGTCTCTGACAGAGAAGGTTAAATATCTCACAAAGCTACAGTTCCCAGAGTTCCCTAGCATTGAGCCAGGGCAGTTAAAGTGGTCTCAAACTGGATTATTTCTCCAGTATGTTTTGGAGCTTAGACTGGTGGGGGTAGTGGCATGTACCTCTGAGTCTCCTGTTATCATGGTGATCTAGCAAACAGCACCAGCTTTTTAAGGATTTAAATGTTTAGCTGTAGAATCCAATGTGATGTATGTCATTCAGTAGATTGGAAATGGGTCAATTTTCAGCAAAACCAAGTGATAATATTTTCCCCCCAAGTTTTCATATTGTGCATGGAGCCAGCATGGTGTAGTGGTTTGAGCACTGGGCTAGAACTCTGAAGACTAGGGTTTGAATCCAAGCTCAGCCATCTAAACCCACTGGGTGACCTTGGGTAAGTCACACTCTCTCAGCTTCAAAGGATGGCAGTGGCAACCCCCCTCTGAAGAAACTTGACAAGAAAACCCCATGATAGGTTTGCATTAGTGTTGCCCTAAGTCAGAAATGACTCGAAGGCACACAACAGCATGGAGAAATCTAAAATTTTAATTTTTTATGATTTTATATAATAGTTAATATTTTAATACTCTTTTATTACATCAATGTATTCATGTGCATCAATAATGAATAAATAATGCTCTTAAAAATTTTCCCTGTTCAAAGAAAAAGCATCCCTATCCCCTACCCCCTAAATAGATCAAGAAGAAACCTTCTCATATTTGGATCTTTATTGTTCATGGATTCTCCCCCCCCCTCCCCAGTTTACATAGAAACATTCAAACATGATAACTTCTGTTGTATCCTGCAATGACAGAGGCAAGGAAAACAAATAAACAATTGAATCTGCAGAGTTCAAGCACTTGTTCCTAGGTAAGAGTGAACAAAACGGAAGGCTCCTTTATATGTGAAACACAGACATGCTTTCTTTATGCCACTATATCACTGTGTTAATCAAATATTTCTCACTCAAAAAAATCCTATATTTTCAAAGGTGTTAAAATGTAAAAAAATAAATAAATCTACAAACCTCTGGTGTTTGACTGAGATATTTTCATTTGTGCAGAACAATATTTATATTGCAGAAAGAAACTCTCATTCTTTCTCTTTGTATATGTCTATATATTGTACAATTAAATGCAGGCTTTTCTGCTGTCCTTTTCCACCACCACCCCCCGATCCATATTAGAACCAGAACAGCATTAAATGAGTATTTTATACTTTAAATATTCAAGAGTTTTATATTCAACATTTCTTCTGGTGCTGTCAAACTAGAGTGCCTGAAGGCAAGGTAAGATCAAGTTAGGTTCTCAAAGGTAGAATTAAATTTTATCAGGGCATCTGTCATAATATGCAGGTTGCTTAAAATGCAAATAAAAAGTATAGCAATTCAAAGGCTAAAGAATTTTCAGGTAGAATGCAACATCCAGGGGACCATTTCTACAGAACCAATTCATTTCATTTACACATTTGTATCATTTTAATTAACACATGGAACAAACAAGCAATAATGGATATGTTTTAAAACCTACTTTTTCATAAGGATGTCCTTTTCTTGTATAATTTCTCTCATAGAATAAAAAAGAAAGAAAAAGGGAAAGAGAGAGAGAGAAAAAACAGTGCCAGAAAGCATATTAAGAAGACTTTACCTCAGCCATTTTTGAGAGTTCAGTCCAATCATCTTTATTATAGCTGCACATGATGCTGGCGATGACAATCTGAAAAGATAAGCATTGGTTTATACACAGTTGCACTTCTGAATAATTCTTTCTGCATATATTGCACATACTGCTTTGTGTTTGCCTTCAAATGTTTGTTCTTTATTCTAGCAGTTCTACATTGTGTTGCAGTAACAGTATAGGAATCTTGGGAATTTTTTAAAAGTCTGTAGTAAAGTACAAAGATTATTGGAAGAACAACGAAGCATCAGGAGGTGGACAAGTAAATATCTCTTGGCATAACAGAAAGATATGTGCTGTCCCAATTCCCTAAATCTCAAGTCATGTGAATGAACTGTAAGGCAACCATGTCTCATAATAAAGTCAATATTTTTTAACATCCAAGTTTTATAAAAACCCAGCTATTTGGTAGTACTTGCAATTGGGATACTGGGGGATGGGGATGGTGGTGGGGTGATGGGACAGGGGAATTCAAATCAGGAGATTACAAATTTGCACAATTTCAAAGAAGCTTGCGTGAGGAAAACTTAGGAGACAAAATTTGACTCTACCTCTTTTTTTGCAATACAACTCCATTTTCACGGGTAGGAGCAAATTCTATTGACTATATATATATGTGTAGTTTGCAGAGGTTAGCAATACACAGGATACACAGGAAACTGGCAGCAACTCAGAAACAGAGGAAGTAATAGCATCTTGCTAGGTGTCAAATAAGTATTGCCAGACAAATAATATTACACCTATCCCTCGCCATGATTTGCCATTCATGTTCCTCAGTCTTTCGCAGTCAGCAAGCACCGAGACACAAAATGGCATGTGCGCCCATGATGCATGCGCGGAGCATGCACAGCAGTGTGCAGCCATTATATCCTATGGGATTTCAATATTTGCGGTATTTGCGGTATCCTATGGTGGTGTCCAGAATGGATCACCCACAAATCGGGAGGGATGAGTGTATTACTAATCTCAAGAGTCGTGAATGGGCCACACTGTTCATATCTTGATGTATTTGAACACAATATAGGAAAAATGATTGACTAAAAGCTACCCCCTTGGATTTCATAGTCTTCTGGTCTCACTGATTACAATCTCCCCACCACCATCACACATATACATTTCTGTATATAAAAACAGACGGGTGACCTGGGCAAGCAGATTAAATGCAAAGTTCAAGGGAAGGACACTGGTCTTATGAAGGCTATCGGGCTCTACAGATGGCCTCTAAGGGGTGGCTCCGTGCTGCCTCTGGGAGTGTCGGATCGGGGCCACAGCAACCACACGCCGCAGCCCTGATCCGGCACTTTGGTGCTCCAAAAAGAGCTGGCAAATGCCACTCCTTTTTGGAGTGGCAAAAACCCACCTTTGCCATGGTGGTGGCAGTTTTCTGTGCTCCTTTGATGCAGCATGTCTGTATGCTGCACCAAGGGAGTGCCCTGATGCCACTGCCCCATGCAGTGGGGCACATGGTGTGATGGTGGAATCATGGCAGATTCGGGCCGGCTGGCGTGCAGTTGCCATGCCCCGACTCCACCCCCAGGCCAGCCCTTTTGGCCAGTCTGTACAGGGTGTATGTCACTTGCTATCACTCAGCTATCTGCTCAACATCTGAAACCAACAGTACAATATGTAGTTCCATTTCAAATGGGAAGTATAGGTGTACATGGCAGTATTTGTGGTGAGAAATACCGCAGTGCACATGTAATGTGGTGTGCTTATAAGAGACTGAATGTTTTGATGAATGCATATTTATGTCTCATGAAAAACATATCTTCTGCTTGCAAAGTCATGAACTAGGCTATAAATGAATTACAAACAACATGTTGGAAAAATAGTGGCAAATGTGGAAGAATTTTCCTTGCCTCAAGTAGCTTTAGATTAAGGCCAACCTTGTTACTCATGAACTCCTTTCTTTGATTCCATCGGAGGGGGGGGGGCAGCCTAAGTGGAAAAATCACCTCAGCTTAGTGCATTTGATATAACAAAAGTCAACCCCAATAATGCCATAAAAAGTAGTTTACATGCCCTCCAACATTTCAAAGATAAAAATGAGGACATGTGTGGATAAGCAATGTCAGACTGTGGTCAAAACAACAAAAGATATTAATAAAGAAGAACACACAAGCTAAGACAGGCTGCAGCACCTTGCCTTTGCCTGATCCTACTGGTAATGGCAAGACTATATTTTTTTTCCTTTCCTCTCCCTCCAGCTGAGTTAATTGAGCATAAAATATTTTTGCTCTTTGAACTCCCTTTGCAGCAGCTGACATACCCTGAAGATAAAGATGGAAAGTGGGAGTATGAAACTTTGACATTTTAGAAGCAGCTGAAAAAGTGGGATAACAGAGGCTCGACTAGGATTGTCCTTGCCAAATCAGACCAGTTGGAGGGTACGTGTTCATCCTTAAGATGTGATAGGATATGTATTTTGCCATGACATTCTAGTATTGTCTCAAATTGAATGAGACAGAATAAATTAATTCATTCATCTACTATAATTTATTTGCTGGAACAATTTCTGATTTCACTCAACTGTATTAGTGTCTATTATGTTACAGAAACAAAAGCTAGAGTCTTAAGTATTATGTGTATACATAATATGTAGGCCTCATGTATAAGGCAGGAGTAGATCAGTGTTTATCTCAATATTATTTCAAAGATTTGCTTTAAACCTTTTCTCTGGGGATAACAATGATTGACAGTCTTGTCCAAAAGCTTCTTTTTCAAAAATGAGGGAAGGCAAGAAGGAAGAGAAAAAATGTTTAACTGGATTACTGACATGTGTACAATTAAGACAGTAGGTTAATTTTCAAATGCTTGATTTATCGTGTGTTGCCTGTTAACCAATCTTTTCCCTTTTTAATCAACATTAAGGATTATATATGACACTTAAAGCAGAATGACTGCATTATGTGATTAGACCCAGTTTAGCCAGTAATAGTTAGTGTGGATGAAAAGTTGGGTGGTTTAAAGTAGTTTGTAGATGACTACTTTATACGTAGTTATGGGATTGAACTATATTTTTCCATGCAGCAGTAATTGGTTTTTCCATTTCTTTAAGTTAGGATGATAATCCTCTTTGCAGCTCCAGTCCTACAATTCAAAGTCCTTTAAAAAAAATCTTTCTTTCTTTCTTTCTTTCTCTTTCTTTCTTTCTTTCTTTCTTTCTTTCTTTCTTTCTTTCTTTCTTTCTTGCCTTTCTCCTCTCCTCCTTGTAGAATGTGGGACGTGTTCCAATTGATATCAATGAAAATATCACCATTCTTAACTTTTACATTTGCTCTCTTCTCTCAGTGGAATATAAATGTTCATTTCTGTGAAAGAATGCATACTTTCCTTCATTAACTTTCATGGGCAAGTTTACTCACAATATAGAAAAAGCTATTGTATGTGTATAGTAGAGATATGCATCTGTTACTGTAGTTCCTTCAAACACTCTGAGATCTCCAAGAAATGCATTCTGGCTGGGAGATTCTGGGAGCTGTCATCCAGAAATATGACTTCTCCAAGCTCTACTACATCACTTATCTTGGTCATGCACATAATTTATATGATTTGAATAGTCTCCACACATCATTGCTGTATTTTGAATGTGGCTAATTCCAAGCCTTCATTTTGTTTAGAATTAGGACCAAAGAATTTGGCTGCATGAATGTTTAAAAGAAGTTTGGGGTAGGATTTACATACCACATGGCCTCCAAGTCTCAGCCAGTGTACTGATGCCCAAAGAACAAGAGATGTACTCCTGTACATTTCTTTAATTACCACTGCCAATTTTTGAACAAGTGAACTGGCTTTACAAGACATTAATTATTTTCAGTGTAGCCCAGATACCGAGGAAGAATGCTAAGATCATAACCATGCAGACAACACTAAGGATTTTTTGCAACTACACACCCACCAAAGTCAGCATAAGTATCATAACAATCAAAACTGTGCAAAGGATGGAAGGAGATATTTTACTGGTAGAAGCAGTGCCCCATGGTGCCTCTCTCTGGATGGGATCAACAAAATATCTTCATGCACCATTCAGAAAATGATTCTTTCCTTGGGTCTATTTGTGTCCAGGAAGGTCACCAAGAGTACTGATAGCAGCTTCTTGTGAGGGTTGAAGACAAACAAAATTCTTTTACTAATACAAAGCAAGAAAGCAAAGCTCCGTACTACCAATCCAAAGGTCCAGCCAGAGAATAGTCAAGCAGTCCAAAGGTCAAGGATTCCAGAGAGGCAGAGCAACAAGCCAGTATGAAAGTCAAAGGTTTCAGAAGTTCAAGATAGGTCAGCAGGTTTCAGGTAAAGGAACAAGGAGAGGCAAAACCAGAGGCTTTTGCTAGGAAGTTCAGATAATCTCTGGCACCAAGGCAGACCTTCTGCACTTGCTTAAATTACCAAACTGCAGGAGCTCAGCTGAGGCTGATTGCTCCAATCTTTTTCATAAAGTCTCCTCTAATGCTGAAGACCCCCCTTTCTGCTTGACGCTGGCTAATGGTAGGTGTTGTTTCTTGATCCTCCTCCATGTCTGAAGGTTCTGCTGCTGGGAGGCTTGGCTGCTGAGCCTCCTGAGAGGCCACAGGCTCTGCTGGAGCAGGCACAACAGAGCTAATGCCAGGCTGAGGCTCCACAGCTGCAGTCTCAGGTACCAGAGGAGGTTCTGGTTCATCCTCATTGTCCTCCAAGTCCTCCTCCAGGCAGGGCATGGCAATTTGATAGCACTGATCCAAGAAAGTGTTGTTTTTTTTAAATATGTATATCTAACAAGACCTCATCTCAGTGGACGTTTTCACACGGGGCTTTAGGAGGACTCAATCCTACCTCCGTCAGGCCCCACTCTGGCTCCATTTCCAGCGTGTTCACACACGCGCAGCAGCAAACCCCCATCCCTGCGTCCGTCCGGCTTCTTGCTCCGTGTGTTCAGACGCACGGAGCCGTAAATCTGGCCTCACTCCAGCCAAAAGACCTGTAACTCTGGCTTCTGCGGCTTAAAGGTAATTCCGGGTGTCAAAAGGAATTAGCCTGCCGGCGGCGGAGCCATTCCGGAATCGGTGGCATGACCCGTTCCGGAATGGCTCCACCCGGCTTTAGGGAGGGTAGTGTGAAAACGTCCTATGCTAAGAAAGAAGAGAGAGCAAGCCAAGGATATCCTGTGACTTCGCATGCAAAAATGTTTTAAAAGCTCTTTAAAAAGCCAGCTACAACTAAATAACACACTCTCAAAGTGCATTGGCAAAAAAGACCATAATACTTACAGCATAGCCCTATAAATGTCTGTTCAGAATATGTTCCCAATGAATTGAATGGGATTGATTCTCAGGTAACCGAACATGGGATTACAGCCTACATGCATAAAATTATACCTTTGTATTACAGCACTAGCTAGGAAGTTATAGAACAGAAATTCCTTGCCATCAAGTGAGCAGGTTGGCAAAGGAGGGATGGAGTACTTTTTCCTTCCTCTGTGCTCAGCAAGCAGGATGTTAAAACAAAGTCAGAAGCGCTCTCTCTCTCACTCACTCACACACACACACACTTCCAGCATAGAATTCCATCTCTCAAGCCTTTTCCTACTAACCTCTGAATCTGCTTATTGGTATCACCTGCTTCAGCGTAGCTGGAGTCACATATTTTTAGAAGCTTCTAGTTGCTTCCCATGCTTAAAAGACACTGGGCTATTATATATTGTTATTGTAACCTGAACTGTCTGTGGATTTACATGTACATGTGGTATTCAGCCCACTCTATGTTATAGTTTGAAACTCAAGGGTGGTGTAAAAGGTGTTATCCTCATGCCAGAACAGGTTCAGCCCCTTGAACAGTGCCTTGAAGTCCAGAATAAAACTTAGGCAAGATTTACCACCCTAATGGTCACCTTTGCTAACTATGAAGAACTATGAAGAATAGTTGAGGAATAGTTGAGGAATAGTTGAAGAATAGTCCTCTGCCAACAAGGAGGCCTGTGACCTCATAGTAGTGGAGGCATATTGGATTGCAAGAGAGGGGCCATTGTTGAGATGCATATGGACTTTAAATTTCCTGTTCTTTGCAAATCTCCTAATAGCCACATGGCCAGAAGGAGAAGGGGCCAGCCTGCAAAAGATACCCTCACCTTACCATCTTAACTAAGGAGAGAAACATCAAAATGCAGGCATCTGATTAACATCTCCATTTTTTTCTCCTGTTTGGTTTGTAACATCTTGCCTGGTGAAGAAGCCAGTGGAGCTTTGAAAGCTTGCAACACATATAGTGTGCATTTTGGTTGGCCAATAAAAGTATCACTCTTTGGTGGATTTTTGTTTGAATATGAAGAACTGAGAAATTTTCGTTTGGGTTTTGATCAGAATTCACCAAAATTATCAAAATTTGAATGTGGGGAATAAAGTAAAATCGACAATTTTCCCCATCCTTTTTCCACTGTCCCCATTGTCCCCATCATTTTTATGTATACTCTATTTTCTTCTTGAAATTGGGACTCAAGGTGCCTTGCAAATCAAAACAAGGGAGATTATATATATATAAAGATTAAAATTAAAATTGAACAAAAACTATTCACAATATTAAATCAATGTAAAATATACAATTACAATAATGAAACACAGTTTGAAACAGTACAGTTTTTGTGTAGAGTAGTGGTTTGAGTGTTGGACTATGACTTTGGAGACCAGGGTTTGATTCCCCACTCATCCATGGAAACCCACTGGGTGACCTTGGGCACGTCACATATTCTCAGCTTTAGGGAAGACAATGGCAAACCTCCTCTGAATAAATCTTGTCCCAGGATAGTTTGCCTTAGGATCACCAAAAGTTGCAAACAACCTGAAGGCACACAATAACAGCTAAGACAGTACAATTAGCAGTGCCCTCTTAAAAGCCATCCCCCTTTAAAAAAAAAAACTGAAACATACAGGCTGAGTATCCCTTCTCCGGAATTGTGAAATCCAAAATACACCAAAATCCAAAACTTTTTGAACTATGTTCCTGTAATATATTTGAAAGGCTGGGCAGAGAAAATTTTGGAGAAAGACACAAGGATTTGTGAAGTGGTGGGAGGCGTGGATTCATGACAAACACTAAACTTGCATTCCCACCATTTCACAGATCCTCACTGTCTTCCCAGCCTCATCATTTATCATAATTTACATGCAAATGGAAGTAGTACAAAATAAAAATAAAAATAAAAAATCCAAAATGAGGAACACTACTGATCCAAGCATTTCGAATAAAGCATACTCAATCTGTATATGTTCCATCTTCACTGAAAGAGAGAGAGATCTAATAGCTCTTCTTCCTTTCCAAGATCTAGGCTTATGGACAGCTCATGCTCAGAGCACAAATGATATGTGATGGGCACTGCCCCACAGATAAGTGGGCTGCTTTATCTCTGTACAGGAGATCCAAGGATAAGGTGTACTGTGACAGAAATCTTTCCTTCCTATACTGTTACAATTCCAGACACATCATCCATTGCGTAGGGATGCAAATATGTCCCAATCTCACCTTTGTTGAGTTTTTCTAATTCCTACCTGTATCTTCTTCCTGATTTGCACATTTATGTGTACAATGTACCCTGTACCCTAATTACGGTACACAACTTTCCACTCTTTGACTAAAATGTGTTTCTGAGTGCACACTTTAGCAATTCACTTTTTAAAATATGGGCATTGTTTTCTGTGCACTGTACTTCTCAAAAATAACCTGCAGACATTGCAAAAGTGTGAATGCTGGAAGCAAGGTGCAGATACTGTCAGAAAATATCCCAAGAGCTGCCAAAAATCTATTTCCCTTGAGACTGTCAAATTCAAGGAAGGTTTGTTCCATTTCTACTTTCATAACAATTGATTTATGGGGAAATATGGACAAAAATTAGAGTGAGAGAAGAGACTATAAGAAAAAATAGAAATTATGACCAAAAAAAGTCTCTCTCCTGAAGAATGTTTGATATGCAAAACACATTACTAAAATCTTCCATCTCCTTTTGCTATCCAGGTTAACCTTTCTTGGTTTCTGGTTTCACTAACCGTTGCAAATTTTTTCTTGATTAAACACAATCAATCACTGCAGTGTGTTGCATTTTATTCAACCTTGAAAATGACACAAGAGAAATAAAATGTCAATTATGCAAACAACATAATTTTAGAAAGCTGTATTTTTTTCTGTGCTAAAGGCCTTCTAGAATCAGGGAACAGATGGAAGGTTATTTCAAAAGTATTTAGAAATCCACTGAAAATAATTTTAAAAGCACTGCGCTGATAGCATCTGGTAGCAAAAGTAACACACATACTTAATTAGGATGATTCAAAAATGGCCATTGAAATTTGTCAGCTCATCTGATGTTGTTACAATGGTGGATTGGGGAAGGAGAATTTCAAAGACTGAGGGCCAGATTTATGCGTCTGAACCTGGGCATCTGGAAGATGGCTCTACAATCAGAGGCCAGATTTGCTTGGCCTGATGCGAAGAGCACCAGGCTATAGCTTGTGAGGGGGCAGAGACAAGAGGTTTCTTATTGCTTTGCCACCCTTCCATGCACCCTCTTTGGAGATGTGTTTGGACCCACCCTCCTGTCCTCTGTTGAGTGTGAGCTCTGCTGGCCACTTTGGGGGCTGGGTAAGAATTTCCTCCGATTTACATGGTTTTCCCCTCTAACCTACACTGCATCCATGGGACACAGTCAATTGTCTCAGATGGTGTCTATAAACAGGCTGTCATTGCAGGGAAATATCAGGTGTACGCCTTGGAACCCTTTTGATGCAGGGGTTGGGCTATGGAATCTCCTCTACAGGCTAGGGGGCTTGAGAGGGGGGTTGCTCTTTCCTGTAAAGTCTATGGACTTGAGAGGAAGCACCCTCAGTTTACCTTCCAGTAAACAGACAGTCAGGGAACAAACAATGATATTGGATTATCCTTGGGTGCAGGCGTTTTGCCAAGGGAAGGCTAAAGAACTATAGTTTGTACAAACTTTTGTACATGACTCTACACATGTATTTTCTCAACATTATTAGTAACAACCTTTATATTTCTTTACATGCTGTTAACTAAAGATGCAAAAATCTCTCTGTCTTTCTTTCATTGTGTTTCTCCATTATCTATATTTTTTCCCATGTGTGTATTGTATTGGGTTGTAAAATGGTATGTCAGTCTTCATATTTTCATATGCATTTTACACATAATAGACATATTCATTTATTTTCCCCAATACGGTTTGTATTTGTGCATATTTTTTGTAATTGTTCAACTTTTTAGAAGTATGCATTCATTTGCATGGTACTTTACTTGTCTGAAACACCCCATAAGACTCACGCACATGTCAGTCCTCCAAGCAAACCAAGGATTTCTTTTCACAATGAGTGCAAAGAGGTGTGATAAAGCAACTTGCACCAAGGTTGTCAACGCCAATGAAATTATTTTCTTTTCTTTACTGTAACATAGCCCTGGTTACACTGTGACATTACACTGTGAAATGTCTTTCACTAGCTCATCCAGATGTCAGAGAAGGGGACGCTGGGGCAACACCACTTCAGATTCTGCATATGCTATCGGTCCCTGCCTTGCCCTGAGACACTGTCCACAAGACCCGTTCCACCTGCAAGGCTCCTTCAAGAGACAGAAGTGACCCCTCCCAACATCATACTTGCCCTTAGATCCATAAACTCCTATGTACATGAGACTGGGAATTATTATTATTAGTATTATTACAAGTTGAGTTTCCCTTATTTTGAATTCTGAAATTCAAAATATTCCAAAAACCAAAATGTTTTTCATGGGTGTCTTGAGACAGGGATACTTTTGCTTTCTGATGGTTCAGCATGTACAAACTCTTTCATGCAAAAATTATTTAAAATAGTGTATAAAATTAACTATGTGTATACAAGGTGTATATGAAACATAAATTAATTTTGTGTCTAGACTTGGGTCCCATCTACAAGATATCTCATTATGTATATATATATATATATATATGCAAATACAGGTATTCCAAAATAAAATGTTAAAAATCTGAAATCCAAAACACTTCTGGTCCCTAGTTTTGGATAAGGGAGATTCAACCTGTATTATTTTTTCTACTTGCAGTTTTTGAGATCCAAACTACAACAATAATAATGTACTATGATATTAGGTTATGAATCTAGGCAGTTCAGATGTGAAGCAAATTATATTTTGCCACAGGGGTTAAGGCAGAAAGGCAAGTAATAGCAAACAAGGAGCAGTTGGTTTTCGTATCACAAAAAGTTGTTCATAAAATGTAAAAATGCTTACGAAAAAGAACAGAAGGAAGTGATCTGCAACATCCAATGTTTCAAGTACTTGTAACTAAGAAAATATGCATATCAATTCAACTTTTAAAATTCACTATGCATAGATGATGAAAACAGCATTTTCTGGTGGACACAAAATACTTCAAAAAAGGCATTTCATTTCAGCCTTACAAGTTCTTATGACATGAGTGATGATACTGTGAAGGAGCTTATGGTGGCATTTCTTTCCATCCTAATCCATTTAAGATTGTCATGAAATTTAAAACCATTCCTCCCTTTTGTAAGAAGCTTCCTTGAAAATCATACTTTCTTCTACATGCTTTTGCATAAATATCTGCCTTCTAATGAAGTGATATGGCAGAGATACAGACATTCATAAATACATTATCTTGTACTTTTAATGGAGCAGAAACTGTAATTTTAAAAGTTTATTCTGGCCCAATTCAGTCAATATTCTTCATTAACATTTCCCCAAGCACAATCTCCTTAGGTCAATCCTGTCTGTCCCTCCAGACACATCTCAAATATTAGTGCATAGGCAAAAATGAAGGTAAAAAGAAATTTAAAAATTGCATACAAGTCTAATTGCATGGTTGATTCCCCTCTACTCACCCACTTCAAACTGAGCAATTAACAACACAATTTAAGCTCTTACAGAGCAGACTATATATACTGCTGAAGAGGTTTACTTGCTTTCACAATCATTACTAGTGGTACAAGTCCTCAGTCTACAGCCTTGTCTGCATGGGCAAAAAACACCCCACCCCACCCCACCCCACTCCCACCCCCACCCTGAGGCTGGTTGTCTGTTCGCACAATGCATGACAACTTCTGGCAGAATATTTCAGGTCTTCCCCTTTAACCCAAGCTAGCCATGGAGTTGGAAAAGTCACAGGAAACATCAGTGTTTTCTCAAAACCCCAGGGTTAGTGCAGGGTTTTGTGGCATGCAAACAGCTGGATTGGGCCTGAATTCAGCTGGCCCACTGTTCACACACCAGGCGTTGCACCATCCTCATTCCCTGCACTGAGCAGAGCAGGGAAAGGGAATGGTCTCTCTCCAGAACCACCACTGCTGCTCCCATAACTGCAGGAGCCCCATAGACAGGCCATCCAGCTCACTGCCATGGCTCCTGAGGGTAGGCTCACCTGTATGACTCATGTGATGAAAGAGTGGAAAGACCTTCAATCACATGGCTATGTAATCAGGGTGTGGGTGTTCCTTTAAACCTCTCTTCTCATTGGTCGCAGAGGTAAGCCCATCATCAGAAGGGGTAGCTACTGGTCAGCCTGTCCATGGAGCTCTTGCAAGTACAGGAGTGACAGTTGCAGCTCTAAGCATAGGGGATGGGCCAGCCACACCAATGTGGTGTTAGCCTGGCTGACCCATGCAAACAATGCTGCAATGTTTCACTGGGTGTGGCCCGGTGCATCATGACCAATCCAGAGCATAAAGCTCCTGACTGGCCCCAGTCTTATAGCCAGTGTAGACAAGACCTACATTTAGGTTAGGAGATGGGTGCCTGGTGGTTGAATCTGTTGCTACAAAGGTAAGAGATTCAATATCACCTGGGACTTCTTTTAAAACCTTTCATGAAAAAACAGAAACAAAAATAGGTGCATTCATTAAATTAGTGTTACTTCCTCTTGCGCTGTATCTTTCAAACAGCCCCACCAATATACACACATCAATTAATTAAGATCATTTGAAGCTCATTTCTCATTTCCAACAACTATTAGAACTTCAAGAGCAGAAGTTAAGAGACTTGGACATCTTGGTGAGAACAGTGATTATTATGGTCCAAGGCTCAGATGCAAAAAGATTTCTTATATTTGAGAGACACCATTGGGGCCAATGAAGTTTGTTTTGTTTTAGCCCCAGTGCTGGGTGAGGAAAATGGTGTGGGAGGACATAACTGGGGAGGAACCCAATGGTGGCAGGGAACCTCATTCAGCCGAAAGACTGAATTCAGTTTTAGCGACATTCTGTGGGAAGCATTCCAATGGTGATCTGAGTCAACGGCAAAAGGGTGGGACTAATATAACCATCATATTGTAGCTTAAAATTCTTACTGCTTTTAACTAAGCTTTAGGACAGAAGTAGACAACTGTGAGGCCACTTTTTTGACCCCTACCCACATCTACTCTGCCCTGCTTGTGAAAAATATATTTCCCCCCCTTCCTGTCACTTCCTGTCACCATTCACCATTTCTAAAGCCAAATGGAGGTGAAAGAAGGTATCTAAAAAGGGGTGGGGGTTTGGAGTAGGGTTTGGAAGGGGTTTTTGTATTTATCTTGTTTGGAGGGGTCCTTTAGAAGGAAATGTTAGCCAATTTTCAAATGTTGGACAAAATAGCACTATATTTTTTTTAAAAAATGAGGGCTTGGAGGGGATAATAATAATAATAATAATAATAATAATAATTATTATTATTATTATTATTATATCCAGCCCCCCCTTTGAGATCAATCGGGGCAGCTAACAAGAATAAAATATACATACAACTGTAAAATCTAGTTTAATTTAATCTAACTTCAGGGTCTACTTTCTCCACCTAAAAGATGCTTTTTTACCATTAAAAGTGGACAGGAATACAAAAGCTGGGAACCTCTGAGATGATGTTTTCAAGTGGAAGAGGACATGGCTGCATGTATCTCCCAGGTGGGCTCAGTTTGGCCCAAGGTTCCTGGTTTAAGCTGTCACTACTTGTGTGCAGTGTAGGGATGCAAATCTTTGCTTATTTCATTCTCATATGCAAGTACAATAATTAAAAAACCCACATCCCCCCTCCCTATGTTGGATAAAGTTATGAGGCTTCTTGCTTGCCTCCCTACCACCATTTTGGGATTTCAGGACTTTTTCTCAATTTTTCATTTGTACAACAAATAAAGGTTTAGAGCAGAAATCAGAGCATTCTGTGCAAAAATATTTCTATCTCCTCCATTTTTTCCCTTTTTAAAAAAAAATCATGATATGAAAAAGGATAAAATAAAAAATCTCCTTCTGGCAATTGATATTTTTAATGGGATATCCTAATCTGGTCAGATATTCTTTGTTTTGAATGTTGAGAAAATTTATGGATATTCTTTGTTTCCCCAGCAGACTGGTCCTGGCCCAGATTGGACCTAAGTGTGCTTATTTGGAAATAAAGAAGACATTATGATATATGTTTAATACATCATGCAGTTTAGTTCTTGTAGAAATTCATATGAGAGTATATGCTAGAAAATAACCTAAGTACTTCAACAGCAATTATATAGCTAATTTGTATTTCCTTCTGGAATATACTCCAGCACTCCTACTCAACAGATATTCATAACTGCAATGGACATGAAACAGTGTTGCACTAATTCAGAAATAGAAGCTTGCTTATCTATTGTTAACCAGGTGTTTAGAACTATATCATAATGTGGCATCATCTGATGTTCAAGAAGATGGAACACTGTCACGACTTGCATATTATGGCCTCAATATATTGTGGCTTGCATTAGTCTAATGATTCCCAAACTCTGGTCCTGCAGGTGTTTTGGACTTCAGCTCCCAGAAGCCTCAGCCATCTTGGCCAATGGTCCGGGATTTTGCAAAGTACCTGGAAGGCCAGAATTTGGGAAACACAGCACTAATGCAACAATCAAATGAATCACATAAAAACTAGAAGTTTAACAAACATTATTTTAAAGATTTCAATAGTGTATTTCAGGACTCATTTTCCAAGAACCATTTCAAATCAGACTGGATTCCTTGGAAATTGGTGCAGGAAAGGCTGTCTGGAGCTCTCTTACCACATATTCTAGTGATATCACTGTCTCACAGCTCCGGCTTAAAGATCATCAGGCTCTAAGCCAGGCCTGATTCATCACCAGTCTCATTGTACTCGGGGTTCTTGGACATGTATTCATGGCACAAAACAATGACAATGCTACTGTGTAGTCCAAACAGTTGACATGAACACCAATTTCTAATAAGAGCACAAAATGTTTTTAATGTGCATAGTGAGCTTTGGAATGAAAGCTTTTCTATAAATTATGATTCAAGTGTGACACAATAAGATGAATGTTTGGCATTTAGGCTATAGCATCCTAAGTTACATTTAAATCACTATGCTATAATGAAGGCATTAGTAACTGTTCTCAAAAAGACATTACTCAGATTGATTCCACATTATGTACAAGTTATTCTGAGACACTTTCAGAGCTTCAAAATAAAATACCATTTCCCTACTGATGCAATTTTCCTTAGGTACATAGCATTTTAAATAGTGTGCTGCTGATGTGTGGGTGTTCCTACCCACCACAAAGCAAACTAAAATATTTATTGAAACTTTTGCTTTGACTCTGACTCCTCATCACTGTCTCTAATCACACCAGGTCCTTATAATTAATTCAAAAATAAAAATATGAAAGCCAAACTTCTGTCTTTCCTGCAATGGTAGAATGAGGGAGAAGAGAGTATATTTTGGTGTTACCCATTTAGTCAATTTATGTCAAGAATGCACATTTGAATTAACAGTCTCAAGTTATATCCTTCCATTTTCTTTCTTTGCATGGCAGTTATTACGGACAATGAAGTGTGGAGTCAAACTTCATATTGAAACCATGCACAATAGCCCTTCCAGTTATTCTCAAGTTTCAAGCCCTTATGTTTGCCAAGAAAACATACTTTAAACATTTTTAAAAATCTTTAAATGTATACATAGGTCAGCATAACAGAAACAAGAGGAGCACGTACTATGTAATGAGCCAGTATGTAATGTGTTCTTTGTATTAGGTCTATATAACCAGAATGGGTAGGGAAGAGTGACAATTTTATCTGCTTTTGGAACCTTTCAAAATCATAAATCTAAGGGAAAGATCTTGATATCTGTCTTGTTTAAATGAACATGGGAGAAAATGAAATTGACAGACTCACCCAACAGAAACAAGGTTTTGCGTACTTAGCTCTTAAAAATATGGTTTTGAATCTCTGTATTCAACTGTGTTTTGTTCATTTATTTATCCATTAGGCTTTTAATCTGTTTTTCTTTCTACAACATGGGATTCCTGAAAGTCTCTCTGTGGGGCTGAATTTAAGTGGCTGTTTTCTTTGCCTATCAGGCTCCTCATTTTTAACACCTCCAAGGCAGGCAGGCACCATTATCTTCTCCATGTTGGGAAAATCAGTATTGACTGAATTTGTTCAGTATAGACAAGTGAAAACTTAGACAGGTTCCTTTTTTTTTTGGACAAAAAGTGCAAAAATTTGCACTTTATTTGCAAATCAAATAAAAAGAATTTTGTCTTGACGCAAACCAACAAAATTGCATGTGGAAGGAAGAATACTGAAAGATGGACCCATCTCTATTAGAAGGTAAATGTACTTCTTTGGCTGTATCTGCAGTACAGAAGTAACCCAGGCTGACACCACTTTAACTTCCATGGCTCAATGTTATGGATTTCTGGAAACTGTAGTTTTGGAAGACATGTAGCCTTTGACAAGGTTCCCCATGACATTCTTGCAAACAAGCTGGTAAAATGTGGGCTAAACAAAGTAACAGTTACATGGATTTGTAATTGGTTGACTGGCCAAACCCAAAGGGTGCTCAACAATGGCTCCTTTTCAACTTGGAAAGAAGTGACCAGTGGGGTGCCACAGGGGTCTGTCCTGGGCCCAGTGCTATTCAATATATTTATTAATGACTTGGATGACAGTATTGGGGGCATAGTTATCAAATTTGCAGATGACACCAAATTAGGAGGAGTAGCTAATACCCCAGAGGACAGGATCAAAATTCAAAATGACTTGAACAGACTAGAAAGCTGGGCCAAAGCTAACAAAATGAAATTCAACATGGAGAAATGTAAGGTACTGCACTTAGAGCGTAAAAACGAAAAGCACAGATATACGATGGGGGACACCTGGCTGAATGAGACTACGTGTGAAAAGGATCTAGGAATCCAAGTGGACTACAAATTGGACATGAGTCAACAGTGCGATGCAGCAGCTAAAAAGGCCAATGCAATTTTAGGCTGCATCAGTAGAAGTATAGTGTCTAGATCAAAAGAAGTAATAGTGCCACTCTATTCTGCTTTGGTCAGGCCTCACCTGGACTACTGTGTCCAGTTCTGGGCACCACAATTCAAAAAGGATGTGGAGAAACTGGAGCGTGTCCAAAGGAGGGCCACTAAAATGGTGAAGGGTCTGGAAACCAAGCCCTATGAGGAACGATTTAGGGAGCTGGGGATGTTTAGCCTGGAGAAGAGAAGTCTGAGAGGTGATATGATAGCCGTGTTTAAATATTTGAAGGGATGTCATATTGAGGAGGGAACAAGCTTGTTTTCTGCTGCTCCAGAAACTAGGACCCGGAACAATGGATGTAAGCTCCAGGAAAAGAGATTCCACCTCAACATTAGGGGGAACTTCCTGACAGTAAGGGCGGTTCGACAGTGGAACACACTCCCTCGGAGAGTAGTGGAGTCTCCTTCCTTGGAGGTCTTTAAGCAGAGGCTGGATGGCCATCTGTCGGGGATGCTTTGATTGGGAGTTCCTGCATGGCAGGGGGTTGGACTGGATGGCCCTTGTGGTCTCTTCCAACTCTATGATTCTATGATTCTCTTGTCAGAGAGGTCTGGTGCCCTCCCAAACTACAATTCCTAGAATTCTATAGCATTGAATCATGACATTTAAAGTGGAGTTAACCTAGGTCTGTGGTGGCGAATCTATGGCAAGTGTGGCAGAAATGCCATTTTCCCTGGCACATGGACGGTGGGAAAGAGGAGCAACAGGCATGAGCTCCTGTCCCTCCTCTTTCTGTTCCTCCTCTTCCCAGCTCTCCTGAGCCTTTAGCTGTGGTGGGGGGAGGAGAAGGAACAGGGGTGCATCTATTCCTCTTCTTCCCCCCTCACCCCCGGACCCTCAGCTGTTTCTGGAGAGGCAGCTGAAGGCCCGAGTGGGAGAGGGGAAGAAGTCCTGGCCCAGAAGTCCCGTCCTGGAAGTCCTGCACCCCAGCACCAGGTAACACCCAGTGCCGGGACGCCTTTTAGTTTGGGCACCTGGACCCCAAAAAGTTCGCCATCACTTACCTAGATTACTTCTACAGTGCAGATGAGGCCCATCAACAAATATTGATCCTATAAATGCTGTGGTCTACCCAGTAGTATTAGTATCCCTACTGATTATTTCTAGCAAATGCAATAAGCTGTTTTCTTATGTACTGGGAAGTCATTTTATTGTAAGCTGTTATTATTGTGTATTCCAAGCACAGGACAGCCATGCTTTCCTCCATTGTTTAAATAACAACCCATGGAAAAAGACATGTCTTTTTAGAGAGGTGAGCGAGTGGAGTGGTTGAAAAAATAGATGCTGTGCAGTCCCTCATCCCCAGCTCCCTTAATATTGTTGCCTTATGGACCTTTAAAATGTATTATGTTTATTCCCTTGAAAGTTTGATTTGCCACTGGATTGAAATAAAAATAAGCTTCTTATTAAAACCCTCTTACAGCATCAAATCCCATGCAATAAGAGAGTTAACAGTTGTAAACCCTGTCATGTCTGTGAGAAGCAAAGGAATTATCTTGTTATCAATTTAATAATGGAGTATTGAAGTAAATGATGCCATCCACTGACACCAGTAACATTGCACTCCCATGGGAAATTCAAGTCTGTGGAAACTGTCAATCTAGATGGATATGGACATATTAAACAATGTACCTCTAGTCCATAAATCTATTCTTTCAATGCTGTCTCACTAAAAAAGATTCTGCATAGTGATAAAGACAAGTAATGTGGGATGTCAAGACATTACTGACTTATAATCCTCTTCACTTCCAGAATAGGAAATAATAATAATAAAAAAAACTGGAGTGAGGCCACTAAGCAATTTAACCCTCCCTAACCTCCTTTTGTTTTCTTCATAAGATGCATTTAAAACTTGATTCTTCAATGGGGAAACCACACACAAGCAAGTCTTTTTAATTGGATGTGAATCTGAAAGGTAGCTGTTAATGTTAACTATTATTCATCTGTTTATGCCCAGACGTCTTCTGGGTTTCATATTTGGCTTTTCTGCTTCTTCACCTATCACACAACGGCACTGTCCACTGCCTGACCAGATTGAAATATAGCATATCTTTGTTTTCATTTTTCTTTTTAATAATGCAAATATCCTCTGGCAGGCAAATCATCTCAAGGAGGTAGCCGCTCTGAATATAAGCATGTTGGCATTTGTTCACAGTAGGGCAGCGAACACAAAAGGGGACTGGCAAATGATAAAGGCTAAAAAGAGATGTTTTTCTTGAGATCTTGAAATGTGGAGATTGCAACCGTGCTGCAGGACAGTGACTTTCCTCAAGCAGCATTGCAGGTATGCCTAATATGTATGCAAATGGAAGAAGATCAAGCAGTAATGTCTGAGATCTAGTTACAAACTAAGAGGGGTTGCAGACTGCCAGAAATAATGCAAATTGAGCCCACTTTTAGGCTTAGGGTTAGGGAATCATGGGAACTGTATTTTATTGTGGCACCAGAGCTCTCTGACAGAGAAGGCTATATGTCTCAGAAAAAAACAACAGTTCCCATGATTCTCTAGCACTAACCCTAACCCTAAAAGTGGACTCAATTTGCACTATTTCTGGTAGTCTGCAACCCCCCTAAGTCTGCTAAAAAGCAGGACAAAAACCCCCCACACAGTGTTAAGGATCCTAGGGATCAAAAATACTGGAAACTGTGAACACAACTATGTAGCTATATCTATAAAATCCTCTCTGGCTCACTTTATTAAACATAAAGTCTTATCTGCTTTCATTGGAATGGAAAAACCCATCAAGGAGACATCTCATAAAAATGTCACCTGGCCATATAGATTGATAGCCACAAGTGACAAGCACCTATATTGATCTTCGTCACCTCCTCTGTGAACTAAGAGAACAGAATAGATTGGTAACTGATATTTCTGAAATAAGAATTTGCAGATCAAATCCTCATACCAAATTTCTGACCACTAAACTCACTTGTAACCCAGCCATGTAACACATATTCCTGCAACAAACATGTTATTTGCACACATACTTGTTACACAAACATGCAACAGTTTTTCCTTGGGCAATATCTCATCTGCTTAAATCTTTCTGGAAGTCAAATCTCTGAAAAATGTTTCAGATCTCCCCCTTCTCTTCATGTGACAAATAAAGATATCTGTTGTTGTTGTTGTTGTTGTTGTGTGCCTTCAAGTCATCTCTGACTTATGGTGACCCTAAGGCGAAATATATGACTGGCTATGCTAATGAATCACAGGTATCACCTATATCTGAAGCTGTTTTAGGTTTTCTCAAGATCTTGGCAAATTATTTCATTGTATTTTAAAGCAATTTACTATTTTTGAACATCTCTCTGGCTCTTTAAATACACACAGATACTTAAGCTATACGTATATGCACACAAATCTATTGGAAAAAGCTGATCTGGTTCTTCTGTATAGTCCAAGGACTGGCTTCATCTGGCAGAAACATGTTCTCCTGGAAAAGTGTCATGGTTTTCCATACATAGATGGATGGAGATAGATCTATTTCCTCTTCTTTGTTGGCAATGTCAAGTTCTTTCAGTGAAAGAAGCTAGACCAGTGTGTTTCTACTGAAGATCGTCTTTATTTTACTAAGGAACAATCCTGAACAAGCATTATCAACAACTCCTTCAAGCTAGAAAAGCACTACCTATGCCTGACTGCAATTAAGCCCTAGATCTCAGGATAAGGGAATTTTTTAAAACATGGGTTTGACTGCCTTTATGGAATATTAACAGTTTGTTGTACTGGAAATGTAGACTGTGCAGTTCACTACTATGTGACATGGTTGTAGTGCAGAAGGGGCCAGTGTTGCCCATGGGCTGCATGTGGTCCTTCTCAGGATCCTCACTGGAGCCCATGAGGTCCTTGCCTCTCTGACTGCAATTTTTGCGGCTCAAAATGGCAAACAGTGGCCTCTAGGGGGCATGATAGGACATCTTATGCCATATCACGTGTTTTGAGGCCTGTGGAAGAGGGTTTGAAATTGAATGTGAATATTTAGACCAGGGGGAGGCAACCTTTCCCCTTTAAGGGCCGAGGGACTTCAGCTCCCAGAATCCCAGGAGCTATTGGCCAACATGGGACCATTGGCCAACATGGCTGAGGCTTCTGGGAGCTGAAGTCCCTTGGCCCTTAAAGGGGAAAGGTTGCCTACTCCTGATTTAGACACTCGACTTTGTGGGGAAATGGCCTTCATATGCATAAATCAATTTGGGAGGGAGTGAAAAACCCTGTTGCTTTGCTAGGGAGTACTATGGGCTTTTTGAATCCATCCCCTTTCCAAAATAATTTGTAAGGGGGTTGGAACTGCAAGTGCTTTGAGCTCCAGGGAAGGCGATGAAGCTTCAGAGCACCTAGGTATTGACCATCTGTCATGGCTATCCTGGTTCTCAGCTATGCGCCCTTAAATGATAACATGGTTCTAAAATTATATTAATTGATCCTACATAGTCCTCAACTGTGATAGTAATGCTACATGTCAGCCTTTTTTTTCTCTCCCAAGGCCCTCCTTACCTTTCAGTTCCTAACCTCTAGTACTCCTTGTTTCTGTTAATTTCCTCCACTATTGAAACAGAGACACATTTTAGAAATAGGCATTCATTTTCTTCTGCCGCATCTGCACCACAGTCAGCCCTCCATATCCATGGGTTTTTTATCCACAGATTCAAGCACCCATGGTTTGAAAATACAAAAAAATAAAAAATAAAAAATAAAGGTATAAATTCCAAAAAGCAAACTTCATTTTGCCATTTTATATAAGAGATACAATTTTACTATGCCAATTGTATTTAATGGGACTTGAGTATCCACAGGTTGTTATCCAAGGGGAGTCCTGGAACCAAGCACCAGCAGATACCAAGGGCCCACTGCACTTTTGTCAGATCCTTTGAGGTTTCCCCTTTATTCCCTGCCATGCACTTGCATCTTATCTGTAATGTGTCTAAGGATGTAGCTACAAGGAGAAGAGGGAATGAGGGCATTGCTTCACAATGAGAATTCCACCCCGCCATGAAATTTTCCTTCATTTACCACATATCTAATGTGCAAATAACTTAAAACGTCATCTGAGCCTTCAGAAATACAGTTTAAACATCCAAAGAAAAAGTGGTTTCTTAAAAATCTTAAACAAACTGCACTGACTGCTAATATATACCCAGTGTGAATTGAAAGTGCTTGTGATGATGTGTAAACCCCCCAAATAGCTTGGGAGTTCGACACTTGAGGGAGTGCCATTCCCTATATGTGCCTACTTGAGGATTTAGGTCTGTTTAAGGAAGGGGTCCTTTGTGTCCTATCAGTGAGATCAATACACTGTGTGGGGAAATGGGAGAGGGCCTTCTCAGCTGTGACATCTCAATTTTAGAATGCCTCCCTGTGAAGGCCTCATTGGCACCAAGACTGATTTCGTTCAGGCGGCAAGTAAAAACTTGGCTGTTCACCGAGGACATTGATTCATCATAAACACTGAAGTAATACAGGGTTTTAAACTATTTTAATCTTTTAAATCTGCTTTAACTAATAATGTTTAATATGTTTTAACCTCCATGTTTTTAATTTTATGTGTAAGTCTCCTTGAGTGCTTTTTGATATAGGACAGGGGCTAAATATTTTAATTAATAAACTAAATAATAGTTATACTTTGAATGTGTCTCAGCATGTCAAAACAGCTTGCCTTGTCAAGAACACATAAATATTCATTTAATACTATGGCCAAGGTATTGGTTAGGAAGCCAACATTATATCAGAGTTCTCTATTTCAGACACAAAGGACAAAGGTAATTTAAAGCAAATGGCATTTATCTACCAGAAGATAAACCATGTGATCCTGAGACTCATTCCTGTTGTGAAATTGACTCCTTGTGTGTAGTGATGGTCCAGATGAAACACTAAGTTTTGAAAATATTAATAAACATTACTAGGGTTAAAAGAAAACGTATCAGAGAGCAGGGCAGGGACAGATAAAAGATGCTGCCTGAAATTTATACAGAACAGTAGAGTTTGCTACTGGGAAATCACCAAAAGGCCTTCTCTCATCTTAACAAGCACAAATTAACCCTTAGATTCATGTTCCAGAGACTCACTGCCTTACAACAATCTCTTGTTTGCTAAATAATAGCTTTGCAGGCTGAGAATGTATTGTATACCCATACTAGCAGCTCCTCTCCCTATTTCAGTTCACTGCTGTTGTGGGCCAAAATGGGCATGGATGGGGAAGAGGACTCATCCAAATAGAGCAAGGCAGGAGGCATCATCAGATAAGGGTCAATAGGGCAAACCCTGAAAAATCAAAAGGAATTCATGGTGAAGGGAGTCTGAAGGTTAGTTTAAAGCCATTTGCAGTTTAGTCATCTCCACCCAGCCAATGGCGGGGAAATTAAAATGGCTTCCTGAGAACATCTGTTGGCTGCCTGCCCCATGGTGTCAACTGGAGCAGGAACACGAGAGGAGCAGGAACATACTTTTAAGATTTGCCTTGGTATCAAGGGAGCAAGAGAGGCCTAGGTACAATCAACAAAGCTAATGGAAAGTGCTTATATCTAGTTTTACAATATTTCAAACACATAACCTGCAGCAAAAATTTAACAACAGGGTGCTGACACCTTATTGATTCTTAACACCACATGTTGAAAAACAAAGTAGGGAGAAAGGGAAACAAAACCCAGGGGCTTTCTCCCTCTACTACAGATGTTTCCAGCATTTTTATTTTAAAATGAGGCACGAGCATCCTGACCTACACACAAAAGAGAAAATAAAAGAAAATAAAGGGGAAAAACACACATCTCTTTTACCATTTAAACCTAGCAGATAACATCACATCAAAGGTGTGCCTAATCCAGCATTCTGTTCCTATGGTAGTCAACTAGATATTCATGCAAAGCCCACAAACAAGGCACTATCCTCTCTCTTGTCCATATTGCCCAGCAATTGACACTGAGAGATGAATGGTGTCTCTATAGAAAGTAGCCTATAGGCATTCTGACTAATAAGCACTGATAGACCTATCCTCCATGAATCCAACTAATCTCTTTTGAGAGCCATACAAGTTGGAGGCCATTATTACATCATGTGGTAGAAACTCCATATTTTAATAGTGTCCTAGCTGATGACACTCTGCCTTTTAATCTGTCCAGAATTTACTCCTTCCATGTAGTTTTGCTGCATGCTAAATTCTAGTATTAAAAGGGAAGGAGAATATTTTTCCCAACCAAAAAAGTTGTATAGCCAAAGAAGGTGCCAGACAAGGGCAATCAAAATGATCAAGAGGCTTGGGGAACTCCTCTATGATTAAAAGATTACAATGTTTGTGTCTTTTTTGCTTGGAAAGAAAGGTAAAAGTTGCAGTCACAAGTTATACAGGTTTGCCTCAGTTAACAAAGTAGAGGTATTTCTTGGCTTTACTTCACTAACAGAAAATTTGGTATGGGAGGAAGAAATATTAGGGAAAAAGTAGAGAGAGGTTACTATACCACAAAAAAAAAAAAAAAAAAGGAAAGAAAGAAAGAAAGAAAGAAAAGAAAGAAAGAAAGAAAAAAGAGCAGTTCAACATGTCTCCATGAACTTTTTATTCAAAACTAATAATAAGCACATGTGAAAGGACACCAGTAAGGTAAGCCTTGCATCAGTACACAAAAAAAGAGACCACTTGGAAAGTTGTCCAAAATGCTTTAAGATATTTTTTTGTCTTTCACTAGCCTCCATTTTTCTTATGATTTTAATTTTGGTGGCCAAATTTATAGATCTGTGCTTTTTTAACATACTGGGAGGAGGCTTGTCTGCTTTCAACTTTTGTTTGTTTTTCTGTTCACACATGTTCAGTAAGAGATTCTGGAGGCAGCTGCTGCTTCCCTTGCCTGTTGTAGGCAGGCACCATAGAATTAGCAGGCTACACTAGAATCACCTAAAGTTAGAATCATACTCTTTCCCAGCTGAAATTTGATTGCATTGTTTGCTGTATGCACAATACTGTAAAGTGTCACTGAAAATCTCCTAGTGCCAATGATGCTAAAAACAGTAGAAGTACAGAGGATAAGAAAGAAAAGGGGAGTTGGTTGTCCATAAAAAAAAAAAAAAAAAACCAAAAAAACCAAAAAAAAAAAAAACCAAAAACCAAAAGCTTTGGAAAGTATCACATTACAAATAATGTGACTGATCCCTAACGGGATACAGTCATGTTTCAGAGTTTGCCACTTTTGAAAAGCAGCTGGATAAGCACAGCTAGGAACCGGGCTGCAGCCGGGTTGCAGTTGTCCAGTGGCAGCGGTGGTGATTTGAGTGTGATAAAATCAGTGAATAATCTGAAATGTGACTGTATCCCATTAGGGATCAGTCATGTTATTTGTAATGCGATAATCTCCTTTACAAAGAGCTGCTTGTTTGTCAGAGGACGTTTTCACACTAGGGTCTGAAACCGGCAGACAAGCGGCATTAGAGCATGCTGGAATGTAGCCGGACCCATTCCGGCATAGACCCTGCCTGACGGAATTACCTTTCAGACGCAACTATCATCCTTGCGGAATTAGCGGCACTCCCGATTGAACCGCTCCTTGGAGCTGGAACTCCTGTTCACACATAAGTCCGAGGATCCCTGCCTCGATCCGGCAGAAGAAGTTCTTGCATATGCGCAGAAAAAGGAATGCTCGCCGCGACCGTCGCATGCGATTTTCGTCACTTCCGTCGCTATGGCGCTACTGCTGTTCTATCGCCATTGCCGTCCGTGGAGCCTCCCCCCCCTTTCTCTCATTTGAAGGAACACATAGGCTGCATCTGCACTGCAGAAAAAAAATCCGGTTTGACACCAGTTTAACCGCCACGGTTCCAGGCTATGGAAAACTCTGGGAGGTGTAGTTCTCCCTCCGAGATTTACTCGCGAGGAACCCCCTCCAGGGGAGTAAAACGGAGACTTTGGAAACACATCCCTTGCCCAACTCGGTCCAAAGGAAAGCCCCTTCTTAATGGACAAAAGGTGCCCGCTTTTACGGGAAAGGGAGCCTTACTTCCGAGGAAACCCACCCGCCCGCCCCTTCATATACTTCGGAGCCCAGGCCCCGCGCCGACTTGGGAAGGAGGGGTGCGTTTGACAGCCGGCTGTCAAACACACCCCTCCTTCCCAGAGCCCAGGCCCTGGGGTTTTGCCATGGCCATCCTCTGAGGCTGAGAGAGTGCGACTTGCCCCCAAGATCCGTTTGTCATGGTTTTTCTCTTCAGGGGGTTTGCCATGGCCATCCTCTGAGGCTGAGAGAGTGTGACTTGCCCAAGGCCTAGGTGATTGGATTATCTTCCTTTTCCAAGGGAGGGGGCGGGGTAGGAGAGGGACTAGGAAGTGCAACGCTCCTGATCCAATCTCCCACCCAAGTGTTGACTTTTTGGTTCTTTTTAAGAAATTCACCTTCTTGCCTTTGGAGGGATGGATGGGTTCCCTAGAGAGCCTTCTGGGCAACCCCTGGCAGCTGCTCTGGTCCTTAGGACTTTTAGAGCCTCCCCCCCCTTTCTCTCATTTGAAGGAACACATAGGCTGCATTTGCACTGCAGAAAAAAAATCCGGTTTGACACCAGTTTAACCGCCACGGTTCCAGGCTATGGAAAACTCTGCTTCTGAGTGCTGCCTAGATGTTGATGTCAATGGGCTTTGGAGTCCTCCTCAGCCTGGACACTGTCTCCTCCGCTGCCTTGGTGCCTGGAGAGGTGTTCCTGCGGGGTTTTATCCCAGCGTCCTCCAGGCTCCATCCCCCCCCCCCGAATTCTGGGCAACAAAACCATCCCTATTGATCTCCCCCCCCCAACCCCTGGTCGCGCGGCGGCACATATCCTCCAAAAGAAAAATAAATTGCCTTAATAGAGAGGACCATGTTTACTCGCATGTTTGTTGCCCGATCCAAACAGGAAGTACACGTCATAAGATGCTTCCTACAGATCCATGGGAAATAGCGCAGGGAACCATGGGCCATAACTTGGAAATGCTCCACGATCGGTATGTCGTGTTCACACACACAGCGCGACCGGCACCATTGCGGCATAGCTCCGGCAGCAAGAGTGTAATTCCTCAGAAATTCCGGAATTTAAAAGAGCCGGGCGGACGCCGGGTAGCGCCGGGGATGGCGCAGGATGGGGCGTGGCTAGGGACGACGTCGTGTGAACACACGGAAAAAAGATCCGGAGTGACGCCGGACGGAGGTAGGATTGCCTCCGCAAAAATCGTTGTGTGAAAACGTCCTGAGTCTTTGTTAAATGAGACAGGCCTGTATATGCTACATTTTAGGGCTGTGGGTTATGAGGGTTTTTTGAGATGTAGAAATATTAGAATAACTTACTTTTAAGAATAAATAATGCTATATGACCTCTTACATTTTATAGAGCTTTAGGTCCTCAGCATGTGTTCATCTGGCCCTGGAGACAAGACAGAAGTGTATAGAAATATAAATGCTGAGATAAAATGACTGTGAAGCCTTCTGCTGGCAAGCAGCTCACAGTAGAAACAAAATGGATCAGAAGGAAATAGTACTTGATCAGAAGAGACAAGGGGTACATATTAAGGACAAAGGAACTTGATGGCCATCTTGCCATCTTGCAAATGCTACTGCAAATGGCAAACTTTTCCATAGCCTGATTACCCAAATGGTTTAAAAACATCTTTGAAAACCTAGCAGTTCATCTAAGTTAAAGCCTCTTTAAAAGAGAGAGAGAGAGGGAGGGAGGGAGAGAGAGGGGGGGAAAAATAATAGGTGTTTTAATGATAATTTTAGTAAAGGGTGGGACTGGGAAATGGATAGTTTGGTAATTTGTTATCTTGAGGCAATTTGAAAGGGCCAATTAACCTACTAGCTTCTTAGGAAAGAAAGAGCACACAGGCAAATTATAGGGAAATTGGCACAGGCAGCTTTATCCAAGTTAAAAAGAAACACACACCCTGTTTGACTCAAGCCAATAGGTACACGAAACAAAGGATTATTAAGAATTGGGATTTGAAGCAGAAAGTGAGTATCAGCATCTGCTTACCTGATTTATCCCCATCGTTCCCACTAAATTCAATGCTTCAACAGAAGCTGCCTTTTGAATTAAGCCTTAGTTCAGAAAAATATATAAACATCAAGGTAAATGAACTGTGAGCAGTGTGCAAATTATCTTTCCAATTTGAGTGATTTTAATACCATTTCTCCTAACTAGCAACTAATAATAGTGTGGCAGGATGTCAAAAAGCAATTTGGGAGAATCCTTTCAATAGCCACAAGTAGAGATGGAAAGAATATTTGAAAATATTTGGGAAATGGTCAAAAACATGTCTTTCAAGTGTCAGGAAACCCTGATGAGAAGAATCTTGGACTGACAAGAATCTTCACAGTTCAGGAATTACTCAGGACAAAATGCACATGTGGTTGTTTTGTGCACAAAACTGTATTTTCTGGGTGGAAAATAATATTTCAATGTAGAAATATTAAATCCTACACAGAAAATGTTGGCACAGGGAAAAAAAGCTGTAATTGAGGGTTTGTTCTGTGTAAAATTCACACCAGTTGATTTGCAGAGAAAACTACATTTTCTGCAAAAGAATTACTATTTCTGGATTAAATATTATTTTTCATGCAGAAAACGCTGTTTGCTATGCAGAAAAGGCTATTTTCTATGCAAATCAACCATGTGAGAATTTTATGCAGAACAAATCCAAAATTACAGCCTTTTTCTGCCTTGCAAACATTTCTGTGCAGAATTAATAGTTCTGTGTTGAAATATTATTTCCCATACAGAAAATGCTGTTTCCTGCACAGAAAATGGTTCACAAAACAAAAACATGCACATTTTTGTACAGAACAAGTCACAAACTGTGAATAAAATCTGAAAATAGCATGATTTTCAAAGACTTTCTCATAGTAGGAAGAAAACTGTTGAAATTACTCATTGCTACTTATGTCCAAAACACACTGCAGAAATAATCCACTTTGAGAATACTTTTGGCTGAAACAGACAGCCCTGAAGGGGAAGTTTAAAGCCGCCCCCGCCAAAGATGAATTGGGACCAGAACAAAACATGCCATGGTCCTGAAGGTGCCCTCCAGTGCCAGTGAAAATAGGAGCAGAAAAGACCCATTCCTATTTGGGCTAGTTTTGGGTTGCCTTACGCAGCCTGGCACAGACCCCAGGTGGCTTCTGAGCACTCCAGGGGCATGCGGTGTCAAAACACCATGCCTCCAGAGTGACTTGACGCTTCTCAAGTCTGATTGGCTGGGCAGCTTCTGGGCGTACGCCTTCAAAACACCATGCCCCCAAGCCGGCTTTTCCGACCAGTCTATTTTAAAAAATAATATTTAATGCAGAAATATTAATTCTTTTGCAGAAAAAGATTTAACTGCTCTTGCTCAATGCTATGGAATTCTGGGAACTGTGAGACATTTATCCTTCTCTGTCAGAGAACTCTCGTGCTACAATAAACTACAATTCCCAAGATTCCCTAGCACTGAGTCAGGGCAGTTAAAGCGGTCTCAAACAAGTATTTCTGCAGTGTGTTTTGGACCTTAGAGAAAAAACTTAGTGAAGAATTACATCCCTACCCACAAGAGGAAAAATACATTGGGAAAACTACAGCCACGCCTAAAAAAGAGATCTCTTTCTGGAACTTTTCTGAAAAGAGAAAGAGAAAAGTGAGGGTAGCATCTCTCTTCTCCAAACTGATACACACACAGCTAAAAGTGGGCATCACTTTCCTCACTCTGTTCATGGCTCAATGGATGTAAGGCTTGCAAAGTTCAGTTCCAACAGTTGTTGAAGAACGTAGGAAACATTGGGAGACAACTGAGTATGCACAAAGGAGTTTCATTATAACATTTTCAAGAATACAGTACATGTCCACATTTTTAGAGTAGACCACATCAAAAATGGGTGCTTCCATGTTTATTTTTTATTTTTACTTTTTAGTGTCCCCTTTAGGAACAAAATTTCTTCAGATACTAGTGAGTAAACCAAATGTAACAAATACATGGATAAATTCAAATGTCACAAATCCCACACATCCCCCTTAACTACATCTGGTTGATATTTCATATCATTGCTTATTTTGCAGTTTCCCTTGAGATCACTTCCCTTTGCATTCTCTGTTCCTTAGTTTCATCTAACTCTCAGTCCCACCAAGCTATTGTTTCCCATAGTGCACTTTGTGGATTAAATTCTGGCCAATCTGCCAATTTTCATGTCCCTGGAAGAAAGTGAATGCCAAATCATTTCCCCTGCACTATGGAATGAAAAAAAAAATGTATGAATACTTTGTGCCATCAACCCCCCCTGTGGCACAAAGTATGCACTCAGACAGTTCCAGTACTGGAACCAGTATTGGGGTGGTGGTGGTTCCCCCTTTCCTTTTAGGTTCTGTTTCTATTATCTCAAATAGCCCATGTGCCAGTCTCTCATGAGCACTGCCAGTCCAATACTACTACCGAATTTCACAGCTTGTCAAATAGTCAAGAGATGGTTTTGTCACAAAGCATTTCAAAATATACTATAAGCTACAGTGCATATCAGCATTGATTTTTGGCCTCAAGAAACTAGTATTGTGATTTTAAAGCTAAAATGAACAGTTACTAGATTAATGGGTTCCTGCAGCCCACACTCAAAATGGCCAAATGAGAGTAGGAATTCTTTCAATATGATTTTTTTTATGAGAGTATAAAGAATTGCAGAGAATAAAGTGAAAGAAAACTACACCTAAGTGAATATGATTGGACATGCCTTGCTACACACTTTTCTTTTATACCAGAGTTGGGTAAGAATGGCACAACGTTCAGTAAGACATGGGTGGGGAAGAGGTGCTGGAAATGTATCCTAGTCAGAAATGTTGGCATTCTAAATATTGGAATGAGGGGATGTAAATGAATTTTTCATTTAAAATTCCTGGCTTTTATGAGCCAAACTGCAAATCTCATTGAAAGTTGCATAGTTCATAATAAAGCTCACCAGCCAGCTATCTCTACCTTTCCAGGTAAAGACAGGCTTTCCTTGTAGAAAGATGGGAGCACTAGTACTGGCTGAGTTAGTGCTTGCTGTCCATGGTAGAAATTTTAAGGCCTTACTCTTAATGCTTTGATGATCCCAACATGCTGGGATGCATCCATGTGGGATGTGATGCATGGAGGTTGTAGTTCTCAGTGCAACTTAACTAGGAGACACTGGAAACTGCCGTTCTCATGTATCCCTATAGCCTTCACAAAGTAGTGTCTGCAGTTGCATGTCTGCTATGTATGATAAAGGGCAGACTTCACGAGTATGCATTGCAGTATTTCCCTTCCTCCAGAGTTAATAAGCATAAGTCCTAGTCATTGGGGAGGAAAGGACAATGGTCTAGGCACACATTTTCAACCATTTGTTGATAGCACACATGGATGAGGATTGGTAGTTCATGTGATCTAGGACACATGGATGAGTAATGGTGGAGTACTGGTACTGAGCTACCGGTCATATAGAATCTGCTACAGGTCTCAGTCACAGGATGTTGTTCTGTGCCATCAAGTTGTTTCTAACTTATGGCAACACTAAGGTAAGCCTATCATAAGATTTTCTTGGCAATTTTTTTTTCAGAGAGAGTTTTTCAATGCCTTCTTTGGAGACTGAAAGAATATGACTTGCCTAAGGTTACCCAGTGGCTTTCCACAATTCAGCAGCGATTTAACCCTGGTCTCCTGGAGTTCTAGTGTAACACTCAAAACAACCACACCAGGCTGGGTCTTTTATCCAAGGTGCTGAGTCTATTTTGAAGATAAGATTCAGCACCTTGGATCACTCCTTTGAAGCAATCACTGTAGAGGAGGAAATAGGATTGTGCTTGCCAGGGGCATAAATAATACTTGCAATTTTTCTCATCTTCTGTAAGAAGAGACACCCCATGAAGAAAGTGTTAAATCATGACAAGTTTTTTGGAATCTTTTTTTTTTCTTGCAAAAATGTCAATTCCACACCAAAAAAACCCTTCTTTTGCACTATTTTGTGCACAAAACCAAGGTTTTTTGTACAAAACTATATTTTTGTACAAACATTTTGGTAAAAATAAACAAATAAATAAAATCACCAGCCCAAGTGGGAAAGATCATCAAAATGCTCTAAAAATCCTGTAATCTTGCCTAGTGGATAGAGAGTCTTTAAATGTATTGTTCTCTGCAACAATGAAATAAGTGAAGATTTACATTCCCGGTGTTTGCTGTCTCAGACTCCAACATTCAATGGAACATTGAAAAGAGTTCAACACGCAGTTGCTCACATACACAGCTTGATACATGTTCTCCATGAGCAATGTTAACATTTGGGATGCAATTCTTTGCTTAAAAGAAGCAACGAGTGTTTTAGTGATTGCTTTCTTGCTGTGAGAAAGTATTTAAAAATGTGCTGTTTTCAATGACTATTAGAAGTTTGAGACATTCTATACAAAATTACCACATGGTATTTTTGTACAGAAAACGGTATTTTTCTGTTTTCAAGCTCTACATTTGTCTGTTTTTAATTCCCTGGAGCTATTTTACCCTAGGGATTACGGACTGGAAGCTCGAGGAGATGGAAAAAGTAGCACCTATAGAGAAAGATAAGGAGAAATGAGATAATAGACAAGGCTCTTTTCTTTCACTGCACTTGTGCTTTGGTATCTCCTGTGTTCTATGCTTAGTTGCAGAACAGCCTTCAAAATACTCAACCCAGAGTTTTCCTCTGGCCTGGTTGTTCTCATGTGAAGGGCACAACAACAACAACCATCACACCTGAAAGAGCATTGACCCTAGGCTTCCTGCCAATGTGGGTCTTCAGCCATTCCTTTTCTTGAAAGTCAAGATGGCAACAGTAGTCATACTTAGGGGACCCATTTGTACTTCTTGTCTCTGGACTTCCACACTGGCTACAGCTTCACTGCAGAATTAATGCAGTTTGACGCCACTTTAACTGCCATGGCTCAATGCTATGAAATTCTGGGATGTATAGTTTTATGAGATATTTAGTTCTCTGTCAGAGAGTACTGGTGCCACAATAAACAACAAATCCCAGGATCCCATAAGATGGAGCTATGACAATTAAAGTCGTGTCAAACTGCATTAATTTTGTAGTGTAGCAGCTGTCTAAGCTATATGTCTGGTAGTGGTTATAAAGACTAGAGAGGCCACTCAGTTTGCTCCTGGACCAAACGAAAAAGGAACTGAAAAAGGTTGAGACAGCAACTTGAAAGCCACTCCTTGCAAAACAAACAAACAAACAAACAAAAGAACAACAACATGGTGGAGCTGCTGAATTGCTGGGAAAAGGAGATGCCTCCCCCCCCCCCCCATGGACTGCAAGAACAAATTATGTCATTGTTTTTCAAATCTTATGGGATCCAACTACACAACTTTTCAGAGTAGTTTGGGGATGAGCTCCTGCACAAATACCTTTGTGGGCTGTAATCTGCCATCTCTATCTTAAACAGATCACAAAACAGTAATGTTTTCTTGTCAGTCTGATAAAAGGGGGGAAACATCCTTCTAAAATTGAAACACCGACCCTTATTGTACAACACACATTGGAACTTCCACCCACCCAGTTTGAGAGGCACTTTCCTTGCAGTAGGAAACATACTGGTAAGAGTATCAGGAAGAATCAGAAATCATGAAGAACAGTGTCTGCTTACTCAGATTTTTTTTAAAAAAAAATGGGCAAAGGGACAAACACAAACACTCACTAATCATTATTGGTGACACAAAAATTACTAAGCAACTTATTATATATAGTGAAGCCAGATTTATTTCAGGAAGATACAGAAAAGCGGCAAGCATTTTCCCCCTAATAGCAAATAATTTCTTCTGCTCTCCCCACATCTCAGTTCCTAGGGCAAGGTAGCTTGCTAAGTTACTATTTCTACTTCCCTTGCACTCTCTGGAGAAAAAATGGAACTGACATGTTTCTAGAACATGGAGAGGCATGTATTTTTTCTTGAACAAATGTCTCCTTGGACCCAGTTATATGGCATCTGGCAAACTCCAACATGCTCATTACGCTATTTAACTTCTGTTTAGAAAATCAAATTGTGCAGATGGGCACCAGGGTTGGAGACATACAAAGATGGTTCTATGCCATTTCCTCAGCTTCTCTAACTACACAATAACTGTGCCCATTAGTTGTTCCACAGAACCATACCTGGAGTTTGCAATGATTTTGTCTGAACTACAGTTTCCCAGAATCCCTCAGCCACCATCAATACTGGGAGATGTAGTTAAAAATAACTTTCCCAAGCTTAGCTGATTATCTTGCATTTCAATATTCTGTGGTCAGTACATGTATGCTTAATGTAATATCTACTCCAGGTCTACAGAGGGTTGGGGTATAAATAAAAATTTATTATTATTATTACTATTATTAGGGATGGTGTAGAAAAATGGATGCCTCAGTTTACACTTAAGACAGACTTTGAAAAAACCCACATTTTGGTTGGAATGCTGTTAATAATAATAATAAATTTTATTTTATCCCACCCCTCTGCAGACACAACCAGGGTGGCTGACAGGATTAAAAATATAATAAAAAAAAGAATAAAAATCCCATAACCCACCCACCCCTTAAAACAGTATTAAACAATAGAACTATTAAAACATACTAAAAGAAGTGCATCACAATAACACAAACAATAATGGCAATAACTAGAGCAAAAATTGCGGGAAGGAGATGGGCTGACTCTTGAGGCCGGGATATCTATTCAGGAAAGGCCTGCCGGAAGAGATCTATCTTAACAGCCTTTTAAAAACTGTTTAAGATGGTGATATGATGGATCTCATCCAGCAGGCCATTCCATAATCTGGGAGCGGTTGCTGAAAAGGCAGACAACCTAGTTTTTATAGGCTGCAGCCATTTCTTCCCAGAGGACCTCAGTGTGTGGGGTGGATAATACGGAAGGAGGCAGTCCTGAAGATAGGTTGGACCGAAGCCATTTAGGGCTTTAAAGGTGATAACCAACACCTTGTACTGAGCCCAGAAACTAATGGGCAGGCAGTGAAGTGATTTTAGAACTGGCATTATATGGTCTCTTCTCAATGTTCCTGATACCAACCTGGCTGCCATATTCTGTACTAATTGGAGTTTCCAGACCAAGCACAAGGGTAGCCCCATGTAGAGTGCATTACAGAAATCAAGACGGGTTACCAGAGCATGCACCACAGTTTCAAGGTCCCTAACTTCCAGGAAAGGGTGCAGTCGGCGTATCAGCCGAAGCTGATAACAGGCACTTCTGACCATCGCATTTACCTGATTTGTCATCTGAAGCGATGGATCCAGGAGCACCCCCAGACTGCGAACACAGTCCTTAGAGGAGAGTGTGACCCCATCCAGGACTGGAGGTTGTATCCCAATGCCTGGTTTCGGGGCTGCTACTGTGAGTACCTCCATTTTATCTGGATTCAGTCTCAATCTGTTTTTCCTCATCCAGTCCATTACTGCCTTAAGACAGTCATTGAGAGGAAAGACACCATTTGAAGTCAAAGCCAAGGACCGAGACATGGAGAAATATATCTGGGTGTCATCAACATACTGATAACATCCCCACCCCATGTCTCCGGATGATCTCTCCCAGCAGCTTCATATAAATATTAAATAGCATCGGGGACAGGATGGTGCCTTGTGGGATGCCACACTTGAGCTCTTTCCTTGCAAAGCAACTGTCCCCAAGCTTCACCCTCTGGAATCTGCCCGAAAAGAAGGAACAGAACCACTGCAATGCAATGCCTCCCATTCCTAACCTTCTCAGGCGATCCAAGAGGATGACATGATCTATTGTATCAAAAGCCGCTGAGAGGTCCAGTAGCACCAGCAGGATCACACTACCCCTGTTGATGCCCAGACAGAGGTCATCAGCCAATCAACCATGGCAGTCTCAACTCCATATCCTGCCCTAAAGCCAGTTTGAAATGGATCTAGAGAATCAGTTTCCTCCAAGACAGCTTGGAGTTGAAGAGTAACTGCCCTCTTGATCACTTTACTCCCAAAAGGTAGTAGAGAGACTGGCCTATAGCTGTTCATGCCCAGGGGGTCTAGGGAAGGTTTTTTCAGAAGTGGCCTAACCACCGCTTCCTTTAAGCAAGATGGAACATGGCCTTCCCTAAGGGATGTATTGATGATGTTCCTAAGGAACATCCTCAAGGCATCTCCCCCCTGGATGGCCAGCCATGAAAGGCAAGGATCAAAAGGGCAGGTTGTTTTCCTCACTCTACCAAGGAGCTTGTCCACGTCATCGGCACTCACCGATTGAAACTGATCCAGTAGAATTTCATCAATGGAGTTGCTGGACACCTCGTCCATTGATTCTGTTATAACACTGGCATCTAAGTTGGCTCTTATATGAGAGATTTTATCGGCAAAAAAGTTGTTAAACATGTCACAGCAGGTCATTGTCGGGTTAAGTAATGGTTTCTGTGCAGGTAGAACCTGTGTCAGTTCCCTTAATACCCTAAACAGCTCTGCTGGACGAGACTCTGCAGACGCAATACATGCAGAGGAGAAAGATTTCTGCGCTGCATGTATTTCCTCTTGATAGGAACAAAGAAATTTCCTATGACGAGTCTTGTCAGATAAGAGTCGAGTTTTCTACCAGATGCACTCTAGTTGTTGTCCAGCCCACTTTATCTTCCTAAGCTCTTCCGTGTACCATGGCTTACGGTTAGAAGCAGGTTGGAAAGGACCCTTGGGAGCAATTGTGTCAAGATCGGCGTTCCAAGTATTAACCAAAGCTTCAACAGAATTAGTGTTACCAACCATTAAACCCTCTAACGCTTTCTGGAATCCAATTGGTTCCATTACCCTTCAAGGGTGGACCATTCTAATAGGTCCACCACCCCTGGTGGGGTGGACAGTGGTACTTAGTTCAACCTTGACCAGGAAATGATCTGTCCATGATAATGCGGTGATTTTAATAACCTCCGCCCACGGGTATTCCTGTTCCATACTGAAGACCACATCAGGGTATGACCTGCACAATGAGTGGGCCCGACGACCAATTGGGATAGGCTCATGTTTGTTCATGAACTCCCGAGCTGCACCTGTTAGATTTGACAAACTAGTCTCGAGTGGAATGTTGAAGTCACTCAAAATTAAAAATCTGGGCGATGTCAACAGCAACTCTGAAATCAGCTGTGTCAGCTCGGTTAGGGAGTCTGTTAGACAAGGGGTGACTGGTATACCAACAGAATCCCCAAACTTTCCTTAGTCCTCAGGCTCAGGTACATACAGTCAAAGTGGACCGTGTTCTGGACAGATATCCTGGTCAAGGTCAAGTTGTTCTTATGAACCAGAGCCACTCTGCCCCAGCCCCCGTCCACTTCCCCTTACCTGCTCACTGACAGAGTACCTGGCTGGAAGGGCCTGCGTCCAGGTTATAGCACTGCCTTCTCCCAGCCAGGTCTCTGTAAAAGAGGCCAGGTTGGCATCCTCATCTAAGAGAAGGTCATGGATGATATGAGTCTTATTTTTAACTGACCTGGCATCACAAAGGAGCAAAGTTGTGTGGAATGATTGGTGCGCTTTCCAATCCATTCCAGGAAACAGAGTGAACTGAAGGCAAGACAGCTTTCAAACATCGATCCCATCTTCTTTTGTAACAACCCTTCACTCTGTTCCCACCATACCTTCCTTTCCCCCACACAACCTCAATTTCCGCTTTCAGATCATCCTGGCCACTACAAGAGGTGATGGTGTTAGGGCAGCTAGATGGCCTCCTTCCCAGTGTTCTCCCAGTGGCACTGCTACAGGTGGTAATAATATAGGGGGCGGGCTAAATGTCCTCCTCCCAGCTGACTCCCCCCCCCAGCAAGGTCACCACAGATGGTAACAGAGTTGGGGCGGGATGAATAAGGCTCCTCCAGCTGTACTACAACTGGATGTCCCTTCACACAGGAAGGTCACGTCTCTTCAGCCATGCCACCACTGCCGGTGAGCTGTTAAAGGGACTGGTGGGGCGGTCTAGGTAGCCTCTGCTGAGCCGAGCCTTTTTCAGCCTCACCACCACCGCCGCTTCAGATGTCAAAGGGCTGGTGGGTGGGCTAAATAGCTTCCACCGGGCTCTGGTGGCTCTCTTTGGCCACGCCGCCACCACCGCCAGTGAGCTGTTAAAGGGGCTGGTGGGGTGGGCTAGGAAGCCTCCGCCAAGCCGAGCCCTCTTTGGCCTCACTGTCACCACCGCTCCAACTGTCAAAGGGCTGGTGGGTGGGCTAAATAGCCTCCGCCGGGCTCCACTGGCTCTCTTCAGTCATGCCGCCGTCACCACCACCAGTGAGCTGTTAAAGGGGTTGGTGGGACGGGCTAGGTAGTCTCCACCAAGCCAAGCCCTCTTCGGCATCACCACCACTGCACTCCAGATGTCAAAGGGCAGGTGGGCAGGCTAAATAGCCTCTGCCAGGCTCCACTGGCTCTCTTCGACCACACCGCCACCACCGCCGGTGAGCTGTTAAAGGGGTTGGTGGGGTGGGCTAGGTAGCCTCTACCGAGCTGAGTCCTCTTTGGCCTTGCCGCCACCGCCACTCCCTTTAATCATATATAGCAGAGGTGGACAACTGTGGAAGGCTAAGTGGCTGCATTGTGATGACACAGGAGAACGTGGTTGGCTGCACACACCCACTTGCATCCACAATTTTTTTTACTCTATATTACCCCAAATACCCTGTAGGTGACATGAGGGCATCATTTTGACATTTGAAATCTAGAATAGTTTTGTATCATCCCCCACTCCTAACATGGATTACGTAAAGTAACAGAAGAGGGATCTTTCACTCCACAGGGAAGGCAAAGAAGGGAACTCTTCCCATCTACTGTAGGATTACCACCACACATACTAATTCTTCCATCACTCTCATGGTCCAGGCCTAGAAAAACAAATATGTATGATTATTTTGTTCACCCATCTCAGTATGTCATGGTCTCAATCTGGTCTTGTGAGGTTAAGAGGAGGCCATCCAAAAATAATCTGTGTCTATCACATTGTTTCTTAATGTCCAGTTGGCTGGACTAGAACTTGCAAGATTTACTCATTTTTGTTTACTGCTCTTAAAATTTTATTCACATTTAAAAAAATGCTGTGTGGGACTCAGATCTTTTTTGTATTGCTGTACTGATTACAAGAATTAACCATTGTGATATATCTTTTAAAAAACCTAGAGTTTTATATTTTTCAAATAGGGTTTACTACAAAGAGGTTGAAAACTGATAAAATTCCCTGGAAAAAAGGAGAGGCTTAACATTAGAAAGAATTTTAAGAAGAAAAAAAATGGATGTATGAATTTACATTTTTTTCTTTCCAATGATTATGAGATGACTATGTTAAAACCTATCATTTAGATCTTCCTCTTATGTTTCTTTGTGATCTTCTGATTCTGCAATGAAACCCTCTTTCTACATGGGAGCCTTCCATAAGCATTCCAGTAGCTGAGGAACATAACATTTATTTGGTTTTAATTTAGACCTCCCATACTCCAGTGGCCAAAATCATGTAGCCTAATTTGCTTATTTTACATATAATTTACATAATCATAAATTTATATCTTATACAAATTATGCACATTAGTTTATCCATTTTTATATCATTATGTTTCAGCCTGGATACTATTTGCACAGTCAGTAAGGACTGATCTGGAAGAGTCAGGACCATGCAATTGTTAGGGTACTAAACAACTAGGGAGACCCCAGTTCAAATTCCTGATTGGCCAAAAAACTCACAAAAACCTTTGGCCCAGTCCTAACCTTCCGACCAAACTAGGTTACCAGAGTTTTGTGGAAATAGAGTAAAAGAGGAACCATGTAGGGTGACCAGGTATATTGCTGGGGTAGCACAGATGGCAGAAACTTAGGTATTTATGAGAATGCAGCAGATGGCACACTGTCACCTCATTTAGAAGGGAAAATGCAAAATAAAGTGAGACCAAACAGCAGAAAGCACAAGGGAAAGATAAAGCACTGCTTCCTTCAGAAATACAGACTAAATATTTTATTTTAACTAGAAAAAAATCTAATTCAATTTCTTTTGTCCTGTTTGATTTGTCTCCACTATAAATATATTAATCAACTCATGTAGGCTAGGATGTATGTACTACCACAATGTTGATGTTTGTTAATGACCAGGCAGCTACCTCAGATGAGGAAGAGCAGTGCCATGGTTGCAGAAATAAACAAGAAATGGCAGCAGACAGAAGCATCTGCCACCACACTACTGCTGAGCAGGCAAGAAGAAAATGGAAGAGGGAGGTGGTGAGGATAGCAGCACCGAGCCACAGCCACTGCCAACATGTGGGTCAGTGAACAATTGGGAAATGAAAAGGGCAGGAGATGTGGAGGGCCAAGGGAGTGGGAAAGGGCAGCAGACAGCAAGAAAGAGGAGCAGCAACACTGCAGGAGTGAACAGAAGATGGGAAGCCTGGAAAACGGGGGGAAATGGTGGTGGCACTCATCAGCAATTGATTGAGGATTGAGAAAATGGCTAATATTTCTAGTTTTTGAATGTCAGTTTCTTCCTACCGCTTCTCACAAAGCATGCTTACAATAATTGATAAACAGAGACAATAAAATGCATTAATGAAGTTGGCTGCTATCCATGAGTAGGGTTGGTGCTAATATTAGGGTAAGTGAGGCAACTGCCTCAAACAGGAGGATGCCAGCAGTGTGGAACATCACAGTTGCTGGGTCCCTGTGTTCTGCTTCAACATATTCCCTCCCAGCCTACCACAGCCCACCTTGCAGTGGTGGAATTGCATGCTCCTATATGGCAAGAAGGTTCAACACCTGCTGATTGCTCACCAGTATCTCTTCTTCTACTTTCATGAATGTCGTATCAAGTGGAACTGACCACTGTAGAGACTGGCCTCCTGATTGAGGTGCTGCTTGACACTCACTTCAGCTATGGTTGTTCATGGCTTGACATTTGGTCTCCCCCAGTGCTTGGCTGACATGAAAAACCAAATCATCTCCCAATATTGAAGGGCATTCAAAGTCACTGAACACAGCAAACGTCCAGTAACCTTTCCATTCCTTGTATTGAATAGGGACATGTGCAGTTGGCAATTGTGCTGGGGGTGTCCCGAAGCCTCTCACCATAATCCTGATGTGGTCATCAATGAGACTGGGGTCCACATAGGAGTGATGAATAGTCAAAAGCTGGGCACTTGAGTCTCTGTAAGCAACAACATCCTTGCTGCCAACCAGCAACACATGTCTCCTGTTCTCAGGAACCATGCCAGGGTCAGGATCAACAGCCAGAGCAGTTCTAGTTGCTTCTGAATTGGTCGCAACCACCAACTGGATCAACTTAGGTCTCCTCTTACATTGGGCCTTAAGATGGCTGGATTCCCCACACAAAAGCATTTCATATTATCCTTGTTCTTTGGTTGGTCCTGCTGATTATAAGATCGCTGTTGATGTGGCAGTTGTGCCAGCTTAAGGCTATCATCTTTTTGCATGTGCCTATGAAAGCCGCAAATTACTCATATCAAAAATAAGATTGAGACTGAAGAAGAAAACAAAACGAGTGATTATACCAAAATATGATCTAAATAATATCTCAACAAAATTTACTGACAACATAAAAAACAGAATCACATTACTAAGCATAATAGACCGAGAACCAGAGGAACTATGGTCTGAAGCCAGGGACATAATAAAAGAAGAATGCAGACAGACACTTTCAATAAACAAAAAGAAAGAGAAAAAAACACGGATGACAGAAAAAATACCACAAGGAATAAAGAAAAGAAGAGAAGAAAAACAAAAGGGAGATAGGAACAAACTAAGAATTATGAATGCAATAGTACAACGGCTTGTGTGGAAAGTACAACAACCAATGTAGACAATGTGGACAACAACAGAAAGGGAAGAACAAGAGATCTATTTCACAAGATCTGGGAAATCAAAGGAAAATTCAAACCAAGGACTGGGATGATCTATGACAATAAAAATAACACAATTCATGACCAAGAAGGAATAAAAAGATGTTGGATACAATACACAGATGAATTATACAAAAGAGATGACAAAATGAAGGACACATGGAATGAACAGCCATATGAAGAGAACCCCAAATTCTAAAAAGTGAGGTGAAAACTGCAATAAAAGAAATGGTGAAAAACCAATCATCAGGAACAGATGATATTCCAATTGAACTGCTGCAATCTACACTGATAAAGTCAACTCTAGTGCTGATCAACAAATGTCTGCAGATATGGAAAACAAAATGATGGCCAACAGATTGGAAGCAATCAATGTACATCCCCATCCACAAAAAGGGAGACACAAGAGACTGCAGCATAGGAAATATAGCACTGATCTCCCATGCAAGCAAAATCATGCTCAAAATTCTGCAACATAAACTCCAGCCATACACGGAGAGAGAAATCCCAGAGGTCCAAGGGGGTTCAGAAAAAAAAGAGGCAGTAGGGACCACATTGCAAATATACAATGGCTAATGGAGTGCACAAGGGAATTCCAAGAGAAAATCAGTATGTGCTTCATAGACTATAGCAATGCCTTTGACTGCATAGATCATGAAAGGCTATGGAATGCCTTTAAAGACATGGGAGTGCCAACACATCTGATAGTCCTGATGAGGAATCTGTACTCAGGACAAGAGGCTACTGTCAGAACAGAACATGGAAAAACAGAATGGTTCCCAATTGGCAGAGGAGTCAGACAACACTGTGTCCTCTCACCTTATCTGTTCAACTTGTATGCAGTACATATTATAAGAAAAGCAGACATGGACACAGAAGAAGGAGGAGTGAAAATAGGAGGAATATATCAACAAGTTAAGATATGCAGATGACACCATAGTACTAGCAGAAAACCTCAAAGATGTGGAACACCTACTAAGAAAGATCAAAAAAGAAAGTGAAAAGGCAGGCTGAACATAAAGAAAACAAAAATAATGACCACTGAGGACCTTCACAAGTTCAACCAAGACAATGAAGAAATAGAAATAGAAAAAGAACTCCCATGCCTGAGATCAAACATTGATAAAAATGGGGACTGCAGTCAAAAAATCAGAAGACTAAGAATGGGGAGGGTGGTTATGAAAGAACTAGAAAAGATTCTAAAATGCAAAGATATACAACTCAGTACAAAAGTTAAAATCATACAAGCCATTGTATTCCCTGTTACCATGTATGGATGTGAGAGCTGGACAGTTAAGAAAGATGAGAGGAAGAAAATCAATGCATTTGAGATGTGGTGCTGGAGAAGAGTGCTGAGGATCCCATGGACAGCCAAAATGACAAACAAATGGGTCCTGGAGTATAGAATCATAGAGTTGGAAGAGACCACAAAGGCCATCCAGTCCAACCCCCTGCCATGCAGGAACTCCAAATCAAACTATCCCCAACAGATGGCCATCCAGCATCTGTTTAAAGACCTCCAAAGAAAGACTCCACCACACTCCAAGAGAGTGTGTTCCACTGTCAAACAGCTCTCACTGTCAGGAAGTTCCTCCTAGTGTTGAGGTGGAATCTCTTTTCCTATAGCTTGCATCCGTTGTTCCGAGTCCTATTCTCTGGAGCAGCAGAAAACAAGCTAGCACCCTCCTCAATATGACATCCCTTCAAAAATTGAAAGAGGGCTATCATATCCCCTCTTAGCCATCTCTTCTCCAGGCTAAACATACCCAGTTCCCTAAGTCGTTCAGCATAGAGCATAGTTTCCAGACCCTTCACCATTTTAGTCGCCCTCCTCTGGACATGTTCCAGTTTTTCAACATCCTTTTTTGAATTGTGGTGCCCAGAACTGGACATAGTATTCCAGGTGGGGCACACATATTCCAGGTGGGGAATAGATCAAGCCAGGAACCTCCCTGGAAGCCAAGATGACCAAACTGAGGCTGCTGTACTATGGACACAACATGAGAAGGGAGGACTCACTGGAAAAGACAATAATGCTAGGAAAGGTTGAGGGAAGTAGGAAGAGAGGAAGGCCATATGCTAGATGGATGGACTCTATTAAGGAGGTCACAGATATGGTGGGGTTGCAGGAATTAAGCAGGGCAGTAGAGGACAGAGGGTCTTGGAGATGTCTCATCCATAGGATTGCTATGAGTCGAGATTGACTCAAGGGCAGTTAACAATAACAACAAATGAAAGTCGGCTTTGTGTGGGAAATGCTGTTCTGGCCATGACTTGTGGGAACTTCCTGTACTTGGCTGTGCCGGCTGCTCTCCATAGATCTCCATGTAACAGTATGCAGCAGCCTAGTGTTTTTGGTTCCTCGTCTAGCACATAACAGAAAAGAGCCAAAGTGGCGTGTTCCAAAAACTGTTCCAGGTCGATGTGAAAACAGGTATCCTCCCAGTGATGTTACCTTAGCCCCTTGAAACTAAATCTCCCTCCCACATCGAACATCATAAGCTAGTTCTCTGTAGGAGGTGCCATGCTTCTTGGCTGTTGCCCTGAAGGGTTTTCTTGCTTTTTCTGGGTTAAAGCCAAGTCATTGCTGAGCTGTCTCCAAGAAGAATTGAAAATCCAGCATCTCATCTCTTGTCATGCTGGACTCAACTGCTCTTAGAACTCCTGAGAGTTGTGGGTGAAGTTCATGCATGTACTGGTCCCTAGGGGATCCATAATGCATACAAGTTCTTTGGAAACTTTCAATGAAATCTTCAAAATCATCACTGGCCTTGGGAGAGAGGAGGGAGGTGTGGAGAGGGGGGAGATGGAGAGGAGGGGGAGGAGAGGGAGGAGAGGGAGAAGGAGAGAGGGAAGGAAATGGAAGAAGATGGAAGGAGGGGGAGGAATGAAAGAAGGGGGGGTAAAAGATGTATATGGTGGGAAAAGAATGTATACGAGTGTAAGATGGTATGTTTTAATGACTGATTTATTGATTTGTTGATTGTATGGTAATTTGACATTATCTATAATAAAATGTAATTTAAAAATATTTTTAAAAAATCATCACTGTCCTTGTAGGTGGGATACTGGTGAGGCTGAGGGATGTAGAATTGTCCTCTATCCCCCAACCCCCTGTGCAGTTTCAGACTGGAACTATCATATTTCTCTGTCCTTCTCATTCAATTGGATCTGAATGGTGTTAAGTGTAACTAGCACATCGGCCCATAAGTCTTGAGGTGGCACCTGCAGTCCCAGGCCAGTATCTGATGGGGACTGAGCACTGTCAACTTCTTCTGTAGACATGATGGACAGTACTTTGCCACTCCTAAGGTACATATACTGAAACAGCCTAACTACCATAGGTAAAACACCCATGAGCTATGAATTTTTTTTAAAGGTTTGGTACAGATGGCTAGAAGTACAGGCTGCTTTTGCTTTGCTATGTAAAGAAAGAAGATTGACAGAGCCAAGAGAAATCTTGAACTACCTTCCCCCTTCTCCTCACAAGCCACTAGGCAGCAAAGCAGGCAATCCAGCCAGCTAGCCCCTTAGCTTATCTTGAGAGGAAAAAAAAACTTTTCTCTTCACCACCTACTGCCCCCTCCACCCAGGAGAAAGAGACAGAAAGAGAAACAGAAAGACTACTGCTAGCTTAAAAGAGGCTCCAAGTGGGCAGACCCCACTCCCTTTATTTTGCCAGCTCAAACAAAGTTTCCCTTTTGAGCTACTGACAGTGAAGAGACTCAAAAAGCACTCACTGCAAGAACACACACTCTCCCCTGTCCTGCCCTTGAACAGGCAAAGAGAAAGAGAAATAATATAAACCACACACTTTTCCTTGTCTATACTCAAGCCTCATACACCTTCCAAGTTCGAAAACCACTGCCACCATGTGATGGTTCTTTATGGTTTCACTCCACTCCGCCATTGAGACCACTGTAACCACAAAATAAACAACTTGCTGCCACCACTCAATGATTTAACCTGTCATATCCCAGCAATGCATTGGGACATTGCTGAGCCTTCTATTAATAGCCTATAAATAGAACAAGCATTAACCGAACTAAGGCCATTAGAAGGAAGGAAGGAAGGAAGGAAGGAAGGAAGGAAGGAAGGAAGGAAAAGTTCGAGTACTGAACAAAAGGTTTTATTTTAAAGATGGAACATTATGGAGGACAACTGGTTCTCCAGGCACAAAACTTAAAAGTATCAGTTTCAAAACCTTAACATACTGGAAAACTGACTTCCCTGACTAGTAGTGAGGCAGGCCCACAGGCCAAGGCCTTGTTTTTCCTCAGGGCTTCTCTCAACTGTCAACTGCCTAATGGTCACTTTCCAACCACCATCCAGAAGGTTCTTTTCTACCTGCCACCAGTGATGTCATGACATAGATTCCATTACCCCTTCCCACAGGCAAAAAGGGACTTCCATTTATCATAGCTTGTTAGTACTGCACAGAAGTAGGGACTGTTAAAAAACTTTGTATCTCTTTGACTATGAAAACCCTATGATGAAATGATCCAAAGTAAAACAAAAAATAGTGTCAGAAGATGAGACTCATAGGTTGGAAGGCTCTAAACAAGCTACTGAGAAGAACAGAGGACAAGTATAAGTAGAGTTGTGACTAATGATGCAACTGGACTCAAGCCAAAAGGACTCCACCTATTGGTTTGCTCACAGGTGAAAAGAAAGTCCGAAGCTGCACAACACATAGTATAGAAACATGAAATGTGAAAAGCATGGATCAGGGGAAGCTAGATATTATAAAACAAGAAATAGACTGTATAAACATTGCAAAACTTGGGATGAAGAAGCTAAAGTGGACAGGAATGGGACATTTTCCATCAGGTAACTATAGAGTTTTATTCAGGAAATAAAAATCAAAGAAGAAATGGGGTGAGAAGAGATGTTGCAAAACCAGTGAGGGGATATAATACAAAGTCTGAGAGAATATTATAAATAAGTCTTCAGGGAAAACCCATCAATGTAACCATAATTTAAGTTTATATTCAAGCTACAGAAGCAGAAGAGGAAGAAATTTATTCTATGCTGGTGTTCAGGACGAAATCGATCACACATCAAAACAGGACAAGTTGATAACCATAGGCCAACGGAATGCAAAAGTAGGAAACAGAGCAGAACCAAAGATTACTGGAGAATTTGGGCTAAAAGCAAGAAATGGAGAAGAAGAGCAACTGATTGAATGTTGTGAGATCAACAGTTTGTTCATTGCAAACATATTAATCAAGCAACCAAAGAGGTGACTGTATACATGGACATCACCTGATGGCCAATATGGAAATCAGATTACATAATTGTAGTAGATGAAGATACTCTATTCTCTCTTTAAAAAAAGAAGACCAGGAGCAAATTGTAGCACAGACCATGAGCTGCTAATATCAAAATATAGGGTAAAGTGATTCAATCATTATGCCAAAATTTGAAGAACATCTCTTTAGAATTTAAAGATAATGTAAAAATAGATTTTCACTATTAAGCCTAATTGACCAGGAGCCAGAAGAATTCTGGACTGATGCCAGAAACATTGTCAGGGAAAAATGCCAAAAGACATTATCTTTATCCAAAAAGAAAGAAACACCTCACTGGATGACAGATGAAACTCTTTGAGCAGTTAAAGACAGACAAGAAGCAAAAGTACAAAGTGACCGAGAATAGAGTCTGAACCACGGACAAAACTCTTCAATGACTTGTGTGAAGGAACAAGAACTACTATATCAATCAATCAAGCAAGCAGAGAATCAGAAGAAGACAAAAAAGGTACAACAAGATGTCTTTCCTTCAATATCCAAGAATTCAAAAGGAAATCCAAGAGTGGGAAGACTATCAGCAGAGGAACACACAACATGATCAAGAAGAAATAAAACAATGTGGGGAAACAATACACTGAAGAGCTACATAAAAGAAATGAAGGTATGGCAGATTTCATTCAATAAAAACCCATTTGATGATGAACCCACAACTTTATAAAGTGAGAAGGAAGCTGCACTCAATGCACATGGGAGAAATAAATCACCAGGAACAGATAGCATGCCAAAGGGCCTCTTACAAGCTACAGAGGCAGAATCCACTTACATTCTAACTAAAATCTGCTAGCAAATATACAAAACAAAAGAATGGTCTCTAGACTGGAAACACTGAATATACATTGCAGTCCTCAAGAAAGGGGACACCAGGGATTATAGTGACCACTGATGATTGCATTAATCTCCCATGTAAGGAAAGTGATGCACGGGGTAGATTGCATAGGAAGTCATATTTCCTCCCTGCACTCATCCAGTGGGCCACAGCAGTGACTTTCAGCACAGTCAAAGTGATAAGATATCTCTTCTGGCTGCCATTTTGGTCATTTGTAGCTAATTTTCCTTTTCTCTCTCTATCTTTTTTATGTTTTTGGGAGCTCTAGGGAGCTTTGCAGGATTAAGGGGATAATTGCAGTTTAGGCACATTGTGGGCAAAAAGAGTCTGAAAACTGCCCCCCCCCCCCCATTTTAAAACATTAAGTGGGTCTGGGGGCCCGAAGGGTTGCAAGAAGATTGAAGGGCACACTTTGCCCATTTTTGGTGTAGGTCATAAACTATGGATTGTTCTTAAAGAAAACAGGTATGTCACAACATTTGATTACCCTGATCAAGACATAATATGGACAAATAGAACAGTTTCCAATTGGCAAGAGGGTCAGACAAGACTGCAATTTATCACCCTGCTGGGTTAATTGGTACATTGAATTATCATACAAAAAGATGGATTAAATTTGGAGAAAGGTGGCATGAAATTTGGGAGGAGGAACATCAACAATGGCTTCATTCCCACTACGTTATAAACCAGTTTACTAATTGATTTGAAGTGGTTTAAATGACCCTTGTTCACACTTGAGCCAAATTGCTGAAGTAGTTTGGTGAGGGGGGCTGAGTGCTAGACCCATTTAATGTGCATCTTTTTGACGTTCATTTTTTCCACATCATTTGCAATAAATCGATTCAGTGCAAGTGTGAACGAGATGCAGATCAGAATCGATTTCCTATGACATGATCAGCAATCAGTGACCCGCTGAAGAGGGTCCATTTTGAATTGATTCATTAGTCAATGTGAAAGACAAGTGGGTTATTTTACAACAAGAAAATGTGATTGGGACAAATGCAGTGTGAACCATGCTCTGCTGTCAAACTGTTCCATCAATTTGGGCCACAAACTGATTATTTGTAAGTGGGAATAAGACCAATTTAAGACAAGCAGATGACACCTTGCCACTAGCAGAAAGTAAAAAAGACTTTGGATAACTATTGAAGAAAGTCTAGGAAGAAAGTGCAAAGGCAGTTTCAAAGTTGAACATTATGAAAACAATAGTAATGACCATAAATAGTTCACATAAATTTAAAGTAGATGGTGAAGACATTGAAGTATTGAAAGATTTCTTATACCCTAGCTCATTCATTAATAAAAATTGAGACTACAGTCAAGTAATCAGAAGAACACTAAGACTTGGAAGAGAAGCTATGAAGGAATTAGGCTGTCATGTCTCGCTTTCAGAATATGGACATGGACTCTGACTCAGAGACTGAAGCAGTGGATCAGCTGCTGAACCAGAGCAGGTTCCAGAGCCACAAATCTCAGGTACAGACCAAAGTGCTATATCAGTTCTGTCAGAGAGTCCTGCCCATTCAGAGACAGAAGACAACTTACCCCTACCTATCTTCACCAAGGGGAGGAAATAAAGGGATGACTTGAGGAGGTCTCAAAGGATTTATAGGAAGCAGCAATTAATCAAGCAACAGCTGCATTGAGCTGCTGACCTATAAATTCATAGCCCTGCCATCTAGAAATTGTCAAAGGTCTAAAACACACTGCAGAAATAATCCAAGGCTATTTGTTATTTATGTATTAATTGTTTGTTTTGTATTATTATTATAAAACAAATAAAAACAATTAATTATATATATAAAAAAAGAAGTAATCCATTTTGAGACCATTTTAACTGTCCTGGCTTACTGCTAGGGAATCCTAAGAATTGTAATTTATTGTGGCACCAGAGCTCTCTGACAGAGAAGACTAAATGTCTCACAAAACAATAGTTCCTAGAATTTCCTAGCATTCAGCCAAGGCAATTAAAGCAGTCTCAAACTGGATTATTTCTCAGTGTTTTAGACCAGATATTATTCTGTACCAAACAATCTGGGCAACCAGCCAAAGGCTGATCACTACACAGCTGATACTAATGAGCCAGCAAAGTACTAGAGCAGCTTACAGTTCAGCGCTTACTTTGCTTTAGTAAACATAAACCATAAGTCCCAAACAGAGTTCATTCACAAGCTTCAGGTGTAGCAATCCAAACCATTTTCTACCTCTACGTTCTATCTGTCTAGTTAGCTCACCTCTACTCTTGCTTTCCCTTTAGGTAGCATCTAGTTCATCTCCTCTAAGCTTGCATTTTTCTTGAAAAACAGTAAGGTTGAATAAATTGCCATGACTGAATGTCAGTAAAAATGAATATTATTACAGCAAAAGGCAACAGAGTTCATGACACCTTAAATACTAATGTAAATGCATTATTGCATTTTACTCAGCTTCCCCTGAGTACTGTGTTCTGTTCCATTCCATATCCCATTCATTTCTATTGCTTGGGTTTCTTTGCATTTTTGTAGATGGATATATAGAAACAAACTTGAGGTTTCTTTGAACAGACTAGGGTTGTTGGTTTTTTTTGCCCCAAACTGAATGTCTTCTCAGTATGGGGCCAAAGTACAACAGCCTCAATTTATTAATCTTGGCTTCTAGGTAAAGTTCAGATCCAATTTGCTCTTGTACCAATTTGTTTGTCTTTTTAGCTGTCCTCATTATCCACAAAACTCTTCTTCAGGAAAGAGTTCAGGGAACTGCCCAGGGAACTTGAAGAGGCTCACTTCTGCTATGGAGCAAACTGTGACTGCAAGACTTCACTTTTAGGTTAACCTCTACAAGGAAACAACAGGCTAATTTCTCATGAAACAAAGGGCTTGTACATTCCCTTCCACCTTGGTTCTCTGAAAGGCTGAACACACACACATATATATTTTAAAGATGAAGAAAAAGTTGGAATATGGGCCACCTAAGGGTCCAAACAGACTCTGAGTAGCCCACCTAGATTCTAGATAAAATCTGGCCAATGGGGTGGTATGGCAGCCCTATAGTAATGATGATTCAAGAAGACTTGATACCTGAGGAACCATTTCATGAGCTGTCAATTCTATGAGGCCACTGCCCTTAAAAAAAACAAAAAAAACACCTAGGCTATTATTACTACAGGTTGAGTACTCATTATCCCAAATTCGTGATACCACAAGGGTTTCGTATTTCAGATTTTGGAATACCTGTATATGCATATACATAATACACAGTGCACAACATAAGCAGCACACTATTATTATATTTGCAAGGTGGAAGAGAGATGTGAGAGGTGCCAGGGTAGAGATGCAGCTGGAGACAGATGCGAGAGACTTGAGACTGGAGAGTGATGAGGCTGGAGAGAGACAGTGTTTGTGAAATGGCACAAATCCATGCCTCCTGCCATTTCACAGATCCTTGGGTCTCTCTTCAACCTTGCATCTCTCTCCAGCCTTGAGTCTCATTCATTTGCTACTTGTGTTGGGCATGAGATGCAAGGCTGTCAAGAAACTGAGGTTATGAAATATAAACAAGCAGGATGCCTCAGCCACAACTGTAAAGATGACAAAAAGTTTCAGTTTTTTTATTTCAGATTTCTGGATTAGGGATACTCAACCTGTATTTAAAAACTGGAGGGAAATGTACTAAATATGAGGAGAGGGCAGCATTTAATGCATGGCTTTGTATTTAAAGCACATTTCTTAAAGCTTATACTTATTCAATGGGAGAAAGTTCATTTAGCTCTCCCTCTTCAAGGGCATACAGAAAGGTCCACCTTTGGAGGCTCTCAGTTCCTCTGGACAGTTCTGCAAATTTTATTTCTCTGCCTTTGGACCTCTTGTCATCAGGAGGGTAGAAGCAAAGCAGATGAGAAGTGTGATACTACTTTTGATTTTACAAATTATTTTTTTAAATATTTCATTTATAACCTTTATAAAATACAAATAAAATATAGCTAATGGTATTATTTACATACTAGACATTTCTAGTAATTAGTTATATTTGTAAGAATGAAAATCTTCTGCATTCATAATAGTTGAGAACCAATTACTTCCTTTTAACTCTTAACTTTGTTATTTTCTTTTTACCTTATGTAGTATTTAAATCACACTATCAACAGCAATCTTTACTTTTTCAAGAAGTTTTTCGTGGGTCTGCTTCTTACAAAGTTACCATAAAGTCACTCAAGTTACTTTTACAGAGTTACTAAGATTTCAAAATAAAAGTATAACAATCAAAGAGAAGGTTATTTAAAAACAAACAAACCATATGCTTATATCGAGTTTACAGTCTTCTTGTAAATGTTCATTCCCCATTCATTGCAAGACACTATATAATCAAGCCATGCCAATCTTTTCTCCAATCTTTTATCACTGGTATCCAATCTTTTTCTACTTCTTTTAATGAATTATTATTTAGTCTGCATGTAAGATTATCTAGTTCAATCATATTCAGTAGTATTATTAGCCACTTTTCAATTGATGGTATTGTTATCCCTTTCCAATATTTCGCTAAGAGAATGCGTGCAGATGTCACCATATATAAAATTAATTTCCAATGTTCTTTTTTAATTGCTTTGTCTAATACTGATGTCATGTTAAGCAAAAATAATTCAGGTATCATAGGAATAGATTTCCCCATACCTTTTGACATTTTAGATTGTATTGATTTCCAGTATTTTTTAATAATGGGAGAGCTCCACCATAAGTGAAAAAAGGATCCTTGTGTTGCTTTGCATTTCCAACATGTTGGCTCAACTTCTTTATACATTTTATTTAATTTATCTGGGGTAAGATACCATCTGTGGAATGTCTTGATATAATTTTCTTTAAGGTCCTGAGATTTAGTAAATCTTTGTGTCTTTCTCCAAGAATCTTACCATTGTCTAATATTATTGTATTTTGAATATTTTGAGCCCATTTAACCATGTTGTTAGTTATTTGTTCTTTCTCTAATTATAATCTTAATAGTGTGTCATAGATTTTGGATATCATTTTCTCCTTTTCCTTAATTAGTGTCTCCTAATTTGTCATTTTCCATGTCAAAAATCTTCCAGTTTTTTATCCATCACAAATCTTTCTTGAAGTTGTCGATAAGTAAACCAATGACAATTAATTCATTTTTTCTCCATTTCGTCTCTTGATCTTAATTCTATGTTGAAGTCAAAGTTTATTTTCACTATATCTTTATATCTTATCCAATTATCCTTTTTGTCCTTCCATTGTCACATGAAAGCTTCTTCTGGGGAGATCCAAAGTGGGAGTTTCCTATATATCTTCTGTTTGTATTTTGCCCATGTTGTCAATAGAGATTTTCTGATTATATGATCTACAAATTCTCTGTTAGCCTTTACTTCATCATACCAAATGTATGCATGCCATCCAAATTTTCTGTTAAAACCTTCCAAATTCAGTAATTCTTCATTGTTTAATTTCAACCATTCTGAGATCCAATTTAAACTACATGCTTCATAATACAGTTGTAGATCTGGTAATCCCAGTCCTCCCTTCCATTTCCATTCCACTAATGATTGATGTCTTATTCTTGGCTTTTTGCCATTCCATATAAATTTTGAAATGTCTTGCTGCCAAATTTCGAAGATTTTTGGTTGTACTATTATGGGAATATTCTGAAACAAGTATATCATTTTGGGCATATAGGGAGAATATCGGCAATTGCTCATAGAAATTGCCGATATTCTCCCTATAATTGAAGTTTAGACCAATTGTGCAAATCTTTTTTTATTTCCTCCCAGGTTTGTTTATAATTGTTTTCATATAAGTCCATATTACTTTTTGTAAGCCAAATTCCTAAGTATTTTAGTCTTTTCTGAGTTTTCATGCCTGATAGCTCATAAATTTTTCTTTATTCCTTGTTACATTCTTTGGAGTTTATCACACAGGGGCCAGTTTTGTCTCTAAAGAGATAATAAAGTGCAAATAAACCATCCTGAAAATAAAGTGAAAATAAAGTGAAAATAGACATTAATTACGCAAAAGCATTTTACACATAATTACAATAAATGCGCGATCACACAATAATGAGATAAACACCATTTTTGCATTTCACACAGAAGTGAAAGAAATCCACAAATGTACTAAAAATGCTATACTTCCACATGCGCAAATCTAAGTTTAATTTGTGCGACAGAGGAGTGTTGTTTGTGTCATTTCCTGTGCAACACTGCCTCTTCCTTCTGTTTGCCTTGTTAGATCACCATTACAGTAATTCCATTTGCCCAGTTCATATTTATGTTCATATTTATAACTACACATGCATGAAAATACACACACACACACACACTTACATATATATAGTTATATATATTGTGTAATATAGTTATATATAAAGTTATATGTGCTATACAGAAACATACATATCAATATACACATATATCACACACTATATATATATAAAAACAAACATACATATCAATACTAATAAATGTGTGTGTATATAAGGACATATAACTTTATATATAATTATAATATATATATTTATATATAATATAGATGTGTGTGTGTATGCACTCACGAACACACAAAGAGTTATTAGTATATGTATGTTTGTTATATATATATGTTTCTGTATAAGCACATATAACTTTATATATAACTATATGTATATATATATATATATATATATATATATATATAATATGTGTGTGTGCATGCGTGCGTGCATGCACACACACGCATGCAAGCACGCATACACACACATTTAAAAGTATTGATATGTAGGTTTGTTTTATACATATATATATATATATTGTGTATGATATATATGTGTATTGATATGCATGTTTCTGTATAAGCATATATAACTTTATATATGTATTGTCTGTGTGTGCGCACGCATGCATGCATGCACGCACACACACACACATTTAAAAGTATTGATATGTAGGCTTGTTATATATATATTTATTGTGTATGATATATATGTATATTGATATGTATGTTTCTATATAATCACATATAACTTTATATATAACTATGTATATCTATATATAGATATAGATATAGATATCATATATATATATATATATATATATATATATATATAGCTATATATATGTATGCGCATGTGTGCGTGTGCGTGTGTGTCTTTACATACTACTATATTTTAGTAACTGTACATACAAATGTGCGTGTAAGTATATATATATATATATATATATATGTGTGTGTGTGTGTGTGTGTACACCACAATGTTGGCAGAATATCAGAACATAATAACAGTGGAGCATGATGTCCCCATGCATAATGCTGGCAGGTATCAAGTCCCAGTGAAATAAAAGTATGGACAATAGTTTTCCCTTTCCCATACATACCATCCCTACACAACTATATACTTCTATACCAGGCACCCCATAGCACCATTAAAAGCGAGAGGTGTGGAGGACCAGAGGAGGACAGAACGAGCAAGTATAGTGGAGAAAGGAAGCCGAAAGTGAGAGGCTGAGAGGAGCAGAGTGAGCGGAGGACAGAGGGCGAAAAGTGAGGGTTTGGAGGACTAGAGGAGGACAGGACGGGTGGCAGGCAACACAGAGAAAGGAGGCTGAAAGTGTGAGGTTTGGAGGACAGAGCGAGTGGCAGTCAAAGGGGAGAGGTGAAAGAGCCAGAAGAAAACAGAATGGAAGGTAAGAAAGGTAGAAGGAGAGGCTCAGGAGGAGAGAGAGACTTGTAGGACTATAAGAGGAGAAAGAGAAAACAGAGGGGCTCATCTCTGCCTCCTGGCATCTCTGACGCCCAAGCAAAACAGGAAGGAAAAGCGGCCCCACTGAACCATGGGAAAACAAACAAAAAATGAGAGAAAGCAGGATTATTGCAAATTTGAGTTTCATACTAAAGCGCAATTACTGTAAATGCGGAATTACTCTAATATCGCAAATACATTTTCTCTGAAATCCTGAAAGTAAAAAGATCTTGGAGAACACCATTTTATTAGCGGTTTTTGTGCGATGTTGTGTGAAATCGTTGGGCGCAATTATGCTTTTTTGGGGGGATTTTTGTGGGATAAACTATTGATTTGCCCCGTGTGAAAAACTCCTTTGTAATATTTTTGTTTTTTCTTTATTAACTCCCTATAATTCACCAAATTCTTTTAAGATTTTACAAATTCTAAAGCTCTGTGGAGCTGGCATAAATAATGTCCCTCCTATTGGTCACAGGGAGAGGAGAAAGTTGAATTCATCCTCTGGCAACCCTGTGAATGAGGCATCTCCAAGCCTCCCTGTCCCCAATAGACCTCATCAGTTCCTGTAGACTTAGTACTGTGTCCTCTTTGATTAAGTCTATGCATCTGGTGTGTGGTCTTCCTCTCTTTCTAATGCCCTCTATCTTTCCAAGTATTATCATCTTTTCTAGTGAGCCATGTCTTCTCAATATGGGGCCAAAGTATGACAGCCTCAATTTAGTCATCTTGGCTTCTAGGGAAAGTTCATATCCTATTTGCTCTTGTGCCAATTTGTTTGTCTTTTTAGCTGTCCTCATTATCTTCTCCAGCACCACATCTGAAATGAGTTGATTTTCTTTCTGTCAGCTTTCTTCACTATCCAGCTCTCGCACTCATGCATAGTGATGGAAAATACAATGGCATGAACAAGCCTCACTTTAGTATTCAGTTGTATACCTTTGCACTTTAGGACCTTATCTAGTTCTTTCATAGCTGCCCTTCCTAGTCCTAGTCTTCTCCCGATTTCTTGATTGTTCTCGTCAGTGATCTGGCCAGTTTCTGTTCTGGTCAGTGATTGATCCAAGACATGGCAAGTCTTTGACTATTTCAATTTCCTCATCATCAATTGTAAATATCCTCCATGGTCATTTTTTTTAGTTTTCTTAATGTTCAACATTAAATCTGTCTACAGTCCCTTTATTGGCTCTTCTTTTTTTACTTGTTCTATGTCTTTTTTATTTTCTCCTAGTATTATAATATTATCTGCATATCTTAGGTTTTTTATATTCTTTTGTCCAATTTTTACTCCTCCTTCCTCCAAATCAAAGCCTGCTTTTCATATAATATGTTCTGCATATAAGTTAAACAAATAGGATAATAAGATACATCCTTGTCTACCTGCCTTTCCAATTGAGAACCACTCAATTTCTCCATATTCTGTTCTAACTGTGGCCTCTTATCCTGAGTACAGATTGTGCATCGAGACAGTCAAATATATTGGCACATCCATCTCTTTAAGTGCAATCCATAGCTTTTCATGATCTATGCAGTCAAAGGCTTTGCTATAGTCTAGAAAGCACATGCTGATTTTCTTCTGGAATACTCTGGTGTGCTCCAGTATCCATTATATATTTGCAATTTGATCCTAGTGCCCCTTCTCTTCCTGTATTATGGAATTTTTCACTCCATATATGACAGGAGTCTTTAGTGTAGAGTCTTGAGCATGACCTTCCTTATGTGTGAAATCAACGCAATGGTCCTGAGTTGCTACAATCTTTTGTGTCCATTTTTGGGGGGATAGGCACGCATATTGATTGTTTCCAGCCTATGAGCCACTGTATTGTTTTCAATATTTGCTGGCACATTTTAGTTAGAACCAAAGTCGTTTCTGTCTCAATAAATTGCAGTGCTCTGTTGGTAGGTCATCTGTTCCTGGTGATATATTCCATGTAATTGATTTTGGTGCAGCTTTCAATTCACTTCCTAAAATTTGGGTTCCATCTGATTCTTCTTTCCCTGTGTCATTCATCCTTCATCTATTTTGTATAACTCCTCTGTGCATTATTTCTATCATCTTTTTATTTTGTCTTGGTCATGTATTCTGTTTCTCTGCTGATCACAAAGGATCTCTACCCTTGGTTTGAATTTCCCTTTTATTTGTGAAAGAGGTCTCTTGTTTTCCCTTTTGTTTTCCTCTTCGATCTCTTTGCAATGATTATTAAAGCAATTCTTTGTCCCTACACACTAATCGTTGGACACTTCTATTCACGATTCTGGTTCTATTCCTGTTTCCCTTTCCATTTGCTTCTCATCTGTCTTCTATTGCTTATAGTGTTTTGTCTGAGAAAATTGAGAACCTCCATATTCTGCTTCCAATCATGTAGTCTATCTGATTTTGATATGGGGCATCTGGTGATGTCCATGTATCCAGCCTCCTCTCTGGTTGTATGAAGAAGGCATTTGCTATGAATAGATTGCTGGCCTCACAAAATTCTGTCAGTTGCTCTCCGGCTTCATTTCTTGTGCCTAGTCCAAATTTTCCTAGTCTTTGATTCTTCTCTGCTTCCTACTTTTGCATTCCACTACCCTTACGATTAACAAGAAGTCCTGTTTTGCTGTCTTATCAATCTCTTCTGTCATAGAATCTCTCAATTTCTTCTTCCTCTGCTTCCATGGAGAGATTAGTAATTTAAAAAATGGAAACGGAGAAGAGCTGAAGGAAGCAAACATTGCCCTCCTTATTCTGCATTTCAGGGCTCATGTCCAGAGGGATCAGCATTCCTCAGAGCCTCCAGTACAGGAACACCACTCAGTGGTGGCTGGAGACTTCCATGTCAGTGAGGTGCTACTGGTGGTAAATCTGTTCCAGATATTACTCAGAGCATTAACAGATCTATCCAAACTGCTGAACCCAGGCTCCCAAATAGATTCAGCATCTATTCTCATTTAAAGTATCAGAGTAAAAACCAAAGCAGCTTGACTGCCCATTTGACACAGAAGCCATCAGCTTTCACAGCAAGGACTGGAAGGATTTCTCTAGCTATATTCATTTTTTTTCTTCGAACCCATATTCTATATCCAGTTAATTGGGAGAAGTCCTACAGAACCCAGTATGGCTTACTTATGAACAGGCATGTATAGGATTACGCTGCCAATGTTGAATTGAGAAAAATGTATGTCTATATAGAACCAGAGTAAAATAAAATTCTGCAATAATCAAATAGGATGAAAATACATAAAACAGAGGTGCACTCAGGTCTTTTAAATAATAGCTACAACAAGGATATGTCACATTTCAGGAGAAAAGGAGCACTGAACTATAGTATAGTCTACATCTCCCCTTTCTTATAAGCTGCTCTTCTTATATTCCTTCATAAGGATTTTTCAGCTGATATTAGCTGAATTGTTCAGATCAGGGGATGTGAGCACTAAAGCTATCTCTAGCCATCAAGGATTTGTTTTTCCCAATAATCAAGAGGAGCTCTCAGCTCATCTTCTGGAAGAGGTCTGGCAGAGTATTACAGAAACAGCTTTAATTTTCTCCTACTTTACACCTCCAGGCAACGTTTTCAAGATGTGCTTATAGTCCTCATAAAATTGTGAAATGTGTTCTTTCTAATAAGACCAATGTCTTGTGCTCTGAGCAAATGATAGTTCTTCCTGGAGATACAAATCTCCAATGTGCCTTACCATTTGGTGTCATTGCCTATCACTTTTCATTTAAAAGAAGCTCTTTAAACAATACAAAGACTGAGAATACCAAAAAGACTGCATTTCTGCACATTTTCAGATACATCTACAGAAATCTTGCACAGTGACCCTTGAATGTCTCTCAGAACCTTGGGTTTTTTTGTTTTTTTCTGGGGGAGGAGAATTACCACATATTCTATATACTTTTCATATATGGACATTCCCATCCTGGGCAGTGTGTTGTGAACAATTCATCTTTCTGATAAACCAATGAATAACTCCATCCCCTGACACTGTCAGTCTGAAACACCCAGCATTCTTCACTGTTAGTTATTCTGACTAGGATGGCTGAGATTTGCAGTCCCCCTCCCCCCTCCCCCACCCCCCCACCCCCAAGTTTCCCAACCCAGAAGTAAATGCAGCATAGATTACTGGTCTGTTTAGAAACGAAAACTGACATGTTACAGGTTTAGGTTTGCAACTGTTTTTCTAATGCAAAGCAACATAAGTCCAGAAATTCAAACACACACTTGCTTAAGCTGCCTGGATTGGGTTTCCCAAAGGGTGGGATATAAATAAATTTTATTATTATTATTATTACTTAAGCCTTATTGTAGTCATGAGATTTTGCAATATTTCTTCTCAAGTTGCAAGGTGCTTAAGGATCACACTATGAAGTTGTCTGTCAAAATCAGCACCTGTGCCACATCACAGATGAAGACAGTTTTATGATTAACTATGGAATTATAGATTGATAAACCATTAATTATAAGTGTCCAGATATGAAAATATACCTTAACTGTAATCACAGTCCCATGTTCCTCTGTCATGGGCAAATATATTAAGTCTATGGTGGAGACAGAACTAACATTGTCACATAATTACAATGACCCTGCCATAGAAAAACAACATCCTCCCAAACTCCACTTTTGTTTCAATCCATCTTGAATTATGATGCTGTAATTAGACTATCTTGTTAGACAAAGTCCTGTTGTTAACTGCTGTCAGGTCAACTTTGATTTATGGCAACCCTATGAATGAGACCTACAAGCTATCCTATCATCAACAGCCCTGCTCAAGTGTTGCAAACTCAGGGTCATGGCTTCCTTGATTGAGTCTATCCATCTGTAATGTGGTCTTTTTTTCCTATTGCCTTCTACTTTCACAAGCATTATTCTCTTTTCTAGTGAGTCTTGTCTTCTGGTGGCGCAGTGGTTAAATGCCTGTACTGCAGCCACTCACTCATAGACCACAAGGTTGCGAGTTCAATACTAACCAGGGCTTAGGCTAGACTCAGGCCTGCATCCTTCCGAGGTCGCTAAAATGAGTACCCAACTGTTGGGAGGCAATGAGCTTACAGTTGTAAACCGCTTAGACACCCCATAGCACGGTATGAAGCGGTATATAAATGAAGCTGCTTTGCTTTGCTTTGGTGATGTCTAAAGTGCAATAATCTCAATTTAGTCATTTCACTTCTAGGGAGAGTTTAGACTTGATTTGCTCTAGGACCCATTTAGGGGTTCGACAGATGGCCCTGACAGAGTGGCCTCTGGCCGTCCCTTTCCTTGCTGGATAGGGGCCATGCCAACCACACACTGTAGCCATGATCTGGCAGTTTGTCGCTCTAAAAAGAAGCCCCCAAATGCCACTCTTTTATAGAGTGGCAAAAAGCTGCCTTTGCTGCTGCTGTGGCAGCAACTTTTCCATGTTTCTTTGGTGCACAGCATCTAAATGCTACGCCAAAGAAATGACACCACTTGCTGTGCAGTTAGGCGGGCGGCGTGATGTTGGCATCAGGATGGCATTTGGGTGTGCGGTGTGCGGTTGCCACACCACCATTCCACCCCAAGGCTGGTACAAAGTGCCAGTCTGTACAGCCCCTTAGTTGGCTTTTTAGCTGTCCATGGTATCCATAGAACATTTCTCCAGCACCACATTTCAGATGCATTGATTTTCTTCCTATCAGCTTCCTTCCTTTCTCAACCATACACAGAAATCAGAAATACAATGCTATGGACAGTCCGAACTTTAGAATTCAGTGATAAATCTTGACACTTCAGGAACTTTAGTTTCTTCATAGCTGCCCTTTCAACTCCTAGTCTTCTTCTTGACTGCAGTCTCCTTTCTGATTAATGTCTGAACCAAGGTATGTAAATTCTTGAACTATTTCAATATATTCATTGTCTACTTAAAGCTATGTAAATCCCCTGTGGTCATTATTTTTCTTCCTTTAATGTTCAACTCTGCCTAAATACCATGAAGGCACCAGCTCCCATCTGATCTTGGAAGTTAAGTAGGGTTAGCCCTTGTTATTACTTTGATGGGAAACCACCAATGAATACTTGGTGCCATAGGCCATATTTCAGAGGCAAAACCACTTATGAAGATCCTATGATCCTATGAATTCATGGGGTTGGTCTGCCTTTTCACTTTCTTCAGTAATCATTCCAAGTCTTTGCTATTTTCTGCTACTAGTATGGTGTAATCTGCATATATTAAGTTGTTGATGTTTCTTCCTCCTTTTTTCCACTCCTCCTTCATTTGAGTCGAATCCTGCTTTATGCCTGATTTCTTTTGGCATACAAGTTGAACAGATAGGGTGATAAAATGCAGCCCTACCTGACTCCTTTGCCAATTAGAAAACATTCTGTTCCTGTTAGCCATTACTGAAGCAAATATTTTATAATCTATATGTAATAAGGAGATCGGTCTATAATTTTTTGGGTCTTTGATATCCTTCCCTTCTTTAGGGATGACTGTTATTTCTCCTTGTTTCCATGATTCTGGTATTCCATTTTTCAATATATTATTCATTGTTTGTTTTGATGGGGGTTATCAAATCATCACTTCGTTTGCATAGGAAATTAATGCAATGGTCCTGTGGTAAGAGTGAACCCTCATGTCCCTTTCTTATAATTTAAAAATATGTCAGGGCTTCATGGCAGCCACAACAGAGAAAATGGCAACTGCACCATATGTGTAAAGCTGTCCTATAATCCCACAGAGGTTTTCTAACAGATAAAGCCTGGTAATATATATGACAGGTCCATCCAGGTTGGCCCCATGCTTCCAGCACTTGGGTTCCTAACACCTTGCTCTTCTATCCTCAAAATCCCTCCTTTTATCTGATACTTGACCCTCAAAATGACTACTGGACAAGTGGCCATATTGATCAGTGGGTTCAGTGTGCCAACACATTCTACTTTAATTAATAAGGACAATTTCTCTTTAATAATCATTAAAATAAAACATTCAGAAAAGAGATGCAGAAAATAAGTACAGTTAATGGTTGTTATGTAGCAAGGAAAATAAACATCTAGCCTTATGCTGATTCTATACACAGTACACAATAGCCCAATAAAACTTTCCCCTGAACTTTTCCCACATTCTCAAGGCCCCAAACCCAATTCAGATCTTCTCCAGTCTTGCAAATACAGTCAACCATCAGTATCCACAGATTATTCATCCACAGATTCCATCATCCTTGTCTTAAATTTTTTTTTTTTACAAATCCAGACCTTGATTTTACCATTGTATATAAATTATATAGTTTTATTATGCCATTGTATATAATGAGACTTGGATATCCATGGATTTTGGTATCCACAGGGGTCCTGGAACCAAATCTCAGCAGATACCAAGAGACCACTGTACTCATTCATAGATCTGCTCTTCTCCATATCCTTATTAATGTGAATTTCTAAATGTATTTCACTGCAAAATTTGAAGAAGTATGAAATAAACAAAATAATCATGGTCTAATTCACACATGAGTCCAAGAGGTGTGGATCAGCTTGGGGTGCAATGGAGTACACAAAAAATGAATACCTCAACATACTTTTTTCCAACTAAGCACCAGCCCTAAAATGCATACCTCTTGTAGTTTTCAGTTTGCTCAGGGCTAGGTTAGTTAGACATTATTTACTGACAATAAATATATTTTCTGGACCAATGGTGAAAGGATTTAATTGTCAGTCAAACATCACTAATATACTTCATTCTGAGTAGTGTTTGGCTAAGGAAATCCCTATTTCCAGGACAGTTTAATTTATCAAATGTTCCATTAAAATGCCACAGCGTGCACTGTCAAATGCTGAATGAGGGTCACTAAGTGCTTATGTACATCCAGGGAAACTTGTCACTCACATTCAATGATATTTTTAAAGCTTGTGCTCATTGTGAGTGTCTTTATTAATACTCAATCTCCTAAAGCCCTTTCTTGTGCTCTGTACATTATGAGGACTGTCTGGTGAAAAGCACAAATAAAAACTGATTGACTGACATTATGAGACAATCCAATGACCACATACATTTGTGTAATCCTATTGAAGGTGACAGGGCTACATGAGGGGAGAGAGAGAGAAAGAGAGAGAAAGAGAGAGAGAGAGATTGAGATTTGCACTGCACCTGCCAAGTATCTTGACAATTTGCTCTGGCTTCTAATTTTCCCTGCCATAATGCTTTATTCAATGTCTCCCTGATTTTGCATAAACTGTGCCCATACGTGGCATCAACCAACTCAGGAGATGTTCATTTTATTGAGGCTGAATATCTTATTCAGGCTATCTGTGCTGCCTCCTTTTCAGGTAATATGGAACATACTTGATGCATTTACCCATCCAGATTTTCCAGAGTTAGGAAGGGGGAGAACGTTGCTTCAGTTGAGTCTTTCATAAAAATGTACTACTATTCAAAGAATTCCTCATATTTCATAATGTATTTTTTTTTTAGGTGGAGTGGGGGGAGAATGTTTAAGAAAGTGAAATTGACAAACTTCCTTATCCCTACTCCAGAGGGTAGGAAAAAGAGTAAACAAACACCATCCTTGAGAAGAAAATAAGAGAAACTGAGCTCTGGGCAAAATAAAAGCAGTTTAAAAGCCAGCTTCAGGATTCTTCTCTTCCATGATCTACCTATACTCTTTGGCATCTCTGCCCGCTACTTATATTTTTAAGGAAAGAAAGCCCATCACCACATTCAGAGTCTTGGAGAACTTTTTTAAAAAAACTACTCAAATCCCAATTGTGATTGAAATAAAAAAGTAATGTTTCCAAGCTCTAGCTATATCCCATCTTCAAGCAACATGCCGTTGCTCCACGGACCTGCCATTAAGGGAGTTTCCCCCCAACAATAACCAATCAGCTAACAAAGAGAAGACAAGCTCCATGTGCTTTTTAAAGACTGAATAAACAGTTGCCATCTTAGAGCACATGAAGCTTGTCTCCTCTTTGCTGCTTGACTACATGCTTTCAGTTCCTTGCCTATACAACTATAACCAGTGACAGTCAGTCTGACTAATTCTGTAAAAGGGTGACATCGAAGAGGAATACTCACCTTCTACTGTCTCTATATACAACTAGTGCCCAAAACGGGAAACACAGCTTGCAGTACCTTCTCATCATGATGCCACTATCATTTCCAATCCTAAGAATCCCTTATTAGGTTTCTTAGCATGAATGTCCCTGGCCACAGAGTTCTACCTTCAGATGTTCATTTCTTTTTCTTTGTTCATAATTAATCATTTAGATGACTATTAATCTGAAGGCTCTGTTGATTTTCCCAGAAGGCAGGGAAATGAATAATAACTTGCCTGTGTCTCACACAACACATTCAGTAGTGACATGGCCAATGAGACCAACACTCAGCATAAGGAAACATGAGGATTGTGCCCACTCTACTTTTTAAAAGAACAGCAGGATTTTCCCACAGCCATTCTTTTATTGCTTCTTTGGCTTGTCCTGCTGCTCCTGAAGTCTGATCATTTAATGAGTAGACTTGCTAAACATAATTCCAGAACTAGAGCCGGCATGGCTTACTGAAGCCATTCAATCTTCACTCCATCATGTTTTACTGATGAGCACCGTCCTGGACACTGATAAAACACTGCAAAAATGCAGTGATCCTATGAGATGGCAATAAAATTATTTTAGGCTAATACAGTAGCAATGTGAATATACACTTTGCCTATTGGTTATACCACACAAAAGATAACCACATTATACAATTAGGGCTGGGCACTATGGGGACAAGGTTCTGGACTCCTTTGGGAAGGTGGGGGCATACAGAGAAGCAGTTGAAGGTACAGCAGTAAACAGGCCAAGCACAGGCCTGGGGTTGTCAAAGCCTCCTTTTCTATACTTTCAGAGTCAGAGGCTACATTCACACTGTGGAAATAATCAAGTTTGGCACCACTTGAATGCCCATGGCTCAATGCTATGGAATTTTGAGAATTGTAGTTTTGTGAGATATTTAGCCTTCTCTGCCAGAGAGCTCTGGTGTCACAACAAACTACATTTTCCGGAATTCCATAACATTGAGACATAGCAGTTAAAATGGTATCAAACTGGATTATTTCTGCAGTGTAGATGCAGCCATAGAGAAATGAGGGGAGGAATCTTTAGCAATGTGAAAGTCATCCAGGCCAGTACCTGGTTACAAATGGTTATTTCAGTATTGAGATTTTAAAATTGTTCAGTTTTATTTTATCATCTTTCTCTAACAAAATGCTGCTTATCCTGAGGTCAATGTTTTTAGAATCAGGACAGATGAACCAAACTCCATCTTTTGTCTGCAGTTACAGCAGTGATATGATTCAAGTGGATTTAAAATGCTATACTGCCCAGGTTCAGAATCTTTCTCTCTCTCGTTCTTTCTCTCCCCCCCCCCCCAACTTGTCAACCCCTGTTGGAAAACCATTTTTGCTCTTCCTGTTTGTGCTTCAATGTAGAAAGAGGTTGTGAGCCATGGGATGATGAGATAGTGGTAGGAGAGAAATGTTACTTGTGTGCTTCATGTCTGTTTAAGGATTCCCTCCCTGACTTCCATAAGATCATTAAGTGTAGTCTCTGACATTACATAGTTGCACTATGACATCTTACAAGCCAGTGTGGTGTAATGGTTTGAGTATTGGACTATGGGCCTAAAGAGATGGTGGATAAGAGGTAGCTAAATGCCTTTGAGTGTTGGATTGGGGCTGCGATCCTGATCCAGCAGTTTTTTTCTGCTGGAAAAGAAGTGTTCCTTTCACCACCGTGGCTTTTCTGCGCTCCTGCAGCGTGGCACATGTAAACACTGTGCTGCAGGAGTGTCACAAAGCTGCCCGCCATCTAGTTGGGTGGGTGGCATGACGGCAGCTTGGGGGCAGAGTCTGGGTGTGCGGCATGCGGTCAGCATGCCCCCACTCCAACCGACACCAGTTCATAGTGCCAGTCTGTACAGTCCCCATGACCCTGGAGACCAGAGTCTGAATCCCAGACTGGCCATGGAAACCCACTGCAAGTCACATTCTCTCAGCTTCAGAAGAAGGCAGTGGCAAAACCCCACTGAAGAAACGTGGCAAGGAAACTCATCATAGGGTTGCCTTAGGGTCTCCATAAGTTGGAAACTTGAAGGCACACTACAACATCTACTACATCTGGCAGTGGGATTGGAAACCTTTTACCCTCCATGGAAAGACACAGATAAGTAAGACAAATTTAGAAATTCAGATTTGGAGATGGGGGTGGGACAGAGGCTGAGTAAAGAGAATTTTGTAAATTTTCATTGTTAACTTTGTTGTTCAGTTCAGCTCAGCTCCCATCATGGCCCTGTGCAATTGACACTTAGTATATATAAACCCTGGATAATTTTAGAGCAAGTCCTTTTGTATTAAAGATTAATTTGAAACAGTGCCAGCTGCTTTGATAGTAACAAAGGGTTTAATTCCTAGCTTGTTGTTGATTTTTGAACTCACTATTAAAATTGCCTCTATTACAATGCAAAAGCAATTATATATCAATTTTCTTCTGTTTTTAATATATACAAAATGCAATAATTTACTTTATTGTAATCACTAGTTGGTATTCTTTTGTGTGCCTATCTCTGCTTTTTAAAATATTATTATTTAAGTCTAGAATGTCATTCTCTGCTCATTAAGTTCACTCAGACAGTTCCCAGAAAGCCTTTTCTTTGTTCCATTTTTTAAAAAAGATGCGTATTGTATCTAATATTACATGCTTTTCAGGAGAAGGCACAAGAATCTAAACAAAAATGGTTTTTGTAAGCATTAATTGTGCAAGGCATTTTGTAATAAGCACCAAGAGATTTCTGCTCAGGCAGCAAATATCTGTCCTCATTTAGTGATAAATTTACTGTTATAATGATCATAGTTTTAAGCTGAATTCACAGATACATTTAACTATGTTGCATACATTAATATTTACTAATCTGTAAACAGTGTACTTTGTAAAATACTGTACAGCCAGAGGAAAAGAACAGGTTTCAAGAAGAGCTGAAAGTAATTTGAGAGAGGCTTTGCTCTTTTCAGTTTAAACACAATGCTTTGGGTGCTATTTTCACTTCTAGTTAAACACATTATGCAGATTTTTGAAACACAGAATCCTGAAAAGCCTGAAAAAAGGAGCACCAATCTCTTTCAAAATACCTCCAGGTTTCTCAATAAGTTACTCTTCCTTTCCAGCTTTCATATGCACCACATTTTTTTCCATAAGAATCTAACTTACATTGTTCGGGAAGTCAGTCTTCAGTTCGGTGATACTTTTACACCAGTAGGCTGATGTTTTCTCACTGATAAGTTCAATGTTTAGGAAAGAACCTTGGCCTGGACCATAAATGGAACCCGAGGTAGTTCCGCGTACTATTCTTGGAGAAACATTTGTTACAATGTCCTGTGAAAACAGTAGAATATTTTATCAAGTTAAAATAAAGATGTGTTGCAACAGAGGAGAGAGGTTTTTTTAAAGAAAGGAAGCCTAGCCCATTCATCTGAATAGAAATATCCTAAAGGCACCAGATCCTGTTTGATCTTGGAAGCTAACTAGGGTCAGCCCTGATTAGTACTTGGATGGGAGACTGACAATGAATGCCAGATGCTGTAGGCTGTATTTCAGAGGAAGGAATTGGCAAACCCACATCTTAGTATTCCTTGCCTAAGCAAACCCTGTCAAATTCATGAGGTCACCACCATAAGTCAACAGGCGACTTGAAGGGACAAACATATACCATGATATAGTGAAACATATGTTCTCTTGCTCCAGTTATACTTTTTGTTCTCTATGGACAGCCCAGCTCCTTAAGTTCTGGCTCTTTATACCATGATCTAGTAAGTTCTGGCTCTTTATACCATGATCTGGCTCTTTATACCATTTGACTGGAGTGTTAAGGAGGTCCTTCCTTGCTTTGGCTCCAACCATGTTGGATGGTTTCTCCCCTGCAGTTAGTCAGGCTCCCAGTGTTGGATGTTTCTACCTCCTGCTAAAGAGCCTTTCTTTATACAGCCATTTCCCTTGCTTAGTTTCCTAAATGTTCACTTTATTAGTTATGTTGGTTTTTAATAAATTATTTTATTCTATGGTTTTATTGCTTTCCCATTTTTATCTTTTAGTTACTCTTTTACTGTCTTGTCTTTTAGTTACTCTTTTACTGTATCTGTCTTGACTGTGAACTAAAAAAACTAAAACTAAACTAAAAAAAATGAAAATCAGGGCATATCTATTTGAATATAAAAAGATAAAGGTAAAAATTTCTCCACTGACAAGATTGTCAAGTCATATCCAACCATAGGGGGCAGTGCTCATCTCTGTTACTAAGCAAAGACAACTCTGTGATCATGTGGCAGCATGACTGTACAGAACATTGTTGCCTTCCCACCGAAGTAGAACTGATTTATCTACTTGCACTTTTTCATGATTTTGAACTGCTAGGTTGGCAGAAGCTGGGACTAGTGATGGGAGCTCACTCCATCACCTGGCACTTGGGCCCTGAATGGCCAGTCTTGCAATAGATAGAATCAGTGTGCCACTATATCCCAACGTTTCAATATACATAATTTGAATATTCATAAAAACAAATAAAGATCACTTTTTAAAAAAATGCCTGCAGTTGTAGTAGTACTAATTGCAACAACAATACCACCACCACCTCCACAGTACATGACAGTTTACAAAGCAAAAGAGGACAGAGTCTTGCTTTGAGGAGCTCAGAAGCTAAACTTAGGGCCTTTGCAGAGTGCCAGAAATAGTGCAAATTGACTGACTGAGTGCTAGGGAATCATGGGAACTGTAGTTTATTGTGGCACCAGAGCTCTCTGACAGAGAAGGCTCAATGTCTCAGAAAAAAATACAATTTCCATGATTCCCTAGCACTGAGCCAGGACAGTTAAAGTGGACTCAGTTTGCACTATTTCTAGCAGTCTGCAAAGGCCCTAAAGCGGCTTGTTTGATCAGATGTGTGAGTGGAACAAAATCAACTTGTGCAACTTGAAACATCTCTCAGGATGGGTCTGCACTGGCCAAAATACTCCAGGCTGTCCCCAGAGATGCCCCAAATTCCCTCCATTACCTGGGCACTTTGTAGTGATGTAGATGGCTGGCTACACGCAGATCCTTCTTTGCCACCTGGGGCCACTGCTACTGGCATGACCCTGTGAGGTCAAAAATGAGGCACCCAGTGTCGATTGCATGGCTCAGTGCCTCTCTGTGACCTCCGATTGAGTGATTCGTACCAGTGGTGGTGGAGCTGGCAAACATAGCATGGTGCATCTACAGTAACAGTACTGTGTTGCTATGGTCTGGATTTTCCCAGCATGTAAATTTTAAAAACTGGATTAAGGAAGGAATGGCCCATATTTTGGCCTTTCCAAGTAAATACAGTCTGTACTTAAATCAGGCCTTTGGCCCTGCCTCATGCGGACAGGACAATGCAAGGGTGGGTGCAAACTGATGTAAATGGCCCATGTAGGCATGCCCTCAGTGAGCCCTGAGAAATTACTCTCTGTATTAGCCCTATGTTTTTGGGGGATAGGGGGGAATGATGAAGAGAAAGGAAAAGGAGAATGTATCAGCTCTCTGACAGTAGATGTTTGAATAGATAATACCTCCTGCCATTGGAACTCTGGGGTGAAGAAAGTGAATATGAGATCGCCATGTTGTTCAATTTAATTATACCATGTCAAGAGAGCTAATAGGAACTAGTGTGGAGTACTGGGTTGGATTACAGGCCTTTATAGCCTGCCAGAAATAATGCAGCTTGAGGCCACTTTAACTGTCATGGCTTAATGCTAGGGAATCATGGGAACTGTAGGTTTTTCTGAGACATTGAGCCTTTTATGTCAGAGAGCTCTGGTGCCACAATAAACTACAGTTCCCATGATTCCCTAGCATTGAGCCAGGGCAGTTAAAGTGGCCTCAAGCTGCATTATTTCTGGCAGTCTGTAAAGGCCCAGAGCTTGGAGATTAGAAGATCAAGTTCAAATCCCTAGTTAACTCTGAATCTCATGGGAATTCTTGGGACAGCTCACTGTTTCTGAGTTTACATACCTACAATAGCTATTGTGCCGAAAAGTCTCCTTGGAGGTTGAAAAACAAGAAAGAAATGAAAGTCAATAAGGTGGATAAAATATCTGTCTTCTGATTAGTTCCAAACCTTGCCTAAGAATAGCAATACAGCTATTGACTGATTGGCAACTGTGTGGATGATGTGTTTGCCTAGGAATGTTGTTATCTAGTGAAACATGGAAACTACAGATGCCTATTTTTAATGGGGATAAAATTCTTTATTAGTATTACAACCTACATACAATAATATTTAAAAAACCTTTAAATAATATTCCACATATATATGGTAAATCACATTGATTATTCATTCTTTACTACCTTATCTAAATCTAATTCATATCAAACCATTTAATATTGGTTAAACCAGTGAATTTAAAAAAAACAACAACAACCATAAAATTGTTGTTAATATCTTCATTCTTCTTACTGTCTTCTTTTCACCATATACTTTTCACAATTCCACAAAGGTATAATACTGTTAATTTATCCCTAATTCATTTCCCCCCTTTTCTTCTCTTCTCTCTCTTATTGTTAATGCTGCATTAAATGCTGATTTGTTTTCCACTGAAAATACAAATGGAGAATGAAGCTAAACCTGAAAATTACTATGTTGCTCTACAGAAGCAAGGAAGGGGCGAAGCAGACCAAATCCAAAGGAGCGGCTTCTGGCCACCCCTTTGAACGCCGGATCAGGGCCGTGGCAATCACATGATTGCCATGGCCCCGATCTGGGGTTTTCCAACCCAAAAAGGAGTGGCAAAATGTCATTATTTTTTGGGATGGAAAAAAAGCCACCCCTTTCACTGCTACCACGGCTCTTCTGCACTCCTGCAGCATGCGGCACGTGGCATGTAATGGTTGCACTGCAGGAACGTTCCAATGCTGCCCATCATCTGGGCGGGCAGGGGGCATGATGCCTGCTTAGGAGCAGAGTTGGGGCATGCAGTCACCCCACCCCCAACCTGCTGGGACGCCGGTTGTTTTGGCTGGTCTGTTCAGCCTCTATGTTTCCAGTCTACAGAGTTACATTAAGCTGGGATGGAGAAACTGTGGCTCTCTAAAACTGTTGGACTCCAGCTCCTATCAACTCCAGCCACCATTGGCAGTTGTCAGTGATGATGGGCGATTCGCCATCATCTGGATGGCTACCTTCTATCTACTTCCCAAAATACACAAACCAGGCAAACCAGGAAGGACCATTGTGTCAAGTATTGTGTCAAGCTAGAGCATGTGAATATATGGACTGAGTTCTCAGACCACATTCCTACAACACTTCAAGCTATGTGAAGAATACAATTGATTTCCTGAGGAAAATAAAATCTATCCCCAACCTTCCAGAGATTAGCGTTTCAGGACTTGTCTACACAAGAGGAATTTTTTTTTCTGTATCTGGTGCAATAAGACCACACAGTGTGCAGCCGTATCTCTAAATCTGGTGTGATAAGGCCACATTACATATGGTCCTATCTGCACCAAACTCAGTGTGTACCGCCTTAACCCAGCTTTAAAAAACGCTCATTTTTGACCAGTTTCCAGGACACTCCTGTAGTGTGAACAATGAATCCACCTTGAATTCAAGGGATGTGTGGGGAGGCAGGAAAGATCATTGCCTGGTAGATGTCATTTATCTCAATCTCTAGGCCAGTCCTCAGCTTGGGACAGTTACAAATAAATTCGTCCTTCATTGGCATTGATGAGATCTGGGTGTCTCATTTCTGAGCTCAAAGCAAGTGACAGTGCACCAGTAGTGCCACTGAGAAGGGAGAAGCTCTTTCTGTAATTGTTCTGGGCCAGGAGCTGACCCAGGCAACGAGGTAAATGGTAGTGCCTGCCAGGCAGCAGTCTGTTCTGGCTCTGTCAGGGAGCTGATGGAAGAAAGGTAGTGGTGGTGGACCAAAGTGACTTCCAGATGCAAGGGCATGTGTAGATATCTACCCAATGTCCCTCTAGATAAACACGGAGCAGGGTGGATCTGGGACAACTCTGGGGCAGAATAGGTTGAGGATACAATTCTTTATCTCTAGTGGCCACACTTTTGCCCCAGTGCAGACAAGCTCCTAGTCACTATGGATGTGGAATCCCTATACACCAACACTAGACTATAAGCCATAAAGAGTATCATTTGGAATGGGGCTACTACATCACATGTAGCCACCCCTCTCTGTCACTTTGTACCTACTCAGAACTACTTCAAGTTTGGGAGTAACAATACAGTGGCACTGCTATAGGGACCTATATGGCATGGCAATATGCAAAGATCTTCATGGCTGACCAACAATGCCTCCCCAGCACATGCACCCAGAAACCTCTCCACCTGAGATTCATCAGTGACATCTTTATCATTTGGATCCATGGAAAGCAATAACTTGAGAAATTTCACTAGGGTTACAACAACTTCTAGCCTACCATTAACCTGAGCCTGAAACAATTCACACAACAAATTCACTTATTTGACACCAATTGCTTAATTGACTTTAAGCACCATGCCGTATAGAAAACCCACTGAATGTTACACATACTTATATGCTGCCAGGTTCCACTTAGAAAAGCAGCCAAATTTATTATTTACAGCCTAGCCCTCTGACACAACAACTCAGATCCATAAGACAGAAACTCCTGGATTTGCAGAAAGCAAACAAACAAACAAACAAACAAAAAACCCTAAATCAGCAAAGCAAGAATGGTACCCAGAAACTGACTTTTGGTATGCAGACTTACTGCTTTTATACATCAATAGTAAATGACCACTTTCAAGATTTGAAAGACCTTTATCACCTCACACAGCCCTTTGAAGATTTTAAGTGATGATCTAGATTTGCATCTTTATAGATCCTATTACATTCTATCCCACTCCCTCAACTGTATTAATATGCTTAATAAATTTGAGGCTTCAGCATCACTCTGGCACTACATCTGAGGAAGTGGATACACATGCTAAAATATAAATCTGATAGTCTTAAAGGTACTGCTAGATTCCCCCCCCCCTTTTAATTTTTAAAATTAATGTGGGGGTATTTCAGATTTATAAAAGTGAATACTAGAGTCCTTTAACAGCTAAGGCTCTACTGCTCTAGTAAATACAGTTGTCATATACAGGTGCAAACCTTTATGTGATAAGTAACTGAATGTTAACATGGTGGATGATAAATGTAGGTGTGTGAATCAGCACTGAGTGGGGATGATGGACTTTTTTCAAACAAGGATTTTGTTTAGTTCATGTGTAAAAAGAAGCCAACCTGATCTGTACTTCCAGGACTAATGTGCCAACCAAAACCAGACATGGGCAAATCCATCAATTCTATGCTCTTCCACATTTGAATTTGATGACTTTGGTAAATTATTATTAAAAAATCAAAGTAAAATCACATTCTCACCAGACCCAAAGAAATTGACAATATAGATCAATTTATTTTTCTCCCATATTCAAATTTTATTGATTTTGTTAAATTCTGATCAAAATTAACCAAAACAAACTTCTCACTCATTCATTGGCAGACTATAGCTTTCCTCCAGATTTCATGCTTCTCCAAATTTAGTGATGCATTTCTCAGTTCAAAACATTATATCAAAATGCATATGTTAAGATAAAGTAGATTTAGAAATGTGTATCCCACTTTGGGTGTATCCACACTGCAGAATTAAAGTAGTTTGACACAACTTTAACTGCCATGATTCTATTCTACAAGATATTGGGATTTGTGGTTCAATGATGTATTCAGCCTGGTCTGTCAGAGAGCTTTGATGCTTCACCCAACTACAGATCCTAGATTCTGTAGGACAGAGTCATGGCAGTTAAAGTGATATCAAACTGCTTTAATTCTGCAGTGTAGATACACCCTTTAATTTCATAATAATTGCAGAAGAAAAATGCATTGAAGGTATGAAGATTCCTGATTCTAACTTGTTTTTGAACACAGAAGTGCCTGGGAGCCTTGGTCAGGGCAGTATATTCATGACATTTAGTAATTGAAAGCATCTAATATGGAACTTGGGGTGGGAAGGTTGTAGACCAATAGTTACAATCTCCAGGCAAATTTAAGCTTGTTCATTTCTGTAATGTAAAGGAAGTACTTATGCTAGAGAACTTTGTCTTAAACAGAAAACACAACAACTATTAGATACTCAAATTAAATCATGTGGTCATCATTAATTCTAAGATTAAAATGTTTTATGATGCAAATATACAAAATATCCTAAATATATTTCCTATAAAAGCAGTAGAGTCAGACAGAACTTTTATCTTTTCATAAGAAAGCAAAATTCAGCCTCTGTTCAAAATGTCTTCTACATAGTTAGATTTAAATTAGATATTTAAATTCTATTTTACAGTGATATCTGTAGTATTGAAACAACGTTTAAAACAAAGAACAACAAAACTCAAGCTGCATGGGACTATAGTGCCTTTGCCAGTTTATACTAAAAATTGATTTTGGGTAAAGGACATTAAGTTAAGGATTTCATAGAATTATATAGTTAAGTACCCCTACTCACCATCTTGTCACTTTTAGAGAGATAACATGAACCCCCATTAGTATATAGCAATTAAGGTCAATTTACATATTTTAATTAAGATCCATCCCATATAAAACAATTAGGGTAATCGGCATACTAACTGATTTCATAACATTTGGACGTTTTTCCAACTAGATAGACAGGAAACCTTAATTAGCATTAATTAGTGCTGATCTGCATATGTTTGATAAGGCATACCCTCACCACAAATGATTATTTATTCTTGAATCTGCCAAGTGCTTAGCATTGCAGAGAATAAAGGAAGTTTGTTCATGGTATATGTGTAGAGTCTGGTAATTTTTATTTGTTTTTCTATTTTGACTACTTATTATAAAATAAATGGGTAGAAAAAGTACAAATACTGTATGTACATTCACATATAAAGAAAACAGACCAATTAATGTGCAGGGGATAATCAGCACTGCTGACAGGTCAATAATAACTGAGAAAATGATAGTGTTTTTCTTATTATATGTTCCCCTTATATCCCCCTAGATGCTGCATGCCAATGCACTTTTCAGTTGGATTTCTGGCAAGGGTGTGGGTATTATGATTCTCAGAGAAATGTAGTGTTTTTCCCCTGTTTATTTTTTTAATTAACAGTTTTTGATAGAAAATGTTTTCAGTCTTTCCCTCTTCCAACCTGAATCTTTAAATAGCGATTGCACCTTAACTGCTGAATTAATGCAGTTTGATACTTCTTTAAATGCCATGGCTCAGTGCTATGAAATGATGGGATTTGTAGTTTTGTGATATATTTAGCCTTCTCTTTCAGAGGGCTCTGGTGCTACAACAGACTAAAAATGCCAAGTTTCCAAAGCCTTGACCCATGACAGTTAAAGTGGTATCAAACTGCATTATTTCTGCAGTGGAGATGCAGCCATCAATTGTGAAATGATATCTTTAAAATATGCATAGGCATTTTAGGGGCTTTGCAGACTGCCAGAAATAGTGCAAATTGAGTCCACTTTAAATTGAGGCACTGCCCTGACTCAATGCTAGGGAATCATGGGAATTGTATTTTTTTCTAAGACATTGAGTCTTCTCTGTCCGAGAGCTCTGGTGCCACAATAAATTACAGTTCCCATAATTCCCTAGCACTGAGCCAGGGCAGTGCCTCAATTTAAAGTGGACTCAATTTGCACTATTTCTGGCAGTCTGCAAAGGCCCTATGTCATTTTAATTTGCATTTAATTTATAGTGGAAATTATGATAATGACAATGATGATACATTTTTAATACTTAAAATATAGGCTGGCATCCTTTTAGTTACAAAATCATGAGTTAGACTTAGGATGCCACTGTGACACAATTGCCATTGCAAAAATTACCAGTGATGTATTCAAGTCTTTTACTCCCAGGGCCCAAACACACTGCAGAAATAATCCAGTTTGAGACTGCTTTAACTGCCCTGGCTCACTGCTAGGGAATCCTGGGAATTGTAGCTTATTGTGGCACTAGAGCTCTCTGACAGAGAAGGCTCAATGTCTCACAAAACTACAGTTCCGAGAATTCCTTAACATTGAGCCAGGGCAGTTAAAGGGGTCTTAAACTGAATTATTTCTGCTGTGTGTTGTGGATCCCAATCTCAAGTCAAGTCTCTTATCTTCCAGCCTCAAATTGAGTCTCAAGTCCTTACAAGTTCAAGTCAAGTCTCAGAGCCAACTTTAACAGGAAAAAAAAAAGGAAGCAGTCGTGGACTGTATGTGGGGGGTTGGGGTTGAAGTTTCAGTAACTAGAAAATCAATAAGACATGCACAAAGTTGAGTTTAAAAATTAAATAATCATAAGCACTTTAAAAAGATTGTGTTTTAGAAAAATGAGGTCTACTCAGCAGCTTATCCCGGCTGCACATCAGGGGAGGCTTCTAAAGCTTTCCCTAGGATCAACGTCCTGTATGGCAAACATAAAGTATTGTTTCCATCACACAACCAGTAGACAAAAAGCAATGACATGGAAGTGTTGTTCAAAGGCGGAAAAAGTCAGTGGTTAAAAGTTGTGAGTCAAGTCAAGTCAGAGCATCATTTAAGGCCAAATTGAGTCCAACTTGAGCCACTGAAGTTATTTGAGTCTGACCTGAGGCTGAGTCAATTGATCCGAGTCTACTATCACTGCAAATGTTTCTGAAACCCACCTTAAAAGCCAGTCAGCCACTTGGAGTCCATGCTACTATCAAGCAGAATGCTGGAGGATAATGTGAACAGGCCCCTCCGTCCTGTTGCAAATCATCACAGCATCAATTGCTGGTGAGAAGGGACCAGTCATGCCATCCTGCAGCCCTCTGCTCGACAGCATCACAGGGCGTTTTCACATGGGGCTTTAGGAGGACGCAATCCTACCTCCCTCCGGCCCCAGTCCGGCTCCTTTTCCAGTGTGTTCACACTCACGTTGCAGCAAACCCTGCCCCTTCCGGTGCCATCCCTGCGCCAGTCCGGCTCCTTGCTCCATGTGTTCACACTCACGTCGCAGCAAGTCCGGCCTCACTCCGGCCGATCCAGCGCTAACTCCGGACGTCCTCCGGCATCAGCCCCGGCAAGGTAATTCCTTTTTTAAAAAGGAATTAAGTTGCCGCCGCCGGAGCCATTCCGGAATGAGCGGCACGGTCGGCTCCAGGCGGCTTAGTGGGTCTAGTGTGAAAACGTCCACAGACTATTTTCCTCCAACAGATGACTGGCTTTTGTGGTGCATTTCAGAAGCTGGATGGGGAGTTAAAGCTTAACTACGATACCATTGCTATGTGTTTGATGCAAGATATTGCCCATAATGTTCCCCCGTTAAAAATATAATTAAATTGTCAATTGAATTGAAAGCAGTTGAAAGCATGGCTATTAAAAAAAAAACATAAACAAATTTAAATATTAAAATATTCCCGGTTGTATCCTTGCATGCATTCTGTTGGTTTGCCCTTACTTTTTGTTATAACTCAGTATCTTCTAATTTTTTTTAATGAATCAAATGACCTTTTGTGGTACCCCAGGGTTCCAGGGACCTCTGGCTGAGAACCTTATCATAAAGATGCCCATATTACTAATTTTCTAAGGGAGGCAAGCAATCTTTCAGGCATCCTGGCTTCAAGACATTTTTTAGAGTTTCATAGGTAAGGACCACCAAGTGAGAAAGTGATTGGAAGCCAGTACAACTGATACAAGAGTGTATCCACACAGCAGAAAGAATGCAGTTTGATACACTTCAAGTGTCATGACTCTATCCAGTAAGATCCTGGGATTTGTAGTTTGGTGAGGCACCAGAGCTATCTGACAGACCAGGCTGAATACCTCATCAAACAACAAATGTCAGGATTCCATACAATAGAGTCATCAAAGTTAAAGTGGTGTCAAACTGCCTTGTTTTTGCAGTGTAGAATCCAGGGAAGTCTATGGAGAACACACCAGAAAGCAATCTACACTTTACAGATACTGCAGCTTCTGAACTGTCTTCAAGGATAGCCCCAAATACAGAGTGTTGCAGACATTTAAAAAGGAAATGACTATGAGAGGCATAACTGGCCAGAATTATCTTCTGCAGAAAGGGGCACAGCTGGCATACCAGCCACAGTTAGGCAAAAACACTTTTGGAAATGGCTGTTGTCAGAGAACCCAAGAGCAACACTAAATTCAAGAGGACTGCTTTTTCTAATCAATCCATTATTTTATGTTGTTGTTATTATTATTATTATTATTATTATTATTATTATTATTATTAACAACTTATTAACACATTGTTATTATTATTAATAGGTTTGCTCGAGTTCCTATTAGTGAATTTTTTAGAGTTTGTTGTTGTATACCTTCAAGTTGTTTCCATGTTATAGTGACCCTAAGGTGACCCTGTCATGGAGCTTTATTGGTAAAATTTGTTCAGAGGAGGTTTGCCATTGCCTTCCCCTGAAGCTGAGAGCATGTATCTCACCCAAGGTCACCAAATGGGTTTCATGGCCGAGCAGGGAATCGAACCCTGATCTCGAGAGTTGCAGTCAAACACTCAAACCACTATACCATGCTGGCTTTGTATTTGCTAATCTCCCTATTAGCAAAAAATTAGGGTAGTTTACAATAAGATTCAGTAAAAATGCAAATAATTTGAAATGATTATATTTATTCATAAAGAACTTTTCCAATTTCACAGTATTCTTTGTTGTAGTACCCAGAATTAAAAACAAAATTCCAGAAAAGGTCTTCTTAGCCACTATTGTAACTATTTGATTTTAATATAATAGATATTAGTTTTTACTTTGTAACTGTTTAATACTGTTTTAAGGGTGGGAGGGAATATTTTGTATTGTATTTTATGTTGTTAACCGCCCGGATTGGGAAACCATTGGGCGGTATACAAATACATTTTATTATTATTATTATTATTATTATTATTCTGAGAATAATCTCATTATGTCTATTTCAGTAGATAAATAATTTCTATTTGTTAGTTTCTGTAAATACATAAAGCAAACTGTTAATGATATCTGCCCATATAAAGTGATTCTACACAAAAGTAATGTGCCATATTTCATAGAATGAGACAGGTCCCTGGTCTACTAAACTCTGTCTACATCAGATGTGGGCAGAGTGCTGCCTATGGGTGACATGTGTCTCTAGGGCTTTTAGGTGGCCCTTAGAGACCCCCCAGGGTAAAAAAAGCGTTGTTTAAAAATCCTGGAGCCACCTTGAACTTTTTAGACCCAGAAAATGCCCTTGTAAAACTAGAAGTGATTTCTAATTACTTCCTGTTTTGAAAAAACCCAAACCTCTCTCGGGTCTAAAAACAGGACAAATATGCTCCCCACAGACCCTTATACTTGGAGGCAAAAAAGTTTCTGTTTTTGTATGGGGCATGGTGGGTAGTGCAAATCTCTGAAGATGTCCTTGGAGGCTAATCCAGTCCCCCTAGACTCCCACAGTTACACACCTCTCTTTCAGTCTGTGGTTCAAGTTCAGTTTCACATTCCTGGTGGTGAGGAAGCAAAACAATGGAGCCAAATGTGTTGGGACATTTTAGTATAACCTCTTGCTGTCAGTACCTAAGCCTTGGGAGAGACATTTCACCTTTGCTGCATGAGAAAGCACCTGTGCAAAAGCTAAAGTGTGGTGTCGTAGAGAAGGAGGCATGTCCACAGGTCCAGATTGGGACCATGGAAGGTCCAAATTGGGATTCCCAAAAAGACCTGAAGTTCTCATCTTGGTCCTCACTATCTGGCTGAATTTCATCAGGGATTCAGGACACAGGTCTGAACCACTTCAACTCATGCATAATGGGACTGAAACTGTGTGCTTCCACATACAAATTAGATGTTCTTCTCTGATGGACAGATCTTCTTCAACTGTGCTCTGCTTCTGAGCTACAACTGAAGACATTCAGATGATGCTCCGTACTGGGCAAATTTAATTAAATAAATCATTGCCAACACCACAGCATGACTGGAGCTATAGAATAATAGGACTCCCATGAATATCTAGGGCAGGGGTAGGCAACCTTTCCCCTTTAAGGGCCGAGGGACTTCAGCTCCCAGAAGCCTCAGCCATGTTGGCCAATAGTCCCATGTTGGCCAATAGCTCCTGGGATTCTGGGAGCTGAAGTCCCTCGGCCCTTAAAGGGGAAAGGTTGCCTACCCCTGATCTAGGGCAACTCCTCTCAATGCTCATAGTTTGTAGGCCCTCCCCATCTCAAAATTATGCATTAATGAAAGCATTTGTTGTTGTTAATTGCCCTCGAGTTGATCTCGACTCATGGCGATCCTATGGATGAGACATCTCCAAGACTTTCTGTCCTCCACTGCTCTGTTTAATTCCTGCAACCCCATACTCATGACCTCCTTAACAGAGTCCATCCATCTGGCATGTGGCCTTCCTCTCTTCTGACTTCCCTCCATCTTTCCCAACATTATTGTCTTTTACAATGAGTTCTCCCTTCTCATGATGTGTCTGAAGTAAGACAGCCTCCGTTTGATCATCTTGGCTTCCGGGGAGGTTTCCAGCTTGATCTGCTTTAGGACTCATTTGTTTGTCTTTTTGGCTGTCCATGGGATCCTCAGCACTCTTCTCCAACACCACATCTCAAATGAATTGATTTTCTTCCTTTCATCTTTCTTAACTGTCTAGCTCCCTCATCCATACATGGTAATAGGGAATACAATGACTTGTATGATTCTAACTTTTGTGCTGAGTTGTATATCTTTGCATTTTAGAATCTTTTCTAGTTCTTTCATGGCTGCGCTCCCCATTCTTAATCTTCTTCTGATTTTCTGGCTGCACTCCCCATTTCTATCAATGTTTGATCCCAGATATGGAAATTCTTTTACTATTTCTACTTTTTCATTATCTTTATTGAACTTGTGAAGGTCCTTGGTGGTCATTATTTTTGTTTTCTTTATGCTCAGCATTAAGCCTGCCTTTGCACTTTCTTCGATGATCTTCCTTAGTAGGTGTTCCAAGTCTGTGAGGTTTTCTGCTAGTACTATGGTGTCATCTGCAAATCTGAGATTTTTGATATGCCTTCCCCCTATTTTCACTCCTCCCTCTTCTGTTTCAAAGCCTGATTTTCTTATAATATGTTCTGCATATAAGTTGAACAAATAGGGTGATAAGATGCAGCCTTGTCTGACCCCTTTGCCAATTGGGAACCATTCTGTTTCTCCATGTTCTGTTCTGACAGTAGCCTCTTGTCCTGAGTATAGATTCCTCATCAGGACTATCAGATGTGTTGGCACTCCCATGTCTTTAAGGGCATTCCATAGCATTTCATAATCTATGCCAGGGGTAGGCAACCTTTCCCCTTTAAGGGTTGAGGGACTTCAGCTCCCAGAAGCCTCAGCCATGTTGGCCAATAGTCTCATGTTGGCCAATAGCTCCTGGCATTCTGGGAGCTGAAGTCCTTTGGCCCTTAAAGGGGAAAGGTTGCCTACCCCTGATCTATGCAGTCGAAAGCTTTGCTATAGTCTATAAAGCACATGCTGATTTTCTTTTGGAATTCCCTTGTGCACTCCATTAGCCATTGTACGTTTGCAATGTGGTCCCTAGTGCCTCTTCTTTTCCTGATCCCTGCTTGGGCCTCTGGGATTTCTCTTTCCATGTATGGTTGGAGTCTATGCTGCAGAATTTTGAGCATAATTTTGCTTGCATGGGAGATCAGTACTATGGTCCTATAATTGCTGCAGACTGACCGCTTCCAATCTGTTGGTCAGTGTTTTGTTTTCCATATCTGTTGACATATGTTGGTCAGCACTAGAGTTGACTCTGTCAGTGTGGATTGCAGTAGTTCAATTGGAATATCATCTGTTCCTGGTGATTTGTTTTTTTGCTAATTCTTTGTTTCCACCTTGCTTTTTAGAATTTGGGGTTCTTCTTCATATGTCTCTTTGTTCCATGTGTCCTTCATTTTGTCATCTCTTTTGTATAATTCTTCTGTGTATTGTATCCAGCATGTTTTTATTTCTTCTTGGTCTTGAATTATGTTATTTTTTTTTTCATGGAGTATCTCGGACTTTGGTTTGAATTTTCATTTGATTTCCCGGATCTTGTGAAACAGTTCTCTTGTTCTTCCCTTTTTGTTTTTGTCTTCTATTTCTCTGCATTGGTCATTGTAGTAATTTTCTTTATCTTTCTGCACAAGCCACTGTACTGTTGCATTTATGATTCTTAGTCTCTTCCTATCTCCCTTTTGTTTTTCTTCTCCTTTTCTTTATTGCTTGCAGTGTTGTGTCTGTCATCCATGCCTTTTTCTCTTTCTTTTTGTTTATTGAAAGTGTGTGTCTGCATTCTTCTTTTATTATGCCCCTGGCTTCAGATCATAGTTCCTCTGATTCTCTGTCTATTATGCTTAGTAGTTTCAATCGGTCTCTTATGTTGTCAATAGATTCTGTTGAGATATTATTTAGATCATATTTTGGTATAATCACTGGTTTTATTTCCTTCTTGAGTCTTACTCTTATTTTTTATATCAGTAATTCATTATCTGTGCCACAGTCGGCTCCTGGTCTAGTCTTGGTCACCAGTATCTTCCACCATCTTTTGCTTCCAATTATATAGTCTATTTAATTTTTGTGTTGATCATCTGGTGTTGTCCTTGTGTACAGCCTTTCCAGTTGTATGAAAATTGTGTTTGCAATGAATAAATTATTGGCTTCCCAAAAACCTATCAGACCCTCACCTGCTTCATTTCTTTTGCCTAATCCAAATCTGCCTACTGTTTTTGATTCTTCTTTGCTTTCAACTTTTGCATTCCAATCTCCAATGATCAGCTTAACATCCTGTGTTGGTGTGATGCCAATTCCTTCCTGTAGTTCTTCATAGAATCTGTCAATTTCTTCTTGTTCTGCCTCAGTGGTTGGTGCATATACTTAAATTATGGTGATATTTGTAGGTTTACCATGGAGCCTTACCGAAATCATTCAGTCTGATTTTGCATTGTATCTGTTGACTGCTTTTGCCACATCTTTTCTTAGTATGAAAGCCATCCCATTTCTTCTTGTCTTTTCATTCCCTGAGTAGAACACTGTGTAGTTGTCTGATTCAAAGTGATCCATTCCTGTCCATTTTAACTCACTCACCCCCAGTATTGCTATGTTCATGTGTTGCATTTCCATTTTAATAATACTAATACTAATACTAATAATAATATTTTTTACTATGTCTAGCTTTTCTTGGCTTATGCTTCTTACATTCCATGTCCCTATTTTATGTATTTATTGTGTACCTGAAGTGTATGTTTTTAATATGTTATAATGAAAGCATTATAAGATATTAAAAATATACACTTCAGGTACATAATAATAAGCACCCAGGATCTGATAACAAAAGAGGAAAGAATTTGTTGCATCCTTATATAAATTAAATTAAATTAAATTCTTTTAAACTTATTATGTACTCATTCAAGTACTGGAAAACAGATGTTTTGCATTACAAATATTTATAGATAAATGAAGGTCTTAGATGAGGATAATTTTACATAGGATTGTAATTTCATTACAACCTGCCTCACATTATGTATTTCCTCAATTGCAGCCTACTCCTAAGGGCCTTCTTACATCTTATTTTTTCTTTGCGTGTAGTAAAGAAAACTGAAACTGTGTAAATTGGAGCATAAAAATATCTTTATTGGACCAAGTTAGGGCTAAGCTCAAATTGCTGAAATTATTTCATTGTTGTTTCAGGCTCCTATTCTAGTTTGGGGAATGCTTAAACACATATAAATAAATACATGGTGACCTGTTGTCTACTTTACTGATGGTCCCACATGATATTTCTTGAGGTTCAGTGATATCATTGGATCATATCTCAAAGCAATGGCATCATCTTGTTTGCTACACCATACGCGACTGTACATGGCCCTATTTGTGCAGAATATCAGCAGAAGCAACAGTGGAGAGTTTGCGGGGGTGGTGTGGGATAATATTCCAACTAGTTTTATAACAAAAATGCTACAGTACTGAAAACTAATTACAGCTGGTCCTCCATATTCACAGATTCTGCATACACGGATTCAACCATCCATGGCTTGAAAATATTATTTTAAAATCCAAAAAGCACACCTTGATTTTGCCATTTTATAAAAGGGACACCATTTTACTACCCCATTTCATATATAATGGGACTTGAAAATCCATGGATTCTGCTATCCATAGATGGTCCTGGAACCAACTCCCAGTGGATACCAAGTTCCCACTCTATTCATCTAGATATACAGATTTGTATTACTATTATTTTTTATTTATCTTCATGCAACTTTGGAAGAAGATGTTAATGTTTAGTTGATAAAGATTCCAAATTTGCAATGCATAGGATGGTTTTAAGTCCTCTGTATATCTAAAATCATGGGTTACACTGCCAAACATGGCACAGCAAATGAAGAGTCATACGGCACAGCTTGAGCATGTGTCAAAACCTTGTTATTAGCTTTTGTAAGCAGTAGAACAGTTTTTAATGGTAAGATCAATCATATCAGTTTGCAAATACTTAACCATTCCACAACAGTGGGATTGTCGATCAACAACAAACTAACTCTTTAAGGTTTTGCTCAAAAAAGTCTATCTTAGGGTGCATCTGCACTCAAGAAATAATGTAGTTTGACACCACTTTAAGTGCTACAGCTCTGTCCTATAGAATCCTGAAATTTGTAGGTTTATAAGGCCTTTAGTCTTCTCTTCCAAAGTGTTCTGGTGCCTCACAATACTACAAATCCCAGGATTCTATAGTATGGAGTAGCTGCACCTCAGTCTTCCACTTTTTGTGCCTTATGTGGCATACATACAAAATGCCATGATAGGTTCACTTTAGGGTTGTCATAAGTTGAAAATGGCTTGCTTTTAAGAAAATGGAACACTTATAAGAAGGAAAGACACTGATTCTCATTGCCCAGTGTAATACAATCTGCAAAATAATATGACAGTATGATAATGTGATGATAAGATGACGATGATGATGATGATGATGATGATGATGATGGCAGAAATGATATAAAGAAAAGACAGCAGTACCAGAATCTCACACCTGATATCTTTGTTATTTCAACACAGATGATTTTACATGTAGGTTATTTTGTTTCTTAGCTGGTTTAACCCCCCTCCTTTTTTTTTGTTTCTGTGTTTCATCATTTCCATTTAGTACTTATTTTTATTAGGTTGGAGCTGCATTCAGTTTTCTATTTTAATGTGTTGCTTTTGTATGTTTTTTCTTTGATTTATTCCCCATTATATTATTTTTCTGTTTTAAGCTGTATCATCCCCAAACTATCTGTTTTATATAGATTTTATATATAAATAAAATTAAGTTATTTTTTTAAATGCTCATATTGTTTGAAACTGAATATTGCCAAAGGGTCCTTTTGCTGGAAATGGAATCTGGAGCTAAGAGTTGATCAAACAATGATCACACATTGCTAAAAGAATTGCTTCTGTCAGCGGAACCAGGAGAAGGGCAATGTTTCTATCCCAAACTGGTTTGGAGGACTGGAAGCAATTTTTTGGGTAGGGCAGAGGATCACAGTGGGGAACCAAGTGAAATAAAATCCTGTGTAATATTGGAAATTAACACATAACCAGATGCCTAGTCCTACATTCCATTCACATGGTGCCAATCACTTACTCATGGGATGCCCACCATCAGTACATGAGTGCAACTGCAAACCTCCATCTCAAGTTCTTCCCAGCAACTGATAGACAAAGACATATTGCTGATATTGGATGCTATATACAGTATTTTCATTATGACTCATAGCTATTGATGGTTCTAATGTCTATCCAGTCCCTTTATAGCTGTCCAACCCGACAGCTATAATTTTGAATGTGTGTACTCTACACAGATCTGGTTCCAATCAATTTTTAAATATATTCAACATAATGAATCAAGCCAGTTGCACCCGTTGTGTCAAGTTTCTTTCTTTCATTTTTGTTATGGACTCTGATAAGTTTTTAGTTCAAACTGCAGCTCTATGGAAGATGTGTTGTAGAATTGCTAAAATGAAGTGGCCAATCCTGGATAAATAGTACAGACACTTCAACAATATTTGACCCAACTGATAATTAATATGTAGAGAGATCTTGTAGCACCTTTGAGAGTAACTGAAAGAAATAAATTGGGAGCATGAGCTTTCGTAGACTTCACTCTACTGCTGTTTCTCTTTCCAATCTACCTTTGTAGTTCTTTTGTTGAAGGACCACTGTTCTGAGGTCTGAGAAGGAATGCTCAGGGATACTGAAATGTTCTGCCACCAGTTTTTGTGTATTCCCATTCCTAATGTCTGATTTATGTCTATTTATCCTCTGGTACAGGGACTTGCCCAATTTAGAGAGCTGAAGGGCATTGCTGACACAGTATAGCATAGATCACATTGGAGGATGAGCATGTGAAGGCCCCCTAATATGGTGGATGATGCCATTAGGTCTTGTGATGACATTTCCTGGATAAATGTGTGGGCAGAGTTGGCATCTTGGTTTGTGGCAAGGCTTAATACCTGTGTCGCCATCTGTGTCATGTGTCGTCCTGTAGGTGAATACCTGTTTGAGGTTTGGGGGCTCAGTAAAGGTATGCCACCAAGAGCCCTTGAAAGAGTGGCATTATTGTCCAGAATGGGTTGTAGTTCCTTGATGATGCACCTGATTGGTCCCAGTTGGAAGATGAATGTGACCACTAGTGGGATTCTGTTGTTTTCCCTCTTCAATTTGTTCTGTAATAGATCAGTCCTGAGCACATGTCTCACCTTGTTTATTTGGGGGTTTTTTTCACTTCATGTGGTGGGTACTGTAGTTTGAGGAATGCTTGTTGTAATTCCTTGAGTTTAGCATCCCTGTTTTGTGGGTCTGAGCAGATGTGGTTGTATTGGAGGGCTTGGCTATCGGCTATGGACCTAGTGGTGTGTTCTGGGTAGAAACTGGAAGCATGTAGTGGTCTGTGGGTTTGCGATACAGTGTAGTGCTTATCTGTCCATTTTGTAGCTGTACTGTGGTGTTCAGAAAGTGAACTTGTTCAGTAGATAGTTCCAGGCTGAGGTTGATAGTGAGGTGGAAGTTGTTGAAACTCTGGTGGAATGTCTTGAGTGACTCTTCTCCATGAGTCCAAATTATGAAGATGTTGTCAATGTACCTCAGGTAGAGGAGTGGTCTCTGGATGCAGGAGTTAAGGACCAGGTCGGCCATGAAGATAATGACATATTGTAGTGCCATGTGCATGCCCATGGTGGTGCCATTAACTTGAAGGTATATGTTGTTATCAAAGGTGAAGCAATTGTGTGTCAGAACAAACTGGCAGACCTTAGTGGCTAGGTCTGATAGTCCATCTTTGTGTGGGAAGTTGGTGTACAGGGATTCCACATCCATAGTGGCTAAGATGGTGTTTCCTGGAAGGTTGTGGATGGATTGTATCTTCTGGAGGAAGGTTGTGGTGTCCTTCATATAGCTGGGTGTGTTGATGGCAAATGTTTTAAGGATACTGTCCATATATTTGGAGGCACCAAATATAAGTGTTCCAATGCTGGAGACGATAGGGCATCCATGGTTGCCCTGCTTATATATTTTGGGTAATAGGTAGAATGTGCCTGATTGGGGTTTCTGGAGTGTGTCAATAAGGACTTGGTTTTGTGTCTCCATGGGAAATTCCTGAACAGGCTGTGTAATTTCTTCCAGTATTCCTCTGTGGGGTCGTTAGACAGGATTCTGTAAAATGTGGTGATAGTTGCAACATTGGGCAAACAGGCCAGTTTCTGCACCAGAGGGTAAATGGACATAAATCAGACATTAGGAATGGGAATGCACAAAAACTGGTGGCAGAACATTTCACTATCCCTAGCATTCCATCTCAGACCTCAGAACAGTGGTCCTTCAACAAAAGAACTACAAAGGTAGATTGGAAAGAGAAAAAGCAAAATTGGAATTCATCTACAAACTACAGTTCCTCAGCAATGGATTGAACAAAGACAATGGTTTCCTAACTCACTACAGACACTTCAACAATATCTGACCCCATCCTCATGGGGGTGTCCTACATTCATCTATTTTCTTCACTGCAGGCTGGATCTGTCAGTTCATCTCCATGCACAAAGACCAGTTTCCTATGCCTTTGTGTACTAACAACCATCGTTAAAACTGGACCTGCAACTTCATTTCCATACACAAAGGATTTGTAATTTGAATTGAATTCCTCACACAGTGGCATATATATGTGTGTGCCTGGCTTCCACTCCACCAAATGCATCTGAGGAAGCAGACTGAAGTCTATGAAAGCTCATGCTGCCAATTTCTTTCTTTCAGTAAGGGCCTCTGCAGACAGCACAAAGTGCCATCTTGGAGGCAGGGAAGGGGAGGGGCAGTCACATGCTGGGTGCCCCAACCCATTCCCAAGGATGTCATCGGCGTGTTCGCCGTTGCACATGATGGGTGCTCCAATGACGTCCTTCCGGCTCAACAGCCAGACACGCTGAGCCAGAAGAGGTGCAAAAGAGCTGCATGGTAGCTCTTTAGGCGCCCCTTTCGCAGCTTATGGGAGGAGCGCTATTTTAGCGCTCCTTTCCCAGGTGGCGAAAGGGAGGATCGGGGCCGAGGCGTGGGGCAGCCTCGGCCACAATGCACCACTTCCCAGGGCGGCCCATGGCCGCCCGTCTGCATTCCCCCCTTAGGTCTCCAAGGTGCTACAAGATCTCTCTACATACTGATTCTACAGACTAACACGGCTATATCTTTGAATTGTACCACTAACTGATAATTAAGACTCTCATAGAAGTAATCAGCTATTATCATCCATACGAAACAGACAAATAAGGGTAGATATAGCCAGGAACCTGAATTAAGTTACCTGAGACTCTCCCCTGATAATATGGAGAAGACATATAAATGCACTTAAACCTACCAGTGCAACTTTGGGATTGTCATGGCTTTCACACAAAAAGCCTGCAGCTACAGTGGGAAAAGGATGAGACTTTAATGAGACAGGATTAAATGTTTTAACCAGAGCTTTTTTTAAAAAAAACCAAAAACATTGGCATATAAAATAGTTGTGTTTAGTGAACTGGGTGACCTTTGCAGCTTCCCTTAATTATAAATGATGTAAAGGTTTAAACAAAATGATCACATTACTTCATGTTTCAGGAGTTAATTTATATGACCTTTCCTCATCCAGAGTCCTTTTGTGCTTTGATACTATCTATGTTCATTAAGTGAAGTAACTTTCAGAATGTAACTGTGGTTACTACTTACTAAATGTCAGTGCTGGAATAAAGACAGTCACAATGGCCTTGTGAACAATTCTACAGAGATGTTTTATGAAACTCTTCTAGACAGTGTATGTGTATGAGGGGAGATGACTCATCTTGGTGCAAAGTAATTGTAGGTACAGTCTGAACAGGCACCCAGTTGTAGGATGCAGTGATAAAATTAATGTTTCAAATATAATACATTAATACATTACCACACTCATTATCCAAGCCTGCAATCCATAAATCACATAGTTCAGTGCCAACTCAAAATACCCCAAAGGGTTTCAGTGGACTGGGTCCTGACTTATTTACATTTAGTTCCCACAGAAATCAGTGAGACTTGAAAAAATTAACGACTTATTGCCCAAAGTGAAAAACAGGAGAGGTATAACTAACTACTTAGAACACAATAATATGGCCAGCAGAGCTGACACTTTGCCAGTTGAGGCTGTGCTAAATCCAAACCACTCCCAGCCTGGGGATATTAGAAATTATGTAGGCCTACTTTCCTTCTAATGAGAGGCAGTATGGAGCAGTGGTTTTAATCCTGGACTACAACTCTGGAGACCAGGGTTCAAATCCCAGCTTGGCCATGGAAATCCACTAGGTTGACAAGTCACACTTTCTTAGACTCAGTGGAAGGCAAAGGCAAACTCCCTCTGAAAAAATCTTGCCAAGAAAATGCCATGATAGGTTAGCCTTAGGACGTTATCACACGTGGGCCAGAAAGCGAAAATAAAGTGGAAATGAGGCATTCCGAAAATAAACGGGAAATAAACAATAATTCCGCAAACGTCATTACCTTAATTGCGATTTACAGTAATCGCATTAAACGTCCACACACAAGCAAAAAAAGCCCGTAAATGTACTAGAAATGAGCCTCTTGCACATGCACAGATAGAGGAATGCTCGCTGGAACCATGGCAACAGCAGGGAAATGCTCCCAAATGCACATTTGGTTATCACATTACGGTAAATTCGAAATTACCTTAATTGCACATTTGCATTTCCTCCAAAGAACCGAATTTCAAAAGATCTCATTTCTGTCCACTTTCTGTCCAGTTTCTGTGCGACGTCGTGTGAAAACACGGGCCACTAATCCAGTTTCGGTCGGGATTTTGTGTGGATTTTGTGTGGATTTGGCCCCATGTGATAACGTCCTTAGTGTAATCATAAGTTGGAAATAACTTGAAGGCACACAACAACTACACCACTTGCCTTATTTTGTGACAGGTCAGTACTGCTGGTGTCTCTGGACTGAAGGAATTTGGATCTGGGTTACATAAATTCCTCCTTTGTCCTGCCCTTGCTCTTCTATATGACAGATCTCAGCCAATAGGACATTTTTCTCAGCTGAAAATGCCCAGCAGATAGATTGTTCTATCAGCAGATTTCTGAGCTGGTAGAAGAGGTTTAAACAAGAAGGGTAGTTCCATTGACAGAATCCTAATGCCTCAAGCCAGCACATCTTTGAGTTAGGACTGTATTGTTAACATGATTTAACCAGATGAATCTTACTGTCAGATAACAGAGGATTGAATGAATGTAGTATCCTGCAGTGCAAGCCACAGAAGCTACTAGAAATTTAGAGGGAAAGGTGGAGAACATGGAATTTTCAGTGTTGCTTAAAACAGCAATCTTATAATAAATCTATCAGCTCTCAACACAAGGTGGATACATATATGTGATGTAAACCTCCACTTGCATTCTGACAGACAACATGGATAGGAAGCAAGGTTATGGGGATTCAAAACTGGTTATGACACATAATTTGAAAAGGAAACATACATGTTATGGCATCAGTGTTATGGAGAATTTGAACAAATTCATCTCTTTGATCAACTTGACATGTGCTCATTCAGGGTGCCTCTACACTATAGAAATAATGCAGTTTAACATCACTTTAACTGCCATGTCCCCATCCTACAGAATCCTGGAATTTCTAGTTTTGTAAGGCACCAGCACTCTTTGGCAGAGAAGGCTAGAGAGCATGTAAAATGGCAAATCCCAGCACTCCATTTGATGGAGCTACAACACTTAAAGTGGTGTCAAACTGTATTACTTCAATAGTGTAGATGCAACCTCAGTGTTTACTAAATTCCACAACCTAACCAGATATTTTTTGGTGGAGCGAGGATCCTTGTTAGCTACAAGATGTCCAAAATTTTGTAAAGATAATTTTAGGATACCTTATATATCTGCCAAAGTTTTGAGGACAGGAAAAACCTTTGCTACTAAAATTTGATAGATCTGAATCAAAACATGGTTCTGGAGTTATAATATTTTCATGGTGCAAAGTGTTCAAACCACTTAAAGTTTGACTTGGCATTATAATTCTTTCCTGATCTTATCAATATTGACCAAGTGCTGTGCATATAGAGAAATCATGGAGCACCAATAAGTTCATTCTTGCTTTGGATATAGTCAGTCTGTGACTAGTAGTATCAAATCATCAACCTGTTCCGAATGGTGCCATGTAAAATTCTCATGAATGAATTTTTATTAAATGCTTGCCTGTATAATAGTGATGTAGACTTGAGTGGAGTGACTTGGTCTCAAGATGGACTCAAGTCCCTTCAATAACTCAACTTGTACTCAACTCTACATAAATGATGCACTTACTTGACTTGTACCTTGTATCTCTTTTTAGTTCCTGACTTAATATTCCTGGTTTTGGAAGCCACATTGAAGTCTACTCTGCAGCCTTTCCTCACTACAAATAGGATTTTAGGCTGAATCCTTTTAAAGTTCTTTTGTCCTAGCAACAGCAGCAGACAAGACTTGCCCCTGGGGCTTGGGGCTGCTTAAGGTCTGTGGCAGCCTGTCTTTACTTCATATTGGAGGAGCCTTGAAAACTAGCCTTAGAGAGGTCATTCATCCACTTCAAGCACTCTATTGCTTGACAGGTTTGCTGTCCTTTTCTCCTTTGAGGAACAAATGCATCCCAAGCTCTGTGGTGGTGGTGTTTTCTGCTGTTCCTGGGGGCGGGGGGGGGGGAAGAATTGTGGAAGGAGCCAGCCTACCCTCCTACTCCTATCTTCCAGCCTTGGGCACATCTTCTTTATTTTCTAGTTACTGAAACCACACACACACACACACACACACACACACACACACCCCGCCTCCTTTTTTTCTGTTAAAGCTAGCTCTCTGACTTGAGACTTAACTTGTGACTTGATCTGAAAGTACCTTGCAGGGACTTGAGACTTGACGATAGAAACTTGAGACTTGACTTGAGCCTTGGAGTAACAGACTTAAATAAATCACTACTGTATAATAATAGATGGGTTGGTGTTTTGAAAAGGAAATGAAGTGGTAGTTGTTGATGGGCTGCTCATAGGTAATAAGGAGAGATAAGAGAAGACACATCTGATAGTCCTGATGAGAAATCTGTACTTAGACAAGAGGCTACTGTTAGAACAAGAAACCAAATGGTTCCCAATAGCAAAGGGGTCAGACATGGTTGCACCCTTTCACCCTATCTGTTCAACTTGTATGCAGAAAGTATCATACAAAGAGCAGGCTTGGATACAGAACAAGAAGGAGTGAAGAGAGGAGGAAGGACTATCAGTGATCTGAGATATGCAGACAACACCATAGTACTAGCAGAAAATATTGCAGACCTGGAATAACGAAAGAAAGATCAAAGAAGAAAGTTCAAAGGCAGGCAAAGAGTCCCCATACCTTGGGTCAAACACTGATAAGAATGGGGACTGCAATCAAAAAATAAGAAGACTAGGAATAGGGAGGAGATCTATGAAAGAATTTGAAAAGTTTCTAAAATGTAAAGGTAAACAACTGATCATGAAAGTTAGAATTGTACAAGCCGTTGTTTTCCCTATTACCATGTATGATTGTGAGAGCTGGGCAGTGAGGAAAGCAGATAGGAGGAAAATCAATTCATATGAGAAGTGGTGCTGGAGAAGAGTGATGAGGATACCATGGACAGCCAAAAAGACAAACAAATGGATCCTAGAACAGATCAAGCCTGAAATCTGGAAACTAAGAGCCTCTACAGATGGGCCCTTTGGGCTGTCCTGGAGGCAAGGATGGGGAGGGGCAGCCGCACGCCAACCGCCTCAACCCCTTCCCGAAGATGTCCTGACACCATGTGCCATTATGCACAGTGCGTGGTGTCATGACGTCTTTCAGGCACAGCGTTTGGATGCACTGCTCTGGAAGAGGCACTGAAGAGCCACGCGCCAGCTCTTAGGGTGGCCTATTTGCCTCCTCTGAAAGCAGTGGCATTTTGCCGCTCCTTTCTGAAGTGGCAAAGGGTAGGATCGGGGCTGACGTGTCTGGCAGCCTCGGCCTCAATCCTCCATTTCCCAGGGCAGCCCAGGGCTGCCTGTCTGCATCCCCCCTAAGATGATAAAGTTAAGGTTGTCATATTTTGGTCACATCATGAGAAGGAATGACTCACTGGAAAAGACAATAATACTAGGAAAGGTGGAGGGATGTAGAAAGAGAGGAAGACTGCATGCTAGATGGATAGACTGTATTAAGGAGCTCATGGACATGAATTTACAGGACCTAAGTAGAACAGTGGAAGATAGGGAGTATTGGAGATATCTCATCCACAGGGTTGCCATGAGTCAGGATCGATTTGATGGTGGTTAACAACAACAAAGAGAAGACAAGAGTTTTATGTGCATAACATACAAAACAGAGACAGATGGCCATGTGAATTCTGAATGCAGTTTGTTCTTTTCGTAAAGATGACCTCCTTTATGCCCTTCCAGGGGGGAGTGGAGTTAAAGAAAGCATTTAATCAATATTTCAGTATCTTCTTTGGATTGCTCATATACACTTGTGAGAGAAAATACATCTACCACTGTGGGGAGCATTACAACTGCTCATATAGCTTGGATAATTTGTTCATTTCTACAGTGGGCTTCCCTAGAGCTTGTGTCATAATTAAAAAGGAAGTTCTAGTGTCTGAATAAAATAATGTAAGACTTTTATTCATTGTTGTTTTATGTTACAAAACTTTAATGTAAATGTGGCATTCTAACTTAGCACATATAAAAGACTCTTACAAAATTGAAATGGTAGTTAATTTGTTTTATCTTTCTCATTTCTGTGTTAGCAGCCATATGGAAACTTAATGCCTAGTCACATAGACACCATTTTGAAGACAAGGTTATAAAAAGCAGTAATGATCAAAATACATAGATGAATATTACTAATAACTAAGACAAAGAATGTGAATAGCCCTACCACCTACCTCCACTAACATAAGAACAGCTCATATCTTTTGTGTATGTAAAAGTAGTTGTGTTGGGCTTTTCAATTGTGTATGTCTGAACAATTCTGTAAGTCTCTAATTGAACAAGTAAGCTGGAGGTGGCTTCTGAACCTTTTATTTATTTATAACTATAGCTTGTCCCAGTACTGAAAGCTTGGAATCAATTAGCTATGACTTTCAACAAACATTATACAAAATTTCAATTCCCCGACCACCACCCCATTGCTTACAATCTTATATCCACCCAAGTATCTTTATAATAATCTGTCAACAGAAGAAATACTTCACACATGTGATAAACTAGGGTGTAGTCTATGAAAGCATATGCTGAAAAACAACAACATGCCTTTCACAATATTGTTTACCTCTTTCCTTTCAAAATCTATCATGAAAGCAAAGTTTGTGTCCTATGCAGCCAATGTTAATGTTAATGTTTTTGTTCTGGTTTTCCTTGAATAAACGATTGTTATTTAAAATTTTGAAAAGGTTGTTCTTTTATTTGTTATAATACTTGCACTTGTTTTTATCATATACAGCACGTTTAGGCTGACTCTGCAAGTTACATTTTAAAAGAAAGACAGCATGTTGTATTTTCAGGGTACGCAGCATGTTTTAAGTGTACAAGAAAATATGGAAAGATGTACAATTGACAAGAAGCCTTGAGATGCATATATATATATATATATATATATATATATATATATATATTGCATGGTCCCAAAGTTTACTCAATGAACTATAACAGTACAAGTCAAGACAACTGAGATGACAATGAAGCTGCAAAGTTCCTTTTATGCTGTGTCAGACTCTTGGTCTATTAAGCACAACATTCCTTTCTCCATCTGGTAGAAACTCTCTAATTCCTTGGACAAAAGTATTTTCCAGCAAGGCTCCCTGAAATTTTTTTCATTGGAGATGCCACCAGTTGACCTGAGACCTTTTGTATGCAAAGCATATGTTGCCTTCAACATCTATTAGAAAAGTCAAATATCTTTTTAATAACTGAAGTGCTTTTTCATCATGGAAGAGTCACTACTACTACTGGGTAAAACGCTCAGTAAATGTACACTGTTCAACTAATAACTGCGAATGAGGAATGTGTGTTATGACCAGTCTTTCCCTATACAGGCATGCCTCCATTAACAAAGCCTCTGACAAAGAGGTTCCTTTGTACAAAGTCTATCTACATCAGTCCAGCCCCCTTTTCGTCCTTATCCTCTGCCTACCTGGATGTTTCTAGCTGTGCTGGCATTGGGAAGCATTGAAGGAGGGCTGGAGAAACACAGATTTTCAGTGCTGGATTGAGGCAACTTGTTTGCAGTAAACCATGCAATAAAGTCTGAGATGGGAAAGAGTGGTAGCAACTCCATCTGTTTGTTCCTGCCTACGACAGACAAGGTAAACCGCATCTGCCTCCAGAATCCTTTACTTTATGATGCATGAACAGCAAAACAGAGAGAAAAGGGGAGAGCAGATAACCCCTGCATGTTAAAACAACAAAAACAACATAAAACTATAAATATGGCCACTCAAATGAAAATCATAATAAGAGAGGAAGATAGTAAAAGAAAAAGTTATCCCTGGATGAATTTTGGAAGATGCCTTTACATGGACTCAAGAATTTTCAGTGTTTTTCTTTACTTATGTGAAGCTTACTTGATATGATTGTTTCATTTCATACGTTCATATTGCTTGTTTTCAAAAGAAAAAAAGTTTGGTGAAATGTCTTGAAGTGCTTCTGTCTCTGTGTGTGGTGCAGGGACCTCTCTTTATTCTTTGCATGACGTTTCTACCCCTAGAACTAAGTTTTATGTTAAAGAAGTAACATCCAAACACACTTACACTGTTAACTGAGGTACACATGCAATAGTAATGGTGGTGAAGGCTAATTGCTATGGAGCTAAAATAAAACATTCATGAGGAAGAGTCCACCAAGCAGTGATACCTTCATTGGTGGATTTTTGATTGGATTTGGTAAATAGCCCTGGATATTACATAAAGATGAGATAAACATTTACACACTCTATGAGTCTTTAATACATGTAGAAGTAGAGGAAGAAAATGGAGAACCTCTCTTCCCAAAGGGTAATATTTCCCTGCTCCCCCCTCAAATTGCTGAAATACAGCTGTGCCTGTGTGCAATGCATGCCTATTTTACCCACGGGGCTTGTATAGTAGACATCCAAAAGCCAGCGTGGAGGTTCCTGTTATGTGTAGTAAGAGAAGAAACCAGAAGGACTATGAGCAATGCCTACATTAGGAAACAGAGTGGGTTGGCAGGGAAGCAAACAAGCAAATGGAACAAGAAGCAGTGGGACAAGATGCACGTAGAAGGATGTGTCAGAGAGCAGGCAAACAAATTGAAAGGGAAATGACAGGACAAGCATCAAAATAAACAGAAGAAAGAATCACATGTGGACGAAAGGAAGCAGGCAGCAAAGATAACTAAGGACGTTATCACACGGGGAGTCGCGGGGAGAAAGTGGAAATAAACCGGACGAGCAGAAGACTTTAATTTACGGGATTTGTCCTGTTCCGCCTTGTCTGATAACTAAATTTGAATTTAAAAGGGGGTTAATTCGAACAAAAACCTGGTCTTTTCAAATCCTCAAAAATCCTGAAAATGAAAAGATCAGGTTTTCGTTCGAATTAACCCCCTTTTAAATTCGAATGTAGTTATCAGACGAGGCGGAACGGGACAAATCCCGTAAATTAAAGTCTTCCGCTCATCCGGTTTATTTCCACTTTCTCCCTGCGACTCCCGGTGTGATAACGTCCTAAGGAGCTGTGGAGGATACAAAACTGTTTCATTCATCTAATGCAGCATTTTTCTTTTCTTTTCTTTTCTTTTCTTTTCTTTTCTTTCTTTGTTTATTTCTACCATAGTTTGTTTCTGCCACAAAATATCATTGTAGCTGTTTTGTTGATACCGTAACTTCAGTCATTGTGTATGTATTTGCCTATGGATGGAGAGAGTATGGGCCTTTGCAGACTGCCAGAAATAGTGCAAATTGAGTCCACTTTAAGGGTTAGGGTTAGGTTAGGGAATCATGGGAACTGTATTTTATTGTGGCACCAGAGCTTTCTGACAGAGAAGGCTCAATGTCTCAGAAAAAACACACAATTCCCATGATTCTCTAGCACTAACCTTAACCCTTAAAGTGGACTCAGGGCCTTTGCAGACTGCCAGAAATAGTGCACATTAAATTGAGGCACTGCCCTGGCTCAGTGCTAGGGAGTCATGGGAATTGTATTTTTTTCTGGGACATTGAGCCTTCTCTGTCAGAGAGCTCTGGTGCCACAATAAATGACAGTTCCCATGATTCCCTAGCACTCAGCCAGGGCAGTGCCTCAATTTAATGTGCACTATTTCTGGCAGTCTGCAAAGGCCCTCAGTCTGCACTATTTCTAGCAGTCTGCAAAGGCCCTATGTTTGCAATGTGGATTTTGTTTGTTATTTTTCCTTTAGTAGTTCCTATTGCCAAAGAGTTACTTTTCGAATGTATGAAATTATTTCATTTGTACACTGCCTAGGGACTATGCATGTTTGTAATTTAACTTCAAAAATTTCTGGAGCCAAATCTCCTGCACCATTTACTGGACAAAAAGAAGAAACATGTAAACTGAGGCTAAAGGTGGAATTAAACCCAGAGGGCATTATCTCTGTGAACATTATGTCTATTGCAGACTCAATGCCAATACAACTGAATTCATAGATCATTAATTCAAATGGGATTCACCATGAATCCTATTTTGGGAGAAAAGCAAGATTTAAATCCAATAAATTCATAAGTATTAACCAGCAGAGGCACATTTTACACTACTTTCACCCCTTGCAGTAGCAGTTTTGTTCTCTACGCCAGTGATGGCAAATCTTTTAGAGACCAAGTGCCCAAACTCAGTGACATTCCCACACCGTGTATCACCTGAATGGGACACTTCCAGGGGTGGAATTTGCTCACCTCAAGGTTGCATAAGTTGGAAACAACTTGGACGCACACAATAACAACAAACGTAATAAAGCACAGAAAGCACACTCAAATAACAAGATCAACAAGTATGTAATATGGAGAGCCAGCACGGTGTAGTGCAGTGATGGTGAACCTTTTAGGGGCCGAGTGCCCAAACTAAAAGGCCTTCTGGCACTGGATGTTACCCAGTGCCAGGAATGGGATTTCCACTCTCTGGGGGCAGGAACTTCTGGGGCGGGACGAGAGATAGCTGGATGCCTGGGGGTGTGAGGGGTGTAAAAGAGGAACAAGCACATGCCTCTTCCTCCTCCTCCCCCCCATGCCATTCCTGGCCTTCAGCTGCTCCAGAGACAGCTAATGGGGGGGGGCAAGGGGGGTAGAAGAGGAACAGATCCATGCTTCCTCCTCCCCCCGTGCTGTCTCTGGCCTTCAGCTGCCTCTGCAGAGGCAGCTGAAGGCCGGGTAGGGTCTAGAAGAAGGAGGAACAAGCATGTGCCTCTTCCTTCTCCTCCCTCCGTACCGTGATACACAGCGTAGGAACGTTTGGGCATTCTGGAGAGGCAGCTGAAGGCTTGGAACAGCCAGGAAGGAGGAGGAACAGGCACACACCTCTTCCTCCTCCTCTCCGCCTTCAGTGTGCTGGGGAAAATGTGACACATGTGGCATAGATTCACCATCACAGGTGTAGTGGTTTGAGTGTGCGACCCTGGAGACTAGGGCTTGATTCCTAGCTCAGCCATGAAACCACCTGGTGGCCTTGGACGAATTACACTCTCTCAGCCTCAAATGATGGTGATGGCAAAAATGGCTGGTTTTCTGAATTCATACCTAAATTGCAAGACTCCTCTCTGGTGGTGGTGGTGGAGGAGGAGGTGGCGGCAGCAGCAGCAGCAGTGTCTGAGGCCAGCAAGGCTCCTCGAGGACCCTGGAAGATGAGGGCAGCCCAAGCCAAAAGGATGGCCTGTGGGAGAAAGGAAACAGCCCTTCCCACCCTTTGGGTTTTTAAAACTCACCACTGCACCCCTTTCCCAACAATGGAATGCCTCAGCTTTTTACAAAGGTTCCATTCTCAAGCCTCCTCCATTCAATAGAAAGCCAAGCCACAAGAAGGAATAGGAATCTTGGCCAGTCGGAAAGGACATAAAGAGTTCTCCCGCTCCCTCTGTGGTCATGGCTTGCATGCTCATAGTGAGGGCTGGGAGTGCCTCCTCTGGCACGCGTGTCATGGGTTCACCACCACTGCTCTATGCCATTTGATGCAAGAGCCTATAGATATATGGGGGTAAAAGAACTAGTAATCTCAAGAAAGGTATAGGGGACCACCTTTTTAACATAAGAAATAACAAAACAGGAGGCCTCCTGTTATGGCTTTTTGATATTTTCATACTCTGCTGTGTGGCCAACATCACTACACCTGGATATGTTTTCAGGTGTTCCCCTATTATCTTCTTATAAGAATACAAGCAAACAACAAAACTTAGATTTTGGGGCTTTAGAAAAGGTGAATATTCTAGATTATTGACAAGAAAGGAAGTCAAATGGATTTTAATATTAAAATTGAACTCTTCTGGGTTTTTCAAAGGTCTAGTTGCATAGAAACTTGATTGTTATTTAGAAATTCCCTCCTTTCCTCCAGCACAGTCCTCGTTCCCTTTTCTTTTTGTCCACTAAATGGTGTGAGAGTTTTGACTCCAGAAATTTCAAACGAGTCTGTACAGACTCTAGGAAGTGTACAAATGGAATAATGATCACATACATTGGAAAATTATGATTTATCTTATTGTCTATTTATATATTGTCTCTTTTTATAATTTTATATAGCCCCTGAAGAAGGCCTTTGAAATATATACAGACTGAAACCTGTTCAGCTTTTCATTATAAATGATTCATCCACTGAGTAACTTGAGACATATCTCCTGTTTTCTGCCAATGGAAAAACTGGAAACTCCCAAGGATGTATGAGGAGGCAAATCTCTAAAATGAAATATTTTCTGTTTTAGAATGAGTGAAATGCTTTTTTTAAGTCAAGGTTTTAATCAAAATGACAGGAACTATGTAATATGAAAAGGGATCTTGTAGCACCTTTGAAACTGAGAGAAAGAAGTTGGTAGCATAAGCTTTTGTAGACTTCAGTCTGCTTCATCAAATGCATAGAAATGAAGGGCCTGTACAGGCTGGCCACAAGGGCTGGCCTGAAGGTGGAGTTGGGGCAGGACAATTGCACGCCAGGTGCCCCGACTCTGTCCTCATGCCACATGCCTCACTGCACAGTGCATGCCGTCAGGGCATTCCGTTGGTATGGCGTGTAGACACGTTGCACTTAAGGGGATTCAGAAGAGCCACCGCAGTGGTGGTCAGGGTGGCTTTTTGCCACTCCAAAAAAGGAGCGGCATTTGCCAGCTCTTTTTGGAGTGGCAAAAAGCCGGATTGGGGCCATGGTGTGTGGTTGCTGCGGCCCTTATCTGGCGGTCCCAGGGGTGGCACAGAGCCGCCCTTAGGGGCCGTCTGTACAGCCCTGAACTGCCTAGAAACAGACCTTTATAGCTATGAATATGCTAGTTGAATGAGCAAATAGCAATATAAAAGCAAAACTTATGGGTATGGTGATGAAGTGACATGTTCAGTTTTAACAATTGTCACTGAGGAACAAAAGCAGATGGACAGCTATCTCTTAAAGCCAAGGTGAGTAAATAACTATATGGACATTATCACATGGGGGAAATCTGTTGGTTAATCCACACAAATCCCAAACAAAAATTGAATTTGCGCCTCACGATTTCACACGACGTCGCACAGAAACTGGTCAGAAACTGGACAGAAACTGGTATTATCCGAGATCTTTTTAATTTCGGGAGTTTAGAGGAAATGCATTTGCGAAATTACAGTAATTTCGCATTTACTGTAATGTGAAAAGCAAATATGCATGGACAATTCTCTTTTAAAACCTGGAGGAGGGCCAAGAGGAGGAGGAGAAGGGGTCTCCAGGGAGGGAGAGTCCCGGGCTCCTGCCATGCAGGGAAGGGAAGGCAAGGCAAGGCAAGGAGAGGGAAGTTTGGGATGGAGGAGAAGTTTGGCATTTGGGATGGAGGGAAAAGGAGGGGAAAGAAGGCTTCCCTCGCAGCAGCTGTGGGTGGATGTGGGTGCAAGTGTGGGGTGTGCTTGTGGAGCAACTTGGAAATCCATCTCACCATGAAGTTCTGCCCTGCAGGTCCTACAAAGGGGAAAGGCTTATGGGGGGGGGGGGGGGCATGGGAGCTACTTCCAGTTTCCCCCTCTCCTGGGCAACATCCAAGGCTCTGGCTCTCCCCAGGGAACACCCAGCCCTTCCGTCCTTCCTTCCTTCCCTTTCCTCCTCCTCCTCCTCCTTCCCTGCCAGCTCTGCCCATCTCCCCAGCAGCTGACAGCCTCCAATGCCAGGAAAGGAGAGAGAGAAAAGGGAGGCTGAGCCATCTCAATCCCTCCCTTGCCTCGCCTTGCCTTGCCTTTCCAGCCTCCTCCTCCTCCTCCTCCTCCTCCTCCTCCTCCTCCTCCTCCTCCTCCTCCTCCTCCTCTGCTCTCTTGAGAGGTCCTAACCCCAATGGAAAGGGGTTAGGACCTGTGCAGGAGGACATGACCCCAAATGTAGGACAGTCTGACATTTCCTCCTGGGAAATGCAGGACCCGCCCTGGAAAAAGGAGGCGTCTGGTCACAAAATACACCCATTTCCAGTACATGTACGGGTTCTTTTCACTTGTGTATGAAAGTTAAAAACGTCTTTTTTTTCACTTTTAACTTAATTCCATTATTACTGTAATTACATGTGAAAAGCTTTTGTGCAATTAAGCCCTTTTTTTGCTTTCTTTTCGGGATGCTTCATTTCCACTTTATTATCTCTTTAACAACGAAACTGGCCCACGTGTCATAACATCCTATGAATGGTAGAAGGACTTATTGGAATGTAGTCTGTTGCTGGCTGAGAACCAGAAAGGAAATGTGATAAACTGATCAAAGACAGCCCTTATGAGGCTGGGGTGTTAACTAGTGTTATAATATGTATAGTGAACCAGGAAACCATTGTTTCAGTTCAACTCACTGTAGATGGATTGGGGTTTGACGATATATTCCAATTCTGCTGTTTCATTTTCCAATCTTCCTTTGTAGTTTTTCTATTGCTATTGCATTTCTATTGCTACTCACACAAGAAAAATATATTGCTGACACAGGAGCACATAACACCGGTGCTCAAATCCCTCCACTGGCTGCCAATTAGTTTCCGGGCACAGTACAAGGTGTTGGTTTTAACCTTTAAAGCCCTACATGGCTTGGGTCCATCTTATCTTAGGGACGGCCTCTCCCCATATGATCCCCCCCGCGCACCTCGGTCCTCTGGGAGGAATCTGCTCCAGCCAATAAAGACCAGGCTTTCACAGACCTCCCAGAGGGCCTTTTCAGCGACCGCTCCCAGACTGTGGAATGGCCTGCCAGACAAGATCCGTTTGATTACCACTCTTGCCGCCTTTAAAAAGGCGGTAAAGACGGATCTCTTCCGGCAGGACTTCCCGGAATAACTACCCAGCAAAAATTTGAGTTGATCTGCCATTTATCCCTCCCGTCATTTTCATTAGCAGGCCAATGGGACTGTATTGTCTTTTGTTTTAATTGTGAATCTGATTTTAATTCCATAATAGTTTAATCCTGTTTTAAGGGGTGGGGGGTGGGGGGGGGAGAGGATGGAATGTTTTTATCTGTTGTATTTTTAATTTGTTGTACACCGCCCCGATAGCTGAGCAGAGGGGTGGGTTATAAATAAAACTTATTATTATTATTATATGTATAGCATATATTTTAAACATCCAAAAAAAAATTCTCCCACACCCACCCCAAGGGAAATATGTTCCCCTTCATGCTTTCAAAATTTCTAGAAATGTTACATTTTTATTCCAAGTACTCTCTATTACAAATGAAACTAGCTATACAATATGCTTTTTCTTGGCAATGATACCACTTCTTCATCACCAAGTCTTAGAGTCTAATATTGCACATTAAGAGAATTCTCTGTGAACAAAATGTATGGTTGCATAAAATAGCAAAATTTTCAGATATCCTTCACTTTTCTTTCCATCTCCATTTTCCCCACTTCCCCCTCATTTTACATGTATGTAAAATTTTAAAAAAATAGAATAAAATTGCACATTAAATGAATTTATTTCAAATGTTTTTTTTCTTTAAAAATAAAAGCTATATTACCAATAAAAATTTCCTTATCTCTCAGTACCAAAGATCCTCCTCTCTCTCAAGGGGAGGCTGTCATTGGAATGGATAGCAGTTGTTTCACTCATGGGGAAGAGAAGAGAACAGAAAGAGAGAGGTTTGGATTTTTATCCAGATCACAGAATGATTCCTTTCCTATGTACCATTCTTTTAATCCATTTTGGGGTTCCACATGACTGTTATTTTTTAAGTGGGGGAAGATGCTTTAACACTGTCAGATTAACAGTTAGGTAGTCAAGTGATAAAGTTTAGGAGACCCTTTGTTTCCAGAAAGTTTCTGCCAGTAAAAGTACACACAGAGACCAGTCTGCACTAGGTGATACCTTAAGTGAAATGGCACCACTGGTCCCCAAATTTTCTTAAGGGGCAAAGAGACACTGTGCCATTTGCTCACTAAGAGCAAGGAGAGCATCTCTTTGTCCCCTGAGCCTGGTTGGAAGGTGGGATGTGGCTCAGGGGCTGGAGAGACACTCTCCCACTTGTTGATGGTGACTGCAGCTTGCAAGCAAAGAGAGCATATCTCTGCCCCAGAGTCCAGCTGAAAGGCATGGGGTACATGGGATGCAGCTCAGGGGACGAAGAGACATCCACCTCACTTGCAGTCATCATCAGCGAACAGGCTGAGAGAGCATCTCTCTGTCCTCTAAGCTGCATCCCACCCCCCATATACCTTCCAGCCAGGCTCAGAGGGTGGAGAGATACCTCCCTGCTTGCTGACAGTGACTGCAAGCAAGAAGGGTGTTTCTCTGCAGCCTCAGCAGCATCCCTCTGCACCTTCCAGCCAGATTCATAGGGCAGAGAGATGTCCTCTTCACTTGCAGTCACCACCAGTGAGCAGGAGGACATCTCTCCATTTCCTGAGCATGGCTAGAAGGTGAGAGGGGTGAGGCTCAGGGGACAGAGAGATGCCTTCCCACTTGGTGACAATGACTGAAAGCAAGGATTGAGTTTTTCTGCCCCCTGAGCAGCATGTCCCTTACACCTTCCAGTCAGGTTTGCTTGGAGTCATTGTCAGTGAGCAGGAGGACATTTCTCCATCCCCTGAGTGTGGCAGGAAGGTGTGTGTGGAGATGCATGATCTGCAGCTCAGGGAATGAAGAGACACTCTACCACTTGCTGACAGTGACTGCAAGTGAGGAAGGCATCTCTTTGCCCATGAACCTTGCTGGAAGGCATGGTGGGTGGGGATGCTGCTCAAAAGGTAGAGAAACTTCCTCCTCATTTGCAATCACAGCACTGGGTGACACTAAGCACAATGACACCACTGCATGGACAATTCTAGGTAGAATAGTTGTTGGTCCAGCTTCATATATGTTTGGTCTAATAAAAACATAGTAAGCAAATAACATTCAAACGTACATCAATTTAAAATAAAACACAATTCTTGGTGATGAAATGCTTTACTTGCAGCTTTCAGGTTTTTTTCCATAGCATTCTAAATAGAAAAGGCCAATTTGTTTCTGATGTTCTCATGAAAAATCTAAGTATTCTAGTAGCTCTACAGAAACATTTAACAGAACTAAACGTTGAAATTAAAAAAAAATCAAATGAAAATTAAAACTGTGTTGAATTTGTGTCATCTGTAGTCAACAACATTTTGCTTGAGCCTTAGAATGTTTGTCTGCAATTACAAAAACATTATTTCAAGAAGGTGTTATGTCCTACAGCCTTTAGCCTTGACAAACAATTACTACATATCACACTCAACATAACACAAAAAGTAATCTGCATGACAAGGTTAATATTAGAGTTTGAACAATAGGTGTTTGCAGAGCAATTCCAAACTCTCTGCTATTTTATGAAATTTTATATAAATGTAAAATGAGAGGGGGAAATATGGGGGAAATGAGAAGTGAAGGACATCTGAAAAACTTCTTGATGCTTTATATAACCATTCATTTTGTTCAGACAGAGTTCTGAACTGCATAGTTATGATTAAACCTTTGTTGCTAAACTGACATTGAGCACAAAAAGAAAACAAATTCACAAGGGATTCCTGATTCCAGATATTTGCACCTGGCCCTGCTAAACAGAAACATATTGTTTAAAATGACTCAGCCAACCTGTAAATAGCTGATAGAATTCTCAGTATTATCCAGAGAGAAGAGCTTAGGATATGAAGAGTTTAAGCTACAAGAAAGTAGATTTCAACTGGACATTATGAGAAATACATTAATGATAAAAGCAGTATGACAATGGAGCCATTTAATCCCCCACTCACCCACACTGGATTCTCAGTTACAAAAGATCATCAAGCAGAGAGTAGAAGCCTATACATTGGCAAGGCTGTAGCTCTGGAAGTCTCACATCAAGCAAGGGGTTGCATTTGAGACCCCTGGAACTCTGATTGTATCATGCAACATAATGCTTCAGTAAGGCTGTTGTTAGTTTCATGTAAACATTCCTAACAATTCAGTCACCTAAATGATATCATTTACGTATTACCATAACACCCTAAACCAGGGGTAGGCAACCTAAGGCCCGGGGGCCGGATGTAGCCCCCCGAGGCCTTTGGACCGGCCCCAGGCCGGTCCTGCCATCGCCGCTGCCGCCGCCGCCGCCCCCCCGCCATGATGATATTGATTATTGTTGTTATTACTTGTTCTTGGGGTTTTCTTGGCAAAATCTCCACAGGGGTTTTGCCATGGCTTTTCTGGGGCTGAGAGAGTGTGCATGCATATTTTTAATTTTTTTTAATTTTTTTAAAAAAATATTTGTATTTTTATTTATTTATTTATTTATTTAGTTATTTTTGGTGCTTTGGCCCCCCCAATTGTCTGAGGGACAGCAACCTGGCCCCCAGCTCAAAAAGGTTGCCTACCCCTGCCCTAAACACATCCAATCTTATTTTATTTTGAAAGCAGGATTGGGATGCTTGGACGGTGGATATTAATGCTTGGATGGTGGATATCAGGGATCACAAGCTAAGGTAAAGAAACAATTATGCTTGGAACCTCAGAAAATTACTGACAGCTACAGTTGACAATTCGGGGCTTGATGGACCAATACAGATTGTAACAATTCTGGAAAGACTGCTTGGAGGGCAAAATGTAAGGGAATATTCAGATTCTGATTCTCAGATGAGTATCAAATGGGTGTAGTTTAATCATGAAAAATGCCAGATGGTTCAAACTCATTGACTTTAAGAAATACAGTCAACAAAAAGGAAAAGTATCATTATCTGCAAGAAAGATATTTTGTACTGTAAGACAAAAGACAAAATAGATTTCCCACCTCCATGTTGGATTTCACATCAGTTGGATTTCACATCACTGGTAGTGAAATGAGAGTCCTCAACTGCAGAAGCTAGAGCCTCAGAGACTTCAGGGTAAGTCACACATAGTAAAAACAACTCAGTAAGACAAGGAAATGGCTAGGGAAGAATGTGCTTAGGCAGAATGATCAGGGAGCTCTGCTCCTTCCACTGGCCCCAACATCTGCCACCCAAAGCAGCTACCTTGCTGTGCCTAATGGTAGGGCTGGCCCTACTAACAGTTTGAGTCCTCAACATTCCTCACCATTTCCTATGCAGGCTAGGGGCTGCTGGGAACTGTGGTTCAACAAAATTTGAAGGGCTGTGTTGTTCCCAGTTCTGATTTAAGATCTTGAACAACTAGAGTGAAAAAAGGCATTCCATCACCTTAGTGACTGCATTCTCCTTTTGTATTTTCATTTTGCTTGTTGTCACAGATCCTTACACACAAGAATCTGTTTCAACTTCATATATGTCTTGATCAAGTAGATAGATTTCCCTCAGTCTTCTGCACTGTGTCTAAGAATATCATACGAGATTAAACATTGGGGTTCACATCAGTGTGAATACCTCAATTCTTTATGCACAAAATGGTCATTCAAGCAACGTGACAACCAAATGACCCACTAAACAGAAGAAAAGTATCTGTTATACATGCAGCTCAGAGATGGTATTTAGTATTTGGACCTAGTAAAATTTTCCTTTCTATCAAACAGCTGAGTTTCACTCATCTGAAATTAAGAAGTGAGAACTCATTGTGTCATGTCTTTTGCAGGATTCTTGGCTGCTGTCCTGATTTCCCAAATTTAAACTTTTTCTTTTACTTCTGAACTACTTCAGAGAGATTCAGAATGACTAGACACCATCTATTTTCTAGCAGATCTGCTTATTTTTCAAGGTCCAGGAGCCTGACTGTTGCCCATGAGACACCATTGTCAAGGCTGGTAGTGGTGAGTGAGTAACGTAAGAAACAAGCAGATGTCAAATATACAGTAAACAGGGCACAAGTTCTTTAAGAGCTGCTCCTCTGAGCTGCTCAGAGAGATAAAAAAGGCCAAAGCCAGCAGCTTTACTGAACTAGTTGAAACCCTATTGGCTTATGGGTCACTTGGCCTCTGCTGAAATGACGGTTGTATCCCCTCATCCCTGATGAACTACCATAGTAGTGCAGAGAATACTGGGCTTGAGCCTCATAACCAATATCCTCAGCAGAACCTGAATCTTGCCTTACCATGGATCAGAAACCCAGTGGTCATAAACTTTGGTGCTAACCAGACACCAGGATCAAAATTGTAATAAAGACAGAAATGGAATCTCATTAGTCACCTCAACAAATGAAAAGAGCAACAAGAAAGAATGCTTGGAGCGTCAGATAAATGAAACAGTGTACAAATTATTAAACAAATAACTAGAAAACATACACATATATGATCCTGTATATGTGATGTTATGCTTTAAATCTGCATTTAATTAAATGCACAGAAAATCCATGAGACTTACATAAACTCAGTTAAGTTGGGTTTTGCAGACTTTGAGGTAGCATATGATTGCCAGAATGTCCATTTATAAAGACAAGGTTGGAGGAACTAATTACAGGGAATCATTATGACTTTGACTTACATTAAACAGAAAATGGATTTGACTGACTCAGTAGGGGTTAAATCATTCCCACAGAAAGTGTAGCTTGACAAAAAAAGTGTCTAACAAAATTAAGCAAAAAAACACAAATAGTAATAGGACTAGACTTTGTTTCATATGGCTGCTTAAACTGAGACAGACAAATGGTAGCAGCTATTGTTGTTGATGATGATGATGACAAATATCAGGAAAGGAAAAAAACAGTCCTTTGAAAAATAATCTGAGATACATTGAAAGTGTTATGCATTCACATTAAAAGTAGATGCTGAAACACTAAAGACTACTCTTGAAAGTCTCTGACAATTCCTCAGTCTTAATTGGTTTTACTGCTATTACCTTGAAAAGTTTATTTACTAAAATGAACTTGGCTTCAAGAGAAGAATCCTGCACAACCAATGTAATCACTCCTCAGTCAAACAATTTTAAATGGCAGAAAGACAATAAGAGAAATACCAACAATCATTGTTCTTGCTTTTGTATGCCTTCAAGTCATTTTCAACATGGTGAACCTATCATGGGGTTTTCTTGGCAAGATATGTTCAGAGGGGGCTTGCCTTTGTCTTCTTCTGAGGCTGAGAGAGTGCAACTTGCCAAAGGTCACCCAGTGGATTTCTATGGCTGAGTGAGGATTCAAACTCTGTCATGGTTCAACAGTCAAACCACTACACCAGACTGGCTCTTGTAGCAACTGGTTTAATGATGGTCAATTTGAGTAGCTTTCCATGTATGCAGGAAACATAATTCTAGAAATGAAATCTATGACTAGGTTCCAAATAATTATTGATCAGGAACAAAGAAATATGTCACTTTTGCTTCCTCCTATGTTTATGTTTTGGTTTTTCCCATCTCAGATATGAGAAACTTATGTATCTTCTTCATTACTTCAAATACACTGAAATACATCCCCCCCCCCCCCCGCTATTCAGTAGTTAGAGATGCTCACAGCATGGAGGAGACCACCTTACTTAACAAGTGGCGAGGTGGCCAAGGTGGGGACTTGACTTTTAAGATTTTTAAGACTTTAGCTCCCTAACTCCTAGGCCTGGCTGGAAAAATCTCTCAACTGCATGTCTCCCACATTCATTTTTTTTAAAAAGCCCATTCTTTCCATCCCAAATCTGAAGTAAATTGTGGATTTTCATAAAAAAATTTCAAAAACAAATTGAAATGAAATTCTAATCCATTCCTACTTGGAACACATCTAGGTTCTACATGATTAACCAAAATTGCTTGTGGCTTGTGTTTCTTTGAGTTGTTCCATCTCTTAGATCACCTGGCATGGTGCTTGTGACGCTGAAAAGATTTCCCAAATCAGTTTATGACATGACACTGAGGTAGGAATGGCCAATGGTTAAAGGAAAATGAGGTGAAAAATCCCACTGAAATAACTGTGTCATTGGGAATATCTGTGGCTATTTATTACATCACCTGATGCCTTGACAATTCAAAGCATTTGCATTTATAGTCAGATGGAGTTAATGAACAAATGCAACAATGAGCAAAAGTGTGTTTTGCTCCCCAGCAATAAAGCTAACCATTACCGGCTCTTTCTGGGGAAGAGGGCTCCTCTCTCCATCCAGCCGTCACTCTTAGCCTCAGCCCTGCCTCTTCCAGCCACAGGCGAGAATAGTCCTAGAGCAGCATTGGAGAGGATGGGGTGAGGCTGTGTGGTAGACGTTGGTCCCTGGAGGAATCCACGGAGGAGTCTCCCTTTTCTGTGGGGAAAGAGGAGCCTTTGTCTTGCCCCTTGCTCTGGAGGATCTGGTCTTTAAGAGCACACCCTGGTAAGAAAGACTTTGTCCTGAGAGAGAAGAGAAAGGAGTCATTTTGACCCCCTTCCCCCTTGCAGGGTTTGTGGCACCTAGATGCAAAATGGATGAGCAGAACTCTGCCAGCCCTGAGAGAGGAGGTGGCCGTGAGGCCGTCAAGAGTGAAGGGAGGAGATCTAGGAAGGAACACTGCAGGAAATCTTTGGGGAAGACCCTCTCAGCAATGATGCACAGCAATTCTGTAACCTGGAGTCACAGGGGCCCCAAGAGGTTGCAGCCAGATCCAGTCTCTGATGTTAGTGGCTGAAGTCAGAGTCACACTCCAAGGTTCAAATCCTGGACCTGGTAGTCCTGGAGCACTTCTTGGCTGTCCTGCCCCCAGAGATGGAGAGCTGGGTGAGAGAGTGTGGATCAAAAATCTGTTCCCAAGCAGTGCCTTGGTAGAAAACTTCCTCCTGAGTCAGGTAGAGAAGAAACAGGAAGAGGAGCAGTCTGTGCTAGAGAAGGAGGCCAGGCATAGTCCTCAGCAAAGAAAAATTAAGCAGGAAAATGACCAGGATGTTACCTTGCCAGAGACTGGGATGATGGTGGCAACAAGTACTCGGTCATCTTCAGTGGAAGCAGATAAGGGTCTGGTGAAGTTTGAGGAGGTGGTTATGGATTTCTCCCAGGACGAGTGGGCATTACTGATTCAGGCCAGAGAGCTATGCACAGGGAAGTCATGGAGGAAAACCATGGGACTGCGACCTCTCTTCTTCTAGAGACAAACCCTGATCAAGAGGAACAGAGGGAAAATCTGTGGATGCCAGATTCAGAGGACTTGGGTGTGGCAGAAATCGTGGCTACTGGATCAGGTGATTCATCAATTCCAGGGACAAACCCTGATCAAGAAAAACAGAAGGAAGAATTGTGGATGTTAGATTCAGAGGACTTGGGTGTGTCAGAAATCCTGGATACTGAATCAGTTCCAGAGACAAACCCTGATCAAGTGGAACAGAGGGAAGAACTGCGGATACCAGATTCACAGGCCTTGGATGTGGCGGAAATATTGGATACTGGATCAGCGGATGACTGGCAAAAAAATGGATATAGGTGACAAATATGTCAACAAATTTGATCTTGTGAAACACCAGCAAACCGATACAGAAGAAGGTTACAATAGATGCACCAGATGTGGAAAATGTTTTCCCCAAAAGATGGACCTTATACTTCATGGAAAGAAATGTGGGGAATATTTTGATTACAAATTGCACTTTGCAAAAAACCAGAGTCTCCATCTAGAAGAGAAACCATACAAGGCAGACTTGTCAGGACAGCAGAAATTCCACACAAGAGAAAAAACATACAAATTCCAGGAATGTAACAAATGTTTTGCTCACAGCTCAAATCTTTTGAATCATCTGATAGTTCACACTGGGGGAAAAACCATACAAATGCCAGAAGTGTGGAAAATGTTTTGTTTATAAGTCAGGCTTCATGAGGCATCAAAGAAGCCATAAAGGAGAGAGGCCTTACAAATGCCAGTAGTGTGGGAAATGTTTTGTTCACTCATCAATCCTCCTGATTTATCAGAAAATTCACACAGGAGAAAGACCATACAAATGCCACAAGTGTGGGAAAAGTTTTGTTCCGGAATCAGGCTTTATAAAACATGAGAGAGTCCACACAGGAGACAAACCATACCCATGTCAAGAGTGTGGGAAATATTTTGCTCACTCATCAGCCCTTCTGACCCATCAAAGAGTCCACACAGGAGAAAAACCATACAAATGTCAGGAATGTGAGAAATGTTTTGCTTGAAAGTCAGACCTTGTAACTCATCAGAGAACCCACACAGGAGAGAAACCGTACAAATGCCAGGAATGCGGGAAATGTTTTGCTCATAATTCAACTCTTCATGTACACGAGAGAAGCCACTTAGGAGAAAAACCACACAAATGCCAGGAGTGTGGAAACTATTTTACTCATAATTCAACCCTTCTAGTCCACATGAGAACCCACACAAGAGAAAAACCATTCAAATGCAATGAGTGTGGGAAATGTTTCACTGGAAAGGCCACCAAAAACTCCATACTGCAGAGAAACCATATAAATGCCAGGAATGTAGTAAATGTTTTATTTGCAGTACAGACCTTTTGACTCCTCATCATATTTTGCTCCACACTGGTGAGAAACCATACAAATGCCAGGAGTGTGGGAAATGTTTTGCCTACAAGTCAGACCTCATGAGTCATGAGAGAATCCATACAGGAGAGAAACTATTCAAATGTCAGGAGTGTGGGGAATGCTTTGCTCGGAAAACACTCTTTAACAGATAGGAGAGAATACATAACAGCAACCCTGTTCTTGCCCAGTATGGAATAGTTTTGACTGCTGCTCAGTTATGGGAGCCTGCCAGCAAATTACGCAGGAGAGAAGCCATACAGATATGAATAGTGTGGTAAATGCTATGTTCACTTATGAAATGCTATGATCGTATAAATGTCATAAGTTTAGGAAACAAAAATGTTGTGAACTATCTAGAGCATCCATGGCTTTTTGTGAGTTTTTCAGGTTATGTGGCCGTGTTCTAGAAGATGCCAGCCACAGATGCTGGTAAAACAACAGGAATAAACTCCTCTGACACATGGCCACATGGCCTGAAAAACCCATGAAAAAACCTTTCTAGAGACAGTTTGAAGGTTTCTTCCAAAATACACCCAAGAAGACTTTTTTCTTTCACCAGCCTCTACTTTTTTTTTACACTTTCCATTTTGATGCCCAAACATATAAATTTCTGTGGATGGGGGATTTAATATGCTGTGAGTAGCTGCCTACGTTTCCCTTTCTCTCTGTTTTGCTATTCCATTTGTCTTGCCTACTATAGACAGGCTCACACAGCTACAGTAGAATCACCTAGAGCAGAATACCACTGTTTCCCACCTCAAGCTTTATTTATTTTATTTAGTGTAGACATGCTCTTGCTGCAACTCAACCCTGCCTGTGTTTCTTCAGCCCTCCACCATCTCTCCAGTGCCAATTTTGCTTTAAATAAACCTCTAGATCAGGGGTAGGCAACCTTTTTGAGCCGGGGGCCGGGTTGCTGTCCCTCAGACAACGGGGAGCACCAAAAATAAATAAATAAATAAATAAATAAATAAATAAATAAATAGTTTTTTTAAAAAAAATAAAAAATAAAAAAATATGCATGCACACTCTCTCAGCCCCAGAAAAGCCATGGCAAAACCCCTGTGGATATTTTGCCAATAAAAACCCAAGAACAAGTAATAACAACAATAATCAATATCATCATGGCAGGCAGCGGCGGCAGCGGCAGGACTGGCCTGGGGCCGGACCAAAGGCCTACCCCCACTCTAGATACTCTAGACAAAGAATAAGGGAGAAAAGCCAAGGGAGACGTCGGACCAGCATGGAAAGTCTTTCTGGGAAAGTCATTTTCTACTTATGGCAACCCTATCACATGATTTTCTTGTACAGATTTAGTCAGAGGGGGTTTGCTTTAGCCTCCCTCTGAGGCTGAGAGATTGTGACTTGCCCAAGGTTACCTAATGGTCAAGCAGGGATTCAAACCCCAGATTAATAGTGAAACACTGAAACCCACTACAGCATGCTGGCTCTCCTTTATTATCATTTTTCAGCAAGATAACACTTTCCAAAGCTACACAAACATTTTGAAAGAGGAAGGAAACTCATACCGCTGGGACTATCCTACAAAGTTAATTATTCAGTCTGAAGGTAAAATTACTGTTTTAAATAATCCTGCAGAAACCTTTCTCATTAAAAACCATCTTGCCTCACCAACTGACTTACCAGAACATAATACAATGAAGGAATTTTCAAACTCTTACTGTGTCTGAACCACAAGCTTGGTGATGCCCAAACAGCAAATCTCAGAAGAAATGACATTCAAGTTGTTGAGCCTATACAGTCATGAAAGCTGTTGGAAACAAAGAAGCATCAACACCTATGTAAAATGACTAGTGAGAGAGGGAATCTAGATAATACCTGCCCTTTGTTTTCACTTCTATGTATCTTTCTTTGGTTTATTTTACTCAAGCCTTTTGTTTCCATGTTACCTGAAGAGGTCCCTTTCCCCTTCTATGAGATGTTTCTCTTTCTTTTCCTTTGTCTGGGAATCAGCCCCCATTGGGCTCCAACCCCAATAATGGATGCTAGCTTACACCCACACATGAGAGCCAGCTTTTAGGGGCTTTTCTAACCAAGTGTAGGTCAACCTCTTTTGTCTATCTCCTTTACTATCCTAAGATGGATCTCCTGAGACAATAAATGTAAGTTTTTCTTTTTTTTAACCTAAAAAATCCTAAACTAACCATTACCACAACAGGTATACTGCATACATTGGAGATTATCAAACGAGGGTCCCTGTCCTGTTATTATCCTGTCCTTCCTGCTCGATTGCGGGAAGGACTTTCATACCACATTCATGTTTATCCCATCCAGGAAGCGCTATTGACCGCAATGGCACTAAAGACTTTCAGATGAAGTTGTGCTGATCTCGTCATCAACCTGGCATTAACCCATCATTAAAGCAACACTGGCTGGCATTTTGTATTAACGGAAGTTCGTGTTATTACAATGTCGCTTTAATGATGGGTTAATGGTGGTTAATGATGGGATTGGCACAATGATTTGAAAGCCTTTTGTGCCATCAGGTTAAGGACAGGATAAGGACAGGGGAGCGATCCCATCCTTATCCCATTCCCCATGTGATAATCTCCACAGTCTCAGTAATATTTACAATAGACATGTAAAGTAGACCAAGTTTAAGTATTCTCTTACTGCAAGACTGAAAATATAGTTACCTACTTACAGACATCTAGTATGAACTCATAATGTGTCCAACTGAACAGAATAAAGAGTTCTTTATTGAGAGCACTCTGGTGACAATGGCCAGGGAAGATGTTTTTGTCCCACTCCATTGTACACTTACAATGTTGTCACATGGAGATTTACTGGCTTGTCTGGGATCTTTTGAAATCTCACTCGCCATAAGATATGATGGATCCTTCAGTAACATATTTTAACATGATTTTAATACATTTCAGAGGACAATCTCTCATAATTGTCACATATTGAACTCCACAGTAAACACAGAATTATGTGGTATTTGCTCCATTCTCTTGTTTTTTTAGTAACTGTGGTGATTTTAAGTTTTGCTTTTTAAAATTTTTACAATTAAAGTTTAAAATGCAGAGAGAACTTCACTTATACGTTCCATAAATATATCAAATAGATATTGTGTGAACTCACAGCCAAAGTGTTGTTATTCATATTCAACAGACTCTGGACTTCCCACGTAATACTCTTAACAAGTACACTAAAACGGTTTTCAAAGGAGAAGTATTTGAAGAAAGTACATGAGCAGCATCAATAAATTAAACTAAGAACATCTTAAAACCACACATAGCCCTCTATACATACATTGAAAGATCAGGGCTATAATGTTTGCTAATTAAACATCAAATCCACACTTATACACAATCAAAGAAGCAACTATTTGCTTAAGGCAAAACTTACTCATACACTAGTAAAGCCCTTAACAACATTGGACACCTGTTCAAGACTCACTTATTGCCTAATTAAATATTAACATGTCTTGATCCAATCTGTGGCATAATTTTAATTACTGTTGTCTCTTAGGATAGCTACATAATCAATGTATTTAGAGCTGTTCCTAGAGGCTATTTTGTAATTCAAATTGTGATCCATCATTACAATATTTTCCTCTGGATTGCTGTTAGGAAATCAGTTCCATTAAGCTCTCCTAAGAGAAAGGGAAAAAATTAAAAGAACCCAGTTTCTCTTTACAAAAAGTGAAAACTTAAACGCAGGAGGTGGAGGTTGCAGCCTAAATGGAGTCAACTACAGAAATCAGTTTCTGTTAACAGTATAGTTCCCACAGATTTATCTTTAACTTGTTCAACATGACACATTTAACACATTGAAAATTGCTTAAATAAGGCTGTACAATATTTATCTTTGATTACATTACTTTTTGAAAAATCACCACACAGTCTTATACTTGTCTAGGCAGATGTGAGAATTGCCAAATTTAGCCCATACATGTACACAAAATTTTACTCTCAAAAAAGCCAAACAATTTATTTAAGCTATGGGGGGAATCAGATGGGCGGCCCTGGGCCGCCCTGGGAATCAGAGGATCGGAGCCGCTGCTAGCACACACAGTGGCCCCAATTCTCCCATTTGCCACCTCTTAAAAGAGCGGCAAAATGCCACTCCTATTAGAGGCAGCAAAAGGCTGCCCCAAGAGCCACTGCACAGCTCTTCTCTGCCTCTTCCAGCATAGCTTGTGAGGACGCTATGCCGGGAGGACATCCTGACGCCACATGCCATGCGTAAGGGCATGTGGCATCAGGACATCTTTGGGAAGGGGTTGGGGCGGCCGGCGTGTGGCTGCCCCTCCCCTTCCCTGCCTCCAACATGCCGCAAAGGGCCCGTCTGCAGAGGCTCTATGTTTCAAGTGGTTGTGGCTGGTGAACGCCACGTGAGTGGGGCAGTAAGTCCAGTCCAGGTTTTCTTTTGAACTTATAAAACAACAACTATTAAATGTGCTGCACACTCCTGCTAAAATAGGAGCTTTAGAATTTGGACTAAAACTCAGAACAGATTCACTGCCCCAGTAACAAGGGGCCCCACATTGTCACTTTGATGAATTGGAGAAATAGCACACAGAGAAATTTGTGTCTTTGTGGTTGGCCTAAGAGTTCCACAACATGGACTTTGGAATTTCTCTTATAAATATCTCAACATGGCTACCCAGTGGCAGCTTCATTAGTGGTGGACCTATTCTAGGATTTCATCTAAGCTTTACATTTGCTATACAAGTCCTGAACTCTGTCCTCAAAATATGTTCCGCACATTGTGTAGTTCCTTCAAAGTTCAAATTAACCCTGTTGCATATTCATCACCCCACTGACAAGACAGCCACCAGCTTCCATACCAGCTATGCATGCATTTCTTAAAAGCAGTTGCCCTAAATCCAACCAGGGACCATATGTGGTAAAGACAGGCTCTCATGCGCCAAATTCTAGATTGAAGAAATGATGAAAGATCTGGAAACCATGCCCTAAGAGGAGTGGCTTAGGGAACTGGGTATGTTTAGCCTGGAGAAGAGAAGGTGTTCTGCTGCTCCAGATAACAGGATCCATAGGAAATATAAAACAAATGTAGAACAAATATAGAAGGAAATTTTGCCATTTCCCTCCTTGAGCCAAAAAATTGTAGGTTTAAATAATGAGGAACAGTTTAAAACATGCACACATACAGATTTGAATGGAATCAATTATGCCTAAAGATGATGATGACGACGATGATGATGATGATGATGAGCTTTAGCTTGATGCCAGATGAAATTGGGTTTACATCCCAGTGTTCAAGGGAAGGGTATTCTGCAACAAAGTCATCAAGAAGGTACTCTGATCACATATTATCTCTTATGGGTTTTCTCCCTGAATTCCCAAATAGTACTGCTGCATTACATTATTTGTGTATATATATGTGTGCATATGTATACACAAACACACCCCTCTGGATATTTGACAAAATTGTTCAGGAAATAAACCATGGAAATGCCAATTTCCCCTAATTCAATCACTGATGCTAATCTAGCATTTCTGCAACCAACCAGAGATTACAACCTACCAGAGATTCAAACCATTTTGAGTCAATACTTGCCTTTACTGGAATCTTTATTATAGATTTTGATCTTGGCTTGAGGCCTTATCTACTTGGAAATCCATGAAACAAACCAAATGTTTTCCCTTAAGAACTTGTAATAGCAATATGAATGGCAGAATTAAAACACTCCTGTTCATGAACTGTCCAGGTGCCACTCTCTTACACACTTCCTTTTAAAACATTTAGACACTGAAATAAAAATGATTGGAACAGATAAACTGCACCACAAAAATTGTGGGGAAAGATTTACCCCAGGGAAACCTGTATAACTATCAAAAAGTAGTTTCTTTAGTACACATCTGAAGACTTCCATTAGCACACACTTCTTGAATGGTATAATTGCTCTCAGCATGACTCACCTCCTTACATTTTTTTTTAAAAAACTATACTGGTTTCAAACAAATGATTCTCACATCATGGTAATTTTGCAGTTCTGTAGTAGTCTGGAGTGTGACAACCACCCACACTAAGGCTGAAGCACCGATTAGAGTAGAACTTTTCCAAGTACTGTGAAAACTAGATTACACCAGTATATACTGCAGTAAATAGAACAGACAGAAAAATGCATTCTCTGTATCATCAGTTATCAAGTCTTGCAACTCAGTGTTCTGGCTTTAACTAGACTTTTACTAGGCATAGAAACATGTTTTTGGAGATGTCATTGCATGCATGCATGCATGATATGTGTTCTGCCATCTGTCACAACAATCAAAACATGAAGCGTTCTTCCTATGCTGCCACCAAGATTTATTTAAACATTGAATTTTCTGTCTTTTTCTTTTTCTTTTTGGAACACCTACCTAAATACTGGCTACACCCACACCTGATGAGCTTCAGGAATGTGTTTGCAATATGTGCCTTCCAGGGATGGGGGAAAAATCAGTGTTGTTTCCTTGCTGAAAAAATAGCTTCCTGACACTAGGGAATGATGGCCAGGAAGAACAACACAACACTGTCTCCAACATTTCACAAATGAAAAATAGGATGTGAAACATGGGACAAGACAAGCTAAGCATCTTCATAGCGTGGGCAAGATGGCAAGTTATTAATGAGGAGAACAAAAGCTGGTACAGGCTACAGCAGTTGGCTTTTGCCTGATTCTATAGGGAAGGATGGGGATCAGCAGAGTATATTGGCTTGAGCACTGGACTATGATTCTGGAGAACAAAGTTCAAATCCCTGCTTGGCCATAAAAACTCACTGACCTTGGGCAAGTCACACTCTCTCAGTCTCGAAGGAAGGCTAAGGCAACCCCTTCTGAACAAATCTTGCCAAGAAAACCCAGCCTTAGTGGTGACATAAGTTGGAAATGACTTGAAAACACACAACAATAGGGGTCTTCAATAGACTTGAAAAACAATAATTCCATTCTTTCCTCTCCTCTCCTCCTCCTGCTCAAAAGTAGTCCAAACTACTTTAGTTAGCACTTTGAATTTAATTTGCAGCAATTGAAGTAATCCCTTGATGAAGGGGGAATGTGGGAGAACAGATTAACTGAGGGGCTAAACTGATGGCCCCGATAGGGTGGCCTGCCGCCACCCCTTTGCTCACCGGAGTGAGGCTGCATCAACCACACATTGCGGCCCTGATGCCGACACTTTTTGCTGGTCTGTAGAAGCTCTGAGACTTTTTAAACATAGTTGGAAAAAGTGGATCAGCCATTTAATGAGGAATGTATCTGCCAAAATATGACAGTTGGAGAGTATGAGTTAGTATCCACACAACCTAGAATGTTATAGGAAATTTTTATGCAGAGAAATATGCAGGAACCAAATTGGTTGGTTTTGCACGAAATCCTATAATTTTTGAAAAACAAAATAAAACTCTTTTCAGAAACACATGTTTTAAGCAACAATCACCAGATTTTTTGCTCACATAAAAAACCCTTTGGAAAATTATTAAAAAAAACTTGAAATGCACATGTGAGCATTTTTGTGCAAACTTTTTGTTTTATGTTCAAAACCCACCCATTTTGCACAAAAAGTGTATTTCTGAAACAATGAATTTTCGTGCATGAAAAATATGGTTTTGGTATAAAGAAAGTCACATGTATTTCACATAGAATAATTTCCATAGAATAATTTCTTAAAATTACATGTTATGGGAAAACTGCTCAGAAATATTTTCTAATGCAGCAGGAAGAAAACTGCATTATTTATCACTGCATGTGAGGACAAAACAGTTATATTTTTACATCCCTAGTGCTTCCAGACTGCAGATCTGTGGGTAACTCAAATGATAGAGAAGGTATTTCATTTCTGAATAAATCTTCCTAATAAAATCCTGTAGAACCACCCTATTTCTTTGCATAGGCTTCTGCCAGGGATGTGAAAATCTCCTAGTCTCAACTCCATTGCATTTCTCCAAATTTCCACCTGGATTTCCCCTCTTTTATTGTTTCTTGTTGTTTTATTGTTGGTGCATTTTACACACCTTTCTTGTTGTTTTATTGTTGTTGCATTTTACACACCTTTCTCCACTGACTAAAGCCCACTTCCCCTGCTCCCAAGTAAGCATCTTCAATTGTTCTCATCTATTTGCATATAATTTGAAAAGAGGAAAAACGTGTTCACATTTTCTTCTCAATGAAAGAAATGCCAAGATATCCACACATTTTCTTAATAGTCTAGCAGGCCACAAATTGGATACACTCATTTAAAAAATAATTTAATAGGAATGGCTTTTCAACCCCTGGCTTCTGCATAGGAGACACTATTTACATTATGGTGTGCAATTTACTCAAATCTAACTAGCAAAATGCCGTCTGCACTAGGAAATGCACCATGTGGAGGCTCCTGCTTTGAAGAGTTGCCTAAACATTCCTTTCTCATGCTGACAACCATTGACAGACTCTCATGGGTAAACAACCTGCTTGGTCTTCAGAAACAAACAAACAAAATATGAAACCATTAAAAATGTCCTGGCCCGGAGACTGGAACAAAGAGGCATAGAAGAGAAACAGGACTGAGATAAGCTTCTTCATTTTGTACCATACTGGGTGAGGGGCGATGGGTGTATGATTGTTGCACTATGACATTTCTTCACATCTTCATGCATCCTGCATTCCAAACTCCAATTATCTTCCACACACATTTCAGTCATGAAGTGATTGCAAACCCCCTTTTGTGGCAATGCAATTTCTCCTTAAGCAGCTCCTTTCCTCAAGTAGCTGCATGCTGAGAATAGCAAACTACCTGCACACTAGATGTTCAGCCAAATATGCTCCTTGTCAAAATATTTCCCTTGGCAAGTAGAGTGCAGTGTGGCAAGACACTTTAAAGGCAACTGACTCTCTTTCATCTCCTATTCTGACACCATAACAGCAGAGCACAATATGTTCATGAGCATGTGCATGATGTTTTTCTTAAATGGGTTTTGCCTTGGTTTGGGAAGGCTCTTAGTGAATAACAGAAAAATCCTTGAGGTTGTTCAAGGTGGTATCTAATACAGAAAAAGTACAAAATGATGAGAATTGGTTGAAAAGTAAGAAGGTTGTTGTTGTTTAAGCTTCCTGAAGAGGATTTCAGGGTGACCTTGGGTGAAAGAAGCAGGTGGCAGCAAAGGAAACACAACTAAATAAAGCATCTTCAGTTTGCATTTAGTTGTCATTTATAATGCACAATCAATGTGCAGAATGACATATGGAAAGGACAGGTCTTTACTCTAAGAAATGTAAAATCTAAGCTTAGATGTTAGACAAGAGGTAGGTAAATATGAAAGATGACAAAAGAAGGGGCTGGTATTGAGAGAAAAGTACAACTTTGAGGGAATATCCAAAGCAAGTGTCTCCAGCAGCAATGTAATGCAGTCTATTCAAAAGGCATCATATTCTGACAGAGGAAGCAGCTTTATAATAAACCAGACCACTGGTTCATTTATTCTAGGGTAAGAAACGAGGCTTGCCAGATTGGATCTGGGATGGAGCTCCTGTAACTTCCACAAAATCCACAAAAAGGATGAGGTACCATAAAGCTACATCAAGCCATACCAAAATATTTGTGCTCCTTCATTTTCCAAATCCCAACTTCAAGCTACACCATCCCTTCCCAAGACAGTTATTGCCTCACTGGTGGAGAGCTGGCGAAGGGGTGCAGAGCAGTGTCTAGCTGTCTTCTTAGCACAGGATGCACAGCAATAACATTGTGCAGTGTGTCTGGTGACAAGAACAGAGCTAGGACCTTCTTTGTGCCCCCTCCCAGTCTTCACTGATGAGACAATAGCCATATTAGGAGCAGATTGCTGTAGCTGAAAGTTGAGGTCAGGAAGGTGGGGAAGGATGGATACCTTTGTCCTGCTTGGTACTTTACAGTACCCCATCTGGCTCCAAGATCCAAGATTTGTTGGACTTCATCTGATACCACATCTAGCTCCAAGATCTGTTAAGAATTAAAGTAACAGGAACCCTTGTTAAGGATTAAAGTTAAAGGAGTCTCACCTGGCAACCCTATGAGGAATCTTTATCCCACATCTGTGGGCCATATTTATGATGATTGTGACCAAAGAATAAAACGGGCAGGGCCAAACATATATGTATACATACTCATACCCATCTATCAGTTAATACAAAAGTCTATAATCACATATATAAAACATCCATCTTTCCACACAACATACAAAAGAGCAAGTGGGCAGTCTAAAAGTGCCTCAGAGACATAGCCCTGACCTGGCAGCAGCCTCTGAGTGCTGTAAATATTAATCCACATAGTCTTCTACCTAACTGATAAGCTTCATTAAGAGCTGTTGTCAGCTCTCTAAACACTGGTTTTTCAGAAGGCAACCATTTAAGTGTCACTTACAAAGGCATTTCCTTTAGTATGAAACGGCATACCTTCATTTCTTCTTTTTATGATTATATTTTATTGAGATTTTTTTCATAGTAACAAAGTAAACAAACGTAGGAAAGAAAAGAGAAACAAAGCAAATTAACAGGTTTTGGGTATCACTGAGAGAACCTCTTTTAGTAACCAAGTTATGCATTATATGAGGAGAAATGCAATGGAATACATTCAGATTTATTAAAAAGACCTCCATTTTCACCAGTTCTTTTTCTACATACCATTCTTTCTGGAAGAGGCTTTACCAACTGCAGTGCATTGGGACCCCTATTCTCCTAGTCTAGTTGTATCCTGGGCTGTTTTCATCTCCACCTGGAACCATCAGAGAGTCACCAATTTACAAGATTAGGCAGCCTTTTGTGTCTCACTGAATGAGAACAAGTTAAAACATTTAGAGCTATGGCTTTCCCTTACTTATTATAATATTGTAGTGTTCCTTTTCCTTCAGGCCTCCTTGTGAAAGGAGGCATTAATTCAATAGCACTCCCATGAAAAGGTGGGGGGGAGTTATGTTGTGCTAACCAGTGGGATTGTCTGCCTTCTACTCCCTCCATCAACATTTCTAACACTGTAGCCAGTAGAAGAGCTCATTAAAAGGTGTGGAAAACACAAAGAAATAAAAAGCTGCCTCAGCTTCACTGCTTCAGAATCAATGAATATGGCAGTGGGCCCTTCCCATCCAGTTCGATTCCATTCCCCAAGCAGATGGGAAAAACTGTGGATCTCAAGCCCATATTAGTCAATGGGGGTGACATGCATGTGCCTGCCTGACTACAATTCTGGAAACCATGGGCATGCGTCTATGGGCACACACTGCCATTGGCTAATATGGCGCAGGACAATCCATGGGAGCTCCAATACGCAAATGGCTAGATTGCTACTTTGTGGTTTTCTTATTTTATTGTTCATTCTCTCAACTCCATCCCATCTTCCTCACCCTATCCCCAATAGTTATAAGGCACAATACAATTTTCTTTCTTGTTTGCCAGTGAATATACCATATATTCTCAACTACAAGTCAATGAGGCAGATTTGGGAACCAAAATTATGGATTTTGATGTAACCCATGGATAAGTTGAGGGTAAAACTTAGGGGCATGTAATGAAGGATGTAAAGGATGAAGCAAAGGAAAACAATGCCAAAGAACTTACAAAATTCCAGCAGGCATAATTATTTGTGCTCATACTAAAGGCTGGATGGATGAGAGTGTAAGAGGGGTCAGTGCTTCTGGGGCAGATTAAGCTCTTGCCTTTCACCAGGGGATGGTGTGTGTGTGTGTGTGTGTGTGTGTGTGTTTTAAAGTACAGTACTTATATTGACCCATGGATAAGTCGACTCAGGTTTTTGGGTCAAATTTTAACCTAAATTTCTAGACTTATACATGAGTATATACAGTAATTTGTAATTTGATTTGTTGATGTTGCTGTTTGCCTTCAAGTTGTTTCCAATGTACGACAACCCTAAGGTGGGGTTTACTTGGCATGTTTCTTAATAGGGGGTTTGCCACTGCCATCCTCTATGACTGAGCAAGTGTGACCCAATGAGTTTCAATGGCCAAGTGGGATTCGAATCCTGGTTTCCATGTTGTACTCCAACACTCAAACCACTACACCATGCTAGGTCTCTGGTATTAATTTCCTTAGGGTTTGCTTATACACTGGGAACCCAAGTGTCTGATTAAGTGCTGCATATTTCTTTTCATTCTTGATTCCACTTTTTTTCTCTCATTCTCTTTCTCCCCAGACCCAAATCTCACTTGTGGGTTGTCTACGGGGGGTTGCAGACTGCCAGAAATAGTGTGAATTCAGTCCACTTTTAGGGTTAGGGTTAGAGTTAGGGAACCATGGGAACTGTATTTTATTGTGGCATCAGAGTTGTCTGACAGAGAAGGCTCAATGTCTCAGAAAAATAACAGTTCCCATGATTCCCTAGCACTAAACCTAACCCTAAAAGTGGACTGAATTCACACTATTTCTGGCAGTCTGCAACCCCCCTACATCTTCCCTCCTCTATCTCATTCTCTCTCGCGCATACTCTTTCCTCTTTTCTCTCTTCAACTCTTGATTTATTTTCTGTTCGAAGCAGAATGTGAAAAACATTCTTTGGTTTGAGTCTAATTCCCATTTGTTGGTAAAACAGTGCTTGCTGAGATTAAATTTAAAAAGAGCTGTGTAAAAGGTTGATTTCAGAACAATTGTGGTTGGTGAACCATGAGTAAGAATGTCACCAGGACACACTCCATGTGACTTCACCAAGATACATCACTAGATCTTAGGTTCTGGCCCTGAAATCATTGGCCTGGGAGGTGCCTCACTCACTAAACCCAAATATTTTTTGGACTTGCTAATCTCTAAACCTAATACAGTGGCCCCTTAGTATCCACTTGAGTTTGGTTCCAGGATCGCCCATAGATACCAAAAATTGTGAATGCTCAGGTTCCATTAAATGCAATGGCATAACAAAATGGTGTTTCTTATACAAAACAGCAAAATCAAGGTTTGCTATTTGGGATTCATATATTTTAAAAATAGTTTCTAAGGTGGATGGTTGAATCCACAGATAAAGAATCTGTGGATACAAAGGGCTGACTCTGGGGTGAAACAGACTGGTGGTTGGAGCGACCTCTGGCTGCTCCAGCTGCAATCGCCCCATGATTGGCCAGGGACAACAATGACCGGACGGATGGCTCTGAAAGCGGGCCACCACCATGGTCCCAAATAGGCCACCAGCAAGGAGCAGATTTTCACTGTTCCTTTTGCCAACAACCTTGGGTGGCCTCTGTGATGAACAGAAAGACAGCAGGGAGCTGTGAAGACCTGAAGACAGCTGACCAATCCTGAGACAGCTGGACTCAGACAATGAGAGAGCATCTGGAAGGAGATAAATAGCTCAGGTGGTGAGTGAGATAGGGCCTAAGCAGACGACTAAAACAGTCGTCTTGGAGGCCCGGAAGAGGAGGAGCCACCGCACGCGCGGCGCTCCTTCCTCTTCCTGAGGTCGCCCTGAGCGCTTCCGGGCTACCGGACGGCCGGCGCGTTCAGAGCGACCTCCCTCCGCAGCGACCGGACGCGCTGCGGAGGATAAGTCAGAGAAAGTGCGCCCGCCGCTTTTAGGGCGCACTTTTTCTGACTTATGAAAGGAGCGCCAATTTGGCGCTCCTTTCAGTGTCGCTCCAGGAGCGCTGCGGTGTGGCTGCCATAGCCCCGCGGCGCTCCGGACCAGGGCGCTCCAAATGCCCTGGTCTGCATCCCCCCTAAGTCAGTTTGGGAGTTAGGCAGTTAGGAATTGTGGGACAGAAGGCTCAGAACCTTCGAGAGTGTCAGTTGGATCTGATTTAGATAGGGGTACAGTGAGGCAGTACCTTAAGCCAGAGGCTATGGATTGTTCCTGAGGGGAATAAGTTATACAGAGATAAGAGTAAAAAAAAAAAACTCTTTGTGGTTCAACAGAGCTCTAGTGTAGAGAGTGTCTGTATGGTTAGATTGTACTCATAGAAACAGCTGAAGGACTGTATTTGAATTAGCTACAATATACTTAAAACTGTAACCGGTTAATATTATTAACAAGTTTGAAAACCAAGATGCAGTGCCTGTATGTTTGAAACACAATAAAACATTCTTCTATTTTATAAAAACCTATTTTGGCCTCTGTGTGAGAATTTTGAACAAACGCTACCAGTGTGTTATTAATAGTTATTGGACTGGTAGGTGATGAGGGCTATGAAGCCGTCACATAAAATTTTAAAAGAGAGAAATAGTCAAGCTGGCAGGACTGGTTCGCCACAATCTCAGAGCAGTTTCTGGCCATGTCGGGGACATGTGTCTTCTGAACACCACACCACCAAAGCAGCTGGAAGCCACTGTGTTTGGCTTGTCTGTTTCAGGCCTCTGTTTCAAATCCCATTTTCCAGTTTTGTGGCTGTTTACTTGAAATTTATGTAGTCCAAGATACATTGCTATGAATTTTGAGTTTTTTCTTTTTTGTTGTTTTTTGAGATGTAGAAGGGAACTTTTTAAAGTGAGTTTGAATAATAGTTAAAATTCACTGTACAAAAAGGAGGTTTTTATTGATTTAGTAGGAAGTCTAAATATATATTTTAAGTATAGCTTTGGGGAAAGAAATCATCTATATTCTTTTTTCTTGCAGTTTGCTTTTTGAGTTTTTGTTTTTTCTTTTTATTTGTATGTCTGATATAGCTAAAAAATATGTGCTAATAAATTTTTTTAACAAAAAGAATATTGACCTCATGAATCCCTGACAGTTTAGCTCTTGCTCATGGTAGGGGAAAATACTTTGAACATTCAACTGAACATTCAGAGGAATTTAATTAAATTAAAATTCCATAAATATACAACCTTTTCAATATAAGATTACATGTGAACTGTTACCTCTCTCAGAAATCACCAAGAAATCCACTTGAAATACAGCTTCATTATTTTTTAAACAGTCAGTAATTTAAGATCAGAGTTTGAATTTTTTGACTGCTTCCAGTGAAAGATGTCATGTTTAGAAATGAAAATGCTGATGGCACAAATGAAGAAAAATGGAGACAGAAAAGATGCATAAAAGTACAGATTCAGTAGACAAGCTGGTTTGATCACAGCACAAACCTGCCCAAAACTATACAGAATTTTTAGGCTACTTGAACCCAACATACTCACCCACAAACTTTGAATCCTCACTCTCATATGACAAAAGAACTTATATAATTTACTATTTTTATTTTAGAATTTCTAAGACATGTCTCCTTTTGCGACCTTTAATAATATTTTCTCTATGGGCCTTTGCAGACTGCTAGAAATAGTGCAAACTGAGTCCACTTTTAGAGTTAGGGTTAGGGAATCATGGGAACTGTATTTTATTGTGGCACCAGAGCTCTCTGACAGAGAAGGTTCAATGTCTCAGAAAAAACCCCACAATTCCCATGATTCCCTAGCACTAACCCCAACCCTTAAAGTGGACTCAATTTGCAATATTTCTGGCAGTCTGCAAAGGCCCTATGAGAAGTTAAATAGATCAAGACCTTTCTAGTGAACATGAATACTGAATGTGGGTAATACATTTTAAAGTTCTATTATTAAGGTGCATTCTTTCTGACATAATCTTGAATGTCATTAATACCTCAATACCTGGAGCACAAAATAGTACTTTTAAGACACAGCATAAATCCTGTAGATTAATAAATAGAAAGCTGCCTGGAAAAAAGCCTATTTTATCAATGTACAGTGCTTTATTCTGACCTCAGGGTTTGGATGATGCCAGCTTCTTGGCTGCATCCACACAGGGCAGAATACTCCATGGGCAGCCCAGATTATTCTAGCCCTGAAGCTGTTCTGATACCTCCATCACTACCTGGGCACTCCAGACTGATGCTTGGAGGCTGTTCTCAGTGCATCCTGCTGTGCCACCCACTGCTGCTGCGAGTTACTCCTCCTGAAGCCAAAAATGAGGCACGCAACATTGATGGCTGGGCACCTTTTTCTGACCTCAGAGGGAATGACAGCTGCAGGTGGCACAGTGGGATGCACTGTAAACAGCCATCTGATTTTGCTTTGAAGGGTCCTGGATCTTCTGGGAAGGCAACTTTTTATAGTCCACATTAAGTGAGGTATACTTTGCGATTGGTGCTGAACAGGCCATATGTTGCCTGGATAGTTTGCACTGGAATTGGGGATTGGGCCCTGTGTTGTCCGAGCTGATCACAATGAGGATGGAGGGAAGGTTGTGTTATTTGGCCCATGTTGCCATGGCCCTTGGTCCATGAATCAAATTTTAAGTATCGTACCAGAGAACTATCCAAGTCTTTGTCTGGACAAATGGTTAGCCAAAACAACAACAACAAACAAACAAACAAGAAAAACAAAACAAAACAAAACAACCCCCCCCCCCCCAAAAAAAACTAAAAAAACCGTTATTAGACTAATGCTAATGGAGGCTGAAAACTCAAGTCAGAGGGAAAGTGTGACCTGAAGGCCTTATATGGATCCAAGCCTACATTTGTAGGGGTTGTTTTATGTATCTGATTTTAGATGTAAGCTGCCTTGATAGCTATGGCTAAAGGCGGGGTAATAATAATAATAATAATAATAATAATAATACATGTGGATACCAAAACATCCCAAACCAGTTTTTGATGCTCTCAAGGGCCCTCCCCATTTTTTACACATTGATTTTTACTCAAAAAGTCCCAGCGATCGGGGGGGGGGGGGGAGTGTAGAGTCAGTTTTGCCTTTTTTATTTTGTTAGTTCCCCTGGACTGTTTTTTTCCCCAAAACCAGAAGTGACTTCCCACTTTTTCCTGTTTTTGAAAAGGCCCCTTCCTGTTTTAAAAAGTCCACAACCAGCCGAGAGAGACAGAAAGGTGACTGTGTTTCCCCCCCAAAAGATTTGATTTGATATTCCCACTGTATCTATGTTCCTTCTCAATATCCAGTGCTCCTAGCTTTGGAGATGCTTTTAAAAGAGGATTAGTTGTTGTTGGGTTTTTTTGGGGGGGGTCATATGGAGGTCAGCAGCACACAGTGAGCGCTCTGATGACGTCTTCCTGGCGCAGTGTCCGGACACGCTGCACTGGAAGAGGGGCAAAAGAGCCGCCTGGGAAAGGAGCACTATGTTAACAGAAAGATTACACAGTCTACATTAATTTGTTAGTTTATTAATATATGTGCTGTTTTCCTAAATTTTTATGGCAGTTAAAGCCACAATATAGATAAAATGGAGTGCCCACTGGATATTGAGGAGGAACACAGATACAGTGAGAATATCGGATTAAATCTTTTGGGGAGAAAACACAGCCACATTTTTGTTCAATGTTGTAATGAGTAACAGGAACAGAATGCTTTTTAAAAGCTTTCCAAGCTCTGCCCATAAATCAGTGTAAAAGCTGCTACCTTTCTAATGATGAATAAATATTTAACATGAATACAATATCTGTATTACAACAAGTTCCATCTTTCTGATGTTCCATGCCAACAGTCTGGTTCTGTTCTGTGTTGACTGTGGACTCAGGTGTCTCAGGATGTATACAGTTCAGTAGCAAAGCAGAACTGCTCTGTATTTTTCCGGATCTTTTTATTATTAACTAAACCTGACAGAAGACCCATAAAACTGCTGAAACTGGAGAGGGGAGCTGGATGAAGGGAAGGGCTCCAACCACTTGTCTCTTTCCGCCCCCAAAGACACCCCCCCCCACATGCAAACTTCTATCTCATGTCTTCCTGTTTGTCTTCCTCTCCTTTCTTCCCATCATTTCCCCTTCTCAAATATTCCCTTGGCTCACTGCACAGTTTCACCCTAAATTACATTTTTTTCCTACACTAAAATACAGAGTAGGGATGGAAATAATATTTGAAAAGTGGTTTAAAAATGTGTTTCTTGAGTTTTGTGAAACACTGATGAGAAGACTGACAAGAAACTACACAGTTTAAGACTCTTATCCAAAATGTGCACTATTTGTGCAGAAAACACTATTTTCTACACAGGAAACAGCATTTTCTTTCTGCATATTTTTTCTGCACAGAAAATGTAGTCTCATGCTATTTTCCATGCAAAAAACTACATGCAAATATTGCACATTATATGTTTGCAAATGGTATTTCAAAATGGTGTAGCTTTCAAAGACTTTGTCGTGGTGGGAAGAAAATTGCTAAAAATTACTTGCTGCTTCCTACAGAGAACAAAATTAGTAAAGAATGTCATCTCTCGCACAGGGGTTGACATTTTGGATAATAATTAGTGGCAAACATTCATATATACAGGAGAAATAAAACCTTTTTTGGAAGGCAGATGGGATATAAATTCAAATAGATAAATAAATGCTCTTCAGGGACACTACTATGAGAAGGCTAAATCTGTCCACTGTCTCTGATGACCTAACACAAGCTACTAAAAAGCATATCTGTTTTTTTGTGGGTTTTTCGGGCTGTGTGGTCATGATCTAGAACTCTTCTAGAACATGGCCACACAGCCCGAAAACCCCACAAAAAACTATGGATGCCGGCCATGAAAGCCTACGACTTCATATCTGGTTTTTCTTACATAGTCCCAACCTACACCCTATTTTCAGTGATATTAGAAAATGACTTTTATACATACTGATCTTTTTAAAAAAAATACCAGTTCTCCATGACTTTACAAAAATGTCTTCTTTAGAAAAATATTGTTAAAATATCTCAAACCACAAGAAGGCAAACCTTAGTTTGTTCCATGCTACATTTTCCACTACCCCCCCCCCCCCTCCCAACACAGAGCTCTGGAATCCAGCAATATTCACAGGACAGACCTTATTTTAAATGCATCCTTATTCTATCGTCTACTGGCAGGGTGCTTTCTAGTCATGTTTTCTGCCAGTCTTTACCAGTTTGCCAATTATACAAGCTGCTTCCTAGACATCAGACAAGAATTCCACAAGACTGCTGTGCAAGCGCACCCTAATTAACCATCAGCTTAATTAGACAATTTACTGTGTAATTAGCAGGCAATTAGTCAACACCTCTCAGATCTTATTGACTGCTGTGACAGCCTTCTCTACTTTGCACATTCCAATACACAACCACGACTAAATCTCTAACAGTCTGAAATCCTTGTGCTACACAATTCTGGGCAAACAGCAACCAGTGATATTGCATAACAAATAAGGACAGGGGATCAATGTGTGGTCGCTGAACTTTTTGCCAGCTGACACCTTTTGGTGTTATCTGCTGAAAGACACTACCAAATGAATTTTCTGCTCCATCAATTTGGCAAATTCTCTCACCAAAACCCCAAATCCCAAATGTAAAGTTATATTCTCAACAAATTTTCAACATAGAATATATCAGAACCTAAAAAGTTGCCTTACATTTATTTATTATTTATTTATCAGACTTATGTTCCACTTTTCTCCCAAAATGGGATTCAATATTTGTCAGAATATTGTTTAATCCATTTTCAGTACTAAGAGCATGAGGGATAGGCAATCTGGTACCATGCAGAAGTTATTGGGGTACATCTCCCACCATCCCCAACAACTGGTTGTGCTGATGGGAGCTAGTCTAGCCTATATTAGGGCCTTTACAGACTGCCAGAAATAATGCAGCTTGAGGCCAGTTTAACTGTCCTGGCTGAGTGCTAAGGAATCATGGGAACTGTAGTTTATTGTGGCACCAGAGGTCTCTGACAGAGAAGACTCAGGGGGGAAGCAGACCAGGGCGTCAGGGACGCCCTGGGATGATGCGCCGCGGAACCGCAGCAGCCGCACCGCAACGCACCGTCGGCGCCTCTGAAAGGAGCACAAAATCAGCGCTCCTTTCAGAAGACAGGGAAAGTGTGCCCTAAACGCGTTGGGTGCACTTTCCCTAGCTTTTCCGCCGCAGCGTGTGAGGACGCTGCGGCGGGAGGTTACCCTCGGTGCGCCGGCCGTGCGGAGGGCCGGCAGCTCCGAGGGCAACCTCGGGAGGAGGAAGGGGCGACGCTCATGCGGCTGCCCCTCCTCTTCCTTGCCTCAGAGATGACCCTATTAGTCGTCTGCCGAGGCCTTCAGTGTCCCAGAAAAAAATATAATTCCCATGATTCCCTAGCACTGATCCTGGACAGTTAAAGTGGCCTCAAGCTGCATTATTTCTGGCAGTCTGTAAAGGCCCTTAAACTAGAAGCAGTCTTCTAGGGTTTCAGACAGATGTCTCTTCTAGCCCTATCTGAAGATGATGAGGACTGAACCTGACACCTTTTGCATGTGTGCTAATACTAGATATGTGTAGGTAGAGAATTATCACACTTCTAAATTAATGTGGAGTTTTTAAAAGTAAGGATAATGGATTCAAACATGTATTTAAATATGAGTATTGAAATGTATTTTCTCTAAAAATACACATTTCAGAACACGAGAGCTTTCAAAATGTGCATTAGTCTGACATGCTTTTAAAATGAAAGATTGAGTTAGAACATTGTGGAAATATGAAAATTTGATTGATAGCCAATTTTACATGGGATTGTCCAGGAGAAGTCAATTAGGTCAGTCTATCTGGAATTCTCAAAGACTAATGAAATTAAACTTCCCTAATTTTAACACATTTGCTAATATTTCATCCTCCCATCAAATGTTTTGCATTTAAAAGACATGTTTTCAAATATTTTGGAAAGTTCTGAGGGGAGGGGAAGAGAAACATTTTGCATTTGGTAAATGGAGTGAGGGGAAAAAAAGAAAAACAGTATTTCCAAATCGAAGAACTGTGATGGGTTTTCTTCCCAGGTTTTATTTTATAGAACATTCTGTTTTCTAAACTTGCTGTAATAAATAGAATTGTATCCAAGTTAATGGTAATATAGAATGAATGAATGTAGCCAATGAAAATAGCTTTTCATAAAGAAACAGACCACTTATCTACACATTCCAAGCAATAATGAAGCTGCAGTATACAACCACATTGACAACATGGCTGGAGTTTTGGAATTCTCTTCTTTGATATATGAATCATGTTTTGTGAATTGCTGGGAATGAGCATTTTGCTTGATCTGTAAAAAGGAAGGGAATGTTATCACTTATCTAATATTGTTAGATTTCCAAACTAAAACCCTCCTTTTACTAATGTAGTTTGTGTCTGCATTTTCATGCTATTTTGGTCAAATATAGATTGCTGCAAACCTGTAATGAAGATTAGAAAACATGCTTCAGATAGTAAATGTTACTACTGGAATCTGTGTAGTTGTTTTTATAAAGCCAGAACTCTATTCCCTATTTTAAAGTAGATTTATAAAATTCACAATTTTCAGACATATGACATTCATTAAGATATCACAGGTAATCCCCAAACATCTGAAGTTACCCCAATAACTAAAATATTCCAGGTTATTGTAGCTACCCACTCCATGTTACTTTGGGCACTTACTCCATTTCAAGTTTGAATTTGTTATAAAGTTAATTTCTGCTCAGATGCTGAGGATAACTGGCAAAGGAATGTGTGTGTGTTAGTGGGTGGGGTGTAAAGGCCAATTCTAACAATAATGACAGAAATATATCAGCTTAATCAATACTTACTGATTTTGTTGCAATCGTGTACTTAAATGATGACACTTATTGCCTGCCTTAGTTCCTTATTCTTTTTTTAAAGAGCATAAGATCAATAAGATTGTACAGTAACTGAATCCATGCAATCTCTAGAAGCTTCTATTGGGTCTACAGAAACCTTTTCACAATTCAGTTTGCAATTTTGCATTGAACAGATATATGCAATTAGCAAACATTTAGACAGATGCCTCAGGATTGGATAATAAAGATGTCACACAACTTCAGCAAAGTGTCCTCTCACTAATTATAGCAATTGGGAAACACTGAACAAATTGTTAACAAACAATCCATTTCTCCCTCCCTCTCTCTCTCTATCACACACACACACTTAGATTATATATATATATATATATATGGAAAAACCAGAAGAATCCTTTAGCAACATTTCAGTCCTTAACATTATGGATTCTAACACAGTCAGTGCTTTGGATGTAAGACAGAGGGGGAAAAAATAATTCCAGTAAAAACACGCTTGAATATTTAGATTAATTATGCAAGACAAGTACCACTGAGTTCAAGGAATCTAGGTATGTTTATATAGGATAACAATTTCACATTAAATAGGATTTGCCAAATGGCGAGTTCTATACAATGCCTAACAGATTTTTTATCTGAACGATTTAATCACCTCATCCCTACTATATATATATATATATATATATATATATATATATATATATATATATAAGCTATGGTGTTCTAGTTGCTTAGATCTTTGCTCAGAAAAATAAGATGACTGTGAGCAAATGTTAAAAGAACAAGCAATATTGCAAAGTGGGTGGAAGTACTGAAGAATACATGGTTTGACATTCCTAGGAAGAATTCACAATCAATAAGAAGGAAATCAGCATATTTTTTTTAAAAAAAAATCAAATATTTTTCACAAAAAAAGCTTTACAGATGAAAACATATTACTTGCTTCTTAACCTATCCCTTTTATTTTGAAAATTGAGGGGGCTGGTGATTTTTATTTTATTTTTTTGGTTAAACAATAAATAATTCAAATCACTGGACAAGAGCTCAATGTGCAAGATACCTTGTAAAATGTTTGGACTTTGTCAAGGCTAGGGGTTAATAAAAATTGTCCTTGATGCTATTTAGTAGAAGGGCAAGCAGTCCTCTCTCTTATTTTCTTTTTTTCATTTGACATTAACAATCTGATCACTTGTCTCACCAGTGGAAGCCTGTGTAGCTTTCATATGGTCGACACAATAAAGCATAGAATATTTCTGTTTACTGAGATATCAACTGGCATTTCACTGCAAGTCAATGGTCTGTCTTGGCTACAGCAAACTAGGCTTCAATCTGGCATCTACAAATGTCAAGAGTATATAAAAGAAGACAGGGCAAAATCATAAGAAGTTTCTAAATTCCTGTTTCTTTTTTCTTAAATAAGAAAGAAAGAAAGAAAAAGCAACATTTGCTTAAACATATTTGTGGGAAATAAATAAATAATCCATGCAATATTCACCTGTCAGTCTAGAAAAACAACAAGGGAAACACTGTCAGTAGGACAGGATAATAAAATTACAAGCAGATGTTCAAGATAGGGCTGTAATTCTCATGCAACTCCCTTGGTAAGCATATACTTACTCTATCATATGCAAGCTAGGCAAATTGTACTTCATCATCACAATTGTGAATTGTAAAGTATTAATATTTCATATTCTAACAAAACTCTACAGAACAAACTTCACCGTATGGAAAAGGCATAAAAATTCTGCATTTTAATAATGTTTCAAGTCATTTACAGGGAGGGAAATGTAACTTGTATATTGTAAATTACTGCACAGTGATATCAGAGAAAGAAAAATATGTCTTTTACGCTGCGAGTTCAATTCAGTAAAAATACTGACATTAAAGGGGACAATACAAGGCATTGTGCCTCAGAGCTGGCGGTTATAATTATGAAGAGAGGCATGTGTACCTCCCATATTGGTCCCTATGGAAACACCACTGGTAGTAGAATGAATCAGAATGTCTAATATTATGGAGACATGTCATTTCTTAGCACAATCAGTTAATTCACACAAATGAAGACTCTAATTGGCAAGCAACTTCTGCAGATACTCCATGCTATCATCTCTGTAATGAATAATGTCCATCGTATTGGCTGCATGAAAACACACACACAGACCAGGCTTGAAATTTTTTTCACAGTGTTGTATCTTCAAATAGAACTGGATCTTCATCATAACATACTCTTTTTTAAAATCTATGGCAAAATACTGCAGACAGAGGCTTGTGTAGATGTGACATTAAGCTGAAATTTATTTTTATGACAGTCAAAAAACATCAGGTCTTAGGCATTTCTTCTCCACTCTCAACTCCAGTTCAGCTGCAAGGAGCTGTTGTTGTTGTGTGCCTTTTAGACTTTTGCTTCTGATAGCAACCTGTATGGGGTTTTCTTGGCAAGATCTGTTCAAGGGTTTGTTTGTTTTTACCTTTGCCCTCCTCAGAGACTGAGGGAATGTGACTTGCCTAAGGTCATTCTAATGGGTTTCCATGGCCAGAGCCACATTTCAGGGCTCAAATCACTACATCATATTGGCAAAGAGACTGGATGTTTCTCTCCCCCCCCCCCACCGCCATTAAAGTTTAATAGCCAATGCAGACCAGCCTGGGAGTGGCGGATTGGGGCCACAGCAACCGCACGCCATGGCCCTGATCCTCCTTTTTGTCGCCTCAAAAAGAGTGGCAAAATGCTGCTCTTTTGGGGGGCAGCAAAAGGCTGCCCTTTCAACCGCGGTGGCGGCTATTCAGCACCCTTTTGGTGCAGCATGTGAATGGGCACGTGGCATCAGGACAGGGTTGGGGGGGGAGTCGGGGCGGCCGGCATGCGTACCCCGTCCCAATTCCACCCCCAGGCCGGCCCTTTAGGCCAGTCTGCGTAGCCCCAAAGAGCACTTTAGCAGGTCATCCAAATCCTGAACTCTAGTTAATCTCAACTATGGGATGAAACACATGGGCAAAATAAAGTAGCTTCCAGACACTTTGAAGTTGAGGCATTTAAATGATGCACAATGTGAAAGCAGGTGGAAAGTGGAATAAAGCCACACTCGGGACTAAAAAACTGGAAAAAAAATACTCCAACTTAACACAGAAAATGCACATCTTTGGGCCTGCATACAAACAGCTTGGCACCAGGATGGGGCTGCGGCAAAGCAAAGAAGTGAAAGTGCAACATCTTCAATGGATGTAATGACAACATACACAAACTAGACAGTCCAACAGGGGGCATGGGGTGAAGAGGGATGAAGGGGGCATGGGGGGGTCCATCACTGTACTTTGCCAATGTATCACTCAGCAGTCCGATGCACCAATGACCTGTACTGGCAGTGCATTACACATGTGACTGTGTGGCCGATCAAAGGGGTGGTCATGCAATGAAATGGCATCTGTGAAGGGTATGGGTGGTAATTTGAGGCTGCAGGTAGCATGTTTGTGTGACAAGTCCCCTAGAGGTCCCCTGCCATAGATATGAAAGATAGTTAACTTTCATACCATGAGCCACAGTTAGAAAACTCTGGGAATATAATGGAGAAGGACTATTGTTGGGGCAATGGGATATGTCTTTTATAAATGCTCATATGTTAAAGTACTATTAGACTTGTTATGGTTTACCTGTCATTATGATTCTTGCCCAGTAAGATGTCTAATGTTTATTTGAGTTGATTTATAAGATGCCTGGGAATGAACTGTTGGTGGATGTTTATAGCCAATGGTAAATTGATATGTGAATAGACTGATGGGTCAACTGGTTTTTAATTGCTGGATCATTTGGATGCCTGTTTATATAAGAGAAGATGAGTGGATATATGACAGAGATATGGTGATAATTGTTATTAATTGATCAATGTTAGACTATGTTATAAAGTTTGATTAAAAGAATGGTCTGTGTTAAGCTAATATGATAATTAACTCAGGGCAGGGCAAGGTCTTGGGAAAGGGGGGTTATTTGTGAGACAGCAGGTGGAATGCTATCACTGTGGGAAAAGGGAACTGTTTATACTTCTAGACATCTGGAGGCTAGTCTGTTTTGGGAAGGTGAGAACAGTGAAAGCAGCCTATGTGAAAAAATGCAATGTATGGCATTTATAGTACAAAGTGTAAAACTGTGATGGGAAAGTTGAGCAGGAATTTCTGGAGTGAACAGACCAATGATTGTGGGGTGGAACCCCCAAATGAACTGTATAAAAATGTATGTCACTCAATGTGCTTCAGAGCTGAAAATATTCTAATGTCATTTAGTGCCTGTTATTCTGTGGCTTCTTTTCTTTAATAAATCATTCTGAGAAATACTCCACAGCTTGGTTATTGGTGAGAGAGGATCTTGCTTAATAGTGAATGTGCCATGGGGAGGCGACAAAAAACAATCATGCAGCATGATTGATGCCACGTGGTATGGACAACCTGTGCATACTCAGCCTGCCTTGGGAGCAGACCATGTGGACAGCGGGGTTTCAACCCACTTTCAGAAAACTAGGATCAAGCTACTTTTTCCTGCCCATCCACTCCAGCCCAAAAATTTGTTGAAACAAACCAGTTTCATCATTTTTGCTCTCACATTGGTTTATTTTGACTTATTGTTAACAAGAATCTTACTCTGATCAAAACAGGACAAGTTCCAGTTAATTTAAGAGATGTGAACATTTCTAAATTCCACTTTGTACTCAGATAGGAATGTGCTTCTTCATTAAGTTTCTTCTTGATGGAAACTACAAGTAATTTTAGCAATTTTCTTCCTGCTACAAGAAAGTCTTTGAAAACTATACAGTTTTTGAAGCCTATTCAAATTCAGGATATATGCTATGCAAAATTCACGTGTATATGTGTGCAGAAACAGCCTTTTCTGTGTGCAGACAGCATTTTAAAAAAGCTACTGTCTTCTCCAAAAACAACAACAAAGTCACATTTTTACACACGTGCCCCTAATTAGGAATCAGCTTATTCTGAACACAACATAATAAACAGAAATAATATTTTATAGGCAGAAAAAGCTGTTCTCTGTGCAGAAAATACTGTTTTATGCAAAAACAAACATTTGTGCTGGACTACAAAGATTCTTGTTTGTCCAGGATTCTTCTCATCAGGGTTTCTCAACAAAGGCATGCTTTTGACTATTTCCCCCATAACAACACTAAAATGCAAAAACAAACATTTGTGCTGGACTACAAAGATTCTTGTTTGTCCAGGATTCTTCTCATCAGAGTTTCTCAACAAAGGCATGCTTTTGACTATTTCCCCCATAACAACACTAAAATTGGAGGAAGGCGATAAGATAAACCTTTATCATGACTCATTCTTAAAAAGCTAAACTATATTTTAGCAAATATATGAACTGTATTTTTTTTTAAAAAAATGGCAATCTAGTTTCCCATTTGCTAGTCTCAAGTAGAGTAGACCCACTGAATCAATAGGATTTGCAGAAGTGCTAATTTCCCAATCAGCAGTTGATTCAATGGGGCTTCTTTACTTTGGATTAGCAATTGGATTTAGCCATTGATAATAAGGAGGTTTAATAAAGACAACAGTTTCTCCGTTATTGAAAGTGACAGCATCACAAATCAATCCATGTCACCGGCAGAGTAGAGACAGATGTCACTGATTAATCAAAATTACATTTTTACTGATGAAGGAAACAGCTAAAAGCAAAGCAAATATTTCTCTTATCCTTGCTATGTTTCCTCTTGTGCTTAAATGGCTATAATACTGAGCAAAATAACAAATGAATTCATAATGTAAAACTAGAATGATTAAAAAATAAAAAAATAAAAAATTTTTTTTATTGATATAGTACCTGCAGAGAAAAAAGGGAAAAGAGTAATACACACACATACACACACCAGTCAAGTCACGTATCTGCAGGTAGATTTCAATTGGGATAGAGATGGTAGTTTTCAATTTTTCTGAGTCCCAACAGACATCAAGAACAATGAAACAGTTTTTTATCCTGTAGCTTTGAGATACTTGGGATTCCCTCCCCCCTCCACAGTGATGGGAAACTGCGTGGCATGTACACAAAAGTTGTGTTTCTTGTCTAGACAGCTGTAGAGTTTACCAGAAGCTACACAGGGCAGCCTTCCCTGAAGACACAGCAACTTTTGATATGGAAAGGAAATGTGCAACATTTGAATTGTGAAGTTTGCACACAAAAAAGACTGTTTCTAGACAGCCATGTGTCTGTGTTGTGTTCTATATAGAAAACAGCAGCATTGCACAACAAAAATGTGCAGGAAGAAGCAGTGTTTCACAACAAAACAACCTGCTTATTTATTTATTTTTTTTGTAACATTGCTGGATTTTGAGTAACATTTCAGTTGTGTAACATTGCCATTTTCTACATAAAAACAGCAATATTGTACAACAAAAATGTTGCACAGAAAGCATCAGTAATGCACAACAGACTCACATTTGGCTACATCTTCAGTCTAACAAAGGGCCTCGGCAGACGGCTAATAGGGCCGTCTCCGAGACCCGGAAGAGGAGGGGCAGCCGCACGCGTGGCGTCCCTTCCTCTTCCTGAGGTCGCCCTCGGTGCTTCCGGCCCTCTGGCCGGCCGGCGCACCGAGGGCAGCCTCCCGGCGCAGCGACCGGACACGCTGCGGCGGAAAAGACAGAGAAAGTGCGCTCTACGCATTTGGGGCGCACTTTCTCTGTCTTGTAAAAGGAGTGGCAATTTGCCGCTCCTTTTAGAGGCGCCGCAGGAGCGCCGCAGTCCGGCTGCCATGGTCCCGCGGCGTTCCGCCCTGGTCTGCATCCCCCCCAAGTTTCTTTTCCTGCTCACTAACATTTAGGCTGCACAGCATTCAAACTGGCAAAGGTGTTGAGCCCTTCTCTGTGTTGTTTGCATAGGGATATATGTCCAAAACATCCAATTTGAGACTGCTTTGATGGCCTTGGCTCAGTGCTAGGGAATCCTGGGAACTCTAGTTTTGTGAGACATTAAGGCTTCTCTGTCACAGAGCCCTGGAGTCACAATAAACTACAGTTCCCAGGATTCCCTGGCACTGAGCCAGGGCAGTTAAAGTAGTCTCAAAGTGGATTATTTCTACACTGTGAAATTTAGGGGGGATGCAGACAGTCGGACCTGGGATGCCCTGGGAAGTGGAGCCCCAATTCTCCCTTTTGCCGGCCCGGAAAAGAGCAGCAAAATGCCGCTCCTTTCAGAGCCGGCAAAAAGGACGCACCAAGAGCTGCTGCATTTCCAGCACAGCATAACGGCGCGTGGCATCGGGACATCCTCAGGGAGGGGTTGTGGTGGCTGGCGTGTGGCTGCCCCTCCCCATCCCTGCCTCGAGGATGCTGCAAAGGGCCTGTCTGCAGAGGCCCTTAGTTTTGTATTTTGACCACTTTTCCCAAGTATATAGCAAACAACCCAATCTAAGTTAATCTAATTAACTCATCATTAATGCATCCCTCGGAGAAGGGTAATTTCCATCTAGTTTGAAACTAGCAGTGGTTAAGCCACTCTTGAAAAAACCCTTCCTTGATCCCCTGGTGAAAAATAATTATAGACCGGTCTCCCTTCTACCATTCTTGGGTAAGGTGATCAAGAGGGCAGTTGACTTCCAGCTCTAAGCTGTCTTGGAAGAAGCTGATTATCTGGATCCATTTGAAACCGGCTTCAGGGCGGGATATGGAGTTGAGACTGCCATGGTCGCCTTAGTCAATGATCTCCGTCTGGGCATCGACGGGGGAAGTGTGACCCTGTTGGTGCTCTTGGACATCTCAGCAGCATTCGATACCATAGACCATGGTATCCTTCTGAGAAGCCTGAGGGAGTTAGGTATTGGGGGCACTGCTCTTCAGTGGTTCCGGTCCTACCTCTCAGGCAGATTTCAGATGGTGATGCTGGGGGATAGTAGCTCTTCAAAAAGAGAGCTGACATCTGGCGTCCCTCAGGGCGCCATTCTATCCCCCATGCTGTTTCACATTTACATGAAGCCGCACATGGTGCGCGGTGTTATCAGTATGCTGATGACACCCAACTCTACTTCTCTATGTCTCCGACTGATGCAATGACTAAGGATGGCATCGCTCCTCTTGATGCCTGTCTTGAATCGGTAATGGGATGGATGAGGGAAAACAAACTCAAGCTGAATCCAGAGAAAACAGAGGTACTCGTGATAGGTACCCCAAGTCCGGGAAAGGAGCTTTGCCATCCAGTCCTGGACGGGGTCACACTTCCCCTAAAGGACAAAGTACACAGTTTGGGAGTACTCCTGGATTCATCTTTACAGTTGTTATCTCAAGTAGATGCGATAATAAATTATTATTATTATTATTATTATTATTTTATCCTTCCCCTCTGCAGCACAATTGGGGCAGTGTACAACAAATTGAAACAACATCACAAGTTAAAACAAACCAAGAATCCCCTTCCCTAACCCACCCCTTAAAAATATATTAAACTATTAGTAAGTTAAAATACAAAATAAAAACAATATAGTATGGACATAGAAATAGCAGCATGGCAGAGGCAGTTAAGAGCTGGAATTGATATCTTCTCCTTTTCCTTTTTGGGCCGGGATGTTATTCAGGGAAGGCCTCCTGGAAAAGATCCATCTTGACTGCCTTTTTGAAGCTGTCAAGGGTGGTAATGAGTCGGATCTCATCTGGCAGGCCATTCCATAATCTGGGAGCGGAGGCAGAGAAGGTCCTCTGGGAGGTCACCAACAGCCTGGTTTTTATGGGCTGTAACAGGTTCCTCCCAGAGGACTGAAGTGCTTGGTGGGGGGGGGGGGTCATCAGGAAGGAGGAGCCAGGAGTGCTTGGTACCAACTTCGGTTGATACGCCAGCTGCGTCCCTACCTGGACCGAAAGGACCTTGAAACAGTAGTATTTGCCCTGGTAATCTCTCATTTGGATTTCTGTAATGCGCTCTACATGGGGCTACCTCTGTACCAAGTTCGGAAGCTTCAATTGGTTCAAAATGCGGCAGCCAGATTGGTCATCAGAACATCTAGATTGGACCATATAAACACCTATATTAAAATCTCTTCATTGGCTGCTGATTAGCTTCCAGGTGCAGTACAAAGCGTTGGTTATTACCTTTAAAGCCCTACATGGCTTGGGCCCGAGTTACTTGAAGGAACGCCTCTCCCCACACAATCTGCCCCGCACTCTCAGAACATCTGGGAAGAATTTATTAGAATATCATAGAACCAAACTCAACACGACTTCCCAAATATTGTACACGGCCGCAGCTCCCATGTTATGGAATGGCCTACAGGAAGAGATTCGTCTTATTACTACGCTAGATGCCTTTAAGAAGGCACTTAAGATGGAGCTCTTCTGGTGGGCCTATCCATCTGATCTTCTAGATTTCTAGATTCTGACGATGATTGGCTATTTTATTTTATTTTATTCTATTTTTATTTATTTTATTCTATTATATTCTATGCTCTTATAATGTATTACTGTTGTTTGATTTCACTATTTTATTGTTTGCATATTGTATTCATTTAATTGTGTAAGCCCATCTCGATCCGTAGGGGGAGGCGGGAAATATAAGTAAAAAAATTATTGTTGTTGTTGTTGTTAAGTGGATATCCCCCCCAAAAAAACTGCAGTAGCATCACTGGGGGTTACGTGGGTTGCAGAACACACTGGGTGACACCCCAGAAGGCGGTTGACTCCCCCAAAGAGGTCCCCCATCCCCTCAGGGGCCTTTGCAGGGCTTTGGGCCTTTTCTCTGGGCCCCAGGACTGTAGGCCTCTTACCTGGGCATCCCTGGGGCCTCTTCCCCAAGCCTCCCAGAGCTCTGGGTCCCATCCCGGCCTCCATGGGGCTCTGGGCTTCTTCCTCAGGCCTCCATGGCACCCTGAGCCTCCTCCCTGGGCCTCCCCAGGACCACAGCATGTGCACTCCCACACAGAGAACACACCAGAAGTCATGCACCAGAAGTCCCACCCCCAGAATCCCCCCCCCCCCGCATTGGCTGCCCACCCAGTCAGGGAATACCACTGGAAAGCTGTACAATTTTCTGTGCATAGCAGAAAGACTAGAGAGCCATAGTGGTTTGAGTGTTGAACTAGGACTCTACAGACCAAAGTTCAATTTCCAGCTCAGACATGAAACCCACTGTATGGCCTTGGACAGGTCACATGCTCTCAGCCTCAGGAGAAGGCAATGGCAAACTACATCTGAACAAATCTTGTCCACAAAATCCCATGATGGGGATAGTTGCCATAAGTTAGAAACAGCTTGTGGCACACAAGAAGAAGAAGAAGGATTAAGAACTTTTCACAGCCCATTCCTCCTTCCCCACATAAGTATCTTGAGGGGTTGTAAAGTCCAAATTCAACTCTAGTTGGGAAATAGCAGCTTCATTTATATACCGCTTCATATCGCACTATGGGATGTCTAAGCGGTTTACAACTGTAAGCTCATTGCCCCCCAACAGTTGGGTACTCATTTTAGCGACCTCAGGATGCAGGCCTGAGTCTAGCCTGAGCCCTGGCTAGTATTGAACTCGCAACCTTGTGGTCTATGAGTGAGTGGCTGCAGTACAGGCATTTAACCACTGCGCCACCAGACAAATTTCTGTTCCATCCCTAATAAAGGGGGAAAATGTACTTTATTTGATGTAATGAAATATGCTCCAATGAACTGCATCCATTAATTTGACAATTTGTGCCTAATCTAGAGATTTTAGTAACCACTTCCAGATTCAAAGGGGCTAATTCCCCTCCCATACAAGCCCCAAACACTTTTAGATGATATCAGTTAACTCATTATAACTTCCTCTCCTACACTGATTAACATAATTAAAAAGGAAGTTGCTGTTCAGCTATCAATAACTGTTCATAATAAAAAAAACTATACTGTAAATTGGTAACATTTCATATTCTGACAAGTCTGGTTTCTCAGTTTTTTATGTATCTAATCATATGAATCCATCCTGTCCAGTTTCCACAATGACCTGTCACTTTAAAAAAGCACTACAAAATGCACATTTATTTTCACAGACACTGTATTTTATAGTATGTTTACATACAATTTCATTCTGTAAACAATATGCATTTTTTTTAGTCAATAAGTGCATGATTTCATTGTTCAGCTGTCCACAGTAAATATACTTTTGCACAGAACTTTCCATAGTATAGATATTTTTGTACTCTGCTTTTGAAGAGAGAACTGTCCACGTGCATATCAACACAAGCCAAATTTTGGATAATTAAATAACTTTATCTCTATTGCATCAAGACACACACAGGTAAAGAATATATACTTACAAATATACAGTTTCAGAAGATATGTGTTCTCAGATGTTAATTTAAGAAAGGCTGCATTTCAACTAGTAGCACAGTATCCACTGAAATATAAATTGCAATTTGCCCATCTTACAAGTCCAATTAGATACAGACTATAAGGATTTACATTTTTCCCCCCAAGATGATTTCTCAGACAAAGATCTAAACTAAAGATTTATGCAGAACAAACTGCATTAAATTGGTTCAGCTAAGGTCTATTTTATCTAATTTCTTATTTTTCACCTTCCTATATTCAAAGTTGTGCCTTTGCATAACAAAACATGTTACAGATATAAGAATATTCACAATTAGCTCTAGGGAAAGGAAGATGGAGATAAAGAGGGTGTTCTAAAGAAACCATATATATTTCTTCAAGTCAGTTATAACTTATGGTGACTTTCTCCTTGGGATTTCTTGACAAGATTAATTCAGAGTGAGCACTCTCTGAGGCTGAGAGAGAAGAACCTGCCCATGGTCATTTAGTTGGTTTCCATGGCTGATTAGCAATTCAAACCCTAGGTAGTGATTCAAAACTGAGTAGTGATTCAAACTAGAGTCCCAGTCCAACACACAAACCACTAAGTCACACTGACTCTCAAGTATACATGTGCACACATGTGATCTACTCATTATCATAATGTATGAGGTTTGTGAAGAAAGAGAGTGTCATACCACAGACTCCTACAAATATAGACCTAGATCTACTGGAAGGTTTTTGAGTAATTCACAAAAATCTACTATGCGTTGCTATATGCTAATGATTCCTCTTCCTTCCCAAGATAAATGCCAATGTCTTCAGCCTCCTCTCAGGACAATGTCACACAAGCCCTGTTCTTGCTACACTTAATTAAACATATTGGTTTAAGAACAGAAATTATTGCATGTTGTTGCAATCATGTTAGTAGGGCTACTGCTACCATCACACTCTCTTCTGGACTCCACCTTAACCCACCTTGCTGCCCTACATCCTACCCAGCATGCCTTTTATTTTATTTTATTTTATTTTATTTTATTTTATTTTATTTTATGACTTTTTAATGCTCATATGATTTAAGTTTGGTTTAAAGAAAAGAAAAGAAAAGAAAAGAAAAGAATCAGACTGCTTAGGGATACCAAGGTGGAGGGGGGTAACACACAGAGAGAATACTGTGACACCATGTGACTATAACAACTGCTGCAGGAACTCACACATGAGAAGTCCTGAGACTGCTGCATGATTGGAAACTATTGGCAGGTCTCCCCTATCACTGTAAAGAGGTGTCCTAATCATACTTGGTATACACATCAGCTACAGGTTGGAGGCAATGCTGTGTTATAAGAATTGCCAATGGTGCTAATTTACTACTAATTTACTACTTAAAAAGCTTTGTGTTATAATGTGCTCACATTACATATTAAGAATATGTCCATTCTGACTTATCAAACAGGCCAGAGGGGGACTGGCTGGAAAAGAGGTATGATTTATAGCAAGGCAGGGTTTCCCTCCCCCCACCCCCCCAAAAAGCAGGCTGTTGTAAAATGTCTTGGAAAGAAAACATTCCTTGGGTCCTACTATACTAGATAACTATAGGACAGTCTACAATGTTCAATTTTTGAGCAAGGTACTAGAGTGTAAATTTCAGCCTGGTTTTAGGACTGGTTATGGGACAGAGGCCCTTGCAACAGCCCCACTGGCTCCCGGTCCTTTGTGGCACAATTCAAAGTGTTGGTGATGACCTATAAAGCCCCATATGGCTTGGGTACAAGATATTTGGAAGAGGAGGAGGAGGAGGAGGAGGAGGAGGAGAATATTATTAAATGGATGCTGGTTTACCACCTAGTCTGATGAAGAGTTCTGAACTAAAAAAAACTGCATATTGTTTTGTCATAGCTGAAATGGCCTAATAGAAGGATTATCTTAATATGGGTCTTGAACTTTTCTGATAGTGTATTTATCTGAGGGGATATCCAGACTGACCCAAACAGCCGGCCTGGGGGTGGAGTTGGGGCGGAGCAGCAGCACGCCGGCCGCCCCAACCCCATCCTGATGCCATCCTGACACTATGCGCCCTTACGCACGGCACACGGCATCAGGACGCCCTCTTGGTGCAGTGTACAAACACGCTGCATTGAAAGGGCGCGGAAGAGCCACAGTGCCGGCTCTTAGGGTGGCCTTTTGCCACCCCTAAAAGGAGCGGCATTTTGCTGCTCTTTTAGGGGCGGCAAAAGGAAGGATCGGGGCCACGGCCCCAATGTATCGCTATCAGGAATGGCCCAGAGCTGCCCGTCTGCATAGCCTATGAGTTAGTTTTTGGTTTTTTTAAAAAACTGAAATGAAAGAATAAGTAGCAGCAGCAGCATGGCATATCCAAGTGTGGAAGCACTGAATTACCGGTATATTCAAATTCCAAGAGACAGAATTTAGAATACATAGGGGCAAAACAGATGGGTAAAATAAGCAGGTTTCCGGCTGGCTTCAAGGTGGGGTGTTTAGATGATTCACGCTTTGAAGCCGGCTGGAAATTGCCCTCTAGCCATCTTATCGGGAGAAAATCTACTTCAAAAAGAAACTACTTTTTTCACTTCTTCACAGAAAGTGCGCACTTTCATATGTACGTATAAATGCACCAATGCCCTTCTAAAGAGGTGCTCTTTCCAAACCCTAACCCTAATTGTGCATGTAAATGCCCTATCACAGGAGCACATTTAAAAGGAACAGAGCTGCCATACACAAGTGGTGGAGGTAGCAATGCCCAAAAGAGAAACCATGGTACCTCTCATGGAGATAAGTACAACATACACAAAACAGACATAGGGTGAAGGGGAGAGGTGAAGGGAAGCATGATTGTACCTTACTTGCATCTGCATGGGCACACCTCTGGTCTGATGCCCTGTCTTGGTGAAGCACTACACATGCGGATGTGTGCAGGTTCACAGGGATGGCCATGCAATGGGATGGCAGGCGCCAGTACTTCACTCCTATGAAGGTGTGCAGGGATGGCAATGGGAACAGTAAAGAAAAAAAAGTACCCAGCGGCACAGCTTGAAGCTGTGCCATGTGGTCATGACATGCACACTCCAGATGCCTTGGAAGCTGGCAATGCAATTGGTGGGGTTTCAATGTGGTTTCGGAAAAGGCAGCTTCAAGCCACTTTTTCCTGCCCGTCTGTTTCATCCCATTGTGTATATTTTGCACCAGGCTCGGGTTAAATTATTTTCACTAAACCCTCCCTCCTCAACCCCCCTACCCCCCCCACAAAAGTAGATTCTGTAAATCCGTATTTTCCTCCTAGGTCAGTATGACTAGTAACCCACTTTCAAGGGTAGTAGTTATGTAAGAATACACCAGTGTTTCAATATGCAGTGCTTTATTTGCCTCCCCCCAGTAAGAATGAATCCTAGTTATTTCCATAGGGAAGGAGAAATCAGGGACACCATACTGGGTGGCGGGGGGAGGGTAAAAAAGCTAAGACCTCCCTGGCTTATTCTATGTCTGTGTCCCTGGGCACTGAGACACTTCAAGTTCTACTTTTTTGGGGGGAAGGGGGCTGTATCATAGCTGGGATGTAAATATTCTTCATTTTTGTTTGTTGTTGTGTGTCTTCAAGTTGTTTTCAATTTATAGCAACCCTAAGGTGAACCTATCATGGGGCTAATCCTAACAAAGGCATTTTCTGCCAGAAACAGGTGGAGCAGCTTTAAAAGGAGGACTTGTATAATATATAACAAATACCCAAGAAATGGTTTGATTAAAAAAGAACTTTGGATGATTTTCTTTCTTTTTGAATGACCAAAAAAAAAGAGGAGGAGGACTTGCTTCTTACAGAATGTACCCCATGAAGGCCAGACTATTTGTATGGGAGTTGTGGGCATGACTGGATATTTCTTCAAAGTAGTTCACTGTGCATATTTATTTCCCCCCTCCTCACACAAGTGAATGGTAGTCACTGTAGCCATGTTCATTCTCCTGGTGAGCTTAATTTTGGAGGATAAGGGTTTTCCTCTCTACCAACAACTCAGATTCAAATCACAACCCTGTCAAAATGTTCCACAAGACAAGAAAACTTCACGTATACACAATCTACATATATCTAGTCCTTATTGCCATAACCCCACAACCTTGCTCATCCTCCATTTTTGTCATATTAGAATAGGCGTCTGAAGACAGACAGACAGACACACACACACACACACACACACACACACACACACACACTTCTCTGATATACTGGGCAATAATTCACCAGCAGAGAAACACTGTAATGCTGGGATTGCATCTAATATTTTTGTTACAAGCATGCAAACCCCCCCCCCCCTTAATTTTTTTGTCGGTTGTAATGCTGCAGCCCACAATATCTGTAAGCCTTGGGGAAAATGACCTGAAAACACATATACAGTTTTGAGTAAGTGACAAAGATGGATCTAAATGGTGTAAGGCACTTCTTGGACAAAGCAGTGAGACAGAAGCAGGATGGGCTTAGGTGCAATTTGGTGAGAGTTCAGAACATTTGAACAGGTCAGAGGCTTAGCAAATACGGTGTATAACAAGAAACACAGTAGCATTGGCTTCTCTTACAGCACCTTAATTAAAGAAGTGACTGCTCCAGTGAACCAGAATTAATTTTGGATAGACAATAATTATAACACCACCTTCTGGGCAACTCCGTGCTTGGGAAGACACATATTGAGAACTGACTCATAGACACTCAGACCAGGCCAGTGGAACAATAAAAACCAACAAAATAAAAGGAAGTGCTCATTTTACAACAGAAACAGACTTGATGAAAAGGGCTTTCTCTTTTTCACCTCAGTCCTTATATTTCTCCATTGTTTTTAGATTTCATTAGACTAGTGCAGGCAAGTGACATTACAAATTGAGGGGAAAAGATCCACTGCAGAGTAATTCAGAAGACAGTGAAAGACTGTATTTGCATATCACACTAAGCTATGTTTTAGCACACCCTGCACAATAAATAATAATTTGCAAGAAGCCAGGGATATAGCTGGAGAGGGGCAAAATGAAGGCATTGCCCCCTAAACAGGGCCAATGTAAAGTCTGTTTAGTTTTTATATTTGTATCCTTTGACCATCAAATTACATCCATGCTGAGCAGTTCTGGCTGGGCATATCCCTTCATTTGACTTTAGTTTAATGCTCTCTGTGGGCTATATACATTTCACATGTTCTCACTTACTGTCTACAAGCACCAAGTGTCCTATTCAGAGTTTGGAGTTGGTGAAGGCATTCTCCATTCAAGGGGAAAAATTACTAAAACATTGGATTAGCTCCCCGACACCCACATTTTGGCCACAATGAAATTTCAGGGCAAAATTGGTAGTTCATAATGATGCCCTGTCTGCACAGGCCAATAGCCCTGTGTCTTCCTCCCCCCTCATGTTCCAGAACCATCCTATTCAGATGACACATAGCCCAAACCCCAATGCTGGTGCAGACAGTTTGGACAGTGTCTGGCATGTCCTGCACCAGAGCCAGGGGGGAAAAAAACAAGGTTGAAATGCATTTTTAAAAATTATTTGTTTCTTTGGATCTTCCAGGAAAATCTAGATCTCTCCGTTTCCACAATGTGGCAGCTATCTGCACAGGTATCCTGCATGGCCACATGGTGGATCTGCCACTGCCACAGGTTGCTCCTTCTGAGGTCATAATTTGGTACTCAGCATGTAACCATCGCTGGATGACTTGTTCTGACCTCAGAAGAGAGTGGCCCATCGTGGTGATAGATGTGCAGGCAGCCTAGTAGGGCGGCCTAGAGAGACACCTGTGCAGACAGCTGCACACCACAGAAAGGGAAGGCCAGGTAATGGGGGAATAAAGTGGCCACAAAGCCAGGATACTCTGGGCTGCCCCTGGAATATTCTGACCAGTGCAAACAAAGCCTGAGATGAATCACCAAAGAAACATCAAGGGAAGCAAGAATAACAGCTATCCTCATAAGGGTGACAAAGATATCATTGACATCAGTGACTAAGGGGGGGGCTGCAGACGGGCAGCTCTAGGCCGCCATGGGAAGCAAAGGATCGGGACCACTGTTGCCGCACGCTGCAGCCGATCCTCCCTTTTGCTGCCCAGAAAAGAGTGGCAAAATACCGCTCCCTTCAGGGGCGGCAAAAGGGCGGCCTAAGAGTCGGTGCTCTTAGCGCCCCTTCTGGCACAGTGTATCAAAATACTGTGCAGGAAGGACATCCTGATGCTGCGCGCCATGCGTAACGGCACACGGCGTCAGGACGCCACCAGTGTGGGGTTGGGGCAGCCGGCATGCAGCTGCCTCTCCCCATCTCTGCCTCCAGGCTGTCCCTTTGGGCTGGTCTGTAGAGGCCCTAATTCTTCAACAAAGAGAGTTTAAATACACTTGGCTACTAACACTACCTGTTTGGGAACATACCACTATAGCTCTAGAAAGCAGGTTATCAGTGTAGAGAGAGAAGCATACCTTGAGGAACTCTTTTCACAGGAGCCCTGCAAATTTGAAAATGGCTTCTTACTAAAAGGTGATTCTGAGTGATTCTATTAACCTGCTATGAAAATCCAAGACAACATTGGGGCCTTTTTTTAACAAGGGCAACAATGTGAAAAGTAGGGGAGGACATCCAGCTTTCATTACCTTGTCCAGAGAAAATGTTTTGGTCAGTGCAAATCCCCATCCAGCTTCAAAAGCTCTGCGGATCATCGGTGAACTTGTTGTTGGGGTAGCACTGGCCAGGCCGAATGGGTTTGGGAACTTGAGTCCAGCCATTTCTACACTGATGTCTACTAAGTCGATGGGAGTGTAGAAAAGAGGCAGCTGGGGTACATCAGGAACCGCAACACCATATAAAGACTGTAGAAACAAACAGACAAACAAATAAAACAATTGTGTCATTTCTATACCACTCCTCTTCCAAAAATGCCTGGATGTGAATAACACAAAGCTTGATTTATGTTAGCACTACAAGAGTCCTAAGAAAAAGCAGTTTAAAAAATATCCAAATATTTTGTTTTTTCATACTTATATGATATCTCAAAAGGTCCAGACTTTAGCTAAAACAGGAAAAATAGGTAGTAACACCATGAGTCTCTGTATCATTTTAGAGGATACAGCTTATTAAAGTTCCAATGATCTATCTAACTGTTGCACCTCTAAGCTTGCTATTGCTATTCGGTCTTCACAGCCAAATGACTAAACAATCCTAATACCCAGAATGGCAGGGTTGGAAGGGACCCAATGACCATCAAGATCAACTTCACCCAACAAGGAAGGATACCTTCCCCCCTTTAAATATATATTTTATTTCCTTTTTCTTCATCCCTATTGTTGGTGTTCTTCTTTTTGGCTTACACGCAAAGTTAGTAGAAGAAAGGAGGAGGAGGGGGAGGAATAATTGTTGCTGTTATTTTCTTCTAAGTGTGTATTTCTCCCTCCTATGTTTAAGCATGTAATGAGATGATAGTTTTTGAGAAAAATAAATAAATAAAACACAAGCGAGATCTTGTGTTTCTTGTGTTGCTACAAGCCCACCCAAACTATTTTGTGTTTTTAAAAAAATTTCTCTGTTTTTTACTACAGTGAGCAATGTTACAGTATGAAACACTGCTGTTTAAGATCTCTCCTGTTCCATTCCAATCTACCCTGGCTTCCTTTCTCCCTTTCCTGGGAATGGGTCTTTGGAAAGCTCAGTGCCCACTCAGTTGTTTGTTAAATCCAGAAGTTAACCAAGGGGCTATGCAGACGGGCGGTTCTGGGCCACCCCTGCTAGCTGCGGATCGGGGCCATGGCAACCTGTTGCCGTAGCCCTGATCCTCCATTTTGCTGCCCCTGAAAGAGCAGCAAAATGCCGCTCCTTTCAGGGGCAACAAAAGGGTGCTCTAAGCGCCAGTGCGTGGCTCTTTACTGCCCCTTCCAGCTCAGCACATAAAAACGCTGCGGCAGAAGGATGTCCTGAAGCCATGCGCTCTGCATCACAGTGAGCGGCATCAGGACATCATGGGGCTGGGGCTGGGGTGGCCAGTGTACGGCAGCCCCTCCCCATCTCTGCCTCCAGGCTAGCCCTTTAGGACAGTCTGTAGAGGCCCCAAGTCCAGAAATTCAGGCTTCAATAGTTAGAACTCAGCAAACCTTTATTCATTAACAATAGGCCCACACTAGATATGTTCATTGTCAGAATTAAATAGCAAGCATTAACATTGCCTGATTTAACTACACACCATTTCAAATTATTGTTATTTCATTTGTAACATACTCAAAGCACCTCTGGTCCTCTCCTTTCCCATACTGCCCTCCTCTTTGTTCTTTCCTCCAGCTTCTTTGCAGCCAAATGACCTTGGATGTTACAGTCCATGCTTGCCTCCCTATTCTGTTATCATACCACGTGTGTAATAACCATTCACTTACATTGTTAGTCTGCATCTCACATCACCATACCTCAGTCTGCCCCTAAATTCATGGCAGTTAAGATGTAAACACAGCACCTGACAGTGTTTGGGAGGGGAGATCCTCCTCCTAAGGGTTGTTCCCCAGTTCCAAAACACACTGCAGAAAAAATCCAATTTGAGATTGCTTTAACTGCCCTGGCTCAGTGCTAGGGGATCCTGGAGGTGTAGTTCATTGTGGCATCAGAGCTCTCTGACAGAGAAGGTTAAATATTTCACATAACTACAGTTTCCAGAATTCCCTAGCATTCAGCCAGGGCAGTTAAAGCAGTCTCAAAGTGGATTATTTCTGCAGTGAGTTTTGGACCCTAGATACTTTTTTTATACCTCAGCACATGGGCAACTTAAATAGAGGAAGAACCATATCCTATTTCTCTTGAAGTTCTACTACTTCACATTTCTTACCATTTTGTTTATTGTTCGAAGATACTAAATAAATTGCTGAGTGAATGCATTTGCCTCCCACATCTAAATCTTAACATTACTTCAATATTCTTCTTTTTTTCAGTAGCTTCTGATATTTACAACAAAAATTCTCCTACTTACCTGTACCTCATCGACCCACTTCTTTTTTGAGTTCCACCTAAAAAGATTGCTATTCTTCTCTACTTGCACTGGCACTGCTCTCCCTCATCTATTATTTATTATATAATTCCATAATTGCATTATTTACAGCCAGTCAGGAATACATTTAGTATGAAAGCCACTATTCAAATTAAAATTGTATTGCATTGCAGTACATTATGCTCTGGCTCCACATTTTTTAAGTGGCCCAAGAATGCTGTCTAAGAGATGCAGTTATTTCCCTTATGGAAGCACAATGAGCAAACTGGTATATCTTTGGATGAGAATTAATATCATTTTCCCCTACAATGACTTATATTCAAATAATCTCTGAAATATTTGAAAGAGGCAGCACTGCATGAAATGAAATTAAAGGATAAAAACTTTTGGCAAAATACATTATTTATTTACTGAGTGAGAAAAAGAAAGAACACTAAGCAAGTGCCCTTAAAACTATACTAAGGGTGAATTCTCAATAGGAGTTTATATGTACTAGCTTTGTGTCTGGCCCCACTATTATTTGTTGAGTGCTCAAATATCTTACTATCTTAAAACGGGGGCGGGGGGGGGATACACACAAAATCTCAGAACCAGGAAAAGTGCTTCAAAAGTTAATGTATTGGTTTTCATGTTTGTGAAAAAAATATATGCTGAAAGATGAAATATGGAAGAAAAAGTCATGTGTTATCATAGCTCACCAGCATACAACAGATGCATGAGGTAGAAATGGAATTGGGATCAGCAGCATATTCATGTTCTTTGTTAAATTCTCTTCCAGAGGCAATAAAGGGTATTTTTATTTTCCTGCTATATTTATAATACTACTATTGGCAGTGCTTTATATATGTTTACATAATGACTATAATGATTATCATTTAGTACTCTTTATCCATGCTTTTGTGGTTTATCTATTCCAGAATGTAACATAATGTCAAGAACTAGCATATATTACTAGAGGTGCTGCTGAATTCTGTCTAAAGTCAAATTTGGCAGTCCTGCTGATGTGAAGTAACCATTTCACTTTCAAAAGAATTTTCAGTAAGTTCAGAGGAATGTCCTAGCTCAGAGGAAGTTCACATCTCTATTTACTACTTCCAAAAGAGTCTATTTGTATGTAATATACTGTTGTTGTTGTTGCAACCCTTCAAGTCATTTCTGACATATGGCGACCCTTAAGACAATCCTATCATGGGGACTGACGCGGCGGCGGTGGCGACCCCCTTGCCCGCAGAAGCCCTGGGAAGGACTCTGCTCCCTTAAGGGCTCTGCCTGCCCTTAACTTTGACACCTGGGTGGCTGGGAGTGGCTTTGCACCGCGGGACCAAGGAGCAACTGGCAGGCTTAAAAACCCCACCCTGGAACATCTCCCTTGGACTGACGCGGCAGCGGTGGCGACCCCCTTGCCTGCAGAAGCCCTGGGAAGGACTCTGCTCCCTTAAGGGCTCTGCCTGCCCTTAACTTTGACACCTGGGCAGCTGGGAGTGGCTTCGCACCGCGAGACCAAGGAGCAACTGGCGGGCTTAAAAACCCCGCCCTGGAACATCTCCCTTGGACTGACGCGGCGGCGGTGGCGACCCCCTTGCCCGCAGAAGCCCTGGGAAGGACTCTGCTCCCTTAAGGGCTCTGCCTGCCCTTAACTTTGACACCTGGGCGGCTGGGAGTGGTTTCGCACCGCAGGCTTGGGTTTTAGCCTCCCCTGCGATAATCCCAAGGAATTGTAGAATCCAATGAGACGGCTGGTTAGCATAGTATTGGGCTGGAGGTGGATTACACCATCAGTCGGTAGTCTTGTACTACTAGACTGTGCACCATCCAGACTCTAATTATTGTAATTTATTAATGGTTGGAAATAGTAGCACCTTATTGGAGGCTGGGAATGTATTGGGAGCGCCCATCGGAGTTGTGTTGGGGAAAGGGAGGTATGGCTGGAATAGAGGGAACCAATGTTACAAAAGAAGACGGAATCGCTGCTTGAAAGCTATCCTGTCTTCAGTTCCCTCTGTTGCTCTGAATGGCATGGGGAGCAGACCAACCATACCACAGAACCTCACTCTGCTCCTTTGCAATGCCAGGTCGGTTAAAAATAAAATCTGTATTATCCAAGATCTTCTCTTGGATGAGGATGCCGACCTGGCATGCTTCACAGAAACCTGGCTGGGGGAGGATAGTGCGGCGATTTGGGCACAGATCCTCCCAGCCGGGTATTCTGTTAGTGAGCAGGTGAGGGGAAGTGGGCGGGGGGGGTGGAGTGGCTCTAGTCCATAAGAACACTCTGACCTTGACCAGGATACCTGTCCGGAATACGGTCCACTTCGAGTGCATGTACCTCAGCCTGAAAACCAGAGATAGGTTGGGGATTTTGCTAGTCTACCGACCACCCCGTTGTCTAGCAGACTCCCTGACCGAGCTGACGCAGCTGGTCTCTGAGCTGCTGTTGGAGACCCCCAGACTGTTAGTTCTGGGGGACTTCAACATCCCGCTCGAGACCAGTTTAACAGGTGCAGCTCGGGAGTTCATGGAGACCATGACAAACATGGGCCTATCCCAATTGGTCACCAGGCCCACACATTGTGCAGGTCATACACTCGATGCGGCCTTTAGTACGGAACAGGAATATCCGTGGGCGGAGGTGGTAAGTACCTCCGCATTGTCATGGACGGATCATTTCCTGGTCAAGATGGGGCTCAGAGCCAATATCTGCCCCACCGGGGGTGGTGGACCCATTAGAATGGTCTGCCCTCGAAGGCTAATGGAGCCCACTGGACTCCGGAAAGCCTTGGAGGGTTTATTGGTTGGGAATGCCGGTGATCCTGTTGAGGCTCTGGTTAATACATGGAACACCGATCTTACCAGGGCTATCGACACGATCGCCCCCAAGCGTCCTTGCCAACCCGCTTCAAACCGTAGACCTTGGTTCACTCCAGAGCTCAGGAGGATGAAGCGGGAGGGACAACGACTAGAGCGCAAGTGGCAGAAGACTCGACTCTTATTGGACAGAACTCGCCATAGGAAATTTCTTAGTTCCTATCGGGAGGCAATACATGCAGCGCAGAGGGCTTTCTCTTCTGCACGTATTGCGTCTGCAGAGTCTCGTCCGGCAGAGCTGTTTAGGGTGGTAAGGGAGATGACGCAGGCTCCCCCTGCGCCAAATCCCTTGCTTAACCTGACGACGGCCTGCTGCGATGCATTTAATAACTACTTTGCAGATAAAATCTCTCAGAACCGACTTAGACGCCACTATTGTAACAGAGTCATTATTTGAGGTGTCCAGCGATTCCGCCGATGTGGTTTTACTGGATCAGCTCCAATCTGTGAGTACCGAGGACGTGGACAAGCTGCTTGGCAAGGTGAGGAAGACGACTTGCCCCCTCGACCCTTGCCCATCATGGCTGGCCGTCCGGGGGGGGATGCATTGCTGAGATTCCTTACGGATATCATTAATGCATCCTTCAGGGAAGGACATGTTCCATCTTGTTTAAAAGAGGCGGCTGTTAGGCTGCTTCTGAAAAAACCTTCCCTGGACCCCCTGGATATGAAAAATTATAGGCCTGTGTCATTGCTGCCATTTTTGAGCAAGGTAATCGAGAGGGCGGTTGCTCTTCAGCTCCAGGCAGTCTTGGATGAAACCGATTATCTAGACCCATTTCAAACCGGCTTTAGGACTGGCTTTGGGGTTGAGACTGCCATGGTTGCCTTGACCGACGATCTGCGTCTGAACATCGACAGGGGTAGTGTGACCCTGTTGGTGCTCTTAGACCTCTCAGCGGCCTTCGATACAATAGACCACAGCATCTTCTTGGGCCGCCTGAGGGGGTTGGGTATCGGAGGCACTGCTTTGCAGTGGTTCCGGTCCTTTCTCTCGGGTCGGTCCCAGAGGGTGCTGCTCGGGGACTGTAGCTCCAATAAGAGGGAACTCACTTGTGGGGTCCCTCAGGGAGCTATTTTGTCTCCGACATTATTTAACATCTACATGAAGCCGCTGGGTGAGATAATACAGAGTTATGGTGCTGGGTGTTATCAGTACGCTGATGACACCCAAATCTATTTCTCCATATCTCGTTCGTCGGTCTCGAATTCCAATGGCATATCTTCTCTCAATGACTGTCTTCAGGCGGTAATGGGCTGGATGAGGAAAAACAGATTGAAGTTGAATCCAGACAAGATGGAAGTGCTCACGGTAGCGGCCCCGAAACCAGGAATTGGGTTGCAACCTCCAGTCCTGGATGGGGTCACATTCTCCTCCAGTGATTGTATTCACAGCTTGGGGGTGCTCCTTGACTCGTCGCTCCTGATGACGAATCAGGTAAATGCGACGGTCAGGAGTGCCTGTTATCAGCTTCGGCTGATACGCCAGCTGCGCCCTTTTCTGGAAGTAGGGGACCTCGAAACTGTTGTGCACACGCTGGTAACCTCACGCCTAGACTTCTGTAACGCGCTCTACATGGGGCTACCCTTGTGTCTGGTTCGGAAACTGCAATTGGTCCAAAATATGGCAGCCAGGCTTCTATCGGGAACATCTAGGAGGGATCACATTACGCCGGTTTTGAGGTCCCTCCACTGGCTACCTATTGGTTTCCGGGCTCAGTACAAGGTGTTGGTTATCACCTTTAAAGCCCTAAATGGCTTGGGTCCAAGCTATATCAGGGACCGCCTTCTCCCATACAATCCTCCCCGTGCTCTCCGATCCTCTGGGAGGAACCTGCTGCAACTTCAAAAAACAAGGCTCGCGGGGACCTCCTAGAGGGCTTTTTCGGTTGTCGCTCCCAGACTCTGGAACGGCCTGCCGGATGAGATCCGTCAATTAACATCTTTGGATAGCTTTAAAAAGGCTGTCAAGACGGATCTCTTCCGGCAGGCCTTTCCAGATTAAATAACCCGGCCTTGAGACCTGGAATGTGTGACCGACTGTTCTCAAGGGAATTAGCAGGGCTATTGGTTGGTATAAATTTTAAAATCTATTAGCTGTATTTATTTTAAATTGATTGATTTAATGCTTTTTTTAAGGGGGGAGGGGGGAATTATGTGTTTTAGATTGTATTTACTGGATGTACTATTTTATTATGTCCACGGCCCGGATTGGTTCGCCAAAGGGTGGTATATAAATAAAAATTATTATTATTATTATTATTATTATTATTATTATTATTATTATTTTCTTTTGCAGACTTGTTCAAGACTTGTTCAAAGAGTGGTTGCTTTTGCCTTCTGAGGCTGGAGAGTATGATTCGCTCATGCACATCCAATGGGTTTCCATGGCCAAGTGGGGATTTGTATCTTGGTCTCCAGAGTCATGGTCCAATGCTCAAACCACTACACCATGCTGGCTGTCTTGTATACACCAGTTCCCAAATCTTTTGGGAAGGAAGTACCTATGGCTTCACAGGAGGGGTTGGCAACTTCCAGAGCTGAGGTGGGGATGCATCCCAAAAGTCATAACATCTCCTGATGCCATTGCCAATTTTGATTGACTCCACTTCCCTTTTAATCAGAATCAGTATTCTGAGAGACTATGACTGAGCTTGAAATAAAAGTTTGTGCACTTTGTTTTATAAGAAAGTTGCTGTTCATTTTACGGAAACAGTGTTGCCCTCAATGAGACTGAGCATGGCTTGAAGGGAGTTAATTAAGGCATCTCAATTGTCATACACCACTCTGGATATTGGATGAGAATTCAGAGTTGGATGAGCGGGGGGGGGGGGGGGGGAGCACAGTGACGGACCATGTTGCCTGTTTTCTCTTTGTAAGAGATGATTTCTTTAGTCTCTATCCACAGTTCAAAGATCACCTGGAGTCAGGGCAGGAAAGGAGAAATGTTGAAGTGAACTGTCTGATCCATGTACAGATGTGGTGGGTACATGCTAGAATGTAGCCAGCATAAATATGTTTCCTTTTTACTTGTATATGAAGGAGACAGACATGCCCTCTTGCTGGGTAATTCAGGAAATCCACCAAAAGACAGACAGACAGACAATTTACAGTTGTTTGCATAAATTGCTCATGTTTGCATAAATTGCCCATGTTTGCATAAATACTTCCATTGCGATCAACTCAATTGACCACACTAAGAATGCCCTTCCTTCAAAGATGCTACTTTATATCAACCACACTGTTTGAAATCCCAAACTCTGGACACTAGCAATGTTGTAAGGGTTCACCATGTCTGACATATCAGAACTTCCCCTGGACCCTTCAGAGATCATTGTAGGAAGATTCAAGGCAGAAATACAGATGATGTGTTTGCATCGAGCTGTCAGAAAACAAAAATACCCTGCCTTAAGATGTGAGGCAAGGGTGAAGTCCCAACTCTCTAGTGATCTAGGTAAGCATCTTCTGTACTGAAACAAAAAGATGGCTAGTTTTTCAGAAGGAAAGTAACTTCCTTCAGAGCATTTCCTAATAAAAACATAAAAATAAAAATAGGTTAAGGGGATTCTAGGGATGGCAGAAAAAGCTGAATCCTAAGCTACAGGACATTTTTTACTAGGACTGGCCAGAAAAGACATGTATAAATATTTGTTAAAAGGACAGACCTTCTAGCCCTTTCTCAAGTATCAATCCTATTTTTCAGTAGGATATTCAACTGGCAGCTGTTGGTAATACTTTCCAAAACTAACCTATGGGTTGCATACTGCCATACAACAAATATATCCTAATGGTACATCATAAACACAAACTATGTGAAAATTTGATGAAGATGACCAGCTCAAATGTGTATCATTCTACAGGCTCAAGAGTATTCTAATTTGCTTTCTGAATATATCTATATATCTATATCTCACATACAGCAGAGGCTTCAATAGTCAGGGCATGGCAGAAGAAAGTTGCACGAGTAGATAAAAAAAGAGAAAGAGAGAGAGAGAGCAATACCCTAATCTTACTAGGAAGAAAATGCTATGTAGCCTTGACCCAACTCTAAATTACAACTGTCCCAAAATAATGCCCCCTGTTTTCAATGGCTCAAATTGCAAGTGGTCCAAATACTGGCAAAGCAATTGCCAAATTATAGTAATTGCCACCACAGCAACCAGATTTTACTGAGACTGCACACCCAAATAAATGCCTTGTGGCTACCCATTCATCTAGCAGCTGGAAAGATGACACTTGACATTTGGAAACTTTGCTGTGAAGATTGCTGCAAGGCTTTTCCCATTAGCTTCATGGTGAGATGGTAAGGTCGAATAAGCTCCCTCAAAACCTGCAAAGGGTAACAGAAGCACTCTAATATTAAGCCTGCTTGATCTAAAATTCCAAGTGACAAGCTACGAATTGTCAGATTTCCTCTAGTGCTTCTAGTATATTCCAATTTTAGTGGAACCATGTGCTTTATTATGCGGATCCAGGTCCAAAATGGCATTTATCAAAGAAAAAGTTGTGTACTTAGAATCAAATGGCTGATTCATCCTGTACTCAGCAGAGGCATTTGCTATGTGTTTGCCATGATAGACACCATCAATTGTGAAGGGGAGATTGCACAAGCATGTTCTGAAGGTAGATTATGCTGGTCTCTCACTGGTCCTGTAAAATGCCTTAATGAAAGATTATCTGGAAAAAGCTGAGCTCCCCAGAGAAAGATTTGGGTATGTGAAAGAAATATTCCACACAGAAGTGAAGTTCTCTTGCATAGGTCTCCTCAGGTCTTAGTGGTTACCATAGTTGACTCAGGACATCATAGTCACCACAGCATGTGTGGAACTGTCCACCATTCCATCTAATCAGGCTTCTTCAAATCAATTTCAGCTTCAATAAGCTGGCAATGTAGACAATATACTTGAAACAGTCCCTGCCACAAAGTCACTGGGATGTGATTAGGGAGACAACGGCCAGAATCCTGTACTTGGACATTTTTGGTTAGATGCTTGATGCACTCAATTTAAAGTTGCTGAAGTGAAGTTTAAACTGCACTGCCATTGTGCCAGTTTCAGAGAATGACACTGAGCACTTCTTGCAGTCCTATAATACTAAGCTGCGTGACGTGTTTCTATATGGAGCAGCTGGGTGAGGGCATTTGGAGTGGGAAATGTCACTGATGATATCCAGTTCTACCTCTTGTCACTGGAGTTAGTTGAGGCAGTGCAGAAAATAATATTATCATGGAAGGTTTAACATACAGTGTCTCTAGTATCTGCTGAGTATCCACTGGGTCCCAGGAACCCACCCACCCCGTACCAAAATCTGTGGATGTTCAAGTCCCATAAAATACAATAGCATAGAAAAAATGGTGTCCCTTGTGTAAAATGCCAAAATTGAGGTTTGCTTTTTGGATTTTAAATACTTTTTAAATATTTTCAATTCGTGGATAAAGAATCCATGGATATAGAGGGCTGACCAAACCCAAAGGCTGTTCAACAATGGTTCCTCTTCATCTTGGAGAGAAGTGACCAGTGGGGTGTCACAAGGTTCTGTCCTGGGTCCAGTGCTATTCAACATCTTTATCAATGACTTAGATGAAAGAATAGGGGGCATGTTACGCAAATTTGCAGATGACACCAATCCTTAATACCCCAGAAGACAGGATGAAAATGACCTCAATAGATTAGAAAGCTGGGCCAAAGCTAACAAAATGAATTTAAACACAGAGAAATGTAAGGTACTGCACTCAGGGCAAAAAAAATGAAATGTATAGATATAAGATGGGGGAGACTCGGCTTAATGAGACTACGTGTGAAAGGGATCTAGGAGTCCTATTAGACCACACGTTGAACATGAGTCAACAGTGTGATGCGGCAGCTAAAAAGGCCAATGCAATTTTAGGCTGCATTAATAGAAGTATAGTATCTAGATAAAGGGAAGTAACAGTGCTTTGGTCAGGCCCCACCTGGAATACTGTGTCCAGTTCTGGGCACCACAATTCAAAAAGGATGTTGAAAAACTGGAGTGTGTCCAGAGGAGGGCGACTAAAATGGTGAAGGGTCTGGAACCCATGCCCTACGAGGGACGACTTAAGGAACTGGGTATGTTTAGCCTAGAGAAGAGACGGTTAAGAGGGGATACATTTGAAGGGATGTCATATTGAGGAGGGCTCCAGCTTGTTTTCTGCTGCTTCAGAGAATTGACTTGGAACAATGGATGCAAGCTACAGGAAAAGAGATTCCACCTCAACATTAGGAGGAACTTCCTGACAGTGAGAGCTGTTTAACAGTGGAACACTCTTCCTCGGAGTGTGGTGGAGGCTCCTTCTTTGGAGGACTTTAAACAGTGGCTGGATTGCCATCTGTTGGGGATGCTTTGATTTTGAGTTCCTGCATGGCAGGGGGTTGGACTGGATGGCCTTTGTGGTCTCTTCCAATTCTAGGATTCTATGATTCTATGATTCTATGACTATAGAAAGTTTTCCTTCTCACCTTATAATACCCTATAATACTGGAAATCCTGAAAAGAATATGGAAGGGGGATTTTTCCCTCTCCTTCACAATACCTGTAATGAAACATCAAACAGTAAGCCACAACTACAATACTGATGGTTCCACAAAAACATTTATTTAATTTCAAGTGAAACTCAATAGAAATATATTTTGTTCAACTGGTATTGAATTTTCTATAATTTGGAATATTCTCTTGGATGCTTATAGCACCTATTTCCCCCCTGTTCAAATCAACTTTATTCTACAGTCTCTACTGTGCTGTAGTACTGCAGACAGAGGCTCTTATAAGGAATTCTTTAAAAGATATCTTACAGATTGATGATAAGATATTAATAGTTAATTCCACATAAGTATTTTGCCCTATAGCACTTGCCACAATCCATGTTGAAATGAACACAGCTAGAACTGGTGGGATAAATTTAAAGATCGTGATCTCCATGCTGTAAATTACCCTAAAGAGTGATAACCAAGGCAGCAGCATCCTAAACATTTTAACAGAAATGCATTGCTGGCTTTTGGTATTGCAACCTCAAATTCAGCTCCTTCTTTGTACCTTAGCTGAATACAAATGGGATTTCTTTCCACATGTCTTTCACTACATAAGAGAAGTAAGCACTGTGGTTATCTTTTGATGTCAAATAAGTGAATATTGAAAAATAATTGTTGCATTACAATAAAATACAGTATTCTCTTTAAAATTGGGAGACCAGCATTCCCTAAAATCAGAAGGAAAGAATTTTCATTTATGACAAAGGCTTGCTCAGGGAAGAAAAAAATATCACATCCCCCCCCCCCGCCCCCGGAAGTGAAAATAACCACCCTTCTCAGGTATTGCTACCTGTTCCTCATATTTGAGCTGATTTGGATTGTACTATGACTTGACCTATTTATTACCTTGGCAGGCATTAGAGAGAGTTTACTTGGAAATGTAAAGCTGGGCTCCCAGGCATTAGAAAGGCTTCAACAATAATATAGGGCCGAAATAGACTGTCTAAGCCCGCACTTAGAGACAGTCTGTTCTAGCTCATAGTCTCCCAAACTATCCACTGTCCTGAGGCTTTTTTGGACTACAACATTCAGAAGCCCCCACCTAGCATGGCCACTATTCCAATTAAAATCAACAACAACAACAACAACAACATTTCCAAGCTCTGCATCTGTTACTCATGATCTACACCAGTGTGTCACCTTGAACTCATTAAAAAGATGTCAATGGGCCTCCTTTCATCCTCATTATTTATGTAAAAGAGAGCTCCACACCATCATGGTCCATGGCTTAATCTACAAGTTATCTGTGATCTTTAGCATACATTACTCTTTAGTTTCTTCTGCTTCCAGTGTACCCTAAGGATCTCCCCTGTTTTATTCTACTTGACAAAGGGACTCGACAGACTGCCCCTAATAGGCAGCTCTGTGCTGCCCCTGGAAATGCTGGGTTCGGGACGCAGCAACCACACACTACACCCCAAACCCGGCAGTTCCGCAGTGCAAAAAGAAGCCGCAAAAAGCAGCTCTTTTTTGCGTCACAGAAAGGGAGCCCTTGATGCCACTGTGTTGGCTTTTCTGTACTCCTTTGGTGCAGCATGTGTACACCCCCAAAGTCATCTTCTTCTTGCTCTTCTTTGTATTTTAGAAACACATGGAAAAGAAAGAAAGAATATTGTGGTACCTGAAAGACCACTGAAGGTGCCACAAGACTCTCCATTCATTTTGTTGAACAGATTTCCCCTGAGAAATGGTAAAAATTAGATTACGGTAATTTTCTGTCCTTTCCTGAAAGTGATTCTCCTACTGTCATTTCAATATAAAAATGTGAAAATAATATACTTCCAGAATATGTGTCCCATTATTGTTTCTTTGTTGACACACAGAAGTTTTCATTCTGTATCAAAGGGTTCTTCAAAGGAAGTATTCATCTGCTCTTTACAAACTGAAACTGAAATTGATTTAATTGGCATTGTTGCCACTTGATCTAAACAAGATACTAAACACTGTGAATGGTGATACACACACACATACAGGAACAACACAATATTTTTACATTGAAACAGATTTTCCTCTATAATTGCCTTGCATTTTGTTCCATTCATCTTACCCTAAGTCCTGACTAGTTTCCTAGTCCCTATCAAGGAAAAGCAGTCCCACAACATGATGCTGCAACCAACATGCTTCACCATGAGAATGATGCTCATAGGCATTTAGTGTCCTTGGCTTTGTACCACATATAATATCTTGTGGAAGAGCCAAGAACTTCAGTTTTGGTCCCTTCAGATCACCAAAGCTTTTGCTACCTGGTTGCTGTGTCTTCACCGTGCCTTCTATGAACTCCAAACTGCTTTTCTTGTCAACAATGAGAAAATCTGGTTATATTCTTTACCTTTTTACCAAGGTCCTACTACTCCTCATTCTTGATTTATACACACTGTTTATCTTCTATGTGATAAATCCAGCAAGCAGGAATTTGGAGCATTACAACAAGGGGAAACTAATGACTTGTTAAGAATTCACGGACTCCCCAAGACAGCTTCACATTTGGACATTGCTGCTGGGTACTTCCCACAAACTTGTTGCAAGTTGGATTTTTTATTGTTTATTGTTCACTCTTTGGTTTAATAAATATATTGGTTATTTATGTTCTCTAACATAGAGCTTTGTTAATCGCTCATGTAAAATCATACCTTTTATAGCTGTCTATATTGCATACTTGTTTTTTGTTTTGGTTATGACTTGTTCACCACCACAGGAAGTACTATTCAAAGTAGCAGAACATGCATAGAGCAAATCATACAGTGTCTCAGCAGAAGTCAAGTAATTGTTTCTTCACCTATATGAACATGTCCTTTATACTATTTTTACTTGTATGAAAAAGTGTCCATCAGGAAGAACACTCTTGTGTTACTCCTGGATCTCTTGTCTGACTTCCTCCTTTATCAACAGCTTTCTTTGGTCAGGTGCTCGTTTTTTATTTATATTTTAGAAAGTGCTGGTATGGTCATACCCCCTACATCAGGGGTAGGCAACCTTTCCCCTTTAAGGGCCGAGGAACTTCAGTTCCCAGAAGCCTCAGCCATGTTGGCCAATAGTCCCATGTTGGCCAATAGCTCCTGGGATTCTGGAAGCTGAAGTCCCTCGGCCCTTAAAGGGGACAGGTTGCCTACCCCTGCCCTACATAATAATTTCTGCCTCAAGTGACAAATACTAAAAGTATTCTTTAAAAGAAAAGAACAAATATTCCATGTTTTTCAATGTTGTGTGCCATTTTTAATATTTATAAAGTGTTTTCTTCCAATTACCTACATAAGTTGTATTATGCAGTGTATTATGTATTAAGCTGTGTCCAATTTGGGTAGAAATAGGAATTTATGAGTAAAAGTAATTTTTATCGGTTGACAAAATAAAAATCACATTCAGATCGCCAGTACCACCAAATACACACAGGCACATCATCCACTTTTAACTTAACAATACCTTTATTCCCGAGTAGGTTTTAATTATCATTCCCTTCCCATTGAAAACCTAAAACAGGGGTAGGCAACCTTTCCCCTTTAAGGGCCGAGGGACTTCAGCTCCCAGAATCCCAGGAGCTATTGGCCAACATGGGACTATTGGCCAACATGGCAGAGACTTCTGGGAGCTGAAGTCCCTTGGCCCTTAAAGGGGAAAGGTTGCCTACCCCTGACCTAAAAGCTCTGCTGTCAGACCTGCAACTTATTCATCTCCATGAACTTTGGCTCCCCTTACATCTGAACTGTTGTTGTTTTTATTACAGACTACTCAGATTGGGAGTGGCAGGTGATGTCAAGATCAAGCCAGAGTAGTTTCCTTTGAAAACTCACCTGTATATATTTGTGCATGTACCAGGAAGCTTGTTTTCCATCATTCACTGATTCTACTGTTGTGTTGGCCAGTCCACTGACATCACCTCCTGCAAAAATCCATGGCTCACTTGTTTGCATGGTCTCTTGATCAACTTCAGGAAGACCCCATTTGTTAAACTTGAGAGGAGACAGAGCTTCTTTTACTGCATTGAAAGAAAAGAGGTGTATGGGGTGTAAATTAGGATAAAGTAAAAGACAGAGTAGTAGTTTATGATTAAAACAGCACTTTAATCATCAGGCACTTGCAGATTGAGCTGCAAATTCCAGGGTTTGAGGGTGGGGCATAACATAGAAACAACAGAGTATTTTTATATGATGATGTATTTTTTAATATAGTGGTGTATTTTTTTATTTTTTTAAATGTGATGGTGCATGTATTTATTTTAAAAGCCAGCCTTTTGTACTATATATTCTTATAATTGTATTTTGTTTTAATTTCATACTGTATGCCATCTTGGGTCCCATGTAAACAAATAGGGAGCCAATTACCACTCAGGCTGCAGAAGCCTGTATCTTCAGTTACAGAAGGAAGCAAAAGCAAAACTGGCTCCCATTATTTCCAGGTAGCATTGGTTTAAATCCTAGGAATGAACTTGCCTCCCTTTAGTCCCAGAAATCAAGGGGTTCTGTTTATTGACAGTACTAAAGGGAGTTTATAAAGATAAATATAAGTATTTTCTCCATGGGTGAAGTCTGTTTGATCCTTCCTTATGATGGCTTCATTAAGAGCTGTACCCTTCTCTTGCCTCAGCTCTTACCTGTTGATCTCTACAACAATGTCACAGGCTTTTTTGCAAATCTTCCCTTCCTCTCTGCTGCTTGATCACAGAGTTAGCAGCATGCAAGGACTTGGAAGACTGGGAAATTGACTCTACTAGAGGAGCTAAATCTATAATATAGATATTAAAAGGCTTGGAGAACTACGCTTCTACTGGGAAGGTCTACTCCCATTTCAGTATTGCAACTGCTAGGAAAAACTAGGTGTGTTGCTAAAAGTGTCACTAAGAATATAACAATGAATATCAGAATTAGGCTCTGTGGGGAAAATAGTGCTGCAGTCCAGGCTCCAACTTCCAGGTTATGCAGTCAACCTTGGGGACAATGATTTAGAGATAGAACTTGGAAGTAATTCATCACAGCTACTTGTAAAGGATTCCTTAAAAAAAAAATGGAAGTATATCTAACTTATGATAATAAGAATGAAGAATATCTTCATTCCTTTTGCAGTATAACTGTAACCTTTAAGTTGCTTTAATAGTCATCAGGACCTGGCCTCACTAAACAATGGGGGAAGAATATCACAGTGTCCAATGCTGGTTTGTGCTGAGCCTCATGTTGCTGTCACATAGTCAGTTGTGGATATGACAGTGAAATGGATGTGGTGGTGGTGGTGTTGGGGAAGTCTAACACACACACCCGTCAGAACTTATTAGTATCCTCGTGCTATTTTTTTAAGCAACTAAAAATAACTTTACTATTTGCCTTCACGAACCAAGAAAGTAAAGAATTAACTACTTTTTTTTGAAGGCTGCAGAAAATATGTGAAATAATACTTTTTAAAATAACTTTTGAAGCAAAAGGTAGGGAAGATGCTCTTTTGTCTCACTGCAAACTACTACATTGCTTTGAGCCTTACACACATATGACTAATATTGTAAACACAATATGAGATGTATTCCTTTCAAAAGCTTAAGGTATGCAAAACAGCACATTCATTCCTTGTAACCTGTAGGTTAGATCTCACCTTTCTCCCAGGCTTTGAGATATTCCATTACAATACTTGTAGGGAAAATGCACAACATTTTTTCTCAAAATACTTGGTGTCTTTTTTATAGCAACCATATCATTAAGTGAATTGTCACAACAATCATTCTCTTCAACACATCATGTAGACCAGGGGTAGGCAACCTTTTGGAGACCTGGGCCGGTCCCCGAAGTCCAGGTCTCCACTGGGCTGGGGGGGGGAATGGCAGCGCGCCACACAAGACCCCCCGCGTGCGCCACCGCAGCATGCGCAGGCACACCCACCACAGCGCATGTCGCGCCCCCATTTTGATTTCCAAAATGGCGGTCGTGACACGTTTGCGCATGTGCAGGAGTACTGCGCATGCGCAAATGAGTCGCGCCTGTCAATTTGGAGAACAAAATGGCGCCCATCACTCGCGGCTGCCATTTTGATTTCCAAAATGGTGGCTGCAACTCATTTGCGCATGTGCAGTACTCCTGCGCATGCGCAAATGTGTCGCGACTGCCATTTTGAAAATCAAAATGGCGGGCACGGCGCGCACGCCCGCACGGAGAGCAAAACGCGTGGTGCCGGCAGCGGCAGGAGTCTGCCTGGGCCGGTAAGTCCAGCGACCAGGGCAGGAACTGGCCCAGGGGCCGTAAGTTGCCGGTCCCTGATGTAGACTATGACTTCATTCTCACAGACAACAAAAGAGGTGCTAAACCTATATTCAGACTGTTGCCGTTCAAACTGCAGGTGGAGGGAAAACATGATGGAATGCTGTTTTGTACAACCCCCCCCCCCAAAAAAACCCCATAAAAATATACTTTGAGGAAAAAAATACAAAAATGTGTACATTTAGAACAGTATGTGCCAAAATTTACATGGATTTGGGGAATGGATTTGGGGAAAGCTTGGAATGTGAGAAGATCCTGGAGGACAAGAATGTGATGACTTTCTAACAAATGAAAACTGGCAGTTTCACATCATCAGGCTAATCCTTGTAGGGCAGCAAATAAAATATCTCGATCAGACTGAGAGGTTGGCCTCAAATACTCATTTCTTCATAAATCTCCACTCTGTTGGTTAGACATTATCTCTCAATGCAACTTATCTCAGAGGATAGTAGTCAGGATAAAGAGGTGGTGGGGCAGGAGAAAAAAAATCTATGGGCTTTTGCAGACTGCTAGAAATAGTGCAAATTGAGTCCACTTTAACTGCCCTGGCTCAGTGCTAGGGAATTATGGGAAATGTATTTTTTTCTGGGACATTGAGCCTTCTCTGTCAGAGAGCCTTGGTGCCACAATAAACTACAGTTCCTATGATTCCCTAGCACTGAGTCAGGGCAGTTAAAGTGGGCTCAATTTGAACTATTTCTGGCAGTCTGCAAAGGCTCTATGTCTCCCTCACTTTACTTAGGGAAAGATTGGCTTATTTGCAATAAGCATAAAATAACTATAAGAATTAGAAGCAGTAAACAAGACTAAAATATAAAGAAATGGGCAATGGAGCTGCATATTCTTAATTTGGCTCCCCATGAAAATAATAAGCTTAATGTTAAAATAGTTTCCTTTGTTATTTTTATAAATTCAGAATAACATGTTTCATTTCAAAATCCTAGGCCCCTAGTATGGTTTTATTATGATAAAAGTAATTAAAGGAAGGGGAAGTGTTTTAGTATCCTAGATACTCTATATCAAAATGAATGATGTCTATAGGTATTACTGTTTCATGGCACCCAGATTCGATTTTTCTCTCTCCCCTACTTTTTTTTTTGTTTGTCTGTAGAATCGCTTGGGGACATACCACACACAGATGCAGATCGCTAAGGTCAATTAAACTGATGTAGCTGTGCTGTCATATATGTAAAAGAGAAACCTGCTAGCATATTTTTCAGTTGTCACAGAACAGTGTCAAATATGTGTTCTGGTGGGGGGGTTTTCCCCCCAAGAGATGAACACAGGCAGCTGTGTTTTCCTTTGGGAAATCCTCTGTAGAAGCAAAACTATAATTATAGGAAGGAACTGGATTTTCATAATTTTCCAATCTCCATTTCCACATCAATGGGTTAAAGGATGAGATGGGGGGAAATAATGGTGTTTTTGTGCATGTGTGCTTTTAGTATTAAGGATTTATTTGTGGCCACAGAGGGTCGGACAAGTGAAGTTAGGGAATGCCAAATAGCAATTTCTTTCAAAATGAGCATTTGGGAGAGATTTGAAACAGGAAAGATAAGCAAGCCTGTTCTAGAAACAATACAGATCCATAAAGTTCTCTACAGCTAAGGGTTTTCTTCATGCATTTCTTGTAGCTGATTCTGTAGTGGAAGACAAAAGGGTCTTTAAGATGTTCTAAGCACCTAGACCCTTCAGTCTGGAGAAGTTATAGTGAAAGTGGATAAATTAAATATAGGTTTCTTCAAAGAAAATATTTGGGGGATTGAGTAGAGTTTTACTATGTATGTGTTTAATTTCCTTGAATCATGGCTACTGGAAGGATGGAGAACCCTGAAAAAGGAACTGATATCTGAGGAGTGACAGTAGGTGGGGAAAGAACAGATTTGATTTATATCCTTGCACAGGCATAATCTCAAAATACATTAGGAAGAATTAATAATTAGACTCTGTATCTCATTTTTGATACAGTCAACAAAGCATTATTTGAATACATTGATATGAACACCACATAGAACTGTGAATACAGATAATGCCAAGAACAAAATATGTTGAAATCCTGGATACTAAGATAAGGCACTGATGGCTCAGACAAAAATATCAGCAAAAGAAACTGCTTTGCATGTTTCAGCAGCTAATTTTAAACAGGGAAATACTGTGTCACTTTCAGGGACAGAAGTGATTAGTCTCCCTTAAAGTTTCCCTGCCTGCAAAAATCTAGGCTCAAATAAAACAAACAAAGCATGTATTTGGGTAAGTCCAGGAATTTGCAAAGTGCCATGACTGGAGTTATATTCTATTGAGTAGAAATACTAGCAGAATATATTTGTATCTGAATCCAAAACTGCTGAATCAGGGTTTTTCCACCCTGGTAAAATAAAGCGGCTTCAAACCAACTTAAAGCCTACCTGTTCAGATGATGTATGGTGCCAAACCGAGTGTAAACGGACATGATGCTGTGCTCCAAGGGGAAAAAAACAAAACAAAGAAAAAAACTAGAGGAAAAAGAAGCTCTGATACTCCGCCTTAATGTGGAAAATGCACATCATCACACCGGCATATAAACAGCACAGCATGAGTGTGGGTATGCGGTAAAGGTCAGGTGGCAAAGTGAAATGGAGTATGCACCCTGGGACCAGTGAGACATAGCCGCTGGTGCTATTGCTCACCATCCTTTTTTTCAGTTTAGCATACAGATGCACAAGTGCCAGCTGCTCCATCCACCCATAGCACCATTGAGCTGTCACAAACCCTGTGACACGAAAGTAGGACAAACATGGCAGGTGGCCAATGCAATTAAAACATAAACAAACTAGAGAATCCAATGGGGGGGCATGCATGGGGGACCTCCATGATTGTGCTTTGCCAATCTGTCAGTGGATGCACCGGATCTTTGTACCAGCAGAGTATTGCTCATGCAACTGTGTAGCTGGTCACATAGGATGGCAACTGGGTGGGAAGAGACGGGTTTGTTCTCAGGTGTTGTGTTCTTGCAATGCTGCATATGCATGGGGAGAGACAGGGAAAAAAAACCAAGAGGTGTGGCTTGGCACTACATGGTACAGATTGTCCATGGGTGTTCAGCCCACCTTCAGAGCAGGCTGTGTAGACAGTGAGGCTTCCACCCACTTTCATAAAAATTGAGATCAGCCTGGTTTTCCCCTTCTTTCTGCTCAGCCCCTTAATTTAATATTTCTAAGAATAAAAACCCAATAATATAATTTTCTAGATCTCTGAATATGGACTTCATGGCAATAAGATGATCAAACAGGAAAAGTTAGGTCCAATGCATATGGCCAAGAAGGGGCAGCTCGGGGCTGCCCCTGGGAGCGGTGGATCGGGGCCATGGCAACCATACGCCATGGCCTGAACCTCCTTTTAGCTGCCCCCCCAAAGAGAGTGGCAAAATGCTACTCCTTTTGGGGGTGGCAAAAGGCTGCCCTTAGAGCTGCTGCCATAGCTCTTTGGCACCTCTTTGGAGCAGCGTGGGTGCACGCTGCGCCAAGCGGGCACCTTGATGCCACATGCCATGTGGATAGGTGCGCGGTGTTGGGGCAAAGTTGGGGCGGCCAGTGTGCGGTTGCCCCACCCCAACTCCACCCCCAGGCTGGCCTAAACTGCCGGTCTGCATCAGCCCTTAATCAGTTTACTAACCACAATTTGTTTTCCACCTTTCTTCAAATACACTAACAGTGATATACATAGCTTATTTCACTCTATATGCGAGAAGCACAGTAATATACCCTCCTAAAACTACAAACACTGGATTCCACATACACAATTTGCACAGTTAGCTGTTGTTAGCATATATGAATTTATGCCAGATAGACTGGGTTCAAATCAATGTTCTGACACAAAAGCTTAATAGATAATCTTGGGCCAGTTGCTATCTTTCTGCCATCTTTTCTTGTCAGGATTATTATAAACAATAAATAAATAAAAATGTTTAAGATGCTTTGAATTTCTTGGAATAGTCCACACCTTAAGGCTAATCAGGTTAGTTGGGTTTTGTCTCATGCCATCTTCAGAAAGAACATTTTCAGTCAAAAGGTGTGAAATAATTGAGACAATAAAAGGGGTAAATGGTTGTGTTTTGAAAAGAACATGACTGGCCATTACTTCAGGTCATAAATGGGGAGAGTGATATTGTTTTGTGTAATGATGGGGGGAAAGCATGTTGAAGAAGGGACTCTTAATTGGTGTATCTTTATTTATTTAAAAGTAGTTTTTAATTTAGTTTTGCTACTATAATGTACATTAATTGTGTTTCAGTGTGACATGTTTTTAAAATAAATCTTGTGAGATGAATTACTGTATATACTCAACTATAAGTCAGCCTCATGTATAAGTGAAGAGCAGGTTTGGGGGATAAGTTGAAGGTAAAACTTAGGGACATGTAACAAAAATTGTACTTGAAAAATCCTGGCAGGCATAACTCTTTGTGTTTAAAAGTGGGTTGTAGTAAGAGGGAACTACAGAAATGGTGGTTGTGTGATGTGTGAGGGAGATGACCAGACACAGTTGGGACTAAGAAAACGTGCAATGTTAAAATGGCAAAGCAAAGAAAATGGAATTATTACAGCAGTTAACTTGATAGTGATAATTGCCTGATTTTAACCCAGAAAAGCTGACAAATATACACAAATGCCTTATTTAAAGAGTGATTTGTCTTGGCGCTCTTTTGAGGAGAAGTATCAGAGAGCCATCACCACCACCATTTTCCCACCCAGGTATTAAAAAAGGTCAGAACAACACCACAGTGGTGAAAGTCAATAGAGTCAGTGTTTCTTTTAGGTTCTCCTGGAACCAACTAAGCTCTTGCCTTTTGCCACTCTCCTCAGAGAAAAGGATGGTTCTTTTTTTGACAAGAGTTAAAGTACAGTACTTACACTGACCCATGGATAAGTCGACCCCAGGTTTTGTGGGTCAATTTTTTTACTACATTTTGTAGACTTATACACGAGTGTATACAGGAAGTGAAAACTGGGGTAGAAAGGATATAAATCATACTGGTTTACATGACAGTATGACTGTATGACTTTATAATGAATTAGCTGCACTCATGTATCCTCTTTTACAAATTATAGGGTATATATACCTACAGTGAACCACCCTAAATCCAAACTCTGGTGAATCCATATGGATCTTCTTGCTCAGTCTCACGTGTCCTATGTCATATAGCATATAGTATCTCCCTCTTAGTCTATGCCAGTGGCAACTTGGCAACTTAGATAACAATAGGATGCGAACAGCTGCCAGCATTGAACATAAACAACAGTAATACAATAAAAGCAGATCACTCACAATGGATGAGAGGACACAAATGTTACCAAATAACTCAAGAATAAACAAACAAACAAAAAACCCTATATAAGTTTGCATATGACATTAGAGATCAAACTGTGTATTTCTGTCAACTATATACAAAGGAGGATGCAACAACCAATTATAGATCACTTTGGGGACAATCCCCCTCCCAGTAATATTAAGATATATTGGAAAGCCAGAAATATTTTAATTAACAAAACAAATCAAATGGAAAAAGATTCCTCAAATAAAGCTTTAAAAGTGACACAGTGTGTGCTTGACTGCCATGACTAATTATGTATCCATGTAATGTGTGTTCAATTTAGGCTTATTTAAATAGCAGAAATGCTCATTAACTGCAGTATATCTGTGAAGCCTCAGTAAACAGTTTAATGGTATTTTCTGTTTAACCAATTTCATAAGTTCCTGTAATTCTAGCATTCGCAGCTCATTAATGTAATTTTTGATATGCATCTAACAGGCTTGTTTCATTGAAAGCTGGCAATATATCCTTGAATGCAGTTTGGGAAATATAGTGATTTCTGCTTGAACACTTGTACAGGTTAAATAATAACAACTTCATAGAATGATCCAGTTTGTTAGGAGATTGAAATCCTCAAACGATCACTGAAAATTATATATATATATATATATATATATATATATATAGGCACAAGTATGTAGTTGGAGACTAAATTGACTGTTTTGCTTTATTAGAGCATATCAAAAAGTACAGTGGGTGTTTGATATCCACTGGAGTTTGGTTCCAGGACCCCCACCCCCACCCCCCGGATACCAAAATATATGGATATCAAGTCCTACTATATATAATGGCATAGCAAAATGGTGTCCCTTATATAAAATGTCAAAATCAAGGTTTGCTTTTTGGATTTTTAAAAAATATTTTCAAGCTATGAATGGTTGAATCCATGGATGCAGAATTCAAGGATATCGAGGGCTCTTTTGGAAATATTATGTATAGACATACATAAATGTATATGTATACTATACATACATTAAGGTAAAGGTATAGGTATTTCCCGTTGACAAGGTTGTCAAGTTATGCCTGACCATAGGGGGCTAACCCTGTACTTGGTTCGGAAGCTTCAGTTAGTCCAAAACATGGCAGCCAGACTTATCTCTGGAACATCTAGGAGGGACCACATTACTCCTGTTTTGAGGTCCCTCCACTGGCTGCCTATCAGCTTCCAGGCCCAGTACAAGGTGTTGGTTATTACCTTTAAAGCCCTAAATGGCTTGGGTCCAAGCTATCTCAAGGAACGCCTCCTTCCATATAATCCTCCCCGCGCTCTCCAGTCCTCTGGGAGGAATTTGCTGCATCTTCAAAAATCTAGGCTGGCGGTGACCTCCCAGAGGGCCTTTTCTATCGTCGCCCCCAAACTCTGGAACGACCTGCCGGACGAGATCTGTCAGCTGACATCTTTAGACAGCTTCAAGAAAGCTGTCAAGACAGATCTCTTCCGGCAGGCCTTTCCAGATTAATTCTCCTGGCCTTGGCTCTTTGATCCCTGGGCTCCCCCCGTGGCCCCATCAATTGCTGATGGATGGGGAGCGCAGTTGAGTCTAATCAGGGCATTTTTATATTTTTACATTTTTATACTTTCATGTTGTTTTATTTGTGTTCAAATGTTTATATTCCTGTTTTAATTATCTTGCCATTTAATATTGTTTTAAGGGGGTGGGGTGGGGTATGAATTTTGTTGTATGGGGTTTTAACTGATGAAAGCCGCTTAGATTGTTTTCATTTAAGCGGGGTATAAATAAATATTATTATTATTATTATTATTATTATTATTATTATTATCTCTGTTACTAAGCCGAAGAGCCAGCGTTGTCAGAGAGTACTCTGTGATCATGGAGCCAGTATGATTGCACAGAACGCTGTTTACCTTCCTACCAAAATGGTACCAATTTATCTACTCGCATTTGCATGCTTTTGAACTGCTAGGTTGGCAGAAGCTGGGACTAGTGATGGGAGCTCACCCCATCAAACAGCACCTAGATCTTGAACTGCCAACCTACAATCTTGCAATCAATAGTCAGCATCTTAACCATTTGAGCCACCGTGTCATTATCCATACATAAATGTATATGTATAATATTATTCATATGCATGATCATTTTCATATTTCATAAGCAGAGAAAGAGATCAACATTTTATTAAATCAGTTATTTCAGTAGTAGCAGGAAATATCTCTATCCCATTTCAAAATCTGTTCTACTTTAGCACCATCTCCATGCATGTCTCATGCACAGCATGCTGATGCATTACACTCTTGGTGATGTCTACAAGTCCATGCTGAAGACTGATACACTCCCAATCCTCAACCCTCCTTCTAAGAACCCTTTCCTTGAAAAACTGTTGAAACATCCCATTCTCCCTCATGAGAGTGTATAGGCACTTAGCTGGATTTTTCAATATCAATGGACTTGATCAATGCCATATTTAAGGTCTTAGGTGTCCACTTACACATCATTAAAGAGAGGAACTGCATCTTCATGGTGGAAAAAAGGCAGTACAGATTTTCATATTTATCTCTTACTTTTTTATGTGCAGCTATATATCTAGATATCATGTATGCAATTTAAATTAGGAGTCACTGACCTCAAGACTGCTATTTGAATCCAATTTGGCAATTCAGAAAACATGTTGATTGGTTTTAGACTAATTTGGAGGCTTCCTAATTCAACTCATTTTTTACTCCTGATCTGGAAATCCCCATTTTCATGTCACCATTAACTTTTATTGAAAATAAGTTATAATACTTTTTTGGTTTGACAGAATGAAATGGGAATGAAAAGGAATATGCCTGCAAAAATTTTTAGAAATAGGTTTTGTTCTACATACCTTTCTCCTTTTTAAAATGAGAACTATTGATATCTTTTAAATTTAGTGGCTGAATTAAATTTGTAAGAATAAGCAAGCTGTTTCCTAAAATATGGGAATCCAGTGTTCTCATTGACTGATGATATCTCTAGCCTGCCAAGGATGCAAAGTTAGGTCTTTCCCACTGTCCTTGCACATGGAACTTAGCTCTCTCCTACTACTCTCTTGACAATGCCTAGACACTGCTGTTCTGAAAAGTCACCATGATGTCTCTTGTTGAAAATGAAGGACACACAAAACTTTCTTCCTCTTAGGCTGCATTTACACTGCAGAATTAATGCAGTTTGACACCACTTTAACTGCCATGGCTTAAAGCTAGGGAATTCTGGGATCTATTGTTTTGTGAGATATTTGGCTTTCGCTGTCAGAAAGTTGTAGTGCCACAACAAACCACAAATCCCAGGATTCCATAGGATGGCTCCATGACAATTAAAGCAGTATCAAACTGCATTAATTCATCAGCGTGGCAGCAGGTTTATACTGAGAAATTTTGCAAAAGTTATCAAATTACTTATGTCTTACCTAAAAGATCTGATTCTTCACCAGACAAGAAATCTCTCCATCAAATCTGCTTCAATTTTTACGACATGTGATGTCTGAGTGGCAGCTCTAGAGTCTAGACACTTATTGCTTTTCACTGCTTCATAGCCTCTCATCCTGTATTGCTGCTGTTGGGTCCTTTCAAGTCATTTCAGAATTGGTATGACACTAAGGTATCCTATCATGGGTTTTCTTACCAATATTTGATTGGCATTGCCTTCCTCTGAGGCTGTGTGATCTCCACAAAGTCACCAAGAGGGGTTTACAGGTGCAGAATTGAAACAATGTCCAATATTCAAACAACTACACCATGCTGGCTTTCTAAACGTGTAGATTTATTTTTCTTTACTTCTTCAAAGAAATATATAATCTTGTTGCTGTGGTTGTTGTTGCTGCTACTACTGCCATTATTGTTGTTGTTGTTGATGATGATGATAGTGATTTATTATTATTATTATTATTATTATTATTATTATTATTATTATTATGGCCCACTCACCATCCAGTGAAGGCTGTGATATTCATTCCTATTTGCTTACTTAGAAATCAGATCATTTGTACTTACCTGATATACGTCCATTTCCAACAAAGAAGATCTGAACATCCTAACTAATGTATTGATCCTCCCATTAGGCAGAGGAGAATAGGCAGGGGAAAAAATAAAAGAGGTTGTCCCTGACCCCATGTGGGAGGAGTCAATCCCCCGAGGTCCGTCATTAACCAGCCAAAGATATGAGTGGAGATGTAGGAATAGTTTCTTACACAAATTTATTAATTCTACAGCATAACTTGAATAGAAAAAAGGAACTTTCCAACAGGAATCCTCATCCCCTAACACTGTCCTGTTAGATAACTGAGTTCTCCCACCCACACGCGAGGGTGGGGAGGATGTTCGGACCTTCTCTGCTGGAAATGGATGTATATCAGATAAGTACCAACAATCTGTTTCCCAGCAGAGAAAGGGGTGAACATCATAACTAATGGGATTTGCCAGAGCCCCCTTTTTAGGGGAAGGGGGGGTGCTGGCACTCCGGATACAGTCTCTGAAACTATATGTTGAAGAACCCTCCTGCCAAAGGCAGCCTCTGCAGACTATACTATGTCCAACTGTAGTGTCTCACAAACATGGAAGGGGATTTCCATATGGCCACCCTGCAAATGTCGGCTAGAGGGGCATTGGTGGTTACGGCCGCTGAAGTGGCCACACTTCTTGTTGAATGAGTGGTGATGCCATCAGATCCAGTACTTGGTAGCACCTTGATGCAGGCCCTGATCCACCTACTAAAGGTGGAGGCAGAAACCTTCTTTCCTTTGGAGCTTGGCTGAAAAGAGACAAAGAGCGCTTCTAACCTTCTGAAGCTGCTTGTCCTCTTGAGGTAGATCCTGATGGCCCTGTGCACATCTAGTGTATGCCAGATCCTCTCCAGGTCCTTGGTCTGATGGGAGCAAAAGGAGGGCAACACGATGTCCTGTGATCTGAGAAAGATGGAGTTCACCTTGGGTATGAAGGTCAGGTCCAGTCGCAGTAGCACCGAGTCTGGTCTGATGACAAACAACTCCTTACTCACCAATAGTGCACCGATCTCTGAGATGTGTCATGCTGAGATGATAGCCGTAACCATGAGAACCTTCCAGGTAAGGAACTTCAATGGCACCTCCCTTCATGGCTCGAAGGGGTGTACTGTCAAGGCTTTCAGCACCATGTGGAGGTTCCACGACGGGAAGCGGTGGATTGTGGGTGGTGCTCTGTTGGTCACTCCCTTCAGTAGCCTCTGGATATGTGCATGTTTGGATATCCTGGCTGCCTGGTCGTGTGGCAAGATAGATGTAATGGTAGCAACCTGTTTTTTAATTGTGTTGGGCTGAAGCCTTTGGTCGATGCTGCCCTGAAGAAACTGGAAAATCGTTGACACCGCGACCTAGATAAAGTCTCATTTCTTGTGTTTACACCATCTGCAGAAATCCTTGTAGGTGTATTCATAAATCCTGATGGTGGAGGATCGCCTAGATGCTAATATCAGCTCTACCACCTCCTGGGATTATCCATATCCACTAAGCATATGCCATTCAATCTCCAGGCGTGAAGCTGAAGTGAGGCTGGGTCCAGGTGACAAATCTGGCCCTGTGACAAAAGATCCAATCGAAGTGGTAGAGGGAAGCAGTCTGTCACCATCTCTGAGAACCATGGTCTCCTGGTCCACGCTGGGACCACAAGAATAATCTCTGTCCTGTTCTTCTGGACCTTTCCCAGGACCTTATCTAGAAGGACTGGCAGGAAGGTGTATAGTAGTCCCTGTGGCCACCTGCACCTGAGGGCATCTCTGTCCTCAGCCCCTTCTGTCTGGAATCAGGATATGAACTGGGGAGTCTTGGCATTTGTTGGAGATCTGAATAGATCCACTAGGGGCTGGCTGAATGACCTCATGATCATTGAGAACACCGCTAGATGGAGACTCCGCTCCCCAGGTCTATCTCGGTCCTGCTCAGCCAGTCCACCTTTGAGTTCAGCTCTCCCCAGAGATGCTCCACCTCCAGGGAAATCAGGTTTACCCCCGTCCAGATTAGCAGCCTCAGCTTCATTCATGAGAGATCGAGACTTGGTTCCCCCTTGGTGGTTCAGATGAGCCTTGGCTGATGTATTATCTGTTCTGATCAAGACGTTCTTGTGCTGAATCAGGTCTTGGAATTCCAGCAGTGCCAGTATGACTGCATGCAGTTCCAGCCAATTGATACTGTGCTGCTGTTCCTCCTGATTCCATCTGCCCTGGGCGATTCAGGAGCCACAGTGTGCTTCCCATCCCCTCAGGCTGGCATCCATGGTGATCTGGATCCTTTCCGGTTTCCAAATGGGCCATCCCCTCAGGACTGCTGGTGATGTCCACTACTGAAGGGAGTTGTGGACCGATTCCGGCACGGAGATTCACTTGGGACTCCTCAAAGCGATGGCTTCCTGGTGTAGGAGTAGGAGCCATTGCAGTGACCAGGCATTGAAGCACACCCAGGAAGGTTGTTGATGGCAGCAATCATGAGTCTCTGGAGGTGTGTCAGCAGTGACAGCCAAGGACACAGGAAACAGCAATGCAAACAGTGTATAGGGACATGCAGATAGGCATCTTGAAGACACAAGGACACAGGGAATCTCCAGATGAATGGCTTCAAGTATGCTTTTCAGTGTTTCCATCCAAAACCTCCTTTTGTGGATGAAGCAGTTGACGCCTCTCAAGTTCAATATGGGTCTCCAGGATCCATTCTTCTTGGGAACCAGGAAGAATGTGGAGTAACATCCTAGATGTCTTTGGGATGTTGGGAATGGTTCTATGCTCTTTATGACTAGTAAATGGTCGACAGCTTCCAGTAGGAGGCTGTGTTGTTTGGATTCTTGGATCTGGGAGGTGGGATGAATATGTTATGGGGGGTACAAGAGAACTCTGTCTTGGTCCAAGGTGGATTCCTCACAGATGTGCCCAAAGTTCTGGACTATGCCTCCTACTGCTGCTGCCCCATCATGCTTTTGGTTTTTTCTGAAGCTTTTGGAGTCTCCTTGTCCCTTCGGGGAGAAGGAAGTTCTGCATTGTTTGGCTTGGAACTTGGAGTCTCCTCAACATTGCTTATTGGGCCTGGACTCCCTGGCTTGAAAGGAACTAGAGTTGGAATGAAAGGTCTAGAAGGGTGAAAGGAAGACTAGCCCTGTCTAAACTGCTTCTTGTTCTCTCTCTTTGTCCCTGAGGGCAAGGCCTTCTTTTTGTCCTTGTCCTCCACCAAAACAAGATTGAGGGATTCCCCGAATAGCTTGGTCCCTAGGAAGGGGGTGAAGGCCGTTTTGCTTAGATTTTGCATCAGCATTCCAGTCCTTTAACCAGAACTGATGCCTGACAGCCACCGTTGCTGCCTCTGCCCTGGCACAGAACTGGACAGTATCCAGGGTGCCATCCGCCAAGACGGCTGCAGCCTTAGCAATCTTGTTAAGGCCCTGCCTCAGCTTAGTCTCTTGTGCGACCAGTGTCAAAAGGTCCCTTGTCCACTGTGGCGTGGCCCATGTCACCATAGAGACCACTGTCACCACTCTGATAGTCGTGGACATAGCCTCATGTGCTCTCTTAAGCGTCTCCTCAGCTCACCTATCCTCTGGGCTTTTTAATGTGTCCTCGCCATCCTTGGACAAGACAGCTGAGGAGATAAGGGCTGAAACTGTGGTATCTACCAGGGGCACCTTTAGCTTATCCATGATGGCTTGCTGGAAATTATACAACTTTCTAATAGCATTATGGTTGGGCCTGCTGGCTGCAGGCTCGCTTCATTCATCCCTGATGATCTCCATCAAATTGTATGGACAAGGGATCTCCTGCACAGAAAGCGCAGAAACTCGGAACAGCTCCTCACCCCCCCCCCCCTCCAGCAAGTCATTGTCCTGAATAGAAGTCTGACCAGATGGGTCCTAACAGTCATTTTTAGGAGGAGAGGGAAATCCTCTGCTCTAAATAACTGGGAAGAATAGGAGGTCGTGTCCTTGTCATCCTTCCCTTCCTCCTTGGAGAGCTACCCTTCTTCCGACTCGGAGGCCACTGTGTAATAACTTCCTTCAGTATACTCCTCATCAGAGGAGTGAGGAGAACTGAAGTACTTACTTTTAGTAGCACATTTTCGACACTTGGCAGGGGGTGATACTCAGATTCCAAAGGTGAAGCCTCCTCTTCCTCCCCCCTCCTGGCATCTAAGGGCTGGCTCTGTGGTTGCCTGAGAGTCCCAGATCCCGTTGCCTCCTCTGCTCTGCCCCCTTAGTCTTCCGGGGTGTGCTGGTCCTGGCCTGAGCCTCTGGTGATCCCCCAGAAGGCAGGACCTGCTGTGGGGGGCTCCACGCAGCCTCTGGCCAGCATTCACTGATTGTGCTGCTGGCTGGGTGACTTCTGTTGGTGGTCCCAAGATGGTTGCCCTCATCTGTGGATTCAAAATGGCAGCCCCCATTGGGAGTCCCAAGATGGCCTCCTCATAAGCAAATCCAAGATGGCCACTGCCATTCACAAGGCCAAAGTGGCAGCCGCCATCAGGCTGTCATGCCTCCCTCCAGCTATGTGGCTGGGAGCTCTCCTGGCTGCTGCTTCTGAAGAACAGCAGGCTTCCAATGAGAGCTGGGTTGCAGGGAATAAGGCCTGGCTGAAAGAAACTCCTCAGTCAACTGGAGAAACCCAGGGCCATCCGTGCATAGCTGAATGGACCCAAGCACCTAGGTGAATGCCTCCCAAACTTGACGGTCCTTTGGGGCTTTCTGGGGAATCCCAGTTCCCTTCTCCCTGGGAGGTGGGTCAAATCCCAATCACCAGACCCTGAATGGGGTGGTTGGGATGTCCCCAGCTCAGCAGCAACATGGAGGGGAAACTCCTCCTCTGGCTGTGGCCCTCCTTCTCCCTCGGTGTGTCTTTTGCCTTGTGCTCTGCACCCAGAAAAGCCAGGGCTGGCTTGAGCTGAGAGGAGGAGGGCTCCCTGGCTGATCCTAGTCCCTACTCTGTCACCATTTCTCAAAGGAGAGGAGAGTCAGTGAAAGAAGGAAAGAAGGGCAACAGAGAGAGAGAGAGAGAGAGGCAAGGTTGTTTTTTTTAAAAAGTTTAGCGGAAGGGGGGAAGGGAAGTCAGGAAGAAACAGTGGAGAGGCAAGGCAGGGGAGTCTAATTTTAATCCAATTTCAAAAATATGAAGGTCAGCCAAAACAAAACACGTCCTACTAGGAGCATAGGCAGGAAAGAAGACTGACCGGGGGGGGGGGGGGAGGGGGTTGGCTCCTCCCACAGGGGTCAGAGACAACCTCTTTTGTTTTCTTCCCTACCTATTAGGAACAAGTGGGAGGACCAACCCATTAGTTAGGATGTTCACCACCACCACCACCCCGCTTCTCTTCTGGGAAAATTATATTCACTCAAGTTATATGTTTCTGTATTCTAAGTGAATGTTTCGGTAATTTCTTCCCCTTCCCCATGTGCAGATTTATCAATGGTCTCTTAGTAAGAGAATATGTGGTATCAGCCTCTAATGAAACCTGGCAAATAATGATAAGCAGAAATTCTATGTGTAGCTATTCACAAGGGAGGAAAACTATTCTTGTGCAGCTATTGGGGAAAGGAAAAAATAATTACAGAGTGATCATGTTGTGCTTCACAGCAACTGTCTATGGCATAACTCAGCAATGTGATGCTAGGCTTAAAATAGCTCTTTAAAGCAGCTCCTCTCTGTTTTTTTAGTCCCTTTTAAATTAATTCTGATAAAAAATTATGCACCTTCTATAATTTCTAATTGGTGGCATCTTCCTGACCCTCCCTGGCTTTTCAACTGCCTCTCCTCTCCAGGAATGGTGCAGGGGGAGGAGGAGGTTCCTCCCTGTTCCTCTTCTTCCCCCCTCGCACCCCCAGGCCTTCAGCTGTCTGTGGAGAGGTATGGGGAAGACATCTTGCCCCAGAAGTCCTGCCTCCGGAGAGTGGAAGTCCTGGCCTGGCACCGAGTAATACCCAGTACTGGAGGGCCTTTTAGTTTGGGCACTCGGCCCCTAAAGGTTCACCATCACTGGCCTAGGTAAAAGGAATGAGGGTTCCACTACTTGCTTAAGTACTAAACCATAAAGTTACATGAAAAAGGAGAACAAATTCTCTCCTATTAAAGATTCTATTCCCTTATGGGCAGGTAGCAACTAAGGAGAGAGAGAGTGCATAGAGCTACAGCTTGGTCTACAGAGCAAAACTAGGAATTGTGCAATCTATAACCTGCATTCAGCTCACAGGCATTTTATGCACCTCACTACTGAAAACAAAAATGGCTCAGAAATCACAACTCCAGAAGCCTGCTAGGGCTTCCATACAAATCTTTTCAGGCTCAAAGTATCTATCTATCTATCTATCTATCTATCTATCTATCTCCCCCTCCCACATACACATATACTGGAAGAACTCTTGTAGAAAGGTGGCACGACCTATCTTGGACTGGCCCACATAGAAAATAGCACAGAATCACTTCTCTAAAAAAGGGTTCACAAACTGACTAACAAGATCACTTTTGCCCACTGCTGTTTCAGTCCATTCAAAGTTTGGAATACAGCCAATGCTCATTACTGCAGGAAAGGCTTCAGACTGATCTGCTGTTGGCCAGTGTAAACAATAATGAACTAGATGGACAGACCAATGGACTCGTTCTGTAGAAGGCAGCTTCTAGTGTTAGATAAATGGAGATCTTTGCTGAGGCAATGAATAACAGCCTATCTAAGATGCAGAATGTTTGTACTGCAAGTGTTATTGTTGTTGATTCTGCATTTTTAAAAATCACTTTAACTCATTGTTTTAAAAGCTGCTAACAAATAAATATGTAACATCACTGTCTACAATGAATATATTTCCTGCCGTGGCTGTTGCAAGTGAAAACTGATTCAGGGGAGTGAAAAAGTGGGGAAAAAAATCTCATAAGAAACCTATGAAGGACAAAAATGTGTCTATATGTCCCATTTTGAAAGGAATGAGGGTTTGTGGGAGAAATGAAACGATTTTAGGATGTTCTAGATCATATATGATTATCCCTCAGAAGGACCTATATATTTTATGTTATGTAAAGATAAATTCTCTTAAATGACATTATTGGTGGTGCTGTTGCTGCTGTAGTTTAACCTTGAATAAATTCAAAAGTAGATCTTTGAATCATGCTGTAAATCCCTTTCCCTCACAAACAGTGAAGCTAAAAATGATTCCCCTGCATGTTTCTAAGAGTAAAAACTGCAACACTCACTGCTACAGGAAAAGTACACGTTGAATATTTCATGACAAATTACCTGCAAGAAAACAGAATGGGGAGATAAGGCTCTGGTAAAGGGGCCCAGAACATGAGGTGAATGTCAAGACTGTTCCTTTCTTCATCATGTTCCATGTACAGGAACCGATTGCAGGGTGCCAGCACAACATTCCCTGCCATATCTCAGGGCAGAGAGATTTAGGGGCCACAGTCCACTTGACACTAAATTGGTCCCTTGTACTAACACCACTACCCTCAACTGGTGTTTTAGGCAACTGCCTCTCTCTGTCTAATGACAGGACCAGACATGTTCTTCAGAATGTGAATCAATTTGGCAGTTTTCACAGTCCTGGTATAGCTGGACCTCAGAGGCCCAGTTGTGATCAGAAGATCCAAATGTGCAATCTGATGACCATTCTGACATCATTGCCTCCTAGTCTCTCCCTACTATCATATTTCTACTTATTAGAGGCAGCAAACATGTCATGGGAATAATATCCAACAAACTTGAAACAAAAAACGAAATAAAAACCAAACTTGTAATCTTAAAAGCAAACAAATAAAAAGTCAACTAATGAAACCTGGAATTTAATCATACTGCTGGGTTCAGCACGGTTTTTGTTCACCCCAGGGCTACAATAAAAGAGGATAAACAGAATAAGACCACTAAACGGATTGATATTGCATTACTGTCAGGTGAGACTATGGATGCTACCAGTGTGATGTGGTGAATCTATATTCAGCATGCTATATATTAGACAGGCTGTTCAAATATGCTCTTATAAGCTCTAATTAAAGTTAACTTCAGCAATCAGGGCTTCATTACTGATTCAAGTGTTGTCTTTTTTTTTAGAGCTTCAGCAACAAATAAAATTCTTATTGCAACATAATATTGAAACTGGTATACAAGCAGACTAAACCTATGGAAGACAGGGAACTGCTAAATCACATCCAAGGGCCTTATAGTCCTTGAGGTGTGGATTTGTTTTGCAATAAATGAAAATTGAACTAAAAGAGAGACCCTTTCAGTTCAATTTTTATTTCAATGCATAGAGGAAGAAATAGCTACACAGCCAGAATTCTTATTCATTCTCATTTGTCTGGAGCAGGGATGGGAAACTCTCTCATTTTCACTTTCTCTTCAGTTCACATTTTTATTTTATTAATTTATTTTAATTTTATTCTATAAAACCAAGGGAGATAACGGGGGGGGGGGGGGACATGACATCAAGTCAAAGCTAAATACTATAACTGAATGTTTTACAAAACATCTGGATATGGAAGGACATACATATTTTTAAAACCTCATGTTCTTTCCATCTCAAATACTAAATTTGCTAATTTTGATACATTCTTCAAAAACAAACTGAAATTATATTCTTCCCCATTCCATTAGCCAGATTCAATAGCCACAGCTGTCCAGACCATAAAAGGGATAATGTTATACCTGTTCACCATATATGTGTTAAAGAGGGAGGTGCCTCTCAGATGCAAAGAAGTGGAATCCTCAGTTCATCACTGGCATGATGGAATACTGAGGGACAACATTTATTTTATTTACCCCAAGTTTTATGGTGTACCTATCACAACTTCTCTTCAATGTGGAAGCTTCAGAAGTGAACTTCATGTCAAGTTTACCTTTCTTTTCATTTCCACCCACTGTTTCAGCTCTCAAATGTAAATACTATATATATTTTCTTTGCATCTATTCAATGATCAGCTAACATGACCTACTGCGTATCCATATCCACCCTACAATCTAAGGGGCTTATTGTAATTGCAACAATATCAGTATTGTTTTCAGCCACTGCAACTCAGGTGGCATTTAAAGCTGATCTATCTGGGTCAGTCAAAAAAGGGAAGAAGAAACTTTTTATTTTTCTTGCTAAGTTTGCAGGAAAACTAGATGAGGCAAGAATTTAGCAATCTGAGCCTTATATACAGGAACAGTAATATGAGCAACAACAACAACATAATATTTTATACGCATCCAAAAAAATGAACAACAGATCTTTAATAAATAAATAAATAAATGGAACATGCAACTATAATGTTGGCTATTTTATCCATTATTATTATTTAATTATTTCTATTATTGTCTATTTATTTCAATTTATTAGCATATGTCCAACTTTCCTTTTAACTCTTCTTCCTTTTGGGTTTAAATGGAAATCAACTCTTTTTTTAAACTTAAAGGTGCTTATATTTTGCCTGATCACATTTCTTATGATTGAAACATACCTTTAGGATCACTCAGGATTGAACCGAAGGCACTAATCACCACATTTGTTTTCAAACGGACAACCTGATCGTGGTCTTCCTTCCAGTTTCCATCTTCATCTTGCTCAGTCCGAACAAATTCCATAGCAACAATTTTCCCTCCTTTCACTACAACCTTCCGAGGAGAAAGGAAAGGTAGGAATTCACACTTTTCTTCTTTTGCAAGGTCCATCTGGAGGAGGGGGGAAATAGCTTGTTAAAAGATTTCAATTTCTAATCATTGTAATTAGAAATTATTATATTAAGATCATAATCTAATTTGCAGCTTGCTCTATATCTGAGTGGGAATCATGTGGCCAATCATATGCTGTTGGATTGCAAATCCCATGACCCTAAACTGCATGACTGATGGTGAAGGATCATGGGACTTATAGTCTAAAATCATCTGGAAGGCCACACCACTCCCTTTCCCGCATTACAGATTCAAGTATTAGCAAATGAAATATGTTTTAGGACATGATTGCAGTAATATTCTTTAATAAGAGAACTGAATCAAACTGTCTTTTAGGGATTTAAAAATACTGAAAATATTGTAAAAATGTGTTTCTTCAGTACTGGTAAACTCTAACAAGAACCCTGGAATGAAGAAAATATTAGTTGTTCAAGACATATCCTGTGCAAAATTTATACATGGCATTTTTGTACAGAAAATGACATTTTCTGTGTACTAACCAGTATTTTCTGTGCAGAAAGAGCTGTTTTCTGCAAAACTACAATAACCCACATTCAATTTTTTTTTCACTGAATAAGTCCCCAATGACAGCACTTTCTGAATACAAAACAGTATATCATCTATGAAGTTATTATTATTATGATTAATTTCTGTGGATAAAATGTTTCCTGTATAAAACAGCTATTTTCTGTGCAAAATTACCATATGAAATTTGCACAGATTAAGTCCTGAACAGCAAATAGTCTTTGAAACTGCACAGTTTTCAAATACTTTTTGTACAGTAGTAAGAAAATTACTAAAATTACTCATTGCTTCTTTTGAGAATGAAATTACTGAATATTTACTTCCCTGCTGTCTTTTACCATCCTTTCTGCCACCCAATTCTTTGTGAACTGCAATACCTAGCAGCCTCTTGATTTTAAGTCCCTGACTGATATTAGTTTGTCTTTGTCAAACACTTATGACATGCTTCCTTGACTGTCTCTTTGAAATGTATAAATGTTAGCAGTCAATGAGCTCCCTGATATATGGCAAATATAGCAGAGGAGAGTCAAACCATTGGAACTGCAACTGAAGTCTTCTGCTCATGTAGGGTTTCTCAGTTGACAACTTAGCTCTGCCTTGGAACTGGTGGAAGTAAAGATAAAAGCTATGTACGGCATTTCTATGAAAGGAGAAAGAAGCATTCAAGCTATCTATGGAGCCACTCATGCAAGGAGTGGACAACAGGGAATTTATATATTTGTATTATCTCTTTTGGGGAATGAGGCATAGAGGTGTATGCACCACTCTGAGTTGAGCATAGAGTCTAGCTTTACAGCTGCCCTGGGAGTATTAGACAACTGCAGAACACCCAAGAAAACAAAATTGTTCAGGGAAAGACTTGAAAAACTTGAACTAAAGTTATTCAATTGTCTTGTATATACTTGCAGCAATGTGCAATTTGCCACTGTAGTGTAGTGGTATTTTATTTTATTTTTTTACTTCAGGCACTCACAGCAACAGCCCCCCTACTAACCAAAGAAAGAAAGAAACAAAATAAAAAAAACCCTCCCAAAATGCAGGCAATTGTGTTGATATCTGATTATATGTATATATACTGTATCACATGCACACATAGGATGCATCCACACTGCAGGAATAATGTGGCTTAACACCACTTTTACTGCCATGGGTCAATGCTATCGTATCCTGGGAATTCTAGTTTTGTGAGACATTTAGGCTTCTCTATCAGAGAGCTTTGGTGCCCCACCAAACTACAAATATCTGGATTCCACAGCATTGAGCCATGGCAGTTAAAGTGGTGTCAAACTGCATTTTTTCACCTATGTGGATAAAACTATATATACAAACAATGACATATTGCTGCTAATAAAATCCATCCTTACATGAGTGGCAGATGACATTAGCATCCTGGCTCATGAGAGCGTTTTGACCCCGGAATCACAAAAAGAACTGCTATAAGATTTCATATTCAATTAGTCCTTTGACTTGGTACCACAGAAGGTTCAAGAGAAAGACTGAGACTCTAGGAAGCAATGCAGTTCCTGAGATTCCCCTAGTGAACCAAGAGCTGAATAAAACAGCAACATGGCCCTGTACACCATTTTTCTATGTATTTACTGTGGAAGGGGGAGAACATAAGAGACAGAAATGGAAAGATGTGCTAAAATGGCTAACTTTGGAGTGTAAGCAAAGAAGTCCAAAAAAGTAACTACTAAACTTTACACCAAAAGGAGATGGCACACTGGGCAGTACTGATGACAACATGGCTCTCTACCTCAGTTCACAAAAATGGAAATTTTGAGATGCTGGGTTTCAGGTGAAAGGGCAGCTCTGATCATTAATGCAATTTATGCAACAATGACAGAACATTGTTCCTGTACATTTCCAGAAAAGAAAGGGAACCTTTTGCAACAGGAAGATATCCAAATCAATTTGTTGGGATCACACTGAAAGAGGTCAAAGTGACCTCAACCCTGGAAAGCACATCCAACAGAACCCAGTGCACATTATTTATGAACACTAATAGCACAAAACAGCTGTGACAGAAAGACGTGAGAATCCTGAGGATAAACTGAAAATACACAGTAATGACCAATTTTGTACCCTGTGAGATTCTGGTAACAAAACAGAGAGTCCAGAAAATGTGGCCCTCCCAAAGCGATGGGGTGATTTTGGGGAAATAACTGCATTGGCTGGAAAAGGGAGGACAATGTGTTGTTTCTTCATTTACCTTGTTAATGTCTTATGGTGAATGGTATCTTGGTAAATGGTGTCCTCCATTCTGTTCCTCTTTTTTTGTCCCTGAAGGGAACATATATTTACTAAGCTAGTGGAACCAGGTGTGGGGTCTGTGTTTGTCAGACAGCATCTAATCTTCTTACTCCACCCTCAAAACTCACTGTATGGAATAATAGAGGAGGAGATAGCAGCTGCTGGCCACAGTAGTTCCCTCAGCCATTCCAGCAGCTGCCTGGCCAACCATTTCAGTTGATCTCCCTCCTCCTGGACAAGGAAAGAGGGAATAGGAAAGAGGGAAAACACTGCTTGTTATGCTAGGGTCCTTCAACATATCAATCCTGAAATTTCCTTAGAAGCCAAGATGATGAAACTGAGGCTATCATACTTCAGCCAAGTCATAAGATGGTGCGACTCATTAGAAAAAAACAATAATGCTACTAAAGGTAGAGGGTAGTAGAAAGAGGGGAAGATCACATGCCAGATGGATATACTCAATCTGGGAGGTCATGGGAATTAATTTGCAAGACCTAAGCAGAGCAATGGAAGATAGGGCGTCTTGGAGATGTCTCCTCCTCAGGGTCACCATGAGTCAGGGTTGACTCAAGGGCAGTTAACAACAACTGGAGAAAGTTATATTTGGCTTATTTATTAACATTCTAGGGAAGAAGAAAAACCAGTATCTGTATATTTTGAGCTAAAGTTCTCAGCTAAGAGCTAATGGTTAAATATAGGGCCTTCGTGGCAAAGCTACCGCAAGTCTTTTGACTTTCCTACTGTTCAGAGTAGAAGAAACAATTATCTTTCTAGTATCCAGCCCCTGCTCCCATTTCCATGTTATGATGATATATGATGATGACTGGATAATAACAGCTGCCAATCACTGGGAAAATCACTGCCATGCAAAATAAGACTCAGAAGTGAAAGACAAAAGAAGTAAGTAAATGAATTAACCTGGCTACAAATTCAAAGAGGGTAAGTTATAACAATCTACCCAACATTTGATGTTATAGTATGATTCAATTCCCATCAACAGTAATATGGGAGTACAGTAGGTCCTCGGTATCAGCAGACTTGGCATCCATGGATCCCAGCATCTGCAGAGGTAAACCCTCAGGGGACATAGGAGGAGGAGGGAAGAGGGGGAGTAGGAAGGAGTAAGAGAGGTGGTGCATAGGAGGAGGAGGAGGAGGGGGAGAGGCGACTGCACAGAGGAGGAAGAAGAGGAGGAAGTGGCAGTGGGAAGAGGCAGAGGAGACAGAACAGGGAAGAAGAAGGAAGAGGAAGAGGCAGAGGAGGAGGAGGAGGATGGGGGAGAGGTGGCGGAGGTGGCAGGAAAAGGAAGAGGAGGAAGAGGAGGAGGGAAGAAAAGGATACTTCCCCTGCCACCCACCATGGTGAGAGCAGTGAGGCGGGCCAGTAGCTGCAAAGTTCAATGGTGGCATGTCCGTGACACCATTGAAGACAATGGGAATCAAGCATCCACTGATTTTGGTATCCGTGGAGAGATTCTAGCATGACTATATTGGCTCCCTATCAGATCTTGATCTCTCCAATTTGCTTCTGACTAGATTTTTCTTTAAGAAAGTTACCAGTATCTTTTTATATGACAAGTGTTATTTAAAAAGATTTTAAATATAAAAATCCATAATGGTCTGAGAGAAAATACTCCCTAATACTGCTTTCACATTAAAGGTAAAAAAGTAAAGTCTAGTGTTATGAACGTCTAGTTGTAAAGGACTAATTGACCGTAGGGAGTGGTGCTCATCTCCGTTACTGAGCTGAAGAGCCAGCATACTACTCTGTGATCATGTGGTCAGCATGATTGCACAGAATGCTGTTTACTTTCCCACTGAAGTGGTACCTATTTATCTACTTGCATTTGGATGCTTTTGAACTGCTAGTTTGGCAGAAGCTGGGACTAGTGACAGGAAATCATCCCATCATGCAGCACTCAGGCCCCTTTTCCCTCCTCCTCCTATGCCCCCTGTGGGTTTACCTCTGCAGATGCTGGGATCCATGGATGCCAAGTCTGCTGATACCGAGGACCTACTGTACTCCCTTCTGATCTTCCAATCATCAGAATTGGCAGCTTAACCACTAAGCCACCACATCCCTCACCTAGCAATATTTTATTTCAAGTGACCAGTGCAATATTATGAACAATGACATGGCTAAAACCATTAACAGTAAGACAGGTTTATTATTGCCCAGTATTTTTCTGAGGAAAATATTTCGATCATTGTATAATTTTAAGCTGCATGGAAGTTTTCTGGTGACTTTCCCCATCAATGACATGAACACAGTGTGAAATAAATAAAAATGTCAGATACCCATTCATTTTAGTCTTCCAGGGCCAGTTCTAGAACAGATGAAAGACTGCAAGACTGGCAAAGACATGGCTGCAAGACTGGCAAAGAACCCACCATTCTAAAAGTACTGTCACTCTTAGTCTGACTCTACACTGCAGTTTGACATCGCTTTGGAATCTTAGTTTTGTGAGATATCTAACCTTCAGAGAGTTCTGGTGCCACAACCAACTACAAATCCCAAGATTCCATAGGATGGAGCCATGATAGTTAAAGCAGTATGAACTGTATGAATTCTGCACACAATATACAAAAGGAAGCCTAGAAGGGCCACAAGTGATTATCAATTGACATGTGCCTCTGTATCAAGGAGAGCTACTGAAGGGGCCCTGCTTGAGAGCACGCTCTCTGGTATGACACAGTATGTTAGGACAAAACTACACATTACACGTACACATTACACGTGGCTGTGGGTAGCCTTCCTCTGAAACTTTATTTACTTGTTGTTGTTGTTGTTGTTGTTTTTAAAGAAAAGTGGTTATGCAAAGGAAGGATGGATAAAAACAATGTAGCTTGCTTTTCCCCTCTGCTGGCCATAATTCTGCTCAAACTTTGTCCTCTCCCTTCCCTAGTTATTTTTCTCCCTCTAGTAGGGGGGAAATGGTTTTAAAAAGTCTAGTGCAGGGGTGGGGGAAATGTGGTCTGTGCACCGCTTGCAACCCAATGCCTTTTTTGCAGTTCACCCCAAAGTCCATAGGCCCTAAACTTAAAAACAAGGTGCAACATCATCCCAAAAGATCAATCAATTAATCATTCGATCAATAGCACCAAATTGTGGTGGAGAGGATTTATTTGCTTCCAACAACCTGCCACAGTTCATGAAAAAAATGCCTCAAATTGACAAAAAACAAAGCTAAAGTTACCTACTGCATATACTCATGTATAAATCTAGAAATTTTAGTCAAAAAATTAACCCAAAAAAAACCTAAGTTGATTTATCCTTGAGTCAACATAAGTACTGTACTTTGAATCTTATAAAAAAGGAACCATCCCCTGGTGAAAGCAAGAGTGTAATCTGTCTTGGAATCACTGATTCCCTTCTGCTCTATCATCCATCCAGCCTTTAGTATGAACACAAATACAGTTATACCTGCTGGAATTCTGTAAGTTCTTCGGCATTGATTTCCTTTGCTGAATCCTTTAGATCCTTTGTTACATGTCCCTAACTTTTAACTTTGACTTATCCATGGGTCATATCAAAATCCATCATTTTGGCCCCAAACCCTGCCTTGACTTATAAATGAGGTTGACTTATAGTCAGTCCAGATTATGGCAGCCAGGTTGGTCTCTGGTACATCTAGGAGAGACCATATTGCACCGGTCTTGAAAAGACTTCACTGGTTGCCAATCAGTTTCCGGGCCCAGTACAAGGTATTGGTTATCACCTTTAAAGCCCTACATGGCTTGGGTCCATCCTATCTTTGGGACCGTCTCCTTCCGTATAATCCCACTCGCACACTTCGGTCCTTTGGGAGGAATTTGCTTCAACCGGCCAGGTCTAGATTGTCAACAACCTCCCAGAGGGCTTTTTCAGAAACCGCTCCCAGATTATGGAATGGCCTGCCAGACGACATCCGTCAAATTACTAACTAGACAGCTTCAAAAAGGCTGTCAAGACGGATCTCCTCTGGCAGGCCTTTCCTGATTAAATTCCCAGCCAAGGACTAAGTAAATTTTCTCCCTCCTGCTGCCATATCTTGCCACGCTATGCTGTGCTAGTGGACTGCCTATTAGATTGTTCTTAACTGTTAATGCTGCAAATTAGTATAATTGTTCTACTATTGTTAATTATTTTAAATTTATGATGTTTAATACTATTTTAATGGGAGGGTGGGTTTGGGCTTGGGAGGGTTATTGTGTGATTTTATTGCTGTAAGTAAGCTGTCCCGATTGCTTCGGCAGAGGGGCGGGATAGAAATTATTATTATTATTATTATTATTATTATTATTATTATTATTCGGTAACTTAAAATTAGCTTCTGAAGTAGCCTGCTCTGGGAAGGCATAGAAGTGAAAAATTGTCCTTTTCCACCAAGATGATTTTGTGCTCAGATATGATGCTTCATACATGGTCACTTTTACTGGTGTCTACAACTGTTCCTCAAGCCCTTGGATGGCCAAGAGATAGGAAAGGACATTTTTTGCCACAGACCAGAACCTCCCAGGTAGTGGTGGAGCAACAGTTATTCCAAGCAAGGTATCTTATGTGCCTAAGTGCAGAGTGCATGCATAAGGCTCCTGGGTTAGTGTGTCTTCTCCTGAGAGAAAAGAAATAGCATTGTGGTTGGCGAGGCAAGTTACAAGTAAAAATGGCCTGAGGAAAAAGGGCTGTCACTATGCCTTCCTCTCCAAATTTCAAACTCTCAAGACTACTCTTTGTCATTCAAGCTGAGGGAATGTTTCACACCACTATATGTGATGTGTAGTTTGGCCCTGAGCAATAGTCATAAATCAGCATTTCATACTTGAAGGTATTTATGATTGGTCCTTGCAGTGTTGCAAGCTACTTGAAATTTACCTCTTCAGGGACAGCCCGTATATTAGTAAATCCTTTTCGGAAGACCACAAAAACACGGCGAGCTCCACAGCGCAAAGCTGATGTTGCACAGTCAAAAGCGGTGTCGCCTGCTCCAAGAACAATCACCGTTCCTTGTATTGATGGCAATGGAGACCGACAGGCACACATTCCTGAATGATGAAAGGAAAACCCCATTTTCAAGGCGAAGGGGGAAAAAAACCCTATTTCTGCATGACAGCTCAAATGACACTTGTACTCGAAGCAGTGTAAAATTGCATCTTGCCGTTTCCGAGCATGGAGAGTCACTATCAAATTATTCTGCTTCATTGAAAGACAGTTTTATTTCCACTTTTAAGATATGCTCATACATGTAATTTCATAGTCAGTACCTTTAGCAACATTGCTTTCCTGCCTTGGAAAGAAATAAAGTACAATGCACTCTTGAGAGAGAGAGAAAGAGAAAGACAGACAGAGAGAAGGAAATTGTAGGGCCTTGTCAGATTGAGTGCAACTGCTCTGCGGTCCTGGTATTCAAAAAATTAAACCTTTGACTCTTTTATTTTTATTTTTTTGTAATCCTCAATATTCTTTGAGGGGAAAAAAAGAAAGGGGAGGAAAGCCTTCTAACTGAAAGGCATCTCTTGAAAATCTGTGTACCACTATATCTTGGTCACCCAATTCCTACTCAGGACTTCATCTTTAATCTAAAAAAAGACTCCACAAATATTCTTGTATTATTGCTCATTTATTTAATTAGTTTACATTATTTTAAGGAATTATTTTTAAAATGTAACTCTCCAAGTGGTATGATGCTGTACTGATTAAACAGTGGGAGGAGAAACCCTCACCATAGTAATGTGGTGGTAGTAGCTGCTGACTACGAGATGGTTTCTGAATCAGAAAGAATGGTTGTGATTCTGGACATCAAAGAGGCTCCCACTAGTAGACTCAACAGATAGAGCTCCATGAACAATGAGGTTCCCACTAGTGTAGCCCATAGACAAAGCTCAAAACCTCCAGTAAAGAATGCAACTCATGGGCATGCCCACAGCATCACTGACAGATCTGTGTTACATTGATATATATGGGTCTGACTCCGTAACAGATACAAGATTGTAACGTTATCCTAGATCTCTTGCAGACTGCCAGAAATAGTGCAAATTGAGTCCACTTTAACTGTCCTGGCTCACTGCTAGGGAATAATGAGAATTGTATTTTTTTTCTGAGACACTGAGCCTTCTCTGTCAGAGAGGTCTGGTGCCACAATAAACTACAGTTCCCATGATTCCCTAGAACTGAGCCAGGGCAGTTAAAGTGGACTCAATCTGCACTATTTCTGGCAGTCTGCAAAGGCCCCTATTCCTTGGAGAAATTCTGAGGTCACCTTGTTGGCAGGATAGTGATGTGGAAATGTTTCCATATTCAATTTGTACTTTTCCCCAATTTGAATAAAAAATTGCTAGAATGAGAAATATGACACTTAACACAACATCAACAAGTGAGCATCCAACATTGAGAAAAACAAACAAACAAGCAATTGTCCAAAACGTACATAATCCATACAATGTGTTGCACTTTAACAACAGGAAGAATGCAACTAACCATGGATTAAACAAATTACTGTAATTTTTAAAATGATACCATAACTAGCACAAACCTGTAATTTGTAGGGTTTGTCATAATTTCACTCAGAAGTGTATGTTTTTTAACCATATCATCAACAGTCTATAATTCTCAACTTTGTGCTATGCCAGTCCTGAATTTTCACAGCAAGGGTATAGAACCACAAGTATCAATTTCTTTGAAGAACAAAAAACCAAACAAACTTTAAACACAGGTCTGTGAATACTATTTGTTTGGGGTAGGGGGGAATCTTTGTTACACACATGGATATACAGTATACAGAAACCTTTTCTCAGATTACCGCAGTATACAGCCAGATTATTTCTCCTCATGGATGTATTTTAAAGAGCTGATCAAAATGTTCACTAATTTTGTTGTGTGTGTTTGGGGTGGGGGGAGGATATGTTACTTAAACCTATCTATATGCTGAAGGAATTCCATTTGTTTAGTTGCATTTCAAGTTGCATGGCTGTTTCATAAGAATCTGTGTGTAGGGAACAACAAAATAGCCCTTTAAAATCTTACTCTTCTTTTTCTGCAGTGGAGAATAGTCACTTTTGAGGGGCAGCTACTATCAAGAAGGATTTCAGCTACCCAATACCCTTTACATTGAGCTAACTGGGTTCTGAAGCATGCAAAGAATGGAATTATAGATTAGACTATTTCTATATGCTCATGGATGGGAGTATGCTTATTTTAAAAGGACCATGGATTTCATTTTTCCTCTAACTGTAGTAAACTTAATCCTCAAGTTGGCTTCATAGTGATTCTTCTCATGATAGCTGTAATAATCATGATGTCATAATAGTTTCACACATGTAGAGTGATCTTGTAGCACCTTTGAGATTAACTGAAAGAAAGAAGTTGGCAGCATGAGCTTTCATAGATTTAAGTCTGCTTCCTCAGACACATTTGGTACATTTGGTATTAGTTTCACACATACAAGCTATTAAGGGATCAATTGAGTTATCAGAAAATAAATTGTTACCTGCATGGATATTTGGAGTACACTCACATTTCATAACTATAGATAATCATTTAGAAAACTCTGGTTTTCAAAATTGCCTGATTGCTGTGTGCATTCAAGTAGTGCCTGATTTATGGCAACCCTAGCACCTTTGAAGCTAACTTACAGAAAAAAGGTGGTAGCATGAAGCAAAGCAGCTTCATTTATATACCACTTCATATCGCGCTATGGGATGTCTAAGCGGTTTACAACTGTAAGCTCATTGCCCCCCAACAGTTGGGTACTCAGTTTAGTGACCTGGGAAGGATGCAGGCCTGAGTCTAGCCTGAGCCCTGGCTAGTATTGAACTCGCAACCTTGTGGTCTATGAGTGAGTGGCTGCAGTACAGGCATTTAACCACTGTGCCACCAGACTTCAATGTACTTTCTCAGATGCATGGGGTAGAATGGAGGGTTCACGGACAAACTTATATAAGCTGGCTGTGTGTGAGAATGCAAAACGTTGTGGGAGATAAGGTGACAAGTTCAGTTTTGATAATGGTCATTGGGGGACAAAGGCAGGAGGAAGGATGTTGCCAAAAGCCACGGTGAGCATAAAACCATGTGAATGAGCATTAGAATTAAGTGTGGGAACCAAAAAGGAGACTTGATCAATTGGCCAAGAATGCCCCCAAGAGGTTGGAGGATTTCCCAGTGTTATAATTTATGTAGTGTGCCAGGAAACCATTTCTCTGTTCAACTCACTGTTATTGGACTGAGTTTGTGGATATATTCCAGTTCTGGTGTTTCTCTTTCCAATTTTCCTTTGTAGGTTTGTTTTTTTTAAATTAAAATTAACATTTTATTTTATTTATTTTATTTTATTTTTTTGTCCAAGGACCACTGTTCTGAGCTCTAAGTTAGAATGTCCGGGAAGACTGAAGTGTTCTACAACCGGTTTTTGTGTATTCTCATTCCTAATGTCTGATTTATGCCCATTTATCCTCTGGTGCAGGAACCTGCCTGTTCGACCAATGTAGAGTGCTGAAGGCATTGTCAACACAGGATGGTATATATCATAGAGCAGGGGCCGACAACCTATGGCCCCTGGGCCGGTTCCGGCGAGAGCGAGTGCGCGTGCCACCATCCCCCCCTCGGCGGGGGACCGGCCCAGGTCTCCAAAAGGTTGCCTACCCCTGTCATAGAGGATAAACAAGTGAAAGTTTCGGCCAGGACAGGGAAGGAGGAGGAGGAGGCTCTCCAGGCCAGTTTCTAAAAGAGAAGAGAAAGAGAAAGAGGTTTCTGCCAGGAAAGAAAGCTTTCCAGGCCAATTCCCGCTAGGAGAGAGGAAGAAAACAGTTTCCAGGCAGCCATCTTGAGAGGGTAAGTTTTTAAGTTCTTTTTAAAAACTCTTGGGGGAAGTGTGACTGTGACTCAGCGGGTGGGGCTTTGTTAAGAGCATTTGCAAATCAATAGGGGGTGGGCTAGGCAGTTAGCTCTTTACAACTGCTCCCAGAGCCGCGCGCCTAGCGGCGCGTGAATTTTATAACCACTACCAATTGTAGAAAACTTTTGGTCATCTGCAGACTTTAACATTGGTTTTAGCAAGAGATTTTCTTTGAGGAGGAAAGCCATAGTCCTTTTTAATACTTAGTATGGATACTGAAGGAACTGCTGCCGTCACCTGCAATACCTGTGGTATGTTTGTCTTCCTACCTACAGAGGTCGGGAACTACACATGCTCTAAGTGCAAGTTGGTAGCTCTCTTGGAGGAGAAAGTACAGCAGCTGGAGGCGCGGGTAGCTACACTTCAGAATATTAGGGAGCAAGAGGCTTTCCTAGACAGAACGGAACGAACGGTCTTGGACAGGGACCACACAGTGGAAGTTGCTGGGGAAGAGAACGTCACACCACATACACAGGAGGTAGACAGCTGGAGGAATGTCACACGTAGAAGTAGGGAGACCAGAGATCGTTCTGGGAGCTTGCAGCTACAGAATCGTTTTCAAGCTCTTTCCCTTACCAAGGAGGATGAGGAAGAGCAGCATGAACAGACTTCAGGGAAAGAGCTGGGAGTACCACCACAGGGAACAGTCGCTGCTAAGCCTCGTAGGAGACGTGTGGTCGTGGTGGGGGACTCCTTGCTGAGAGGGACAGAAGCAGTGATTTGTGGGCCTGACAAGATGTCTCGGGAGGTGTGTTGTCTCCCTGGGGCAAAGATCTGAGATGTGACAGAGAGGCTGAGAAGACTGGTCAGGCCTACCGACCAATACCCCTTCCTTTTGGTTCACGTGGGAACGAACGACACAGCAAGACACAGCCTTCAAAACATCAAAAGGGATTACGAGGCTCTAGGAAAGAAGCTGAAAGAAATGGAGGCACAGATTGTCATCTCGTCTCTACTGCCAGTTGAAGGGCACGGTCCAGGAAGAGAGAGGAAGATAGCAGATGTCAACAATTGGCTCCGCAGATGGTGTCGTCGAGAACGATTTGGATTCTTGGATCATGGGCTGCGGTTCCATGAGGGTGGACTCCTGGCAAGGGATGGGCTGCATCTCACACCAGTTGGAAGAAACGTTTTTGCCAACAGTCTGAAGAATTTGATCAGGAGGGCTTTAAACTGAGTTATGTGGGGAAGGGAGACAGCACCCTGGAAGACAAAAGGACTGGAAAAAATAGTCAAACTGTCATAGAGGAAACAAAGCAAACAGTAGAGGGACCCAACAGTGAGAGGCAAAAAAACGTGCTAAGGCAGCAAGTAAAGGAGACATATGGTCTTAGATGTCTCTACACTAATGCACAGAGCATGGGAAATAAGCAAGATGAACTTGAACTCCTAGCGCAACAAAGCAAATATGATATAATAGGCATCACTGAAACCTGGTGGGATGAGTCTCATGATTGGAATGTAAAAATACAGGGGTATAACCTCTTCAAGAGAAACAGGCCAAACAGGAGAGGAGGAGGAATAGCATTATATGTCAGGGATATTTACACCAGTGAAGAAATCCAGGACAACAATCCTGGAAGCCAGGTGGAGAGCATTTGGATAAAAATTAAAGGGGAAAGAAACAACAGGGATGTTATTGTGGGAGTCTACTACAGACCCCCGACTCAGGCAGAAGAACTGGATGATGCCTTTCTAGAACAGATGACCACACACTCAGAAAGGAGAAATATAGTAGTGATGGGTGACTTCAACTATCCGGATATTTGCTGGAAGTCAAACTCGGCAAAATCCTTGAGGTCTAGCAAATTCCTCACTTGCCTCGAAGACAATTTCATTGTTCAAAAGGTGGAAGAGGCAACGAGGGAGTCAGCTATTTTGGATCTGATCCTAACTAACAGGGAAGACCTAGTTAATGGGGTGCAAGTGGTTGGATCCTTAGGCGGGAGTGATCATGTCCTCCTGGAGTTTATTATACAGTGGAAAGGAGAAGCCAGGCATAGTCAGACACGCATTCTAGACTTTAGGAAAGCTGATTTTACTAAACTTAGAGAAATACTGAGGGTGATCCCATGGACAGGAATACTAAAAGAGAAGGGAGTTCAAGACGGATGGGAGTTTCTCAAAAGGGAGATACTGAAGGCACAATTTCAAACCGTGCCAATGAGGAGGAAGAATGGGAGGTGTCTCAAGAAACCAGGATGGATGACTAAGGAACTTGCAACTGAACTATGTTTTAAACGGAACATGTATAAGAAATGGAAAAATGGGGAAATCACAAAAGAGGAATTCAAACAAATAGCTAGCACGTGTAGGGTTAAAGTCAGAAAAGCTAAAGCGCAGAATGAAATCAGGCTTGCTGGAGCGGTTAAGAACAATAAAAAGGGCTTTTGGGGGTATGTCAGTAGCAAAAGGAAAAAGAAGGAAATGGTAGGGCCACTGTGTGGAGAAGATGGCAAAAAGTTAACAGGGGACAGAGAAAAGGCAGAATTACTCAACACCTTCTTTGCTTCAGTCTTCTCAGAAAAGGCAAAGGGTGCTCAACTTGAGGATAATGGAGCAGAGGACAGAATAGGAGAATTTCATCACAGAATAAGTAAAGAGATAGTACAGAAACATCTGGTTAATCTAGATGAATATAAGTCTCCAGGACCAGATGAATTACATCCAAGGGTATTAAAAGAACTGGCAAATGTAATATCAGAACCATTGGCAATAATCTTTGAGAATTCCTGGAAAACAGGAGAGGTCCCAGCGGACTGGAGGAGGGCAAATGTTGTCCCCATCTTCAAAAAGGGGAAAAAAGAGGATCCCAACAATTATCGTCCAGTTAGTCTGACATCAATACCCGGAAAGATTCTGGAGCAGATCATTAAACAGAGAGTCTGTGAACATCTGGAAGATAATTTCATAATCACAAAAAGTCAACATGGGTTTCAGAGAAACAGGTCATGCCAGACAAATCTGATCTCTTTTTTTGATAAAATTACCAGCTTGGTAGATGAAGGGAATGCTGTGGATATAGTATATCTTGATTTCAGTAAGGCCTTTGACAAAGTTCCCCATGACATTCTTGCAAGCAAGTTGGTAAAATGTGGGCTAGACAAAGTAACTGTTACATGGATTTGTAATTGGTTATCTGGTCGAACACAAAGGGTGCTCAACAATGGCTCCTTTTCAACTTGGAAAGAAGTGACCAGTGGGGTGCCACAGGGCTCTGTCCTGGGCCCAGTGCTATTCAATATCTTTATTAATGACTTGGATGACGGTATTGGGGGCATAGTTATCAAATTTGCAGATGACACCAAATTAGGAGGAGTAGCTAATACCCCAGAGGACAGGATCAAAATTCAAAATGACTTGAGCAGACTAGAAAGTTGGGCCAAAGCTAACAAAATGAAATTCAACACAGAGAAATGTAAGGTACTGCACTTAGGGCGGAAAAACGAAAAGTACAGATATACGATGGGGGACACTTGGCTGAATGAGACTACCTGTGAAAGGGATCTAGGAATCCAGGTGGACCACAAGTTGAACATGAGTCAACAGTGCGATGCAGCAGCTAAAAAGGCCAATGCAATTTTAGGCTGCATCAGTAGAAGTATAGTGTCTAGATCAAGAAAAGTAATAGTGCCACTATATTCTGCTTTGGTCCGGCCTCACCTGGAATACTGTGTCCAGTTCTGGGCACCACAATTCAAAAAGGATGTGGAGAAACTGGAGCGTGTCCAAAGGAGGGCAACTAAAATGGTGAAGGGTCTGGAAAGCAAGCCCTATGAGGAACGACTTAGGGAGCTGGGGATGTTTAGCCTGGAGAAGAGAAGGCTGAGAGGTGATATGATAGCCGTGTTTAAATATTTGAAGGGATGTCATATTGAGGAGGGAACAAGCTTGTTTTCTGCTGCTCCAGAGACTAGGACCCGAAACAATGGATGCAAGCTGCAAGAAAAGAGATTCCACCTCAACATTAGGAGGAACTTCCTGACAGTAAGGGCGGTTCGACAGTGGAACACACTCCCTCGGAGAGTAGTGGAGTCTCCTTCCTTGGAGGTCTTTAAGCAGAGGCTGGATGGCCATCTGTCGGGGATGCTTTGATTGGGAGTTCCTGCATGGCAGGGGGTTGGACTGGATGGCCCTTGTGGTCTCTTCCAACTCTATGATTCTATGATTCTATGATTCTATGATTCTAATATTGTGGGTGATGCCATTAGGTCCTGTGATGACACTTCCTGCACAGATATGTGGGCAGAGTTGGCATCTGGGTTTGTGGCAAGGTCTTGTACCCATTTCCACATCAATGTTGTGAATTCTCCTGTAGTAACTGTTTGAGGCTGGGAGGCTATCTGTCAGCAAGTAAAGACCTGCCACCAAGATTCCCTGAGAGGGCAGCATTATTGTCCAGAATAGGTTATAGTTCGCTGATGATACATCTGAAGTCTCAGCTGGGAGCTGTATGTGACCACTAGTGCTGTTCTGTCTTTTTCTATCCTCAGTTTGTTCTGTGATAGATTAGTTCTGGATACAAGTATTGCCAAGCATTGCCTTGTGGTGGTGGTGTTATTTCATATATAGCATGAGGAATGCTTATTTTAAGTCCATAAGTTTGGCATCCCTGTCATGTGAGTCAGAGCAGATGTGACTGTAGTGGAGGGCTTGGCTGCAGACTATGGATCTGATAGTGTGTTCACGATAGAAAGTGGAGGCATGCAAGTACATGTAGTGGCCAATGTCAGAATATAGATGGGCTATGCAGTCAAAGGTGAAATGTAGAGATGTGTGTGTCTGTAATTTTCCACTTGAGAACAGCTTCTAGGCAAGCACAAACAACTCAGTCCAGATGGCCAGAGAGAGACAAAACAATAGAGAAGCCTAGGTGGGAAATCATCCTTGTTTACATAAGAAAACAATAATAAAGGCTGGTATGGGTAAGTAGATCACCTGGTGGAGGATGAACAACAAGAGGCTGGGTTAGCATACATCACATACAGATCATCCAATCAACTTGAGGGGTAACACCCAGAAAGGTGGAGAGGGGCTGGACTGAGAAACTCTGTGTTTAGCATTGATATTATTATTTTGCTTCCTTTGGATCGCACTTTTCCTTTTCTTTACTTCTGGCAATGTATCTATAATATGTTTATACTGCTTTAGAATGTAGCCTTAAGATCTGGAAACATGGATCTGTAGTTTTGTTCTTGTTTAGCCACATCAGTAAGATGTGATCCTATAGTGGACTGTATTTTACTTTGCATGTTGTTATTATTTTTTTCAACAATAACAATAAAACTCAACTTTTAGAAGCTTGGATTTTTGCTCCCTGGTTCTGCTGGATTTACAAGCACACTACTCCACTAAAACCGAACAATGGGTTATGGGCCCAGAGAGAAATTTTCCTGTGAGAGCTGGATTCATGGCCTCGCAGACACGTCTTCAGCAGCGTGGAAGGGGAGTGGAGACGAGCTGTCCTCCACACATTCCAAGCTTGGAGTTTTGCAACTTGAGCTGTGAGTAATGCTTTGCTTATCTGCATGATTTAAAAGAAAGAAGCTGTCTGCCGGCTGGCTGAATGTCCAGGCTTTCTGAGGAACGGTCGTTCTTGCCTGAGCATTTAAAGAGACAGTGTTGTTTGAAATAGCTGGAGTGAGGCAAGCTGTTTTCAGACTCTTTGTGTCACAAGTGAAACTCATCATGGATGTCACTAAATTTCCGAAGTTGACAAGTGAAAATTATGTTTCTTGGTGTGTGTATTCCAAAGCATTATTAATTTGGGAGAATCTTTGGCAGGCTATTGACCCAGGCCTTTCTCCAACACCTACTCCAGCTGAGACTGAGAGAAATCAGAAAACTGTTGCTACCCTTCACCTCATTCTTTCTGAAGGCCAATTAAATCATGTAAGGGGCATATCTGTGGCTAAGGACATATGGAATACCCTGAGGGACATCCACCAGTCTGCTTCAGCACTAGCCAAAATGATGTGGTGTAAGCGATTATATGGGCAGAAAATGGAGAAACACCAGTCTCCTGAACATCATCTGGAGGTGATGAGGGACTTATTTGCCCAGGTGCAAATGAGAGGCGTGGAAATCCCACAATCCCATCAGGCTTACATTCTTCTTGGATCTTTATCAGCTAATTCTGATAACATTTTGCATGGTCTGCAAGTTGTGCCTGAAGCACAACTTACTTTGGAGCTTGTGGCTTCTAGAGTCATGGAGGAAAGCCAATGCCGAAGGTTTGAGCTGGGCAATGCAAGCAGGCGTCTGCAGCTTCAAAGTCCTCAAATGCTACAGAGGGAGCGTCCAGAGAAATGCAGACGGAAAAGGCAGCTGTTTCCAGAGGAAAGATTTGTTATTACTGCAAGAAGGCAGATCATCTAAGGAAGGACTGCAGGAAGCTTGCAGCAGACAAGAAGAAGAGGAATAAACAACAACAACATCCCTTTGGGGAAAACAAAGGAACTGCAGCTGTTACTCAAGGCTGTGACAGTGTGACTCAACATGCAGTGAGTCAAGTTTGGATCCTTGATTCCGGTGCCACTGCAAATATGGTAAATGATCCTGAGCTACTCAGAAGCAAGATGCCCTCCACAGTGAACTCTGTTGCTCTAGCTGATGGGACAGCAAGAGAAATCCATTAAATGGGAACATTCCTGGATTTGGCAAAATTTTGATAATGTTTTGTGTGTGCCTAAATTACAAAACTGTTTAGTTAGTGTGTCTGCTTTGACCACAGAAGGGTATACACTGCATTTTGTGGTGAAGGAATGCTTAATTTCCAAAGATGGGGAAATTTGTGCAAAAGCTGTAAAGAAAGACAAAATGTACTACATGGTAGATAAGGCAGAATGTGCAGTTGTACAAAATGAGCCTTTGCATTCAAACTGTATTCATTATTTTCACAGAATAATGGGTTATTGGTTTTAAAAGTCTTGTGAAGCTGGAGGAAATTTGTCCAGATTTTAAAATGTCACCCTGTTCAAATCACCTGGAGTGCTCAGTTTGCAGCAGGATTAAGTTGAAAGCTTATCCTGTGGCAAAGCGAAGCAAATTTATAGCCAAACATCCGTTTGAGGCTGTGCATTGTGATGTTTCTGGTCCCATCGTTGTGACACTAGGGGGCAGCAAATATTTCATGGTGATTGTGGATCGCTTCACCAGGTTTTCTTATGTGAAGCTTCTGAAAGAGAAGGGTGAAGCAGGAGAAAGATTTAAAGAATGGGTGAACATGATTGAAAGGGAATTTAACTACAAAGTGGGGTCTTTGATCACAGACCAGGGAGGCGAATTCTTGTCTCACAATTTGGAAAATTGGCTAAGGAAGAAGGGGATTAGACACTACACAACTAACCCTAGGACTCCTCAGGAGGATGGAATTGTGGAGAGGAGAATAGCCGTCTTGAAACAGATAAAAGATTGCATGATGCTAGATGCAAATGCTCCTGAGAACCTCTGGGGGGAGGCGATTCTTACAGCTAACTTTCTGGCAAACCGCACTTGGAACTCAGCTGTAAAGCCAATGGGGTTGCAATATATTGTGGTGCTCAGATGTCTGTTTTGTAGTTGTACAATGGTGTCCAGAAAGTGAACTTGTTCTGTTAATAGTTCCAGGCTGAGATTGATGGTAGGATGGAAGTGATTGAAACTCTGGTCGAATGTCTTGAGTGAGTCCTCTCCATAAGTCCAAAATTATGAAGATGTCATCAATGTACCTCAGATAGAGGACCATTTTCTGGGTGCAGGAATTAAAGAAGTGTTGATCTAGGTCAGTCATGAAGATGTTGGCATATTGTGGTGCCATGCCCATGCCCATTGCAGTACCATTAATGTGAAGATACATGTTATTTAAAAAGGTGAAGTAGTTCTATGTCAGAACAAATTGGCAGACCTTGCTGGCTACATCTGCTAAGGTCATATATGGAATGAAGTTCCTGATAGCTTGTAGTCCATCTTTGTGTGTGATGTTGGTATACAGGGATTACACATCTTTAGTCACTAAGATGGTATTTCCTGGAAGATTGTGGATGGACTATATTTTCTGCACAGAGTCAGTAGTGTCCTTCATATAGCTGGGAGTATTGGTGGCATATGGTTTAAGGATGTTGTCCATGTATTTAAAGGCATGAGCTGTGAGTGTTCCAATACTTGAAACAATAGGTCATCCAGAGTTGCCTGGTTTATCAATTCTGGGTGATAGATAGGATGTGCCTGGTCAAGGCTCCTGTGGCATGTCAATTTGGATTTGGTTTTGCACCTCCATGGGAAATTCCCTGAGTACTCTGTGTAATTCCTTTCAGTATTCTTCAGTGGGAACATTAGACAGAATTCTGTAAAATGTAGTGTTGGACAGTTGCCTCTCAGCGTCCTGTATGTAGTCAGATTTGTCCATGATGACTATGGCTCCTCCTTTGTCAGCCTCTTTGGTGTGTTGTTCCTGAGGCTGTGTATGCCATCTTGTTCCTTGCAGCTCAGACTGTGTGGTAAATTGTATCTCTTATTGATGATTTCTGTCTGGGCATGGTGGCAGAAGCATTTTTTTGGCAAGATTTGATTTTCATGGTAAGATCTGTTCAGAGGAGGTTTGCTTTTCCTTCCTCTGAGGCTTAGAGAGTTTCATCTGCCCAAATGATTTCCATGGCTGAGTAAGGATTTGAACCATGGACTCCAGAGTCCAACACTCAGGCCAATACACTGGCTTAGAGGCCCTCTAAGAGTGTCTGTAACCAGTGTGATGCTTTCCCCTAAACTTTCTTGATGCTATGGCCTATATCCAAAGAGCTATGTGCTTCCAAACATACACCAGAATTTGCATCCACAGAAGATTTCTGCCTTGATCAGAGACCATGCAGGAGACTTCCTCAGCTTTCAAGCAAGGCTCTCTCAAGGGAGAATTCCAAGAAAGAACCACTCAAGAATTAGTACAGAAGTCCTACCTTTGGCTCTTAAAATTTCATTGTTGCTATGACTTTAATTTCAATTTACTTACGGTGACACATACATGAATTTGTGATTTCAGCAGTATTCTGATTCTTCTAATATTCATACAATTTAAATATTAAATTGCTTATTGTTTTGAAATTAATATTATTTGTATAACACATTTTGCACATCACAACGTGGGATACAAATACTTCATGTATATTTTTCCACCCAAAAAACAGAAATTCAAATTAATACAAAGAAAATAACTACCTGGTTTACTTGCCATAGCCACCAGGGGCAAGAAGTCTTTAGATGTGTAAAATCCTTCATCCATTCCCAGATCTTGAAATATAAATTCTCTCTTTGGTTCTGGAAGTCCTAACACAAAAATGTAAATGGAGAATGAGCTTTCAGTGGACATAAGGAAAAAAAAGGAAGAAGAAAGGAAGATATATTAATCCTATCAGCAATTTGTGTGTGTGTGTGTGATCAGAAGAATCTATAAAATTTCAGCAATCTTATGTTTTTAAAAAGCAAAAAGAACAGTATCAATGTACTTTGATAGACATTTTGTAATCCCAATATTTTAGAAACATATGTTCAAGGTATGTTATGTATACCCCTGACAATCCTGTAAAGTAAGCCATTATTGTTATTATTACTGTTGATATCACAGCAGACAAATGGTGGAGAGCAGGAGGAACTATGACTCAGAAACAATTACCTCTTAGCAGATTGAATATTTCAACCAAGAATGTCTGTATTCTTGGTTGTCAAAACAGAAATTGTTTGGAAATCTATATTATTTTCATAACTGATTTGCAAAAGGACCTCTTCTTTCGATCACACATTTCAGCACAAAAAAGTAACCTTACAAAATTGGGTCCATCTCTAGTTGTTAACAGTTTTATGCACATTCAAAAATATTTACAAGGTGAGATATTAAGTGAGACAGGAAAGGAGGTGGCACTAAGAAATCTATCTCTTGATTATTCTGGCAGGTTCTCCTGCATATTGTGATAAATACTGATAACTTGCTATTGGAAGGATTCATACAGCCACAGATGGGTAAAAGTAACAATTATTTTACCAATCACAATGTCCACACAATAGCATTTTGTGGAAATTAAAAGTATCTTGCATCATTTACAACATAGTGATGTACACCAAGGTCCATTTTACTTCAACTGGAGCTCATCTCTGGTACAGTGAAGACAAGAGGTATTTGACAAAAATGAAGGAGCCTGGAAGACATGTGGATCTCAAGCCATCTGGACACACAAACTTGGATGCCTGCCACATTTATTCCCAAAAGCAATCCATCCCATCACACTAGCAAGAAAGAAGATGTAAATCCCTGCAATCTACAAAAACAAACATGTGTCAAAATAACTTGGCAGGTCTTGAGCGTGCATCTCCATGGGGATGCTGGTTAAAGAGGGAAAAATAAAGGTTCATTCAGTTTTCCATTCAAGTTTGATTTGATTCCTTGGTCCAAGATTGTCCTTGTTGCCATCTCTATTTCACTATTTCAAATTGGTTTCAGGCCATCTGGTGCTCTTTTCCTTCAACCATTAAAAAAAAAATGCATCTCAACTCCTCAGTTGATTTGTTGTTGCTTTGTTGTTTTTACTGTTTTCTCTACTGTTTTCGTATCTCTTTTGTGATTTGTGTTTGTTGTTTTTGATGTTATTTGCCATCAAGTTGACTTTTACTTATGGTGAATCTATGAATGAAAGACCTCCAAGATCCCCAATCAACAATTACCATTTCCAAGTCTTGTAAACTCAAGACCATGGCTTCCTCCATATTTTCCTAATGCCTTCTACTTTACAAAGCATTATCATCCTTTTCAACACCATAAAAATGACAAGATCATAGCACTGGAAGAGTCCACAAGGGCTGTCTAGTCCAACAATCAAAGCACTCCCAACAGATGGCCATTCAGCCTCTGTTTAAAAACATCCAATGAAAGAGACTCCATCACACTCCAATGAATGAAGCAAACTGCCCTGAAGAAGCGACTTGACGCCACTCCTTGGAGTGCTGGGTTGGGGCTGCAGCAACCACACACCATGCCCCAATCTGGCTGTTTCCCAGCGCAAAAAGAAGCAGCAGAAAGCTGCTTCTTTTTGTGCTGGAAAAGGGTAACTTTGCTGCCTCAGCGGCAGTTTTTTTGAGCTCCAGCAGCATGCGGCATCTAAACATCTTGCTGCCAGAGAGCTGAAAAGTTGCCACCGTGTGGTTGCTCCAGCAGCTTGATCATGTCTTCCCAGCATCCTGGGTGTGTGTGGTGTGCCTATGCCACACCCCCAAGCCGCTGGGAAGCTGGCTCTTCAAACCAGTCTATTTTGGCCCCAAGACAGGATATTCCACTGTCAAACAGTTCTTACTGTTAGGAAGTTCTTCCTAATGTTTAGGTGGAATCTCGTTTCCTATATTTTGAATCCATCACTCATGTCCTAGTATCTGGAGCAGCAGAAAACAAGCTTGCTGAATCCTCAATATGACATCACCTTTTGGGTTCAGTTGCCCAAGCAATTACAAATCCATCTAACATTTGATTGTCTAGCCCACATTTTACTAGCTATTTTTACAAGCATATCATTAGGTACATTGTCAAAGGCTTACTGAAATTGAGATATGCTACATCTACAGCATTCCCTTCATCTACTAAGCTTGCAACTCTATCACACACACAGAGAGAGAGAGAGAGAGAGAGAGAAGATTAGTTTGGCATGACTTGTTCTTGAGAAACTCATGGTGACTTTTCGTGTTCACAGCATTCTTGTCTAAGTGCTTATAGGGTGTATGTTTAATTATCTGTTCTAGAATATTTCTATTGTTGCTGACTAAGTGATAATTGTTTGGATTCCCTTTTTTATTTCCCTTTTGAAGACAGGGACAGCATTTGCCCTCCTCCAGTCTGCTGGGACTTCTCCTGTTTGTCAGGAATTCTCAAAAATTATTGCCAATGGTTCTGAAATTACTTCTGCCAGTTCTTTTAATATCCTTGGATGTAGTTCATCTGGCCCTGGAGACTTGAATTCATTTAGAGTGGCCAAGTATTCCTATACTATTTCTTTACCTAGTCTGGGCTGTATTTTCCCTACTGCACCATTTGCTTCATTTCCCCCAGGTTGAGCATTGTTCTCCTTATGGGAGAAGACCAAGGCAAATAAGATGTTGAGTTGTTCTGCCTTTTTTTCTGTCCCTTGTTAGCATTTCATCCACATGCAGCCCCTACTATTTCCTTTTTCTTCCTTTTGCCACAGACATAACAAAAAAGGCCCCTTTTATTATTATTTTTTACCCTCTCTAGAAAGCCTGACTTGTTCTGCACTTTACTTTCTCCCTGCACATGCTATTTACTTGAATTCCCCATTGGTAATTTTCAATTTTCTATTTCTTGTACTTGTCCCTTTTAAATCTTAGCTCAATGGAAAGTTCTTTAGACATCCATCCTGGTTTCTTTAGAGACCTCCCATTTCCTCCCCTCACTGGAACTGTTTGAAATTGTGCCTTTAATATTTTGCTTTTAAGAAACTCCTTTCCATCAGGAACTCTCTTCTCTCTTAGTATGCTGGACAATGAGATTACTCTCTGTATTTCTTAAGTTTACTGAAATCATATTTCTTAAAAGTCTAGAATACATGTCTGACTACGCTAGGCATCCCCCTTCAGCTGTATAAGAAACTCCAGGATAACATGGGCACTCCCACATAAAGACCCCACCACTTCACCCCATTACCAGATCATTACATTTGGTTAGGATCAGATCTAAAATAGCTGATCCTCTTGTTGACTATTCTACCTTCTGGATAATAAAACAGGCTGCAAACCAAGTGAAGAATTTGCTAGTTCTTACATTCTTGGCAGAGTAAAATTTTAATGGCATAAATTTGCATTTTAAATCAGTAATCTTAGCTCAACCTCCACAGAGGTGTCCAGGAAACCTGTCACATAATATCTTCCCTGAAAATAGAGGTGTAAGAATGTAGCTTGGTTTCTGCATTATAGGTCTAAAAGTGACCATGAGCCCTACCTTGTGTTTAAAGGGACTAAGATCTAATCTGCACTGTGGAAATAATGCATTTTAGCACTATTTTAATTGCCATGGTTCAACACCAGCACACTAGGGAGTGTGGGGTGTATGGTGTCATTCTCTTCATGAAGTGAGTAACAGGGAAGCCATGTGCACTCCCATGCCTGTGCTGTCCTGTCATTCTCCTCATGAAGAGAATGATGGAGTGGCCCGGAAGGAGGCCAAGCACACTCCCTCCCTTGCTATGCCGTGCCGTGCTATCCTTGTTCACATGAGTAGAACGACACGGAGGTCCCAAAGGAGGAAGGCCCTGCCACCCAGAGCCCCGGTCCTACACCAGGTGACACAAGGGGTAGGGATGCCACTACTCAACACTACGGAATTCTGAGATTTGTTGTTTTGTCAGCTATTTAGCCTTTCTGTCACAGAGCCCTGGTGCCAAAACAAATTACAAATCTCAGGATTTCATAGGATGGAACCAACATGGTGTCGTGCTAATGAAAAATAATTTCATTATTTCTGCAGGCCAAATTAGACCTAAGAAAGCCAATGCTGTGTGATACTAGAACAAATGTTAACATCACATAACCTAGCACGTAAGTATACTAGTTGTATCCAGTACAACAGGATTGCAGGGAAAATCCCTTGTCCCTTCTTTATTGCATCCCCCTTTGTCCATCAAAACCCTGCTCTTGAGGGCTTGAGGATGATCAGGAAAGAGCAAGGGGTACAATGAAAACACTTTAGTGCAGTTTCCAACCCTCTATTCTCTCCTTCCCACACCATATCTCTAGGCCTCTCTTGGGGCCCCTTGATCCATAGGAAAGACTCTTCAGATAGTACAAAAGGCTGTAAGAAAGAGGTGCAGGCAAGGATTTTACCCTTGCATGTGATTCCCACTTTTGCTCATATTGTATTGAATACAACCCACCATGTTCAAATTTAGTCCCACCCCTGTCAAATGTGTGTAGAAAAGCAGAGATGGATCTTACTAAAGACTTGTTAACACAGAGTATTAGCAAGCCCTGGAGGAAAACAATTCCATAGGGGAAGAAAGCTTATTAATATATTAAGAAGAAAATAAAAATGATGGTTTATAAATGGCAAAGCCATTAAGCAATTGTTTTAAATCATACAGTCAACAGGAACATCCTTGCTCTGAAGATCAAAGCAACAGCAAACTCCCCCATCACCTGTCATTCAATACGATTTACCTAATTTCACATCCTTGCCTCTGTAAGATATTCAGTTCTATCAACAAAATCCTTTGAATACACTTCCTCTCTAACCAACCAGAAATATGTGTCTCTTTAAAAAAAAAGTATCAGAAAGAGAATGAAAGGTACTGTTTAAAATATAGCAAATTAATGGTCGGTTTTGTTGTTATTAACTGCCCTCAAGTTGATCTCGACTCATGGTGCCCTATGGATGAGACATCTCCAAGACCTTCTGTCCTACACTGGTCTGCTTAAGTCCTGCAACCCCATAAAAACCATGACCACCTTAATAGAGTCCATCCATCTAGCATGTGGCCTTCCTTTCTTCCTACTTGCTTCCACCTTCCCCAGCATTATTGTTTTTTTCCAAAGAATCCTCTCTTCTCATCTTGGCTTCTAGGGATATCTCTGGCTTGATCTGCTCTAGGACCCATTTGTTTGTCCTTTTGGCTGTCCATGAGATCCTCAGCACTCTTCTCCAGCACCACATCTCAAAGGAATTGATTTTGTTCTTATCATCTTTCTTAACTGTCCAGCTCTTGCATCCATACATGGTAATAGGGAATACGATGGCTTGTACGATTCTAACTTTTGTGCTGAGTTTTGTGCTGAGTTTTGCATTTTAGAATGTTTCTTAGTTCTTTCATAGCCACCTCCTCATTCTTAGTCTTCTGATTTCCTGACTGCAGTCCCCATTTCTATCAATGTTTGATCCCAGGTATGGGAATTATTTTGCTATTTCTATTTGTTTATTGTCTAGGTTGAACTTGTGAAGGTTCTTGGTGGTCATTATTTTTGTTTTGCTTATGTTCAGCATTAAGCCTACCTTTTCACTTTCTTCTTTGATCTTCAAGTCTTTAATTTAAAATGTTTGTATGTATGTCTGTTACACAATGCAAATACACAAAACTAAGGCCTTATCTGTACTGCAGAAATAATGCAGTTTGATGCTATTTTTACTGTCATGGCTCAATGCTATGGAATCCTGAGATTTGTAGTTTTGTCAGACACTTAGCCTTCTCTGTTGAAAGTTCTGGCGCCACAACAAACTACAAATCTCAGATCTGTATGCATCACTAAATGCATCTGAGGAAGTAGACTTATGTTTACAAAAGTTCATAAAGTGCCATCTTCTTTCTTTAGTTAGTCTCAAAGGTGCTACAAGATGTCTCTACATACTATTCTAAAGACTAATACAGCTATATCTTTGATTACAAATGCACTTTGATGCTATTTTTACTGTCATGGCTCAATGCTATGGAATCCTGAGATTTGTAGTTTTGTCAGACACTTAGCCTTCTCTGTTGAAAGTTCTGGTGCCACAACAAACTACAAATCTCAGATCTGTATGCATCACTAAATGCATCTGAGGAAGTAGACTTATGTTTACAAAAGTTCATAAAGTGCCATCTTCTTTCTTTAGTTAGTCTCAAAGGTGCTACAAGATGTCTCTACATACTATTCTAAAGACTAATACAGCTATATCTTTGATTACAAATCCCAGACTTCCACAGTACTGGGCCATGGCAGTTAAGGCACTGTCAAAATGCATTATTTCTGCAATGCAGATGTGGCCTTAGTCACAGAATCATCAAACTTCATCATTGTGCAATCCGTTTCAAATCACAGGGATAGCCTTTATACATATAGCACAACTTTTCATTATAGATATTCCCAAACAACAGTAGAAGAGTGTGTGGTGGTGTTCTCCTTTCTTGCTTTCCAAAGGATTCTGATTAGGCTACTGTTAACATGTTGCTTCAGCGACAGGCCATATTCTTCTTCTGACTCTCAACACCTACTCATTGGGAACGGTAGTCTACCCTTTTGGAAACATCATTTTAAAAATCATAGTGGGTACCCCCTAAGATTCACCCCCTGTTCTATGCAGCATTCATCTGCTCTTTCTATCAGCCTTTCTAAAACTACACACTCACCCTCAGATCAGCAGCTTCTTTCTAGGAAAAGGGGGTTTGTAGTAATTCAGTCTTATTTCTGAGAGAATAGAGTTTCTCAACATCATCATTTTGTCTTTCCTTATGTGTGTGTAGAAAAGCAGAGGTGGATCTGACGAAAGACATGTTAACACAGAGTATTAGCAAGCCCTGGGGGAAAGCAATTCCAGAGGGGAAGAAGGCTTATTAATAAATTAAGAAGAAAATAAAAATGATGGTTTTTAAATGGCAAAGCTATTAAGCAGTTCTTTTAAATCAGATTTTAACAAGGAAAAATAAGCAGATGTAACTATATACAATTAAGAAAGTAATGGCCCAGATCCTGAGTTGCAGTTAAGAATTCCTCAGCACAGCTTCTGGGAGGAGCTGTATAGGCTCTTATACTTTATCACTCAGCTGGTTGGGAAATGAAGGATTTTACTTTCTCAAACCATTATTGTTACCTGAGAATTTACCTCTCAAATTGCTAAAGTTTTCACTAACAACTATGTCATTGGTGTCATTGGCATATCTGTCTCTCTATGAACATAAAACACTCTGATGCACTCATGTTTGTTTCAAAGGAATTAGGTGAAAACAGACAATAATAATTATTATAATACCTGGGAAGTAACTTTGGTTGTTCAGCTCACTATTTTTATTTATTTATTTATTGTAACACATACATAAAACTTCTATTTTGAACACAGTTGAAAAAGATAGGTAACAAAACAGAAAAAAGTACTTAATTATATTGTTGTAGAGAGAAAAGGAGGATAAAAAATGAGTACTTAAATAAAAGATAAAAATTTCTGATTAATACATAATGAGTGAGCTTACAGAGTTAACAGCTAAACAGGAAGGCGATTACTAAGCATTTCTTTAGAAATGTAAATAATATTATTGAACCATATTAGGAATGAATGACTCACAACTCAAAGGGCAAATGACATAGGAGAGAAATGGACACCAAATAACTATTAGGCCTTGTAAAAACCATGGTGAGCTCCTTTTCTGCAGCATTTTGGGGCTGAATAATCTGAATAAGGATAAAGCTGGCACCAAACAACTCCCCCCACTTCCTTCTCCCTCTCCTTCTCTCTTACACATACACACATATGTACACAGAGAGGACCTATAGCAACTTTTACAACTTTCTGAGTGATGCATACATTTTCATTTTCATTTTTTAAAGGTTGAGGAACAAATGTATAGATATACATATGCTTTAATGATTAAAATAAATAACATATACCGTTAGAGCCAGCTGAAACATGTGGGTGGAAACAAGCCTGACAGCTAGCCAACATTCAATTTTCTGGTTTGTCAGTCCATCATGACAATTACAAATCCAGAAAGGAGCCAGATTCCTGCCACTGTGGGTGTGCATGCACATGCGTCTGTAAACCTGCTACAACATTTAAAACACTGACTCAACAATAATGCAGATGTAGTGTATTATCTAAAATGTAAGGTGGGAGCCACAATAAGAGAAGTTGGGGAAAATAAATCACCAGGAACTGATGATATTCCAGTTGAACTGCTAAAATCCATACAGATAGAATCAAGTCTACTGCTAACTAATAAATGTCAAAAGATTTGCAAAACAAAACAGTGGCCAACAGACTGGAAATGATCAATAAACACCCCAATACACAAAAAAGAGACACAAAAGATAGCAGCAACAATATAACATTAAAATCCCATGTAAGCAAAATTATGCTCAAAATTCTCCAACACAGACCTCAATCATATAAAGAGAGAGAAATCCCAGAGTTGCAGGCAGGGTTCAGGAAAGGAAGAGGCACTAGAGACCACATTTCAAACATACAATGGTTAATGGAGCACACTAAATTATTCCAGAAGATCAGCATGTGCTTTATAGAGCCTTGACTGCATAGAGCAAGAAAAGCTATGGAATGTTGTTAAAGACATGGGAGTCTCAACACATTTGATATTCCTGGTGAGATATCTGTAGTTAGGACAAGAGGCTACTATTAGTATAGAATATGCGGAAATAGAACTGTCCTCAATTGGCAAAGGGGTCGGGCAAGGCTGTATCCTTTCACCCTATCACCTTATTTGGTCAACTTGCACTCAGAGTATATCATAACAAGAGCATGTTTAGAATCAGAAGAAGAAGGAGTGAAGATAGGAAAGAACATCAACAATCTAAGATATGCAGATAACACCATACTACCAGCGGAAGACATCACAGACTTGGAACAATTACTAAGGAAGGTCAAAGAAGAAAGTGTGAAGGCAGGCTTTCTGCTGAACATAAAGAAAACAAAATTTTAATGACCACAGAGGATCTACATAAGTTCAACCTCAATAGTGAAGAAATTGAAACAGTCAAAGAGTTCCTGTACCTTGGATCAAACATTGATCAGAATGGAGATTGCAGTCAAGAAATCAGAAGACTAGGAATAGGAAGGTCAGCAATGAAAGAACTAGACAAGACCCTAAAGTGTAATAAAGACATACAACTGATCACTAAAGTTAGAATCATCCAAACCATTATATTCCCCATCACCATGTACAAATGAACAAATTATGTAATGAAGTAGGCCAGAGTCCATGGACATTTGTAACAAATAAAACGGGCTTGTTTTTAAAGCATCACAAGCCCCTTTGCTGGTTTTAACACATTATGTTTTATTGGGCATGAAGAATTTAAAGATTAGAAATGTTTAGAAATGTGTGGAGGAATTTCTCACTGGATGGGAGGACAAATTCTATACATTTTTTTTCTTTGTTATAGGTTTAAATCCAGCTATTATTCACTACTGCAACAAATCCATTAAATCAATCGAAATTTGATATCTCAACACATATTTAAGGTTCATTTATTTTTATTCTAGTTGTAACTGAGGACTGCGTTGAGGCCATAGTATTTTAGAGTATTTAGGCACCAGATCCTGTCTGATCATGGATGCTAAGCAGAGTCAGCCCTGGTTAGTACTTGGATGAGAGACCACCTACAAAAAGCAGGTGCTATGTGCTATATTTCAGAGGAAGGAACTTGAGAATCCAGTTCTGAGTACTCCTCGCATAAGAAAACCCTATAAAATCCATGGGGTCAACTTCAAAGACCTCAAAGAAGGAGAGCCCCCCCCCCCTCTGAGGGAGTGTGTTCTACTGTCAAACAACTCTTACTGTCAGAAAGTTCCTCCTAATGTTTAGGTGGACTCACTTTTCCTTTAGCTTGCATCCATTGTTCTGGGTCCTATTCTCTGGAGCAACAGAAAACAAGCATGCTCCATCCTCAATATGACTCCCCTTCAAATACTTAAACAGGGCTATCATATCACCTCTTAACTGTCTCTTCTCCAGACTAAACATACCCAGCTCCCTAAGTCTCTCCTCACAGAGCATGGTTTCCAGACCCTTCAGCAGGGGTTGGCAACCTACGGCCCACGGTCCGGATGCGGCCCGCAGAGACCTTCGGACCGGCCCCTGCCCGGTCCTGCCACCGTCACCGCGCCGTCACCGTCGCTGCCGCCGCCTTTCGCAGCTGCAGGGGTCCTCCAGGGTGCCATTTTGGATTCTAAAATGGTGCCCCGGAGGAGCCCCGCGGTGGCGCTGGGCCTCTGAAAGGCCGGGCACTGCCGAGGGAAGCCTTCTGGGTGGCCCCTGCAGCCCAACTGGGCCCCTCAGAGGCCCAGCGCTGCCAAGGGAAGCCTCCTTGGGGACACCTGCGGTGGCGCTGGGCCTCTCGGATGCCCGGCGCAGCCGAGGGAGCCCTCCTGGGGGCCCCTGTCGTCACACGCATGTGTGTGCGATGTAGGAAGCGGCAGCAGCCGCCATTTTGTTTTTTAAAATGGTGGCGTGCCTGCGCCCACGCGTGGGGGGAAAATGCACATGCGCACGCAAGCACATGCGCGCACCGGCCCCCAGCGCCATTCCTCCTCTCATGGCCCGTCGGCAAGAAAGGTTGCCGATCCCTGTCCTTCACCATTTTAGTCACCCTCCTCGGGAAACAATCCAGCTTGTCAACATCCTTTCTGAACTGTGGTGCCCAGAACTGGACACAGTATTCCAGGTGAGGCCTGACCAAAGCAGAATAGAGTGGCACTATTACTTCCCTTGATCTAGACACTACACTTCTGTTGATGCAGCCTTCAATCCTACTGGCCTTTTTAGCTGCCACATCACATTGTTGACTCATGTTCAACTTGTGGTCTGCTACGATTCCTAGATCCTTTTCACACATAGTCTCGTTAAGCCAAGTGTTCCCCATCCTATATCTGTGCATTTTATTTTTCTGCCCTAAGTGCAGTACCTTACATTTCTCTGTGTTGAACTTCATTTTGTTAGCCTTGGTCCAGCTTTCTAATCTATTAAGGTCATTTTGAATTTTCATCCTGTCCTCTGTGATATTAGCGATTCCTCCTAATTTGCTGTCATCTGCAAATTTGATAAGCATGCGCTCTATTCTTTCATCCAAGCCATTGATAAAAACATTGAATAGCACTGGACTCAGGGTAGAACCCTGTGGCACCCCACTGGTCACCTCTCTCCAAGATGAAGAGCAGCCATTGCTGAGCACTCTTTGGTCAACCAATGACACTGGTGGGAGGGGGGCTAAAACATCATCTTCCTTGCACCTCAATGGGAAGTTGAACAAAGATCCTTCATGTAATGTTGGGTGTAGAAATAATGTATTTTGACACCACTTTAGTGGCTATGGCTTCATCTTACGGAATCCTGGGATTTGTAGTTTTGTGAAGAACTACAAGTTTTTGGCAGAATAGGTTAAGGACCTTGTAAAACTACAGATATCAGGATTTCCCTGGCTCAGTGCTAGGGAATCATGGGAACTGTATTTTTTTCTGAGACATTGAGCCTTCTCTGTCAGGGATCTCTGGTGCCACAATAAACTACAGTTCCCATGATTCCCTAGCACTGAGTCAGGGCAGTTAAAGTGGACTCAATTTGCACTATTTCTGGCAGTCTGCACTATTTCTGGCAGTTCTGACGATTGGAAGATTGGCAAGTTGGCAGTTCAAGGCCCGAGTGCTACAGGATGAGTGGAACTCCTTTCACTAATCCCAGTTTCTGCCAACCTAGTAGTCTGAAAGCATACAAATGCAAGTAGATAAATAGGTACCACTTCAGTGGGAAGGTAACAGTGTTCGGTGCAATCATGCTGGCCACATGACCACCAGAGTAATCCTCAGACAATGCTGGCACTTCAGCTTAATAATGGAGATTAGCACCACCCCCTACAGTTGGTTACAACTAGACATTGATAACACCAGACGTTACCTTTTTACCTCTAATGTGAAAGCAGTATTAGGGGGTGTTTTCTCTCAGACCATTATGGATTTTAATATTTAAAATCCTTTTGAATGACACTTGCCATATAAAAAGATGCAAGTAACTTCCTTAAAGAAAAATCTAGTGAGAAGCAAATTGAAGAGATCAAGATCTGACAGGGAGTCAATATAGTCATGCTAATAAGAACCTATTTGGTAATGGACAGTTAAACAGAAGAACATTCAGAGAGAGATAAAATATTGATAGATCAGCCTGTAGATACCCATGAGTGAAACATTATGAAAAAAAAGGAACCAATCGAGGGAATAACATAACTGAGAACAAACAAATAGAAACACACAATCTGTATTTTTTTAAAAAAAAATCAATGAGAGAAATAACATGTAAGGAGGAAAATGCTATCTGAGATAGATACATAATTTGGCCACACTATGTACACAAAACAAATACATTTCGAAGAGTCATTGGAAATCCTGGCCTTTGTTGTTAGCATAGAACAGTCAGCAAACCATGGAGGAATCACATATTTTTAAAATTTAGATCACACAACTCCTTTTATCATCACCAGCACCTAAATAAATAATTCTGCTTGTCAGGGAGGACAGGGCCATCCCTAACCTAGCTGGTCTCTTAAATTTGGGGGTTAATCTAACATAAGCAGGATCATCCAAAACTTCTGGAGGACCAGGGCCATATCTCTTTAAGCTTTCATAATGTTTACCATTTTAAGTCACACACTGTGTTACATGTCATCACATCCAAGAAACAAAGTATGAAAGGGAACAGAAGAATTCAGCCCCCCCTTTCTTCCTGCCCCTGAAAATACCAACATAAGAAATAATAAATTTTATCTTCAGAAAACAAGTCTAAGATACCATTGCATATGAAGTTTTTTCACATCAACAACTACTATTTCCATTTTCAGAGTGAACAAGAGCATTCATCATATATGCAAAACCCCACATATTCTGCATTCAGTTTGCCTAAGAATCACACAATGTTCTTGCATGGTCTGATCTCTTCAACAAATCTGTTTAGCAGTGTTGGGAAACTAACATAATAGTTGCATACAAAAACATGTTTAATTCCTAACAAAGGGTGTATCAGATTTTTTTTAAAAAAACAAACACCCAGTTCCCTGAAAGAACTGGAATCAGTTGAGAAATAATGTGGAGAGGAGACTTGGATGTTAGCATTTCTTTCCAATGAAACAGAAATAATCATTTTCAGCATTACATTTCACCAAGCGTATTTTAAAATACTATCCTCATCATGGAGAAGCGATATAGAAAAGAGCTACAATATTGTGACCTACCAACATACATAATTTGTTATAGAACAGAATTTATGATTTATAATATAAAGAGCTCTGTTTTCAGCCCCTCCACATAAAATAATAGTTTAGTTTCAAATGGGACTAAATACGCTGCACTGTGCTACTGTAATAATGACACACTATCAAAACATATTTTGTATCAAACATCCATTACTCATCACGCCAATACGCTAATCTAATTGTTCCTCCGCCATCACACCCCTGGGGCAAAAATGGACTTGTGTTCCAGAGGAGATGTGCAGTCTTCACAGTGCACTGTAGACATTTTGCAATTTAAACATAAAATATTTATTCATGCTGGAAGACACAGCCTCATCTTACTCATTCATTAAATATATTTATTTGAGAACAAATCTTTTTGATGGAATACTTTGTAAGGAAAAGCCCTAGGACTAGCAATGTCACCACTAGGCAAGCAATAGTAGGCTGATGTCAGTGACAGATAGCATGGGCCACTAGATATGACAGCTCACGCCTGCAGGATGTCCTCTGATGGGTAGTGCATGAAAAAAAATTACAGGTAAAGTTTGCTTTAAGTGTCGAAAAAATGAATATTTATGCAGTTCTTTTGCAAATGGCAATATTTCATAGGGAAGAGTTCACATTGTCTTGCTACTGAAGAATTTCGTGGAAAGGAGCTCACATCCATAAAACACAACACAACACAACTAAACAAAGACCACTAGCCCCAGCCATTAAAATTCATGTCAATTAGAACATAATAAAAACAGAGAGATCAAGTGACATCTCTAGGTAGGAATCTGGTGTACAATTATTAAGATTTGATTTTAGAAGATGAAGAGAGATGAAGACTTTATAGGGAATAGCAGGTGACCAGTAACTCTCAGGGTCAGGCTGGCAGAAATTAGTATATTAGTAAGCTGTTTTGGAAGTCGGCATTTTAAAATGCCTTCTCCTTTTCAGCTAAGAATGTTTTTCTGTGTTGGCAGTTTGGTGACCGCCCATTGAGAAGTTCAATAGAATAGGATATTTTCTCCCTGCTTCTTTTTTAGTGTTTTGGGGGTTTTTTGGTTTTGTTTTGTTGGCTTGTTACATATGTTGATGGAGATAAGTGTTTTAATTACTTCTTTAATGTCTATGCTTTTGTATTTTTCCCCTCCTCTCTCTTTATTTCCAGCTGTTGAGATAAATGCCTCATCTCCGCAGCAGGTGGCACTTTGATCTCCTTTCCGCCAAGCCTGGGCATATTTATTTTGTAATATTTTTTTTATACTGGTAGTTTGTTTTTGGTTTGTTTGTTTTTTACAAAACACTAGCCCTGTTAGTCTCCTGCAGCAGAAAAAGGAGGAAGGAAGGGGGAAGGGAGAAAAGCTAAAAGAGAAAAGAAAGGTGGCAGAACTTTTAAGATTAACTAGCTGTTATTTCTTCATAAGCTTTCATGAATATAAACCCACTTCTTAGGGTGCAGTTTGTTGTTGTTGTTGTTGTTGTTGTTGTTAACCCCCTTTGAGTCAATCCCAATTCATGGCAACCCTGTAGATGAGACATCTCCAAGACTCCCTATCCTCCACTGCTCTGCTTAGATCCTGTAAATTCATACCTGTGACCTCCCTAATAGAGTTTTATCCATCTGGTGTGTGGTCATCCTCTCTTTCTATAATCCCATTAATGTCTTTTCTAATGATGTCTTCTCATGATGTGGCCAAAGTACGACAGCCTCTACTTGATCATCTTGAATTCCAGAGAGAGTTCAAACATGATCTGTTCAAGGATCCATTTGTTTGTCTTTTTGACTGTGCATGGTATCCTCAGCACTCTTCCCCAGGACCACATCTCAAATAACTTGACTTTCTTCTTATCTGCTTTCTTCACTGTCCAGCTCTCATATCTGTACATGATAATGGGGAATGCAATGGCTTGTACAATTCTAATTTTCGTGCTCACTTGAATATCTTTACTGTTTAAGATCTTTTTCTAGTTCTTTCATAGCAGCTCTTCCCATTCCTGGTCTTCTGATTTCTTGACTGCAGTCTCCTTCCTGATTGATGTTTGATCCAAGGTAGGGGAATTCTTTTACTATTGGATGCAGTATAAATGTTCAAGTATAAAGCATATTTACACTGTTCTGGGAGTGGGGCTGGATGTGATAGAAAACAAAAAGATGTAAATCATGTCTCTCTCCTAAATTTGCAAAGGATGATCTTTACATTGGTCAGTTACTGTTGACATGTGAAAGCAATAAATCTGCTTAACAAAAGTCAGTTTCCCTGGGTTCAAAACTCTCTCTGAGAAGATTCCTTTTGTTATATGTACAGTAGCAAGGATGCTTGTATTAATATATATAATGTGCCATGAACCCATTGACTTTGTGCATATCTCTGCTAATGGAGAAATTTGTGAATATAATTCAATTCAGTAGTTTCTTTTCCTAGTCTTGCATTGTAATTTCCTTGATCAAGGGCCACAACCTGTTAATCACTTACTGTGTGTCCAGGAAGGTTGAGAAATATTCTGCAACTGTTTTTTGAGCATTGCTATTTCTAATGTCAGATTTGTGTTCATCAGTCTTCTTGGGTAGACTGTCCTGTTTGTCCAAAGTACAGTGTAGAGGGGCATTGCTAGCATAGGATGGCATATATCACATGGGAGGGAGAACAAGTAAATGTACCCCTGATATTGTGAGTGATGTTATTGGTCCTTGTAATATTGCTCCCAGAATAATTGTGGGGACATAGGTGGCATCTGGATTTGTGGCAGGTTCTTGCCATTGTATTACTATCCATGTCATGTATCCTATTCTAGGTGAGTAGTTGTTTAACATTTGGAAGCTGTCTGTAGCCCAATAAAGACCTGCTTCGCAAAAGCTTGTGAGAGGGCTGTGCTATTCTCCAGTACCGGGTATAGCTCACTGTTGATGCATTTGAGTGGTTTCAATAGGAGACTCTGGGTGACCACTAGGGCCATTCTGTCATTTTGCATTTTTGGTCTGTCTTGTAGTAGATGGTTCCTGTGTATTAATCTTATCAATTTGTTTCTTTACCTCTTTGGCTGGATATTGGAGTTTGAGAAATGCCTGTTGTAAATCCAAGGCTTTTGACTCTTTGCCTTATTGGTTTGCACAGATGTGGTTGTAGTATCAGAGGTCTTGGTGTAAAGCAGCAGATTTTGGGGGGGGGGGTGTTCTGGGTGGAAACTGGAGCCATGTAAGTACATGTAGCAATCATTCAGTTTTCAATAGAGTGTGGTGCTTAGAGGTCTATTGTATGGTTGCACATGAAAGTCAAGAAATTTGTTGTATAAATTGTTCCAGGCTCAGGCTGATAGTAAGGTGGAAGATGTTGATATCCAGGTGAAACTTCTTAGGTTATTGTGTTCCATATGGTCAAATTACAAATTACAAAGATGTCATCAAGAAACAATATGGAGAGCACAGGTTTTTAGGCACATGTGCTGAGGAAGTGTTGTTCCAGGTTAGCCATGCAAATATTTACATACTGTATGTGGGTGCCCATAGCAGTGCCATTGACTTGTTCCCAAAAGTGAATTATAAGTGAATACAAAGTGGCAGAGTGTGGTGGCTAGCTGTGATGCAGCCCCATTCAGAATTGTATTTTTGATGGTTTGTAGTCCATTCTTATGTAGAATGTTGGCATATAGAGATTTCACATTCGTAGTGGCTCAGATGGTATTCTCTGGGAGGTTCTTGATGGACTGTATTTTCCTCAGGAAATTAGCTGTATCCTTCACATAGCTTGGTGTGTGGATGGCATATGGCCTGGAACTGAGTCCATATATCCCAACAGTCAGGGTTCTAAGGCTTGAGACAATGCCTTCCTAGATTGCCTTGTTTGGGTATTTGGGGTAGCAAATAGAAGATGCCCAGTTTGGGCTCCTATGGTGTGTCCATTTACATTTGGTTCTATACATCAGTGGAGAAGTATCTGAGTAATTAGTGTATTTCCTTCAGATGTTCATCAGTGAGGTTGTGGATAGGATTCTGTAACATATGGTGGCAGAAAGTGGTCTCTCAGCCTTCTGTAAGTAGTCTGAATTGTTCATGATGACCACAGCTCCCCTTTGTCAGCTTGCTGTACAGTCGGCCCTAGTATCCACAAGGGATCCGTTCTGGACCTCCCTCCCCATGGATACCAAAATTTGTGGATGCTGAAGTTCCATTATCCCCAATGGTGGTGCATGCATACAGGACAATGGAATTTCAGTGGTGGTGCATATACATAGCTGCGCCGCCATTGGGGACAGCCCCCGTTGTCCTCAGTGGTGGCGCAGCTGCATTGGGACAATGGTACTTAATGGCAGCATAGCCACATGTACACGTCACCACAGGACAACGGGGGCTGTCTCTAATGGTGCTGCAGACATGTGCAGAGATTGCCATAGGGGGCAATGCGGGCTTGCCATCTGCGGATGCTTGGTTCCGCGGATGGCAAACCCACAGATACCAAGGGCTTCTGGTGAGTCTTGTGATGAGTTTGGTTTTGTGGGCAAGGGAAGGATATTATTGGAGGGTTGCTGCATTGTGCATGGTTTGCCAGATTAGGCCATCAGAAGAAAGAAAAAGGAGAGGCATGAGCACTAAGCCCTTAAGCAATTTTAGGGTTGCTTCTGAAATTGGATGTCATCTTGTTCCATATGGCTGAGACTGTGTAGTAAATTGTGTCTCTTGATGATTGTTTGTTTGGGCATGAGGACAAAAGCAATATACACAGACATTCAATTCCATGTTCTGACCTTCTGGAGGAGTCCATGTAAAGTTCTTCTTTTTGTAGTGCTTGGAAACATGTTCTTGTGTGTTGGTGCAATGATCATTTTAATTGGTGTAGACTGAGGCGCTACTTGTGAGCTGTTGTCCTGGGTGATGTCACTCTCCCAGAAATATTTGTTGAGTCACAAATGGTGGAAGAAAGCCTCCAGGTCACCACAGAACTAAATCATGTGTGTATGTTTTGAGGGGTAGAATGAAAGGCGCTGTGAGAGAACAGACTCTTCTGCCTGGCTTCGTATGTGGCTGGAAAGGTTTACAATATAATTGTCCAAGCTGGTGATGTTTCTGTTGTGGTCAGTTGGAGACTGTAGTAAAAGAGCAAATTTCTTTTCCTTCTTTTGTTTTTAGAGAAGGAAATTTCATCTGACAGGATTTTTTTGGGAGGGGGAATTTTGTCTAGTATTCTACTGTGGAGATGACTGATGGTAGTGTAGTTTTAGATCTGAGATCCCCTTTGTGATCTTGTTTGCTGTATAGGATGCTGATGGGATGGTTAAATAATTTCCTAAAGAGGATGTGAAGTTTATACTGTTCTCTTTAATTATACATATTACACATATTCTTACTTTAGGAAGGGGGCATTTTACTCCTTCACAGTTGTTCCCTAGTGAAACTTAGTGATACATATAGATATGGTGGGGGGAAATGTTATTTATAGCATTTATATCCCAGTCATCACATCCTACAGCAGCTTAGATAACAGTAAAAAGAAGAATTATTTTCTGTGTCGCAATAAAAACAAATAGGGAGTGATTGGAAAAACTCAGGAAATTGTGTTCTAGTTCTAGAGTTACCATAAGGTGCTTTTGCAGATTGGATGGGGGGCAGAGCTGGTTGGGTGCCATTTTCTCTTGGTGTGGTGGGTTTCTTCTTCCCAGGAGCTAAAGTGATTGCACGGGCTTCAGATAAGGCATGGGAAAACCAGCCAATCACAGAAAGCAAGGGAACCCAACTCAAGGAACTGAGAAGAAATGGAATAAGACCAAGGCTAGCAGCACTTCAGTTTCTGAAGGTTCATCCCTAATGCTTGAAAAAATAATGAGAAAAGGAGAAAGGCTCAAATTGCAGGCCAGGATATGAAACAGCACAGACAATCCTGGGTCCCTATCTATGTCAGGAGGCACACAGCCAGCAACAAATGCTCAGGTGGAGAAGAGGGGTTGCAGTGCCCATAGCCTTCAAGCATTGAGGACAGCAGCTTTTGAAGCTCTGAGGTGGAAGACCAACAAGGAGGGAGAAAGCAAAAAGAAATGAGGACCTTAAGAGGTAACTAGGTGACAGAGTAACAGGATGGATTGGACAGAGCAGGAACTTCTGGTGAGTCTTATGATGAGGATGATCTTATGAGGGGGGAGGGGATTATTGGAGGGTTGCTACCCTTGTGCATGGCTTGCCAGATTGGGCCATCAGGAAAAAGAAAAAAGAGGGCCCAGGTGTCGTGGGATAATGCTAAAGAATCTGGCCCAATTGCTCTTCCATCTTCTTAGGGGAATAATGGAGATCCCTCAAAGAATCATCAGCCTAAAAAAGATTAGGGAAAGGATGCTTGATGAGTGCTACATCAATGTATTTACCCTCTTTATGCCTAATATCAAGGAGGGACATGAGCACTAAGCCCTTAAGTGGGATAAAAAAAAAAAGACTTTTGCCTGTTAGGTTGTAAATTGAATGGCAATTTGTATACAGGCAAGGCCATGCCTATGCAATGTTTAGTCTCATGTTTAGCACTTTTCTTGAGTGGGCATTTAAGGTAAGGGCAGGTTCCCCCTGGAGAACCATTATATGGATGATTTGGATGATTTTCTTTATTTGGATGACATTCTATTTATAGGCCTGCCCAGAAGTCAGGCTTGTGCTAATTTGCTAAGAGGTCTTCAGAAACTAGCTAAGGATTTTTCTATTTCTTTAAGATAAGATGGGATGGGGGGCAGAAACACCCTTCTCTACCTAGGCATTATCAGCTCAACAATAGGGCTGTCCTACTCCCTGACGACAAGCTAACTGTGCTATGTGAATGCATTTCCCACTTGCTTAGCAAACATAAATCCTTGCTCAGGAAAGTGCAGGCATTTCTAGGCCACCTTAACATAGGTTGCACATAGGTTGGTATCACCACGAAGGGTATTCTGCACCACTTGGCTAAACTACCATGGACATCCAGAACCCATATCACCATATTCAAATTACAAGAGGCATCAAGGAGGATTTGGAGATCTGGTTGCAATTCTTGGAGCACTAAAGTGGTATATCTTTTTGGTAATAAATGCTGGAGCTGGGCAATAACCTTCAAGTGCAATTGGATCCTTCAAGAAGCATTGAATTTGGGGGTTGTTTTCAAAGCCATTGGTGTGTCATTATGGCCACAGGATTGGGTTAGCAGCAGCACATCACACTATCTCACCTTCTTGGAATTCTTCCCAGTACTGGTGGCATTACTATATAGGCAGGTGCCTTTGGCAACAAGATAGTGTATTTCTAGACTGACAACCACACAGTAGCCAAAGTTATAATACAGTCTTCCCAGTTGGAGAAGATTATGAGATTGGTGCGCTGGTTTGTGCTGGGAGATGCTATAGGATGCTGTGGTTTGAGACTTCTGTACAAATTTGTATGTTATTGCTTTGTGCAGAAAGCAGCATTTTCTGTGTGGAAAATAATAGTTTAACATAGGAATATTAATTCCTGCATTAAAATGTGGAAAATATTTTCTGTGAGGAAAACAGACTTGTCTGTGTAGGAATTAAAATTTCTTATGTTGAATAGGATTTTCCAAATAGAAAGTGATACCACTTTAACTGTCATGGCTTCATGCTATGGAATCTTGGGATTTGTAGTTTGGTGGGACACCAGAGCTACCTGACAGCGAAAGCTAAATGTCTCCCAAAACTACAGTTCCCAGGATTCTACAGCACACAGCCATGACAGTTAAAGTGGTGTCAAATTGCATTATGTCTGCAATAATGCAACAGACAGCAAGTGTGGATGCAGCCTTGGTGAAGAGTTATATGTCTAGGTTTCCCCTATCTTCCTACAGCCCCTTAGGCAAGTAGTTCTCAAAGAGTGGGATGGGACCCCCAAGAGGGTGCAAGAGTTGTTGGGGAGGGGGGACATGCAACTTGGATTCTCTGATTCCTTCTCCTCCTCCTCTCCCCAAACTTTTCAGGTGTAAAATTTACATGTGTTGAGTTAAATATTGTATTTACTTAAATATGAACATTATTTCCATGTAAAATGTTAAAATATGAATATACATGAATGTACAAATGAAAATAAGCACACTAAATGAACAAAATACATATATATATATATATATATATATATATACACTACGTTGAGTGTGGGGGACGACATCAACATGTAGATGTAAAGGGCCCCCCGAAGGTTACAATGTTTGAGTACCATTGCCTTAGACCAATCTGAAAAGCTGCTTTGACAGTTCAGGGAACACTCCAAAGCTGAGCAAGAGATGGTACTGATACTGAAGGGGGAAAAGACAAGAAGTACTATCTTCTTTCCTTCTGTGTCTCTGCTTGATCTGAGTGCCCTCTGAGAATGGAGGAACCCCTTTCAATTAATGGAAAGGCAAGTTAAGATCTTATGCAGATGTGGCATTTTCTTTTCTTTTCTCCTCTGCAGTAACCAAACTAGATGCCAAAGCAGCAGCAACAACAACAACAAACAACTTTACATTTATAATTTGCCTCTACATTTATAATTTGCCCTCACTACTTAAAATTGGCATCCATTTAATTATTTGGTTGATCAGTAAAAGCAGGTGCTTAATCAACTTGATTTTAGTTAATTGGCTGATAGCCTTACTGAAAAATGTTGCATCAAAAAGCAACCATTGTGTTAACAGATCTATGAACAGAAGCAATAAGAATCCAGATTCCCCATCACAGAATTTTCCCTAAAATCTAACATTTGATTTTGTTTCCTAACATAGCATCTGAAATGTAGAATCCTCCATGGGGTGTGGGGGGGGGGGGGGGGAGTCTCAGCAGATATGGCCAAAAAGTGATAATTATTCCAAGCCTCAGGGACATGAGGGCAGAAAGCATCAAGGCAGAAAACATACAAACATCAACATGCTGATGAACTAGAGGGGAAGGGTAAGAGTGAGATGAAAATCAGGATGAAATTCCTAAGATCATGGGACATGTAATCTGTTTTAGCAGGCTAAAAGTTTTGTGATAACTTGTGTAGTAAATCTGCAGGTGTTAAAAATACTTGTGAGTTGTTCAGACATGCATAAATATCATTGTTTGACAAAAGAATACAGCACACAACAGATGCTATGGATTCTTATGCTTCAAGTGCAGCATGAAAAGGCCAAATTACACATGATGATAAGCAGGTCGTTTGGTGCAGCAGACATTTTTTTCAGCTTTAAATAGCAGCCCATCTTTCTCACTCACACACCTCTCTCTGTGTGTGAGGAAACAGAGAGATCAGGACTGTGGTTTATGGGGAGCAGAGCTTGAACCTTTCCCTCACACCACAGTCCCAATGAAAACACACTTACATATTCATTCATGGTTTTTGGCATACAAAAGACACTCGCTATCTTTCTATTTATCTCACTGTTGCTCACTATCAAGAGACAAGAGAACATCTCTGTAATGAAGGGGTGAGTGTGATCTGGAGCCTGGAGAGCCATATTGGGTTGGGTAGTTCCTCTGAAGTTGGACTAAAAACCAAAGCAGTTTTGCCACCATCATGAAATGCTGCATATCTTTGCAGTTGTACAATTTAGAACCTCAGTAGTGATTCTGTGTTTGATTTTATTTCTTCTAATGAAATCTGTAGCTTCAAAGAACCTTGAATCTGCACCATATTCTGTGCTTATTTCCTACACTTAATTGGTTTATATCAGTAGCCTTGCTGTCTGTTGCATTTCTGAATTCCTTCATCTTATTTCATCCATATTATTAATATGAAGAATCAATCCAAATGGGACCAATCTCAGGAATTTTGTGAGCACTGGTATTTTTAGGAGGCCATTGAAAAACCTCAGAAAATTCAATGGGTCAAAACTGCTGGAGCTAGTTACAAGGAACATTACTTGCTCAAACAAGCCATCTTGGGTTCTATCTCAAGGGAAAGCTGGGATATTAAATAAAATACAATAATTTTTCAGCACTTCCAAATCCAGAGAGCCACACTGCATCCTCATGGCAACCATTTTTAGTGGGCTTTTAGCAGTGCTGAGGGAGGGGGGAGTGTTGGTGGTTTTGGGATTGGAAGCATCCAAAGCAGAATCATACAGCCCTGAAAAAGGTGCCAGGGTATTTAGGGGGATCAGCAGCCCTTTCAAGGGCTGCACTGGATCCTCAAAGGATCACATATAGCCCATGGATGACACAATTCCTACCCTGCTTTAATGCAATACCGAATGTGAGGTTTGCATTTTGAGTGTCATAACTATGCTTAATCACAACAGCTATGAAATATACAGGACTCTATTTTATCCATTAATCTATTACATTTATTCCTCCATGGAGAAAGAACATTGGGTTATGCATCATCACAACAGCCCTGTTAAGTAAATTCAGCTAAGAGAGTGTGGCTTGCTCAAATCAAATAGTGAATTTTCAACCCAGTATAAGAACCATAGAACCATAGAATCATAGAGTTGGAAGATGCAAAATGTAACATTCTGTCCATCATAATATTTTCCAACTATTTCTCCAGTCATTGTTTCTGTGCCCTTAAGTTCTGTATGACTAACAACAAATCTGCAGGTAAAGTTTTTCTCACTGTGTGGTAATCCCTGCTTGTCATGCAAATATTAAAAGCACAGGAGATCTACACAGAGGAAAATGCATTATGCTAGATATATATATAATAAAGGGGTCAAATTAGGGGCAGTGATATCATAGTATGGAGATTGGGAACAGCAAGATACAGATTTTGTTATGTTTTATACTTTGTACTGCTTCTCTATGCTTTGTTCTGCACAGTCTATAAACAACAACAAAACAAAAATGAAAATTAACCAAAATAGCTAAAAATGTCAGCCACGAACCATGATTTGCTGGGCTTCGGAGTTTTGGACATATTTGCACAATAACTGAAGAAACAGCTGTTGTAAAGAAAAAAGGGGGGGAATAAAGTGGAAGATTGCTCCAAACGTCTTTCTCTTTCTCTGTTTTCATCATGGCTACAAATCTGAAAAGGTCACAAGGGAAAATGAGTTTAGTGATCTCAGCCTGGGGCCCAGTCCAGCCTTTATGGAGCATGTGAAATTTCAGCAAAGGCAATGAAGTAAGACTGCTCTTGCACATCAGGGCTGACTTTCCATTCCTAGGAAACAAGTCACTTCACACAACCGAGCCGAAATAGCCAAGGTTCAGTAGCAACCTGGGTCGGGCAAGGCAGGATGCTGTAATTAAGCTGAGATATCACTATCAGTTCTTCACTGCTGATGTTTCTGAAAACATTTTGCTACTGTGTTGATCAATATCACCAACAATCCTCAGTGAAAAGCTCGGAAACCCTTGACTTCCTTTCAGATGAACAAGTTGGATAGTGTTTGCTTGACATCATTATCTTAGAAGAGCACTGGGTGACCATTGGTCTTCATACTGTTTTGTGACCAGATAGATCTCTGGCCAGGTAGGATAAGTGCATACCATTCCACCTCTTTCCATGCTAAAAATAGACTAAAAAAAATGGCAGCAACAACTGGTATCTCTGAGTGTGTTCAAATGTAGGTTACAGGGGACAGAAATAACCTCTGGTCAATGGTGTTCCATGTTGATTTGAAAATAATTCTTCCTGAAATTATGAAAAAAAGCTCATGCTTTCCAGGGATTAACTGTAGCATCAGAACATCACTCTGATTTAGGATCTGGATAAAACAGAATAGGATTTTTTTTTAAATGATTTTTTTCCTAAACAGAGTGGAAATATATTGCTATATAGAGAGGGTAAAGGACCTGCATGTTGTTTGCTAAACCAAACCTTTAAAAACAAGATCAATTCCCTATATAGTAAAGTATGGTGAGAGGAAGGTAAGATCAATGCAAAGTGGCATTGAGAGGCAAAGTGGATATTCATTCAATGTTAGCAATTCCTAATGAAATTATAAATGGCCAGGTTGCTTGCATTATATGGTTCTGCTATCCCTCACTAGCTTCAGTCAATGAGATCAAATAGAGCTTTACCAAATTACATCACCAGATGGTCTGTCAGTAAGCATACAATATTGTCTTCATCTATTAAGTAATTAACATTTATAATGAACTAAATGCAAAACAAAATTGCATCCCATTTTACATTGGTTTCTATGCAGTATTCAACAAGGTGGGAAAATCACACAAAAAATCTCTCCCACTTGGAAAAAAGGGGGCCTGAGGTTTGCCTGTCTGTTGCATAAAAGCTGGATTTTCTACCTTGCACCAGATACCACAATAACTTTATGTATGTTTTTTTCATTGCTGGAGTAAAAATTATCCTTCAAATTCTCCAAGATTCTGTATTATAATACCATATGAAGTAATTCTGTATAAGCAAACAGACATGCTTTTCTACCTTAGCTTCAGGAATTAAAATTTGCTCCCAACAATTAATCAAATCACAGTATATGTGGCTTCATAAATCAATTATTATTTTTCACACATTGTCTTTACCATTTGACACACTCAGACTGTTTGTAAGAACTAAACACGTTATTGGAATGTGAGAAGCATGAAGCAAGGGAAACTAGACATAGGAAAACAAGAAATGGAACATATGAACTTAGCAATATTTGGGATGAGTGGGCTAAAATGGATGGGATAATTACACAGTGTTCTCCTCAGGAAATGAAAAGACAAGAAATGGGAAGGTATTAATAGTAAGGATAGGCATAGCAAAATCAGTCAAAGGATAAAATGCAAAGTCAGATAGAATCATGTTAATAAGGCTTCAGGAGAAACCCACCAACATTATCATAATCCAAGTATATGAACCAACAAAGTGGCCAGAAAGAAAAAAATGAGAGATTCTATGACAGAGTTCAGAGAGAATTTGATAACGCTCCAAAAAAACAACAACGGTGTCTTGTTAATCATAGATGACTGGAATGCAAAAGTAGAAAGTAGAGAAGAATCAAAGACTGTAAGAAAATTTGGACTACGATAAAGAAGTGAAGTAGGAGAGTAGCTATTACTGTTTTGTGAGATCGCCAATCTATTCATCACAAATACCTCCTTGATACAACCAGAGAGGAGACTATATACATGGACATCATCAGATGGCCAATACAAAAATCTGATAGACTACATAACTGGAAGCAGAAAATGGAAAAGCTCCTCAAAAGCAAGACCAGCTGCAGATAGAAAAAACTGAAATAAAGCTAAAGAACACTAAACCAACCATCATGGTGAAATACCAGCTGAAGAACATCCCAGCAGAGTTTAAAGATAAGGCAGCCAACTGAAAGTGTGTGTAATGTCTCTTGTATAACAGAGATGTATTTCCAGGCTCTGATTAGGAAGCCACTTTTCAGTTATACCACAAAATAGGTTGAATGTGAAGGTAAAATCCAAACTGACTGGGCATGTAGTTTGGTTGGGTTGTTTGCCAGATCAACCAGAGCATAATGTTCTGGGATACCCTTTGAATTTATGTGTGCCTCCATAGTTTACTGGTTAATAGAAGTCCTGAAAAGTACTGAACTGTGTCCAGACAAGGAATAAAGTTTATCAGAAGAATGAATCACTTGTAGAATGATTTTCTCTAGATCTCTGAAAAGTTTGTAAACCTCAGAACACTCTCTGGCTGGCCTTAGATCTTTTGAGTATTTGCATTTACTTGAGTGAACAAAGGAAAGGAAGGAAAGAACTAAGGAAGGAAAGGAAAGGAAAGGAATGGTAAAGTCTGCTCAGTATTTTCCCCCCACATAGTCTTCCACCTACACCACACTGCTCAAATCGCTTTAGGAAAACCATCTCTAACATATTAAAAATGATGCCCTGTGAAAAGGATTTTAAGCAATGCTCATTTGTCTGGAAGCATGAATATGGGGCTGAAAACCCATCATCAGTTCGTTTTGACAAAAAGGTAATAATTGAAGTCTTTTAGCTCCCTCCTCCCTCTCTTGCACATCATTTGACCTATGATAAAACAGCCTATCAAATTTCCATTTGTTATTTCTACCTGAAGGGCTTTGCTAGCTCACATATATATAAATCTCCATTTGTCAGCTTTAAACTATACCTGTCCCATCTGCTACAAGGACTCATTGCTCTTGTCCCTTAAAAATTGCCAAATACCGTCAAGTGACATAACCTGCCTTCAGCCTCCAATGACCCTTGCAATCAATAATATTTGTACCCTGTAAGTGCAGAGTTAAGTAGAACAGAAGTCGTGCACTATCCTCGTTAACCATATTGAGCTGTGATACTGCAACCTGCTCCCTTGTGCCTCCTGTGATCAATTTTAATCTCTGGTCCAGGAATAAAAGAGCACAGAGGCTCCTGTTTCTGAATTCATCTCAAAAGGATGCTATAGATTTGTATGTCTGCAGAGGGAATGAAAGATTTAATTCAACCAGGGGCTGAAGGAAAGAATGCATCTAAACTATCATTCCTTCTCATTACCCTTGGTAATTTTTAAGTCTTCAGTTGACAATATTAAATACCAAAATTTACACAGTTGATAGGTTAAAAGCAGAGCCCTGGTTCTTTCTTGCATACCAGGGGTTCACAGTTGCTCATTATAACAATTGTGATTAGTATAACTGTCATCACAGCTGGATCACATTTTTGCATCATAAACACTGGGTTTCTGCAATGTATAAGCTGGCAGCTAAAACTCAATGGAAAAGGTGGATTTTCAATGCATTGGTAGAAAATGAAATTCAGTAGTTAGTTTTAATGTAAAAACATGTATAATCAATGCATCACATACTTAAGAGAGTTGAGCTGCTATGTTTAATATGCATACACATATACACATCACTCTTTCTCTTTCTTTGCCATGTGCAAAAGCACAGAAGCACATATGCATATTTTGTGGACAATTTCAAATATTATGCAGACATTTTCCATCAAGCATATACTCAACAGGGAGCTGCAGCCAATCACAGCATGATAGCTATACAGTGAAACTATCTAACATGTAAACTTGGAAATGCAATATATGAAGGAGCTCCAAAAAAAGGGGGAGCAGGGGAAAGAAAAGGGTAAATTTTCTATAGTTTTCAAAAAACAAACAAACCCAAGAACAATAGAACAACCCACTCCAAAACAAACAAACAAACAAAAAAAAAAAAGCCAACATTAGTCTTACATAGAGAAGATCCACTGAAATGGGATATTTTGTCACAATGAACTTAAGTCCCGTTGATTTCAATCTCTCTCTCTCTCAAGCGAGAGAGAGAGAGAGGATATAAATATCTACTTCTATTATTAATGTTGGATTTATCCATTTGTGTCATTCTTTGCCACAACATAACAATGAGTATTCATAGGAGATGTAACAGATGTGCACATGTACTGGCAAGTTTTAATACAGTACTGGATTCAGCAGAAAGTGTAAGAAGTGATTCTGCATTCCTGCACAGCAGGGGGTTGGGCTGGATGGGGTTGGACTGGATGGCCCTTGTTGTCACTTCCAACTCTATGATTATATGATTCTAAGGAGATTATCATACGAAGCTTCCCTCCCAATATAGTTAAGGCTTTTTAAATATCCAAAACAGCAATGATTTTTTTTCCACATTACTACATAATTGCAAATTGATAACAGGTTGGTGATGCATCTTATTTTGTCGAGTCGATCTCAACTCATGGCGGCCCTATGGGTGAAACATCTCCATCACCCTCTGTCCTCCACTGCTCTGATTAATTCCTGCAACCCCTTAATACCTATGACCTCCTTAATAAAGTCCATCTAGCATGTGGCTTTCCTCTCTTCCTGCTTCCCTTCACCTTTCCCAGCATTATTGTTTTTTCCAAAGAGTCCTCTCTTCTCATGATGTGTCTGAAGTACAACAGTCTCAGTTTGGTCATCTTGGCCTCCAGAGAGGTTTCTGGTTTGATCTGCTCTAGGACCCAGTTGTTTGTCCTTTTGGTTGTCCATGGGATCCTCAGCACTCTTCTCCAGCATCACATCTCAAATGTATTGATTTTCTTCCTATCATCTTTCTTAACTGTCTAGCTCTCCCATCCATATGTGGTAATAGGGAATACAATGGCTCGTATGATTCTGACTTGTATATCTTTGCATTTTAGAATCTTTTCTAGTTATTTCATAGCCACCCTCCCCATTCTTAGTCTTCTTCTGATTTCCTGGCTGCAGTCCCCATTTCTATCAATGTTTGATCCCAGGTATGGGAATTCTTTGATTATTTCTATTTCTTCATTGTCTAGGTTGAACTTGTGAAGGTCCTCGCTGGTCATTATTTTTGTTTTCCTTATGTTCAACATTAAGCCTGCCTTAGCACTTTCCTCTTTGATCTTTCTTAGTTGTTCCATATCTGTGAGGTTTTCTGCTAGTGTTAAGGTGTCATCTGCATATCTTAGATTGTTGATATTCCTTCCTCCTATTTCACTCCTCCTTCTTCTGTGTCCAAGCCTGCTTTTCTTATAACATGTTCTGCATACAAGTTGAAGAGATAGGCTGAAAGGATACAGCCTTGTCTCACTCTCTTCCCGATTGGGAACCATTCTGTTTCTCCATGTTCTGTTCTGACAGTAGGCTCTTGTCCTGAGTACAGATTCTTTATCAGGACTATCAGATGTGTTGGTACTCCCAAGTCTTTAAGGGAATTCCATAGCCTTTCATGATCTATGCAATCAAAGGCTTTGCTATAGTCTATAAAGCACATGTTGATTTTCTTTTGGAATTCCCTAGTGCGCTCCATTAGCCATCGTATGTTTGTAATAGCAATAGCATTTACATTGATATAGTGCTTAATAGTGAATTCAGCACTCCTGAAATGGTAAGCCTATTGCCACCAACAAGCTGGGTACTCGTTTTGCTAACCTACGAAAGGATAGAAGGCTGAGTCAACCTTGGAGCCCTGGGATCGAACTCACAGCCTTGTGGCTGCAGTACTGGCATTTAACAACTGCACCACCAGGGCTCTTATTGCACTACTGTTCCATTTATTCACATCTACCTGAGATTAAATAAGTAAGTAAGTAGTCTAGCCTTCTTGGGAGTGGGGTGTGTGCAGTGTGTGCAGTGAAACCTGTTTAAATCCTTTTTCTTCTGCCAAAGACAAATAATGCCTCCTCATGAGTAAGAAGTCTTGCCTTCATGGGGGGGGGGGGAGGGGTTTGCAATGAAACCTGATTAAATCCCCTTTCCTTTGCCAGAAACAAATGATTGTCTTCTCATGAGTAAGAAGTCTTTCCTTCATTGGGAATGGGGTTGCAATAAAACCTGTTTAAATTCCCTTCTCTCTAAATTGCCCTGGAATAACCTATCACACATATTTCAATGATTGGTTAACTGCATGATTGATTCAGATGGCTTTTGATGTCTGCCAGTAAATGTCAAATATTTCTCTTATTTATCAGATTTGGCAAATTTCTAACATTTTCTGGTTTCATTCAGACATAAAGTTGAGCCATAATTGCTAAGAATTTCCACCTTAGGGTTCATGAGTAGTGCTAGTGCATGCTGTCTGATCTCTTCCTTATGGTTCCTCCTGCAAATGGGAGTGGCCAAAGGGGCAAAGTTTGCATCCAAAGCACAGTAATCACAAACTTTGTTTATTTTTGTGGATTTTTCAGGCTATGAAGCCATGTTCTAAAAGGGTTTATTCTTGATGTTTTGCCAGAAGCTGTGGAAGCTGTTGGTGAAACGTCAGGAATAAACTCTTCTAGAACACAGCCTCATAGCTTGAAAAACTCACAAAAAACTATGTATGCCAACCATGAAAGCCTTCAACTTCACAATTGTTTATTTTTATTTTTTTAAAAAATATATACCATCTTTCAATCAGAAATCCTTCAAGAGTGGCTTCCATTGAGCTAACAAAACAGAGCTGCTCTCTGTAGGATTATAACATTAAAAGACATGAAGCAAAAGCAAGGCGAAAGACAAGACAAAAAACAAGCCAGATTTCCCCACTAGAGGTCTGGAAGACAGACCTACTTACAACCTGCAACAGGAATTGCTGGTGGTGGTAACAAGTGAAGAAGGAGTCTTCTGGGAGGTGGTCTCTCAGCAAATATGGTGCCATGGCTCTGTTTCCCATCTCGTTTCCTTCTGCTACAATCTAGTTTGTATCTTTGCACTCCCCACCCCCACTGTACTATGGGGATAATAATTCAGGCCTAATATATGAACTTATAGTAAAGATTAGTGAGATCATATGAACCAAGTTCTCCAAATACGTGAAGTGAATATTAAATAAACATCAAATAGTTTTCAAAGCAGGTTTATAACCAAAAGAATGGATTTAGATGAATGTGAGCACAAAATCTAAGATGGCTGTATTTTACAGGTCAATTAATCCAGAACAGGTTTTTTTAAAGCATATATTCTTATACAGATGACAAAAATAGGGATATGCTAAAATGAAAAGATTTAAGGAATGTAAAAAATTGACATAGCTGTACTTCTGCTGTTTAACAAACAGCAGATCTTTCAAAACGACTTGGAAGCACACTACAAACAAAAGTCAATGCAAAGAGGCTTGCCTGTTGTGAAATTTGCAAGCTAGCAAAGAAGCAGTGTGATGTGGCAGTTAAAAAAGCCAATGATTCTAGGCTGCAACAATAGGAGTGTAGTGTGGAGATTGAGGGAAGTAATAGTACCACTTTATTCTGCTTTGAACAGATCTCACCTGGAATATTGTGTCCAGTTCTGGGCACCACAATTTGAGAGAGATATTGGCAAGATGGAGTATGCCCAGAGGAGGGTGACCAAAATGGTAAAAGGTCTAGAAACCATGCCCTATGAAGAATGGCTTAGGGAGCCTGGAGAAGAGACCATTAAGAAGTGATATATTAGCCATGTTGACATATTTGAAAGAATGTCATACTGAAGATGGAGCAGGCTTGTTTTCTGGTGCTCCAGAGACTAAGGGCTTGCCTACACAGGAGGGGGGGGGGGGGAACCATACTTCATTTCCAGTTCTGTAGGAACACACAACATGTGCCTATTTCACAGTGAAATCACTTCTTTTAGGCATTAATACAAATTTTAAAAACACACATTTTACTTCATAGTTTTAGGGAAAAACTACTTTTTACACGTGTCAGGTTTGTGGTGGAATTGGGGTGGGTGAGCTAATTGGAGGGTGAAACTTAGTGTGAGAAACTTGGTGTGTGTCATTTTTATTAACACTCAGGGCCTAATAACCAAAGACTAGCAGGGCTCTTGAAATGGAGGCCTATTTAGTATTTTACATACTTCTTTTACATGCAGGTCTCTCTGTTTTTGCAGGGTGTGCTTCCTCAGTCATTTGCTAATTTGATCACTTGGGGAGGAGGGAAGGAAGAGGGAGGGGGAACCCTGATCTAGCCTTAGCTCCATTAGATCTGATACACCATGGAGGAAAAAGCTGCCCATCTCCTTTTCTGGCAATGGAGCACTTTATCTTGGTTTCTGCCACCCACTCCTCATCTAAGCCTAGCCATGAGACCAATGCTGAGTGAGTAAATCAAGCTAGCAATCACAGTGAAGGAGATGGGCAGCTTCTGTCTTCTGAGTTTGTATGTGTGTGTGCATGAATAGACATTTGAAAACAACAGATAGTTGGGGGAAGAACACATATAGTGCCCTTATTCATTATCATTCACTGCAGCAGAAAACTGAATGAGGGTGGTGGTGGGAAGCAATGAATCCAAGTGCAAACTGGCAAGATTGACAGGTACAACAAGACTATTGCTTGATAGGTTTTGGCATGCTGGGAAGGAAAACAAAATGGCATTCTTTTTCTACCAATTTGAATTTAGGCATGAGACATGTGTGACAGTTAGTCAGTACAATTTGAGTCCAATTTATTTCAAGGTGGTGTGGCACTAACAGAGGGGTTGTACATGCCGGCATAAAGAGCCGGCCTGGGGGCAGAGTGGAGACATAGCAACTGCATGCTAGTCACCCCAACTCTGCCTCCACACCAGTTTCACTCCGTGCACCCCACCACAAAGCGGGAGGCATCACAGCGCTCCCTTGGTGCAGTGTCTACACACACTGTGGCAAAGGAGTGCAGAAAAGTCACCACCGCTGCAGCTAGGGTGCCCTTTCTGTGGTGCAAAAAGCCACTTTTTACGGCTTCTTTTTGTGCCACGGAAAGGCCAAGTTGGGGCTGCGGTGTATAGTTGCTGCAGCCCCGATCTGGAAAGGAAAGGGGTGGCATCCCACTACCCCTTAGGGGCAGTCTGTACAGCCCTAGAGTCACTGTGGACCAGGAAAATGTGAGGTGAAGCTGATTTGTCACTATAGACAACCCCTAGGACACAGAGCAATGGATTCAAACTACAGGAAAAGAGATTCCACCTAAACATTAGGAAAAACCTCCTGATGTTAAGAGCTGTTCAACAGTGGAATACGCTGCCATGGAGGTTGGTGGAGTCTCCTCCTTTGGAGGTTTTTAAACAGAAGCTGGATGGCCATTTGTTGGGGGTGCTTTTATAATGTATTCCTGCATGGGAGGGGGATGGACTGGATGGCTCTTGAGGTCTCTCCATCATTGATTTTATGGCTCAATATTCTGTGGATGTTTGTTTTCAGACATTGGCATGTGACAGTTCTGAGGTGAGTGGAGTGGTGAATCTGTTCTGGATTTAGCCTGAAGCTTAAAATGATTATCTAAAGTGCTAAAATATTTGGAGGATAGAATTCAGCACCATTTGTAGCATCTTTTAAAATTGACACTAAAACTCATAGTGGATTTCTCATCACACTGGCATGGGGAATTGTGGTTCTCTAATGCAGTCATATTTTTAAAGACTGACATTTTCAAAAGCCCTCTTATGCTCACAGTTATTGGTACAGATACTTTGAAAACTGGACAGAAGCTGTGAAGTATACAAGGACAAGAAAATGATCCAAGACAGTTATAATCAATGGGGGTGCATCAATGGAGGTGCATCAGTGAATCTGAATGGTAAGGTAACTTGAAGTACCTATGCCCATGATGGCGAACCTATGGCACATGTGCCAGAGATGGCATGCAAAGCCATTTTCCCTGGCATGCGGAGGGCAGGGAGGAGGAGGAAGAAGTGCATGCCTGTTCTTCCTCCTTCCCAACCCTCCCTGGCCTTCAGCTGCCTCTCCAGAGGCATCTAAAGGCTTGGAACAGTACGAAGGGAGGAGGAGGAAGAGGTGTGTGCCCTTTCCTCCTCCTTCCAGACCCTCCTCAGCCTTCAGCTTCCTCTTCTTCCTCTTTCGCTCCCTGGAGAGGCAGCTGAAGGCCCAGGAGGGTGGGGGAAAGAAGTCCCACCCCAGAGGTCCTGCCCCTGGAGGGTAGAAGTCCAGCCCCCAGCACCGGATAACACTCAGTGCCAGATAGGCCTTTTAGTTTGGGCACCACTGATCTATACTTTATTTGATGTGTTTGTAAAGATTCCATATTAAAAGGAGGATTAGACCTCTGAATGTTTCCATAATATGAGGTGGGGTGTGTGTGTCTCATTTGGTACCTGAGCTCAAGATGTGCTCAAGATGTCAATGGAATTCCTCCTGTTAGTAAAAACTAGAAACATCCTATTAATGAATAGTGAAACCAAGTGACACACTCCCAATAAGTCCCTCTTAACAAGGATTTTCCAGTGAAATATTCATGCCTGTCTACAATAGTGGCCATTGCTTTTAATCCTTTCACAACAGTGGGTCCAACATGCCTCCCATTAGTGCTAATGTAAAACGAATGAGCTTTTTACATCAAGATCAGTTGGCACATTTCCTCAAGAAAAGGGTTTAACACTATGATAAGCTTTAGCAATGTAAATTATTTCCCCCATGCGGGCTGCAGATCCACACCAAGTTATTCATTTAAAAATTATTAGCATATAAAAACATGATTATCTCTGCAGTTAATGGACACTTCGCTGACAACCTTTTGGACCATTACAATTAAGGAAGGCAGCATCCCGATAATGAAGTTACAAAACATATTGTTTATTAAAGAGCAAATTATATCTTTAATTAACTTCAAATATTGTAATCCAGTAGAAAAAAACTCTCATAAAATGAAATGTCTTCTAAGCGCTCAAGGCCACAGTTGATAGTATGATTTCAGAAGATAATTTCAAGTTGCATTTAAAAAAATATCTAAATATACTTTCAGTAGGATTTCACTGGGATACCAAAAGGTAATTAAATGGTTCCAAGAAATGCTACATAGCAAGGCATGTCACTACTGACACACACCAGACTATGTGACTATGAAACACTGAAATGCATTAAAGGTTTTCAATGTTTCCTCAATGAGGTACTAAATATATTGAAAAGAAGTAGGGATTGTAAAATCAAGGGCTTTTGCAGGATCCCATGCAGCCTCTGAAACACCACTAAACCCCTGAGATTAAGAAAAATAATTGGGTAAAATGGCCCCAAACAGCTAATATTGGCTGGAAAATGTTTCTGGGGGAGCAATTTTGTCTCTAAATGTTGTTCCCATCCCAAGAGATAATAATAACTGCTCTGAAAATTACCAGAAATAACTGCAATGTTACTACTGGTCGCTTGAAAAAGTATGGCCATTCCAAAGATGGATAAAGCGAGAAAGGACCATCCGACCCTTCAGGTGTGCCCATGCCTAATACAGGTAATACAAAATTAGTGTGATGTACAGATGAGGAATCGGCCTGTCGGGTGGTGGATGCATGAGCCCAAGTGAGGTAGACTGCTATGTGATAGTGATGTGAACATTCTAGAAACTTCTGCCAAAATCATTCTATGTTCATAAATTTCAATGGTACTTGAGATGGGAAAAAAGAAAAGGTGAATGTACACACATACACATGTGCACAGAGATTACATGGTGGTCTAAAGTTTTTCCAATAAACAGGAAAATGTTTATTTTTGACAGTGTGAATGCCACCGAGTAAATCTATTTGATGCTTTGAGATTATACAGCAAAGCACATTTGTTAGAAAAATTTCAAAACGTAGGGGAAAGAAGTAGGGGATTAAATAGGTTTAATTGCTACTTTGCTAACATAGTTTGAGTGTTTGTTGTTGTGTGCCTTCAAGTCACTTTTGTCTTACGGCAATAAGGCAACACTTTTCATGTGGTTTTATGGAGAAGATTTGTTCAGAGGGGAGTTGTCTTTGTCTTGCCCTGAAGCAGAGAGAGTTATTTGGTCTCTCATTTACAAACATCTAAAAAAAATTTTTTTTTAAAAAATCAACAAGGTCCCAAGGCAATAGAAATTTAGTTTGGTTTAGAAAGAAAACTCCTCAGAAATAACACTGCACAAAAATTTGAAAAGGAATGGGGAGAGATGTTAAATTATCAAACTCAATACAATTTTGAAAAAAATGATTTGTGGTAAAAAACAAACAAACACACACACACCAAGAAATTAGATATATTATAAACATGAATCAATATATCAATTTAATTCATATGCTTAACAACATCTAAAGCTCTCTTTTAGATGATTTGAAGAAGAGAAACTGAAGAAGACCCATTTTTTTTTGTTATGAAGGAGTTATATAAGTTCACTTCATGGGCTTTATAAATAAATAAATGTGAGTTTGAATTGGAGAAGATAGAGGGAAATAGATTGATTACATAATAGGTAATTAAAAGGAAATTATACCACAAGAATAAACCTGAGATTGAGATAGGAAGTATGGTATGCTTTTATCACAAAAAGAGTTAGTTTTAGCATTAGACGGTGGAGGTTGTAGCTGTAATGTTTTTGTGGTGTTATTGTGTTACTCTATTGTCTTTGTAATGTGATGTATTGTGTACTGTGTATTGTGAATAAGGAAAAAAGAAAAACAAACAAACAAAAATATGCTGACTAAGAGGCACATTTGGATTGACGTGACAAATGAAAAACACCATTTAGAAATGCAAATAATTCCAAAAGCCGAAGATCGAACAGTTATACTTTAGGAAGAGGATAGTAGGTAAATTCTCATTATACATGTGTTGTATTCAGAACGCCCCTGACAATGACCACTTCTGGATTGTATTCCTTAAGGTAGTTCTTCAATAGTATCCTTATGCATGTACAAGCCATAAAGATATTATAAATTAACAGGAAATGAACCAATACAACTCCTTAATGACCATTAGGAAGAAAAAGGCAAACTCACCTCTGAACAAATCTTGCCAAGAAAACACCATGATAGATCCCCATAAGTCAGCAATTACTTGAAGGTACATAACAATACAAAGTAAATAATTCATAAAATATCAGAAATCTCTGAATAGAATGTTCTACTTGAAGACCAATTTACCATCATTTTGCCACTCTTTATAGTGAGAAAAAGAATTTGGATGCAACCTCAAGCAAACCTCCTTAACAAAATAGGTAGGCCATATCTGTTCCAGAACTTTGAGGAAAAATTAGGCCACCTATCTCAAAGACTTAGGATGAGGTTCAGCAATTCTTTCTATGGAAGACATATTTCTGACCTTTAAAGGCCCACATTCTAAATATCCTAAAGAGCTGGAGAGTCAGCGTTTGGCAACAATAAAAGGATGCCGTCCCTCTTTTAATTTTACTATAAAAGAACAAAAATATTTGGTTACTGTCAGGTTTGTAGGCAAATGCCAGATTAAATACTGACCTTTCATATGTGTAAATTTACATATCAAATGTTGATTTATTTTAATGCCAACTGCTACTACACCAGTTTTCTTTAAATTGTACAAGCCATTTGTAGAGGTTGACAGGTAAGGAGCAAAATCATCAAATAAATCAAATTTTAGCACAGTGGAATGAATAAATGCTCAAAGATTAGAAAGCAAGGTATTTCTAAATGCAATCTTTGCAAGATAAAAAGAGATTACTGTTGGGGATCCATAGGCAGAGGTTGGGGACTATGGCAATTTACTTATTTATTCATTCAATTATTTACACAAACAGCTTGGATCACTGTGTTGAAATCAAGATGCCTCAGAATGCAGATGTTACAAAACTGAGAGGCACATTAATTAATGATGAAATAAGCAGTTTACACATCCTAGCGATTATTTAAATGTGTAGATTAACAAATCACAGAAGTAGATAAGGAGAGAATGAGGTTTCATGAAAAGAGAAAATGCTGGGGAGGAAGGATAAAAGTGTGCCATAAATTAAATGCTGCTATAATGTGGCAATAAAGATAATATGCAGAGAAGCTTTTAATGAGATGTGTAGTTTAAAATTCAAGAAACACACAGAGCTTCAGATCATGCTGATTCACATACAATGGATGCAATGCTTGTGGATCCAGAAGGTACTCCAGGAGTACACAAGTCACTTTATTATCAAAATATGGGATCTTTATTCCCCATATAGACCCACCTCATTAGATCTTTATTTCTGTGACTTCCATGGGGTTCAATGCTGTATACATTTAGGGGTGAATGAAAATGTAAGTTATTACATTTCAATTTACCTCAATTCACAAAATTTAAATGTTATGGCGAAAGAAGATGACCTTGTAATAACTTGGAAGTAGAGTCTATGAAACATATTTTACTGCACTGTAGTCTTTACAACCAGATTCGACAAGCCAAAAGCTATCCATTATTAAGTGTGATGAATGGAAAAGATCAAACCTTTTTTATGAAAAATTCTTGCTGGAAGATAAATGCCCAAATGTTACTCTTGAAGTTGTTAAATTTGTCTCTGAAGCTGCTAGTGTAACACTAACTGTCCCTTTATATGTAGTGGTATCAGAAACCCTTTAGTTTTTTTTTGTGTGGGGAATTTTGAGAACTTGTATATCTTGACTGAATGCCTAAATTTTGGGTCTATGAACCATAATAAATTATGACTGACTGACAAGACAAGACAAAATTTAAATGTGGAAGAATAACATTAATAGTTTTGCCCAGCCCCTACAGATAAAATTTGGAAACTATGTATTACATATAAGGCAGCTACCTCTAAGTAGCTGGTTTTAGATATAGAAAGGGTGTAATGAAGCAACATTTCAAAACCAATGTGATTAATAGGAGCAAAGGTACCTTACAAATGTAACAAGTAAAGGCTTCCAGTTATTTTCAGAAGTTATTTTTAAGGGGCTTAAACAGGCATTTTCACAGGACTTTTTCAAGCTTTACATCATTCTCATCAATTCTAAAGGATTTTTCCCTTCAACTCCCCCCCCCAAAAAAGTAATAAAAAACTGATGAGTAAAGTAACAAATACTATAACAAGCTACTTATTTCACCACGTTTTCACTATTTTAATGATAGCAACAATGGAGTATTTTTTTTTAAAATAATGCAATGAATCATGGAACCAATTACTTTTACAGAGTAATTTTTCAACCTTTGCCTAGGGATGGGAGAGGAATTTCTTTCAGTGTTGTTTTGATCAGAATTTACCCCAATTTGCAAACATTTAATATAGGAAAAACCAGAACTGATAGATCTGAAATACCATTTTGATCAGCTATGTGGTTTCAATACGTGGTATATTTGACCTCCCATTCACATTACTGACTGTTGTTGAGTGCAGTAGGGTTACACACAACATTTTGACATCAGCACAGGGACAAAATGTACTGAATGATATGGTGGGTAAAGAGGAAATTAAATGTGTACTGACTAATCCTATGTATTAGTCAGAAATCAGGACTGTGATAGAGTGGACCTTATAAAATACAGGTATTATATAGCTCAGTCCCACAATATAACAACAAATCCCTCCTGCATTTATCTCATATATGTTTGGGTCCCCCCCAATGCATTTAATACTAACCTTTTTTCTTTATTGTCTGTTGAAAGATTTAACATTTCAGTTGTATGGTACTGACCTCACCTATTTCCTATATTTCTCTTTATTAGGAAAAAGAGCCTTCAGTTTCCTCAGAGTTAAGTTACTTTTCCTGATGTCACCCCCTTCTCTTTACAGGACTTAACATACCCCAAAATTTACAACAGTCTTCTGAAGTGTATCTTTGATCTCCACTGTAGTACCCTTTTATTGCACATTGCTCATCTCACTGGACGTGCTCAGTAGATTATTATGTGAATTTTCTCCTTGAAGGCTGTGAACTTTTTGCTCACAGTAAAAATGGCATCATTTTTTTAGCAATTGCTGCTAAAATATGGATTGCAATAATGGCCTGAGTCTTAAATTGTATAGTTTCATCCTTATCTGAATTTAATGATTTGATCGACAAGTCCTTTAGTTATACTGTTTATCAGGAACGTATATTCTATATAACATTGTTTTGGTGTCAATGTTACTATATGTTTGTTGCCATGCACTATGCTTTTATTAATTACAATAGTCACTGGCTTAGTACAAATACAATTTGATAGGTTGAATTCCTATACTTGATTTCCCTTTATTTATTCAGCACCTTGGCACTAAATAACCTTGACCTTGGTACACTGACATCATGTCAATGTTAACGGAAAACATGAAATGCTCTTGCATCTCAGTATGTTGCTTCTTATACCACTTACATCCCTGCAAAGGGTGATAAGGGAACCCTCTAAAGCAGATTCCAAGTAAAGAATTCTACTTTTAAGCCTTCTGATGCACATTTCTTCAATTCATTCAATAACATTATTTCCCCAACCCTACGTAAAAGCTAGAATAGAAAAATTATACTACCTTAGCTATCCTTGCCAGATAAAACCCATATGAACAAATGTGACAATAAAGACAAGCTATACCTGAATGGGAAATGAGTGCCAGCTCTAATTATTCCTCTTCCAGTTATCTTTAGGGGGTTGCAGACTGCCAGAAATAGTGCAAATTGAGTCCACTTTTAGGGTTAGGGTTAGGGCTAGGGAATCATGGGAACTGTATTTTATTGTGGCACCAGAGCTCTCTGACAGAGAAGGCTCAATGTCTCAGAAAAAAATACAGTTCCCATGATTCCCTAGCACTAACCCTAACCCTAAAAGTGGACTCAATTTGCACTATTTCTGGCAGTCTGCAACTCCCCTTTGTCTCATCTTGGCAGTTGACATTTTTTACAGCCTCCTCTGTTGGGCTCCTTATATCTTACCATTCTTTTTCCTTGGTACCTTTACTTTATCTACAGAGGAACAAAGACTTTCTGTACAGGATCAACTTACACCACCATCTCCGCCAGCTTCTAGAAACATGGAGGATAAAAAAACAGAGTGACTATAACAAGCTTCCTTTTTCCTAACTCTCATGACTATGGGCCTTAACAGACTGCCAGAAATAGTGCAGCTTGAGGCCACTTTAACTGTCCTGGCTGAGTGCTAGGGAATGATGGGAACTGTATTTTTTTCCTGGACATTGAGCCTTCTCTGTCAGAGAGCTCTGGGGAAACAATAAACTACATTACCCATGATTCCTTAGCACTGAGCCAGGGCAGTTAAAGTGACCTCAAGCTGCACTATTTCTAGCAGTCTGTAAAGGCCCTATGTTTTTGAAGGAAAGCTTGTGATTTCTGCTGAAATGCCCTAGCAACAACATTGTATTCTTTAAGTATAAAATAACTCTTTCATGCCTATCTTAGACTGTACGATAATGTTTTGTGCTCAGTGCAGGTATCCATGGCAGGTCCTCACCACAGTTCATATCGTGCCACTATCCAGAATTAGAGACTTAGAGATCTCCAAGTCCAGTCAGGGGTTTTCTCCAATAGCATTTGGCTCTTCAGTCACAGAGGATTTCATGAATTAAAACTTCTGCAGCCATATAATTGTTTGTTATAGGCTGAGCTAGAGACATAACTTTTCTTAATGAGAAACATGATAAACTTGTGCCTTTCCAAGGCTTAATTTTTAAAGTACATGTGCATCCACTACCTTGGATGGGCTGGCCAGGTATAATAAAATAACAAACTATCCTCAGGGTAATGACAGAATAGGTAGCTTGGCAGCTCATGAGGGTGCTATAGTTTCAGCTATCATTTAGAATAAATCATATATTCCAAAGAGAAGGAAATTAAGGTTGTAAAAGATTAATAATAGAAATTAAGCTTCCTTTTTAAAAAAAACAAAACTAGGCATCTAGAAAGAGCCAAAAGAACAAAGGGATGTTTTTACTTGTCACTCTTGTGTACAATTTTAAAATATTGAGATTAAATTTGTTATTTCAGATAAGACTAAAATGTAAATTCTTTTAAGAGACAGAGGAGAAGACTAAGAGATTCCATACAATTATAGAAAGCAGAAAGAGGATTATGAACTTTTTATTTGGCTCATAATTGTAGTTATTTATTACAATGATGATGATGATGATACCCTGAAAATTAAGATGTGAATCAGACATAAATATAGCCATAGGATAGTGTCATTAAACGCACACACACTCCTTGCTACTCAGTTGTAATCTAGGCATGAATGCTTAACTATAACCCTGTGCATCCTCTTCTACAGTAAGAATAACTAATATAAGAGGGAGTGAAATGAAAAGAGCTGGCAATGCATTTCCCCCCCAGCATATCAAGCAGGTTTTCATAAGGAAGCAGTGGTCATCAATCACTACCTCATTACCAACCTGTCATCTGGGCTTAGGCTAAATGTATTCTGGCTTGCTGCCATACTAAATGTTCAATGAAACATCCTTAAGGCTCTCTACAAGTTCAGCTGAAGTCGCACATGCTATACATCAAAGAGGAACATTAGCATTATCATAGCTTAATAAATAGTGCCATTCCAGCAACACAATCCTGTGTTCTAGAGCTATCTCCCATTCCCTGGTATTATGTAGCTTAAGTAAACAATCTTGCTGTCTTGTGTGATGTTTATTTAATGATAAATGCATGTAATGATAATTAGTCATTCCAGTACAGAAACATTCTTCTTCCCTGTTGAATAATACACAAATGTAGGGAAATATATATTATAAAATAGGTATGCAGTGGTGATGTTTTGAAACTTGCCTTATCCCCTGACTATCTTAACTAATAGTTTTATGAAATCAAAATGGGCCTAGAGAGGGTAATTGATGGGACACAGTTGCAAACCTGTGTTCCACTACATGAAAAGTCCTTGAATTAACACCAGGTATCCAGATCATGTCTGTTGTACTCACTATGTATCATGTGCCCTTATGGAACTTAGTATACTCAGTTTTTGAAACATTAATTTGTGACACCTTTGTGTCAAGGGTCTTTTTTTAGAATTCAAAAGCATACAATATTGTTACATATGTCAAACAGAAGATATTGCCATTTTAATATTTATTATATACTTTGAAGGAATGTAACAGATTTTTCAATAGAGCTAAAATGTTAAGTTCACAACGTATTACTATTTATTACCCCATTTTCTATCTCTTTCAAGAAAAAGAAGGAGCAATACAGTCCATATAATAACCAACTTTGGTTTTAGTGTGTTTCTGAGCCCAGTTCAAAGTAATGGTTATGATGCCTAACAATCTATACAAGTTAGGATTGCGTATGATCCCACCATGATCTTGGGAAGACTCCAGGTACAATTCAAATTAATGGCTAATTGGTATTAAATCTACTATGCTACTTTTTAAAGCCTGTCTGAATGAAGTTCAGAATGACACTATCAATCATTTTACATTTAGACTGAGATAGTTACTTACAAAGAAAAAACACTTTGTAAAATTTGATTCAGATTACTTGAGTAGAAACCTATAGAATATAGATTTAAATTAAGGATATTAGTTTGAATTTTTAAAAGAAAAATATGGGAGGGGAGAAATAACAGTTATAGATTCATTTATTTTTGCATGTAACCAAAGCTCTAAAAAATTAATTTGAAATATTCAATTTGGCATGTGACAAGGCCATAATGTTGTGTAATTAAAATGTGAAAAGTTGTTTCAGCTGATGATGAGACACAAATTTTCAAGATGATTTTAAGTATACAGCAGAATATGAAATAAGTATGCTCTGCTCAGCCTAGAAACATCAAAATGTAGTTGCTTAGAGACTTATTGCTAAGTGGCGGTGCTCGATAAGACTGAGAGTAATATTTGAATTTCTACTCTCTCTACAAGAGGGAAGTACATAGGTGATATTTGCTGATTTGTCATGCACCCTACAGCCTCCTCTACTTCTCTGAAAAACTACTATAGAGGGCAAGGGACTGTCAAAGCAACAACCTCTCCTCTTCTTTGAGCTTAATGACTCTTCTAGAACCCAGGACTTTCCATGAAAGGGATGGGCCCTTGCAACTGCCTTTGTGGAATTTACAATCAGGAGCCAACAAATCTTGGAGAGGATTAAATTATGTGTCTAGTTTTTAATGCATGCATGTAGATAGGTCTAAGAATCAAATCTCATTATGATGGCTGATCTTTATTGTCAAGGTGAGAGATACAATTTAAAGATTTAAATGCAATTGTTAGTCCCAACTAGAGCTGACCCTTTATATCAACATATTAAGTTTTTCCCATTGTTTCAATGGAACTGGCCTTTGCAGACTGCCAGAAATAGTGCACATTAAATTGAGGCACTGCCCTGGCTCAGTGCTAGGGAATCATGGGAACCGTAATTTATTGTGGCACCAGAGCTCTCTGACAGAGAAGGCTCAATGTCCCAGAAAAAAATACAATTCCCATGACTCCCTAGCACTGAGCCAGGGCAGTGCCTCAATTTAATGTGCACTATTTCTGGCAGTCTGCAAAGGCCCTAAGTTGCTGATTTCTCACTGTTTCAACAGTTCCACTCCTGTTAGTTTTGATAAGCAGATTTAAGTCAGTATGTGTCTATTGCTTATGTTTGTCAGCTAAAGCGATAGAAATGCTGTTTGAAAAACCTTGCCACAGATGCTGCTGAACTACTAGTGCACTGTCTACACCTCTCACATGAAAACAAAAAATGACTCCTGCCTAATGCAGGAACCTATTTACATTTGAACCATCTATAACCAGAAAGGGTAGGCATCTCTCCCCACTTTAGCATATAACACTTTGGCACACAACAGATTAGTAAAAAAAAAAAAAAAAAATGCAACAAGTAGAAATGGCATTTTTGAACTTTTTCAAAAGTTGCATAATCAATAAATAAAAACCAAGCATTTCTCACCTACTATAAACACACACAATATGTTCTCTCATCTCCTCTCTTGATGTGGGAGTAAGTATGAAACCCCATTGCCATCCCTTTCAATTCATCCTTCCTCAGGAGAAAGTGTTCAAATTCTATGGTTTTTACCAGCTTCTAAAGTTCAAAAGGACAAGAGCATGAGCAGTGGAGTCTGCTTGCTTCAAAGAAATAACCACCAGAAACTGCAAAAATCTTGCATTTGTGTAAAAATAGGAACCAGACTTTCCTGTAACTAGTCCATTTTCCATTTCAGATTTCTTGTCATTTTTATGACACTAATAATAGCAATTGATTATAATGACTTGCCTTGAGAGGAGGGGGAGACTTATTTATAACAAGATACTTAAAGTCTCCATGAAAGAAATGTGCTTTAAACACATTTAAGTGCTTTAAACACAAACAAACCATAGTTATAAGCTCCCTTTGGCCTCCTTAATTGGTGTGTGGTATGGAATCTGTTTTCATCTTTTCTTATATGAAATGAAGAAGCTGAAAAAAATCTTATGAACATCATTCCTCAGGCAAGGTAAAGTGCTGGTAGAATATTACAGGTCTCAAAGACCCTAAGCCAAGGCACCGACATCTGCTAATATCTGCCTGCCAAGATACTGAGTTGCCTGCTAAGTGATAACATTTAGTCCCCTCAGAATAGAGGCAACAGATGCATAAGGATCTCCCCCAGCTAGTCTTTGCTTCCAGCACCTTTAACATGTTTCTTCAATTATACATTATAGGAGTGACTGCACAGCAGTATACCCATAAATTCTAACTACCTAATTCTTCTCTTTCCAAAATTTACAAGGGTCAAGATACTGTTGAAGCCCATAGGACATTATTGTGCAGCTGTTGCTCCATATGTTCTCTAGGTTTACATCTGTTACAGAGATAGTCCCAAAGCACGGGAGTTGGCATGTTCTAATAAGGTTGGAAGTCACTTCTCGATCATACTTGAGGTCACAAGTTATTTTAGGAAGATCATCACTGTTATTAGTAAAGCATTAGCATGTAGAACACTTTTAAGGGAAAAACAATCAAATGCAAATGCCATAGCAGGTACAATCTAATAGACAAGGGGAGGGTGTTGCAGTGCTATTGTGAGTATATGCCCCATTGATGTACTTGCTCCACCAGTCTCCAAGGTTTGCACATGTATACCTAGAGACAGGATGAAAAGACAGAAAGAAGATTCTCTAGGTTTACAGTCCACTCCAGTGCCCACCTGTCTCTCTAACTGAGCCAAAATGCAAGTGATCTTGGAGGGACTACTCTCCTCCAAACTGATTTGTGCTGGGGTGGGGTTATTATTTATTGCAAGTCTCCCTCATCACAATCAGCTCAAGATTTCATGAATCATGGAATGCTATGTCATTCCAAGATCACCTCTTAACCAATACCTGTACCTACATGTACAGAAGGGCATGCTCTCAGTTATTATTATTTTCTGTCCACAGTCAGGATGATTTGGGGATGGATATGTACATTTGCACTTATTTCATTCCCACATACAGGAACAAATAATTTCATCATTTTTTTCTTCTTCCCATTCCACAAGAAAATGTTTTGAGAAATTTTCAAACACTATTAATACTTTAAGAATTTGTTCTAAAAATTCACTGGTTTGTTTGTTTGTTTGTTTCGTATACAGAGAAGACATATTTTAGGGTAGAAAAAGCGTTTTGAGGCAAAAAATAGAATTAAAAAAAACCTGTCTCTAAACCATGTTTCCTCTGGAGGTGGGAGGAAACATGCTTTTCCTTTGCAGAAAATGTGTTTTGGAGGCAGAAAATGTTTGTTTTATGCTGGAAAGAATCAGTGTCTTGTGCACAAAATACACTTTCTCCTGCAAGAAAATATTGTGTGTGTGTGGGGGGGGGTTCTTTTTTAAAAACTGAAAATATTATGTGCAAAAATATTTTCTGCTCCAGTCAAAAGTATCTTTGCCCAATTTTGGATGGTGTTCCAGTTGTGCCCCTTCCTAAGGATGGCCATGGCCATTCATGTCTTAATTACCTCCCAGTTAAACTGATACAAACTGATGTAATGAACAAATATTGTTCCTTGTTCTTGATATTTCTTCACAATCTAGACACATATATTTCAGGGTTTCTTCAGAGGCTAAATGTAATGCAAAATCCAGACTGTTGTTTGCAATGCAGTTTAGACACTGTAGATTGTCTGTCTTGTACCAAATTCAACATATCTGACCTCAGTTCAAAGTACACTTATCCTGGCAAGCAAGAATGAAGACTTTGAAAAGATTTCTCTCTGTTGGATGAGATTATGCACATTTTAAAAATTATTTCCCCACATTTTGAGACTTTCTAAAACAAATTAATTTGTGTAAAAAAAAGGGGGGGGAGATTTGTGAGACATCTCAAGTTTTCTGTGAATTTTGTGTCTTTTGTGCAAAAACATGTTTTTGTACAAACATTTTTTTTTTAACCAAGAAAAATCCTGGAATGTGAAAATTCTTGGAGCACATGATTTCTTGTGTCAAGCTACTCTTTCTCATCAAAGATGAGCGTTTTTTAGATTATTTTTTACATTCCTAAGCACTCCACACCATTTCAGTGGATGGCCCCATTTCAATTCTTTTCCTCATAGGGACAACTCGCTGATTTCTATACCTTTTCCCATGTCAGTGTGTGGATGATGGGTGTTGCAGTGATGCTCTTTGACACCCAGCAGAATCTCCAGGACAAGCTGGCTGCTGTGATCCACAGCCACTTTGTATCTCTTACCATCAACTGGCTCAGCCTTCCCTCTTTAGGATCCTGTTTTCCTCAGTCAAGAAGACACATTGTAAAGTCTAAAAGTATAGTTTTATTAATGCATATAAAAGAAAAATGAGATAACTAAGTAAAATCCATTGTGATGAACTTGTCCAGTTCAGCCATGAAAGATTACATCTTTAACAATCCCAAAAGCATAGGATCTCAACTTGTTGTAGTTGAAAGTTAAGAAGAAGTTACAGATCTATGTTTCCAGATCCAGGAATTATATTATAAAAGCAGTATAAATATACTAACAGCTACAAGTTAACACCTAGCTCCATGGTTAATACCACTGTCAAACATGCACACACGCACACCTTGAATTATAAACATTCTTAAACAAAGGATTTTCTAGGCCCTTCCCATACTCCACCTTCTGGGTGTTAACCTTATGTTGGTTGGTTGGATAATGCCTGTATAATGTATATTAACCCAGCCTCTTGCTGTCCATCATCCCTCATGTGACTCCTTTCCCAAGACCAAATGATGTTGATGTATTGTTATCTTGCTTTTCTCATAACAAATCTATGTCTATGAGTTGTACCTTTGGGAAAGTTCACGTTTATGACTTCTTGGCCATCTGGTGTTAGATTCACTTTGCTTCTCTAGATGTTGTTCTTATGAAGAAAATTCCACACACACATCTCTACATTTCACCTTTGACTGTATAACCCATCCATATTCTAACACCCCATGCTTACAATCTTCTTTATGAAGTGCAGATGCAGAACCATACACAATAGTCCAAGTGTTCCTAGGATTGTACAACATTGTTAAAATATTAGCCGATTTATTTATGTTTCTTATCTTAATGAGACCTAAGATGAAATTTTCCCTTTTGCTGCAGCTGCACATCAAGTTCACCACCACAACCTTTAAATCACAGGTGTTGGCAGCTCTGGAATTAATTGTGTATACATGAAGATTTCACTTTTAAATATCTCTTGGCAGGATACCATGTGGGACTAGTGTTTGTAATGTGTCAAAAAGTTCTACAAGTTCTTCACTTGTCACTACTATTTCCATCAGCTCTCTATACTCCTCTCATGGAAAGATCAGTTTAGTCATAAGTATGTAAAACAAATGGGTTATACAACAGATCAAGCCTGAATTCTCCCTGCAAGCCAAGATCACTAAACTGAGGCTGTTGTACTTTGGCCACATAATGAGAAGGCATGAATCACTAGAAAAACAATAATGCTAGGAAAGGTACAGGGAAGTAAAAAGAGAGGAAGACCACAGGCCAGATGGTTGGACTCAATCAAAAAGGCCACAGGCCTGACGCTGCAGGACCTGAGCAGAGCAGTTGAGTATAGGGAGTCCTGGAGATGTCTCATCCACAGGGAAGCCATGACTCAATGGCAGTTAACAACAAGAATGTATTCTGTATCTTCAACAGATGGAAATAATTAATTTAGCTTCTCCACAGTCTATTTGATATTTTTAGTACTCCTTTTATTTAGTACTCCTTTAGTACTCCTTTTATTTAGTACTAAAAATAGCCATGGTCTAATTGCCGTCTTAGCTGTATTCCTGATCCCATTTTTATATGTGTGATATATGATTTAAAAAAACAAATCATCAGCACTTCTTTCAAGTTTGCCCTGCATCTTAGAAGGATGTAATTAATCAATGGAGATACACACACACACATCTAGAGAGACAGACAGAGAGACAGAGAGTCAGAACTTAATAATACATAACAAGAGCAAAATGTTTTGGCAGTCCAGTTTCATCTTTGGTTGCTTCGATGGGAAAACACTTTAGCAATAGCACTTTTCATTTCTATACCACTTCATAGTGAACTAAGCATTCTCTAAGCAGTTTACAATGTGTTAGCCAATTGCCCCCAACAACCTGGGTACTCATTTTACCAACCTATGAAAGGATGGAAGGCTGAGTCAATGTGGATTGCTGTAGGATCAAATTCACATTGTTGTGGCGGCAGTACCGGCATTTATCCACAATGACACCAGGGCTCCCTAAAGAAAAGGTGGTATGTTTTTCTGGAGATTTTCACCTCCCTTCCCATGAACAAGCAAATTAAACATCTATGAAATACATAATAGTTATACTGGTTGACATCCAGAGTAAGAAGTGGGTCAGTCCCTACTGTATGTCCTGGCCAAACACCAATTGTACATGACATTCCTAAACTGATAGATTGCCTAGGAAGCTACATAAATGCATTTCCATTTCAAAATCTGAGGTAAGCTTTAAAAATCAAATGGAAGTATAAGAGGGTAAATTATCAACATGCACCAACATCAGTCAGGGTTTTGGACAAATGTTGTCTCAGTGCTAACACTGCAGGAACAAAGTGATGGGAACAAAACTTACAGGAATATTATCTTTCAGTGCAAATTTAGCAGACAGGGCAAGGGCAGTAAAATGCAATACAACTGGGAATTGTGACTTGGAAAAAATGTTAAGTGTTTGAATTCTGGAAGCACTGCTGGACATACATTTTAATTAGCAGTGTGAAAAAACAGCAGAAGAAGTTCCAGTTCCAGTTCTATTTCTCTGGATATAATAAGTTTGTTATTTGCAAAAATTATATGACACCTTTCAGATTTTTAATTGCATCTCTATGGTTAATGTGCATGTTATTTACTTGATGTCAACACTAAATGTTCTTGTGCAGGCTTCTATCTCATGATTGTATTGCATCATGGAATTTTTAGTCTTAAAAGTAACACTTCATTGATTGTGATTTACACCAGGTTTCGGCAAGTTCCCCTTACCTGGGGCCAGGCCGGGGATCCCCTGCCTTCCGCGGGCCGATGGTGGTGGGGGAAAATGGCGGCGCTTGCACTCGCGCTCGCGCATGATACATTGGAAGTACTGTGCGGCATGCGCGTGCTTGCTCACGCATGCACAGTACTTCTGGAGTACTGCACATGCGTGAGCGAGTCACGGCTGCCATTTTGGAAAACAAAATGGCAGCCGCGACTCGCTCAGACATGCGCAGGAGTACTGCGCATGCGCAAATGAGTTGCGGCTGCCATTTTGGAAAACAAAATGGTGGCTGCAATGCATGCGGCAGCAGGGGTCGGCGGGGGACAGTCCAAAGGCCTCGGGGGGGTGGACCCTGCCCGCGGGCCTTAGGTTGCCAACCCCTGATTTACACTCTAGTTTTTACTATAGGAATGAAATCTACATAGTGCCATTATGTAGGTACTATAATCTAAATATCATCTGTCTTCACTGTTGAAGGCAAATCTATGGTTGAATTGATGTTTCCTAGAGGGCAAACTGAGGAGCTAAGGAAGGCCAATAGTGGCAAAGAGAGAGGAACATTTAGACCTCATTGAGAAATTACAAATATACAATTCACCAGGTTCAAATGGCACCCATCTAAGAGCTCTTTAAAAAGAAATCTGAACTTTATGTATATACAGATGGAATATGAGTTGGCAATAACTGTAATCTTTAGGTTGTTATGGACAGCTTAATGAAATAACTGACTCAGAATGAACCAATTGTTACAAAGGTGCATGAAACTGAAGAAGTGAATACATTTGGAAAATATGAATTTCTTTGATTCAATAAGGGATATAAATGCTTACCTAGTTTGTTTTTTCATGTGAGAATTAAATATTTTATAAAAGGTTTCCCCGCATGGGTATATTATAGATTTTACATATGTATGATTATTTTATTCCCATTTGGGGACTATTTTGAGAACATTTTATGACATTTTATTTCCCACAGGGATAAAAACAATGAATTTTCCCAATGTGAAATATTTTTTGCATACAATGTATTTTCTGGGAGGTGGACTATGTTTCTGCAACAAAAACAACAAATATGGAAAACCAGAGGAAGCAGTGGTATTTTCGTGTTTGTACAGGGCTATTCCAGTTTTTTCTTAGTTGTATTTACTTGTTTTCCTCTTTAATCTCAAAGAAATATATTTCACTGGGTTTTCTACTCTTGGATCCAAACTTAGTAATAAGCAGATCCACTAAAATAAATTGGACCATAGATAATAATGACTTTATTCCTGTTGATTTCAGCTTGTCTTCACTAAATCTGGATTCAACTTCCTGTATATTTCTTCTATTACAGTTAATTTATAAGCATTTTTAAACTATACAATTCCTCTTCTCATCAGCTTCATAGGGAGTTATTGTTGTCTTCTAGATTTTTGTTGGCCACAATAAAACTGATGCTGACACATGATGTTCATGTTTTCTCCATTTCTTTCTATGTAGGCTAGCTACAATTTAAAGCAATTTATTATGTTCATCTGTTTTAGTCCTACCACATATCATATGGGATTATTGTTGCAAGACTTCAAGTTATTTCTTATTTATGGAGACCCTAAGGCAAACCTATCATGGGATATTCTGGGGTTAAGAGTGTGTGGCTCACTCAAGATTACTCAATGGGTTTCCATGGATGAGTGGTAGAATCAAACTCTGATCTCCAGAGTCATAGTCCAAAACTCAAACCACTACACCACATTGACTCCATCATATGGGATAGGGTTTGTCTTTTTATACAAAGCATGTCATGTGGGGTGAAAGTCAGCATCCCATGTGACCACTGAATGAGAATATTTTAACCCTTTAAAGTTAGTGAATGGAATCAGATAATTTATTAAACTTAGGCAGTTCATTTAATGATACAATGATGGGTAGATTCTGACTTAGCATAAAGTAAAAATAAAGGAGCAATTTCAAGTCATCTGCCAATGTAAGGTAATCCCACAAATTCCATAAGATTTTCTTAGACAAGGAATACTCAGGGGTGGTTTTGCCAGATCCTTTCTCTGAAATATAACCTACCAGCAATAAAAACCCTAACCCTAAAAGTGGACTCAATTTGCACTATTTCTGGCAGTCTGCAACCCCCCTACTCTCTCATTGATCCAATCTTTAATCACAAGTAGTTATGCCTGATAGAATTTTGTAAGTTCTTTGGTATTGTTTTCCTTTGCTTTGTCCTTTACATCTTTCATTACATGCCCCTAAGTTTAACCTTGACTAATCCACAGCTCATACCCAAACCCGTAATTTTAGCCCCCAAACCTGCCCTCAACTTACACATGAGGTAGACTTATAGTTGAGTATATACAGTATGTATACACACACACACACACACACATATGAAGGACACATGGAATAAAGATGAACAACAAATTCTAAAAAGTGAGGAGGAGTCTGCAATAAGAGAAATGGCAACAAACAAATCACCAGGAACAGATGATATCCCAATTCAACTGCTGCAGTCCACACTGACAGAGTCAACTCTAGTGCTAACCAACATATGTCAACAGATATGGAAAACAAAACGATGGGCAACAGATTGGAAATGGCCAATATACATCCCCATCCACAAAAAGAGAGATACAAAAGATTGCAGCAATTATAGGACTATAGCACTGATCTCCCATGCAAGCAAAATTATGCTCAAAATTCAACAACATAGATTCCAACCATACATGGAGAAAGAAATACCAGAACTCCAAGCAGGGTTCAGGAAAGGAAGAGGCACAAGGGACCACATTGCAAACATACAATGGCTAATGGAGCACATCAGTGAATTCCAAAAGAAAATCAGCAAGTGCTTTATAAACTACAGCTAAGCCTTTGACTGCATAGATCATGAAAGGCTATGGAACACCCTGAAAGAGATGGGAGTGCCAACACATCTGATAGTCTTGATGAGGAATCTGTACTCAGGACAAGAGGCCACTGTCAGAACAGAACATGGAGAAACAGAATGGTTCCCAATTGCCAAAGCGGTCAGACAAGGCTGCATCTTATCACCCTACTTGTTCAACTTATATGCAGAACATATTGTAAGAAAAGCAAGCTTCGACACAGAAGTAGGAAAAGTGAAAATAGGGGGAAGGAATATCAACAATCTAAGACATGCAGATAACACTATAGTAATAACAGAAAAACTCACAGACCTGGTACTAAGGAAGATCAAAGAAGAAAGTGCAAAGACAGGCCTACTGTTGAAATAAAGAAAACAAAAATAATGACGAGAGAATCTACACAAATTTAACCTAGAAAATGAGGGAATAGAAATAGTGAAATAATTCTCATACTTGGGATCAAACATTCATAGGAATAGAGACTGCAACCAGGAAATCAGAAGAAGATTAAGAATTGGAAGAGCGGCTATGAAAGAATTAGAAAAGATTCTAAAATGCAAAGATATACAACTCAGCACAAAGGTTAGAATAATACAAGCCATCGCATTCCCTATTACCATGTATGGATGTGAGAGCTGGACAGTTAAGAAAGATGACAAAAAGAAAATTAATTCATTTGAGATGTGGTGCTGGAGAAGAGTGCTGAGGATCCCATAGGCAGCAAAAAGGACAAACAAATGGGACCTAGAATAGATCAAGCCAGAAATCTCCCTGGACACCAAGATGACCAAACTGAGACTGTCATATTTCAGACACATCATGAGAAGGGAAGACTCATTGGAAAAAACAATAATGCTAGGAAAGGTGGAGGGAAGTAGAAACAGAGGCTGCATGCTAGATGGATGGGCTCTGCTAAAGAGGACATTGGTATTGGCATGCAGGAATTAAGCAAAGCAGTAGAGGATAGGGAGTCTTGGAGATGTCTCATCCATAGGGTCTCCATGGGTTGAGATCGACTTGAGGGCAGTTAACAACAACATATATGGTATATACTTTTGTCACTGTATCAAGGACAGATGCAAAAATCCAGCTAGAGCCCAGAAACTGATGCCTACATACAATCATCTTTCCAATCTACTCTTGTCAACAGATAGATGTCCTCAATTGCCTTTGCAAAAGCAAAGGAAAAGGTCATCAGCCAAGATACCAGATGGAAGAGAAAGATGTTCCTTGCAAGAGAAGGGCAGACAGGATGGGTTTAGGTAGAATGAGGAATTAAATTATAAATTATAACCACTTTAAAGGTTGCAACTCATACTGTATAGAACAGTAGGATTTGTGGTAAAAGTCACTCTACTGTTCCCCCCCCCCCCCCCCGGTGTTCATGAGGTTGATCAGTGCCATTTACATTTTCATTCTGGAAAAAAAAATCCTCTCTCTCATTTTTTTTCTTTTGCTCAATATGTGTCATTTCAATAGCTCCCCACAATAAAAACATGAACATTTAAGGAAAGTTACAGCACATTAAGTTTAACCCCCATTTCTGTCTTGGATGATAGATGCAAGAATTCCAACTGAGTTGATTTTATGAACCAGTTAAATGATTTGTATTCAGAACCACATTAAAAATCCCCATGACAAAGTGTACTTGAACAAAAATACCCTGCTTGTGACACATCCTTTGCAAGTAATGTGTTTTCATTTTTCACATGTTGCATCTCATTTATTTTATTCAGGCACACATAGTTAAATCGGCAAGATACGGCAAGCTTCCAATACCCTAGAAATAATAAATCATTTCTTACAGATGTTTTCACCCACTGCAAAGCCACCTCTCATTAATCAAACATTATCAGTTTCTATCAGTGTCCAGTCCTAAACAAGGAAGGCACTTCATTCTCACTTCTGACTTTTATTACTGAGCAGCCCCTGACCCTTCTTTATTACTGGATACTCTTTTCAATATTGGGAAGGCCTAAAATGTAACCTACTTAAGAAAAAAGAAAGAAAGAAAGAAAAAGAACAAGCTCCACACAACTGTTGTATAAGGGTGTAACACATGTATTTTAAACTACAATTAATTTCATATGCAGGTAGAGTTTTATTTAATGCATATTCTGTACAGGTCTACCTAGGCAACCTATTCTTTAAATAAAAGGCAAATTCACAAACCAAACAGTGTGTGTATGTATTGTATTTGTTGTTATGTTTCAAAGTGTGAAAAGGTTCTCCAAGTAGAACTCACACAATACCTATTTTTTCCTAGATTGGATAAATTATTAAAACTTCATTTCAGAAAATGGTATAGAATATACTACAGCATCCTATCAAGGCAGTCTTTCTGAGAACACAAAAATGGATGTGAACAACAGGCCATCAGATAAAACATATTTTTCATAATAGTAACAAGTCAGAAACTATTTGATTATTGGAAAATGTCCCCTGAATAGTAAATAGTTCTTCTTGTAATATGTTTGTTTTGATCTCTCCGCATAAAGTTTCATATCCAATCATATAAAAAGTCAGGTTGGATGAAAATCAAACACACCTTTGTTCTGAAGAATTATATATATGAAAAACTCAGTTCTTAAAATCCTATTCCTCACTTTTGTTTTATTTATATATCTGTATAAATCACCCACTGGCTTATACAAAGTTTTGTGTACATCTGAATCCTAATCATCCAGGATCAGATTCATATCCCCATCCACATGAAGGGATATTTCCAGTCCTTTCAGTAATTTCTGATTGGGTACCATTTGTGCTGGCTGTGTGCTGTAATAAATGATACATATTGGGTACCAAAAAGGCAGAGCTAATGGAGTGTTGGACTGGGACTTGAGCCAATCACTTTAACAGGGTTGTTGTGAAAATAATAGGAGATTCAGCCACACACAGCTTGAAAAATATTTTTAATAAATTCCAAAAAAGAACCTTGATTTTGCCATTTTATATAAGGGACACCATAGGGGAACCAAAATACAGAGGATACCAAGAGTCCACTGTAAACTAGTTATATTCCCTTCCCCTGAACCCCCCTGAACACAGGTTCTCAGTTTGGACATATTGTTAGATACAGTCCTAAATCAGGTTTGAATAGTGGCCTTTTTCACAGTTAAAGCCAGTGCAAGAACAGTATTCTTGGAAATGTTTGAACTGACAATCAATACACATACAAACACACATATGTGATCTGAACTACACTAACACACTCAGTACGAAGCTGCCATTGGAAAGTATTCAGAAAGTTTGGCTGGCCAAATTCTGTGGTTTGACTAGTGTTTTCTGGAGCACATTATTATTATCCGTTTTAATGACAACTTCACTGGGTACAAATTTGTTGGGAGCCCAATTAAAAAAAATGGCTGAACCATAAAGTCCTTTACAACTTAGGGCCTCTACAGATGGTGCAAAGTGCAGTCGAGGAGCCGGGAGCCCCAACACCTTCCTGAGGACGTCACCAGACTATCTGCCCTATGATCCTCTCTCATGATCTTCAGGGGAGGGTCTTCTCTTGGTCCCATCACAGTCAGAAGTACAATTTATGGATACATAGGAGAGGGCTTTGCTCCCATGCTGTAGAGCTCCATACCAAGAGTGACTAGAGTAGTCCTCCTCCCCCCCACTTTTAACAGAGATAGGCTTTGGCAATTGACCAACCACTGAAGATTGTACTTGTTACCAGTTGGGTGTTTTACTTTTCTTGGGAACAAGTTTCTAGAACTGTATTTTCAACTGTTTTAAAGTGGGCTTTTAAATCAGTTCTGATATAGCAGGTGATTTTGTTTTGTGTTTTAATTTTATTCTTCTTTTATTCAATATTATTGTGAGGTCTTGAATTCCACCTTTGGGAGAACATTAGAATACAAGGACAGTAAATTAATAAAATGAAACAATGTTCTCCCTCCACCCAATCTTATCTTCTTCAGAATGAGGAGGACCTGTTTTTTCAATCCCAAATAGGAATTATTTCACTCGTGACAATCTTTGTCACCCATCTTGTCAAAGTCAATAAATACCAAATCCAAATGAAGAAAAGATGGCACAAGATTAACAAACAGAGCTTCTCAAAGAAATAGTTAGATTTAGCTAGCTTATATATTTGGCATTCTTAACAGCATCCAGAATCCAATATCAAAGCTTAGAGCAGGGATGTAAATAGTGAATTAGAGATGTCCCAAAGCTTGGAGCTTCAAATAGGGAAAATCCTTTCTTTGAACTTTCTCTGATCAGGAAAGGAGGCTGGGCAAGAGGTAAAATGGTCTATCATCTTTAGTGAGAAACTGGAGATAGGATATAGGTGTGACCCTGATTAGAGTAGACTTTCCTATTATCAGGTTGAAATGAGAGACTGTCCCATAAACGGGTTTAGTCAATGGTGCAAAGACACGATTTCAAGACACACTCTTGACACATAATAAATGGACACTTGGTATCTTCTTAAGATCAAAAGGAAGGGTGGATTAACGGAGGAAGATGGAAGGATACTCTGTAACATTTCCTGTTAGGCTTGGACAATTAAAGGGAATGTCCTGCTTAGTATGGCTGAATCTTATAACAGGAGTTATATTCTGAGAGATAAAAAAAAAGATGGCAAAATTTAATTATTAAAAGGAGGAGAAACCCAAATAAGGTAGTGGAGGAGTTTTCAGAATAAGCTTCATTAAGCAAGGAAATTTTATTACACTGAAAGACCAAGATGGTAGCATAATAGCCCCAGATTTCCTATAAGAACTTTAGAGTAAAAACCTCATCTAATAGTATGAGCAATAAAGAGATCTACTCTTGTCTTCTCACTTGGCTGTATATTTTTGTTCTCTTTTTGCATCAGTCTAGATTTAGGGCTTTTGCAGACAGTTAGAAATAGTGCAAATTGAGTCCACTTTAACTGCCCTGGCTCAGTGCTAGGGAATCATGGGAACTGTATTTTTTTCTGAGATATTGAGCCTTCATTGTCAGAGCTCTGGTGCCACAATAAACTACAGTTCCCATGATTCACTAGCACTGGGTCAGGGTAGTTAAAGTGGACACAATTTGCACGATTTCTGGCAGTCTGCAAAGGCCCTTAGTTTCAAATGAGTGACTGTAATGCACAACAGACAAGGATGCCTCTTGATGTAAACAATGGCAACAAACTTGTATGCTGGTTGTAAACAACCATCTATTACTACTGCAGACAACATAATATTTGTCCATATTAAGGAGCCTCTAATTTATATTAAAGCCTGTGTATCTTTTTAAACAATACAGTCGGAATCATGATCAAAGAGGTCCAATTATGTTTTTACTACACTTGAAATAAAATCAAATGGTTATTATATAATTTATACCAAAAATAAGCATCCTTTGACTTTGGCAACAAAATTATAAACAGCAGCATTAAAGACTAATCAACCACAGCTTTTTGACCATTAAATTGTAATCACTGAACTCTTTCCATTAAACTCTAATTAGCAAAGACCATTAATTAGAAATATCTTTGAACAAGTGCAGTGCCCAGCTAGTGAAACTTATTTATAAATTTCTATAATGGTCTATGCTACAGTTACTCTATCTCTGGCATAGGCACAATGCCTAAAATCAATTTAAATTACAAAAAGGAGGGCTACATCAGGCAATACCTAGGAAATCTGAATGTTAAGTGTTCAATTGTTATGTATAAATTCAATACTGCTCACTGTATGACTGTGCCGTGTGGAAATTGCCAGACAATAGTCAATGCATTTCTTTTAAAAGAAGGCCCTGCCAAGGACAACAGACTTTGAAAATATTTTCTTTTTAATGTAGGCATTCAGTTTATTCTTATCTGGATTTGTAATTTGGTTACCTAGCCTGTGTACTCTTCACATTAAATTTTCAATTAGGTGCCTCCAGTGCCCCCACATTCTAAGTAATTTCCTGTGACCTGTGCAGATACCACACATATACTAACAGACTCCAACAAGAGCACAAACACCCTAGAAATTGTGGCACACAACCCAGAAGGCATCACAGTCACAGTGGGGTCACTAGGGGGTGCAGACCACACCAGGTGGCACCCTAATGGGGGGTGATACCACTTCAGCTCAAATACCTGTATTCTGGCAGAATCATTTTGGCATTTGCCTGTAGCTCTTTCAAATGCTTTAAGAGATGATGGGAGTGAGATTAATCTCAGTAGGAGAAGAAAAACAGGCCCTCAGATTTTTTTTGAAATTAAAATTTCATATTTCAAAATTTCGTTTTTTTTTAAAAAAAACATTTTTAATTTTTTCTTTAAAAACATTACATTTTAACCAAATCTTCATTATGTATATGTACACATTTAGGTTATGTGTATGAGTTTGTAATTTGAAGGTATAATTTTAACTTTGCTAGGTGTTTTTAATACAATCATAGAATCACAGAGTTGGAAGAGATTACAAGGGCCATCCAGTTCAACCCCTGCCATGCAGGAACTCAAAATCAAAGCATCACTGACAGACAGCCATCCAGCCTCTGTTTGAAAACCTCCAAGGAAGGAGACTCCACCACACTCCGAGGAAGTGTGTTCCGTTGTTAAACAGCTCTCACTGTCAGGACATTCCTCCTAATGTTCAGGTGGTATCTTTTTTGCTATAGCTTGCATCCATTATTCCGAGTCCTAATTCCCTCCTCAATATGACATCCCTCCAAAAATTTAAACAGGGCTATCATATCACTGCTTAACAGTCTCTTCTCCAAGCTAAACATAGTCGTTCCTCACAGGGCATGGTTTCCAGATCCTTCACCATTTTAGTCGCCCTCCTCTGGACACGCTCCAGTTTTTCAACATCCTTTTTAAATTGTGGTGCCCAGAACTCGACACAGAATTCCAGGTGGGGACTGAAGGAAACCAGAATACAGTAGCACTATTATTTCCCTTGACCTAGATGCTATACTTCTATTGATGCAGCCTAAAATTGCATTGGCCTTTTTAGCTGCCGCATCACACTGTTGACTCATATTCAACTTGTGGTCTACTAGGACTCCTAGATACCCTTCACACATATTCACATTAAGCCAGGTGTCCCCCATCTTATATCTATGCATTTAATTTTTTTTGCCCTAAGTGCAGTACTTACATTTTTCCATGTTGAAATTCATTTTGTTAGCTTTGGCCCAGCTTTCTAATCTATAAGGTCATTTTGAATTGTCATCCAGTCTTCTGGGGTATTAGCTATTCCTCCTAATTTGGTGTCATCTGCAAATTTGAGAAGCATGCCCCCTATTCTTTCATCCAAATCATTGATAAAGATGCTGAATAGCACTGGGCCCAGACAGAACCCTGTGGCACCCCATTGGTCACTTCTCTCCAGGATGAAGAGGAGCCCTTGCTAAGCACCCTTTGGGTTCAGTAATCAACAAATTACTAATCCACTTAACAGTTGTATTGTCCAGCCCACATTTTACTATCTTGTTTTCTTTGAGGAGGAAAGCTGTAGTCCTCTTTCAGGTACTAATTAAGACTTAGTATTGACACTGAAGGAACTGCTGCCGTCACCTGCAATACCTGTGGGATGTTTGTCCTCTTACCTACAGATGTGGGGAACTACACATGCTCCAAGTGCAAGTTGGTAGCCCTCTTGGAGGAGAAAGTACAGCAGCTGGAGGTGTGGGTAGCTACACTTCAGCATATTAGGGAGCAAGAGGCTTTTCTAGACAGAACGGAATGAACGGTCTTGGACGGGGACCACACAGAGGAAGTTGCTGGGGAAGAGAAGGTCACATCACATACACAGGAGGTAGATCAGGGGTAGGCAACCTTTTTGAGACCTGAGCCGGTCCCCTGAAGTCCTGGTCTCCGCCGGGCCGGGGGAGGGAATGGCGGTGTGCACACACATGTGTGCACGCACCCCCATGCGCTTCCGCCGCGGATGTCGTGGCCGCCATTTTGATTTCCAAAATGGCGGCCGCGACGCGTTTGCGCATGCGCAGGAAAATAGCAGATGTCAACAATTGGCTCCACAGATGGTGTCATCAAGAATGATTTGGATTCTTAGATCATGGGCTGCGGTTCCATGAGGATGGACTCCTGGCAAGGGATGGGCTGCATCTCACGGCAGTTGGAAGAAACGTTTTTGCCAAGAGTCTCAAGAATTTGATCAGGAGGGCTTTAAACTGAGTTATGTGGGCAAGGGAGACAGCATCCTGGAAGACAAAAGGACTGGAAAAAATAGTCAAACTGTCATAGAGGAAACAAGGCAAACAGTACAGGGACTCAACAATGGGAGGCAAAAAAACGTGCACAGGCAGCAAGTAAGGGGGACGTATGGTCTTAGATGTCTCTACACTAATGCACAGAGCATGGGAAATAAGCAAGATGAACTTGAACTCCTAGCACAACAAGGCAAATATGATATAATAGGCATCACTGAAACCTGGTGGGATGAGTCTCATGACTGGAATGTAGAAATACAGGGGTATAACCTTTTCAAGAGAAACAGGAAAGGGGGAGGAATAGCATTATATGTCAGGGATATTTACACCAGTGAAGAAATCCAGGACATCAATCTTGGAAGCCAGGTGGAGAGCATCTGGATAAAAATTAAAGGGGAGGGAAACAACATGGATGTTAGCGTGGGAATCTACTACAGACCCCCGATTCAGGCAGAAGAATTAGATGATGCCTTTCTAGAACAGATGACCACACACTCAGAAAGGAGAAATATAGTAGTGATGGGTGACTTCAACTATCCTGATATTTGCCGGAAGTCAGACTCAGCAAAATCCTCAAGGTCTAGCAAATTCCTCACTTGCCTTGAAGAAAATTTCATTGTCCAAAAGGTGGATGAGGCAACAAGGGAGTCAGCTATTTTGGATCTGATACTAACTAACAGGGAAGACTTAGATAATGGGATTGCAAGTGGCTGGATCCATAGGCGGGAGTGATCATGTCCTCCTGGAGTTTATTATACAGTGGAAAGGAGAAGCCAGGCATAGTCAGACACACATTCTAGACTTTAGGAAAGCTGATTTTACTAAACTTAGAGAAATACTGGGGGTGATCCCATGGACAGGAATACTAAAAGAGAAGGGAGTTCAAGACGGATGGGAGTTTCTCAAAAGGGAGATACTGAAGGCACAATTTCAAACCGTTCCAATGAGGAGGAAAAATGGGAGGTGTCTCAAGAAACCAGGATAGATGACTAAGGAACTTGCAACTGAACTAAGTGTTAAACGGAACATGTATAAGAAATGGAAAAATGGGGAAATCACCAAAGAGGAATTCAAACAAATAGCTAGCACATATAGGGGTAAAGTCAGAAAAGCTAAAGTGCAGAATGAACTCAGGCTTGCTAGAGAGATTAAGAACAATAAAAAGGGCTTTTTTGGGTATGTCAGCAGCAAAAGGAAGAAGAAGGAAATGGTAGGGCCACTGTGTGGAGAAGATGGCAAAAAATTATCAGGGGACAGAGAAAAGGCAGAATTACTCAACACCTTCTTTGCTTCAGTCTTCTCAGAAAAGGCAAAGGGTGCTCAACCTGAGGATAATGGAGCAGAGGACAGAATAGGAGAATTTCAGCACAGAATAAGTAAAGAGATAGTGCAGGAATACCTGGTTAATCTAAATGAATATAAGTCTCCAGGACCAGATGAATTACATCCAAGGGTATTAAAAGAACTGGCAAACATAATATCGGAACCATTGGCAATAATCTTTGGGAACTCCTGGAAAACAGGAGAAGTCCCAGCGGACTGGAGGAGGGCAAATGTTGTCCCCATCTACAAAAAGGGGAAAAAAGAGGATCCCAACAATTATCGTCCAGTTAGTCTGACATCAATACCAGGAAAGATTATGGAGCAGATCATTAAACAGAGAGTCTGTGAACATCTGGAAGGTATTTTCATGATCACAAAAAGTCAACATGGGTTTCAGAGAAATAGGTCATGCCAGACAAATCTGATCTTATATATATATATATATATATATATATATATATATATATATATAGATATAATTACCAGCTTGGTAGATGAAGGGAATGCTGTGTATATAGCATACCTTGATTTCAGTAAGGCCTTTGACAAGGTTCCCCATGACATTCTTGCAAACAAGCTGGTAAAATGTGGGCTAGACAAAGTAACTGTTACATGGATTTGTAATTGGTCGACTGGCCGAACCCAACTGGCTCAACAATGGCTCCTTTTCAACCTGGAAAGAAGTGACCAGTGGGGTGCCACAGGGCTCTGTCCTGGGCCCAGTGCTATTCAATATATTTATTAATGACTTGGATGACAGTATTGGGGGCATAGTTATCAAATTTACAGATGACACCAAATTAGGAAGAGTAGCTAATACCCCAGAGGACAGGATCAAAATTCAGAATGACTTGAACAGACTAGAAAGTTGGGCCAAAGCTAACAAAATGAAATTCAACACGGAGAAATGTAAGGTACTGCACTTAGGGTGGAAAAACGAAAAGCACAGATATACGATGGGGGACACCTGGCTGAATGAGACTACGTGTGAAAAAGATCTAGGAATCCAGGTGGACTACAAGTTGAACATGAGTCAACAGTGCGATGCAGCAGCTAAAAAGGTCAATGCAATTTTAGGCTGCATCAGTAGAAGTATAGTGTCTAGCTCAAGAGAAGTAATAGTGCCACTCTATTCTGCTTTGGTCAGGCATCACCTGGAATACTGTGTCCAGTTCTGGGCACCATAGTTCAAAAAGGATGTGGAAAAACTGGAGCATGTCCAAAGGAGGGCCACTAAAATGGTAAAGGGTCTGGAAACCAAGCCCTATGAGGAACGACTTAGGGAGCTGGGGATGTTTAGCCTAGAGAAGAGAAGGTTGAGAGGTGATATGATAGCCGTGTGTAAATATTTGAAAGGATGTCATATTGAGGAGGGAACAAGCTTGTTTTCTGCTGCTCCAGAGACTAGGACCCGAAACAATGGATGTAAGCTCCAGGAAAAGAGATTCCACCTCAACATTAGGGGGAACTTCCTGACTGTAGGGGCGGTTTGACAGTGGAACACACTCCCTCAGAGAGTAGTGGAGTCTCCTTCCTTGGAGGTCTTTAAGCAGATACTGGATGGCCATCTGTTGGGGATGCTTTGATTGGGAGTTCCTGCATGGCAGGGGGGTTGGACTGGATGGCCCATGTGGTCTCTTCCAACTCTATGATTCTATGAATATCATTGGGAACCTGGTCAAAGCCTTACTGAAATCAAGATATGCTATGTCTACCACATTCTCTTCATCTAACAAGCTGGTAATTTTATGGGAGGGGGAAGAGATTAGATTAGTCTGGCATGACTTGTTTTTGAGAAGCCCATGTTGACTTTTACCGATTATGGCATTCCCTTCTAAATGTTCACAGACTCTTTGTTCTAGAATCATTCCCGGTATTGATGTCAAACTAACTGGGTGATAGTTGTTGGGATCCTCTTTTTTCCCCTTATGTCACAACTATTAGCATTATATTCAGTGGTATATGGGAATTATGATTTATGCGTAACAATCATGCAACAAAAATTGCTAAGGATACTGTATGGTGTGAAATTGGACAAGGAAGTCAATGAAGGGGGGGGGACACCATGAGTTACTGCACTGGATGACACCAACCCTAGGGAAGCCACTGCTCAGGCATGGCTTACAAGATCTCTTCTGTTGTTACCGATAGTGAATTTTTCTGAATTTTGGTGTGTATGAATTCCACATGGCCCCAGATGGACTCTGCATCAAACTCCATGTGCTTCCATAGCAGGGCACAGAGGTCATGCCCAGGTCAATTGGAGAACTGGAAAATCCCAAAATCACAGAGCCAGGCAGACAGTGTAGGAGTCGCAAATGGGCTATCATCATCTCCATAATCAGAAGGATGAGCAATAATGGCAATAATCAGATGTCTCACCTGATGAGCTGGCCAGACAACTCAATCCCCTCTCATTTCCCCTTGAATATTGCCAGACCAGATTACCTCCACTAGCCAATCTAACACCTTTGTCTAAACCTCAGCCAAACAATCTAAGTTATAGCTAAGCAATCTAGCAAACCTTAGCCAAACAGTCCAAGCTGTTGCTAAACAATCACTTCTTTTGTCTGAGTTTTTAGCCAAGCAATCAGGTACCTCGCCAGAGGTTAGATTTTGCCTTTAAAAACCCCTGGATTCTTCCCCTCAGTGTCCCTAGTCTGAGTGCAGGGGAACCTCACGTCACTCTGTTCTCTGATCTGATTACTGGCACCTCCATCCAACCCATGCTCTCAGGACAGTTGTGTCTCATACTCCTTCACCCAACTGGACTCTGAAAGAGGCCTCGTCGGTAGTAAGTGTCGCTGCAGCAGTGCCTCGGCCTCTAGCTTTTGAATTCCCTAAGCCCTGTAAGAGTGTGTGTGTGCTTGTGTGCTTTGCTGTGTGATTTTCTACTGTTCAATAAATAATACTTTAATTGGAGAATCCTGACTCTGCATCAATTCTCAGATTCACTGGACTCTTGGTATACACGTGGGAGACTGTTTCACAGGGTCCTTATAGCCGACCCCCTCTGAGCTAAATAAAATTCCCCATAGACTTTTGGCTACACTGTTCAAGCACTGGGCCAGAAAGTCAACTGTTCCAAATTATAGTATGAATTTAATGTGGATCAATGTCAGGCACACAAAGAATTATTTATGATTGTTCTGTCAAATGTGGTACAACAAAACACATGCATTCCCTATAATCATTGTTTTGTATGTGTGTGTGAAGCTTTATGTGCATGTTATGCTTGCTTCTGCACCATTCAAAAGGTAAGTTATATTGGCATAGGGTGCATTCAAAAGGGAATGTGTACTTAAGTGACTTAACATCACGATCCTGAAAACATGAAGGGAGGGAATCATTTTGATATCAGTGAACAGTCATTCATGTAACTTATTTAGAACCACTATGCAAACTGTCCACCATTCTTTACACCTTTTCCTCTCCATAAAGAAATAGGAGCCTTGAATAGAGACAGAAGCAGCAAAGTTGCTTCATTCATCAGATCAGAAGCTATATGGGAAGTACTGGGACATCACAATTTAATAAAATTCCTTTAACAGCGTAAAGTCATTCTCTTAGAGGAAAGTGATGCTGTAGTTTTAAACTCAGACGTAAACAAGTTGTTTTCCATGTTTTTGTTACCCTTCTCTCCCATTACTGAAGAAATGACTGCTCCACAAGCGCTTTATTGATGGCAGCAGAGCGGATGCGATTTAACCATGAGAGATTTTGAAATGATTTGGCCACGTTTTAGCCACAGAAAGCCTCTATGTAATACTCTCCTTAAAAACACACACACACACACACACATGCACAAAAGATGGCACATGAGTGTGACTGGAATTTTTTTTAAAAAAATCATGTTCCACCATGAAATCTAGTAGTTACAACAAAGACAAAGCTAGTGCTAAAATGTTCCTGGCAACAGCTGGCAAAATATTGCCTTTTCCTGCCTTAAAATATTCATTCAAGAGACTTAAGACATGTGAATGTTTCAGTTCTGCTAAATACAACAGGCCCCTCATATCACTGGGGTTTGGTTTCATAAGCCCCCATGGATACCAAAATCCATGGCTTCTCGAGTCCCATTAAATACAATGGGGTAGTAAAATGGTGTCCTTTATCCAGAATGGACAATTAAGGTTTGAAGATAGAGAGAAAGAGAGAGAGAGAGAGTACTATTTTGAAGTTGTTGAGGGTTGAATCCATGGATAAAGAATCCATGAATACAGAGGGCTAACTTTATTGCTCATTTTAGGCTCAAGCATGATTGAGAGCAGCAGAAATATTTCCTGGAACCTTTTTTGTTATTTTTATTTCTCTTTGCTGCTGCTGCTGCTGCTGCTGCCTCAGTGTCATCCTCCATCCCTTTCCACAGTGCTTTTTGCAACTTCTTTTTGAATTTGAACTTGCTTTTTTGAATTTGACCAAAAGGTGATCCCAGCCAATGGAGGGGCATATAGGGAATGGAACTCTATCACTCAATCACAATATTATAGAGATATATGTTAATGAAGTAAATGTGTTCGTGGGCATTACTTATTTAATAATAATAATAAAAAAAAACAAGAATAGGGATACAACAGGCCATCAGACCTACACTACATACAAAAAATTAGGGAGCCGCCCTGGGAAGCGGAGGATTGGGGCCATGGCTGCCCCATGCCTCGGCCCCAATCCACCCTTTTACCAGCCCTGAAAGGAGCACTAAAATGCCACTCCTTCCAGAGTCGGCAAATAGGGCATCCAAAGAGCTGCCATAAAGCTCTTTTGCGCCTCTTTCGGCGCAGCATGTAAAAACACTGTGCCGGGAATACGTCATGGCGGTGCGCACCGTGCATAGCAGCGCGTGCCCTGATGATGTCCTCAGGAAGGGGTTGGGGTGCTTGGCATGTGGCTGCCCCTCCCCTTCCCTGCCTCCAAGACGGCGCAAAGCACCGTCTGTAGAGGCCCATAGTTCAACATGTTTCAGCTAATTTTTATTCAAAACTAAAAATATGCACATGTGAAAAACCACCAGATTAGGCAAGTCTTGCATTAAGTAAACAAAAATATTTTGAACCTTCTAGAGACCATTTGAAGGCTTTTTCAAAATGCATTTGGGGACTACATAAGAATGTCTTTCTTTCACTAGCTTGCACTTTTCCTATCATTTCCATTTTGGGGCTACACTTATAGATCTATGTTTTGTTTTTGTTTTTTTAATATGCTGGGAAAGCTGCTGAAGTAACTTATCTCATCTCCCCTTTTTTCCCTCTGTTTTTTTTTTTTTTCCTTCCTTTTTTCTATTAGTGCATGCTCTGTAAAGAATCCTGGAGGAAGCTACTGTTTACCTTGCCTGTTTTAGGAAGGCATGCATAACTGCAGTACAATCAGCTAGAGCAGAATCCTATTTTTCCCACCTCAAGCTTTTATTGTATTTTTTACTGCAGACATGTTGCAGATACCAAATACTGATAGTCTGTTTGTCCAGCCCTCCTTTACTATCCTTTTAGTAACAATAATGCTAAAAAACAAAACAAAAGAAAAACCAGATAGATAAAGGATAAGGAAGAAAAGAGAGAACTGGGAGGGCATGAACATACTTTTTAAAAGGGAGCTTCTTTGTAAGAGGCTTTGTTAACTGAGGTATACCTCTGTTCTGCCAATGAGATTTGGCAAATGAAGTCAGCAGAGATGGAGGCAAAGTTTCCTGCCAATTGAGAATCATACTGTGGAGTAGATGACATCAGATTATTTCAGAGCCAATCAGATTTGGTCCAGGAATGACAAAGAGACTATAATACAAATTAAAAGATGGGCATTTTCTTAGCATTGGGGATGTATCATTGGGAGATGGTACCAAAAATATTTTCCAAAAAGTTACAAATAATTTTGGTTCAGCCCTAGTGAAAAAAAATCAACAAAAAAGGCAAATAAAGTGACAAATGACCACTACAAGTCAGGGTTAGCTAACTGCATTGCCTACTAAAATGATCAATCCCAACTGGTTTATTTAAAATTTGGGAAGAGTTTGGCTTTTTTACAACAGGATTATTATCTGGGAACTAGGCACATGGGATAAGCTGTACCAAAGAGCCTTTTTTAGAGGAGTTCTTAGACAACCCTCTAACATACATATATTTTTTAAAAATTCTCCCTCATACATTTGAGTTTTCTTTAACATGTCAAAGTGGCTGCACTTCTTTACTGAGTGGGCATTGAGAGGAACTTGGAAGTTGGAGCGATTATATTATAAGACACAAATTTATACAGGAAGACTGCTTGGAACTTTGTTCATTAACATGAAAAAGACCTGCCATTTTCCCCACCAGTAATTGACACCAAATGTCAAGTGAGATTTTGGTGCATCCCCACCCCCACCCCTTTAATATACAGTTTCAAGAATCCAACAAGCCTAGCTCCCTAACTTGCCTCGGGGGGAGGTAAAATGAAGGGGAAATGAACAGAAATTTCTGGCTCCGTTGTTTAAATTTTGTATTGTGTCATGCCTCATATGGAATAAGGTAGCCCAAGATTTCAAAAAAGTGTCAGGATGCATTCAACATGCATAGAGTCAAAGGCAGACAGGAGGGAACTGAAACCAATCACATCTTGTCATTTTGTATTTATATTTGTCAAGGTAACCTGAAGCAAAGGGTGTCACAGAACTTGGAAAAGTTACTTTTGGGGACTACATAAGAATCTCTCCTCCACCACCAATCTGAGAGCTGGAATTATTGATATTATTCAGTCTCATTGAGATTCTAGTCAGGACAGAGCATTTAGGCATAAGGGAATCTTACGTTGATGATTCTCCAGCCCCCTTGAGATATCATGACTCTGGTATAAAGCCAATTAGCAAAAGAAAGAACTTCCTTCCTTCCTTTTGGGCTATTTGTAGACAATATATTTTATATAAAACTCGTATCTCTATCTTGTCAAGCTTGACTCTGTCAAGCTAAGCTTACACACAGCAGAAACTAGGCAAATTGATTGATCACAATGATCACAGTGCTACTATTTTACTATTTAACATCACTCAACAAACATAAAATTGAGGCCGTCATACTTTGGCTACATTATGAGGAGGAACGACTCATTAGAAAAGACAATAATGCTAGGAAATATAGGGGAAAGTAGAAAGAAAGGAAGACCTCATGGCAGATGGATAGACTTACAGGCATAGATTTACAGGAACTAAGCAGTAAAATGGAGGATAGAGGGGCTTAGAGGTATCTCATCTACAGGGTCACCATGAGTCAGAGTCAACTCGAGGACAGTTAACAACAACATCACTCAGTGAATTTCATGGCTCAACGAGGACTCAAACCAGAGTGTCACTTGTATAGCATAGGGGTCGGCAACCTACGGCCTGCAGGCCAGGTCGCCCCCCCCCCGAGGCCTAGCGGCCCCCACCACCACGTGTGTCACGGCCGCTATTTTGTTTTCCAAAATGGCAGCCATGACTCACTTGCGCATGCGCAGTACTTCCGGTGTACTGTGCATGTGTGCCTGCATGAGCGTGCACACCACCATTTCCCCCCACACACACACCATCAGCCCGCAGAAGACCAGGGGATCCCGGATCGGCCCCAGGTAAGGGAAACTTGCTGACCCCTGGTGTGGGAGTGGAGCCTGGGATGTAAAAGTCGACTGAATGTTAATTTCATCCAGAAAACTATCCAAACTACCAAAGAAATCTTGGTATACCAGGTGGCATAAGGAAGCAGTGAAGTTGAACTTCTCATATTTTGCTCCTGCATGGAAGAATGAACAATTTAGTAATTTCCCCCCTGCTCCACACGAATGTAAAAGTTTATGTGGTATTTGCCCTTTGGGACTTTGTCAGAGAAAATTCATTTCAACAAAAATACATGTAGCCTTCCTATACCAAAAACATATATTTAGTGAAAAATATCCTGATTCCTGTGCAAAAAATGCAAACTGGACAATGACATGTGGCCCTTCTATTAAGGAATTAATGTGCCTACACACATCACAAATCAAGCGGAGCAAAGTGCATAAACTTTAGAGAGTTTGTGCAAATAGAAGGAATCTTACACAGAAAACCACGTGCAGTTTTCCTGAACACATTTTCTATGGAAACCTCGCTATTTGTGTGGAAAAATCAGTGCATTTTGTGTACTACACACATTTTCTGTCCAAAGGTTTTTTGTTTGTTTTTTGCAGAGGAAAGTGTTGTGTAGTTTTGCAGAGATTAATGTTTGTCAACACAGTCCTGATGTGCAAAGGTTCTTAAGACTGGTTTACTTTTCCTTGGCAAATATTAGTGACTATTCTTGACCTCCCTACAAGGCAGCAGCTTCATTGATCTCTGTATGTGACAAACTATTAGGGAAAATATGAAAATGTCATATTGAGACATCAATTTTCTATTCCCAATTCAGGCTGCCTTCGCTGATTTTGCCAACATACATGTTCTTCACAATTACAAGAAAAAAATATGCAATGCTTTAGAGCGGAAGAGGATGAGAAAGTACAACCTGAATGCTAGCCTAAAGTAAGAAGACAAGCCCTCCCTCCAGTCCATCTGCCATGTTCCAGGCCTCAGAGAGAGAAAAGAACCCGATCCCCTTCCCTACCGTCATTCCCTTCTCCTTTTGTGTCATGTCTTTTTAGATTGTAAGCCTGAGGGCAGGAAAATGTCTAATTGACTATTTGTAAGTTGATCTGAGAGCCTTTGTGGCTGAAGAGCGGAGTATAAATACAACAAATAATAAATAAATTACGGTATGTAGGAAAACAGTCCTCGCCTTTGCCTAAAATGCCAGAAAGGGCCAAACACATGGCAAAATTGACCATGTGCCTCACATTTCAGAGCAAATAATCAAAATTTTGTTTGTTGTTGGGGGGGGGAGAGATGGCCAGTTAAGCCCCCTAACCCAGCCCTGCCATACCTTTATGTCAATAAGTGTGGGTTCTAGCAGTTCTGAAGCAATAATGTGATGAAATGGTTTCGCATCAAGGCAGATCCATGAGTCACCATCTTTTCAGAACTTTCATTGAGATTCTCCGTATTTGGCATCCTCACTTTTTGCCTTTCCTCTGACCTGCCTTAGCTTCCATTACATTTTACAGCTACTTTCAACCTGTAACAATCATTATGTAGTGCATCTGAAGAAGTGGGTTTATACCTAGGAAAGTTCATATTAAAATTAAAAAAGTCTTAAAAATATTGCCACATTCCCTTTTTTTCTGTAAGTGTAGGGAAAACTGAGTCCATACGCAGAAGACAGCCAGCCAGGAAACGAATGCCACTGGAGAGTCTGGAAGTAGTAGAAGAGAAAAAACTCCTTCTGCTGAATAGAGTTTTATTCACGATGCTGAGGTGCTTCCGAAGAGGTTTTTTAATCTTAGTTGCAGCAAATATTTACAAGAAGATACAGCAATATACACCATCTGACATAATGCTCCACCACCAACCGAGATCCACTCAACCTTTGGTGCATTAGCACATTCTTCCTTATATAAACAAAATCTGGGTAGGATTCTGAACCAACCTCCTGCTAGTATCTCATCATTTTCCTGTCATACGTCCACAGTGACAATGCAGTTTTGAATTATTACACAACTTCATGCTGAAGTTTCATCAGCTTCCCCTGAGTCAGCTTTTTCTCCTTTGTGCACATTGCATACACTACATCCTGGGGAAAAGCCTCACTGACATTTTCTCCCTTTCCCTTCTACCTTTTTATGCAGCTAACATGGCTACTTTGAAATCTGTAACTGAGGGCCTTTACAGACTGCCAGAAATAATGCAACTTGAGTCCACTTTAACTGCCCTGGCTCAATGCTAGGGAATCATGGGAACTATAGTTTATGGTGGCACCAGGGGTCTCTGACATAGAAGGCTCAATGTCTCAGAAAAAATGACAGTTCCCATGTTTCCCTAGCACTGAGCCAGGGCAGTTAAAGTGGACTCAAGCTGCATTATTTCTGGCAGTCTGTAAAAGCCCTAAGTCATTTAGCCACATTTAAACTTCAAAACAGATTTTTGATGTTTATCTCATATCCCCCAGCTGTCTTGATTTGGTACTGGCAGTCCCGAATTATCTTCTGTCATTCCACTTGTTCAGCTGCTTTTAAAATCTCCCAGTTTCTCTCTCCTCCCCTCACTTTCATCCTTCGTCTTCAGCTAACTCAGCAAGGGGAGGGAAGGGAAGGGTTTGGAATCTTGCCCATCCCAGTAGGCTCAGGCAAAAGCAAACTGCTGCAGCCCTCTTCTAAGTTATATTCTTCCTCATTAATAGCTCCACTTAGTCACAGTCTGATGTGGTTTGGCCACACATGTCCTGGTTTTCATCTGTGAAATATCGTAGGGAATGTATTTTTTGTTTTTATATCTGGAAAGCATACCATGCATGGGTAAAATGCTGCCAAATCAAAAGATTTTCTTCATTCTACTACAACATTATTTACAGAAAAATAAGATAAGATGGCAGTGGAAATTAAGTGCATAAGCAGGCACACACAACTGCAAGTACATGCACACACACATTCATCACTTCACAGGCTTCTGCATGTGACATATGGCCTACGTTGCGCTCTCTTTTTGTGAAAGATGGCATCCCAAATAGTTCCTCTTGTGGAACTGCCATTTTTATTTTATATTTTCATAAAATGGAATGCATCTTATGTAGACATGGGAGAGAGCATGTTAAAAAAAACAAGCTTCAAATGATGTTGCCCTCCCACTCTCCTTATGCGTGGTGAGAAACTAAGATGGCAGAGTTAAAAGGAGAGGAGAGGAGAACTGGAACATACAGCAAAAATGAGGAGACAAAATTGGATGGAGAAACACATATAAATATATCCCCTTTCCCAAAATACTTGTGCTGGCCTTTGGTCAAAAATGTCCATATGCAGAAAGTATTCTCCAAATTTAGTTTATTAATCAGGAGCAAGAGGCAGTTTCTGTCTGTATCACAGCAAAATGAACATCTGTTCATTTTTTTGTCACATAGGTTTTCAGTGCATGTGGGCGGGTGTGAACAGAGCCCTTGATATGTAATATTCTTCCCATCTGCACACCAGGTGGCACTGCATAGTTAATCAGAAGATAATAATTGGCATAAGGTGATTACTTACTTTTTAGGGATAACGGAATAAATCAATCTTGTGACTCAAAAAAAAAAGAAAAAGAAAAAAGCCACCACAGTACACCAATGCTCAGACTTTTAATTTCTCTTTTGGTGTGCAATTTGGTAAAGATCAATGAGCTTATCTGATGACACCATTGTTTCAATGGTATGTTAATTAGCACTGAACAAGTACAATTACGCTGAGGATCTTTAGATGAATGATTTGATTTGTTCTATCTGATACTGCGCTTTAACCTTCAGATTCAGAAAATTATATAGTATTTAAGTGGGGCGAGAAGACAGTGGAAGAGTATGATTTTGTACATCCAGAAAAAGTGCTGCTTAGGACAAAGTGGGATTCCACAGCATGCAAACCCTCTGAGAAAAGGGTTAACAGGTGCTGCAGCAATGCCAAAGCACAGAGGTAACTAGTAATACTCTCTATGAACCCAGACAAACTTTCATTAAAGCATCTCACAATTTAGAGTTGCAAGAAGGTACCAGATAACTCTATTGCTCACCCCCTGCAAATTCCATTCTTCTTCTTTGGTGCATTTTCAAAGACTCAAGTTGTAAAGAAACTAAGGCCCTTATCACATGGGGTCTGAAGCAGAGCTAATCCAAAGGGCATCCACAGCTAATACATATTATTCCCCCGTGTTTACACATGACGCTGCCCCAGAACACGGAGCTAATCCGTATTGTTCCCCCGTGTCTACACACGACGCTGCCCCAGAACACGGAGCTAATCCGTATTGTTCCCCGTGTCTACACACGACGCTGCCCCAGAACTCGGCAGAATACGGAGCTAATCCGTCAGGAGCAGGGAGATTTTGACATTCGGTTTGTAGAGGATGTACCTAGGGAGCCTTCGCATTCATTGCGAATTGGTGGGCAAGGCGAAAATCCCAGCGAGGGGAAGGGATTGCCTTGGCAAAAGGCAAACCGGATTGGAAAGAAGAGGAGGAGAGGAAGAGGGAAGAGGGAGGCGATCTCTCTCTCTCCATGGGCTGCCTTCCCTTCTCCAGTCCTCCAGCCCTCCTCCTCCTCCCCGGTTCCCATGGCTGCCTTTCCTCCCGGCTTTTTGTGACGGGAGAGAAGGGAGCCTTGGTATTAATTGCGAAATGGCCAAAAGGGCGATATTCCCTCCGTTTCGCTATGGAACCGAATTTATTCCTACTTCTGTTTTTCTTCGCTTTTTCTTTGCTTCGTGGCCAGCGTTTGATAAGGTCCTAAGAGAATGCCAGAATTTTACTAGGACAGAAAACAGCTTTTTAAATTCCGGTGGAATATTACTTCTATTGACCCTTTCCACCTTCAAGCCCTGCACTACCCTTTCTCCTCCAGGGCCTCTTATAATATTGAAGAAACACGGTTCCCATACAACTGAAAACTACACAGACTAGTTGAAGCTGCATTGGTTTATAAGAAACAAGTCAACATGGCTCCTGCAGAGACACATGTAGCTACATTATTCCAGGAGGAACTGCTACTTTATTGCATTCTTCAGACCTTCAGTTAAATGAATTAAAATGTACTAAACTGAGTTCTGGTGGCGTTTATTCCTTTCTCTGTTGATGGGGGAAGGCAGAGATGACTGGTCATCCCCTTCCTTCCTCCACTTGCCTGGTGCTCTGGTGGCATTTACTTCTTTCTCTGTTGATGGAGGAGAGCATATGGACATTTTCCTTCCTCCACTCATCCACTTTCTTCCTCCACTCTTCTGCCTGGTGAAATAAAAATCCTTATTCTGGTCTAAATCTTTTTCTTTTTCTTTTCCCCACAAGCACCAGGCAGGCAAGTGGAGGAAGGAAGGGGGCAGCCAGATAATTCTGCCCTCCCCCAACCACAAAGAAAGAAGGGAAGAAACTAAAGGAGGGAGGGGGCAAGGATGACAATGGACTAAAGGAGGGAGGACATGAGAGAAGGAAAGGAGAGAAACCCAGGGAGGCATAAAGGGATGGGTAGGAAGGCAGACAAACAACAACGGGAGGAATGATACAGGGAGACAAACAGCTACTGGGCAGCAGGAGTAGTGGTGGGTGTCACTGACAGGAGAGAACTGTAGTGACACCATAGCTAATATTGGTTGGCACTGTGTGCAGTGAGATGTAGGTAGCTCTCCTTGCATAACCCCATCACTTAGTAAACCCTATGATGAGACACCTCAAGTGAGACACAGGCAGGATCAAAGCATTAACAGAAATGGTGGGAGGGAGGGAGAAATAAAGGGGTATCATGTTTGCAAGATTAGTCAAGGGCATAAGAATGATGCCAAGACAAATACCAGACACCCTTAGAAAGGCAAATGGCATCCAAAGCACATCACACATAAAATAGGAACATGAGTTGTGAGAAGCATGAGCCAAGGGAAATTAGGCATAGTAAAAATGGAAATGCAACACATGAACATAGCAGTACTGGGGGTGAATGAGTTAAAATGGACAGGAATGGGCCACTTTGAATCAGACAACAGTGGTCTACTCATGGAATGAAAAGACAAGAAGAAATGGAGTGGCTTTCATACTAAGAAAAGATGTGGCAAAAGCAGTCAGCAGATACAATGCAAAATCACACCAAAACATTTCATTAAGGTTCTATAGTAAACCTATGAATATCACCATAATTCAAGTATATGCACCAACCACTGAGGCAGAACAAGAAGAAATTGATAGATTCTATGAAGGAGTACAGGAACAAATTAACAACACACCAACACAGGATGCTAAGCTGATCATTGGAGATTGAATGCAAAAGTTGGAAGCAAAGAAGAATAAAAAACAGTAGGCAGATTTGGATTAGGCAAAAGAAATGAAGCAGGTGAGGGTCTGATAGGTTTTTGTGAAGCTCATCATTGCATACACATTCTTCCTACAACCAGAAAGAAGGCTATACACATGGACAACACCAGGTTGTCAACACAAAAATCAAATAGATTATATAATTGGAAGCAAAAGATAGCTGAACTCTATACTGATGGCCAAGATGAGAGCAAGCGCAAACTGTGGCATAGATCACGAATTACTCATATCAAAAATAAGAGTAAGACTCAAGAAGAAAAGAAAACCAGTGATTATACCAAAATATGATCTAAATAATATCTTAACAGAATTTACTGACAACATAAGAAACAGATTTGCACTACTAAACATAACAGACCAAGAACCAGAAGAATTATGGTCTGAAGCCAGAGACATAATAAAAGAAGAATGCAGACAGACACTTTTAACAAACAAAAAGAAAGAGAAAAATATGGATGACAGACACAACACTACAAGCTATAAAGAAGAGAAGAAAAAAACAAAAGGGAGATAGGAACAAACTAAGAATCATGAAAGTGGCAGTACAACGACTTGTGCAGAAAGATAAAGAAAATTAATACAATCACCAAGGCAGAGAAATAGAAGACAACAACAAAAAGAGAAGAACAAGAAATCTATTTTATAAATTCCAGGAAATCAAAGGAAAATTCAAACCAAAGACCAGGATGTTCTATGACAATAAAAATAACATAATTCAAGACCGAGAAGGAATAAAAAGATGCTGGATGCAATATACAGAAGAATTATACAAAAGAGATGACAAAATGAAGGACATATGGAATGAAAAGCCATATGAAGAAGAACCTCAAATTCTAAAAAGGAAGGTGGAAACTGCAATAAGAGAAATAGCGAAAAACAAATCACCAGGAACAGATGATATTCTAATTGAACTATTGCAATCCATACTGACAGAGTCAACTCTATTGCTGACCAACATACGTCAACAGATGTGGAAAACAAAATACTGGCCAACAGATTGGAAATGGTCAATATACATCCCTACCCACAAAAAGGAGGTACCAAAGACTGCAGCAAATATAGGACCATAGCACTGATCTCCCATGCAAGCAAAATTATGCTCAAAATTCTGCAAAATAGACTCCAACCATACATGGAGAATGGGGAAGGCAGCTATAAAAGAACTAAAAAAGATTCTAAAATGCAAAGATATGCAACTCAGCACAAAAGTTAGAGTCATATATGCCATTGTATTCCCTATTACCATGTATGGGTGTGAGTGTTGGACAGTTAAGAAAGATGATAGGAAGAAAAATGCATTTGAGATGTGGTGCTGGAGAAGAGTGCTGAGGATCCCATGGACAGCCAAAAGGACAAACAAGTGGTTCCTAGAGCAGATCAAGCCGGAAACCTCCCTGGCAGCCAAGATGACCAAACTGAGGCTGTTGTACTTTGGACACATCATGAGAAGGGAGGACTCACTGGAAAAGATAATAATGCTGGGAAAGGTGGAGGGAAGTAGGAAGAGAGGAAGACCACATACTAAATGTATGGACTCTATTAATGAGGTCATGGGTATGGGTTTGCAGCAATTAAGCACAGCAGTTGAGGACAGGGGGTCTTGGAGATGTCTCATCCATAGGGTCGCCATGAGTCGAGATCAACTCAAGGGCAGATAACAACAACAACAAAGCTGAGTTCTTCCCACTCTAGTTGCCTTCAACTGCTTTCTATTCTGCAATTACCAGAATAGCTTTTGCTTTTCAGCAGCATTACTTAATGTGATACAAAGCAATCTGCTAACCACTGGGACAGTTTCTCTAGGGACTGGAAGTCACTGGTCTTGGGAGCTACTGGGGAAAAAAAGGTCAGGTTTGCAGTTGATTAGTCCTCTTCAACCCAGTTTTATTACTACAGAAACCAAACAAGTCCTTTTAAAAAATAAATTCCTACAACTAGAAAACTGAAGGTTTTTAAAGAAAGGGCGTTTAAGAGTGTTTCCATCATACTGTTTGTTTATTTGTTTGTTTAATAAACCTGGTCTTAAATGTTTTAAATGTTATTTAAACTGTTTTTAGTGTTAACAGTTTAATTCCATTTTGATATCACTTTTATCTTTATTATTTGTTGTTGTTGTTGTGTGCCTTCAAGTCATTTCCCAATTATGGCAACCCTAAGGTGAATCTATCATGATTTTTCTGGGGCTGAGAGTGGGTGAATCACCCAAGGTCACCCAGTGGGGTTCCATGGCCAAGTGAGAAATCAAAACCTGGTCTCCAGAGTTGTAGTCTCTGGGCCTCGGCAGACGACTAAAAGAGTCGTCTTCCAGGCAGGGAAGAGGAGGGGCAGCCGCACGAGCGGCGCCCCTTCCTCTCCCCGAGGTCGCCCCCAGAAGCGCCGGCCGTCCGCACGGCCGGCGCACCGGGGATGACCTCACGGCGCAGCGTCCACATGCGCTGCGCCGTTTGAGCCAGGGAAAGTGCGCCCGCCGCTTTTAGGGCGCACTTTCCCTTAAATCTAAAAGGAGCGCCAATTTGGTGCTCCTTTTAGATGCGCCGCAGGAGCGCCGCAGTGCGGAGGCTGAGCTCCGCCGGCGCTCCGACCCACGGCGACCCGGAAGCAGGCGTCTGCTTCCCCCCTAAGTCTCAAACTACCGTACTATACCATGCTGGCTCTCAAATAAGTTGTACTTGTTTTAATTTAAAAACTGTCTTGAGTCCTGGGATATAAATAAAATAAAGAAGAAGAAAAATATAAAGTGGAATATGAAAATGGAGGAAGAGGAGCAGAAGCACCAATACCACCAAAACCACCAGTAGCAGCTCAGAGATTGTTGTGTCCTTGAGTAGTTTTGCTGTATAACAGTAAGCAGATATTGAACACCTTGGATGTATAGCTATATCCAGTTAGTTTTCAAAAGTTTGTTTTGGGAGCAGGGTTCCATAAGTAACAAGGTGTAAAAAAGACATATAGTGAAAAAGTCTAATTAAATGGTGCTATAAATGTACAGTTAGCTCAGATCCAGGCTATTTGAGAGATCTTGTCTAGCTCCCTGTATGAGACAACCCAGGCTCTGAGATCCTCAGGAGAAGCCCTTCTCTCAGTCTCACCACCATCACAAGCACAGTTGGTGGGAACATGAGAGAGGGCCATCTCAGTGACTTCCCCTAAACCTTGGAACTCCCTTCCCAGGGAGGCCAGAATGGCCCCCTCCATGTTGTCCTTCTATCAACAGGCTAAGCCATTTTTATTCAGACAGGTTTTTAAGTCTTTAGAAAATGAGCTGGGGTGTTGTACTGTTTCAATTGTGCTCTTTTAAAGTGCTTTTATCTTTTTAACTGCATTTTGATCTTTTAACGAGTGCTGTATTTTAATACTGCAATAGCTTAATTGTATTTTAATGCTCACTTTAGTATGTTTTTAATTGTATTATTCTTTTGTATTATTTTTTTTAAATTGTATTATTCTCTGAGTCGCAATTTTTTGGGGAAAAGTGTGATGATGATGATGATGATGATGATGATGATGTCAGTTTTCACAGTGTAGGGGGAAGAATTGGTATGGCTTAGTGGTTAAGTGGCAGAATTACAAATCAGGAATTCCCTGGTTAAAAATTCACCTCTCCTATGGACTAAACTCATTTCTCCCAGGTTCATTTTCGGTACTTTCAGCAAGGAGATAACAGCATGGGATGACAGGATTGTTAGTATAATTATAAGATGATGCATACTTTGAAACTTGAATATGAACCAGCTAAGATGACGGGTGTACATTGTTTCACTTTTCTTTTTATCCTTTATGTATGGGCTAAACTGTCCCCACTCTCCAGAGAAAGAACCACTTACTCCTCTGGGGGGAAATCCTGATCGGGAACACTGAACCTTGTTGAGTCATTTTTTCCTTTCCACCTGCAGAGATATGGGGCCTTTACAGACGGGTGGCCATGGGTCACCCTGAGAATCAGCAGATTGGGACCGAGGCTGCCCCACGCCTTGGTCCCGATCTACCCTTATGGCGCCTCTGAAAAGAAGCACTAAAATAGCGCTCTTTCCAGAAGAACCAAAAGGGGCGCTGGAAGAGGTGCCGGGAACCTCTTTTGCACTCTTTCCAGCTCAGCGTGTCCAGATGCTGAGCCGGAAGGACGTCATTGGAGCACCCGCCGTGTGTAATGGCGGGCGCTCCAATTATTTCCTCAGGAAGGGGTTGGGGTGCCCGGCATCCGGCTACCCCTCCCTTTCCTGGGATTGAAGACTGCACGTTCCACCATCTGCATCCCCCTATAGTTAGAGCTGGACTGGGCCAGAGGCCCTCTTGTGCATCCTACTACAAGTGGAGGTTAACTTGGTAGGTACAAAAAGCAGTGCTTATCTTGTAGCGACACCTGGGTTGGAACTCCCTCACAAGGGAAATCTGGTTGGCACCATTCCTGTTGAGTTCTCAATGCGCAATGAAAACTGCATTTCACATGCCCTTCTGGCTTCTAAAATTATTTTTAGACTATTTTCTAAAAATATGTTTTACATTTCCCTTTTGCTTTATGTACATATGACTTTGCTGGCTTTTACTGCATATTGCTTAGAGGGCTCTAGTGGGTAGAAAAGTAATACATTACTTCTTTTAATATCAATGCCAATAACAACAATGAAGATAAAACTTTCAATTTCAGAGAGTGAAAACACTCATAAACAGTCAGCCTAAAGTTGAAACAAAATACAGAACATCAGTATAGGACTACATAGTAAATGAAATTGTAAAAATGGAAACAATTTTATACTCATTTAGTATAATTTGGGATCCTAAACACATGGCTTGCCTTTGTTAGCAAGTACTGCAACTCTGCATGATTACCGGAGCTTGTATGGAATTCTATGAGATTTACATTTCAGATTAAATCTTGTAGTATATAAAGAAGAGAGGTAGAGTGATGTAGTGGTATGAGCATTGGACTATGACTCTGGGAGCCAGGGTCTGGAAACTTCTGGGTGACCTTGGGAAAGTCACATTCTCAGCCTCAAAGGAAAGCAAGCTCTCTGAACAAATCTTGACAAGAAAACATCATGATAGGGTTGCCTTAGGGTTTCTATCAATGTTTGATCCCAGATATGAGAACTCTCTTACTATTTCTATTTCCTCATTTTCTAGTTAAAATTTGTGTAAGTTCTCCATGGTCATTATTTTTGTTTTGTTTATGATCAATAGTAAGAAATAATCATGCATAAACAAAAAAGAAATATTTATGCATAAATGTACTGATCTGGACAGTGGTGTGCAAGCTAAGCTGGATAGGTTTGTGCTCTCCTTACATTAACAAAACTTTCCTTGGGAGTACTCATAGACTCGATTTCTATGGAAGAATAGTGGTAGTGGTAGTCAGTGGTAGTCAGGACTTCTTTTAAAACATCTTTGGCTGATTTGTGGCCCCTGGTTATCTTCAGCTAAGATTGCTGATATGAATTTTACCAATGGCACCTTATTTTTCTCTGTAAAAATAATATATTATCCACATTTTCATCCACATAAATCACATATTGTACAAACTTTGTCCACATTTCCATCAACATAAATCATATGATGTACAAATTTCTGTCTTTATGAAAATCCAGTTTCTGCAGCTTTCCAAGCTCTACCATATCCTATCGGAATTGGAGTGATGGAATGCAACAGAAAATAAGCATGCAGTTGTGGTTTCATTAGAAAGGGTTTAGATTAAATGAACTTTGGGATCCCTTCCAACTCTAGGGTTCTATAGGATTATGTAGTTTTACATCATGGAATTCTAAGGTTCAAGTCTCAGTTTGTAGTCACCATAAACCAATTGCAACCTCCTAGCTTAGCCTACACATAGGAGTTTTATTGGGATAAAAAAGCATTTTCTAAGCCAGGGGTTCCCAACCTGTGCTCTGAGGAGCCCTTAGGGCTCTGTGTGCACTTTCCAGGTGTCCCATAGCCACTCCAGGAAAATGAAAGAAATAAAAATTGAATGAAATTAAAGAATAAGAATATATTCTTAAATATACTCCTAAACACCATTAATTTGTAAGACATACGGTAGGCCTCTTATGGGCTCCACCATAGAAATAAGAATAGAAATGGGGTCCTTGAGTAAAAAATGTTGGGAACCCCTGCTCTAAGCAGCATATACCAAAGAGAAATAGCATTCTAATTCTTCACCCACCCACCCATTTTGCTTAGATATTCAGGAAAAAGTCCACTAGCTTTAAGACAGAGGAGAAGGGGATGGGAGGTATAATATTCCGTATTGGTGGTGAGCTTCAGATATGCTTGCTTGCTCCTGAAATTTGGCCTTCTCTTTTCCTGAAGGGTCCACATCCCAAAATACAGGATTTCTGGTATCCCATTCAATCTACATAAAATAAAAGCTTTCCAGCTCTCAAATAAGGGAAATCCCTTAAAATAAGGCACACCTTGCAACCCTAAGGGATAAGGTTTCAGGCCCTCAAATAAGGGACATTCTTTATAATAATAGATACCTGGCAATCTTAGTGGTTGGATAAAGGTAAAGATAAAGATATTCCCCCTTTGACCAGGTTGTCAAGTCATATCTGACCATAGGGTGTGGTGCTCATTCCATCACTAAGCCAAAGAGCCAGCATTGTCAAAGATGACTCTGTGGTCATGTGGCCAGCATGATTGAACAGAACACTGTTTACCTTCCCACCAAAGTGGTACCTATTTATCTATTTGCATTTGCATGCTTTTGAACTGCTAGGTTGACAGAAGCTGGGACTAGTGACAGGAGCTCACCCCATCATGCTGCACTCTGGCCTCGAATTGTCAATCTGCCAATCTAACAATCAACAAAGTCAGTGTCTTAACAACTTGAGCCACCACGTCCCATACCGGTGGTTGGGTATTACTCTCCAAATAGAAACTATTTCCTCTTTTGAATAAAGGAGTAATTTATTTCCTGCCCAATGTCTACACTGTCATTCATGATGAAAGACAGACTTGCAGGGCTTTAGACAGGGACATTTTGCCTTTGTGGTCCTTCTGTTTCTGACAATACAAAACAGTCCAAAGTCTATTATATTAGAGAGGTATACAGCTATAATTGATTGCTGTTTGTGTGTGTGTGGTATGCAAAGAATGATGTTATTTTGAATGGTTCTACAGATCTCCATACCATTTGTCATCCCTGATTGTTGTATATCACTCCCATTGTTTAATAAAAAATAAAGCCCATACCTTCATGATTCATTTCTAAAGTTTATGACATTTTCTTTTAATAACTGAGCATTAAAATTATGGCAATTCTATAGGAGACACATGTGGCTAGCAGCAAATGCCTACAAATATAATTTTGAAACTCAGCATTTGTATATTCTAAGCTCCAACATTTATATTCATGTGGTTTTTTTAAAGGAAGTTAATCATCACACTATCATTTAAGCTCACATAGCTTTAAGAAATCAGGTGTTTTCTTAAGCAGGTAACCCAGGTGCAAATGGTATGGTCATCATGTAACAACTGTTTCCACCCAAAAGACTTGTATGTGCCACAAACCACTGGGCAATCTGTTAGATTAAAAGTGGTCAAAAGTCATGAGTCTCAAAGTCATCAACCTGTGATGAACCAAGTTCCTCCAGCAGTCCTATATACATCCTGCTTAAGCCTCACTAACACAAATTAAGCAGCCTGTATTCAGGATTAACATCTTTACCTTTTAGTGGCTATGGGAAATTTAGCGCCTGTCAGCATGGGCCAAAAGGCCCATTTACGTACCCCCATTTCTGGTTTCACCTTGTTCAGAAAACATGCATCTCAAACCCTGGTTCTGATGTGAGCAATCCAGAGACATCTGGTGTGTACTGCCCCATAACTGGGCTCTACCTCCCTTAACACACACATCCAGAGCCCTCTGTTCCTTCTCTGAAACAGCTGTCTGCAGGAATGTCCCATTGAGCTACCTAGCATGTCCGCTGCCACCGCAAGTCACTCATTCTGAGGTCAGAACAAGGGTGCCAGCCATGTGCTTATCATTGACCTCACCAGCGAGCAACCCATGGTGATGATGGCTAGATCATGGAGCTCAGTGGGATGTCCATGCAGACAGCTGCCATGCTACAAGGACAGAGAGCAAAGTAATGGAGGGCAGCTGGGGCAGTTACAGGACCAGGATACTCTGTCCTGTCCTCAGAGTATCCTGGCCTGTGCAGACTGATTGGTACTCCCACATTCTGTTTTTAAAATGGAAACTGGATGCTTCGGCAGGATCAAGCAAAGTGAGGAAATCATGTCAGTAGCAGGTTTGTGATGCTATGAAAGGGCAACTAATTACTACATTTTATTATTATACTCATGACCTGGTGGTGCAGTGGTTAATGATGGTACTGCAGCCAAAACATTGTGAGTTGACTCAGCCTTCCATCCGTTCATAGGTCAGTAAAATGAATATCCAGTTTGTTGGGGGCAATTGGCTTACACATTGTAAACTGCTTAGCGAGTGCTTAGCACTATGAAGCAGTATAGAAATATAAGGGCTATTGCTATTGCTCGTGCTAATACTAGACTGTATTGGGGCTTAAATTAGCTGTGATTAATGTCTCCCATTGATTTCTATGAATCTATTCTAAGCACAACAGCCAGTATGGTATAGTAGTTAGAGCACTGGACTACGATTCTGAAGACCAGGGTTCAAACCCTGCTCAGCCATGAAAACCAATTGGGTGACCTTGGGCAAGTCACACTCTCTAAGAGGCAAACCTCCTCTGAAAAAATTTTGCCAGGAAAACCCTATGACAGGTTCCTCTTAGGTTTACCAGAAGTTGGAAATGACTTGAGGCATACAACAACAACAACAAAAACAACAACAACAAATTCTAAGTAAGATTAAGTCTGGATTTATTGCATCTTTTTATTTTCCAAGAGGGAGAGAGGAAAGGAGACTTAGCCTAAGGTGTGTGAATTTTATGGTTGAGATGTCAAATAATTGGGCTAGTCTGGGGCACAAAGCACCATGACTAAGGATGAAGTGCCATTTGCTGTTCCACCTCAAGCTGCTAGATGTCTTGAAGGGGCCCTGGCCCCTGGAAAAGCATAGAGGGAACAGGTTCCCATTGTTTGTCTCCAGAATCTTGCTTTTCATTATGGAGCTTCTTTTACACTGTCTCATGAAAAGAGCTTGGAAAATTTGCTTTTTTTTTTTTTTTAGTAGTAGTCCAAAAAAAATAATAATAATAACTTTTCCAAGTTCTATTGTGGTCGTGCTGATAGTGATGCTGTTGCTGCTGATAACAACAACAACAACAACTTTCCAGATCTTGTGTACTGCAGGTTTGCACACTTTGTACAACACATTGGGAAGAGCCTGACCAAAGTCCTATCATTTTCCAGCAGACTAAAAAGGAGCCTTAAAAACTTTAGCACTAAAGATTTTCTCAGTGCAAAATATAAAGCATACAGTTAACTCAATCCATAGTTCTTCCTATGGTGTTCCTCTTTTGTCTTAGTACAGTCACAATCATGTGTTTGACAAAATGACAATTACTGAAGTCACTGTTGACTCCTAGCTGGGATCTGGGATTTATCAAAAACAGTACGTGAGTGGGACCATTTATAGTTTACAGGCAGGCACACATAACTTTCCACATTCAGTCCCTGGCATTTCCACATAAAAAGGATCTAAGGTAGCAGGATTAAGAAGGGAGCCTTTGTCTGTATCCCCGAGGAGTTGCTGTCAGTCAAAGGGGATAATGCTAGGCCAGGTAGATCAATGGCCTGAAGAGTGTTAACCAACTTCGTGTGTTCCACTGTACACAAGACCAAGATAAGTGGAGTAGGTCAAAAGGAAAGTCATTCTTGATTTCCCTCTTTCCCTTGACTTACCTCTTTCTTGTTCTCTACAACTAACAAAATCCTAGCCATACCAGTATCGCAATCTCAAAATATAAAATAGCTGAATTTAGCCTCACTTTGGGTTGCAGAGAAAAACCAAAGGTCTTTATGTATCCCACTTAACTTCTGGGATTCCCTCCCCCTAAACAAAGGGTGAGAAGAAGAATGAAGGGTACATGGCTTGTCAGATGGATTAAATCAAGAGGGATGGTAACCTGGCACACTGCCTCATGTACAATTATCAAGAAATATGACCCCGTGGAAATTCCTACGCATGGAAGGCCTTGAACAATGAGAGGATTTAGGATTATATAAATCACAATGGTTTGTAGTATAATCACATGAGAGAACAAACCTGCAAAGCTTATTATATTGAATACCCAGATGGAGAACAACAGTTGTTGCTATACTAAGAATTACCACTCTTGTAATCAATAACAGGAAAAAAGAACAGTTGGGCAACTTGTTTCTTATTATGTTCACTTAGGCAACGTCTAGATCAATAAAGAGCATTAAGTCTCATACCACTCTCGGCTGTGCATATTCAATTTGCCTAGCGTATGCTGGGGAGGGATTTGGTTGCACATTCTTAAGCAGATAAACACACTTTTCACTTGGAAAGTTATCACACTAGTTTTTCATTCACAACGCAGCAAAGGATGCAAGATAAGTTTTACTAGAATAGCATCTACTTTGCATATCATTTGGCTCCAGGTTTTTCTAAAGTATACTAAACATTTTTGATAAAGGGAAAGCACCACCAGAGTGATGTATGCTTATTCTGCCTGTCACTTAGATCATCTTTATGTGAAAATATCACCTGGTTCATCACCTGTGTTATCTGTCATCTAAAAATGATACAGTTTTGGAATATAAAATGAACTTGTTTGGATGTTATTCTTCGTCCACCTCTAAACTTATATGCTTCCTTCCCTACTTTTTGCTAACACACAGACAAAACCAGGAGTTGCCGTCTATTCCAATATGGGCTCAACACCTAGGTTAAAAAAAAATTACAATCAAACCGATTAGCTGGATATTGCATGATGAAGAGAGAAGCTCTCCTGAACTCACCAGATACAGACAGTGATTCAGTAACATAGAAATAGAACCCTCCCCCCCCCATAGATATATCGTAGGTCAGCAACAATTTATCAAGGTGATATTGGGAGGTTCAAGTGCAAGCACTGCATCTTGCCCTCATGACAGGTGTATGGACCTTCAGTCAGTACATGATACACTGTATGGTTTGCAAAGAGAGGAAGTCCTTCCTACCAGATTGGTCATCTAGTTAAAGAAATCTTAGTTGATTAAACATGTGTTGCAGTCATGAGTAATAACTTGACCAAATCTGCATACAATTTTGATAGGGACAAAACCATTTATATATATAAAAATAGCATGCTTCCTTTGTTTATATGTGATGCACATACATAAATTAGCAGACATCATCTTAAAAGATGTGTTCCCCTGTGTATGGGAGAAGAGAAACACCACTTTTAGACAATGCTTCCCATCTTTCCTTAAAAGCAAATGTATTAAAACAGTGTGTTTGTGTGTGTTTTAAAGAGGGAGTTGCAGAATTAATTGGTGCCATAAGAAAATTTAATCAAAAGTTGTAATCATTTAATCCATGATAATGTGAAAAAATGTTTCACTCTTAAGGGAATTGGAAGCTTGAGGACTACCTGAGCAAAGGTACCCTTCTTTAAAACAACAATTGAACTACAACGTAAGGACAATTAATTAAATAATCTAAAAGAGATACAACAGATGTGGCACACAAGCCAGTACATAAAAACTGTCCTTTCACTTTAGTAAAAAAAGAATAAATAAATAAATAAATAAATAAAACACTACATTATTCTTTCTCTCTGTGTGTGTGTTTTAAGATAATGTTGATCTTCCAATCTGCTGACATTAATTTAGTATAAATAAGTCCCCTAAGGAATTTTGTTAGTTAATGATCATATTGAGATCTTGACTAAATTAGTGACATCTATTAAACAAAGTGCTCCTTAGGAATGTGATAATTGTACTGGAACATATTGATTCAGGTTTTATTAACTCCATTCCTAATGTAATACAGCAGTGATTGCCAAAGCCAACACTGTTCCATAATTCCACAGCCCCAGAGAAATATTTCATGTAGGTAATAGGTGTAATTATATACTGGGGAAAGTGGTCATTTCTACATAAGGTCACATTAAAAATAGTCAGAGGATGGTGAAAAACCTTTACATTGTAACTATATCACTTGAGCACTGGAAGTGTTTAAAGGTCTCTTGCCAATACACAGAAACACGGCCCGTTTATTGCAGCATTAATCATACATACAATACTTCCAGTAAAATGGAATGCAGAAAAGAATGATGAATTCCTACCAATTCCAATAAAGATCGCTTTGTAATCATCTTCCTTCAAGGCACTGAGTGTCAGTCCTTCTACTGAAAGGCTTCTGCCGCAAATTATCTGAAAAGATAATATTTGGAAGCTCATCATAACTGGATCAGTCAGTTTGAAGCTCAAATTATACAGAAGCTTTGAAAGGGTCATCCAATCAATCATTTAGGAATATAAAAGTCCATTTAGGGCCCAAAGAGATTTTCAATTGATTCTGGAACCAAATCTGGAACAAAATAGCCAGTGAGCATACTGCAAAAACTCCTTGAAAAACTTCAGTCTGTATCTAAATGCAAAAACCAAAGTAAGGCGTACTTCTTGAAACAAGCCCTATCTCTTTAGACTAAGGAATTGAGGCTCCTTTGCCATTTGTTAATTCATCTGGATTCTGTCTGTGGTCTTGTTACCACCATATGGTCACTTGAGTGGACCTGAGTTCAAACTGTAATGATGGTGAAGTCCAGAAAGGCAGAGTTAACAACAACACTCCACTTAAGCATTGGTAAGTACTGGAATCTCAGGATATTTATATGGGAAAACAAGCAGTCTCTTTGGTAATATTTTAGGCTATTATATGCAATCATAGATATATAAACAAGTACTGTCCCTTTAGGAAGACAGACATAACAATGTCTGGGTGCTTTACTTTCATCACATTACATTACACTGCATGTAAAGCATCATATATTCATTACATTACAGGATAGGCAAGTCAGATGTTACACTTTCATAAGGACTGAACCCACAATCTCTCTGACTTTTATAATCGAACCCTGGTCTCCAGAGTCACAATCCAACACTCAAACCACTACATCACGCTGGCTCTCATCCAACTAAATCCAACTAAAATACTAATTTACTAAAGTTAAAAAGGAATTAAACATCAGCATTATTAAAAACATGATTAAAAACAGCTAAAACACTTAAAACATTTAAGACATAGTTCAAGAGTGTGTGTGTGTGTGTGTGTGTCTCACACCATTTCACACACTCCAACTCCATGATTAAAATGGCCTGGGAGCAGCCATGGAGAAGGCTCTAGGCTCTGGACCCACGAAGAAACTTCAGCACACAGTGTCATTGCAACTTGGCCCACTTTTTGCCTCTCTTCTAAGAGATATCAATTGTACCACCTCCTTGTGCATTCCTGAAATACATATAAATTGCTCTACTCAGTTGCATTACAATTGTGATGTTTGCTTCTCTTTGAAGATCTGTCCTGAAGTGAAGGACCTACATAAGTAAGGATGGTCCAACACTAATTCCAGTTCAGAGGATACAGAGCTTAAATGAAAGGGCATGCATACAAAATGCACACTGTTGGACCCTGGAGTTCACTACTATAAAATGTGGTGATAGTCATCAATTTAGGGGCCTTTAAAAGGGAATTGGATATATTAAAAGAGTATAAGGCCAGCAATGGCGACTCTATGCCAGTCTCAGGATCAAAGGAAGCATGACTGTGTTCCTGGAAAAATGTTCAGCAAAGGTGATGATCTTGTATAGCTTGTGGACTTTTCACAGGCCCACAAGCCTCTCTGTGAATGGAATGCTACACTAGATACACCTTTGGTCTGATCTGGAAGGGATTATTATTATTATTATTATTATTATTATTATTATTATTTTTAAAAAATCTTTTTCTGAAAAACTATTTTGTTTGTTGTTGGATGAAGAGTGTTTTTGTTTCTTTGTTGTTTCCGTTGTTTCAAGTTGTTTCTGACTCATGACAACTGAAAGGTGAACCCACTACCAAGTTTCTATGGTAAGATTTGTTCAGAGGAGGTTTGCTACCTTCCACTAAGGCTGAGAAAATGTGGCTTACTCAAGGAAACTGGGGAGGGGGAGGGTTCAATAACTGATTGATGATTCAAATGCTTGTTTCTCCTAGTTCAACACTAAAAACCATTACATCATGCTGACTCCCTATACATCTTTTTTCTATACATCTATATTTTGTTTTATTTTTCCAGATGGGAGGCATGTAAAAAAAAAAAAAGCTACCAGTAATATCATAAGATCTATTTCACCTTTTAAACAGACTTTCCCTGACGTATGAGTTTATTTCATGATTCTTAAACTTTTTTTGCCCTCTTTGTCTTTGAGACCCTATCTGAGAATCTGAAATAAAAAATACACACACACACACACACACAATTTTGCATAATTTTATTACATTATGAAATGATTTCCTTCATACATAAATTCATAGAGCTAGAAAAAACCTCCAACCCCCTGCCATGCAGGTACTCACAATCAAAGCATCCCTGACAGATGGTCATCCAGCCTCCATTTAGAGACCTCCAAAGGAGGAGACTCCACCACTCTCCAAGGGAGTGTGTTCCATTGTTAAACAGCCCTTAATGTAAGAAAGTTTAGGTGGAATCCCTTTTCCTGTAGCTTGCATCCAAGGTCCAGGTCCTATTCTCTGGAGCAGCAAAAACCAAGATTCTCCATCCTCAATATGACACTCCTTCAAATATCTGAACAAGGCTATCAATCACCTCTTCATCTTCTCTTCTCCAGGCTAAACATACCCAGCTCCCTAAGGCTCTCCTCATAGAGCATGGTTTCCAGACACTTTACCATTTTTGTCACCCTCTCTGGACACGCTCCAGTTTCTCAACATCTTTTTTGAATTGTGGTGCTCAGAACTGGACACAGTATTCCAGGTAGGGCCTGACCAATGCAGAATAGAGTGGAACTATTAATTCCCTTGATCTAGACCAAGGGTAGGCAACCTTTCCCCTTTAAGGGCCGAGGGACTTCAGCTCCCAGAAGCCTCATCCATGTTGGCCAATAGTCCCATGTTGGCCAATAGCTCCTGGGATTCTGGGAGCTGAAGTCCCTTGGCCCTTAAAGGGGAAAGGTTGCCTACCCCTGATCTAGACACTCTATATCTATTGATGCAGCATAGAATTGCATTGGCTTTTTTAGCTGCCACATCACACTATTGACTCATGTTCAATCACTAGACTCCTAGATCCCTTTCACATGTAGTCTCATCAAGGCAGGTGTTCCCCATCCTATATCTGTGCATTTCATTTTTTTTTCTGCTTAAATGCAGAACCTTACATTTCTCCCTGTTGAAATTCATTTTGTTAGTTTTGGTCCAGCTTTCTAATCTATTAAAATCATTTTGAACTTTGATCCTGTCCTTTGGGGTATTAGCTACTCCTCCTAATTTGGTGTGATCTGCAGATTTGATAAGCATGCCCTCTATTCCTTCATCCAGATCCAAAGATGTTGAATAGCACTGTGCCCAGGACAAAACCCTGTGGCACCCCACTGGTCATCTCTCTCCAGGATGACGAGAAACCATTGCTAAGCACTCTTTGGGTGTCAACAGTTCCAGTGGAGATTACCAGTGGGGGATGGGATAGGGACAGGATCGCTTCTCCATCCTTATCCCATCTGTGACCCAAGTAAAAGGGACTGTGCAAATGACTTTCACACTGCAGTTCTGTCAGTATTAGTGAGTTCTTCCATTACTACAAAATGGCAGGAAAAACAGGAGGAAGCAATCTCAGCTGACAGATGAAAGCACTTTTCAGCCCACAGCAATGTGAAAGTGATTTGCATAATCACCTTCACTCATGCTTTCCTGCTGGGTCAATTCTGGGTCAGGTGTGAAAGTCCTTCCCATGATTGGGTGGGAAGGATGGGACAGGGACGGGACAGGACAATGATGTCTCGTCCCTCATGGGATAATCTCCATTGTCAAGTTCACATTTTACTAGCTTTTTGCAAGGATATCATGGGGGCCTTGTCAAAGGCCTTGCTTGAAATCAAGATATGCTATTTCACAGCATTGTCTTCATCTAACAAGATGGTAATTTTATCCAAAAAAAGGAGATAAGCTTAGTCTGAGAAACCCATGTTGACCTTTTGCAATTATGGCAATCCTTTTTAAATGTTTATAGACTCTCTATTTATGAGCTGCTCTAGCATCTCTTCTGGTATTGATGTCAGGTTAGGCATGTGGCAATTGTTTGGGTCCTCTTCTTTTCCTTTTTTGAGGATGGGGACAAGATATGTCCTCCTGTAGTCTACTGGGACTTCTCCTGTTCTCCAAGAACTCTCAAATATTATTGACAGTGGAGATTATCCTACGGGGCACTCAGTGTCCTTCTCCCATCCTTCTCCCATTCTTAAACTGTGCTAATGGCACCCACATGCTTCTCCTGTCCTTCTCCCGTAAAGTGTAATGGAGCCATTTGGTATTAACGGGAACTCCTGTTAATACCAAATGACAGCTCCATTACACTTTACTAATGGGAGAAACATGTGGGGATGGCTCCATTACACTTTAGCAACGGGAGAAGGATGGGAGAAGCACATGGGGGTGTGATAATCTTAGGCCCCTGATCACACAATTAGCACAGTTTAAGGACAGGAGAAAGACACTGTGCCTCCCGTGTGATAATTTCCAGTGTCTTTGAGATTACTTCTGGCAGTTCTTTTAATACTCTTGGATGTAGTTCATCTAGCCCTGGAGACTTGAACTGATTTAGATTAACCAAGTTTTGTTGCAAAGAAGGTGTTTAGTAGTTCTGCCTTTTCTCTGTCACCTGTTAGCATTTTGCCATCTTCTCCATGCAGTGGCCCTACCATTTCCTTCTTCTTCATTTCTCAATAGACATACCCTATTTATTGTTCTTAACCTCTCTAGCAAGCCTTAACACATTCTGCACTTTAGCCTTTCTCACTTCCCCTACACATACTATTTGTTTTAATTCCTCTTGGTGATTTCCACCCTTTTCCCCATTTCTTGTATATTCTACTGCAGTGAACACTAGAAAAGCCTATTTTTTTAACCTAAAAATTCACCATGACTAAAAAAAAACAAAAAACAAATTAACAAATTGTAGTCAATCTCATTACTTCTTAGCTGCAATACAGCACACATGCAGTTGTATTGTGCTTGTAGAGAGGTCTGCAAAACTGAAGCAAATGGAAAATACTTGCTTATATGAAAGCTACAGATGTACATGAAGTATGCAATGTATGTAAGTATATAACTCCTTATGACTAACTGAGGCCATGTCTGAACTAGCCAGGATACCCCAGGGGCAGCCTAGAGTATCCTGGCCTCACAGATGCCCCAATCTCCCCCCATTACCTAGCCCTCCATTCCCGCACTATGGTGGTTGTCTGCATGGACATCCCACTGAGCTGTCTGGTGTGTCCAATGCCATTATGGGTTCTGAGATCAGAACAAGGTGTCAAGCAATGAGCACATGGCTGGGCTCTTCATTCTGACCCAGAATGCCAAGGGCGATGCCCAAGCAGACTGCTGCTACCATGCAGGAACCAAGGACTCCAGATCTTCCGAAATGTCCACAGTAACAGGGTTTTGTTTTGTTTTCTAAATGCATTTCAAAACTGTTAAACTCAGCTTCTGGTACAGAACATGCTGGATGTCATCTAGACAGCTCAACCAGATCTGGGTTTTGAGACATGTGTTTCCGGACAGGATGAACTCAGAATCCGTTGGGGGGAGGGATCAGGCCTTTTGGTCCATGCAGACAAGGTCTGAGAGAAAGTGGTTGGTAGCATAAGCTTTTGCAGATTTAAGTCTACTTCATCAGATGCATAGAGAGAAGTGCCTAGGAACAGCTGTGAATGAATAGGTTGTACATGAGCATAACAACAGAAATGCAAAAACTTCTGAGCATTGTGATGAGTGGCAAGCTGAGTTTTAATGATGATTGTTGGAGGACAAAGGCAATGAAAAGATGTCATTAGAGCCAAGATGAGTAGATAATCATATCAATGATGGGGGGTGGGGGGGTTGGAATGTAGTGTGATGCTGACCTGGAACCAGGAAAAGGATATGATCAACTGGCAAAGACAGCTCTCTTGCGGCTGGAGTGTTAACTAGTGTCATAATATATTAGTGTGCCAGGATGTACGTTGAAGGTCCTAGAGATCATTTTTGGGTTGAATATATGTACAAAAATAATTTCTTGTTTTTTTTTAGAAGACACGTGGTGACTCATAATTACAAAACAATGTAATACAATACACCTGCAATCCTCCTGAGACAGATACTCTATATTCATAGGCTCAAAGTATAAATCATACATCTATATTGTTTATTGTATTACACACACACACACACACACGTTGTAACCCAAGTAACTGTTAGAAAAAGAACTGTAGGCATAAACAACAACCTCCAGAGCATTATTAGGCCATGCTGTCTTCTTCATTTGCAAGCAGGGCAGGTATTCTGAGGGGAAAACCCCTATCAAGTGGCAATGGAAGGAACTGAATGTGATTCTTTTCCCATTTATAGAGGGACCAAGAGAAGACCAGCTAGACTAACAGGCATTATGGGCACCACACTTTTCTTTCATCATATTTAAAATCCTGTCAACATATTCCTTGTTTTATAGGTTTACTATCCTCTAGAAACTCAGTATAAGTTTTCACATGCATGTATGATTAGTAAAGATCTATTTACAAAACAACAACAAATCACAAAACAGACAAAGTTACTGCATTTTCAAGGAAATTTAAGAATCACAGACACTTTTTAATTAAGGAAATTGTTAATGCACCACTTAGTTAACATAATCCCACCCCCAATATCCAAAAGTGGTATTATTCCATGTAAGATTACATTGTATAAGAAAGCTAAGATGGGAAAAACATTATTTTAAAAAAAACACACAACACTAATATTTAACTTGCATAAAATGAGAGGGGAAAACAGCAACAATGCTACGTGATTAAAGAAAATCCTTCCAATAGCTACACTGAACCCCTAAAGCCATTTAGGTATTTGTTTCTTACAGACAATTAATCACATGCAGGCAAGCCAGATGAGAACTATTGATTGCCCTTTTCCAAACTAGCTGCATTCAGACAGCAGACAGACAAATGCCCTGAGCAAGAGAAAGCATCTTCCTCCCTCAGCCTGGTGTAGCTTTTAATTGTTCTTTACTAATGTGCATGACATTTTGCTGTTAATCTTTGGCAGAGCTCTGACTCCTTTTTCTGTGAGCTATACCAAGGCACTTTATATTTTTCATTACCTTCACTCCGAGGTCTTTCATAAGCTCAGTTTCGAAACGTACTACATCATACGGGAGCCGGAACTGGGGGATTTCAGATGTACTAGAGAGAACAAATAAAAAAGAACTTATGAAACATTCAGCTGTTTGGGTTTTTTTAAAAGGCGCGGGTATTCTGGAGTAATAAACTTTTTTTTTTAAGGGCAAAGGTAAGCTAAAATCCCTGAAAAGAAAATACTAAGTGCATCTTTTAAACAGGGAAGCTCTTGACTACTTCAAAAAGGAGGAGGGCAGGGGGGAAAGAAATATGGCAACACCTTTAAAACTAACTCATTTTTATTTTAGCATGAGCTTTCATGCTATGATCTCACTTTTTTAGATGTGATACTGAGCAGATTCCTTAACTAATCTAGTGATAGAATTGTACAGTCTGTTTATGAGGTAAAGCAACATGATCCACTAACAGAGTTATAGATCAGAACGCATTTTGGATTGGTTTTTGATTTTGCACTTCTTGGAATTTTGTAATGCTTCTTGCCAGAAAGAATATACCAAAATACATATAAAAACTGCTCTTTTGAGCACTTAATAAATTTAGAAAGTCATGTCTTGATAGAAAGTACAGTTATAAATATGTATTTTTCAAGAAAATATGTTCAAAATATATATGTAACTATGTAATTTTTATGTGAGTTAAAAAAATGCCAAGTTAATGCAGAAAGACTTTTGAATAAATACATATGAAGCTAGTAAAGGTAAAGGTATTCCCAGGTGACAAGGTTGTCAAGTCGTGTCCGACCATAGGGGGGGGAGTGCTCATTTCCATTACTAAGCCAAAGAGCCAGCATTGTCAGAGACTACTCTGTGATCATGTGGCCAACATGATTTCACAGAACACTGTTTACCTTCCCACTGAAGTGGTACCTATTTGTCTACTTGCATTTGCATGCTTTCAAACTGGTAGGTTGGCAGAAGCTGGGACTAGTGACAGGAGCTCACCCCATCATGCAGCACTCAGGCCTCGACTTGCCAATCTACCGATCTTACAATCAACAGAATCAGTATCTTAACCTCTTGAACGCCCACGTCCCATATCAGTGTTTGGGTATTACTCTCCAAGCAGAAGCTATTTCCTTTTTTGAATAAAGGAAGAGCCACTACATCCCAATGTGAAGCTAGGAATGAAAATAGAACGATCTGAACATCCCTGCACACAACAGATATATCTTTTTGCTCCAATGGTGCAAATTTAAGAAATAAATGTTAATATATAAAGAAGGTTTCAAAGAAAAATAAATACATTATTAAATAACCAAGAGTCTTTACAAAATGCCAGAAATAGTGCAGCTTGAGGCCACTTTAACTGTCCTGGCTCAGTGCTAAGGAATTATGGGAATTGTAGTTTATTGTGGCACCAGAGCTCTATGACAGAGAAGGCTCAATGTCCCAGAAAAACTACAATTCTCATGATTCCTAGCACTGAGCCAGGACAGTTAAAGTGGCCTCAAGCTGCATTATTTCTGGCAGTCTGTAAAGGCCCCAGGTATACTGCACCCTTTAAGCCTGTAATACCTGATTAAAGTAAAAATTATGGATGTAATTTTTCACTCAAGTTCTTCTTTAAAATAGCAATGAATAATTTCAGAATTTTTCTTCCAGCTCCAAAAAAAAAAAGTCTTTCAAAACCACACAGTTTTTGAAGACTATTTGCAATTCAGGACTTATTCTGCACAAATTTTGTATATGGTTCTTTTGTGCAGAAATCAGTAGGGCCCTTGGTATCTGCTGTGGTTTAGTTCCAGGACCCCTGTTGGTACCAAAATATACACATGTGCTCAAGTCCCATTAGATACAATGGCATAATAAAATCATGTTCCTTATATTAAATGGGGGGGGGGGGAATCAACATTTGTTTTTTCTTCAAATTTATTTATTATTTGGAATATTTTCAACCCACAGATGTTTGAATCCGTGGATGCAAAATTGATGGGATACGGAGGGATAGCTTTATTGTCTATGCAGAAAAATGTCTTTTCTGCATGGACAAGAGGAAGTCTTTATTAAACATATATAAATTTGAAAGTAGAAGAGAAGGTGAGGGGTGGAAGAAGACGTAATTGTCATCTTCATCCCAGATTGTCTGGATTCGGCATGTGGGTTGGGCATGCTAAATACTTCTTAACAAGTGGGTAGAAAAGGAGTAGACAAGAGAATGTGACCATTGTCCTTTACAGAGGGAACAGATAGTTTGCAAAACCTCAATTTGAGGCTTTGTGATTTGAAGTGCCTACACTTTTCAATACTGCTTTGTTGGGTTTACAGTCCAGAATTGTACAGTCCAGAATAGGGGCCTTGACTTCTCTCTTTGAATGTTCAGCTATCAGTAGTCATCTTAGGATATTTTTACTAGGCATGGAAAAAATATTTTAAGTATTTGAAACATGGTGGAAAAACAAGTCATTTGAGTGTTGAGGAACTGTGATGAGAAAAATCCTGGACTGATGACAATCTTTGCAGTTCAATTGCGCACAATTTGCACCTAGTTGTTTTGCAAAGAAATCAGCATTTTCTGCACAGGAAACAACCTTTTCTTGCATGGGAAATAGTATTTCAACACAAAAGTATTAATCCCTGTACAGAAAATGCTGTTTTCTATGCAAATTGAGCACATGTGAATTTTATGGAGAATAAATTCTCAAATACAGCATTTTCTGCACAGAAAAACCCTTTTACTCATGGAAAATCTTTCTTTCGTTCTTTCTTTACTTAGACACATCCTTGAATTACTTTTCAATCAGGCCTCCCTTCCATACCTCTAACATTTCACAGGTGAAAACCATACACATGAGATCAAGGAACATCAGAGCATGATCAAAGGGCAAACATTATTAAGGAGGATGTACACACAAGCTGGGAGTAGCAGCAGCAGCAGTTTGCTTTTGCCTGAGCCTGTTGGGAAGGACAAGATTTAACCCCTCCTTTCCATCTGCTATCAGCAAACTACTTTAGCACTTTGAAGTCAGTTTACAGCAAGGTGAAAGAAGATGAGAGAAAATAGAACTTTTAAAAGCAGCTGAAAAAGTGGGATGACAGAAAATTAATCAGAACTGTCCCTGTCAAACTGGGACACCTGGATGGTATGCCCTTCTGCAGCCCACTCCAAACACATGGTGGAGGAAATGTTTTATAGTTGTTGGCTGCCATGAGCAGGTGGCATAGAAATCATTTAGTAGAGAGTTAAATATAACAGATGCTGGCTATACAGCTGCCAAGCATTCTGTGCCTCCTCCCCATAATTTATTTGAGTGTTTTATAGTTGTATGCTTTTATTTTTACACTTTTCTTTAACATATTGCTTTGAACTTTGTAAAGTGACTCAAAATCTAAGTATGTAGAAATACAAAAACACATAAAAGAAATAATCATCAAACAATTATTCAAATAATGTAAAAATAACCAACTTCCTTCTGTTTCTGTTGTTATTATTTAATAATGCTTATTAGTAGTTTCTAAAATCAAAAAAATTATACACACACAAAGAGAAAATAATATAAACATAAGCCTAACAATAAACAAAGCAAACAAACAACAAAAAGGCAAATCATCATCCACATCCACACCCTCATGCACAAATAAGACAACAGTCCTTATAACATATACTATATTCCCATCCTCCCCATTAAAACAAGACTTCCCTCTTTCTTCTGCCACTGAAAATATGTAGTCCATATTCTCCTCTCTACATTATTTTATCCTTATTTTTAATTAATTATCTGTTCACAACATATGATTCAAAACATAAAAGCATGTTCCCCCTATATGTATATATTTACTCTCTAAACATCAAAACCATAATAGTAATATCCCCCACTTATCTTCTGTACATCTTTGTAGAAAAATATCCTCTAAATTTCCCTTTATACAAGGAAATTGCCTAGATAGTTAACATAACCAGTTCTGCCAAACCCATTGCCTTTTCTAACCATTCTAAAATTTTTGGTATTTTCTTAACTTTCTAATATCTTGCATACACAATTCTTGCTGCAGTAACCACATAGCTTATTAAAACTCTACACTTTCTCTCTCTTTTGTCCTTTAAATATCATGTTTAACAGATATAGCCCTGATCCAGTGGCATCACTAGGCTAGGTGCCAACCAGTGCGCAGCTCATGGTTATCACCCCCCCCCATTGACCTCCTCGCATACCACACTATAGAAAATCCTTAGTAATGTTTTTTGTACTAATGTTACTCATAAAATTGTAATTTCCATATATTGCTGAATATAAGAGCAGTTGTTGTGACATAAGCAACTAGCAAATTAAAATCACACAATCATAAACACAGCCTAAATGTATTTACATTTACGTAGTTTCATGTGGTTACAGAGAAAATGTTTTAAGATGTGATGTTTTAAGAAAATTTAAAAAGAGTACAAATATTTTAAAAATGAATTTACGGTATAAGTTAGATTTCTAAAACATGTATTTATGTTACCCGCTCTTCAGATAGAGAAAAAAATGCTTTTATGTTTTTACCTAAAACTCAGGTGGCAAATGATGCTTGTAAGATTTATTAAACTCATTTTGAGGAAAATACACAAAGCTTTTTGCCTTGTTCTTTAGCTTTAAAAACTCCAAAAGCAGTACAACCAATACAATAAGAGTATCACTGCTTGCAATCTTTGGGATCGACAGGCTTCAGGCTGGTAGACTCTGTTGCCACAATAAAGTACAATTTCCAGGATTCCCTAGCACTGAGCCAGGGCAGTTGAAGAGGTCTCAAACTGGATTATTTCTGCAGTGTGTTTTAAATAATCAGTAGTAAAAAAAAATCCTTGCCAATCTATTTCGCATCACCCAGAAATCTGCCACTGGATCCTGAACTTCCTCCTATCCAGATATAAAACAATAGGAAAAAGAGAGCAACTTGTGGTGCAGCATCTACCCAGTGGTTCCCAAAAGCTCCCAGAGTTCCTGACTATTGGCCAAGTTGGCTGGCGCTTCTGGAAGCTGAAGTCCAAAACACCTGGAGGATCATAGTTTGGGATCCACTGATCTACACTATAGAAATAATGCAGTTTGACACCACTTAAAGTTCTGTAGCTCCAATGGATCCTAGATATTCCATTCCCCATCAGCTGAAAACTCTGAGAGAGAGGTGAGAAGGAACGAAAGCTCTCATGTTTATACCTAGCTTAAAGGTCCATCCTCTCTCTGTTATTCTCCTGTATGAATGACAGCTCTCAGATATATGTGTGTGTGTGTGTGTGTATCTATGCATGGTGTAGTTGCTTGAATACTTGCCTACAACTGGAGATCAGGGTTTGAATCCCCACTCAGCTACAGAAACCCACTGGGTGTCTTTGAGCAAATTACATTCTCTCAGCCTCAAAGGGAGGCAAAGGAAAAAACCCTCCAAAAAAAAATTGCCAAGAAAACCCTATGAGGTCACCTTAGAGTTGCCAACCTTTCCCCTTTAAGGGCCGAGGGACTTCAGCTCCCAGAATCCCAGGAGCTATTGGCCAACATGGGACTATTGGCCAACATGGCTGAGGCTTCTAGGAGCTGAAGTCCCTCGGCCCTTAAAGGGAAAAGGTTGCCTACCCCTGACTTACAGGAACAACAACAACAAATATATCTATGAAGGAAAGCAACTACACATGATGAAAGATAGCTATAGCAGGTCACACTCTCTCAGCCTAAGAGGAAGCAGTGTCAAACCTCATTTGAATAAATCTTGGAGCTTATTGCAAAGTTAAATAATATGGATAACCTGATCTGGCTTAAAATTTAAATCGGGCGGCATCCTGATATCACAAGGATTTAGCCGCCAAATCCACAGCCCAGGTCCATCCCCGCTCCAGTGGCTATTTTCTCAAGCTGGAAAACTCCTGGCTTTGAAAAGAGCCATGCTGAGTGCCCCTGGGAGCAGGGATGAACCCGGGATGGACCCGGGTGGCAAATTCAGCAGCAAAATCCTTGTGATAATATCACGATGCCGCTCGATTTAAATTTTAAGCCGGATCAGATAAGCCGTATTATTTAACTTTGCGATAAGCTCTATAGCCAAGAAAACCCTGTAATAGGATCATCATAAATCACAGACAACTTGAAGGCACATAACAAATCACAATGCTGAAGGAAGAACACCCCACTGCCTTAAAAAAACAAACAAATCTTAATACTACTTGGCATTCATATGGTGCTTTAGTTCACTTCACAGAGTTTCAGCCTGCTTCCCCTCCTTCCTCCCCCTGCCTACCTTTACCTCTACATCACAGAAGGCTGTAAAGTAATTCAAGCAGCAGTTGAGAACAGGGAAATTGCTCCTTAGGTGAACAGACAGAATCCAGGATCCAAAGTAAGAAGATAGCTTTAAATCAAGAGACAGAAAGGGAGCAGAGAATGCACACACAGTTTTATAAAGAAAATAAAACAAATTTTACAGAATTTAACACTGTATGATAAAAAGCTACATTTCTGAGTAGTGGGAGGAGAGGGTTCATTCCCAATGGGGGGGAGGAGACACTGGCTGTGCCGGCAGCACCTGAAATATGGACAGAAAAGCTACAACTTGATTGAAAGAAGGAAGCAGATGGTTGAGGAGCTCTGACTTGGAGGATTCCCTCTGAGCAATTGTAGCCTACTCAATAATTGATTAATGGATAGGCAGATCCTGCATGAGGGAATGGTAGCGGAAGTGGAGGAATTCTCCACAGAAGAGGGAACAAGGGGGTTAGGTCTGGGGGCTGTGTCTGCAGAAAAAAAAAAAAAGCCCAACTGCAACTTTCCTTGTTTCTTCCCAGCCACCCCCTCACCTCACCCCACCCCACCCCACCCCACCCGTTCTCAGCTCAGTGGGTGGAGAAAGGAGACTCTTGCTCTCTAACATGAGCAATGGAGCAAATGTCCCCTTTCTCCAGCCACTGGGACTCACCCCTTCAGCACACACACACCCCACACTTGCACCTCAGTTAGAACTGATGCCGTTACTCATGCCCTTGCCTCCTGAGTGCAACCGCTGCCTTGTCGAGGAGGAGGGAAGGAGGGGCCACTTGTTCTAGACCTCGGGGAGGAGCCAGGCAGAGGGAGAGGTTCTGGTAGCTGCTGAAGGAGAAGCCACCAGCCTCCAGGCCTCCCCTCCCTGCTGTTGTCTTATGTTTGAGTCCCAGTTCAGTCAGTGGATGGGAAAAGGAGACAATCGCTCATTTGCTAACCTTGAGCAATCAAGCAAACACTCCCTTTCTCCAGCCAGTGAAACTCAATCCATCCCATGTTTGGGAAGCAATGGTGTCACCCCCCTTAAGGTGTTACTGGTGCAGTCCACACACATGCACCGCACCTCCCTAGTGACACTACTGCTTTGGTTTCAGGCCTAACTTAAATCCCAGAATCTTATACATCCAATTACTGATTTTAAGCCATTATATTTTTGCTTTTTTGCACTTCCACCATATGTGATAAAAAGATCCAATTTGCTTTTCACATTTCCAGCAAATATTCTTTGCCCTTTTATTCCTTTTGCCAATTTATCTGGAGTCAAATACACTTAAACATCATTGTATTAAAAATTATATGAGCAAGTAAATTTTAGCCCTTTAGTCTAGATCAGGGGTAGGCAACCTTTCCCCTTTAAGGGCCAAGGGACTTCAGCTCCCAGAAGCCTCAGCCATGTTGGCCAATAGTCCCATGTTGGCCAATAGCTCCTGGGATTCTGGGAGCTGAAGTCCCTTGGCCCTTAAAGGGGAAAGGTTGCCTACCCCTGGTCTAGATGGCCTCCCACTGACTTATGTGTATGTCATGGTCCATTTTTTTTTTGCCCATCCCACCATACACTCTTTTACCTGTTATTTTTCTGTGCTAAAACTTACTAATAGTTTATATATTTTATTTGTTATATGATCATCGTTTGTATTTAATAATTTCTCAGTCTCCTTCATATTGCAATTCATTCATGTCGTCCTTTACTCTTTCTCTTAATTCATAATATGAAAGCCAATGTAATCTAAATCCTTCCTCTTCAGGCTGTTGTCTCTATTTTTCAATTTCCTTGCATTTCCTTTACCCTTTAATATATTCCTATATTTCATCCATTTAGTTTATCTTAATTTCCTTTTACAAAATGCTTCCTGTGGTGACAACCAGATCAGTATTTGGGGGCAAATTCTATCTTTATACTATATAATTATATTCTGACTATGTGATGCTTAAATACTCTATACATTGTTCTTGTTATTATTAAGGAGGTAAAACAAAATCAAAAATACAAGGTGTGGTGATACATTTATAGGGGCAACTAAACGGTGTAAAAGATATCAAGCATTCTGTTGAAGATAGCAAAAAAGAATTATGCAGGGGGAGAAAAAGTGATGATGTTAGGGTCACAGGTCTGCATATGCATATATATTTAAGGTCATCCTAAGGGATGGCCTGAGCAGACAAAGAATTAAAAACTTAAACTTAAAGTGATAGATTGAACACTGATTATATATTTTCTTCCAACATGTATCTGACTGACCCAGTTATGAATCAAACACACAAATACAAATACACACACACACATATACATACACTGAAAAACTGAATCACAATGCATCTTATATGATAAAAGTTTAGTAGGAGCTTGAAGGGGATTTTTTTAATTGTTAGCAGTTAAATTTTCATGCATACACATATATTTCCTACACCATTCCCCAAGCTTCTCTTGGGAGTATAATGATGAGGACATGGTGTTAAAATGCTTTGTTTCAGATTTTAAGGATACACCACTTACCTTAAGCCCCCCACATAGTTTGCCTTTTCAAAAATGGTAATATTTGAGTAGCCCAGCCGGGCCAGAAAGGTAGCACAGCTTATACTTGCAGGTCCTGCTCCAAGAAGAGCTATCTTGGCATGGTAGGCTTCAGGCATCTCTTCTGGCAAAGAAGGATTTCTAATCTGTGGTATGTTCATTGCCCTGTATACCTGTGGGAAAAAAACGGTATGAAGGCAATGAGAATAGCAGTACAAATTCTACATTCTGGTGGGCTGAGTTTCAGTCAAGAGGAAAGGGCTGTGCCCAATTCCCCATCTCATGTAGATTTGCAACCTGCTACAATTTACACGACTTCATTCATGTGTTGTTGCAATTTCAAAAGGCTCTCCAGAGAGACATATATACATACTTAGATAGCTTCTTCTTCCCTTCCAGTTGTTGTGGTATCAGGGCTCCATCTCCGCTCTGCTCTGCCTACCTTCAAGCAACAAGCAAGTAGGTATATTGAATGGTCATTGCTTATCTCCCTATGTACATAAGTGAGAATGACAATCTCATTTAACCTTGATCTGGGAACAGCTTCTTATATAATATTCCTCTCTTCTGAACAGGGAAATGTGTTCGTTCTCTGTGTATGTATGTATGTATGTATGGGTGTGTTTGAATGACAAGCAGTGAGCGACTGAGATTGTTACTTAATGTGTAATTCTTAATTGTCACCATGGACCATCTCTAGGTCTCAGGTTTTTGTCTGGAAACTTCAGGGCCTGGGATACTCTAAAAGTGGTGAGCCAATTCATGAAGAATAAGGTAATCAACAGTAATAAGCAATATGGATGCATATTCTATCCGGTCTCAAAAAAAGTATGCCCTGTTCAATATCAGTTTTGGGGAAACGAGCAGAAGAGTTTCTGAGTACTCACTATAGGAACAGAATGTTGGACAAGATAGATTATTGGCCTTGTCCAATAGGGCCTTTCTTATCTTTTTAATATCCACTATGATGAATAATATAGGCTATCCACCATGATGCATCCAACAAGATTAAAGTTTCAGAAATTGGCTGTGATTTTTAAAAAGTGTTCAAGAATATACAAACTCATAATAAAGAAGGTGGGTCTGAAGTGTTAAATAGTAGAGTCCATCCTCCCACACCAGCTAATCTTACAATGGCAACCCATTCTTTGAGAATGTTGTCAGATGACAAACAATGACATATGTGTTAAAAAAAGAGACATGAAGTCTTCTTTCCAGTGGCTTCCACTATGATCCATTTATGCCAAAAGATTTGGGGAGCTAATCAAAAGCAAGAAGAATGCACATCAACTATGTTACTGAAATGTACCAGAAGCTGGTTTCTGCAAAAGTGAGTCCTGTTGATAAGGAACTTCTAACAAAAAATGCTTAAAGTTCTATCCCAGGGTTATTTACTATGAAATTTATAGTAGGAACACACAGATGTCATAACAATAGTATTAGACTAAAGCTCCCTGCTGTCCCCCAGCACTATACTAACAGCATTTATTGGGTAGAAGATGTGGGTCAAAAGAGTAAGAGTTTACTACAATGCTACATAACTTGATGTACTCCAAATGTGATGAACTCACATCATTACTTGCCAATATGACTCATAGTATCCTCAGACAACATTGTCAAAGCTAACATATCTGGTGGGCACTGTGTTAGGGAAAGCTGGTCTATTCAATTATAATATTTAATGGAGAAAAGGTCATCATGACTCCAGCGGAATAATATTTGACAAAAGGCTTGATAATACAGTAGACACCAATAGACAATCCACAGATTTGATGTGTGGCATGTGCATGTTACCATCATTGAATAACATGGCATGCAATCATCCATGTTTTTTGCCATCCATGGGAAAAGGGTAGAATCAAATCCTCAGAAGGGTTCACTATAAAAAGGAGAAATACACAAAATGTAGCCTGTGGACTGCATACTGCCTCAAGAAAAAATTTCTAGACCTCCAAAGGCCCCCAGCATCACTGCCCGTTAATCCATACTAGTGGTATCTCTAGGGGGATGTGAGGGTGCAGAATGCACTGGGTGACACCCAGCTGGTCCTTCCTCCCCTTTCTTGGCTGCTCCAGAATGCCTGGGATGGAGGAAGAGAAGGAACATGCATGTCCCCTTCCCAGCTGCTCTGACCAGGGCTTCCTCTCAAGGGAAAAAGTCTGGGACAGAGTAGCAGGAAAGGGTGCATGCATGCACCTCCTTGTCCTCCTCCTCTCCCATGCCTCCTTCCAGGGAAAAAGCCTGGAAGGGAGCAGCTGGGATGGGCATATGCTTGGGCTTTCTCCCTGGACAAAGCACCCCTCATCCCTGTCCCATGTTGCCTACTCACAAGTAGAGAGGCACAGGGCAGTGAGGTGGGAGCACCCCTTTGGCCCTATCCTTGGAAGCCTCACCCCTAGAGGTGTCATTCCCTGCACTGGGTGACACCCCAGGCAGGATGCCACTGTTCCATACCATGGATTTGCTTTCCTGGGCTATTGTAGGCCTAGAAAAAAGCTTTCCTCAACCAGAAAGTAAAATGGAAACTGATTTATGCCTTGGTTTGCTTCCTGGTTGAAAAAGACCTTTTACACCTAAAAAGCCTAGAGAGGGAGCATTTTATTTTATTTTATTGCAAAACAGATTCTATAAGTGCATTTTTAATTTTCAAAAATATAGAGGTTATAAAAAAATAGGATGATGGTGTCATACCCTCAAATACTTCACAGATGAAAACCAGGACACATGTAGGTGGTCAAGATGGCAATAATTATCAATAAGGATGAACAGACAGACCAGAGAAGGCTGCTGTAGTTTGATTTTGCCAGAGCCTACTGGGAAGGGCACGATTTTGCCCCTTTCTCTCCTCTTCACCTGCTGAGTTAATTGAGCGCAAACTACTTCTGCAATTTGAACTCAGTTTCCATCTATGGAAGTAAGCCAAGGATAAACGAGGAAATGTGAGAAGGAGAAGGAAACTGGAATATTGTAAAATCAGCTGAAAAACTGGGATGTCAGAGTATTAATTGGATTATCCCTGCCAAATGCAAAGACTTGGAGGGTATGTGGTGTGGTACAGCCTACCAAGCTACTGAGGGGTTTCCTAGTTCCTATCAATTGCTCAACCATATGTGTTGACCAATATTTAGGTTGGTCATTCATGAAACGTCTCTTCAATATAAATGTGTGTTTTAAATACTTGAAAAAGTAATGCCATCAACTAATTACAAAATTCTTCATCTATTGCCTGATTAGAATGTCACTAGTGCAAAATATTCTTGGCACATCCAAAGTCAGAACAATAAAAATCAGTGTATTTTGTGAGCTTTGCATTTGTGTAACTAATTCCTTCATATAGAGCAACCTATGCTCTACAGTATAGTTAACTCTTATACACATAGATTTGAAGAAATGATCATGATTTTAACCAGTGACTGGGCTTTGAGAAAGAAAAGGAAACACATACATTAATATAATTTTGACCTGTGCTACAGGAGGTCTAATGTGTGCTTGTATTAATAATTTGACTCTATTCCACTTATGATCTGGTTCCGCTAGTTACCTTGGAAACTGCAACACACACTTTACATCATAAATACACAATGCAAGTTTCTAATTTTGATATTTGACTGTGAGAAGCTACGATTTATGTAAATTGTTGCCATTTTTCTGAGTTTACAAATACATGTTTAAAGAAGGCTGGTGAATTCTAAAGAATCAGGAACTGTATTTTTTAAAAAACAAAACATTATAGATCAGGAGTTTTTGTTTCAGGGCATGGAATAGTTATATTTTAATTAGTGACTTCTACTTGCAATACATAAAAATAACTAGCTACTACGGTGGGGGGGGGGGGGATGCAAGAGGATATGTGTCATGTCCATACAATTGATACTATACCTGTTTGAAATTCGTGTTGTGCCACCAGTTTGCATTCATGCCAAGTTTATTGAATACTCTTATCATTCATTATGCCCTGTAATGCAGTGTTTTGCAAGCCCCACTTCACTTTTCTCCAGGATCTAATCAGAGTTAGAGATTGGTCCTGACATTGCTGTCTACCAGAAATGCACCCATATACATGAAAGAGAGTCCACATTCAGACATACAAAGCCTCGATCATTTACTGTTAGGCTAAATGAGGACCTTTGACACATCAGATGTTTTCTGAACACATCTTTCATCAGTCCTAGCCAGGATAGCCAGTAATAAGGGTGATGGGAGTTTTGGTCCAATATTCAGAGCACTGCAGTTCCCTAATCCCAGACTGTAGGGGCTGAAGGCCATTCTACATGTTCACTGACCTGCATGGCTAACAATGTACTCCCATCATGTGAAACCTTCCAATAATATAAATAATATTCACTCCCATACACACATACACAAATGCATACCAGTTCTATGGAGCATGTAGTTCTGATTCGCATACAACATTGCCAAAAAAATTAGAATGACCACTCCCAGGAGCTCCCAGGGTGTAAGATTCATTATTAAAGGAAGTTGATAAGTCCTCCTGCACCTCATGCTCTCCCAGAACAGATGTTATAAAATTGATCCTGGTCTTCCAGCCATTTGGGGGGGGGGGGGGGAATCAAGGCAGCTTAGAACCAGATAGCTTCCTTGGAATTTAGTGGAAAGGAGAGATCGAGTGGGGTGTCACTGTAATACTGCTGGCACTGAATCCCAAACCTCCAGATGACCTCTCCCAACTGTTTTGTGTATATGTTATTATGTGGGACAGAACAGAGACCTGAGGGACTCCACAGTTGAGTGGCTATGGAGCTGAACAGGAATCCTCCAGCACCACCTTCTGGGTTCATTTCCCCAGGAAGGAACAGAACACTGTACAGCAGTTCTTCCAAGTCCCATCCCAGACAGATGGTCCAGATGGTCAATGGTATTAATGCTCAGATGCTATGGTCAATAGTATTAATGCTACCAAGAAGTCCAGCAGAACCAACAGTGACACATCCCTGTCCAGTTACATGTTGTTATAAGAATTGCTTTAATATAAACCACCCTTTATGGGTCTCCTGTCATGGCCCTAAACTGGAAAAGCCCAACCACCATGGACTCAAGGCAAGGACCTAATGTAGGCACCTGAAAGGTCATGTCTGCATTGACAACAATTTGCAGATCAAAATGCCAGCCTTAGGAGATGCAAAGCAGGACATTCACACCTAAGAGCTTTATGAGTACCAGCCAAGATGTGTCCGACTGAAGATAAGATAACATCAACATGCCATCTCCCCTCGTTGGAAATTGTCTACTTCAAAGAGTATCAATCCAGAATCCTTTGATATGCAATAGCAAATCTTAACCTTAGGCTAGGTTTAAGAGTATAAAAGATCTCAGGTACATTGGGTCTGGTTAGATTTCATGGTGACACTACGCCACTGTGAACTCTGACTTGGGTCCTGTCTCTTTCCGTTGTCCTTTCCCTTTCTTAAACGGTTGAGTCTACCTATCTTCATTCATCACTGGAGCAACTTCCATCAGGTAATTATCACCATTAGAAAGCCTTCTGTTTCCTATCCAAGCTATCTATTTTGACCCAGGGTTCTTGTGTGTATGAAAGAATGTTAGAGTGCCTTTGTATGTTTGAATCTCCAAATAAATCACAGACTCATTGAAAAGCTTTGTCTCTATCAGCCTATTCCCTAGCCACCTCTGTAAACATAGAATAACCAATTCCATTGGAAACTTCTACTTTTAACAATTCCCCAGGTTCCAGCTCTTCTTACACTGTATAAGTCATCCACCAAGAAAACTAAAACTGTCTCTCTCCCATATCCAGGCCTGAACCAAGATTGAAATGGTTCAACATAATCCATTACTTCCAGGGACACGAAGTTAGGAGGATACATGCTCTAATATCTTACCCAAGAACATAATATTGGACAGTCATTGATATTTGTACATTATAGAGAGAATCAGTAATGACATTTTCAATAGAGGCCTTACATCTGTCTCCTTGAGCAAGTTGGAATTCTGCCTTGTTGTAAGGAGGCAATGACTATCCCCTTGACCCACTCAGGCAGGCCAACTTTGGCCTAGAACTGTCTCAGCAAAGAAGGACAAAGATCTAGCATGTGATAGCTCTGACATCACCAAGGATTTTGTACCTATCTTCAGGCTGTTCTAATGGAAAAGAAATTACAAGTCAACTTCAAACTAAAGAAGTTAGCCAAAGAATTGAGTATGTAGAGTCAGGTGACAGGACCCAATGGTAAGCTTTTCTAGTGGAACTGAAAAGGTCAATTTGCTCCCTTCCCACTCCAACTTTACAAACAGGCACTGGAGGACTAGGAAAATTTTCTTATCTGGCTTTTGGCTCCTACAAAGGTCTGCAGGAGAAGGGGAAGACATTTCCACTTTGCTAGTGTCCAGCTGCCAGAACAAACTTGGCTTTAGCTCAGAGACAGGATTGTAAGGGCTCAGTGAGTCCATCCCATATTTTATTTCATTGCCTGCCTGAACATTTCATTGACTGAACACTTAGTTCTTGTCCCCTGCAGAAATACCAGCACTCACCTTCAATACTCCTGTAGCAATAATGCAGCCAGGAAAATCTTAAAAATGCAAACAAGTGATTTATTATAACAACAATCAATAAAATCCTTACAAATTAGGACAGCAAAAGTTAATGTTTATAAAACTGTCTGATGTGATCATTAATCTCTCCTGATTTTGTTGTTAACTGCCCTCGAGTCAATCTCAACCAATGGTGACCCTATGGATGAGACACCTTGAAGACCCCCTGTCCTCCACTATTCTGCTTAATTCCTGCAAGCTCATACCCACAGTCCATCCATCTGGCATGCAGCCTTCCTCTCTTCTTACTTCTTTCCACCTTTCCCAGCATCATTGTCTTTTCCAACCAGTCCTCCCTTCTCATTGTGTGTCCGAAGTACAACAGCCTCAGTTTGGTCATCTTGGATTCCAGGGAGGTTTTCAGCTTAATGTGCTCTAGGACCCATTTGTTTGTCCTTTTGGACCTCCATCCTCAGCACTTTTCTCTAGCACCACATCTCAAATGAATTGATTTTCTTCCTATCATCTTTCTTAACTGTCCAGCTCTCACATCCATGCATGGTAATCATGGATGGATCATTTCCTGGTCAAGGTTGGGCTGAAGACCACTACTTCCCCCATTGGGGGTGGGGGACCTATTAGAATGGTCCACCCTCACAGGCTGATGAAACCTATCAGATTCCAAAAAGCCTTAGAGCAGGGGTAGGCAACCTTTCCCCTTTAAGGGCCGAGGAACTTCAGCTCCCAGAATCCCAGGAGCTATTGGCCAACATGGGACTATTGGCCAACATGGCTGAGGCTTCTGGGAGCTGAAGTCCCTTGGCCCTTAAAGGGGAAAGGTTGCCTACCCCTGCCTTAGAGGGTTTAATGGTCGGCAATGCCGATGACTCTGTCGAAGCTCTGGTGGACATTTGGAACAATGATCTTACCAGAGCTATCAACACAATTGTTCCCAAGCGTCCTTTCCAGTCCACTTCAAATCGTAATCCCTGGTATACAGAAGATCTCAGGCAAAAGAAGCAAACTGGACAACGACTAGAGTGCTGGTGGCAGAAAACTCGACTCTTATCTGACAAGACATGTCATAGGACTTTTCTTAAAGTCTATCGAGTGGCAATAGAGGCAGCTAAGAAGTCTTTCTATTCTGCTTCTACTGCATCTGTGAAGTCTCGTCCAGCAGAGCTGTTCAGGGTGGTGAGGGATTTAACACAAACACCCCTCACCCAGAAATCTCTATTAGAACCAACTGTAGCCTGCTGTGATGCTTTTAACAATTACTTCACAGATAAAACCTCTCGGATAAGAGCCGACTTAGGTGCCAGCATTACTACAGAAGCAAAAGGAGAGGTATCCAGCAGCTCCGCCAAATTTGTTATACTGGATCAATTTGAGTTGTTAAGTACCGAGGATGTGGACAAGCTCCTTGGTATTGTGAAAAGGATGACCTGCTCTCTCGATCCTTGCCCATCTTGCCTGAATATCCAGGGGGGAGATTCCATCAAGGTGTTGTTGAGACTTATAATCAACACATTCTTCAGGGAAGGCCAACTTCCACCATGCCTAAAAGAGGCAGTGGTCAAACTACTTTTTAAAAAGCCTTACCTGGATCCCCTGGACAAAAACAGGCTGGTATCACTTTTACCATTCTTAAGCAATGTTATCGAGAGAGTGGTCGCCATTCAACTCCAAGCAGACTTCAATGAAACTGATTTTCTAGATCCATTTCAAACTGGGTTTAGGACAGGATACAGAGTTGGGACTGCCATGGTCACCTTAGTCGATGATCTCTGTCAGGGCATTGATAGGGGAAGTATGACCCTGTTGGTGCTCTTGGATCTCACAGCAGCCTTCAATACCATCGATCATGGTATCCTTCTGGAATGTTTGAGAGAGTTGGGAATCGGAGGCTCTGTTTGCAGTGGTTCCGTTCCTACCTCTCAGGCAGATTCCAGATGGTGATGCTGGGAGACAGTTGCTCTTCTAAAAGAGAACTAAAATCTGGTGTCCCCCAGGGCGCCATCCTATCTCCCATGCTGTTTAACATTTACATGAAGCCGCTGGGTGAGATCATCCGGAAACATGGGGCAGGGTGTTATCAATACGCTGATGACACCCAAATATATTTCTCTATGTCTCGGACTGATGCAGTGACTAAGAATGGCATCTCTCCTCTGAATGACTGTCTTGAGGCAGTAATGGAAATGGGAAATGGATGAGGGAAAACAAACTCAAACTGAATCCAGACAAGACGGAGGTACTTGCTATAGGGAACCCCAACCTGGAAATGGAGATATGTCAGCCAGTTCTGGATGGGGTCACACTTCCCCTGAAGGATTCTGTCCGCGTCTAGGAGTGCTCCTAGATTTGCCGCTGCAACTGACCGCTCATGTGGATGTGACGGTCAGGAGCACCTGTCATCAGCTTTGGCTGATTTGCCAGCTGCGACCCTTCCTAGAGCCGGGCAACCTAGAAACAATGGTACACATGCTGGTAACCTCTCAACTTGACTTTTGCAATGTGCTCTACATGGGGCTACCCTCATTCCAAGTTTGGAAACTTCAATTGGTACAGAATATGGCAGCCAGACTGGTCACAGGAACATCTAGAACTGATCACATAACACCTGTTTTAAAATCTCTACATTGGCTGCCAATTAGTTTCTGGGAGCGGTACAAGGTGTTGGTCATAACCTTTGAAGCCCTACATGGCTTGGGTCCTGACTACCTGCAGAAGCACCTTCTTCCACACAATCCACCCTGCGCATTAAAATCTTCTGCAGCCTAAAAAAATCTAGATTGGCTGCAGTAACCCAGAGGGCCTTCTTGACTGTCGCCCCTAGGTTATGGAATGACCTGCCAGAGGAGATCCTCCACCACCTTAACAGCCTTTAAAAAGGCACTTCAAACAGATCTCTTCTGACAGGCCTTTCCAGAATACCCCCCCCCCGTGTATTTGCTTTTTTTTTTCTTTTTTGCAACTTCTATATTATTGTTTTCTTATTGTATTCTTTTAATTTTATGCTTGCAACCTGCTTTGATTCCCTTTGGAAATAGGTGGGCTAGAAACAATAATAATAATAATAATAATAATAATATGATGGTGTGTATGATTCTAAATTTTGTGCTGAGTTGTATATCTTTGCATTTTAGAATCTTTTCTAGTTCTTTCATAGCCACCCTCCCCATTCTTAATCTTCTGATTTTCTGACTGCAGTTCCCATTTCAATCAATGTTAAACAGAATGGATGAAAGGATATAACCTTGTCTGACCCCTTTGCCAATTGGGAACCATTCTGTTTCTCTTTGATGTACTTCAAAACGTGCTAACAGTGGGTTGGGGAAGAAGGGGTTATTATTATTATTATTATTATTATTATTATTATTATTGGAGGGGAAAATCTTAAAGGGTGAATCATTCTGGGGGAAATTAGATTTGCAACTAACACGTCTGTGGCACATCTATGTCCGAAAAATCCAAACTAAAGCTGTAGTACTTTTTAAAAAATCTTTATTGATATAATTAAAAATTAATAACAACAAAGACAAAAACCAAAAAAAGGAAACATAAACTATAACATTAGTATAGATAACAAAAAAGACAACAACTAATAACTTTACTGCCAGCAACGTAAACAGACCTTTTCCATTCAAACCCTTCTACGTTCCTTTTGTGCCTTCTTATCCCCTTATCCTCTATTCTGCCTTACTCCTTATCCCCTATTCTGCCCTTATCCCTTTATCGAATTTCACTAAATCTTTATAGTAATACCATTCTTCATGTCTGATCATTTCTATTCTATAGAAGGCTTCTTGGGGTGAAGCCCATATAGGTATATTTTGGGTAATTCTACCTTTATGTTTTTTCCAAATTTTTAAAAGTGCTTTTCTTATACAATGATTATTAAAGGATTGGTTACTTTTTTTCTTTTCCATAAAGTAGATATGCATGGTATCCAAAGACTAATCCATCTCCTTCTAATTCCAACAACCTTTTATTTTCTAATTTAATCCAATCATTAATCCAAAGCAAACTGCAGGCATCAAAATAGAGCTCAAAATTAGGTACTGATAAACCTCCCCTTTCTCTTGCATCCTGTAAAATTTTTAATTTTACCCTTGGTTTTTTCCTTGCCAAATAAATTTTGTAATGTCGCTATTCCATACTTTAAATGGTTCTTTTGTTGAAATAATTGGTATCGTTTGAAACAGATAAAGCAATTTCGGTAGAACGTTCATTTTAATTACCGCTATCCAGCCCAATAATGAAAGATTCAGTTTATTCCAAACTATCAGATTACTCTTTATCTCCTTCCATAATGATTTGTAATTATTTTCAAATAATTCTTTTTGTTGTTGTTGTTGTTATTTGAATTCCTAAATATTTAACTTTTTTCTTTATCTGTATTTCGGCTTTTCCCTGTAGTCTTTTTTTCCTCTCTAGAGTCCATATTTTTTGTAATAATAGCTGTTTTTCTCTTATTTATTTTGCATCCCATAATTTTGCCAAATGTTTTCATTATTTCTATCAATAAATCAATCTTCTCAATTGGATCTTCCAAGTTAACTATTAGATCATCAGCAAATGCCATAATTTTATATTTGTAATTTTTGATTTTTACTCCTTGAAGTTTATTTTCCCCCTTAATCCTTCTAATTAATAATTCTATAACTACAAGAAAAAGCAGGGGGGACAGGGGACATCCCTGCCTTGTCCCTCTATTGATTTGAATTGGATGTGTTTTATCACCATTTATAATTAAATGAGCTTTCTGATTTTCATAAATTTTCTTCATCCAATTAATAAATTTCTGCCTGATATTCATTTTTACCAAGATTTGAATTAATGATCGCCAATCTACTGTATCGAATGCTTTTTCCAAATCAAAAATAAATAAATAAATAAATAATAAACCTAATTTCTTATCGTTGTGCCTTTCGTAATATTCAAATAGCTCTAATTTGTCTTTTCAGTAAAAAGCCTCTCTGGTCCTCATCTATAACTTCTTTTAAACATTTTTTTTAATCTATTGGCCAATATTGTTTTATAATCATTATTTAATAATGAAATGGGTCGGTAGTGTGTTGGGTCTTCAAGGTTTTCCTTACCTTTGGGTATAAGAATTATATCTGCCTCCTTCCATGATTCCGATATTCCTTCTTGCTTAGCAATATTTATTGTTTTTTGTAGGGTTTCAAGTAATTCATTCCTAAATGTTTTGTAATATACTGCTGATAATCCATCCAGACCTGGGGATTTGCCTTCTTTCATTTGCTTAATGGCTTCCAATATCTCCTCGTCTGTTATTTCGGTTTCCAAATATTCTTTTTATTATTGGTAAGTATTATTATTATTTTTATTACATAGAGCCAGATCGTTGTTGTCTAGAAACTTTTCCAATTTACCTTTATCGATTGGTTGTACTGCATATAAATTCTAGTAAAATTTGGAAAACACTTCTTTGATTTTTGCATGTTGCATGGCCTGTGGGTAGAAGCAGCACCTGCTTGCTGAATGCCCTGACCAAAAGGACCACTAGTAGCACATCTCTTTGAAGGGAGCAACCGCTTCTTCTCTGATGGAAGACCAGCAATGCACCATCAAGGGACTCAGTGGATGGGCCCTCATGAAGGCAAGCCAAGACAACGCTGAGCCAGAGGCAATGTCGGAGACCATCGAGTCGGCCACCAACAGAAAACTTCAACGGCCAGCCTAAGGTGGCAGTGGGAGGTCAGTCATACATTCACAGCACCATACATCAAGGATGAGTGGAGGAGTTCCCTTATATCAAGGTGGAAGACCCAAAAAGGGGACAGAGCATGAACCTAGTGGTGGCAATAGACTCAGGGTGCACTCGATGCTTCATCAACTCAGAAAGAGCACAGAAGATGGGGCTTGACACCAAGAGGCTAAGGCACCCTATCACATTTGAGCAGATGGATGTCTCTTCTGGGGGGAGGACCCGCTAGAGAACAAACGGAGACTGGCTTGAGTTGGCAGAGCACTGGGATAAAATCTGCTTTGTTTTGGGCCCCACTTTGCACTACCAAAGAATCCGGGAATAGACTGGCTACACTTTCCCATCCCAGCATCCAGTGGGGGTCAGGAGAACTGATCTTTGATGATCCATGATGCAGGGCCCACACCCAAGACACTAATCCAAATGTGGGGAACAGCACAGTGGTGACCTTGAGCCAATCTGACTTGCAGCAAGAGTGGGTTGGAAATACCATTTCAGAGGACCAGTTGGGCTATGCTCTGGTATATCAGGACTTGGAGGAAGTTTTTGAGGAAAAGGTGAACAACCGCCCGTACCACCACCAGGAGACAGACTGTGCAGTTGAATTGGTGCCCGGAGCGCAAACTCCCAAGTCCAAACTCTACTCTATGACCTTGCTAGAGATGAGGAATTTAAAGGGTTTCATAGAAAAGAACTTAGCGAGAGGCTTTATCTGCCCATTGACCTTTAACTTCGGGGCCCCAGTGTTCTTCCAAGAGAAGAAGGATGGGTCCCTAAGACTTGTGATCGACTACAAGAACCTCAATGGGATACACAGTATCAACAAATACCCCATTCCCCTCATGAAGGACATGTTGGGGAGGCTGGCTATGGGCCAGATTTTTACTAAGCCGGACTTGAGAGATGCCTACTTCCAAGTGCGGATCCGGGGGGGGGGGGGGATGAATGACCCTGCTGTGTTTAACTGCCCTTTGGGTGCTTTTGAATACCTAGTCCTGCTTTTTGGGATGTTGGGGAGTCCCAGCATGTTTGTGCAGCTAGTGAACAAAATTTTTCATGACTTGCTGTTTGAGCGGGTCCTAGTCTACCTGGATGATGTGTTGATATATTCCCGAGACTTGAAATCCCATGTGAAATTGGTGAGAAAGTTGCTAAAGGGTCTCTCGGACAATCAGTTGTATGCTAAGCCGCCCAAATGCGAATTCCATACTGGCAAATTGGATTTTTTGGGGTATTTTGTTTCCACTCAGGGAATAGAAATGGACCCAGCCAAGGGGCAGATAGTATTGGACTGGGCCCCACCAAAGACCCTAAAACAGGTAGAAAGTTTTTTGGGTTTCACTAACTTCTACAGGCAGTTTATTCCGGACTTTGCCCACATTGCGGATTTGCTAAAGACCAAAATCCACCCAGAGGGATCCAATGAAAAACCCAAGCCATCCACCAAGATCAAGTGGACTCTGGAGCATCAGGAGGCTTTTGAAAAGTTGAAAGGACTATGTAGCACAGAACCCATTCTAAAGCACCCTGACCCAGAGCAATCTTTTGTTATACAGACTGATGCCAGCGATGTTGTGGTAGGAGCTGTATTAATGCAGAAAGATTCAGAGGGGGAGTTAAGGCCGTGTGCTTATTTGTCCAAAATGTTACAGGGAGCGGAGCTGAGTTGGCCCACATGGGAAAAGGAAGCTTTTGCCATCAAGTGGGCACAGAAGACCTGGAGCCAGTTCTCCCCACCGCTTTGAGGTCTGGACAGACCATCATAACCTGGAAGCCTTACAAACCCCAAGAAAGTTGAACTCAAAACAAAGTCGAAGGGCTTCAAAGCGTGTTAACAGCGGGTTGGGGAAATGAGGGGTTGGAGGCGAAAATCTTAGAGGGTGAATTGTTCTAGGGCAAATTAGATTTGACACTAAAACGTCTGTGGTGCATCTCTGTCCGAAGAATCCAAAATAAAGCTGTAGTACTTTTATCACTACTATGCTCTCCTGGTTCTTGAGGTTTGGATCTGCTAAACATGACACCAAGCCTGGTTATTTTTACAGAAAACAGGAAACCTACATGTGATCAAGGTTTCTAACTTTCTTCAATCCAAGTTTCTAAAGTTCTATTCACATGTGCCCTTTGATGATGTTGCACTACAGTTCCCATGATCCATTCCTCATTGGATGTGTGGCTAGCACCAACAGGAATTGCAATCTAACAACATCTGGAGGGCTACTACATGTTATTCACTTCTGAGAGTAGAGAGACCAAAAGAGCCAGTGTAGTCCACAACCCAAAGCCTTCTCATATCAAAACTGCAGTAAGAAAGGGGTAGAATCCTGATGTGGCCTGCTGCTGGGAAAGAAGTTTGTTGGTTCTCAGTTCTGGTACATCCCCCTTCTGTCATATAGGAATAACAATTACAATTTAGAAATATTCATTAATTGATTTCCCTCCACAAAAAATGAGCCCTCCCTTCAACACACAGTGTATAGTTTTGAAAATAATTTTCCCTAGAGAAGGAAAAATCCACAGGCAGAAAAGGAAACACAGTTCATTTCTCCCTCTTTGTGAGCTGTGGCATTTGCATGTGGAACATATTCTGAACCCCAGGTTCATTCATACAAACACACACACACACACACACACACACACAGAGTTAAATATCTAAATGCTCACTTGCTCATGTGGAAGGTGGGAAGGGGATAGCATGAGAGTGAGAAGAGGGAGAAAGGGAACACCCATGCATCTCCTTCCTCTGTCTGTGAAAGTTGGTAAGCAAGGCAATGCACACACCCTCACTCCTCACACTCCCCATTCCCTTCCCACCCAGCCTTGCACCCATAAGAGTGAGTTTATGAGATAACATACATTTCCTACCTCCTTGCACTCCCCTGTCCCATCCCCTTGCTCCCACTCATGTGAGTGAGCAAAGGAACATGTGTGCCTTCCCTCCTCACACTCCACCATCCCATCCCTTTCTCTCTTCTGTCTCCTTTCAGATGGTATATTCATACTAATGGGTAAATTATTGCTCTTATTCCTCTGCCCCCCAGTCCATAATAACCTGCACTACAGATACAATAAACTTTTCAAAAACATCCCACTACATTTAAAAAAAAATCAAGAAGGGGATAACTCTGGTTTACAGTGCAAGGTCATCATACAATATTCTAACTGTCCCACCCCTCCTCCCAGTATAATTGGTATAACACAGGGCTGCTTTGCAGAGCTAGAATAACTTACATACATATAATGATGAAGCACTTTATGTGCAGTGGTGTATGTGTGAAATGAGTGCTGCACTAGAAAACCTACATCTTGGGGTACACAAACGATAGTCCAAACAGAGCTGCACTAAAATTTGGGATTACTAAATTGCATTTTATGCAGGATTAAGAGTGGCAAGTCATGGACTGCACAGTACATCACCTTTAAATGATGAGAAAGTCCATGTATAAGTTACTTGTGGATACTGACTACTTGTTCACCAGGAAAGGACAGCCTTTATAGATTAAACATTCAAAATTCAAACAAAAAGGTCTCTCTTGAGACAATAGTTTATTTCTTTGTTGAAAGGTATGAGTAGGGTATTTCTCAAAAAACATTTGTCTTGGCTCTTGAATTTGACAAGATATATACAGATATAGATACAGCTTCTTAAGGAAAGGTAGGAACTTGGGGTAAGGAGTCAATGACTGGCTTCTTCAAGCAATCTTGCTGTCCTTCTGGGATGACCATATGCACATCCTTTCTCTCCTGTCATGAACACATCCTATCCTTCAAACATATATACCCCTCACTATTCTTTTCTATCTTTTGATAAATTATTTCTGATGAAGGGTATTCACCAAAAGCAAGTTTTGTTCACATTTGCCAGGACTACTGATATCTCTGTACAAAATAGAACTGTACTCTGCAAAGATAATGTGCACAATAAATAGATGGTAAAATTTGTCATATGCACCAGACAATTTCTACATGCTAAAACACCCATAGGGAAGTTTAAACAACAGCAGGCAAATGTCAGAAACACAAGATGCTGATCAGAAATATTCATTTGTATTTGTGGCACCTTGACACTGAACATTTGCACTTATCCTCCTGTGGTGCCTCCATGATGTCTTGTTTTGTGCTGTGTTACTGACATAACCAACCAATAAGTCCCCCACCCTATGTATTTAATCTGCTAGCACAGTATGTTTTCAAATGAGCTATAAATCTTGAAAAGTACAAAAGACAAGACTGAAAACCATTTAAACAGCCATGCTGAAGACAAAGGTATTAACCCAGCTTAATTTGATTTATAACAGTACAGTTGAATACTTGGGCAAGTGTCCTATTGAATGCTTCTGGAAGGTTACATAAATATTTGAGGCTGCAGCTCAAAAGCCACTTTGAGTTACTGGTAACATTACAAGATCGTGTGAATAGTGGTTTGAGCACTGGACTATGACTCTGAAGTCCAGGGTTGAATTCCCTGCTTAGACATGAAACCTACTGGGTGACCTTGGGCAGGTTACATGATCTCAAGGGAAGGCAATAGTTAAACCTCCTCTCAACAAATCTTGTCATGAAAACCCCATGACACGGTCACCATATGTATGCCTTGAAGACACACAACAACAACACAGAATGTGCCTCTTGTTTATTTTAAGAAACAAAAAGGGAGGTGGAGTTTAAAAAGAGAAAGACAGAAAGATTATGCTGCAGAGCAGTTTCTTGGGAAGAAAGCTATATGTATTATTATACTATGGTCTTCAAATTTAAAACCTTCAGAGAATCCTTTTTATTTTAATGTTTGTTCAGATGAGATCATCAGGAAAGAGAAGGGAAATGGGGGCTAGTCTACATGTAAACATATTATGCCCATTGCCCACTGGGATAAGTAACTTCAGCAGATCCAGGGACCAATTCTAAACCCCACATCAAGATCTGCCCCAGCCATGAAACTCACTCCTGCCAAAATCAGTAATGGGCATGAGTATTCCTTTTGAGAGAGAAAAGGCATGTGGGAGTCATGGGTCCAGTTTAAAGGTTGAATTGCACTTCCTGGAAGCTTCTTGTCTATGAATCCTTTTTTAAGTATAAAAAATCTGTCATAGTGGAGGAATTCCAGAGGCTGTAAAAATGGGAAACATAAAAATTCCAGAGGCTGTAAAAATGGGAAACACCCATACAACACAGCCTGTTGTTGCTACTGTTAACTGCCCACAAGTCAATCTACACACCTTAGGACAGGGGTAGGGAACCTAAGGTCCGGGGGCCAGATGCAGCCCCCTTGAGGCCTTTGGACCGGCCCCAGGCCGGTCCTGCCGCTGCCGCCCCTGCCGCTGTCGCCGCCACCCGCCATGATGATATTGATTATTGTTGTTATTACTTGTTCTTGGGTTTTTCTTGGCAAAATCGCCAAGATTTTATGGTTTTGCCATGGCTTTTCTGGGGCTGAGAGAGTGTGCGTGCATATTTTTTAAATTTTTTAATTTTTTAATTTTTGTTTAAATTTTTTATTTTATTATTTATTTGTTTGTTTGTTTGTTTGGTGCTTCGGCCCCCCAATTGTCTGAGGGACAGTAACCCAGCCCCCGGCTCAAAAAGGTTGCCTATCCCTGCCTTAGGATATGTCAATACTTTTCAAGAGCAGCAATGCAAAAATGCAGAGACTTGGTAATGATTCAGCAGCTGTTAGGGAAAATATTGCACCTGAACCAATCATCTCATTGAAAAGCCCCAGATAAATTTACAAGGACAAAGAGTGTTCCCTAGAACACAGACTGAACGCTGATGAGATAGCCAAAGTTGCTATCTCTTATGCTGACCTGAGCCTAAAAGCCATGAAAGACACTCTGCTCTAGAGAAAATAGAGTAAAAAGGTGTTTTTTCTTGCTTTCCCATAATAGAAGAATCTGGGATAATCCATCAAAGCTGAGTCAGGACAAATAAGAAGTACTGCTTCCTCACAAGATAGGAAGAGGCACCAACCCTGATGCTTTAAAAGGGAGAATTAAAATAATAATAATAGGGGAATAAGACTATCAAGAACCACTAGCCATGATCACTATGCATTCCTCCTGGATTCAAGCCTCTTTTTATAATCTTATTTCTCCTTTAATGGGGTTTTTGATATCCTCATTTCTTCATTAATAAGGCTAGTTACCCTAACATGAAATATTCACTTGGAAAATTACCTCTTCTAAGAACAAACCAGAGGCTCATTTGCACTGCACAATTATAGCACTATGATTCCAGTTTAATTGCCTTGGTTCAGTCCTAGGGGGTCTTAGGGTTTGTAGTTTGATGAGGCACTGGAGCTCTTTTCCTAAATTGCCAATGCCAGAATTCCATAGGACAGAACCAAAACAGTGAAAGTGGAATGATAGTGCTATAACTTTTAAGTGTGAATGGGCCACAGAGCTTGTAAATTTTACTTTTTTAACTAAAATGCCCAAACTGCTCATGCTGTGGCCATGCTGGGTGGAGGATTCTGGGAGTAAAGCAAATTTTCCAAGCTCTGGGAAAAGGCAGAATCTTCTAAGCTCAGCCCCAGTTGCCTGTTGAGATAATAAGTAATTATATTCAAAATGCTTTGGGCTACAACAGTCAATCTTATTTCTGATAAACTGTTCTGCAGCACTTTTTAAGGTCCTCATCCAGGTCCTCCCCCTCCCCCATCATTCATTTGTCAATGCAGTTTATAGTAAGAGTATAAGCTTCACATTTTAATTTTGAAAGATTTCATCTGCTGAAGAGAACAAGAAATTCTTCAGTCTTGCATGCTTGGAATACAAGTAGGGCATTACAAAAATAATGCATTATGAATATGACAGACTGCAGTTCCTTATCATTTCTATAATATATGAAACAGTCATTAAAGGACACACAGAGAAAATATCTAAATTTTACAACAGTTGAGCAGGGTATAAATATTGTATGTATTTTAAGTATATATTTGTGTGCATATATATTTCAATGCATTTTAAATTATGCAGAACTACCACATTGCTCAACTATATTAGAACGCTTGATATCAATAGATCACTTTAAATAAACTTAAAATTCTGTGATGAAAACCATTCTGAGCTATTCATCCTGTGCCAGTTTTTATATCAATCGTTGTGCCAGCATGCAACATTTTTAATAGATTTCTAAAGATTTTTGAAGAAGAATGGTAAATATTTAGCAAAATCTATCATGGAATAATTCTTCCCTATTAATCACAGCATTAAGACTAAAAGGAGACATAAATCGAGATTTAACTGAAATTATTTGCAATTGGATTTAAAAACAGTAATAATTCAGCATTATATCACACATTTGACAAGAGTTTAATATATTTCTTTTACACATGCTGCAAGTGTATGTGTATATTAAAAAAATATATTACACAGAAAGGAAAGCATTCCACAGAGCTGTGACAGCAGTGGTCTTTCATTGTGGTAAGACAAAAATATTCACTATACTAGTAGGATTAATAAAGCCTCAGTTGCCCCCTGAACTCAATTGATTTTGCAGATTAGTTTTCTTAATAGTCCTCATGGCCTCTTCTTGAGAATCCAAAATTTAGCTATATCAAAACAAGTTCTGTGTCACAAAGACGTCAGCTGAAGCTAAGAAAGGAAACAATTTCCCTGTCAGGCTTCTTTGTAGGAGTATGTGGAGAAAAGCTTAGAGGTGAACTATAAGAACAGAATGAATTGAGAATGGAGAAGTAGTTCAGAGAAACCTCTGGCCACAAGACCCCACTTATTATTATTTTATTATTTATGACATTTATACCCTGCTTTCCATGAAAAAGATATAGCCAAATAAGAGCAGGAAGAAATACCATAGGAGTTTTTTTCTTCTCTGCTTTTGGTTCATGGGGGGCGGGTGGGAGGAATCCATTAAAACCATTAAAAAACATTTAAAAACAATTAAAAACCATTTTTAAAAACATTTAAAAAACCCATTAAAAACACCATAATATAAAACATTACATCCATCACAATAATCAATATATCTCAAAGCAGTTTAAAAGTATGAGGAAAGGGATCCTCAAATCCTTCAGATGATCTGAGGAGAATTGTCCTCATACCTAGACAGTGACCAGCTCTGAGGGAACCATCTAGAAGCAATCCCAGAGAAAGCCTTTGTATGTGTGTTCAATAAGCCAAACTCTGCAAGTTGGTGACGTTCTCAAGAGGACATCAGATCTAACATCTGTACAAGTTCATAATGTCTGATTTCAAGATCCTGTGATAACATAAAGCCTTAAGCAGCTTATGATCTTGTTACTTGGGAGAGCACCTCTCTCTATATGGCAAACCAAGAATTGAGATATAGGGGATGAGCAAATGGGCCAGGATGGCATGGGCTAAGTCCATGCTATACTGGCCCAGGACCTAATCCGGGTCAGTCCTCAGGCTGCATGGGAACGGCTTGGTGTTTACAGGCAACATAGACTCAGTACCATCTAAAGTGGAAATGGGCAGCTAGCTACACCCACATGGCCAGGCACCCTGTTTCCACATCAGATGGGGTGATGGGGGGGGGGGGAGTCTTCTCTGTAGCAGCAATGGCAGAAAAAGGTAAGGGGCATGTGGGCTATAGGAGTTGCCATAGAGTTTCTGAGAAACTCTGTGGCAAATGGCAGGTCAGTTTGACCTGCACTGAGGCCCCTTTGTACCGGGATCAAACCAAGACTGCTGGATTGGCATCCAATCTGCCTGATCCCAGCCCAGGGGTCTTACAATGCAGGACAATGTGAGGCCATGGAGAACATGGGTCTTTGGTCCATGCAGACAGCCCCCTATTGGAGAGGTTCTCCTCTTTCATAGCATCATAGAATCATAGGGTTAGAAGAGACCACAAGAGCCAACCCCCTGCCATGCAGGAACTCAAAATCAAAGCATACCTGATAGATGGCCCTCTAGCCTCTGTTTAAAGACCTCCAAAGAAGGAGACTCGACTACTCTCCAAGGGAGTGTGTTCCATTGTCAAACAGCCTTTACTTTAAGGAAGTTTAGGTGGAAATTCTTTTCCTGTAGCTTGCATCCGTTGTTCCGGGTCCTATTCTTTGGAGCAGCAGAAAACAAGATTCTCCATCCTCAATATGACATCCCTTCAAATATTTGAACAGAGCTATCAATCACCTCTTCATCTTCTCTTCTCCAAGGCTAAACATACCCAGCTCCCTAAGTTTCTCCTCATAGGGCATGGTTTCCAGACCCTTCACCATTTTTGTTGCCCTCCTCTGGACACACTCCAGCCTGTTAACATCCTTTTTGAATTGTGGTGCCTAGAACTGGACACAGTATTCCACGTGGCCAAAGCAGATTAGAGTGGCATTATTAGTTCCCTCAATTCTCCTCAGATCATCTGAAGGATTTGAGGATCCCTTTCCTGACCAGTGGTCAGAAGCCAGACTCCAAGACCCATAGGATAATCATTTATCACATCAGTATTTATATAAAGAGAAACACAGGTGCCCTTCAAGATTGGTATGTCTCCAAATATGGCAGTGGAGTTCTATAACTAAAAACAAAGAGAGTATAATAGTGAAAATGATATAGAATGCATTCTGTTTGGCACATTGGTTTACAAAAATGGGTAGATTGAGTAAAACTGCATATAAAAATACATTTATTAGGGGAAATACACACAAAAATGTGTCTGACTTTTCAGGTAAACTTTTTTTAAAAAAATCAGCAACTTCAGAAAGAGTTAAATTTAATATTGGAAACACGGAAAGAGAAGGAAATTGAAATTGGCATGCCTTACTGAAAGATTCTGGGAGATCTCATTTTAAAAAAAGTACAGGCATCCTTCCTGATTCGCATTCCGGACCCCTCCCCCCTCCCCGAATTTGGAAAAACGCTAATATTCGAGGCCCCATTTTGTCCCTCTCCACTTGCTGTCCACGAACAGACGAGACCACGGACTCCAAGTTTGCAGAGGGATGCCTGTTTTTTTCTAGCTTTGCTTATACTGTGTATACCCTTTGAAGGCCAGCCATATGGCTTTCATGTTGCAATGTTGGATTCAAGAACACTCTAAGCTGTGAACTGGTCTTTCAGAGGTGGTGCAGCCCAATCTTGAACAGGCTGTAGTCCCAATCCCAGGATAGCTTTCCTGCTCAACAACAAAACATCTTTGAACTTCATATTGTTTATCCACACCCAGTCCTTCACTGTATCAGCCACAACAACCAAGACTTCTACAGTCTCCTTTGTTTGAGTTGCAAAAAGAACACATAGTGGGACATAATCAGCTTAGTAATGATTCCCAATCCCAAAACTCTGGATGACCCACCCACACACACACACAAACTCAGACAGCTTCACACAGAAGTTCAAAAGCATAGGGAATAGCATAAAGCCTTGCAGAATCCCACAGCCTTCCACCCTCTAGGAATGTTCAGACCAATTGAACTGGAACTGCTGCAAATCTCCAAAACCCATATCAACTAAATGGCCCCTGAAGATACCATGATTGATGGTGCTGACTGCTGCTGAGAGGTCCAGCAGAATCAAGAAGGATATGCTCCCACCCTTAAATTGCCGGCATATGTCATTCACCAATGCAGGCAACAATGCTACGAAAGTTTAGGGTGCCAAGAAAACCAGGAGTTGTTCTGCCACCACCTGTTCTAAGAGTTTACTTAAGAAAAAGGAAGTTTACAAAATGACCAATAGTTATCTAATGTAGTAGGGTCCAGTGAATGTCTCTTTAACATCAGTCCTACAACACTTCTTTTTCAGGAGCTAGAACACAACTTTATTTCAAAGAAGCATTTAAAACCTCTACCACAAAACTGGCCATCCCTTTCTGTGGAAAAGGAAGTTTTCTTTGTTGATGTGATAAAGCATCAAATACTGTTTAGTATACCCAAAGGATAGCACTATCACTTCTTGAACTTGTTGCTTGTTATTCTAGAAGGAGACTTCCATATTTAATGTGTTATCTGGAAAGGCAGAAAACATTCTCTTCACCACTTAGTGTGATACAGATAACTAGTTACCTAAGTGGCTATTTATACTAGAAATGTAAAGAATATTCACAGGCTAAGACATGACAGGGTAAGACATCACACTAAATCAACTGTCAGCAACCACAACATTTTTTACACTGGGAGAGTCCAAATGGGGGGGCAGCATGTGGTTTCCCCTGGTTTTTCATTTTGACTGTTTTCACACAGATAATATGGGGAGTATTTTTGAAGAAAACAATTATTGTTTTTGCAAAATAGCAATTATTATTATTATTATTATTATTATTATTTAACAAAACATTTCTAAAATGTGAAAAAAATGCTTGAAAATATGTAAAAATATTCACAAATTCAGCCAGAGAAAAGAAGTGTTCAGATGTTTGTTTGTTTTCATTCTTCATGCAAGAGCAAACTATGAAAATATTTATATCCTAACTATATGTAATATGTTGAGTTCTCAAATAGTAAATATTCACTCAACGCCTGAACAATATTTGGAGTTGAAGTAAAAATTTAAATGGAACAAACATCTGTCTTCAAACTGGACCTTAGTACAAATAGGTCATTTGTCTTCCTCACTTTAAAAAATTAAAAACACACTCAGTAGTGTCACTACGGGGGTGCTGACCACACCATGTGACACCTTCAAGGGGGGGTGACACCACTGCTGCTCAAACATCTGTGTTTGGCAGAAACAGGCTGTGGCATTCATCTGTTTCCCTTTAAAATACTTTAAGAGATGGTGGGAGTGGGGTGAAGCTCAGTGGGATGAGAAAGGAGAGGCCCCCCAAATTTAAAAAAAGGTAAATTTTAAATTTTTAAAATTGTTTTTAGATTTTCTTTTTTAAAAATCAAATTTTAACCTAATCTCCACTATGTATATGTAAATACATTTAGCTTGTGCATATCATATTGTAATTTGAAGATATAATTTTAATTTTGCTGGTTGTTTATGTCACAACTAAATCAGTGATATGTGGGAATTACGGTTTATGAGTAACATTAGTGCAAAAAAGCATTACTAAGGATTCTGTATGGTGTGAAATGGGAGGAGATCAAGGGGAGGTGACACTATGAATTACCACACCAGAAGACACCAACCCTAGAGACATCACTGAACACACTAGTATTTTAGGATATGATTCTGATCACAGTACTGGAAAAGTAGATATGTTGGTCATTGGGTTCAGTACAGTAAAGCATGACTGGTCCTCCTTGTTAATTATTAAACTAAAGCATCTAGATAGAGATTTAGGAAATACAAATTTTAAACATTAATTGTAACAGATAACTTAAACATCTAGTCTTATGTTGGTTCCACACAAAGTACATTGTAATACCTCAGTTGCAAACAGAGGATTTCTTTCTGAACTCTTTCCAAACTCAAGTGCTACCAAAAATGTTTTCAGATTTCCTCCATTTCCCTGTTCCCAACTGGCCCTATCTTCATTTCTAACTGGTCGATTGTTTAAGAAAGAAGTCTCTAGGTTATACTGTTTTCCCCATAGGCTCCCCACATAGCATTCTGAACAGCAGACTTTTTACTTCACACTCAGGGATGCCCCACAGTCTCAGGGAAAAGATAAGCCTGGTCATCATGTATTGGGTTAAAATTATTTTACAGATATGATATCATGTTTGTGCACTGATTACACTGGATGTAACTATTCCTTATAACTAAAACTATATCTTGACTTTGGTTAACTTTTTGTATTTTCTTGTATTTAATATAAAGAAAAGAAAGTGATTAAATTGCAGTGAGAAATAGAATTGTTTAAAAATTGGGTCCACAGGGGTAAAAAAGCAATCTGTGGACATCTTTACTTACCTCTGTAGCAAATTGTTGCAATCCACCAATATTAATTGGTCCCTCCTCGGTGGCATATAAATTGCATCCGCCCACACAGAGATCTGAAGTTGGACATACCATCCCACATGTCAGCCCAAGCGGGTTGTCAGAAAAGATCATTTTGGCAGCTCCATAGTAGTTCTGCACAAACAAAAGTACACACTCATATTCGAAGAACAGTGGAATTTGAAAGAAGCAGACCTGACTGTTTCATCTGTTCAACAATTGCAGTGTTAACCACAATGATTTTTACCATTCTGTTAGCAATTCAGTTCCAAAAGTGAACACACATTATCCAGCCACACTTATTTTAAATCCATTTTGCAGCCTTATTTTAAAGACTGAAATATTTTGATTAGTTTTGGTGGATTTTAAGCCTCTCGTTCCCTAGTAGCAAAATGCAGCAATACTGCAGGGCTGGCACAACCTTCATGTAACAGCACCCTCTATTCCTAAATCAATTACATACAGAAAAACACAAGATAATGTAATTTCACTCCCAATTTTCTTCTCATTCCAGTGGATCCATCAAAGACATTTCCTATCAATCATGATTACTTGAATGTTTCCATAAACTCCTCCACAGATCCTCAGCAAAATAAACTTATTAATCTATATAACACATGTGTAATGCTGCTAAACTACTAAAGACACAGCTGTGCAAGCTGTCCGTGGGCATACCAGGAATAGTTGTCACATCCTGTATCTCACACCAAGTAGTATCCCTAATCAGGACTAATCCAATAATTCCCAGTACCACTGCCATGTTATTCTGTAGCAGCAAAACCAGCTACCTACCTTTCTTCTGTCACCTACACACCCAAGCACCCAAGCATAATAATCTATGAGCTCTGGCAATACTGCATGACATCTGATGAAATGGGCTGTAATTTGTGAAAGCTTATGTCATGTAAAATTATGTTAATTGGCTACTTTGCCTTTTCAATGCCTTCCCTACAATGCTTAGAAAGACATTAAATAAGGAATACTTTCCCCCTCAAGCCCATTGCTTGAAAACACAGAATTTTCTACTCAGATGTGCAGTTAAAACGCAGTATAGTAGTCAGAGCCACTATTGGAACTGTGTATCTTCCTACCTACTCCCAATGCCATGTCCAAACAATTAATTAATTAAAAAGGCAATTTCTGATCCTGGGAGCAATTCTGTATTAATGTCAGAGGCAGCTGGTGGCTTCCATGTCCCTGGAATGGTGAATCCAAACCACGTTTAAGTTCTCATATCGAAGGAGCTATCGAAGGGATTGCAATCATCTTGGATAGCTCCTTTAAAGTTCAGAGTACCACCAAGAATGCCTTGTTGGCATGGAAGCCATCAGTCACAATTCATTAAAATAAAGTTTTTCTACTTGCAACGGATAGAAAAAATCAGAAATCCAGAAATCAGTTTCTGGTCATTTTCTCTCTTTTTTAAACCCCCCCCCCCCCACATTTAGGGGGCTAGTCAGCCCCTGGTGCTGAAAACCCACCACTCCAGGCCTCCTCTGGCTTAGACTGTTGTTAAGACTAGGAATGTGAAAATCTCTCAGCCTTGATTTTGTTGCATTTTTGAGCCCCATCTGCATTTTCTTCTTGTTCTTGCAGAACTTTATCGGCTTGGTGAAGGGACATGGAAATTCATGAAATTTTAAAGTCCATACATGTGACCATTTCTTTATTAATTTTACCACATTTACAGATGTCCATTGAGTCTACTGACTAAAATGTGCTTGGTTATGCTTATCTTTTCCAACTAAGTTTTAGCTACTCAACATTTCAAAATGTATGCATTGTTTGGCAGTAGACTCTACTTTAGCAAAACATATCATAAATCTTGCAAATGTGTCAATTCTGAAGCTATCTAAAATGCTGTACTCTATCCCCCAAAGAAGAGCTTTGGATAGTTCCTTTAAAGATGGGTTTTTGTCACACATCCAAGGAAATGCAAAAAGCTACTGATATCCAACCTTGACAAACGATATCCAACCTTGAATACTTACTGCAGAGCCATGGTCCAAATGGAGATTAACTCATATGAGAAATTTAAAGGGAAGCCTTTGACCAGTCACTCTCTTTCTCTCTCTCAGTGTAACCTACCTCATGAAACTGTTATGACCATAAAATGTGGGGAATCCAAGTGTGATTTCTACTTAAGAGGTTGTATCTCTCAACTATCAATTTGAAATTATTTCATAGCACTCAAACTCAGCTGCCAGGCAGCCACTTTGCTCTCCCTAATGGGAGAATTAGTTTTGGTTCCTCCCCAGTCAGGCATCAGCATAAAGATCACTGCTAGCAGTAATGTGCACTTCACCATTTACACCTTGACTGGGGAACTCTGGAATCACAGTGGCTAAAGAACCAGGGAAATATGCCAGGATCAGAATTAAATCATAATCCACATGAAATGCAGCCAGAAAGATTTTCTTAATTTCATAGAATCATAGAATCACAGAGTTGGAAGAGACTACAAGGCCATCCAGTCCAACCACCTGTCATGTAGGAACTCAAAATCAAAGCATCAACAGATGGCCATCCAGCCTCTGTTTAAAGACCTCCAAAGAAGGAGACTCCACCACTCTCCAAGGGAGTGTGTTCCATTATCGAACAGCTCTCACTGTCAGGAAGTTCCTCCTAATGTTTAGGTAGAATCTCTTTTCCTGGAGCTTGCATCCATTGTTCCAGGTCCTATTCTCTGGAGCAGCAGAAAACAAGCTAGCTCCTCCTCAATATGACATCCCTTCAAATATTTAAACAGAGCTATCATATCACCTCTTAACCGTCTTTTGTCCAGGCTAAACAAACCCAGTTCCCTAAGTTGTTCTTCATAGGGCATGGTTTTCAGATCCTTCACCATTTTAGCCACCCTCCTCTGGACACTCTCCAGTTTTTCAACATCCTTTTTGAATTGTGGTGCCCAGAACTGGACACAGTATTCCAGGTGGGGCCTGACCAAAGCAAAATACAGTGACACTATTACTTCCCTTGATCTAGATACTATATTTCTATTAATGCAACCTAAAATTGCATTGGCCTTTTTAGCTGCTGCATCACACTGTTGACTTATGTTCAACTTGTGGTCTTCTCTGTGCCATTTCCTTCTTCTTTCATTTGTTATGGACATACCCAAAAAAGCCCTTTTTATTGTTCCATTCTGCGCTTTGGCTTTCCTGACTTTACCTCTACATGTGCTAGCTATTTGTTTGAATTCCTCTTTAGTGATTTTTGCCCCTTTTCCATTTCTTATACATCTCCTGTTTAAAACTTAGTTCAGTTGAAAGTTCTTTTGTCATCCAACCTGGCTTTTTGAGACACCTCCCATTTTTCCTTCTCATTGGAACAGTTTGATGATTTCATTGTGAATGCAATAGAAATATAGGATTAAATGTAGAAATAATTCCTCCCATGTATGTACACACACAGGTTTACTTGCCACAAAAAAGGTGGTGCCAAAGGACAGGATATGATCACAAAATATAAAGTGGTATGAAACATTAGCTTTTTACAAAGTGAGAGATAATTATGAGAATGTAGAACACAAGAGCCAATGTGGTATAGTAGTTTGAGTATTGGACTAAAATTCTGGAGGCCAGAGTTCAAATCACCACTCAGCTGTGGAAACCCACTCTTTCAGCCTTAAGGGGAGACAAAGGCAAACCTCCTGTGAACAAATATTGTAAAGAATACCCTGTGATAGGTTTGCCTTAAGGTCGCCATAGGCTGGAAACAACTTGAAAGCACATAACAATGGGACAGTATACTGAAAATACTGGGATCATTAAAAAGTCCTGGATGAACAGGTCACAAATGTGATAAAAGCCTTGTGGATTTCAGTAAGACTGTCTGGAATCCACATCCCAAACTGATGGAAGAGAAGAACTGTATATTGATGACTTTCAGTAGCAGCTGCACTCACAGCTGGCCAGCTAGGGGAGACGGAGAGAGTGCCAGGAATACTCAACTTGCACCATCCATGTGCTTCATGCATCGCTTATACATTTTCATACAGTTGCCCAGCCCATCCAAAAACAGACAGAAAATTGGCACCAAATGTTAAGTAGCCTTGGGGCAAAGACTGTTTGGAAAGTCTTTTTGGCAAAAACTTGTGGTTTGTAGACTTGTGAGCCTATTGTTCATGAGCACAGCAGTGGCAGACAAGACAGAGAGGAAACAGATATTCTTCCTTCATTTCTGCATGCTGCCTTATATTAACATTCTACTTAATCTACCTCCTAACCAACAAGCTATACTCTGTCATTTTAAAGCAGGCAATGCATGAAAATATAACTTAATTTATTTGTCAAAATGCTAAAGTCTTTTAGTATATGATGAAAGCTGAAATATCAAACCAGATGTCTTTTACACTAAAACTGAAACCTAAAGAGGTAGTTACTCATAAGTGACAAATCAGTGCATGCAAATCAGTAACCATTTTAATCTATTAACAAAAGGTTCTCCTTGGAAATCAAATGGCAACCAATTCAACAGGTAGCTATTTGTTTTTGCATTTTTCCCAGTGCTTTCTTCTAAGACACAATTAATTATATAATAGTTTAAAGACAAATTTTCACATCCTACTATACTTGTGCAGCATCTTCATTAGAATACTTCTATTATGTAAATTCAAATGTTGATTGTTTTCATCTGTTACTGAATTATTAGTGTGATTAAATTTATGCCAAGATGCATTATTCATTGGTTTTAAAGCCATTATGTACATTTTATATGGACTGAGCAACCTCAGTGAGATACACATCATGGACTCCCACATTACCAACACAAATACACTGAAGGGATAACCACAATCCAGAACATCTAATTCTTCACTGGACTGTGGACACATTTTGTAGTTCTATATTAAATTATTTCAGAGCTCCTAAAAGCACCAAAATATCAAGCAATAAATGACTGAAAGCATACACACACACACACACACTATCTAAACAACTTACTTAACAGTATTTTGATGGCCTGAAAACATCCATGAACACATTCAACAAGAAAATGCCAAAAGAACTCCTTTCCCTGGAACTGAAAGATAAATGTTGTGCATTCACACCTTCCTTGTCCAACCTAATTGGGCAGGTGGATAAAATACAAAATGTGTCACCATCATTATCTTATTATAAAGAGCCATATAAAATGAAATGAAGAAAATATTGGGGACATAAAGAACCCAGAAATAAGGAAGGAACTCAATTAGAAGCTAATGGAGATTAATAGACTAATTAGAAACCTCTAATAGAGAGCTCTAGATAAGCATGATTTTCTCCCATAAACAATTCAGTGGGAAGTGTTGGCAAACTGATGCCTGCTTAATTTTCCAACAATATGGCTAGTTACAGCCCATGTTAATTATGATGGCAGCTGTAGTGAGGATGACACTGAGAGAAACCATCACAGTTTGGTGGTTCAAATGCTGGGTTTCTACATGGGGAGGGAGAAGCATAGGGTAAATCACCTAGCTGCTGAAGGGGAACAATAGTGACAGATGTCACTAAGAAAGGTAAAGTACTTTGCATATTAACCATCATATTAAAAAATGAAGAATGACTGATTTTCTGTTGAGATTCAAGCAACTGTGAGCAAGCCACTGATATCTAAAGGGCTCATGAACCAAACGAGAAAGAAAAGACCACAGGGTAGCTGTGTTGCAGCAAAAATAGCACACACAAAAAATAATCCTCTAGCACATTAAAGACTAAGATATTTATTATCACATAAGCTTCTGTGAGCTATATCCCATACTCTCTCGCCAGATTAATTAATCTCAAGACCCCATTGGAATTAGAAAAGGTCCCCCCGCCAAAAAAACCTGTACACTATTAATTGTTCAAGCCACGTGCCACAACAATATAATAAAAGCACCATGTACAAAGCAACTGAACACTGAGTTCAGCTGAACAGTGCCTACCATATTGATTGGAAGAAAGAGAAGTTTACAAAAGAGAATTGGTGAAGATTATATCCTTGGCAATGCTCAACTTCCTTTTTCCTATTACATTTATTCCTCTTGCCAAGAACCATCAAAGCAAAAAACTCAGGCTGTAGGTGTCAGACATTGATAATATTAGGATGCTGCATTTTCCTAACTCAGTCAATTGTCCATCTATGATCAGAAATAAAAGGTAAAGGGTAAAGGTATTCCCTGTTGACAAGGCCGTCAAGTCGTGCCCGACCATAGGGGGAGGTGTTCATCTCTGTTACTAAGCTGAAGAGCCAGCATTGTCAGAGATTATTCTGTGGTCATGTGGCCAGCATGATGGCACAGAACGCTGTTTACCTTCCCACTGAAGTGGTACATATTTATCTACTTGCATTTGCATGCTTTCGAACTGTTGGTTGGCAGAAGCTGGGACTAGTGACAGGAGCTCACCCCATCATGCAGCACCCGGCCTCGAACTGCCAACTTACCAATCTTGCAATCAACAGTCAGCGTCTTAACCACTTGAGCCAGAAGTGTTTGATCTAAATCAGAGGGTAGGGAACCTGCTTCTTCAGATGTTTGGGATGAAAAATCCCATAATCCCCAACCACTGTTGGCTGTCACTGATGGGAGTTGTGATCTAAAAACATCTGGAGGGCATCAGATCATGTACTCCTTCTCTAAAGGCAAGTGATTCTCAAAGAATATAGGCAGAATCTTTCCCATGTTCATCTACTTGATCGTCTAAGCTGTAAATAATTAGGAACTGATCTGAAGGTTGTCTGTATGTAAAGCATGTGTTCTAATGCTGAGCTACAACCCTGTCCTATTTCTGGAAAAAAATATCTGTGAGATTAGCTTCTTTTCCGAGATCCAATTGCCATAGAAATTCCAACTTAGTTCTGAAGCACACATGATCCTCAATTTTTACAGTTTACAGTTTGAAATCTCTCCCCACTCTTCCTTTCTAATCTGTAGTTTAATAATATTTCTAGATTTCTCTGGCCTGGCTCAGATCATCTTCATTCCATTCTATGCACTGTGAGTAAGAATTGTCTTGCAGGATTAGGTTAAATTAATTTAGCCCCAAATTCTTTTGCTAATGGCTGCCAGGAAGATATCCTGGAAAGCAGGCAAGAAGGTCCATTATAGATAGTCACAGCCTTTTCCTATTTGATCCCAGCAACTGGAAATCTGAACATGTTTAAATGAAGTAAATAGACAAACAAACAAATATGGAGCTACCATTTAATCATAGCTAAAGTAAAGGTAAAGGTATTCCCTGTTGAAAAGATTGTCAAGTCATGTACAGCCATAGGGGTTGATGCTCATCTATGTTACTAAGCCGAAGAGACAGCATTGTCAGAGCCTACTCTGTGATCAAATGCCCAGCATGATTGCATAGAACATTGTTTACCTTCCCACCGAAGTGGTACCTATTTATTCACTTGCATTTGCATGCTTTCGAACTGCTAGGCTGGGAGAAGCTGGGACTAAAAGCCACCACTAAACCTATTATATCAAGAAATGTCATTGGGAAAGCATTTACACTAACACAAATCATCTGGAGGAGGGTTAACTGGAGTCTCTGTGTACATTGTTAATGGCTCTTTCATTGGTCCAGTAGCTTTTTTGAGGGGAAGTATTTTTATTCTCATTTTTATAGGCAGCGAAAAAATGAATTAAACAAAGAAATTAGATTAATTCTTCCAACTGTATCTGTTCTTGAATTGCCTGAAGTTATTTCAGAAGTTTAATCTAACTTTTGTTTCTCAGGTCTGAAACAGACGGGCCAAATAGAGTGGCTACTGGCTGCTTCAGGAGTGTGGCATGCAGATGATGCATGCCCCCCAAATTACTGGAAGCCATGCCAAGGCTGCCTGAGGCAGACCGAAGCCGCTGACATAAGGAGTGGCAAAAACCCACTTCTTGCCAGCAGCTCATTTGGGACTACAACAGCAGCCTGCTTCAGAGTGGGCTGTCTAGTCTCTGCTGTCCTGGCCCAAATGGAGACAAATTGTGGCTTCTAGCCACCCATCTGCTTTGTTCCTCGGAGTCTGAATCCATTGTTTCATTTCCTTGCTTCAGTGGTTAGGAAGAAGAATTGTTTCCCATCTTCCTTTCACCACTGCACTACTGTGAAACAGGAGCCAGAGATTTTGACTGGCATCTTCCAATGTCCACAATTCTCTCCATGCCACCTAGATATTTAGTCAATGGCTTGTGGGAGGATGTGTGGTCTTCCTATATCTTCCCACCTTTCCAGATGTCTGTCATTCACTCATACACACACCATCCTACCACTTATCTGTCTTCGGACACCCACTTTTCTTTCTTGCACATTGGCTGGAATCCCACTTAAAACAGGCCAACTGAAAAAAAAAATTTTTTTAAATGTATGTTATGAAAATAAGGTAAAGCACCAGTGATGTAACTAAGTAAGAAGTATGTAATTGCGAGTTAAAGCTCAGGAAGTACCTTGTTGTTTGTTATTTATTATTATTATTTTAATGCGAGTGTTTTTGAAATGTTCTTTATGTTTCACATGATTGATTTCTATGTTTGGTTTAATGTTGGGGGTTTGAGGTATTTTAGGGTATAGGGGGTGGGTGGGATGGGATAGGAATGGGGTAGTGTGATTTAGAGATATTTGTTTATTTTTGTTTGTTTGTTTGTTTCGTATCTATGTGTATTTTTTATACTCAATAAAATAATTAAAACAAACAAACAAAAGGCCAACTGAATCAATGTGATTTACATGTATGTTGTCTCACCAACTAACAATTGATTCAATGGATCTACTCTAATGGTGGGAACTAGTAACTGGACATCAGATCCTGTTTCCCCCTTACAGGCTGATTCAGCATTGCACATATCAAGCATAATCTGCGATTACTCATATTATTTTACTTTTTTAAAAAACATTATTATAAAGCACATTACCTTCCATTCTCTAATTACTTATTTTGATAATCTTTTCACAGCTGTGGATGGATGAGCACATTTGGAAGGGTCTCTTCAGAGGCCCAATATAGAAACCATTGCTACCTTTACCAGGCTCCTCACCTGCCATTTTCTCTTCTTTCCTTCTTCCCATACTTTGTCAAACATAAAAGTTGTGGAAAGAAGAGGAAGGAAAACAACACCTGCAAAAGCTAGTACAAGCCAAGCGCTCAGCTCTCTGCAAATGGAGCTTTTGGAGCCTACCCAAACTGTCCAAACTCTGGAAATTATAGCAGTTTATTCATCTAGGGAAGTATTCATACTGAGGTATAGCAACTTTTCAGCTTCTCCACTAAAAAAGTGAGGAGACAGATGTGTGTGTGTGTGTGTGTGTGTGATTTCACCTGGCAGATGAATCTTATAATGTTGGCAGATGAATCTTATAATTTAGGAACAGATGAAAAGCAAAATCCATTTTTATCCCACTTGTACTTTTCCCTCTTCTCCCACTTTAGGGTATGGTAAGCTCCTGATGATGTGAGCAATGACTGGAGGTGGTAAACAGACAGGCAAAAAGGTTGTCAGTCATTACAAACAGATTAGGCACTTTACTATCAGCAACAGGAGAGGGGATTTCACTAAAAGAAATGACACAAATTTGCCAAAGTATATTTATAATACATATTCAGATATAATTACTATTATTAAAATATAATTATAATGTGAATCATAGTAGGGAAGACTGATAACTGACTGCTCAGGGCCGAAGCCAACGGCCCCATAAGAGTGGCCTCTGGTCACTCCAGCCACAATCATGCTTCCAAAGTGGACCACCACCACAGTTCCAAGCCATGCTGACCAGGAGTCAATCCAAATTGACACCTTTTTACTCTGATTTTTGCCCCAGAGCATGGCCTTGGCACAGCTTCCAGACACTTTAGGGCTGTGTGTCATGTAAATGCCATGCTCCCAAAGTGGCTGGAAGCCGCTTTACTTGGCCCATGTGTTTTAGGCCTCAGTCTGCTCTCCAGTTGTTCACTACTGATTGGCAATTGCATTGCTACAGGTATACCTTTTAACAGTTCTCCAACTTTATACTGGACTTGAACACACACAAAGGATGCCTTTAAATAGTGGGCCAGTTTAAATAGTAGTCTGAACTCTGGACGTTATCACACGGGGTCTAAAGCAGTCCCATCCCCGTACCATCCCCATCCCATTCCGGATCCTTTGCCCCTGTGTTCAAACGACGTCGCAGCAAACCCCGCCCCATCCAGTGCCATCCCCAGCGCATCCCCATCCCATTCTGGATTCTTTGCTCCTGTGTTCAAACGATGTCGCAGCAAACCCTGCCCCATCCAGTGCCATCCCCGGCGCATTGCGGCATCATCCCCGTTCTTTGCAATTCCTCTTTCATTTGAGGAATTACATCTGCCGTGACCAGAACCATACCGGAATGATGCTGCTTTCTTGTCTGAAGCTATGGGGTCTATTCCAGTATGGTTCTGGATTGATTCCATGCCGCTTTCTTGCCGCCGCGTGTGATAACGTCCTCTGAGTGCTCTTTAAATAGAGGGCTGTCATGTGAAGCAGGATACACATATACTCTAATTAGATGCTGAACTGAAGGCCAGAGAGAGTTCAGTTTGGCCTGCAGGACTTTCTGAAGTTTTTTTTTCTCAACTTCCAAATTTCTGAAATTATTGTCATATTATTAGGCCCTTGTTCAAGTGATGATTAAGGCCACCCAAAGATTTCATGTCTGAGCCAAGATCTGATCCACATTCTTTTAGCTCATGTTTTTAATAACATCACACCAGCCTTTTGCAAAGGCTGTAAGTCAAAATCAGAATTGATCTTATGACCCTTCTGGTCAAAGCTCTTTTTTCTTCTTCTTTTGCCTTGTAACCATTATAGTCAGCTTCCTACTCAACCGCCCTTGGCTTCCCAAATTTGGTTCCTTTTCACACAGGCTTCTTTCTATGGTTGAATAAAACTGACCCACTATGTGGAAGACAAAGACAAAATCACATCCCTACAATCCAATTATTTAACTAAAGACACTATTGCCCTTTGAAAGCATGCTGCAATCCCCACCTAATGAGATTCAACTGAACATGAAGTAAGTAGCAAGGCTCTATGCCTGCATCAGGAAGATAGGTCCCCAAATGAATTATGATTATTCAGAGAAGCCTGACGTTTACCATTATTCATCAATAAAAAAAGGCTTGGAACTAGAACGCTTTGTAAATGTTTTTAATTAAATAGATGCCTGCTCATGCTTTGTTTATAAAATGCCTTCTCCTGGGCAATTCCAGAGGAAGGCATGCATCTAAGTGGATAGGATGTTTTGTGGTTTCCTTTATCAAAATGTCAATAAGTACTGCATTGGTAACCAAGAGAACAGATGCCAGCCTTAAACAGACATCAATAATTTGTAGCAGACAGAGGTGGATCTTCACATGTATCACTTGGAAGTATTACATAATGTGCATGTAAATGAGAATGTTGTTACTTGGGAAAAAAAACTATTAAAAGATGTGGGATCAATACTGTTAGACAAGACGAAATTGCATTTTCTATCAGGAAATGCTTATACCATTTAGAGTTTCCTCCAGTTCTGGCACCCATTATTTGTACTCCACGCGGAGACTCCATGATACTGTAGAGTTCTTAAATGAATAACTTGATTGTAGGACTAATGACAATGGAATTAAAAAAAAAACCTAAATATCTTTAGATGGAAATGCTACTAATTTCAATGAAACCTGCTTCTCAGAAGGCATGTTTGACTAACCTGTTTTGTAAAAACTATGCATGCATATTGCACACCAGAGTTGGAAAACAGGATGCTTCTCTAAGGTCTCGTTCTTACTTAACAATGACATAGATCAGGTCTCTGTGACACCTTTTCACACCCTTGGCAGTAAAGCTTCAATCCAGATAGTATGACGACTGCATAACACAGTGATAGAGCATATGTTTTGCATGCAAAAGGACCCAGAGTACAGAAGACCATAAGAAAAGCCATAGTGGACCATATCAAAGGCCCATCTAGTCCAACATTCTGTTCAAATAGTGGACAACCAGATCCCTCTGGGAAACAATCATGATGTAAATAAAACACCATTAAAGCCCATGTCTTATTAAACACCAGTGTGAACAAGCAGTTGGCTAGTGCATGTAACCCATTTCTCCAGTTTTATTCCTCTCTTTACAAAAGCAGGGGTAAAAACTACAAAGAAATCACTTACCATGATGCCCAAGGCACTGGGGTTTATTGCACCTTGTAGATAATTTTTTAAAGGATTTTAAAACCATTAATAAAAATATAGTTTCATTTGGGCACAATAAACAGTAATTCTGGAGTCAGATATCAGTCTGTCTATCCCATGTAGCTTTTGGGCCTTTGCAGACTGCCAGAAATAGTGCACATTAAATTGAGGCACTGCCCTGGCTCAGTGCTAGGGAGTCATGGGAACTGTAATTTATTGTGGCACCAGAGCTCTCTGACAGAGAAGGCTCAATGTCCCAGAAAAAAATACAATTCCCATGACTCCCTAGCACTGAGCCAGGGCAGTGCCTCAATTTAATGCGCACTGTTTCTGGCAGTCTGCAAAGGCCCTTTGTTAACCTAACTGTACAAAAGGAAGGACCAAAGACTGAACATTCATGCAGTGATTTAATCCCCTGCATATTACTCAGGAGAAGGCCGGGGGAGGAGGGGAGGTTGATAGGCAAAGAATAAATGCCTTCAATAATTACATAAGTAACCAAAGAAATAAACAAATAATCCAATTGTTTTCTATTCCTCCCAGTAAGCATAATGCTGCAACCTAGCAATAAAATCTTATACAGGACTACTCAAAACTAAGCCCTGTTCGGTTCAATGAAGCATCCACCTTGAGCCACCTTGATTCCCAATCCTGGGTAAAAGTTATAAAGCTAGACATCATCATCATCATCCTGAAAATGAATACAGGATTGCAGGAGTAGTACTAATCACATTTAGGTGTTAGATGAAAAGTACTCAGCTTCAAGGTTTTGTATGAATTCCTGTTCATTACTATTTTAAATTCCAGGAACTGAAATGAAAGCCTAAAACGGAAGAGGAAGAGCAGAATGAATGGAGGCAGTGACAGGGTATCAATATGTCTGTTATTTTGCCATTGATATTTACATCACATAATTTCATTGGCATCATCAAAACAGTTTCATAGTCTCGTGCAGCTAACGGAAAGAACTATAAGTTGGTTCTCTTGTACTGTCATTTCAGTCTCTGTCATCTAGAATGCAAGATATTCTTTCATCAAAGCAGTGTCACTGAGACAGTCTACTCTACATAATTACACTATGGCAACTGAAATCAGCTGTCAGCCATCCCAGTACATTAAGTACTGATATACATCTTAAGAAAAGTCAGTGTTTCAAATACATTAACAACATCCTCACTTTTCTTCTGAATGCTTTCGTACTTAGCGACCTGGAAAAAGAGCAAGATGAACAGGGGGAGGGGTGGAATACTGAATAAAACTCAACTTTCAAAAACCCAGTGCCCCAGAAATCCTTCTAGAAAGGTTAATTAAAATGTCGATTTCTATGTAATTATAACTCAGTGCATAACAGCTTTAGTTTCTTTTAAAAAATAACAATCAGATCCTTGTTCTAATGATTCCCTGTATCATTCTGCTTTTGAACTCTGGCAGGTGATTTTTGGCAACAATTTTCAGTGGCATGTAGGTGACATCTATCCTGTATCTAAAATTAAAGACAGTTTCTTGAAGCCCCACTTATTAAAATTAAATGTAGCAGTTTTAAATGGCATGCATGAGCGCGCATGGCTTGTGCAAATGAGTACAGACGTTCACACACAGTCTCCAATTTGCATGCACAATTTGAGCTGTCATTTTGAGAACAGGCCCTCTTGTGTCTAACGTCTGTGTTTCATTACATTTTAAATCTTAAATGAAAGAATTACATACAAAACAGAGAAAGAGGGAAAAAGGAAACAGAAGTAATAATAATAATAATAATAATAATTTATTATGCAGTCACAGACCTATCAGAAATAGAAGTAATAAATACCGGAGGGGAGTGTAAGAAAGAGACAAGTGTAGCAGGTTGTTTGAAAGAGCTGGTGAAACTGAGAAACACAGAAAAGAATGGTGGGAAACAGGTAAATAAGGCAATTAATACCTTATTACAAGTAGAAAGAGAAAAGTAAGAAAAAACTTTTTGGGGGAGGGAGTAAAATAGTACATCTTCTAGAACAATGAACAGATAACAGTATTATCATGATTAATACCTACCAGAATATTATAAAATAGCAAGATCTTCTGAGATTAACAACAGCTTCCTTCCTGTCAACCAAAGAGGAAGGGGAGAGGAGGGGCACAAGCCAGTAATAATGTCAAAGCATCAAAGCCCCCAGGTTGTAAAACTAAGGCCCGAAACACACAGGCAAAAAGATGCGGCTTCCTGTCACTTTGGGGGTATGGCATTGAGATGTTGCATGCCCCCAAAACAGCCGGAAGCCATGCTGAGGCTATGTTCTCGTCCAAAGGACCAGATCAAAAAGGAGTCAGTTTAAACAAACTCCTGGCTTGGGAGCGGGCCGGGTGGTCGCCATGGTCCCAGCACAATCATGGTCAGAGCAGTCAGAGGACATTCCTTCCCGGCCATCTGCATCCTAAGACTCAATGCAAGAGGTGTTTGTCAAACAGGCAAACACATAACCATTAGCTTGGAGTAACCATTGATAAAAATAATGAGACTTATTGGTGCATGTGTGACCCAAAGTCCACACACAGAAGATTTGTGCCAGGAACAAACGCCACTGTCTGACAAGACTAACCTTTGAGTAGCATGCATAGGAACGAATAGTTAAATTCTTTTATGACAAGGTGCAAAGATTTGAAGTTCTATTAAGGTCTGCTGGGACAAATGGTAATACAGTGGCCCTTGGTATCCACTGGAATTTGCTTCCAGAACCCCATGTGGACTCCAAAATCCATGAATGCTCAAGTCCCATTTTATATTATAGTGACATGGTAAAATGGTGTCACTTATATAAAATGACAAAATCAAGGTTTGCTTTTTGGAATTTATAATTTGTTCAATATTTTCAAACTGTGAATGACTGAATCTGTGGATGTTGAATCCATGGATACAGAGGGCCGACTGTAGTGAGTAGTGTCCCATATCTTGAAAATATCAAGTCTCAGATCTAAATCCCACTGGTTCTCCCAACTAGAATGGGCCCAATGACTTGTATATAAACACATTTCTAGATATAATTGTTTCAATGGATCTACTGTAGTTAGGAATAGCAATTTCATTTCAGTCTTATTGTATATCTTCAAAATGGTAATGAAGACAAAAGTGAATGAAAACATAGGCTTTTTGTGATGTGGAGAAGAAAAGAAGTGAAATGATCCACACAATTGACTGTTGTGTTAATTAGGTTGTTTCCTTTAATTAGGAAAATTAGTTAATTAGGAAGACCTTTGGAAGATCTTTATTTATAATATGGTGGGGAAAGTACGGTCATCACTGTCACATAAAAAATATGAACCAGCATATTATGCTTTATATCCAAGTATCTAACTTGGATGAATGGAGAATCAGTGGCCTTTTTCACTGGTGATCGGAGAGATCCTTCTTTGGGGTCTTTAATGGGTATTTACTCTTTCTCCCTTCCATTTCATTTATATAGAAAGCATTTAATTTATATTCTGTCTTTTCCCAAAGCTGAGACTCAAAGCAGCTTACAAAAATTAAAGCAAATGCAGATACATGTAAAGACAAAGACATAAGTAAACACAAAAAGTAATTGTTAAAATGCAATTAAATTATCCATAGAATTAAAATGTGTTAAACCAGTGGTTCTTAACCTGTTCTCTGCAGACTCCCAGGGAGGAGCATAATGTCCTCACAGCAGGGCTGCGAAGGCTTTAAGAAATGTTATGAGCTTTTAGAGTTGAAATAGAAAGAATGAACAAAAGGAAAGAAGGAAGGAAGGCAGATGGACAGACAGATGGATGGTCATACATTGATCTCAAAGAACAGCAGTCTTTGCTGGTGATAGACATCATTTGTACAAAGTTTCATTACAATGTCTCAAACTGTCCAAAAGTTATTGAAATATAAACATTTCTCACCTGTTTCAAAATCTGAATGACAGGAAGAAAAAAGACAGATGGACAGACAGACAGACCGACAGATAGACAGAAAGACACTGACCATAATGAATGGGTTTCCACTGGAGATCACAGGCATTTTCCATACCACATTTGATTAAATTATGGCAAATAGTTCAAGAGTTATACATGGTGAATTTTGTAACAATACACTTTGACTGAATCTCAAAATAGATTGATTGCTGAATTTGAAACATAAAAGTACTGATGATGTTGATGAGTGTGCATCATGTTCAAAACAAAATGAAACTTCTTCCAGTCAGCTTAAAAAATGCTGCCATTATAGCAAGGAATATATGTCAACTGGCTTCACATATACAAGCCCTACCACAATGTGTTTTATGTTATGATGTATTGCCATCAAGGCTAAGAAACTGTCAAAATTGCATCTCAATACTAAATACTAAAAAGGCATCTCAATACTAAACACACCACAAAGAACATCTATTTTTTCCAAAATGAAGGAGCTCAGGAAAGTGAGAAACTGTTTGTTTGTTTTTGTTTTTGTTTTTTGTTTTTTTAAATGCAACTGATATAACAATGTGGGTCTCATGTGATGTTTCCCAACTAACAGCAAAAATTGGAAGACAGCACACAATAGCTGAAGAACTTACATTATCTCCTGCAAAAATCATGTTTTCTGCATTGCTCAAGAACTCTACCAAGGACTTATCCTTAATACCTTTACCAAATGACATGTAAAGAAGCAAATTGATAGTTTGTCAGACAATATCAAAGAACAGTTATTAGAAAGAATTCACATATTTCTATATTTTGCTGTGCCACTGGATGAAAGCACAGACAAAACAAACAAAGGGGTGAAACAGATGGACCCAAAGAAGCAATATCAAGCCGCCCCAGCTGATGCAGGATTGAGGCTGCAGCAACCGCATGCTGTGGTCCCACTCCACCATTTTGCCAGCACAAAAAGAAGCAGCAGAAAGCCACTCCTTTTTGTGTGAGCAAAATGCCAGCTTTTCCATCACTCCCATCACCGCTTTTCAGCACTCCTGCAACATGCTGCCGGAGGGCCGAAAAGCTGCTCCCTGTGTAGTTGGACGGGTGGCTTCCCGGTGGCTTCCCAGCAGCTTGGGGGCAAGCGTCAGCTAAATGACATCCCCTAATTCGCCGGGAAGCTGCCACAAAGGGGCTGTCTGTTTCACCCAAGGTGACTTATTGTGCTACATTAGATATGAACATGAGAGAAATATTTTCAGACTTACTGTTCATCTCCTTGTTGGTAGTCACTACAGCTGGAGAAGTGTTTAACATCAGTTAACAATGTATCATAGCATGCATTGGTTGACATGTATTGAAATTTGTACAAATAGTACATGAGCAATGCCTGGAAAGCTTACTGGACTTGTAGCATGGATTAAGAAAACTATATCATCAGTGACTTGGTACCATACATAGGAAAGCTCTAGTTGCTAAGGAGATACCAGAAAAACTAACAGACCTTAAATGAATACGCCAAAATTGTCAATTTTATTTTAAAAAGTATCATTTAATTCAAGACTTTGTGAGCAGCTTTGCAAAGATATGGGCAGTGAATATCATCAACTTTTGCTACACTGTGAAGTTCACTGGTTATCATGAGGTAAAATTTTTGTCTCCCTCTCTTTTTTTTCTATTTTTGGAATTGAGAGATGAGATAAAATTATTCCTCGTGGAACAGCATTTTCACCTTAGCGATCATTTGACAGATTTTTCCTGGTTAGTAAAATTAGCATATCAGATATCTGTCAGATATCTTCATCCCTTTAAATATGCTCAACTTAAATCTTCAAGGGGAAAAGATTAGTTTTTCAAGCTGAAGACAAGATCAGAGCAATGATGAAAAAATTGGAATTGTGGCATCATCACCTACTGTACTGAAACTGTGAGACATTTCTGAATCTCACAAATTTTGATGGTTGCATCAATGAAGAGATGATTGAGGCAAACACATCACTTATGCATTATTTCAAACATTTGCAGCATCGTTTCTATTAAAGATTTGCCTGTTACCCATGCAAGCAAAATCTGAATTAGAAATCCATTTTCAGTTAATGTTTATGAACTACAGTGTCTCACAACAGCAGAGGAAGACAAACTAAGGGAAATATCAAGGAATGAAGCTCTGAAATTGCAGTTCAAGGAACAGTCCCTTCCAAATTTCTGCAATTACTTACCGTAATAAGCAGATTTCCCAAAACTATCATAGAGGGCTATGAAAGTATTGATGCCTTTTGTAATGACATAATGATGTGAAAAATCATTCTCTGCTCTCATTTAGCTTAAAGATAAGTATAGAAACCATTTGAAAAATGTAGTCAGGTCTCAGAAAACAGAAAGGCCCCAAAATCTGCTCTTGAGTTATACATGAGGTTGACTTATAGTCGAGTACATATGGTATATTTGTGTCCTTCCTTCTTGATTATGTCAGGCACCAAGAATACATATATTTAAACACAGTACTGAGGACATGGAGCTTTGCATGCATGGGTAAGAAGACACCCGGGTTATAGCATATTAAAGTAAAGTCCCATTGAAATAAATAAGAAATCAGGAAGAGAATTGTCTCCATCCTCTCACTTTGTTTCTCCCTCTCCTACCACTGAGCAAACATTTGCTTTTTAACAGATCCTGTCTCCGGTGAAGGCATGAATAAATTATGATACCTTCAAGCTTCTCAGCAAAATCATTTCTTTACATGTCTGATCTTCAGTACCAAACAGTTGGTGTAGTGACAAAATACGTGCTTGTTTGCCTTTTTCTCTTTCTCTCTCTCTGTCTCTCTCCCCCTTCCTCCCTCCCAAACAGCAATTCACAGTATGGGAACTCTGAAGTTGTATCTCGCCTATTGAGACATACAATAGCAATAGCCTGTGTGAACATTACTGTGAATATTGACTAGAAAGACACAGCAGAATAGTCTGCACGCTTTGGGAAGCAGGGCTGTGTGTAATCCAATTGTATGAAAAGAAATGAAAAGGAAGTTTTTGGCCTAGACTTTACAGATTCATAGTCACCTACTACAATATTGCCAAAGCCAGTGACATCATTTTTCTCAAAGAGTCTCAAGGCTCATTGAGCCTGGAAATTCAATTAGCCTCTCAGCCCAGAAAGGCATCCCCCCTGACCCCCACCCTCTTCTTTGCCAAGCTAGGGGCTATGGGCAGTGCAATGTAGAGCTGGCTATATTGTGCAAGACCGGCAAATATCTGAAATGCCTCTAGCTTTACAGAACGAGAATCCCTGACCTTTTATGATTGCGACAGTCATTTACCCAGCGATACGATAAAGCCCTTAAATACCTGACAAAAGAATACATATACTCCACCATCAAAACAGTCTCTTATAAGGGAAGTTGCTTATGTGAATACCTGAGAAACCCTGCTACCTAGCAAGAAAATGTGGCCAGAAATGGATGGGAAGCACACTGGTGTGAAGTAGGAACCAAAGTATTGGCGTTCCCTGTCCAATCTCTCTGCCCCTTGCCCTTGCCATGACAGACACCTAAATGCACTATGAATAAATTAATCAGGGAGGCTAACACACTGGAAGATGAGTGCCCCAGGCTTCAATCTTGGCACTACACCTGTCTAATCTCCAGGCCTTGGGCAAAGGGTCTGAAAAGGAAGCTGTCTGTATTCAAAGGAAACAGAGAACTAGAGTTGTTCCATGGTCCCATCGCATGGAACAGAATGAAAAACAAGAAAACCCAAACAACTGTGGAATCAGAGAATAGTTTAATGCTCCTAAAGATCTAGTCATGGACCAGTAAGCATAAAATTGAACTTTTGTTTACTTTCAGTTGTCCAAGATGCAATCATACTGTAGTACCAGCAGAAGTTCTCTCACATCCAACTCTCCCACATAGCTTGTGAAACAGAGGGAAATAGAAATCAGTTTCACCCTGTTACTTCACTCATCTTGCCACATTCTCTCTCACATATATACACAGGATCCTTCTTTCTTCCTTACAGATATATACAATACCACCATATTTCACAGAAAGGTGAATCTGTCCCTTTCCTCCCCCTTCTGTAGTGGCAATCAGCCAGAAACATGCAGTATAATGTGCCCTAACATCACTTCCAACCGACCATTTAAACTGCATAGTTTTCAGAAATCTTAGCAATTCTTCACCAAACCAGCAAAAAAGAGAACCTGCAACATACTTTAATATCTGACAATTAAGGCCAAAATGAAATGTTACATAGGAGACCTGTGACTGGATCTTCTGATATAATATTAGGAAAAATGGGGCTACCTATGGTTATTATCCACCATCATTGTAACATACTCCTTCATGCAACTCTCAGAGGCAATATGCCTCCTGATATTCTTTTTTATTCCATCAGGCCTTTGTGAATTGATTTTTCAGAGGAAACAGGCTTTGTATAATGTGATGACTTTTATTTGTTGCTGTTTTAATTTTTTAAAAAACTGAGTTCAACTTTCAGCTGGTTTAATTCCTTTTTAAATTTTGTAAGCTTTAAATTTTTAATTAGGTTTGTTTTAACTATTGTAAGCTGCCTTGAGTCCTCAAACTGGGAAAAGGAGATGGTGGGGGGGGGGGGGGTGAACCAGTTGCTAGAGGGAAGACAAAGAGCGGGTGGTACTGTTCTAATATCTTAACTGTGAGTGCTCTATATGCATTAGGTTTCTCACTGTGGAAATAGACTGGACCAAATCTGGACTTCGATTTGGCAACTGTGGAGGACCCAATGTGAAGTAGGGACACAGCATGAACTATGGGGGACTAACTCTCTAATAACTGATTCCCTAATGCAAACTGCACCCCACATTTTTCAACAATATTTATCATAAGACTGTTTTACTTGTCTAATTCAACTTCTGAGTCATTATTAAGATCTTTTCAGAATGTTTTTTGTTCTCAGGGATTAATTCAAGCTACGACTAAGAATCAGGTATTTTCCTGACCTGCTATGAGATCTTTGGATAAAGGGCAGAATATCAATATTCTAATAAATAAATAAATTTCCTTCTCCTGCTCCCTGGCAATGTATAGATGATTATTCAGGGCTAGATGCAAAGTTTTCTTTCTTCTGAGTCTGAGGAAGATTGTTTCTCTTGCAAGAAAGCAATCTTTGGATCCAAAACAGTGAGTTTATTTCAGTGCTGGATATCATCCTGATAGAAAACTTATGGGATTTTTCCTCACTCATTCCCCTTTCAGGCTCATGCATACAACCACATCAGATAAATGCATCATCTCCTGTACTAGTTGTAACTTCTCACCTTCAGCAACAGAAGGAGGAGAATGAGTATGTGCACCCATTGCCCAATTCCAGTCCCACCCATTGTTGAAAGGGAAACATAATGTCTAAGAAGGCCCTTAACAATACTTTTTTTTTTTTTGCACATCATTACACACCTGCACTACATGAAGATCATCCCAAGAATATTTGCACCCTGAGGTGAAGCAGCAAATGATGCTCTTTCCACTAAAGTCATGGCACAACCCACTCAAGGACCAAACAAGTTGGGCACCTTTCATAGAAAATCCCACAAGTGTGTCTCTCTATCATCTTGCCATTAAAAAAATGTAACAATCAATTAAGTAACTAACAATTTGCTGCATTTTTGCAATATTAAGGGTACACAGACTGTGGGCCTTTACAGATTGCCAGAAATAATGTACCTTGGACCACTTTAACTGTCCTGGCTCAGTGCTAGGGGATCACGGGAATTGTATTTTTTTTTTTCTGGGATATTGAGCCTACTCTGTCAGAGAGCTCTGGTGCCACAATAAACTACACTTCCCATGAATCCTTAGCCCTGAGCCAGGACAGTTAAAGTGGCTTCAAGTTGCACTATTTCTGGCAGTCTGCAAAGGCCCTAAGGCAGCTTCCTCACTTTGCTTAATGGTAGGGCTGGTACTGTATGAACAAAACTATCAGTTTCATTTTCTCTACTATTCAAATCTTGCAACATTTGGAACAATTTGTTTAAAAACCACCTAAAATGAAATTCTTACTCATCCCTAATGAGGTGCATACAGTCAAGATTGAACTGAGTGACTTTCTGTGTCCTTTTTGCTAGGTTTTTCCCCATCCTATTATCTGAAATAGACACTACTTATTACTTCTCTTATAACTAGATTTTGCCATTAAACAAGAGCAAAACAATCCTTAGTTAAAGCAATCTTCTGAACGAAAAACAACTCTCCCTGCATAAAAAGTTATCCTTCATTTTTTTTCTTAAGTAAACTAAAAATGAAATTAGGTTTAAAAAAACCCTCTCATCTCTTTTCCAAAAGTATGTAGTTCTGGTATAAGCTCTACAAACCATTTAGATTTTTTACATTAGTACAGCTCTCAGAGGACAAGAAATTATAAAAGAAAGAAAATACCCTGCAGTTATAGCAGCCTAACAGAGTTCTATAGTGAATCTACTCCAGAAATACCTTAATTTCTTAATAAATAATATCAGTTTTAAAAGACTGTCCTAAGCTAACAGTCATGCAAAGGGGAAAATATACAATTATTTGAAAAAATAGACTTAATGTACATACCAACTATGTACTTATTGCCCAATATCTCCATATGAAAGTAGAAAGAATAATTATGTAATTAAGGAAAGTCTGCTAAATTTTATAATAGCTGCTCTAAACATTATTTCATTAAGCTACACAAAAAGATAAGGGCTGTAATTCAATCATACAAAAAGAAATGCAGTAACTGTAGCCTTTGCCTTTTATTTACTTGGTGAATCCACTTCTCTTCCTTTTCCTTTTCCACCTGCTTTTGTTTTCTTACCTTGTTTGCAATGCTTGTGATAAATGACTTGATGTCTAGATTAGTTGGGCAGCTCTTCTGACAGGGGGCATCTGCACACTTTAAGCACCTGGGGAAGAAAGTAAATGAGTTAAAGCGACTTACAGCACAAAGTGCTGCCAAGAACATACAATTTTTCCATGTACCTGACAGAAGCTAATCAATCTAAAAATTAATAATCCTTTACTGGTTGGGCAGCAATTCAAAAATGCTCCTGAGAAAAGCATCATTATTCCCATGTCACAGTCAGGTAAACCAAGGCAACCAAGACCAGATTGTTCAGCTGTCAAAAGTCAAAAACAAGCCACCCATATAAGGCAACTCCCTGAAGGCAGGTGTACTTGACTTGGATTATGTGCTGGTATATTCTTCCTCTCCTTGATTTAGCTAGCAGAAAACACTGGCAGTTTTCACTGAATCAACAGCTATCAAGTTGTTGTCATTCTTCTCCTCTACTGTGCCCACAACTTCCTAAGCTTGCTATGAAGTTCTTGGGAAATTTAACCGCAAAGAGCCAAATGCTGGATGAAGAATTCCATCCTAGGTTTTTCTAAACTGAAAGTTCCATTCTTCACCAGCTTTCCAAATCTCTGTCCGCTATCTACCTATCCAACTAGTTGTAAGACAGAGGGGGCAACTGGCAGCCCCCATCCTACAACAATTCGGGGCCACATCCCTCCTCCTATCGTTTTTAAAATATATATTTTAATGTTTTAAAACTCATAATGCATCCCACAGCCTTTATGGTGTGGGGGCAATATTGCCATGCCCCCCCCAGGCTGTTTTAGGCTCAGAAGAGACTGGGGGAAATTGGAGTCAAACTCTGGCTTATTTCCTAGTTTTAAAAAAGGACTTTTTCTGGCATGGCCGAAAAGATAGCAAAATTGTCTTCAGATATCCCTGAAGCTCACAGGATTTTTTTTTATTTTTTTTTTTTTAGTATTCAAAATGTCCCTCTGTGATAGAAGGTGGTGTTTACTGTTCTAGTGAGTTTTAACTATTGTTTAAACATCTTAATTTCAAGCTATGGTTTAGGATCATATTTGTTCAACAAACGATAATTAAAATTAATTGCATTTAACTGTGGTTAGTTTAAAATGGACATAGATGCTTCCAAACTCATGCCAATGCTTAAGAAGGAGAGGGAAGCAGCAACATGCATATTCACTAAACTATGGGCCTTTACAGACTGCCAGAAATAATGCACCTTGAGGCCACTTTAACTGTCCTGGCTCAGTGCTAAGGAATCAAGGGAATTGTATTTTTTTCTGGGGCATTGAGCCTTCTCTGTCAGAGAGCTCTGGTGCCACAATCAACTACAGTTCCCATGATTCCTTAGCACTCAGCCAGGACAGTTAAAGTGGCCTCAAGCTGCATTATTTCTGGCAATCTGTAAAGGCCCTAGATTTATGTGTTATGTCCTAAAGAGATCAAACAAAGTTAATTAGTTTGGTTGGAATAATTTGAAACAAACACATGGACTTGATATAAGTTGAATAAAAATGCTGAAAGCTAGAGATAATCAGCAGGCAACTTCACATCCCCTAAGGGGGGGGGGACACTATGAAAGAGTCATGCCTGACAGATTTTTTTTTCCAGGAGAAAAGTCTAGCCAAACAGATTGTGCAGGTTTCTCAAGAGTTGACAGTGGCATAAATTTGCACACCGCATGTAATGATGTGTCTATCACCAGACTTTAAAGAGAGATCTTGTAGCACCTTTGAGGCTAAGCAAAAGAAAGAAGATGGCAGCATGAGCTTTCGTAGACTTCAGTCTATTTCCTCAGATGGAAGTAGACTGAAGTCTACGAAAGCTTATGCTACCAAATTCTTCCTTTCAGTTAGTCTCAAAGGTGTTGCAAGATCTCTCTGCACAGTGATTTTACAGTTTAACACGACTATATCTTTGAATTCTACCAAACTTTAAAGTTTTTCAACAAGAAAACTTTAAAAATTAGATGTTTTGGTATATTGAAGGCCTATCTTCAGCCTGAAAAAAAAAAAAAAAGGCTGAGATTGTGGACCAATAAAAGATCCTTCCCATCTTGAACCATCAAATTCAAATGATTGATTTAATAATAAGAAAAATAATTTATTCTGCATCAAATTTTTCCATATCTCACACAAACTGGAAGTATGTGAGCTGGGAGGTCACCTGAAGCCACACAAGGTGACTTAGGGCCTTTGCAGACTGCCAGAAATAGTGCAAATTAAGTCCACTTTAACTGCCCTGACTCAGTGCTAGGGAATCATGGGAACTGTAGTTTATTGTGGCATCAGAGCTCTCTGACAGAGTAGGCTCAATGTCTCAGAAAAAAATACAATTCTCATGATTCCCTAGCACTGAGCCAGGGCAGTTAAACTGGACTCAATTTGCACTATTTCTAGCAGTCTGCAAAGGCCATTAGAGAACCCAAAAATCTTTTATTCATAATCATCGTCATCATTCATTCATTCATTTATATAACACTTCTCTTTCAATAATGGGACTCAAGGCAGCTAACAATATGCTAAAAAACAATACAGATTAAAATACTCAAAAGTTTTAATAAAAGTATTAATATAACAATTTTTTAAAAAATTAAATTGATAAGTTGAACACATTAAAAACAATCATTACAAACATTAAAATTCATTAAAGATTACATGTAAATCTCAAAAACAAGACTTCACCACAATGCCCAGTCAATTCCCAAAAGCCTAATAGCATAAAAGTGTTTTAATTTGCTGATGAAAGGAGATAAAGAACAGTCCAATTTCGACCTCCCTAGGGAGGGAGTCCCAAAATCTGAGAGCAGCCAGCAAGAACTGAGGATATTCATAACCCTCAGTTCACTAAGGGGGGAAGCAGACGGCTAAAAGGGCCATTTTGGGGGCAAGGAAGGGGAAGGGCAGCCGCACGGTGGGCACCCCAACCCCTTCCTGAAGGCATCGTCGGAGCGCCGGCCCTTCTGCATGGCCAGCGCTCCGACAATGCCTTCCTGCCACAGTGTTCACACACGCAGCGGCGGAAGAGTCGACGAAGGTGCGCCGCCAGCCTTTTGTGGCGCACCTTCGGCGACTTGTGGAAGGAGCGCTACCCGTCGGCCCCGCGGCGCAGCTTCCTGGGGCGGCCCATGGCCGGCCGTCTGTTTCCCCCCTAAATGGGGAAAATAAATGTTGTCTTATCTTACCAGAGTTAAATATATCTTCATTTTGGATCCTATGGCTATTATAGAAAAGCTAAGCATTTACGTTATTTTATTAACATTAGCATTATCCTACTTGCATGCCTCATACTTATGGTGAATCATATAATCTCCTACGGAGTACTTGTATAATGTTGAAATAAAACAATGCAGTATGAAATGGTATACCTGAAAGACATTCATTGTAAGCAAGGTATTCCACTCATCCTTCTTGGGACATGTCTACATGGGCCATTTGCATCCGTTTCCCCCCACCCTCATGTCACCTTCTTTTCATGACATAAGGCCACAGGCTGATTCATCTGCAGACTGTCTTCATGTGGGAAAGGCAGTTTCGTAGCAAATCAGCAGAGGCAAGTTTTTATATGCGAAATTTAACATTCAATAAAATTCAATAACGCCCAATGTGGGAGATGCTACATATGAGAAAATAATAACTTTTGTCACCTTCTGGCATTGTAGGAGTAGAATAAACTATAACTGTTTTAAATGTAATATCAAATCAAAGCTATAACCGTTTAAATTTAAGCCTGTAAAGAAAACATTTTAAATTAAGAATTGACCAGGAAGCCATTTTGGCAGGATAACACATGTGCAGATTATTAGGTGGTGTCATTATGCATCTTTTACCAAATAACATATCTCTCTTTTTTATTATTGAGCTGGCTCACAAATAACAGCTGTTGAAAATGTCAAATGTTAATGAGGCAGGGCAATGCAAACTTGAATTTGTGGCACTGGGCAAGGGGGGTGGGGTTGAAATGCTGTGAATATGCCAGTATAGACAGACTCTTATAACAACACCATCTTCCAATTCTCAGAGCACTCTGCAGACTAAAGTGCATCAGGCTGCCATTAATCCCACTTATCACTCTGACAGCTCAGTAATTACACTACTGCTATAGCCCAGGTACTGCAGTTGTAATAAAATATCAACCGCTGTGCAGGATGCATGCTGGTGAGATGTTTTATTAAACTTGGGGGGGTTGATCATCAAGTGACATTAGTGTTCACCTATTTTTTCTGTTTGACAATAAATTATCCTTTGATCATGCCATGATAGATATTACAGAGTACATTTACTGTACCAAAAATAGCAAAAGGTAGACCATTCCAAAGAACCACACAAACGGGCACAAAATAAAGACAGTAGAAAGGAACAGCAGAATGTGATTACCTGGATGATTTTAAATTATGGAGACTGTGAACAATCACAGATATGGCTCCATACTTTGGTGGGAAGGTGAGAATAATTACTATAAACCACAATTCTACATAAATCACTTCAAACAAGCAACACTGTTTAAAAATTACACTTTCTTCTTCAAAGGTCCTCTTCTGCTTTTCAAATTGACTATACTCTTAGGCACCTGAGTTACAGTAAATACTTTTAAAAAACAATAACAAGAAATCTATCAATTTTTAAAGAAGAATGCAAGAAAAAATATATTTATCTTTACAGGGTTGTCCTCTATTTTCCTATTTATTTAGAATCATAGTATCATGGGAATACTATGGGAACTGGAATTGGAAGGGACTGCCATGCAGGAGCACAAATCCAAAGCAGTCCTGCAAGATATCCATCCAAGCCCTATTTAAAGACCTCCAAAGATGAGGAATCCACACATACACACACCCTGCCAAGGCTATTGTCTACTTTTGAATAGCTCTTACAAAAAAGAAGTTGTTCCTAATGTTTAGATGGAATCTCTTTTCTTCTCATTATATGTAATCCATTGCTTCATGGAATAGTCTCTGGAGCAGCAGAAAACAAGCACACTCCATCTTTTGCATGACATCTCTTCAGCTATTTAAAGATGGGTATCATGTCACTTCTCTGTCTTCTCTTCTCTATGTTAACATATCCAACTCCCTAAGTCATTTCCCATTCGAAAATGTTCATATCCTACTCTATATCATGAGATGTCATGGTGGCAATAGCAATAGCAAGTACATTTATATACCGCTTATCAGTGAACTAGCACTCCCTAAGTGGTTTACAATCTGTAAGCCAATTGCCCTCAACAAGCTGGGTACTCATTTTACTGACCTACAAAAGAATGGAAGGCTGAGTGGATCTTGGAGCCCTCTTCTAGGATTGAACTTACAACGTTGTGGCTGCAATACCAGCATTTAACCACTGTGCCACCAGGGGTCCTTACAAATTAAAATACTATTTTCTATTAGTATAACTTGCCATAAAAATTAAAATTATATAAAAAAATCAAAGCAGTTCAAAATAATAAAAATAATTTAAATAGACTAAAAACATATTAAGCAAGATGACACATAAAAACAAGTTAAGATGGCTAAAGCATTTTGAAACCATCATGTGCATACACATTTTGGAGTAAATCAGGCCCCAAAGGCTTTAGTAAATAGCCATGTTTTTACTTCGTGCCTAAAGCCAGTGTCTCTACCATTTATTGTACAACATAATGGAAACTCAGCTACCCTGGTACCATCCTGAGAACCTAGGTTTAACCTAAATCAGGGGTAGGCAACCTTTCCCCTTTAAGGGCCGAGGGACTTCAGCTCCCAGAAGCCTCAGCCATGTTGGCCAATAGTCCCATGTTGGCCAATAGCTCCTGGGATTCTGGGAGCTGAAGTCCCTCGGCCCTTAAAGGGGAAAGGTTGCCTACCCTTGACCTAAATGATTGTTTCTTTGAACAGCAGCATACATGATGCCAAATCATGAAATCTGAATATTCTTTGTATAAAAATAGCCCTACATGGCTGATATCCCTCCATAAATAGATCTAGTATCAGTACCAGTCTGGTTCCATATCATTACAGGTGCCAAGCACTTGTTAAATGACTATGTTAAAGAAGCAAAAATGGCTCCAATTTCTATAGAAATCTGTGTTGAGAAAGACGCTTCCTGTAAATCTGCTCCACCTTCCCTACTCCATAATGTATAACTGCCTACTGAGAATGGGCAAAAAGGAATGAAGATTATGAACAAATACAGGAATCTGGGGGGGGGGCAGCATTAAGCCAAATTTGTGATAATGCAGCCTTAGCTTTTCTTCAAAATGTATGAAGTTACATGGGGGGGGGGGGGGGAATAGGAATGAAGAACTTTCGTCAGTCTTGCTGTTTTAGAAAATTTACTCCGTTGAGCTATTGTTTTGCTGTTTTCGTTGTTCTGAATTATGTTTTATTGGTCTTTGCATTTTATGATTTTTATTTCTTCTGCACTCCACCATGTCATTATTAAAAGAAAATGTGTAGAGGTAAACAAATAAATAATGAATAAACAAGAAAAAGACTGAGAATAGTTTCCCAGAAGGAGTAGAGTGTTCACTTTGGTTTTCCCAAGTTCTGCTCATGAACTGTTTTGCTCATCATTGTGGGAAAATGGGTGTACTTTTTTAAGTTTAGAGAATTTCACAGTTTAATTTTACTTGCTTTCTAATAGTTAACTGCCTCAAGCATTCTGAGAACTACCTTCCATTTTGTTTGAAAATAAAGATATTCATTCATTTCCAATTTTAATTTCCAGTGTGGATATATACGCCAAAAAGGAGGATACTTGTGTATGTGGGACTTTCCCAAAACTGGCTATAGAGAATTCTTGGGTGGGTTAGTAGCTGTGGAAAACCAGTGGCTACGAAAGAAAGAGTGCTCCTTGCCTTTAAGACTTAAGAATGTTACTGTAAAAGAGAAAATTTAATTGAATAGAGATATAGACTGATGGGTTACCCTAAATTAGTAAACTGACTAAATAATAGGTAAAAAGTGACTATTAAAGATCAAGATAATTAAAGCTATTGTTATAACACACAGTGGATTCAATATTTAAAATTGCATATATATAAAGACAATGCGTGAACATTGAACTAAGGTTGAGTACAAACTGGAGATACTTTGGAAGTCAATTGTAAATATTTGTATATAATTATTGAAAAAGAAATTGGTGTGTCAACTTTATAGATATGTTTGAATAGTATATGTTAATAAAATATAAAATAAAAAAGACTTAAGAATGTAAGCAGACACTATAGTCCTATAGTTCACAACAAAATAATGGAGTTCTGGATCATTGACAATTTATTTCTAGCTTTATCAGCCATTTTATTGATTTAATTAAGCAACACTGTAACTGCTGAAGTAAAACCTGATTGACCTCAAGAATAATAATCATGTTGAAATGCTCCAATATTTTCAAGTTCTCTCCAAATGTTGTGGGTACTTTAATTATGATATCCACACTGAGAAAAAAGTGGGATATTAAATAACAAAACTATTCCCATGATATGAAAATGAGGGCAGCTTTTTAAATCTTTTTTTTAAAAAATATTTACAACATTTCCCTTTCTCTTGATCTTAGCATTTCTTGCCATTAAATGTACAGTGATCATTATCATGGATGTCTGTAAATGTGGATTAGGCAAATTCATGGAGACACAGCTATCCATGGCTACTAGTGATAATGCATATATATTGCTTCCTTTTTCAGATGCCATAATCCATATGCACAAACCAACTGTTGAGGAAAAGAACTAGATTATTGCTCTCATGGCCTAATTGAGGCTTCTCACAAGCATTTTGTGGGTCACTGGGACACAGAATGCTGGTTTGCATAGGCCTAAATAGCTTGTATTGTATTCTTATGCCCAGAGAACAAGAACATCGACTGTATATCGGATTCGCTGATAGTGAGGTTTGGGAACTGCAAAGAGAGTTCAGTTCTTTCCTATTCATTTCCTATACATCCTATTCTCTCTCATTAGCCTACATCTGAAAAGCTGAAAAGTAGTTTCCATTCTTAGCTAAGAATCCCCACAGAAGTCATTGCTAACAATAATTGTCTATCTCAAAACTTCCTTGCCTTAACTTGTTTCCAGCCACCCCTCTGAGCAAATCACATATAATACCCACTACCTATAGTCTTCTTTCTCCTTCTGCTGCTCCCCGTATTCCCATATTCTCCCAAGTTTTTATCTTTAGAGCACTCTAGTTCTGACAATGTTCTTCCCTGAAGGATCACCTCTCTCTATTTTAATTTTTGTGTACCAGAGGTAAAATCAATGGAGGTGGAGAGGGCCTGCTGCAACTAATATAACCTATGGCACTGCCATAAAAACTAGTGAAGATATTCGATGAGGAGACCTTTTCAGTGCTATCTAGAGACTTAGAGCTTGGGGTACTTCTGAGGAGAAGTACCTGCAGAGATAACAGTCTTTGAAAAGCAGCTGCACTGCTTTTCAGCAGCTGCACTGATGCTAGCCAGTTCTATCAAGAGTATAATTTTGCCTGTGAAATCCCCTCTACTAAATGCTGCATCTCAATGGAACAACAGCAAAAAAAATCTATCCTTCCCTTCGGTCATAACAGGGTACGAAATATCACATTTTCTCTTTGATACATACACCTTCCAAAATACAGTTTGCACCATGTTTGTTTTGTTTTGTTTTGCTTGGAATGTATCTTTTCTCATAATACAGTATTTTTGAAATATTTGTTTCTATGCGTATGTTGTTTTGTGGGTCGCATCTGGAGCATTTCCTGGAGCAGAATAAAACTCTTCAGAACAGAATAAATTAAATGACACATCATATTGTTTTAAAACATTCTGGAAACATTAACCTGTATTAGCCACCTATCTGTACATTGTTATTTGGTTCATTTCAGTGTTGTGAAGGCAGGATCTCTTTATTTCATTGGTACTATGAATCACCAGAAGTACCTTTAACATGAATGCAAGTTGTCCTGGGCTTTGTTTTGGGATGATCACAAAGCATGCATGTAAACAGGTACATGACATTATTGGCTAGTAAAAAGAGTTAGCATTAATGAAGAAACAAAGGGGAACGGGGGGGGGGGAGCAAGAAGCAGGTTCATACACTTTAGATATTGTTTTCTATGTTCTTATGTGAAAGGTAAATGACACAGGTGTTAGCATACTTGACGCACCCACACTGTATATGGAGTTTCATATTTTTCATATCTGGAGCCAGGCATGTTTCAAAGGGTCACAATGATCTTTGGACCACTAGGAAATTTCCTATGGGAAAGGCACACTCACCTGAAGATATGTGGAGGATCTAAGTAATACCAAAATAAAAGGTAAATGGGTTTGCTGATTGCTTTATCCTCCCCGCAGATTGTTTGCATATCCTCTTGCACTACACACAATGGCACTCCCAGTGCACTAAGGTAAGATCATACCTCCCTGTCATGTCCCCAACCAACTTCCCTATCTATTTACCTATGTCCAATCACTGTTTGGTTAATCTGGAGTTAAACCCATCTATTGAAATTTTCCTTTTTGTGAATTTGTGAGAAAGCATTCAAAGTCTTTGTACTTTGTGTGGGAACATTAAGCAAGCCTTGAGGGCACCAAACAGGATATAAATATCCACCCCTCACATGTTCATTTTGTGATTGTGGTAAGCAACAACCAGAGCAATGTCCAACTATCCAGAACTGCCTCTTCCTGTACTGTCTTCAGATATCATCTGAGTCACACCCTGCTTTCTGTGGATTTCTCTTCAGGACTGGTAAATATTGTGGATTTGTAATTGGTTGACTGGATGAACCCAAAGGGTGCTCAGCAATGACTCCTCCTCAGCTTGTACAGAAAGAACCCCCCCCCCGACGCGTCGGGAGGAGCTCTCTGTTGCGCCGGCCAAGTGAAAAGTTCCGACGCTGCGATTGGCTGGGCGGGCAGGAACTCCCGCCCTTACTGCACCGCCCAGCCAATCGGGGGGATCTCGCAAGACCATGGATCTTGTGAGATTACCTGTGAGATTTGGGGGCTATATAGCCCTCGGCTGCCACGTGGCGGCAACCATTTTGCCCGAGCAGTCAAGCGACCCAACCCACCCACCCTTACTTAGCAGCTGTTATTATTTATTCTCAGGCTTCAGCTAGTTGCCTTTGGGGGTCAGGAGGGAATTTTCCCCAGAGTTATTGTAACCTGGGGTTTTGTCCTCCCTGAGAATAATAATAATAATAATAATAATAATAATAATAATAATAATAATAATATAGTGTGGGTTTGCATAATGCCATAGCTGATTTCGTCATTGTTGTGGTGAGTTACTCACATGCTGTTACAAATTGCTTATTTTGTCACAACTTGAGATTAGGTTCTTGGTTGGTTAATTTTCATATAAATGTCTTTTGTAAGTTATGGCAGGCAGGGACCCTCCCCCAGGGGATAATTCAGTTAACTGAACTTACCAAATTGAATTAATTAATGTGAATGAAGGGTATACGTCATTGGGTTAACTAAATTCTCTATGACGTCAGAAACCATCTTGATGACGTACTAACTTGTTTACGTCATATGTTTAATTATGACGTCATTTCCAGTTTTTTTTGGGGGGGGGATGATTTGTTGAAATTGTGTATGAGCATGGACACATGTGTCAAGAACGAAAATATGGTTAATTGAGAACTTGTAAATAAAAAACTGTTTTAAGACCCTGTACAGATAAAAATAAAGTTGTGGCCAGTTTATTACCCAAGAAAAGGTGTGCAGAATCTTTTGTGCCGGTGTAAGTGACCAGTGGGGTGTCAAAAGGTGCTGTCCTGGACCCAGTACTATTCGGTATCTTGATCAATGACTTGGATGAAAGAATAGAGGGCATGCTTATCAAATTTGAAGATGACACCAAATTAGGAAGTGTGGCTAATACCCCAGAGGAGAGGATCAAAATTCAAACTAACCTTAATAGATTAGAAAGCTGGGCCAAAACTAACAAAATGAATTTCAACACGGAGAAATGTAAGGTACTGCACTTAGGCAGAAAAAAATGAAATGCATAGATATAGGATGGGGGAACACCTGGCTGAACAAGATTATATATGAAAGGGATCTAGGAGTCCTAATAGACCAGAAGTTAAACATGAGTCAACAGTGTGATGCAGCAGCTAAAAAGACCAATGTAATTCCAGGTTGCCTCAATAGTGCAGTGTATAGTATAGTGTCTATAATCTAGATCAAGAGAATAGTGCCACTCTATTCTGTTTTGGTCAGGCCTCACCTGGAATACTGTGTCCAGTTCTGGGCACCACAATTCAAAAAGGATGTTGAAAAACTCGAGCGTGTCCAAAGAAAGGTGACTAAAATGGTGAAGGGACTGGAAACCATGCCTTATAAGCAGAGACTTAAGGAGCTGGGTATGTTTAGCTTGAAGAAGAGATGGTTAAGAAGTGATATGATAGCCCTGTATAAGCATCTGAAGGGGTGTCATATTGAGGATGGAGCAAGCTTGTTTTCTGCTGCTCTAGAGCAGGGGTAGGCAACCTTTCCCCTTTAAGGGCCGAGGGACTTCAGCTCCCAGAATCCCAGGAACTATTGGACAACATTGGACAACATGGCTGAGGCTTCTGGGAACTGAAGTCCCTCGGCCCTTAAAGGGGAAAGGTTGCCTACCCTTGCTCTAGAGAATGGGACATGGAACAATGGATGCAAGCTACAGGAAAAGAGATTCTACTCAAAATTAGGAGGAACTTTCTGACAATAAGAGCTGTTCATCTTTGGAACACAATCCCTTGGAGAGTGGTGGAGACTCCTTTTGAGGTCTTTAAATAGAGGCTGGTTTGATTATGGTTCCGACATAATTGGTCAGGTCATGGCAGGGGACTGGACTGGATGACCCTTGTATTCTCTTCGAAATCTATGAATATATATCACCCTCTCTACAACCCTAAGCCTCTGCTATCCAATTTCCATACCTTCATTTTGGTTAGCATTGTATGGTGTTTTTGACTGAATTGTTACTGTGTGTTTGTATGATCTGTTGTGTATTTCTAAATAAAATATTCTTTATTCATCAAACCCGGAGTCCTCCTGCAGTTAACACTGGTACACATAGGTGAAAACAGTCCCTGAAGTTACCCAACCTCCCTCAGGACTCCTATGATTTAAACATTATGTAAGGAGATGCTGACACAGCTGGTGGGAACCCCAAGTCCTCTCCTTTATGAGTAGCACAGGGAAATCAAGACACAGCTAGAGTGTAGCAACATGGTCAGCAAGGATAGACTGATGCTCAGAACAGCAGAATGCAAAAACTGCTGCTGGGGACCAAGGACTTGACCCAGTCTGACCTATTATACAAGATTTCATTGATTGGTGTCACTTCAGTTCCACCTTTGGCCACAGCAGTGTGATGATGAACAGGCTAAACCCCTGTTCTACTCGGGCTACCAGCTTTTGGGTCATGACAAATTGCAAGAAGAAATCTAACTGAGGAGAAATATTGACAGCTAACTTTATGGATACAACTATACTTCACACTTAAATCTTTCTTGCTGGAAGATCATAGGAACTGTAACTCTAAAATGTGATTCTCTAACAGAATATTCAGCATCCTTGCCAGACTGCAATGTCTAAGATTCTTAGTGGAAGTGGAAACTAAAACCTAACAGTTATAGCGTAAGACAATTTACAGTGTAGATTTCCACAGAAATAATGTTAGCACATAAGGGTTGTTGTTGTTGTGTGCCCTTAAGTTGCTTCCAACTTATGGTGATCCTAAAATGAACCTATCATGGGGTTTTCTTGGCAAGATTTGTTTGGAGAAGGTTTGCCATTGCCTTCCTCTAGGACTCACAGTATAATACTTGTATGATATCATCCAATGGGTTTCTATGGCTGAATGGGGATTTGAACCCTGGTCTCCAGAGTCTTAGTCCAACTACACCATGCTGATTGCCACACATCAAATCGAAAAGGCACCCAGTTGTCAGTGGAATGCATCCAGTGTGCTAATTTTCTAAGCTTGATGCATCTGCTATCTGAGGACCATCAGTGCAGTTTCTCTGCCACTGCATTTCTTACAATGGAATGAATACATTGCATGGGAAAGGGTAGGTCAGATGGAAAACATCTATGTCAGTAAACTGACAGAATGAGCCTAGTTCTCCCAAACAGTTGTTCAAACAGTGAACCTATTACATGAAGTAACTGAAGAGAAAGGGAGGAGGAAAGTTAGTGCTTGAAATATGATATCACAAATGTATTTGTTCTCCCAGGAGGCACAAAATATTTGGCATCAGCTCTTAATTCCCCCATCTATCAACCACATGATGCCCTGGCAATGTTCATGAATGAATTTATATGAGTTATACTGGCAGAAAACAATACACCCTTGCAATATAGATGTCCATAAGAATGGAGGGGGGGGAATAACCAGGAAAGGGGGGCTGTCCTATGAGAAGAATCATATAACAGAAGAACCTGAGAAAGCATAGCACAGAGAGAACCCTGTCAATGCCAGCATCATGATGCCATGTGAGCCTGTATATTTTTGTTTTCCTGCATATCAGGAGCAGCATGGGGTGATAGTTAAGGCCACTGGGGAAATAGTTTCCCATAGTGAATGTTCATGTTCCCTTGACTCAGCCTACCCACAGCACCAGATTGCACATGTGGCTGCCTTGAAATTGAAGCTTTGGTAAAATAAATTGCTTGGAGTCAGATAGTCTGAATAGCCTGACATTTGTAATTTATAATGGCAAAACAGAGGTGGTGAATAGAATCAACAGCTGTAAAGGTCTCAAGACAATTAAAAAGATCAGGGAGTTGCAATATATTCCCTAAGTTTTGGAGGGTTTTTTGTGTTGTTGTTGCTTCTACACTGTAGAAGTAATGCAATTTGATACCACTTTAAGTGTTGTAGCTCCATTCTATGGAATAATGGGATTTGTAGTTTTACAAGGTCTTTAGCCTTTTTCTGTCAGAGTGCAGGTGACTCACAAAACTACAAATCCCATTACTCTGTAGGATGAAGCCATGGTAGTTAAAGTGGTGTCAAACTCCATTATTTCTACAGTATAGATGCATTCTTTAACTGTCAACTCTGACTTCCAGTTGATTTCCACAATTTCAATAATGATTCTTTCCTTACTGTACCTGGAGACCCTTAGTATTCTCTGACACTTTGCCATCCAAATACTAACCTGAGCTGCCCCTGTTTAGGCTCCTGAAATCAAATACAATTTCAGTGAGGAACAGAGAAACACCTATTCCTTGAATCAGTCAGAATATCCAATCATCCAATAATAAAACTGTATGGCAGGCAACTCAGGCCAGGCAAAGGAAAATAATGATTAAATTAATACATACTCTATGGAATATTCTGCCATAGCATGTGTTGATGGCCTGTAAATTTCATTATTTGTTATTACATAAGACAATCTATCTCCTGCCTTGATGCTATGAAAATAATACTGAAGGCAGCTAAAAACGTCCACGAGAACACAATATAAAAAAAAAATCATGAATGATTATATCAGCTAAGCAAACAGATAATTAAAATATAAGAGTGAACTTTAAAAATACAGAAAATAATAAGAAATCCATCTTAACCACTGTTGTCTTCACAGGCCATGGAAGCAAATCCAAAACAATCAAACAAACAAAAACCAAAACAAAGAAAACATAATAATGAAAGATAGGCCTATCAATGGCTACTAAAAAAGATGGCTTTATAGAATCACAAGGTTCAGTTACTGAGTACCAGTTGCTGAGGATGAATAATAGGAAAAAGTCACTACTTTCCTGCCCTGCCAGTGGGTTTCCCAGAGGCAACTGGTTCTGAAAAGCAAAACACAGTTTACCAGGCCTTTGGCTGAAGCTATAGTACAAAATAAAAAAAATAAAAATAAAAATAAATAAAGGTAACTTTTCTAAGTTTTGTGATGAGAGGCACAAAGCATGATTTTCTATTGCTGTTTTATTTAGTGACAACGAGAGCTTTCATTTTAATTGCAGAACCCATGGTCACCTGTAATTCATAATTCTATTTCTATTTCTAAGAGGTTAAATTAAGTCACTAATATAATGATGTACCTGAGGAAGCAGATGAATCTTAGTGTACTTTGCAGTATGCGTATTTGACCTGAATAAATATGCAAGCCCACACAAAAAAGTATTATCCAAGTAAGAGTATTATGCCCTATAATCTGGATTTTATGAATAACCTGACTGTTGAATCCAAGTGAATCAAACTGATCTGATTACCCAAACAGAAATGCAAAATGTGTTTACACTACAATGGATACATCAGAAATCATGATAGTGAAAATGAACATGACCCCAGATAATCAATTGTTTTACAGAAGAAACTAATCTTGATAACAATCAGTCAGTTCATCTGTGCAGAATGAGATCATATAACTCACTGATCGGGAAGTTACAACATAATGTTATGGTCCAAATATGTTTTATTTTGTTTTAACCAATGCTATTTTTCATAAGCTTCACCTAATATATATCTAATATATATATCTGCATGAAATTGGGAGCCAGAATGGTATAGTGGTTTGAGCTTTGGACTACCACTCTGGAGATGAGGGTTTGGATCCCCCCCCTCAGCCATGGAAACCCACTGGATGACCTTGGTCAAGTCACATTATCTCAGCTTCAGAGGAAGGCAAAAGCAAATCCTCTCTGAACAAATCTTGCCAAGAAAACCCCATGATACGGTTGCCTTGGGGTCACATAAAATGAAAATGACTTGAAGGCACACAACAACAACATATATGAAAGTGTGTGTGTGTGTGTGTGTGTGTAAGAGAGAGAGAACTATGGATATTTACTTTTTACTATTACCTGCCTTAATCCACATCCAAGGGAAACACTGGAAAAAAAATGAGTTTAATCCCAGAAAAGTAAATTTATGATCCTTTTAAGGAGGAAAGGAAAATCAACTTTCTTTTCTTTTTTTTCCAGTAACAGAAGCAATTTGACATTAGGGATGGGCAAATCACTCTATTTCTAGTTGATACTGTTTTTTCATGTGTTCAGTCATGTTTGTGTCATTCTACTTCTGCATTGCTCTGAACTTTAAAAATGTCTTTAAAATATATTTAATCTTCAGGGGGTTTTAATAAACCACAAAAACATAATTCAGTAAAAAGAATGAAGCTTTTAATCTTTTGGCTACAGGGGCTAATTTTGGCAGTTTTGTGATGCCAAAACACTAACATATATAAGGCTTTCCGAGAATGGTGGATGAGGAAATAATCCATATTTTCAAGGTTTCAGATAAAGTATATCAGGTGCAAGACACCTGAGACTTGATGGTCTTCAAATACATTTCAAATATATTTACTTAATGGTTGTGTTATTGTTAGAGATGTACGCAAATGTAAATATAAGTGACTGTGGAGGTAAGGGGAGGGTGGTTTTTGGGAGGTTTAGCTTGTAACTTGATGTATTTTTAATTGCTGTAAGCTGCCCTGATTATTTTTAACAGAGTGGCAGGGTATAAATAATAATAATAATAATAATAATAATAATAATAATTATTATTATTATTATTATTATTATTATTATTATTATTCAAAGACCAATACCCTCTGACAAACCTCTTTTCTCATGCCTCACTCCTTCAATCTTCGACCATGTGCTGGCTGGTGGAAAGAAGTTGACAAAACTAAGAGGTGTAACCCTAAACCTCAAAAAAACCTGTGAAAGCAAAAAAGTCTAGAGAAAAAGCTTCAAAAATTGGCTCAATTTTATTGAGAACAAAATTAAAAGAAAAAGTGATGAATAAAAAAATGAGTTAAAAATATTGCCAATCTATTAGGCAAATAAGAATCCAAGGTTCTATGTGTAGAACCCGAATATAAGATAAAATAATATTCAAACCAGTCATTAAAAAAGCTGAATGTAGCCAATACGTACTAGGCTAAGATACTATACATTCCAACCAATAACCAAAGTGAAGGGAGATGTTTTACATACAAAATACATATAAAGTAAAGTATTTAGCAACTACAAAAGTACAAATGGGAGGGATAACAGTACAAGCCCATTAAAAGTAAGAAATAGATAATAATGACCAAACGCCTTTTGACACTAGGTCTTCTTCAGTGGTCAAGAAATGCTGGAAAAATAAATAATAAATAATAATATAAATGATTTATGAAACAAATATGAAGACCATATTGTAAATAAAGCATATTGCAAGTATACCTGTTGTAACAGCATAGAGCAGGGGTCAGCAACCTACGGCCTGGGGGCCGGATGTGGCCCCCGAGGCCTTTGGACCGGCCCCAGCCCAGTCCTGCCGCCGCCCCCACTGCCGCGTGAGTCGCAGCTGCCATTTTGTTTTCCTAAATGGTGCTGCAACTCATTTGCGCATGCGCCAGAGTACTGTGCATGCGCGAACGAGTCGCGGCGCCATTTTGGAAAACAAAATGGCAGGCATGAGTCGCTTGCGCATGCGCAGTATGTCAGAAGTACTGAGCATGCGCGAGTGAGCGTGCGCGTGCATGCACAGTACTTCTGGCCTATTGTGCATGTGCGTGCGAGCGTGCATGCGCGGCGCCATCCCCCTCCCCCCCCCGCCTGCGGAAGACCTCGGGACCAGTGGACCGGCTCCCAGTAAGCAAAAGTTGCCTAAAGCAAAGCAAAGCAGCTTCATTTATATACCCCCAGTAAGCAAAAGTTGCCTAAAGCAAAGCAAAGCAGCTTCATTTATATATCACACTATGGGATGTCTAAGCAGTTTACAACTGTAAGCTCATTGCCCCCCAACAGTTGGGTACTCATTTTAACGACCTTGGAAGGATGCAGGCCTGAGTCTAGCCTGAGCCCTGGCTAGTACTGAACTCGCAACCTTGTGGTCTATGAGTGAGTGGCTGCAGTACAGGCATTTAACCACTGCGCCATCCCTGGCATAGAGGGAATAGCAATGTATACAGGCACATCCAGTAAAGGTAAGTATTTGATTGTCCAATATAAACCTAAAAAAATACATAGGAAAAAATATATAAACCAATTCTAAATTATAATCAAGGAAATATTAAAAGGGATACTCAGGATATATCCTTACTTACTATTATCTGGATGTAACACAGAAGAATAAGGCTCATTTACTTGTTAGAAATGGAGAGCTCTATATTACTCTATCAATCATAAATCTAGAACACCTGTGTTACAAAAACTGAAACCATTTAGCAGGGAGTGCTATTCTGTAAGTATTTATACCCACTGTAGACCAAATATTAACAGTTACATACAATTATATGAGGGTTCAAATATACAAATATGCAGTTCCAGAGCAGATACCAAAAAATTACAATGTTTCACTCCAGTTACAGCTCTTATTTAAACCAAAGGGTTTCTGCGTCTGTAAAGTAAAAATCCAAAAAAGTTCTCCTCTTCGGAGTTTCTTCTCCAAGTTAACCCCAGTACCAGACACTTTCTCAATTATCCAGAATTTAATGTCCATATCCAAATGTTGGAGTTGTACAAAATGCTGTACCATTGGTGCAGTAGTTCTTTGGTTCCTTATGCAGCTCCTATGTTCTGATGACCTCATCTTGATTTTCCTGGTAGTCATGACGATGTAAAGAAGGTTGCAAGGACATTTAATGGCATAAATGACCCCCTTTGTATCACAGGTGTATAGTTCATTCAAGGAATAAATTCTGTTGTTAATAGGATTTATAAATTCAGTTGTTTTTACACAGTATCTGTATACACTGCAATTATAGCATGGGAAATTACCTTTGGTTTTTCCATACAACAAGTATGGCTGAGCCCCCTTAACTATGCATTTACTATGTACTAGGTCAGGGGTCGGCAAGGTTTTCTTACCTGGGGCTGGTCTGCTGGCCTCCAGGTCTTCCGTGGGCCGAGGGTGGTGGTGGGGAATGGTGGCACGCATGTTCACGCATGCATGCGCAGTACACTGAAGTAGTGTGCATGCATGCGCATGCTAGCTCGCACATGCACAGTACTTCCGGAGTACTGCGCATGCGCGAGTCGCGGCCACAATTTTTTTTTCCAAATTGGTGGCCGCAACTCATTTGCGCATGCACAGTACTCAGTGCATGCGCAAATGAGTCACAGCCACCATTTTGTTTTCCAAAATGGCGGCCACGGCTCGTTCGTGCATGCGCAGGAGTACTGCGCATGCACAAACGAGTCACGGACACCATTTTGGAAAACAAAATGGTGGGTGGCGGGGTTGGCGTCATCGGTGGTGGGGGGCTGCGGGGGGGGGGCAGTCCAGAGGCCTTGGGGGGCCGGACCCAGCCTGCAGGCCGTAGGTTGCCGAGCCCTGTACTAGGTGGTCTTTAAGGTTCCTCGAGCGTTTATAAACAAATATAGGTTTCTCGGAGCAACCCAGGATGTCCTGGAGTAAATCCCAATATTTCAAGATAGCTGTCTCTATGTATTTTGTGTGCCTGTTATATATAATAGGTATAAGCATTCTGGATTGTACTTGCTTCCTCTGTTTCTTCAAAAGAGGAGCCTCATTGAACTGATCTATAGAGAAAAGATACTGATACAAACTCCTTCCTTAGATATGATAGTTTCCACCCACCTCATATGAAGTGCAATTTACCCTATTCACAGTTTTCAAGGCTGAGAAGAAATTGCTCTGGCCTTATGGAATTTGACAGAGAGGCTAAAACTTTAATAGAACAGTTTGTCATTCGAGGGTATCCAAGGAAGGGTTTAAAACAGACTTACTTTAAAGTAAGAAGTGTGGAGAGAAAGAGTCTGTTTCTGTTTCTCCCATTTGTACTTTTGGAGTTGTGAAATACTTTACCTTATATGTATTTTGTATGTAAAACATCTCCCTTCACTTTGGTTATTGGTTGGGATTTATAGTATCTTAGCCTAGTACGTATTGGCTACATTCAGCTTTTTTAATGACTGGTTTGATTATTATTTTATCTTATATTCGGGTTCTGCACATAGAACCTTGGATTCTTATTTGCCTAACAGATTGGCAATATTTTTAACTAATTTCTTTATTCATCACTTTTTCTTTTAATTTTGTTCTCAATAAAATTGAGCCAATTTTTGAAGCTTTTTCCCTAGATTTTTTTGCTTTGATGTTGAAAAGAAGTGTCTGAGATGGCTGAGAAGTGTCTGGTTATGTGAGCAGAGCCAGATGCACATCAATAAAGGCATCTACTGAAGGTCCTTCAATGACAATGTCATTGTGCTTCCAGCTATAGTTACACAGCCAGACGCTTTTCATTTGTCCTCAAGACTCCACTAGCTACTACATGACTTTGGAGGGGAGTTGTAGGTGTGGGTCCTGCAGGAGTGGAGGGGGACAATATTCCATATCTCCAGCACAGTCAACCATTACATTATAGTACAGGATCTTGGCCATTATTTAGAAGAACATCTGTGTGTGCCCTGTTACAGTCAGCCCTCCATATCCACAGATTCAGGCATCGACAGATAGAAAATTTTCAAAAAATATATACATTCCAAAAAGCAAACCTTGATTTTGCCCTTTTATATAAGGGTCATCATCTTACTATCCATTGTATTTAATGGAACTTGAGCATCCACAAATTTTGGTATCCGCAGGGGGTCGTAAAAGCAAATCCCAGCAGGAACCAAGGGCCCACTGTTTTATGGAAAGTTCTCTGAACAGCTGATAGTACTCTCCTCCTTATAACCAGTAAACACTGACTGCTTAAATGTCTATATATTGTTTCAAAGCTGAACAAGTAATAGCAGTGTGACAATCCCAAAAATATCCCTTTTGCTGGATCTAAAGACATAACTTGCTTGACACACTGTGGGAGAGAGCTTCAAATCTAGAAGGGCAACAACTTCTAGGATAAAGGGAAGGTATCATTTCGATAATTTATGCAATGTCTAATAATAATAATAATAATAATAATAATAATAGAATTAATAGTTAAGCTAAATAGACTACAATGTCATTCACATGACTCCCTTGTTTTTCAGATAGTTATGAAATGCAGTTTCAGAAACTGCCCTACCATGTGCTTGTGACATATGGTTGTGGAAAAGGTGCATGACCAAATAAAATAGAATGTTACCTCTAAGAATGGTTGTTACTGTTAGTCACAATTTTTGATTACTGCACATATAATTGTGCAACTGTGAACATTATTTTATTTTATACATATGCTAATGGAACAATAACCTGGACACATTTCTTTTTTTAGACTACTGCTCCTAAAATCTCCCCAGGGATGTGGGTTTTAACTTCTAGCAGTTTTTTTTTTAAATTAAGCCTTGGGAATTCCCAGACTACACATGCACACATATTGTCCTCATTCACACACACACTTACACATTGTAATTATCTCTTTCTTCCATCTCCTCACTTGAATTATATGAGACTGTCGAAAATTAAACTTCACCTCCCCTTAAAGGCTGATACACAAACATTAAGTTGTCTTGCTTTCTTTCTTTCCCTTCTACATACCAGCCTGACCAAGAATAACCTTCGCTTCATTTGCTCCCCAACCATCCCAATAGATGACACAACTCATGATGGCTTAATTTATTCCTCACAAAACACTCCATCAACCCTCAGCTGTCAAGCTAGAACAGTTGGCCTGTAGTGTCCACCCATCATCTGTACCAGGAGCACCAAGCAAACAACCTCTGTTTAGTATGCTCTGCGATCAGCTGGTTAGGTAACAGGGCATTAGTTACAGCCCTTGTGAACATGTCTGGGTGCTTCTGTCTGGGAAAGTGGGAGGAGGAAGGACTGGCAATAGAAGAAGTAAATTTGGATGACTGCAAGGACACCAGTGGGTCTCAGGGTTTCCACATCATGTCTAGGTAAAGCTTTTCCATTTGTTTCTGCTGATGCATAATTAAGGTTTTAATGACAGATAAGCTATGTATTTTTGCAGTCCTGATCAGCGCCAATCGTCTGAACACATGTATTCAGTAAATATACAGCAAGATGGTGAGTGATGATAGCTTGATGGGTAAGATTAATTTTGGCAAAGTCATTTTGTCAAAGATACAACAACAGTTATGCTTCTTCTGGCTAACTATTAGGCAAAATGTGTCATAATATCAGCATCAGTGATTACATTCTGTGTTTACACTTAGACTTATGAAATCATTTGGAATATTCTGTTCAAGACCTCAGTTCCTGTTTCTTCATTTAGCAAAAGAGGTTCAGACCTATATGGTATAAGACACAGGGTCTGAGGGTACATGATAAAGACATCTCCCTGAAGCTAGAGAAATCTAGTTGATATTTGGATGGAAGAAATCCTGGGCACACCATGCACACTTACTTGAGATTCTGGTGAACTAGAGACAGGATAGGTAGCTAGAGTATGTATACTTCCATAACCATAGATGCAAATATTATAGATGTGCATACTAAAGATATTTATGTGCGTGCACACATACACATACACATCCCTGCAATGTCCGTATTACATTCATTGTCAACTCATCCCTACATAATATTTTAAAATTATTTTTGTTCATTGTCAAAAATCATAATTCGATATGTTATGTACAACATCCCACAGACCAAACTTAACAGTGATGGTCAAAACCACAACAAACCTAACAGCCGTTTTAAAAAGATCAAATTGATGCTCACCATGAAAGTGCCATCTCTACATAGGAGACAGCTGTTACATGATGTTCAATATCCTTTTAATCCTCTATAGACCTTAGACAGAATGGGTTGACAGAGCTGACAGTTTTTATTATAGCATTCCTAGTACAAAATAATCTTCTTTCACCTGGCCTATTCTCCCAGTAGTGTTAAAAGACTTTTGACTTATATCAAGGCATTATTCCTAGCCTGCTTAGGAAAGAAGAAATTATTCTTTATGTGCTATGACCCATATGCTGTGTAAATTATCTTTTCAAAACTTGGAACACCTGTTCTCTGGTTATCTTAATGCCAATGGAACTCCTTAAGGACTCAGTTTGGAGAGCAGTGGGTACGAAGAAATACTACATCCACAAAACAATTCTCTACTGGAGAAAGACTGCCTCCTTTATAACCTATTTACAAAGATGTACTGCTCTTCACAATGCACCAAACACCAATAGCCATTTTCCAGTGTTTTCCATTTATAGAAAATGTTATTTAGTGCTCACATTTAGTCTATTTACCAATGCTGTTAGCTGTGATAAAGCCTGATATATTAGCAAGAATGTAAAATAAAAACACTATAGTTTGCCTGTTTAAAAATTTAGAAACCACTCCTTTTTCTTGTCCAGTTCAGATAATTTTGTTGCACCAGAGACATTATGCTTACTAAATAAAATTATTTAGAATTGTCTGCAAGTTGAAAAAATGAAAGAAATACACTAAATAAATAAATACACTAAAAAAGGCATGTCATGATGATTTGTAAAATAAAGAGTTTGAAACACAGCATTTGGTAGAATCAAAACTTTCACATTACTAGTTACATATAGCTAGTTACTTGTAATAATCCATTTTTCAAAGAAGCAAGTTATAACTACATTCACAACACAGCTGTACTTAATAAGGGATGATTTTGCTTTCTTTGGGGCAACTGTAAAATTTTATAGTTAAAGGACCGTCACTTCACCAAACAGTAGAGGACAAATATCACAGGATCAAAGTACTAGCTGATGCTGAGCTTCTTGCTGCTGCTGCCTTGGGCTCTGTTATGGGTCATGAAGCAATAGTGCACAGGAGGAGAGAGAGGAGATAATAGTGGAGAGAAAGCTAAAATGAGGACAGCATCTAGAGGTGAAGACAGAACGAAGATGATGAGGGGGCCTAGAATAAGAAGGTGATGAACAGAGTCAGATTTGATCAGCAGGTTCCCATTGTGGCTAATATGAAAAGCCCAACTAGTAGTGGGTCCAACCAGGGACCCTCCTGTGATTATGTAGCTGGAACAAGAACATGTAAAAAAATGTGTGTTTAGATTGCTGTGGTTTGGTGGTGGTAGAGGAGGATGAAGAGGACTATTGTTATTGCTACTATGTGAAATATTACATACATCTTTATTACATCCATTCGGCCAGCACAAAAGTGTGAAATATTTGATGTTGCAATATTTGAATAGGAGAATATGTCCAGAGATGATTTTCTTTTTCTTTTTCTTCTTTGTGGAGCTTTATCACCAACACTGTTATTACATGCAAATGAGTGAGGTCTAGATGCTGTTCTTATCTATCCTTATCTGCTTGTTGTTGTTAATTGCCATCAAGATGACTTCATTTTATGGCAACCCTATAAATGAGAGACCTCCAAGTACCCTGTCATCAAGGGCCCTGTCCAGATCTTGCAGACTCAGGGCTGCCATTTCCTTGATTAAGCCTATCCATTTTCAATACAGTCTTCCTCTTTTCCTACTTCCTTCTACCTTACCAAGCATTATTGTCTTTACTAATGATACATGTCTTCTCATGCCATGTTCTAATATCATGATTTGTCCTATCCATGTTCACTTTAACTTAATCAACACAAGTCTTGCAATGTTTATACATTCCATTTCTTGCTTGTCTTAGGGGCAGAACAAACAGGCAGGAAAAAGCAGCTCAAGCCTACTTTTTCTGAAAGCAGTTGGAAACCCCACTGTCTGCACCGACCGCTGCTGAGGCAGCCTGAATGCACACAGCCTGATCGCACAGCACACTGTCAAGCTATGCCACTGGGTAATCTTTTTGTTGTTGTTGTTGTTGCCTCCTCACCATCCATGCACACCACTGCACAAACACACTACTTGCACGCCACAACTACCTGTTGCCTGGATGCCATTCCATTGATAAGTCACACATGTGATTCTCCACCAGTACAGGGCATCAGAGCATTGGTGTACCCAGTAAAAAACTGGCAAATTACAATCATGGAGACCTCCACTACATGCCCCCTTCACCCCATTCTCCCTCTTGGACTATCTGGTTTGTATATGTTGTAATTACATCCATTGGAAGTGTCACACTTTCACTTTTTTGCATTGTTGCCCCAACCGCTTGTGTATGGAGGCTCCATCCCTTTTTTAATGCACACCTGCACCGGTGCATTTATATGGTGCTGTGGGATGAGGATAGACTGCTCCTTTAGAACCACTCTGGCATTGGTTGTTTATATGCAGGGTCAAAGGGCTAAGTCAGAATATTCCAGGTTCTTTTTGCTCCAATTTTTAGCTCTGGAGCATGGCTTCAATCCAGTTTCTGTTTTGGAGGAGTACATCATTTAAACACCCACCTTCAAACTGATTTGAAACCACTTTATTTGGTCTGTGTGTTTAACCCCTATGTCTGGCTTCCCTTGATTCATTATTCTCACATTCTATATTCCTATAGTACGTGTTTTGCAGCTTTAGACTTTTCTTTCACCTCTGAGCATGTCAACTGTTGAACATCCTTTCAGCTTCAGTCCACTTGCTGTACCCCAGTAACTCCTTGAGTACCATCCAACCTGGGAGTTTCATCTTCTGGCACTTGTTTCATGCTGGATTATCTTATCATAGGGTTTTTGTGGTAGCCAACTTTCAAAAGGAGTTTATCATGCCTCCTTCTGTGCAATACTAGCAAGTGTTAGGTATGGTGCCATTGCTGTTGTATTTGATATATCCTTTGCAAGTGTCATCCTCCCTGATGCTGTTGCCCAGCAAAAAGCCTGTCTGATATGGGAGACTCTACCAGCAGCACTGGTACCATTAACATAGGGCCTTTGCAGACTGCTAGAAATAGTGCAAATTGAGTCCACTTTAATTGCCCTGACTCAGTGCTAGGGAATCATGGGAATTGTATTTTTTTCTGAGACATTGAGCCTTCTCTGTCAGAGAGCTCTGGTGCCACAATAAGCTACAGTTCCCATGATTCCCCAGCACTGAGTCAGGGCAGTTAAAGTGGACTCAATTTGCACTATTTCTGGCAGTCTGCAAAGGCCCATAGTCATTTGTCTCGCAGGAGTATGTAATCCCATCATCGCAGAAAGGTGGTACTATTGGCTACCAACTCCTACCTACACTTCATTCAGTTATTTTTTAGTTCTGATACACATGAGTTGACATTTTATAGTGTGCTAGTTTTTAAAAATTATTCTTCAGAGTACAGTAGTTATGCTGAGAGACTGGGGAATGCTTTGTTGATGTAACTTTTTTTGTGCAATGCCTTGTTCTGGAATAAAATGCACAGAATTGCAAAGAAAAGAAAAGCCCTTGTTTTATTTGTTTGGCTTTCTTTTTTTTTAGAGAGTCAGCATGGTGTCGTTGTTTGAGCAGTGCACTACAACTCTGGAGACAGTGTTCAAGTCCCTGCTTGACCACAGAAACTCACTGGGTGAGCCTAGGCAAGTCACTCTCCCTTGGCCTCAAATGAAGGCAAAGCCAAACCTCCTCTGAATAAATTCTGCCAAGAAAACCCTGCCTTAAGAGTTGTGATATGTCAGAAAAAATCTTGAAGGCACATAACAACAACAACAACAACAACAACAACAGCAACAATGCATTTTACCCAAGGAGAAGTTCTATAACCAACTTTTTCTTGTAAATTGGGCTGTATTTTCTTGTAAAGCCAAATTGGGCTGTAAAGCCAAATTGGGCTGTATTTTAAAAGCAGGATTTTAAGAGTAATTTTTTTGAGATTTAAAAATAGTTCTGTGCTTTGTTCTTGAGTATCACTGCTGAGGGCACTGAGAACAGTTCCACAGGTCAATGTTAGGGGTGAGGGACTAAAGTAACCACCTTGATTAATTCTAATAAATGGGAAAGTAGAAGGAAATATGCAATGTTAATGGTACTATTGAACCTTGGAACTACAACTGTAATAAATTTGTTGAGTGTGTGTGTGTGTGTTTTAAATTTACTTTCCAAACCTTGAATGGCTCCATCACGACGTTTTGCTGCCAATCTTATGAAAGGTACACTGAAAAGAACACAAAGGCTACACAATGAATAAGGGAATAGTGAATGTTTTGTTAACATGGCCCAATATACAATGTTGAACTATATTGTGACAGATAAGATCTCCAGAGCTCCACACCTAAGCACAAATTAAACAGGGTCCATTGAAATCATTTCACCAATCTTGTACACTTTTTTTATTCTTCATCAAGAAATTTAAGAACACCAAATCACTAAGAGTCAGCCTTTGTTATCCCCAAAGTCTTGTGAACTCATTTGGAACAACAGCTCAGGGGCGCAGCAACATTTGTTTAAATCTTATTTTGCCATATACTTCCCCCCCCCCCCTAGATCTAGTAGGAAGACAAAGGATTGTTGAACAGGCCATAAAAAGCAAGATAAATGAATAGATGTCTGTTTTATATTCAGGTGTAAGGCATTCCATAGGGAAATCACAAATCCTCACTGGAATCAAACAGATTTCTTTCAGCAATTGATTTCGCGAAGAAGCAATTGCCATAGGAAATCATATTAATCCCACAAACTAATGATATCCAAGGTGTACTATGAGACTGCCATTTCTGATTTCCCACCATAACCAGCTTGATACTTCGAAGTCCAGAATCCAAAGGCCAAAAATAGCACAATATGTCTCTCTGTGTTTTAAATCAATAACTTTGGAGACACCCTAAAGTGGCAAGAAAATAATTCAGTCCTCAAGGTCTGTGTGTTGAGCAAAGGAAGCTTCCAGACCCTAGACTCTCCTTTCAAAGCTGAAAAGCCCTTCTTTATTTTAAAAAGCTTTTCCTTCTTCTGAGCCACCAGAATCCCACCGAATGCAGCATGCACTCCATACTGCAGATCAAGTCTTCTGCACAGTGAAATCAATGGTTTTGTTTCATTGTCACAGCAACAGACCACCACCATTACCATCATTATCATCATCATCTGAGTCCTTTCGAGTGACATTAAAGATAAGGGAAACTAGAAAGAGAGAGAGAACCTCCAGCCTTAGTAACAGTAGCCTCATGCAGTATCCAAAGAAATAACATGCCTAGGACAAGGAACTAAAGAACTAAAGTACAAGAGAAATTGTCTTCTTCCAAAAATAGTTTTGATTAAAGGCTGTCGAAGGCAGTCAGCGTACACCCTGTCTTAAAGCCTACCTTCATCTATGTGCTGAATCACATAAAAGGATCTCCATCATTCTTCATCTAGAGCATGGCTAAAGGTTTGATTCATATTACCCAGAAGTGGGAAAAGATTTAAGTCAATTACCCTTCCATAAATACACAAAATACACAATCTATTTTGGAGCTGCTAAAACTCACAAGAACAGCAGCACCAGAAAGGGATCAAGCACACACACTCCACACACACACACCATACACTTTCATTGGTTTATAATTTGACCGTTGAAAAATAATGACACCATTGCACGATTGTTGGTGCCATGACCAAATATTAAAGGTTTTCTTTTGTACAAAAAAGATTCCATTTCACAAAATCTTAAAACAAGGTTTAGGAAAGAAGAGAAAGGGGGGAAATGAAACCTTAGCTTCTGGGTGAATCCAGAACTCATTATTTTAATGATCCATGTGTTCCTTTATTCTCCCCTCTTAAATCACTCTGAAATATCAAGCTAATGTGCCATTGTGAAACATATCTAGAATTTATGCAAGCTATATATTTTCACCTGTTCACAGTTCGTTTACCTCCCTGGCTACCTCATATTTTATTCTAACCAACCCTAAACATGTATCCAGAGGTTCAAGCCCAAATATGTCAAAATGTTACACCTGCCATCAAGTACAATTGCCATTCAACAACCACAAACACACACACCAAAATGCACATACGCTTTTCTGTTATTTCACCTTAAGAATGTAGATGTTGGATTTGTCAGGCATCTGGAGCAGAAAAATTACTATTTGAAATAGTAACCCTGCCCCCAAACAACTGTAGAAACAACATTCAGTGTCTTTAGATTTCCTGCAAGTTTTAAACCAGGCAATTTAAATTATCTGGCTTAGAATAAAAAATTTAAAAAAAAAGAGGGAGGGTGTCACCAAAAAGTTGGTTCTTTGCACGTGGTATCAACCCAGTTTTGATCATTTGCAGTATAGAATTTATTTATTTATTTAGAAATTTATTTCATTTAGATTTATTTATTTCATATAAAAAGGCATGTATGACTACTCAATGCTGATTTAGCAGTTTATTCTTATCAGCGCTTCAGATGGGCTGGCCAATTTGATTTTCATTTTTTTAAAAAAATGTCATGTATGTATTTGTCCATGATTGTCCTTCTATTATTCATGTGATTTTAACAAGAGTTGTGAAACCACCCTGGATATTTGGGAAGTGTGTGAGTTCACGGCATAACAGCTTTAGCCAATGCTCTACAGAGGAAGATCCTTTTCAATTTCCATTTAAACTACTAAACACTGACCTAATGCAGATTTACACTGAAACCTATTATGATTATGATTATCCTGCTTTTCCTCAAAACTGGGACTCAAAGCGGCTCATAATTTTTTAAAAATATAATCAAAAACATAAAAAGTGAACATTAAAATAGCATTAAACTATTACAGTACAGTGGGCCCTTGTTATCCACTAGGCTTTGGTTCCAGGACCCCTCATGGATAACAAAATCCATGGATGCTCAAGTTCCATTAAATACAGTGGCACAACAAAATGATGTCACTTATATAAAATGGCAAACTCAAGGTTTGCTATTTGGAATTAATACTTTTTTGAATATTTTCAAGCCATAGATGCTTGAACCCATGGATAAAAAAATCCGTGGATAAGGACTATATTAAAACGCATCACACATTAAAAGAATAAAGTGAAATGAAAACAGTACAGCGCACTAATCTGTTCTTTGGCTTCCTAAAATGAGCTTATGTATCATGATTGGAAGTTATTAGAAATACTATCTAGTGTAGCCTAACTCATTATCTAGCTCATACAGGAAATACACTAATATACTATAACCACCACCACCCCTCAATAGAACACAGACTAGGAATTTTCAGTTGCACTGCATTTCCTGCTAATATTTAACCATTCTTTTTTCTTGCAATCTGAACCCATTGTTTCAGGGTTGATGCTCTGGAGCAAAAGAAAGCAAATTTGAGACATGCCAAACACTACCTCTTAAGCATCTCTTCTACAGGTTAAACAACCCCTGTTGCTTGTACTTTGGTCATAGGATTTTTTTCTTCAGGTTCCTCACCAGTATCCAGAACTGTATTCTGAGTGAGGTCTGATTGAGCAGAACAGAATGCAAACATTGCTTTCTCATGATCTGGGACTAGGGAACCTGAAGCCCTAAGATCAAATCCAGCTTCCTGGTTTTACAACTGAGGCCACTGGGGTTCCTACTGAGACCATCATTTATCAACTTCCTAGCTTTTCTATAGACTGTCACCACCACCACCACCTAAAAGATTGAAAGCCTTTTCTAAAGCTTGCTTGCTGGAAGTAGAAGTGTTAAGCTATTCTATACTTCCATCTTTGGGGGAGTCCACCAACCACTGAAATGTGACCCTGAAAACCTCTCTGAAATTGAATTTAGTCTTTGTAATAAAACCCTGATAAAACCCAGTAGACCACTAGCTAAACATAGTTGATTCATTTTTGTTTATGGTCTACAAAAATCTCTAAACAATTTTAATATGTCCTGCTGACAAGCCAGGTGTTGTTCAAACTTTATTTAATCATCAAATTCCACCTTCCTAAATGCAGGAACTTTGCATTTATTAAATGTGCTGCTTTTGGCTCACTTGTCCATCCTATCTTTTATTCATATCTTCTAAAGTATCAGATACCCCATCTAATTTGGTATGATCAGCAAATCTGATGATCTCCTCCTCTGCTTCACAGAAAACAAGGACATACATGGAAACACTTGCCCCTAACTCTGAGAATCTGAAAAAGTACTTAATGAAAGTCACAGATATTTCTGTTTGCCTGTTTTCTGTAGCAAAGTGTACACAACAACCAGCCTATATCAACAGTAAAAACATTGCTAGGGCATGCAAAAGAGCTTGAATATTTTCCTGAACTTGCAAAGTATCCAGAGGGGTTGGTATCATATCAGGTCAAAAGGGGAAAAAAATCAGGTGGGAAATATCCAAGGTGTGTATCCACAGTCATTTTACATCACTTGGCTCCATCTTATGGAATCCTCTGATTTGTAGTTTGTTGAGGCACTTAGCATCCTCTCCTAGAATACATGAGCATACATTTTGCTTCCAGAATTTTTGTCATTTTCCGTTTATACACAGGGAAGAAGTACATCTCTTTTTAGAATATTATGAAAATCATAAATAGATGGCATTTCCTTGTGTTCTCTGACATTTGTGCTAGTGTTAAAGGGGATAATTCTAGCTTTGCTTTTCCTCTTCAAAAGAAAATTATTCAAAAAGCCAAGACTGGAAAGGTTTTTCAGCACAGCAATACAAATAGCACAAGGCAAACTGCAGGGGTCAGCACAGAGCAGATCAAGAATGCCGCGAGCTCCTCCAAAAATCACCTTTCTAATATGTAAAGATTTGTTTTAACCCATAAATTCAACACGGCAAAAGAACAATAACTTTTACCAAAGAATATCTGAGACTATATGATTTGGATCACAAAGCTTTCTGCTGTTGCCACTTGTGACCAATTAGAATGCAAAAAATGAGTAGATGAAGCAGTACTCTGAGACTTTTTGACACAACATGAAGTTTGATGAACTGTACTGCCCCCCAGCAAAGACCCCTGAGGCATTATGATAGCTAATGAACTCATTATTGTTCAAAGGAGGGGAAGATAGCAAGTAATTTAGAATGAGAGGCACTAGACTTTCTTGATCCCCTGCATCAAAATGAACCTTTGAATAAAGACTGTTTAAAACTAGGGGGGAAAGCCATCAGTAGCCCTGACATTTAGACAAATCTCTCTCTGTGTGTGTCTATGTGTATGTGCCTTCAAGTGGCCTGTCAACTTATGGTGACCCCATGAATTTCATAAGGTTTTCACAGGCAAGGAATACACAGAGGTAGTTTTTACCAGATGCTTCCTCTCAAAGATAGCCTACAGCACCTGGTATTTGTTGGCGGTCTGCCATCCAAGTCTTACCCAGAATTAACCCTGCTTAGTTTTCAAGATCAGATAGGATCTGGTGCCTTAAGGATACTCAGGCCCAACATCACCAAAAAATAATGTTACATAGGCTTCATCTCTATATGCATGTCTGTTTACTTGGTTATCGCAGCTAAATGCATGAACAGACTTCAATGAGGGCACTGCTTTTTCAAGAATAGTGAGATAACTAATTTGCATGTGGAAGTCACCACTTGATTCTAATGTGACCAAAAGTTCACAATACACTTGAGGCATGACCTGAAGGCTCATAATATAAAAAACCTGATGAAATGAAAGAGGCATTGGTGTGGCTAGTTCTTGGGAAATTTTGCCATTTACTTGTTTGTGGGTAAGGCTAGAACAGGGAACAGGAGGGTGCATGTAGCCACACCTTCAGATATTGCCACCTTCCTAGAAGCATTTCAGACTTCTGCATATTGAGTGCAAGAAAGAAAGAGGTCTATAAAATCAGATTTTACTGGTAATTGGGACATTTGACATCCATCAGACTTCAGGGTATCTATCTGGCTTATGTGCATTTCACATGCCAGTGTTAGTCCCATACATGAGCAGGCCAGTGACTACATGGGGCTTTCATAGTAATCAGCAATCTGGTGGTAAATTTTGTGGTATGAGCACACATCCTGAGGATTATCCAAAAAATAAAATTAAAATGAAGGCAGCTGTGAAAATCCATCTCAACAAATTATTTCTTCCAGCTTTTAGCTCCACCGGGTGTAGTCTTTTGTAAACTCAGGGGGGTTGCAGACTGTCAGAAATAGTGCAAATTGAGTCCACTTTTAGGGTTAGGGTTAGTGCTAGGGAATCACGGGAACTGTTTTTGTTCTGAGACATTGAGCCTTCTCTGTCAGAGAGCTCTGGTGCCACAATAAAATACAGTTCCCATGAATCCCTAACCCTAACCCTAAAAGTGGACTCAATTTGCACTATTTCTGGCAGTCTGCAACCCCCCTCAGTGAGTCTTAATTGTGCAATCAAGGCTAGGGGCCTTTGCAGACTGCCAGAAATAGTGCAAATTGAGTCCACTTTAAGGGTTAGGGTTAGGGAATCATGGAAACTGTATTTTATTGTGGCACCACAGCTCTCTGACAGAGAAGGAACCAGAGCTCTCTGACAGAGAAGGTTCAATGTCTCAGAAAAAAACCAATTTCCATGACTCCCTAGCACTAACCCTAACCCTTAAAGTGGACTCAATTTGCACTATTTCTGGCAGTCTGCAAAGGCCCTAGGCCAGGGCTGGCTCCAGACTTAAAATTCATCTCCTTTGGTTCCTACTTGCATCAGTAAATCTTAATTTAGTAATGACTAACTTTTTGCACTGATTTTGGTGCTCACTGGAAGCTCTGCTCAATGCAGTTTTGATGCCATGCTCCCCCGCAACACACACACACACACCTTGGGTATCTTCTTAGCAGAGAATATTATGACCAGTGGCAAACTAAACTAATTATTTTTATTTATTTATTTCAAGGATTTATATCCCGCCTTTCTCCCACAATGGGATTCAAGGTTAAACTATTAATATAATAATATATTTAAATATGAATGGGAATATATCCTTTCCTATCTGAAGGGCACTGATCAAATTAGCTGGAAATGAGGCCTTGAAAAATTCTCAGGGTCACTGAAATGGATGTAAGAACAGAGCACACCAATTTGAATACATTTCAGCCATGTGATTATTAACATCACTCAAACTCAAAAACCTTCTGAATGATGTTAATAATCACATGGCTGAAATGTATTCAAATTGGTGTGCTCTGTTCTTATTGTTTTAATAATGTTTTAAATGCAGTTTAAAATGTATTTTAAACTGTTTTTAATTATGTGCTTTGAACTGAACTGAGGTTTAATTAAAAAAAACACTTGTGTAATAGTGTATCTTTAGCAAAACTCTTAAATTTTGTAAACTGCTTTGGGTCTCTTGACGAAAGAAAGGCAGAATAGAAATTGAAAAATAAATAAATAAATAAATATGTAAAAATAAGCTGTGAAATGCTGTAGAATCATCACCAAACAGTCTAAACACATAATTTTTGTTATAATATTTTACACTTATTTACTTAATCTACTAATATTTAATATTATACACATTTTAAGAAAAGGCTAGTATTAAAGATTCTTCATCAGCAAGAAAATTAATAAACATTTTCATCTGCAAAACTCCATAGTGATAAGTGTGTGTGTGTGGTTTATAAACATATACAGATAGAGAGTGCAAAAAGAGAGGATCATGGTACTATATATTTGTCTTGATTTTGTTATAATGCTCCATTTGACAGGCAATCATCCTTTGAACAACATCCACTGGTGGCCTCATTCCCACTACAGACTAAACCAGTATTTGAGTTGAATTGATCAAGCGATTTAGAGCTGAATAGACATTCACACTATTCGAGCAGCAGTCGAACCTTACCCATTTCAGTTTAATCCACTTTGCGTTCACATTCATCAATGACTCGATCAACATGGAGTCGTGCCACAGGGCTGACTGTGGCATAGGGAACCAATTTAGATCTGCAGCTCATTCACACTAGCACTGAATCGATTAATTGCAAAAGACGCAGGGAATTCAGCAGATCTGGAAGAAATGCTTTAAATGGGTTTAGCACTGGGACCCTCTTCACAAAATATATCAGGGAACTGGCGCAAGTGCGAACAAGGGCCATTTAAACCAGTTCAGATCTGCTTGCAAATCGGTTTATTATGTAGTGGGAATGAGTCCATTATGTGTCCAGAGTTGAGCACTCTGGTGAATAAGCACTGAGCAGAAAACCAAAGTGAAGTCTATCCATTTACATTGCTGAAAACATACCACATGTGTAAGGAAACAAAAGCACTCTTTTCACATCTGATATACACACCCTGATAATGCAGATATTTCTTTAAAAGGAGCTCTTGGAAGTACTTGAACTTTTAATTCAGAACCAGACATCACACTGTAGCTTTGGTATACCAACCTGTAGACCATTTGACTGCTTATAGTTAGTAATGGTGCTGAGCTTCGCAATGGGAGCAAGTAGTTCAAAAGGCTCATTATTCTAGCTTGACAGAACTGTCCTGTTTCATTTTGTTTTTTAATCAGGCACAAAGTCCAGCCTGGCTAGACATGGACAAATTGCCCACATGTTGCAAGCTCTCTCCAGTCCTTTCCTCCTTCCAAGTAATTGTATAGCGAACAGTAATTGCATTCAGCTGAACACAGATCTCCTTTCATAGGTTCTAGTTTAACCTATGAAGGGGACAACCTGGCACAAATATTCTCAGGTGTCCTCCACAATTAGACTTCAGAAGAACCTCAGAGACCTTCATAATCCAAAATGAAAAAGATGGTGCTGAGAAGGGGGCCATCTTAGTGATGGGATCACATCTAATGGATTCTTTCCCCCAAGGAGATATGTCTACTGCCCACATTGATGCCTGAAAGAAATTGGGCAGCGACCTTTGCTTGTTTGAGGTTTTTTAAACTCATACTTTTATTGTTGTGCTATCTCTTGTTTTATGGTGTTTCACGAAAACTTTATTATGGCCATAAACCAGCCTCTACTGTTAGAGAATAAAGAAACATAAAATGAATAGATACATATTACAAGTCTAGGAAAATTCTGACATTATGTGCAAACAGTGACAAAAACAGAAGTTGCTTCAGTAAGGAAAGGAGTAGGGGCTGCTTCACTGATAAAATTACTCAGACTTTGGACAGCTGGTTCCTAGCAAAAGAAGCTAGAGCACAACATGTTGTCGCCTTAAGAGTAATTTCATTAATAGGATCTGAAAGAAGGAGGGTACAATAAAAATTATCAGATCTGCCTGGGAAATCTACTAAAATTGGTGTAATATAGAAAGATTATCTCAGCCTCAGGGGAAGACAATGGCAAACCTCCTCTGAACAAATCTTGTGAAGAAAACTCCATGATAGGTTTGCCTTAGGGTAACCATACATCAGAAATGACTTGAAGACACAGCAACAATATATAAAGAACAGATGTCATTGTAGTATGAGTGGCAGAGAAGCATATATTCAGCTTTTTCAACCATACCTGATTGTCAACATCAGATACGTTGGGGAGACTTTGCAGACTGCTAGAAATAGTGCAAATTGAGTCCACTTTAACTGCCCTGGCTCAGTGCTAGAGAATCATGGGAATTGTATTTTTTTCTGAGACATTGAGCCTTCTCTGTCAGAGAGCTCTGGTGCTACAATAAACTACAGTTCCCATGATTCCCTAGCACCGAGTCAGGGCAGTTAAAGTGGACTCAATATGCACTATTTCTGGCAGTCTGCAAAGGCCCTTATTTTCCTCAAAGAAAGCAGTAGTTAAGTTGAAATGAGCCAACAAGAAGATTCTAGGGTATCTAGGGACCTCTAGGGCATAAAAATAATTGGCCAGGGCAAAAATTGTGTTTCATTTATTACTGGTGTTTGCTTTATATTTTATTATCGCAGGCTGCATCTGCACTGCAAAATTAATGCAGTTTGATACTGCTTTAATTGCCATGGTTCAATACTATGTAATTGTGGGGTTAGTAGTTTGTGAGATATTGTGGGGTTAGTATTTTGTGAGAAACTATAAATCCCAGGATAAGATACAGCCATGAGAGTTAAACTAATGTCAAACTGCATTAATTTTGCAGTGTGGCAGCAGCTTGATTTGTAAGTCATGCTAGACATACTGATTCTGTAAAAACTGTATTTGCACCTGTAAAGTATTTGACAAAACATGGATAGGATATCCCTTAAGATTCAAAATCTTGAGTTACAAGACATTATTGCTATTGTGAAATCAAAGGCTTTCATGGCCAGCATGGCCTGTTTGGATTTTAAGATCCTTTTTGCTGTGAAAAAGTGTGGTATGGTTTCTGTGTCTATGCAGCGTAGCAAGAAGCTTAACAAACAGAGTAGACGTGCTCTCCTGGTCCAGAGGTTTTCCAGTCCCTAGTGTCTCCCCATATTATTGCTATTGACTTTTTCCAAACATCACATCAATATCCCTTTTATTTAAATTGAGAGAATTTTCTGCAACAAATAGTGAGTGTGTTTCATCTTCTTGGGCAAAACTGGAAAGCTTGACTTTCATTTTGAAGATTTTTGTTTAGTTTATTACTCTCTGTGTGTACATATGTGCCTTTAGGAGACCTGGTGGCGCAGTGGTTAAATGCCTGTACTGCAGCCACTCACTCATAAACCACAAGGTTGCGAGTTCAATACTAGCCAAGGCTCAGGCTAGACTCAGGCCTGCATCCTTCCAAGGTCGCTAAAATGAGTACCCAGCTGTTGGGGGGCAATGAGCTTACAGTTGTAAATAGCTTAGACCAGGGGTAGGCAACCTTTTTGAGCCGGGGGCCGGGTTGCTGTCCCTCAGAGAATTGGGGGGGCTGAATGCTTAGCTGTCCCTGCTTAGCTTCCAGGATCAGATTGGATCTGGGCCTTGTAGGGTACTTTATTACTTACTAGCTTTACATTTTAAAAAATGCAATTTTTAAAAATGTATTTTTTCCTGTCTTCCATACTGCCTAACCTGAACACCAATTATTTCAGTAAATATGACAGTATCCTTTCAACTGACAGCTCTTTCAGTTAGGTTACTTGGGTATTAATGCCCTTAATGATTTCCCTTATCAATCTGGAAGATAGCCCTATCAGATCTACATCACCCTTGACAATTACTCTGTTGTTTGTTTCCTCTAAAATTGCCTATCCATTTTATAAAGTGAATCATTACGGAACAGTTTTACATAAACAGGTAGTTACATGTTTGTATACATTGTTATTATTTAAAAAACAAAGACTTCCTTTTTCAAATGTTTATAAAACAGAAGGGAACGGTAGCATATTAATATGTTAACAGTCATAACAGATAAATGGGTTTTGCTTGCCACTCAAGAGTCTGGCCACATGCCTGGTGCTCCCTCCTATCTCTGGCCATTCCTTGCATGCCAGTTAGTAACATTTACAAGACAGAGGCTTTAATATAATCACTGTCACAATGATAACTACAAAAAGATAACTACAAAAATCCTAAAAACGTAAAGCACAACAAATAGATAGATAGATATCAAAATCTAAGGATCATCCCTTTATTTGGCTGACTCAAGGTTTTTAATAGAATTCAAGCTTTTGAATTCTCATACACTAATTTGTAATCTTGGGCTAATGAATATATCACCCTAACAAAACACAGGATATCTCTTTAATTGACTCCAACAATAGCACATGCTACTTTCTAAAATCTGCATTTCCTAAAGTGGGCCAGTACACCTGTGGTCCCCAAGGTTCTCAATTCAATAGCCAAGTATGACAATCTTGATAGAACCACCCACCATTAAACATCAGTAAGCAGGACATCTGCTGCAAACTGACTGTACAAAACAAAGATGTGCCCATTTTTTCACAGAAAATATGTTTTGCAAAATTCTACTCTGAGATAAATATGCACTGGATTGAACTATTTCAGTGTAGTTCTATTCACATCACTCAGAAATAAGGCCCCTTAAGTTAAGTGGAGGTTACCCCTAGGTAAACAGATACTGGATAAATTGATTTTACTTTAACTGCAGACTCAGAGACCATAGACTTCTATGTTGTGCACACCACCTGGTAAAAATAAAAACAAGCTAGCCCATTAATATCACTTGGATTATAGTTCTTCATTAGGTCCATCTATACTGCAAAAGGCAGTAAAACATATTGCATACAGACACACAGACACATACAGAGTATTAAATACATTAATCTGTATAAAACATTAGCTTCCCTTCCTGCACAGTCAACAGCAACCTTATTTACTTCAATCAAAAAGGGAGGGCAGATACAAGACCAGAAATGGAGCTCAAGTAACACAAGGTGATCCAAAGTAGATAAAAATTTTGTTCAGGCAGAGCAAAAATATATAGTATTATTTATATGATAGATTAGAGGCAGGTATCATCTAATGTCTGGTGGGATAACTTTGCAGTGGACTTTAAGGAAAAGGTAGCTCATATTCACCTAAAACCTGAAGCCATAGTTATTGTAAAGTCACAGGAACTCGAGTGCTCCATCTAATCGGTTTCCTTGGAATCAGTGTCAGTTGTTGAGGCCTGATAATGTGGACAGGATGCTTGATTTAGTCCATCCCTCCACATGTGAATCTGATGCTTGCCATCTTAGTGTTTAAAATCTAGCAAGAGTGGATTGGATGGGTGGTTTGCAGGGAATGGTAAATGCCTCATTAAGGCTGCATCTGCATTGCAGAAATAATGCAATTTGACAATGCTTTAACTGTCATGGTTCCACTGTATGGATTCCTGGGATTTGTAGCTTGTTGTGGCACCAGAGCTCTCTGACAGAGAAGGCTAAATAGCTTTTGTATTGTTTTAAATTGTACTGTTTTCAATTTGTTCTGCACCACTTTGAGTCCTTATATTGGGAGGCAGGATATAAGTAAATAAAAGAATAATAATAATAATAATAATAATAGCAGCAGCAGCAGCAGCAGCAGAGTAATGACAGTAAGTGATGTTAAACTGCATTATTTCTGCAGTGCAAGAAGCACCTAAATAAGGAGGATGTGCCTGCTGTCTTAAAGAAGCAATGGTGTGTCCTCTCCTGAAGAGGTCCTCCCTTGATCCAGAGGCATGTGACAACTTCTACCACATCACTAACATGACTCAGTGTGCTTGAGTGTGTGGTAGCTGGACAACTTCAGATGTTCTTAGAAGAAATACATTATCTGGACATACTTCAGCCTGGTTTCAGGCCAGAGCACCACATCACCTTTAGTTACTCTACCTACTCTTACCTACTTCAGGTAAAAGATGGGAGAAATGCTTCTTTGCTGATCTTCCTGGATCTTTCAAAGGCTTTTTGTATTGTTGATCATGGCATCATATTGGACTGTCTCTATTGGATAAGACAGAAGGCACTGTGTTAACAGTGGTACTGCTTCTATCTGTGGGGCCACATCCCGAGAGCAGTGTTAGGACAGATCCAGGAATAGGGACTCAGCCTGTGTTAGATGGGGTTACACGCCCCCTAAATATTCAGGTTTGTAGCTTAGGGGTACTTCTGAATTCACTGCTGAGCCTGGAAGCCCAAGTATCAGCAGTGACCAGGAGTGCCTTTGCACAGCTAAAACCTGTGTGCCAACTGCGCCCATTCCTGGGGAAGTCAGACCTGGCCACAGTGGTACATCCCGTCTGGATTATTGTAATGTGCTCTACATGGGGCTGCCTTTGACAAGTGCTCAGAAACTTCAGCCCTATATGACTTGGGTCCAGGCTATTTGAAGGACTATGGGGCTAAGCAGACGGCGCAAAGCACCATCTTCAGAGCAAGGAAGGGGAGGGGCAGCCACACGCTGGGCGCCCCAACTCCTTCCCCAAAACGTCCTTGGAGCAGCCGGCCCTCCGCACGGCCGGCGGTCCGAGGATGACCTCCCGCTGCAACGTCCGAACACGCTACAGCGGAAGAGTCGCCGAAGGTGCGACGGCAGCCTTTTGCAGCGCACCTTCAGCGATTTGTGGAAGGAGCGGCGAAGCTGCACCGCGGGGCCGAAGTGTGCAGATAACTCGGCCCCGCGGCGCAGCTTCCTGGGGCGGCCCCGTGCCACCCGTCTGCTTCCCCCCTATATCTACCTGTACAAGCCCCATAGAGCATTGAGATCATCTGGAAAGGCCCTTTTGGGCCTTTGCAGACTGCCAGAAATAGTGCAAATTGAGTCGACTTTAACTGCCTTGACTCAATGCTAGGGAATCATGGGAACTGTAGTTTATTGTGGCACCAGAGCTCTCTGGCAAAAGTCTCAATGTCTCAGAAAAAAATACAGTTCCCATGATTCCCTAGCACTGAGCCAGGGCAGCTAAAGTGGACTCAATTTGCACTATTTCTGGCAGTCTGCAAAGGCCCTTTCTCTATCCCACTACCCTCTGAGGCACGTTTGGTGGGAACAAGAGAGAGGGCCTTCTCAGTGGCTGCTCTCAAGCTCTGGAACTCCCTCCCTAGAGAGGCCAGGATGACTCCATCTTTGCTTTCTTTTTGACGAAAGATAAAAATGTTTTTATGCTGCCAGCCTTCTCATATTGATATAGGTGCTTTTTTGTTTTTGTTTTAAAGATTTTAAAATTTTAAAAATATAATGTTTTAATTATTTGAACTGTTTAATGGCCTGCCGGATGAGATCCATCTTATTACCACTCTTGCTGCCTTTAAAAAGGCAGTAAAGATAGATCTCTTCCAGCAGGCCTTCCCAGAATAACTGCCCAGCTAAATTGGAGGTGATCCACGACTTACCCCTCCCACCGTTTTGATATGTATGCCAGATCTGGTTTTATAGTATTTTATTTCTGAATTTGATTTTAATTCTATGTTAGTTTAATCCCGTTTTAAGGGGTGGTAGGGTTAGGAGTGGGATGATGGAATGTTTTACTTGTTGTATTTTTAATCTGTTCTATGCCGCCCCGATTGCCAAGCAGAGGAGCGGGTTATAAATAAAACTTATTATTATTTATTATTATTAATTGTTTTATACTGTTTTAACTTAGACTGTTAGCTGCCTTGAGTCCCTGTACTGGGAGGAAGGTGGGATATAAGTAAACAGAAGGAGGAGGAGGAGGAGATTTCTGTTCAGCATCACAGCCAATGAGTTGCAAGGTGACAGCATGTTAAATCTTATTCCCCATAATCTTTAGCCTCTACATGGAGTTGGTCATGAGAGATTTGGGGATAGTTCTCTTTGTCATCAGAGTCATAGGAGGCTATGCTCTTGCCTGGATACATCCTTCTATTTTCCTCTCTTTCTGTTTCCTGGTGAAAAATAATTTACTTAAAAGCAGGAAGTCTTGGGTAATTACATTTTATACTATATTCAAGCTAAAATAAGTAATTTCTTATCTATATATTGTTCAACATATTTGTTTTTGTTGTTTTTAATGGAATGGAATCAAATGGCATTTGAATCCCAAGTAAATTGGCATTTCTGATTCACTTCATGGAGCCTGTCCAACAGTTTTGCACAGTGCAACTAGAAACTCCCATGACACTCTTTCTCAGCATTAGTGGTGCTGTAGTTGTGACATTGATAAAGCTGAAGTAGTCATTTGAATGGACCTCAAAATAATGGATTAAAATGGTAATTAAAGCACACACAATTCCAAATAATAAGTATGTAAACAAGTTAGTAACATAACTGAAATAGCAGTAAGAATCCAACACATGTAACGTCTGCTATCCACTGTGGATGGTTATATTCATAGTTAAGATTATCAAGAAATGCAAAAGATCTTCATTATTTGATCATTCCATCTCCTTCTGCATCCACCTTAAACTCCTCCTTACTTTCAGAACAGGGTTGGGGAACTTCCTAATGTTTTTAGACTGCGGGTTCCACCATTACATATGCTGGCAAGGGCTAATGGAAAGTGCAGTTCAACAAGATCTGGAGGGGCATATGTTTCCAATACCTTATTTAGAGTTTTCCCTCCCTCACCATTCTGTTCTCTTATCCTAGTAAACAAGTGCTTGTAAATTCTGTACCACCAAATTAAGCACCATCAGCTAGACCTAGCATCCAATGGTTCTAGCTGTCTCAAAAGACTCCACATATTTTCCCTTGCATCTCTTTGGTCTTTCTGGTACCACCTTTCTCAAAAATCAATTCAGATCCCATCATTCCTATTATTTAAAGTTGATTGAAAATTTCCTTATAGCAACCCCCTGAAAATGCTAGGCACAAGTCAGAAGACTCTGCTCAATGGGGTGAGCTGTGGTACAGATCCAAAGAGAGATATGAAATTTTGCAGAGATCTTCCATGAGTACACACATTGTATCCATGAAAGTTTGGTCCTGGATCCAAGTTACTAAATGGCAAGGGTGAGGAAACCTTTTCAGTGCAAGGGCTACATTCAATTTCAGGGTGATACATGCCAGTGGTGGGTGAGGCCAAAGAGAAATGGATGGAACCAAAAATACCAGCATATTTTAACTTTAAAACCCATTGTTGAGGCAGCTCAATAATTCAGAACAGGGAATACATATGTACATACATACATAAGCTGATATAGTACAAAGGAAAGTACTGGTATAAGGAGGTTATATGAGTATATAACCCTTTTGCTGAGACAGCATCACTGGCTGCTGATTTGTTTCTGAGCAGAATTCATAGTAGTGGTTATGAACATTAAAGCTCTGCATAGCATGGGTCCAGATTATCTGAAAGACCACATCTCCCTATATGACCCTGACCTTTAATATCTGGGTAGGAAAGCTTTCTCTTGGTGCCACCACCATCACAGACATGTTTGGTGAAGAAACAAGAGACAGCCTTCTTGGTGGCTGCTTCCAAGCTGTGAAACTCCCTTCCACACAGGCATCCTGTATCCAACCTGGGCTTCTCCAGCAGCATGTCAAGAACAGGAAAAATCCATTACTGAAAAGCTGTGGAAGCAGCCTGTGTTGGATACAGGCTGCCTACTGCCAAGGCAAGGGCCTGTGCAATAAGATCTGTCAATGATAGTTACAACCTGTGTCTATCCCTGTGTAGATTTAGCATGTGATAATCTCCATTGTGGCCAATAGAGCTTTTAATGGGGATGTGTTTTTATCTTATTATGTTTTAAAAGTGTTTAAAACCATTTTAACTTGTGGTTTAAACCATTTTTAACTTGTGTTTAAGTTTTTGTATCAATTTAGTTGTATTTTAAATTGCTGTAAGCCATTCTGAACCCTGTGCTGAGAGAAAGACAAGATATTACTTAATTAATTAATCCAAAATAAGTGTTTGGGGGAAGGGGGCATGGTCAGCTGGGGAACCCAAAGGACCAGACTGAGATCACAGGATGCCCATATCCAGTGCCTTAACCCCCTGCTTAAGGCTTATACATAAATAATGCACCTAAAGCACCCAGGATAGTTATGGGCACTGTGTAAATATTAATTAGCTCTTCCTCCTCCTCCTCCTAAATCCAGATGCATTTATATATTTCTCACTTCAATTAACTTCTCTTCACCCCTTCCCAACTTCCTAATGAATGTGATTTTCAGTATCTCAGCCAGACCTTGAGACACCTTGAAGAAATCAGGAAGCGGAAGCAGACTGCTCAAGGTGAAGATATTAATTTACAGGTGATAAGGAGATACTATTTACAGAAGCAGGAACAGAACAGAGTTCCAGGATGGAAGGACACACTCTCTTCCTCCTCAGTAGCTCACATCCACACAGAGCTAAACTAGAACTCTCTGTATACTCACTGACAAACTGAAAATGCACTTTCCACAACTCCAACCACTTTTCAATAACCCCCTCTCCAATAACCCACAATAGTTTACATTAATCACAGCCTTATATACACTTGGCTGATGCAACTCTCCAGTACATGGCATAATGCATTACATCATATTGCTGAGTCACACATAGTCACAGGTGCAGTACTCAATACACATTTAGATGTCTGGCCACCTAAAGGACAGTTATCACCAGATGTCCTGGCCTTGTCACACATACCACATACACTCCATGACTGTGAAGTTCTAAACATATTAACTTTACATTACAATATACTGACAAATTTCTCATTACTTCTACCCTTTTATTGGAATTTAGATTGCAGACTCCTTGGTGAAGACATATGTCTTACTCTTATAAGTGTATTGTACATTTCCATATACGCTGATTGCAGTATATGAAATGATAATAATAAACATCATGAAGGGCCAATATGGAGCAAATGATTTAGAAATGTAGAGAAAGAGCTACAAGTACATAACATTCATATTATAATAATTTACACAAAATGAGATAGGATAAAAAAGGGTAGTCTAGAGGCCCTAGATCCCATCTGATCATGGAAGCTTAACATGATCAGTCTTGGTTAGTACTTGGATGAGAGACCACCAATGAATACCAGGTCACCACAAGTCAGCAGGAGACTTGAAGGCAATGTTGGAACAATGTTTCTTTAAGCTGTTTGTAAAAAGTTTTGTATGGCTGGAATTGATAAGTCAGAGCACTTGGCATGATGCAAAAGCTTTCTGAAGAGATTGCATCATACTGAGTAGTACCAGGTGATGACTCTTCACTAACTCTGTATGTAAGTGCACTGAGAATCAGGGCACGTGTGGGTTGTTGAAGATAGTGGGTTGGAGGGTGTGGATGGTTAGAGTTGGTCAGATTGTTATACTACATACGGTGAATGTTGAGAGGAATCGTGAGGAGAGTTTGTACATATTTGTTCATATTATTGTTGCAATTTATGATAAAGAACCTGCAAGGACTTGGAAGAATATCAACAGTGTCTGTGAGTTTATTCAAGTGGTCAGTGCTTTACCAATATTTAAGCTGAACTGGTACTGGTACTCTGCTACTGTTAGCTACTTCTGAGAGTGTTTACCTCAAACAGTGCTGTAAATTGTCATCTCTGGTGGGCCAAACATTTCGTTTTTGTTACTGCACATCCAGCAGGCTAGAAGAGAGCCAATAGGCACATACTCAGCCAAGCAGGATAAGAAAAACGGGGATTATCAGAAAACATGGAAAACAGAAGTGTTAAAAAAGTGCTTTGGAACTGAGCAGCAGGGGGAGGGTGGAGTTGGGAGAAAAGAGAAAATGAGCTATTTATGTTTCCTTTTAAAACTCAAGAGGAGTAGAAAAACCTACACAGATAAGCAAGCATCATGCATGCAAGATAACAAGCCGTGTGGGTTAATTACTGTTTTGTTGCAATACTACCCAAATTTTAATCAACATAACTCTATTCTCACACAGATTTCAAAGAAGGACATCTGTAGAAACTAGTGCCATTTTTAACTCCTCAGGCACTGCAACACCTGGAAAAACCACAGGAAAGAAATCATGATTCCATTCTGAAATTACTGTGGCATCTGTCAGCTCAGAAGGAGGTATATGATACTGATGTATATAGCAACAAGCATTATACTGCAACAAGCACCGTACAACAAACTCAACACTCTTCTTTCAGGCACTTTCTACCAAAACACACAAGGAAATCCATGAAAGCAAGCAAATAAGTAGTGCTGAGTATGTGAGAGTTGCCCTTAGGTCAGACCAATTTCCTCTCTAGTCCACTACTGTAATGGTAGTGGGTCAGATGCTTTAGAAAGCTCACAGTCAATGCAAGAGTGGACAAGGTTGTTTGTGCTCAGAATCTAGCAATCAGAGTCAGTACACTGCTGAGTGTGGAACCTGTAGGCTTTTACAAAGATTTCTAGGCTTATGGTTGTTGCTAGAAAAATATGTGTACTTGATATGTGTGTGCAGGCAAACACATGATGCTGCATTCATGTACATGAATACACCTATGTTACCTTGGCCTCTGGTGCAATTCTCAAGGCAACCTGAAAGAGGATGATCAATGATTTCTATTGGGGAGCTCACCTCCTTCTCCAATGGGGAGCTCACCTCCTTCTCCAAAGTGATGAGCAATAAGCCTGAGAAGCTATGTCACACTTCAAGTCTCCTTGGCTGAGAGTCTCCTGTTGTCATACAAAGTTTTGACTATTTCAACCCTGCATTCAAAGACAAATCATTTTCCAAGTTTTCTCTCCACAGTGTGAAAGAATGGATATTTCTGCACAGTTTTTGCCTGATATTCACACATCCTCAAATATATAAGGAAATTATTTTTTTGCACACACATACACAAAATACATGTGCTTTTTGTGTAAAACTTTGTTTTTCTGCAAAAGAACACTTTTGCAAAAGATTTTTTTCACAAATCACAGGCTCCTAGAAATTGTTTTTGCACAAATGTCCCCTTTCCATTTAAATTCCCAATTTTGTACAAAGAGAATATTCAAAGACTCACGGGCTTCTGAAATCCCAGCAAGGCAAATCATGGCAAAAGCCCCAGCTCTTCTGAGAACCCCCCTTTTTGTTTCCTATCCCTGGGTGTTTGACGGTCCCCAATCCATACTCTTGCCACCACAGCCATGTAGGAGCCTGGTGAGGATTTTCCAGCCATGTTCTGATAGCAGGCATCCTGTTAAGACCACTAACTAGAAGACTACCATGGCTTAGTAGAATGATCCTTAATTTCCCCTGTCTTCCACAACACTACCATGTAGGGGGCAAGAAAGCAATGAACATTATCCATTTTCCCCTGTGGAAGGAATGTTTCCTACTTTTAACCACTATTGTACATTTGGCCCTTTTACCCACAGATTGTTTAGCCATGGATTCAACCATCCACAGCTTGAAAATATTATTTTAAAATTCCAAAAGCAAGCCTTGATTTTGTCATTTTATATAAGGGAAGCCATTTTACTATGTCACTATATTTAATGGAACTTGAGCATCCATTGATTTTGGTATCCACAGGGGATCCTAGAACTAAACCTGAGTGCATACCAAGGGCCTACTGTACTTTAAAAGGAAAAAAAGCAGATTTTACAGACTCCCCCCCCCCCCACCATAAAACTATAACTTACATTGTTTTATTCATGGTGTTCTACCATTTGAAGTTTGGTACTATGCAACCCAATTTAAATAAAGGACAAGAGTAATTAATATGTCCCCATATCAGATATGGTGTCCCAATGACAGCCATATATGTCAGTCCAAACTTCCTGTCATTGCTTTCTAACTGCAAAAATGGAGGAGCTTAAACATCAGGCTATTCCCATTACAGGAGTAATGGGCTTCTGCATTTGTCTTGCTAGACCAATCATTGTACAACCACTTGTACAGTCAGCCCTCTGTATGCACAGATTCTTTATCCACATATTCAGTCACCCATGGTTTGAAAATATTTACTATATACATATATATTCCCAAAAGCAAACCTTGACTTTGCTATTTTATATACCATTTTATTATGTAATTGTATTTAATGGGACTTGAGCATCCACTGTTTTTTTTTTTTGTTTGTTTTGTTTTTTTTTTTGGCAGTGGGAGGTCTGAAACCATTCCCTACTGGATACAAAGGGCCCGCTGTACCTTAAAGCAAGAGTTGTAGCAGGCTTTACAGGATCAAAGCACTAGCACTTTTAGTGAGCAGGATGATCATGCCATCTGACTATCCTATCCAACTTCTTTGTTCCCCTCTGAGCTTAGCTCTACTCCTATAGAAGCTGGGCAAAAATGGATTTCAACAGCAGTAACATACTTAACATACAATATGTAACAAAAAGCAGTAACATACAATACTTAAAGCTGCTCTTGTGTGAGCAATAAAGACCCATTGGGTTTACAAACACTTCTGTTGAAGACAAAAAATTCTAGAAGTGTTTTTTTATATACACTGAATCACCCAGCTGGTTAAAATTTGTGACTTGCTTTAGGGGTGTGAATACTAGTATTGTAATGATGAGCATCTGTACTTCAAAATTTACTGCTACACCTCTGTGTATATCCTTAAAGAAATATGGAAAACCAAAAAACATTTTCTACAATTGTAGTATGGTCAGAAAAAAAGTAGAAGCTGTCATCCACATATATTACAAACCTGATTGGGGGGAGGTAACAGCGACTGTGATGCTGTTCTAAAGTAATTATTAGCAGAAGTCTTTTCTGAAGCATTGATTATGCCTCACACCCCCACAACTTATGCTTGCCAGCACTATGTCTGCAAAATTTAGATGTAACAGGAAAAAAAAGTATGCAATGATATTTTAAGGTAACATTAAAATAAAACATATTCTATAATTCTGGAACCATCACAATGTATACAAAATATAGCCTTATTGCAATTCCAACTAGGTTATCTCATAACAGTTAATGAAGCAGTCTACTTGGAACAGGTAGATGGAGAAAATGGGCTCTGATTTTAATAACAGAAATGCTGTTGGCTTGCTCAGATCAGTTGGGTTCACACTGTGCCAGCTTTCCCTTCCCACCCCACCACAATCAATTCCCTAGGGTTACTGTAAAACAACCCAGTATTAACAGATAAAGAATTCAATATATACATTAAACATTATTTGCTTACTGAATGTCCTTGGCAACTTTCATTTATAAAGAGACAAAAAGCATTTTCTAAATTTCATTGTATGAACAGGGAAAAAGGCATGCAAATAGTTGGAACTGGACAAAGGTTTTCCATTGTGTCAAGGCACAAGAACGCTAAAGAAGGTTAAAACAAAACTGTTTCTATCCACAGAAGAAAAATGTTATATTTACATATGGTATGTCAACTGAGTTAAATACCAACAACAACTGATAACCTTTAGATGGAGCATCCAGTAAGGTTGCATTTTCAGACAAACTAATAAAGCTGGTGCATTTTTGTTGCCATTTCATTTATGTAAATCAATGCACATGTAAAATTGATTAATACTGGAATGAGGCTACAGAGACGAGATGCAGCAAGCTGTCCAAAAGAAAAAAATACATTATTTCTAAAAATTATTTTATCATTAAACTCTCCAACATTAAAATAATGCCCTGAAATATTCCTGGATTTATATAAATTGGGAAAAGCTAAAGGGCAGCTGTGGGCACCTTATATAAAGCTCTCAAAGAAAGGGACCTAATATTTCCAAATGTAAAAAGATTACACAACAATGTGGAAGGAAGGAAGGAAGGAAGGAAGGAAGGAAGGAAGGAAGGAAGGAAGGAAGTTTATTATTACAGCAGCAAGACGTACTTTTGTCTTTCATACTCTATGACATAGTGATTAAAAATGGTTTAAAAGAATCATAGAATAATAGAGTTGGAAGAGACCACAAGGGCCATCCAGTCCAACCAACTGCCATGTAAGAAATCACAATCAAAGCATCCCAGACAGATGGCAATCCAGCTTCTGTTTAAAGACTTCCAAAGAAGGAGACTCCATTGCACTCCGAGGGAGTATGTTCCACGAACAGCTCTCACTGTCAGGAAGTTCCTCCTAATGTTGAGGTGGAATCTCTTTTCCTGTAGCTTACATCTGTTGTTCTGGGTCCTATTCTCTGGAGCAGCAGAAAACAAGCTATCTCCTTCAATATGACAACCCTTCAAATATTTAAACAGAGCTATCATATCACCTCTTAACAGTCTCTTCTCCAGGCTAAACATATCCAGTTGCCTAAGTTGTTCCTCACCCTCCTCTGGACGTGCTCCAGTTTTTCAATATCTTTTTTGAAGTGTGGTGCCCAGAACTGGACACAGTATTCCAGGTGGGGCCTGACCAAAGCAGAATATGGTGGCACTATTACTTCCCTTGATCTAGATCAGGGACAGGCAACCTTTTTGAGACCTGGGCCGGGGGGGGGGGGGAATGGCGGCGTGTGAGCTCACGCGCACGTGCACACCCTCCACCGCCACGTGCGCCCCCTGCACCGCAGCCGCTGTCGTAGTGTGTGCGACTGCAGCCACCATGGCGCATGTCGCGGGCACCATTTTGGAAGTCAAATTGGCTGTTGCGACGCTTTTGCGCATGCGCAAGAGTACTGCGCATGCACAAACGCGTCACAACCACCAATTTGACTTCCAAAATGGCGGCCGCAGCAAGCGTGGCCGAAAACGCCCCCCGATGGCGGCGCCCCCCGATGGCGGCGCGCGCCAGCCTACGGCCTGGGCCAGTAAGTCCGGGGCCCGGGGCCTTAACCAGTCCCCGGGCCGTAGGTTGCCGGTCCCTGATCTAGATACTATACATCGATTGATTGCAGGCCAAAATTGCATTGGCCTTTTTAGCTGCTGCATCAGGCTGTTGACTGATATTCAACTTGTGGTCTACTAGGACTCCTAGATCCCTTTCACATGTAGTCTCATTAAGCCAGGTGTCCCCCATCTTATATCTATGCATTTCATTTTTTTCCCTAAGTGCAGTACCTTATATTTCTCTGTGTTGAAATTCATTTTGTTAGCTTTGGCCCAGCTTTCTAATTTATTAAGGTAATTGTGAATTTTTATCCCATCCTCTGGGCTATTAGCTATTCCTCCTAATTTGGTGTCATCTGCAAATTTGAGAAGCATGCCCTCTATTCTTTTATCCAAGTCATCAATAAAGATGTTGAATAGTACTGGGCCCAGGACAGAACCTTATGGCACCCCACTGGTCACTTCTCTCCAGGATGAAGAGGAGCCATTGCTGAGCACCCTTTGGGTTTGGTCAGTCAACCAATTACTAATCCACCTAACAGTTGTATTGTCTAGCCCACATTTTACTAGCTTGTTTGCAAGAATATCATGGGGGACCTTGTCAAAAGCCTTACTGAAATCAAGATATGCTATGTCTACTGCATTCCCTTCATCTACCAAGCTGGTAATTTTATCAGAAAAAAGAGATCAAATTAGTTTGGCATGACTTATTTTTGAGAAACCCGTGTTGACTTTTAGTGATTATGGCATTGCCTTCGAAATGTTTACAGACTCTCTGCTTAATGAAAGTTCTAGAATATTTCCCGGTATTGATGTCAGACTAACTGGACGAAAGTTGTTGGGATCCTCTTTTTTCCCCTTTTTGAAGATAGGGACAATGTTTGCCCTCCTCCAGTCTGCTGGGACTTCTCCTGTTCTCCAGGAGTTCTCAAAGATTATTGCCAGTAGCTCTGAGATTACATTTGCCAGTTCTTTTAATATCCTTGGATGTAGTTCATCTGGTCCTGGAGACTTAAATCCATTTAGGTTACATCTCCCATTTAAAACTTAGTTCAGCTGAAAGTTCTTTTGTCATCCAACCCAGTTTCTTGAGACACCTCCCATTTTTCCTTCTCACTGGAACAGTTTGAGATTGTGCCTTCAGTATCTCCCTTTTGAGAAACTCCTATCCATCTTGAACTCCCTTCTCCTTTAGTATTCCTGACCACAGGATCAATCTCAGTGTTTCCTTAAGTTTATTGAAATCAGTTCCCCTAAAGTCGAAAATGAGTGTCTGAGTATGCCTAGCTTCTCCTTTCCACTGTATAAGAAACTCCAAGAGAACATGATCATTCCTACCTAAGGATCCCACCACTTGCACCCCATTTACCAGGTCATCTCTGTTGGTTAGGATCAGATCTAAAATAGTGGATCCCCTTGTTGCCTCTTCCACCTTTTGGACAAAGAAATTGTCTTCGAGGCAAATGAGGAGTTTGCTAGACCTTGAAGTATTGGCTGAATTTGACTTCCAGAAAATATCTGGATAGTTGGTCACCCATCACTACTAAATCTCTCCTTTCTGAGTGTGTGGTCATCTCTTCTAGAAAGGCATCATCCAATTCCTCAGTCTGACTTGGGGATCTCCTGCAATAACAGTAGTAGACTCCTGCAATAAACATCCCTGTTGTTTCCTTCCCCTTTAATTTTTATCCAGATGCTCTCCACCTGATTTCCAGGATTGAAGTCCTGGATCTCTTCACAGGTGTAAACATCCCTGACATATAATGCTATTCCTCCTCCTTTCCTGTTTGGCCTATTTCTCTTTAAAAAGTTGTAGCCCTCTATTCCTAGGCAATGAAGGCAAAGCTAATCCTTGTATGAGAACTTTAGTCAGTATGGTATAAATTTGACACACACACACACACACACACACACACCAATCTAGTTTTATTACCCCAACACAGCTATACTACAACCAAGAAGTAGAAAACATTTATTTTTCTGATACAAAATTCTAGCAAAATAATGATTTGGTAGAATTAAGAACACAGGAGAGCAGTAATCATTGATTTAATTAATAATAATAATAATAATAATAATAATAATAATAAATAATTTGTTTATATCCCGCCTCACTGTATACCACAACCAGGGCGGCTTACACAATAAAACATATAGTCCCCCCAATACAATTAAACAATTATAATTTAAAACATACTTAAAAACAGATAAATAACAAATGACAAATAAATTAAATTTAGAATGACAGAATTATAGGTATATCATACTACTGTTAAAATGTTTGTTTGTTTTTTGAAAATGTGGGACACTGAATTGAAACTTTGATTACATCTTCCACAGCAAATGCTAGATCGAGTAAAAAGTGCTGTTAAAGTAACTGATTTATGGAACCCCTAAGGTGAACCTAGGGGATGCAATGGCTCAAGTGGTTAAGACACTGACTCTGTTGCTTACAAGATCAGTAGGTTGGCTGTTCAAGGCCTGGGTGCAGCATGATGGGGTGAGCTCCTGTCACTAGTCCAAGCTTCTGCCAACCTAGCAGTTCAAAAGCATGCAAATGCAAGTAGATAAATAAGTACCACTTTGGTGGGAAGGTAAACAGCATTCTGTGCAATCATGTTGGTCACATGATCACAGACAATGCTGGCTCTTTGGCTTAGTAATGGAGATGAGCACCGCCCCCTATGGTTGGACATAACTTGACAACCTTGTCAACAGGGAATATCCTTACCTTATCTTAAGATGAACCTTTCATGAGATTTTCTTGACATGATTTGTTCAAGGGCAGGATTGCATTTGCATTCCTCTGAGACTGAGAGAGAGAGGGTTTCATGGGTCACGCAGTGGGTTTCCATGGCTGAGCAGGAACTTGAACCCTGGTCTCCAGAGTTGTACTCCAACGTTCAAATCACTACACCATGTTGGCTCTCAAATGAACTTAGTTCCACTTATCTTACAAACCACCTTAATTTACTAAGTTTTTTTTAAGGAAGCCCTACTTCAGTGATTTTTTTTTCGTCAGAGAACATGCTGACAGTGACGAAGAGCAGCACATTTCATGTAGCAGGACAAATCCAAGGTGGTTGGTTTCCTTCAGGAAAGAACAAGATGTCCCCCCTTGACCACAACACTACATATAGAAGCTGACTACACCAGTGACAAAATATCCTCCACTGTACCTGATGGTGGCAGCAGAAGATAGATTCCACATCACAAATACATGGAAGTTAGTGTCTTCTGTCACTGGCAAGAAGAATCCATGTTTTACTCCAAATTCTAAATAATCCATACCTATTCTCCAAATGGCTTCAAAGCTTGGATTAAAATCCAGAGCATTCTTATTGAACCACTGACATGGGATCCACCAGCCACTACTGGCACTGATATCTCTACATACCAAGCCCAGATTGCTATTTCCTACCCTCTTTGGCTAAGAACAAGATTGGCCTTGGTCATGGAGTCCCTTTCCTGCCTGGAGATGGGTCTTCTTCCCTACACTCTATACATACATCTAATCCTAAACTGCTGCAAAGCATTTTTCAATAGGCTTCTGGAAGGCTGGGACGTTTAGTCATCTGGAGTAGGTATGTAATGTTGTAGCTCTTCTAGTAATTACAGTCTGCCCTCTGTATCCACTGATTTTATCCACAGATTCAAGTATCCATGGATTGCAAGTATTTTTTTAAAATATATAAATTCCACAAAGCAAAACTTGTCTTTGCCATTTTATATAAGGGACCCAATTTGACTCTGTTACTGTATTTAATGGGACTTGAGCATCCACGGATTTTGATAGCCACACGAGATCCTGGAACCCAACTACAGTGGATACCAAGAGCCCACTGTTTTTATTTCTGCTGCTTTTATTCTTGTGAAATGTTTCCTTCTTTATTTTAGATTACACTGTTCCATTGTTTATAATGCTAGCTGCTTTAAGCAGTATTGTGCAGGACAGCATATATTTTAAAATGATGAGGTTAGGGGAAGCCTTTTTGTGATACACCATAAGAATCTGTGTGGTTTGTTTGTCTGGTTTTGGTTTCTATCCTCCAGCTTTTGCCTAGTGTGAACCATTTCTGTTAACCATAAAGCCCCTGCAATCTGGGCAACTATTTATTGTATATACATGGCTACATCACGTTTCATATTCTGCAGTGAGTCTTTGGTATTGATTGGGCCCTTTGGGCTCACTACATGTATAAATACATTATAAATGAATGGAACACAAAGGAAAGACAAAGAAGAATATCTGATATTTGATGTATTAGCTAGCCATATACACATCATATAATATCAGCCTTGACTAAATTAATTTTCGTATCTTAAACACACACACATACACAAATTATTAGCACATTGTTTTCATTTTTAAAATAAAGGAAGGAGTTGTTTTACATTTGTTATTTTTAAATTTCTGTCTTTCAAAGAAAGCCCCGTCTTTTCAAGTAGCCTTAGAGAAGCAAAACACATTTTTCAAGACTCTCAGTTTCAATAAAATATTTTTCCCCTGTTGAACAGATTGATAGCATTAAAAACCACTTTTAACAGAGGAAAAGGTCAAAGTGGACATTTCCAAGGATACAAGTTAGATATTGTATGCAGCAGACATATCTATTTCTATTTAGTATGATATGAAGCACTTTAAGACATTGTTTTGGTGTGATGTGCTGTACATTATTCATTTTGAAGAGATGCTTAGAGTGGTATTTTACAAATGGCAGAAAATAACTACTTTCACATACATTTGTGATTCACAGTCTTCATTTAAGCAATGACACCCATCCATCAACACTATCCTGATATTGCATATGTCATATATATGTGTGTGCGTTTGTGCCTGTGCATGTGCACACCTGCACAGTTCTTTATATAGAATGAAAAAAACCACATATGCAGGAACATAGTTATAGCACATCAGAAATGCACAAGCATTGTTAATACATCTCTACAGGAGAAACAAGAGCAAGCGAGATGACCTTTCCAGAGAGGCCAACATAAACTGACTGAAATGATGGGTGCCCACTTTGCCCTTTAAATCTTCAGGCAACATGCATCAACCCAGTAAGAACAAAAGCTATTTAGTGTATTGGCTTTCAAATAAATTATTTGCTCACAGACAATATATAAGTTCTGGTGCATTTATAATAGCATTTTCTCTATTGATTCTTGAAATTAAGATAAAGGTGTTCCCTTTCGTTAATTGTTCTGTCCTGTGTATTTGTGCTTGATTTCTGGGACAGACTTTGGTGAGACAATCATATTAATGTTGGCTTAAGGAAAGAGTTTATTCTCTCAAATGCTGGAATCAAGTATAACAGCAGCCTCCAATAGAGATGTGTTTAGATGGTTTGTGGCTATAGCTAAGTTTAAAGCAGGCAAGTACTCCCTAACTATTTATTTTAGATGATAGAAATTGCATAGGCTGTTCCTAAGTATGGGCTCATGAATACACTCAGCAGGTCATCGGTGGCATGTGTATATTTTATTTCGCTGAACATCCATTTCAGCACAAGCAGAGAGCATATCTCTGGCCACCTCACAGTTTCCCAAAAGTATTTTCCCTGGGGAAAAAATGAGGGACAGTTTTCTAATGATTTATTCGGGGTAGGGGAAGAGAACGTTTTCTGTGTTTTATTCAAAGACACATTGCATCCCACTTCTGTATCAATCTGTATTTTTTTTTAAAAAATCTATATGAAAATATAATTGAATATGTATTTTAAATATATTTTATCCCAAAATAGATATTTATATACTCACTTGGTCTTAAAGTACACATTTCTAAATGTATTTTTATATACATTTTTAGCTGTGAGCCACTTCACTAAATTCAAAGAAACCCAACAGCCAAAGGGTAGCTGCATTCCAAACCACCTTAGTATGGAAGGTACAGATCAGGCAAATTCACTTCAAAATGCAGACCCAATGAAATGTTTAGGTATCCTCAGTCCTGTGGTGCTCAAACAGTATCTGAACATTTAGAACACACAAGAAGAGTCAAAAGTCAGATTGTTCTCATAATGCTACCATCCCACTCCCAGGGAAGTAACCACTTTATTGGCACCTCTGAAGTAGTCTCTACATAGTTCTTATATTGCCAAAGCATGACATCATCATGATTTTTCTTCTGTGTAGGAAATCTTTAAGTGTTTAAGCTGTTTCTGCAAAGGATTTAGGTTCTACATATCAGAAGGCAGGACCTCACATACTCTGCTTCCTCCTCCTTCATTCTTACACCAGGATGCACTCTTAATTAATCTTTCATGCCTGGGCCCTGGAAACAATTCCAAAACATAAAATCCCACAAAGTCAAAAACAAAATAAAGCAAAGCCATTAAACCAGATGATGTGAAGGTATCCATGCCAGAGGGTACCATACAATAGCAACTACAGAGTGGTATCCTTTGAGTTCTTTAAACATGCAAGAAGTGATACCTAAACTAAGGAATATCTAAGGAATATCACACAAAACAACAACCCCTTCAGAGATCCACAGATCTTAAAAATTACTTCTTTTTCGATCCCAGATAAACAGTAATTCTGACTTTTCTAGTGGATGAAAACCACAAGTTCATAGAGAGGCACAGGGGCATTAGTAAGCAAATTGCTAATTTCCTATTGAATTATTAATTTGCTAACATAAATTTCCCAGGCTCAATTCTGAATGAGAGCAGCAAAGCATAAGAGCCACAAAAGAGCTAAGTGAAGGTATGGTCCAAGACTGGGACACAGACATATAGTATGAGCTTATCAAGCTTGTACTCCAAGGTGGATAACTACAAACTCTGCAACAGCTTGTTGTTGTTACCTGCCCTTGAATCTACTTTGATTCACAGCTAATCCATGAATGAGATGTCTCCAAGACATCCTATCCTAAACTGCTCTGCTCAGGTCCTGCAGGCTCAGGATCTCCTTGATTGAGTCTATCTACCTGGTATGCAGTCTTCCTCTTTTCTGCTGCCTTCCACCTTTCCTAGCATTATTGTCTTTTCTATTGTCATGCCTTCTCAAAATGAGTCCAAAGTATAACATCCTTGGCTATCTTGGCTTCCAGAAGAGCTCAGACCTGATCTGCTGTAGAACCCATTAACTGAGTGGCAAATCAACAGGAGGCTGCACAGTAGAATCATCTCAAAATTCTCAATGTATTTAGGAATTATTTATACAGACTTATGCAGATTATTTTTTACAAATGCAAGTTTGGGATTGCCTATGCAAGTTTGGCACAATCTTGAATATGAGGACAAAGAATCAGGTCCTCAATCTGATTGACTGAAGCAGAAATACCCAAATCATCAATTTTGCCAAACATATTTAAATGTCAATCTTGTACCTTTTTGAAAATGTGTGTGTGTGTGTGTGTGTGTGTGTGTATGGGTATGAGTATGGCATGTTCTTCAAAAATTCAAACTCCTGAACAGTCAGTTCTGAGATTGAAAATATTCCTATAGAATCAACCATGTAAGTGCCTTTTAAAAGTGTGTGTGTGTGTGTGTGTGTGTGAGGGAGGGAGGGAAGCACAGAGATAAAACATGCTTAGTCTGATCTGAATTGCTGTAGTGTTCTTGTTAAAAACCACCATCTGTCAGAGATTATCCTATTTTACACGGAGGAACATGCATTAATTATTAATCCTATTCCTCATAGAAATGTACTCACACAAGATCAGGATCGTCCTTGGCGTGAAAGCAGCATTAGTGGTCTTAGCAGGTAGTCTCTGGATGGGACTTAGAATGGGTCCCTAGAGTGCTCTCAAGCAGATGAGCTCTGTCAGGGTCAGCCCACCAGCCATGTGGCAGGAGCTGTACTCTGTAAATGGCATGCAAGAAACAAATGTTGCATGATTTCTCACCACAGTAGACCAATTCTTTTGCCAACCAAAGAAACCTCAGGAGCGCCACAGAAACAAGTTTAAAATTAAAAATGGGGAGGGGTATGAGGATCTCCATTCAATGAAATATGTTAGTATTCTGAGTATACCCTAGTAAGCCTGCTGAAGTCCAAAAAAATGCTGTAAATCAAATACATGCCCAGTATCACTATATGTATTGCCGCAACTTCTTGCAAGATCAGACTTTCTATCTGTACATAACAGACTACGGGGGGAAGCAGACGAGGGCGTCCAAGACGCCCTGCGGCGCTGCGCCGCGGGACTGGAGCAGTCGCACCGCGGCGCACCGTCGGCGCCTCTGAAAGGAGCGCAAAAATAGCGCTCCTTTCAGAAGTCAGTGAAAGTGCGCCCTAAAAGCGTCGGGCGCACTTTCACTGGCTTTTCCGCCGCAGCGCGTGCGGTCGCTGCAGCGGGAAGTTGTCCCCGGAGCGCCGGATGTGCGGAGGGCCGGCGGCTCCGAGGACGACCTTGGGAAGAGGAAGGGGCACCGCGCGTGCGGCTGCCCCTCCTCTTCCTTGCCTCGGAGACGGCTCAATAAGCCGTCTGCCGAGGCCCTGCCACTATCAAATGGCATGTTAATTATGTAACATATTTTGTGCATGATCTGGAGGCTTGTGTGCTCCTTGATCCCCTCTCCTTTTCTTTTGTGTACTAGAGGAATAGATCAAAAGGTTCTGCTTTCGAAACTATGGTTTTCCATGGCATTCAAACCCAGAAAAAAGTGCTTTTTAAAAATCATTGCTTTAACAAGCCATGATCTGAAACCAGTTTCCTGTTACCTATTTAATAAATCTCCTCCATATCTGCTCTTTTCATTTTTTAAAAAGATATCATGCTACCTTTTGATTCCTAAGGTATTCCCCATTGACAAGATTGTCAAGTCGTGTCCGACCATAAGGGGTGGTGCTCATCTCCGTTACTAAGCCGAAGAGCCAGCGCTGTTAGAGATTATTCTGTGATCTTGTGCCCAGCATGATTGCACAGAATGCTGTTTACTTTCCCACTGAAGTGGTACCTATTTATCTACTTGCATTTGCATGCTTTTGAACTGCTAGGTTGGCAGAAGCTGGGACTAGTAACAGGAGCTCACCCCATGAGCAGCATCCAGGCCTTGAACTGCCAACCTGCTGATCTTGCAATCAGCAGAGTCAGTGTCTTAATCACTTGAGCCAGTGCATCCCTTTTGATTCCTAACAGGACAATAAATGCTAGAAAAAATTATTCGAATACAAATTAGCATTTTCAGCAGCAGCATCTGGTGGCTTCCATGTCTATGGGATAGTTAATCCACTCTGAGTTTTAATCTGTATTTTAAAAGAACCATCCAAAGTGAACATTTAGTCTAAATATTAATGGAACTATCCAACACAGGATGAATGGCAGCTGGTGGAAGGGACAAAGTACTGTAACAGTTGGGAACATTGATCCCATTGAGGGCACTTGTGGTTGTCCATTGGATTTACAATCCCAAAATGTGTGTAAGAAAATTCCTACTCCTTTCTCTCAGGCTCCCACAAATATGACTAGATGCCATGTCTGCCTAGAGATACACCAACCATTCTTCTAGTTTTCATAATTTTGCAATGAAAGAGATCAGAAAAGTAAATACTATAGAATACATTTGGGAGGAAGATGTGATTCAGCCTATAATGGATGGGGTTACATTCCTCCTGAAATCTCAGGTTCTAGCTTGGGTGTGCTCCTGGATTCAGATCTGAGCCTGGATGCCCAGCTTTCAGCTGTGGCCAGGAGTGCATTTGCACAGTTAAAACTAGTGCACCAGTTGTGCCCATTCTTTGAGAAGTCGGATCTGGCTACAGTGACACATGCCTTGATTACATCTCGTTTGGACTATTGTAACATGCTCTATGTGGGGCTGCCCTTGGAAACTGTTCAGAAACTGGAGCAGGTGCAAAATGCTTCAGCCAGGCTGTGAACTGGGGCTGGCTACAGGGATCATGTCACACCCTTGCTAGAACAGCTACACTGGCTACCGGTGTACCATTTCCAGCAGAATACAAGGTGCTATTTTTGACCTTTAAAGCCCTAAACAGCTTAGGTCCAGACTCTGAAGGACGGTATCTCCCTACAAGCTAGCCCAAGCACAAAGAAGGGCAGGAGAGGGCAATCCCACCATCTTCGCAGGTGCTGGTGGTGAGGACTCAGGAGAGAGCCTTCTCTGTGGCTGATCCCAGACTGTGGAACTCCCTGCCATGGAAGGTCAGGTCGGCCTTCTCCCTGCTCTCTTTCTGCTAGCAGCTGAAGACATTTTTATTTAGGCAGATGTTTGGTGGATAAATTTTATTTGAGAAATGTTGTGTGCTGTTTTAATGTTTAATGATTTTTACTTTTTTCAACTATGTTGTTTTTAATTATCTTTTAATGTTGGTAGTATTTAATTATTTTTTAACTTTTGTAATCAATGTTTTAGCTCTGGATTTTTTAAATATATTGTAACCTGCCTTGAATGTGACTGTGGGAGAAAGACAGGATATAAATCCTGGAAATAAATAAATAAGATCTGTATTATCAACTTGTATTAAGTCCATAAATTGAGCCCCATGTTCATGGCAATTGATTTAATCCAGGGGGGCCATGCCTGGGCTGATTCTAGTTTCTCTTAGCAACAGGAAGAATGAGCAGCCACTGCTCCCATAGTAAAGCTGCTCTTTCCTCTCTTGATGTTTTGAGCAGCAAAAATGAGTCTTAGTACAGCTGCACAGCCAACTAGTGACCAAGTAGAAAGAGCTGTGGCTGGCAGCTCTCTGGCATGCTGGGATGGAATACTTACAGAAGGTGGTATTGGAGAGCTCCTTCTACAAGGCATGAAAAAAATTATATATAGGTGTACAACACACACACATACACAATTACACCTGTGTATACCACTTATACCTATATATATCACCAACATGATGCCACCCTTAGAAACCTAGGCCCAGCAATTTGTTTTCAGCACCAGCACTAAACAAAACTCTCAGTTCTCCCACACAAAAATCTGTTCCTGGCTCCTCCAAGCATTTTTCATTTTAGCAGTATAATTTATAGTAGAGGCAGCTCACTGTGCCACGGCTACAAGTAAAGAGCAAAGAGTCAGAGAAATTGAATCTTTTGGAAAACCAACTTCTACCAACAGATCTAGATCTGCCTTTCATCCCATCCCAGGGTATAACTCCATCATCGTAATGTCTCTATCACTTAAACCTGAATTTGAACATAAAGGAAGCATGAACAAGGCAATTGGAAAGGGAACAGATGAGCATCTCTCCTTCAAGGCAATGTCGGCACTCTAAATATGGGGAAAATACATCCATCTTCCTACAAAAAAGATGCACAATTCTCTGCTTTGTATTTTCCATTGCCAGCCCTGGCACAGCTTGGAATCACCTTTTCCCACACATATCTTCATCAGAGGTTTTTTTTTTCTACAGGTGCTCTTGCATTTCCAGGTGAGATGGGAGAGAAAGAAGTTATACAGATGTGTGTGTGTGTGTGTGTGTGTGTGTTTTCACCAGCTCTGCCTTGTCTTTAGAGTAACAACTGCAAGGTGAGTGGTCTGGTTCCCACTTTTATTTTTTATCAATTTGGTGAGATACCTTTTGATTTTCCCAAATCTTCTTATAATGCCTCAGTTAACATGATGTTAATGTTTTATCCTGCTGCCATTGTGTTTATTGAGTCCTTTTATGATTATATTTATTAGCCCCCGGAGAGCATTGCTAGGGGTAAGATAAAAATGTATTAAGGTATTAATTACTTGATTAATTAAGAATCACAGTAGAGTCCAAAAAAAAAAATCCCAACTCGGTAACACATACGTTGGTATACCATTTATTGCAAAATTCAAAGCACTCCTCACACAGTGGATCATGTAAAATCTACAGAGAGGTAAAAATGTTTATATGATTCTTATACTGCGGGAATGGAGGAACTAGACTGGTGGCAAGACACTCCTACACCAAAGGGTTGAACTGCAGTGCTGAAATAAAGTAGAGTGAACCTAAGGAGGTCAGAATGACAAACAGAGCATCACTGCTAGGGCATCCTAACATGCCATGAGAGGAGCTGGTGTGCCTTAAAAGACTCTGGGTGATCAGCAGCAGTACAGTGAGGATTCTGACTCCCAGCTGTATAACAGTAACAACAAGTGCTTTTTCACTTAGGCTAGACTGCTGGAAAAGAGTGATTGAAAGAAACCAATAAAGGATTTTTGTGTGAAAGGATTGGTAACATTCTGGTAATGGTCATAAAACCTTTGTGCCAAGCATATGGTTAAATGTGTGCCTGAATAACTTCTTCCTTAATTTGTAGCATACGTCTACTTGCTTGAACTACTGTTGGACTCTAGATGCCAGATGTAAATCAACAACAGGCGTATTATGTAAACCTGAGGTCAGCCCACCCCTGCTATACAGTATACAAGGAGTAGCATAATCCTAAAAGGGAGAGCAATAAGAATTTGATTTCAGTGGTGAAATATGTACTACAACTGAAACAATCATGGAGGAGAAGAATACCCCACAAGTGCTATTACTGTATTACTCAGCTGAAGCCAAGTACATGAACTACCACATCCTCTTGAATGTCCCAAATCCATGTTTGTCACTGTAGGTGCTGATACATGTTCCACTTCTCTGAGATATGATGGGTGGGGACTATTTTATGTAGTGGGTTTTTTTGTTTTTGTTTTTGTTTGTTTTTTGGGTAGCAGCCCCTTCTCGTTAAGCTTTTTCACCTGAGTGGTTAGGCCAGCCTACTCACAGTGTCCTTTAAACAACAATATTCTGTAAAGTATTGATAGTTAATGATACTTTGATTTCATTCTAAATTCCTATTTCAATTGTTCAAAATTTTGTCTTGCAATTTGTGGTTTATGTATTTGATTGTTCCTTGTTTTCATGTGTACAGTGCCTTCAGCATTCCTGTCCATTCTTGAGCCCTGAATGAATAGAAAAAGAGAAGGACAACTTACAAAGAAGCATTTATCAAGCAATTATCCTCTAGATGTAAAAGGAATTCCTGCCTGTTTAGGGGAAGACAAACTTATCCATATTCATTCTCTCCGTTCTTTTCTCTCATGCATGCACATACATTTTCAAAAAGGTGGCAAAGGATGGTGCCTAAGAAAATGGAACTGACTTAGATGGGGCAATGAAGGCCACATTTGGAAAACAGCACTTTGTAAGTGAGAGGATAATGTCATTACTTTTTTAAAACCTGCAAAATGGCAGGAAATAGACAGGAAACATTTCACAGAGATAGGTTAGGAAATAGTCTACTGAATTACTTTGCCCCACAAAAATACTAAGCTAATATGAATAGCTAAGACTATGTTATATTTTAAACAGTTGGGATTATATTAAAATGATAAGAAGTTTCAATTGTGTCTAATGGACTACTTAAGGGTGAAAAAGGATAAAAATCTTATTATAGTATATGTATATGGTATTTACAGATAGGAGCCCTGGTGGCCCAGTGGTTAAATACTGGTACTGCAGCCATTCACAGCCACAAGGTTGTGAGTTCGATCCCAGGCAGGGCTCCAGCCTTGCATCCTTCTGTAGGTCACTAAAATTAGTACCCAGCTTGTTGGGGGCAATTGGCTTACACATTGTAAACTGCTTAGGGAGTACTTAAATGCACTGATAAGCAGTATAGAAATGTACTTGCTATTGATATTACCATGGACTGCTAAAAAGAGAAATAAATGGATCTTAAAACGAATCAAGCCTGAACTCTCCCTAGAAGCCAAAATGACTAAACTACGGCTATTCTACTTTGGCCATATCATGAGAAGACATGACCACTAGAAAAGACAATAATGCTTGGTAAGGTAGAATGCAGTAGAAAAATAGGAAGACAGAATTATAGATGGATGGACTCAATCAAGGAAGCCATGGCCCTCAGTCTGCAAGACCTGAGTAGAGCTGTTGATGATAGGGAGATTTGGAAGCCCTCATTCATATGGCTGCCATATGTTGAAGTTGATTTGATGTCAACTGACATTAATAATGAAAATTAAAATGGCCTAGGTACTTGGAAAGAGTTTCAGAGAATCACTATATATATTCAGAGAAGTCAACATTGCCCAAATTTTGGCAGGAGATACCACCCAAGAGTTGCAGAAATTTAATTAGATAGCGGTGACAGAGCTGGTGATGGATGGTGCTGGTGATGAATACAACTGCTGGGTTAACATTATGTTTATCATCATTCTGTAGACCCCAAGATTTTACACTGTTAGCAAAAGAACATCCAACAATTAACAGCTACTCTAATAAATGACACAAACTAGCACAAATTGCCTTTTAATAATAACTATTCATGACCTCTTTTATTCTGATATTTGAATATTTCTGTGCAGGGAGACACTGTAAGAATGCCTTTTGTTCTTGCCAGCATGCTACCTCTGGAAATAACCCAAGAACAGCAGTGCCCTGGATTTTCTGCTAATTTCAAGCTTCTAATTTGATGCTTTCAGATTCAAATATCATGAAGAACAGATTTTCATTTTGCATATATTTTATTGCTAATTCGTGTGTGTGTGTGTGCGTGTGTGTATAAAAGTTTTGCTTACATTGGAAAGAAATCTGCAGTGTGGCAAAAGAGGGAACGGAGAGAGAATAGAAACAAACACATCCCAACACTTACAAGGATGACATGCTTTTATTTGCGAAGTTGCCTCAAAAGTCATAATTACACTGTAACTCCATGGGAACAATGGTAATTTCACAGCAGTTCATGTTGCTGTTATCACCCTACATCCTGATAACTATGAAATTAATTTGTGGCACTGCTGTATATGTCAGCCATAAGCTGTTCCCTAGGTAACATTATGCTACCATAGAAAAGGAATTTGGTGCAGTATAATCAGCTGCAGCAGACCATACATGAAGGAAGCTTTGCTACGCATGCAAACGCAACAATAATTTGGCTACCAGAGAAGATTAGTGTCACACATTTATATTCCCCAACACTTTACAGGCAAAAATAGGAAGACACTTGTAACACTTCAATTCCTGCAGCAAGGATCACTGTCAAAGTGCACATATTCTGCTATACTACTACAGATGCTGGAAGATTTTTTGGCCATTTCTCGTAGTATTAATATACTTCACAATCATATGAGTTTAACTGATCTAAAAGCCAAAGGAGTGTTTGCTCTTTACTTTAATACATTTATTTTATTTGAGCATCAATGTTCTACAATAAGTTAGGGCCTGTTCAAAATATAGCTCAGTAGTGACAAGCAGGCTTGGACTGTATCATGTTTTTACATTTATGCATGTATTCAAGTATCATAAGCAACATATAGTCTCAAGGAATTGTGAAACAAACTGTGAAATAATCTACACAATAGCATTTGTTAATTTATTTATTTTTCTACCTTTCTGCCAGCATGGGACCCAAGGCAGTTTGCAAGACTGCAGAGACTAAAAAGTGAAAAACCTGATAGTAAGCAAGGGCCTCGGCAGACGGGAGGCCGTGAGCCGCCCTGGGAAGGTGCACCGCGGGACCGAGGCATCCTCATACCTCGGTCCCGCAGTGCACTGTCGGCGCCCCAAGAAAGGAGCGCTAAAATAACGCTCCTTTCATATGTCGCTGAAAGTGCGCCGCAAAAGCTTGCGGCGCACTTTCGGTGACCCTTCCGCCGCAGCGTGTCTGGACGCTGCGGCGGGAGGTTGTCTTCGGAGTGCCGGCCGTGCGGAGGGCCGGCGGCTCTGAGGACGACCTCAGGAGGAGGAAGGGGCGCCGAGCATGCGGCTGCCTCTCCCCTTCCTTGCGCCGAGGACGGCTCTATTAGCCGTCTGCCGAGGCCCCAAGTTAACATAGGATTAAACTAGTTATCATATTACAATGCCTTGAAATTTTAAGAAGGGTAAAATAACATAAAATATAACAACAAAGGGGGGAAGCAGACGAGGGCGTCCAGGACGCCCTGGGCCGGCGCGCCGCGGGGCCGCAGCCTCCGCACCTCAGCGCACCGGCGGCGTCCCTGGAAGGAGCGCTAAATCAGCGCTCCTTCCTCAAGACAGCGAAAGTGCGCACTAAAAGCGGCAGGCGCACTTTCGCTGTCTTTTCCGCCGCGGCGCGTACGGTCGCCGCGGCGTGAGGTCATCCCCGGAGCGCCGGCCGTGCGGAGGGCCGGCGACTCCGAGGGCGACCTCAGGGAGAGGAAGGGGCGCCGCTCGTGCGGCTGCCCCTCCTCTTCCCTGCCCGGAAGACGACTCTATTAGTCGTCTGCCGAGGCCCAAAGTTAAAAATACAGTAAGCCCCCCCCCTTAAAAATGATCCCCTGCAACCATTTAATCATTAAATGACCTATGATTCTGATGGAAGGCAGTTCCACAACCTGTGAGTCAGCCACTGAGAAGGCCCTCTCCTGTGACTTCATCAGTTTGTTTATGCCCTTGCTCAAACCTTTGTTTTGGTTTCCCTCTGTACCTCCCCTCTGTGTATGTGTGTGTGTGTTCTAGTCCTGCCTTTTGTTTCACTTGGGCTGTATCATCACAGGGTGTTCTTGGTGAAAGGGTCTTGCAAGGAGGTCCCATCATCTTGCCACCTTTTCAAATTTTCATATATATTTTTTTTTCATTCTCACAAGTTCTAATGGGAGAGGTAAATATTTACACCAGACTATTCAGTGTTTATAGTGACAAATAAAAATAAAAAAATAATAATAATTCCTGCAACATTTTTATATATATTGCATTGCTAGACATACATTTGTGGATAAAACCACCATCATTCATAGCATATTAAAAGAAATATGTTATTTCTTTTTAATATGGACCTTGCCTTCCTCTGATCTGTAGCACCAGACTGCTAAAGCTATATTTGGGCAGCATTAGAAACTAGGATTACACACTACTCTTTTGCTTTGCCAATGTCTGTCAGGAAGCAAGAGAAGCAAGTGCTGCATTTGTTATACATACAGATTCAGAGGCTTTGCTGGGGATTTTGCTGGTGAGTAAAAGCAACATCTCAATGTCAATGGCTGTGCTAGTCATCAAAGCAATCTAAGGTGTTGAACAGGCACTCTGATCCACTATATCCAGGGATGAACAAGTTTTGTCATTCTGCTGTTCTGATCTTTATCTCTGACAGATCTGCCTTTTGTGATTGTTACCACAAAACATTGCCCTAAGACCCCTGACAATGTTCAAGTAATGTCTTTTCACCACAAAATACAAAAACATATATCTTTTGGAGTGAGCTTTAATATGAGGTGTGAGGTCTTTCATTAGATCGCAATACTAGCCACATCCCAAGGACATTTGTTCATTAGAAATATGCTAACACCACAAGTTAAACTATATTACCATTTCCTATGAAAACTGAGTATCCCTGTTCAGTTTTATTATTGCATCTATGGGCACTTTTAAACCTCTTTTCAGTTCTTCATCTCCCACATGGAGTCTTTCACTACTTACAATTATGGTTTATTTTTCCTAGATGAGTCTGGGTCCTCAAATCAACACAAGCTCTTGTTCTAAGACACAAGTACAATGTATGAATCTGAGAACTGTTATTATTTTTGAAGTACTGATTCTAGGAATGCTTCCCTATAAAACCATGGAAGACTGGATGATACTTAACTTTTACTCAGACATGTAATGCTGCCATAATTCATACTTTTTAAATGATAACCCTTGGAGAGGAGCCCTGTTACTATGGCCATAACATGAAAGCGAGTGTTGTGTTTTAATTCCTCTAAAAAGAGGGGGGGGGGGGGAAGACCACTGCTGATCCAAGGATCCTGAGTAGTTTTCTAGCAGTCTTCAGTCTTTCCTTTACAAGAATGATCTTATGATTAGTAGTATGATTAGTAGTTGTAATGTAAACTCTTTCAAGACTTTCTTGAAAGACAACTATTATTTGAATCATGTCCAATCTGAATTAGTTTTGTCCCAGTTTTATGACAAAACAACTGGTGTTGCCTTGGTAGTTGACAATATTTCTTATTGGGTTTTGTGGGATTTTCAGGTTGTGAGGCCCAAAAAACCACAAAAACCTATGGATGCCAGCTGTGAAAGCCTTTGACTTCATATTTCTTATTGGTCCAGCTGGACCATTTAATATTCTCCAAAAGCTGATATCAGGGGATGATTGTTCAGTCTCATGGCTACTAGCCTATGGGGTTCCTCAAAGATCTCTTCTGTCCATTAAGCTTTACAAGGTCTGCATGAAGCCACGGAGAGAGTCCATCATGTGTATAAGCTAGATATTAATCCTATATTCATGATACTGAGCAGTCTCTCACTTTTGTAATGAATTTTCCAACTGATTTTTCTCCCTTCATTTCAAAGAGGATGTAGAAGTTAATGTCTGGATACAGTGAAGAGTCAGGGCCTAAGCAGATTGCCAGAAATAGTGCACATTAAATTGAGGCACTGCCCTGGCTCAGTGCTAGGGAATCATGGGAACTGTAATTTATTGTGGCACCAGAGCTCTCTGACAGAGAAGGCTCAATGTCCCAGAAAAAAATACAGTTCCCATGATTCCCTAGCACTGAACCAGGGTAGTGCCTCAATTTAATGTGCACTATTTCTGGCAGTCTGCTTAGGCCTTCAGTTTCTGACTACCAAATAGAAGCTCAATTCAGACAGTTGTTTCCCTTCCTATAAAAGACAGATCAGTTAACAGTGATCCATGCCTTAATCTTCTCCCACTTACATTTTTTCAGTGTACCCTACATGGTGCTGCCCTGGAAGAATGTCCAAAATTTTACCTCAAAGCAAAATTGCTTTCTTGGGAGTCCTTTGTATACCTTATACCAGGGGTAGGCAACCTAAGGCCCAGGGGCCGGATGCGACCCCCCGAGGCCTTTGGACTGGCCCCAGGCCAGTCCTGCCAGCGCCGGCGCCACCCCCCACTGCCGCCGCAGCCTGCCATGATGATATTATTGTTGTTATTACTTGTTCTTGGGGTTTTCTTGGCAAAATCTCCACAGGGGTTTTGCCATCATGGCTTTTCTGGGGCTGAGACAGTGTGCATGCATCCCTGCATGTTTGTGGGCTTGCCTTCCAGTCATTTCCATGATGATAATGATTATTGTTGTTATTACTTGTTCTTGGGGTTTTCTTGGCAAAATCTCCACAGAGGTTTTGCCATGGCTTTTCTGGGGCTGAGAGAGTGTGCATGCATATTTTTTTAATATCTTTTAATATTTTTAATTAATTATTTATTTATTTTTGGTGCTTCGGCCCCCCAATTGTCTGAGGGACAGCAACCCGGCCCCGGGCTCAAAAAGGCTGCCTACCCCTGCCTCATACCATTGGTCTTCCACTTGTGTTTTCAGGCCCAGTTCAAGGTGATGAAACTTACCTTTAATCTAGCTGTATACCTTCAGGCTGACTCCCTTCACAGCATTTCTTGGTAAGATTCATTCAGAGGATGTTTGTCACTGATTTTCTCCAAGGCTGAGACAATGTGACTTGAACAACATAACTCAGTTGGTTTTCAAACCCTGGTCTCCTGGTATCCTAGTCCAGCACTTAAACCATTACACTGTGCTGGCTCATTGGCTGTTTCTTACCTATGAGACTTCAAATGGATAGTGGCCAAGATATCTTTTGCCTAGAAGCCTACCTGTAAGTTGTGATCTTCTTTAGAAGCCTTATTGTATGCCTTACCACCATGGGATTTTTTATTGGTTGGTACATTCAAAAGGGCTTTCCTTCTGGGAGGGTGCAGACCTAAGGAGTTTTAGGCTGCAGTATTGTTTTGTTCTATCTAGCTTTACAAAGATTTAAAACTGGGGTTGTTCTCTGGTTTGGTTCAAGAATGCTTTGTTTATTTATATTTACTAACATTTAATTTTCTTATATGAGACTGGTTTACAGTTGAATATCACTGGAATAGCTTCTGAACTAAATATTTATATTTAAATCAATCTCTCTAAATACTAAATAAGTAAATAAGACAGAAACATAATGTAGGGCAACACCCAAATTCAGAAAAGGCCACAATTCAAGCAATTGCTCTCTCCCAAAATGGAAGATAAGATATCATCTAAGGACGGCTTCCATGAACTGGGTACTAACATAAATGCCACAGTGATATTTCTCCCATATAGCTGCAGCAATGAGGCTTTCCCCATGCTGGATCTTAAAATGTATGAATTGTTCAGCTAGTAGACTCATTTCATCTGGACATTTGTCAATGTGCATGCTTCCCAAAGCTTTTCTTCCCTACCACATTCCCTTAGTAATACATATCTATACTGAAACCAGCCAGAATGGAACTAAATTTGCCCTGCAGAAAGATCAGCACTTCAGAGACAAGGAGTTTTCCTTGTGTGAAGTCAAAACCAGTCAAGCCATTCTACATGGGATTTGATTTATAGATATGAAACAAATTATGAAAGAGAAAGAAAGGAACAATATCAGTTGTTAGAAATTATGTGGCATTCTATTGCCTGTGGTATCCCTAGAACATATAGAAGCAAGGAACTAGACAGAGAGGGAGCAATTTACTTCTCCCATGAGCTTACAAATGAATGTAATGAGTATGAACATATTGAACAGGCATAGTACCCAATTTTTGAAATCTAGATAGAGGCTGTTGCTGTGAATCCATACCATGTACTAAGGATGGAAAATATTAAAATACATGGGAGTGGAATGAGAAAGATGATTTTTTGACTGTCTGAAAACCTTGACAAAGAGAATTTTCCTCAAACCCCTTTCTCAGTATCCAACACTCCCCCCCCCCCGGTTCTTAACTAAACTCAAGGATATTCACATACCTATTTTTGTCCTCCCAAGATGAGAGGGCAGGAGGAAGGTCTGTGTTCTGAAACCCAGTGTACAGTGATGACATTTGAATCATTATGAACCACTTAACAAACCACTGGTGCTAAGACTATAGACCAGGGGTTGGCCACCTACGGCCCACGGGCCGCACCCAGCCTGCGGACCCCCGCCGACAGGCCACCGCCGACCCCTGCTGCCGCCGCAGTGCGCTCTTGCAGCCGTGCCACCGCACGCGTCACAGCCGCCATTTTGTTTGCCAAAATGGCAACTGCGACTTGTTTGCGCATGCGCAGTACTCCTGCGCATGCACAAATGAGTCACGGCCACCATTTTGGCAAACAAAATGGTGGCCGCAAGTGGGGGGGCCTTCCAAAATGGCATCCGCATCGTGCGCACGATGCGGGCACCATTTTGGAAGGCCCCACGGCAGCTGCGCAGCCGCCATTGGGCCTTCGGAAGGCCGCACTGCAGCTGCGCCAGGCAAATTCGCCCGCCGCAGCCACTTCCCTGGGCCTTGAAAAGCCCCCCACCGCCACTGCGGGCGAATTCCCCCGCTGTGGGGCGGGGGGCCTTTCCGAGGCCCAGGGAAGCCCCACCACCGCCGCTGCAGGCGAATTCGCCCGCCGCAGGGGTGGGGGGCCTTTCTAAGGGCCAGAGAAGCCCCCCGCATGGGGGGGGGCTTCCAAAATGGTGCTCGCATCACGCACACATGCACATGACGCCGTCATCGTGCGCATGCGTGCACGGGGGGCAAGTGCAAGCACGCAAGCGAGTACGTGCCCGGCCGGCCCCCCGCGCCATTCCCCCCTGCCCCCCCGGCAACAAAGGTTGCCGACCCCTGCTATAGACTGATGAGCCTCACCAGAGCCATTCCTGTGGTGTTATGTAGGGCAAACAAGAGGTAAAGGCTGGATGAGGAACATGGAAGACTATAGCCTGCCCATCATTGCCTGTCTTCTCCCCAGACATCCTTCTACTGTTATATGGGGTGGGGGAGCCAGGAGAGGATCTCTGCAGAGGATCACTGCTGCCAGAGAATTTATCCTCCCTCTGAGATGTCTTCAAAAACTGCACAATTTTCAACAATGTCTGGTTGTAGGAAGAAAATTGGCTAAATTATTTGCTCTACCTTGTGGGAATGAATAGGTTAAAACATCACATCTTCACCTTGTATTGCAGTTTGTCAGTTAGACTTTGTATTGAACCTCTCCAGAGACATCACTGCCAGTGTAACTAAAGAGGCTGTGTTTAGTGCTGGCCTAAAACTGCATAGATAAAGGTTCAACACATTTATGAATCTTGGGACTTATAAGGTTGTCGAGAGAATAAAGCGGTGGAAAGGTGGAAAATAATGTACACCACCCTGCACTCACTTCAGAAAAAGCTGGATATAAATGAAATACAGTAAATTTATCAAGGAATAATCATGTTGGACTAGGTTCCTTTACTTAATTTCTTTGGTCATGTTTTCTAGTGCTTTGGCCTCACTTATCCTTTACTATCCAAAACTACAGCTTCACTGGATTCTACTTGGTCACACCCCAACATCTCATCAAAATGTAGGCATGTGACTAGCATTGTTACATTTTTCTTTTTCTTGTACAATTTTTAACACTTTTGCCTGATAAAGAAAACAGTGGAGCTTTTGAAACTTGTATAATATATTTTGTGTGTTTTGTTTGCCCCTTTAAAGGTATTGCTGCTGTGTGGATTTTGGATGCTATTGTACTTTGCTGAATGGCAAATATGGCCACCCTGGACATGTTTTCTGTACACCTGGGGAGTCCATATAAGCTGTGTATTGGATAGTCAATCCCTCAGAGTAGGGTTACCTGGGTCACCATTCTTGTCAGCCATGAACCCTACCTGTTTGCCTGCCTAACCCGCATAGTTACTCCATTTTGGAAAACTGCAACCAGTGCATTTGATTGCTCCTTAAAGCTTCAATCTTAACTCATCTGCCTGTTGAGGTTCTTGGATATCCAGCAACCAGTCTCAGTAGGTTCTAGGGCACCTAAAGTCCCTGGTGCAGGATTGGGGCGATACCTCATAAGTGGTCTTTGATGTTGTAGTTTTCAGGTCATATAAAACATATAAAGAGAAACTGACATCTCAAAATATTCTGCCCAGCACTGTCACAGCATGCTAGTTGGTCCAGGCATCACTGCAAGAGGGAGAATTATTTAGCTTTCTTACCAAATACCTTTTTGTTTTACTGTCATGAGGATTTTTCTTTTAATTGACTATTTTGCCTTCTATCCCGTCATACTCTTTTTATCCTTGATATAAGACAATTCCAGCCAGCCTTATGCTAAGAGCATGAAATCGCAAGATCATCACAGTAACTCAGTGTTACAAAGAAGTGTCATTCCTGTTGTGCCGTCCAATTACAAAATAGTAAAGCAGGGATAGAGCACAGCAATGCTGTTTTTTTCTATTTGTTTCGGTAAGTTTAGCACAGCAGGAAATGTGGCATTCTCCCTAGATAATGTGTCAAAACTGCAGTTAGAATTTAAGTGCAAATGGAAGTTATCTTAAAGGCTTCATATGTAGGCTAATAACCTCAGTTGCTTAAATGAGATAATTATAACTTACATAATATATTTTACTTCAAGGATTTGGTATCTTCATTTTAATAAAATAATAATTTGCTCTGGAAAAATAACGTGTAAATGGGCCCCCTTATGTGAATGCTGTACTGTAACACTAACATGCCTCTACGTGCTCTGAATTATTTGTGTATGGATCCAAGATTTGGGTCTAGCCTTCTCTCCCCTTTCTCAAGATGCCTTAGTTAAAAAACAGGCTGGCTCCCAAGCAGCAACACAAATGATTGAATGGTTTAGAGCTGAAAATCCATCAGCCTGACAGCCTGGGCTGTCAATATTTAGAAACACCACCATGAAGCAGCACGTGGAGGACAGGAATGGCCTTTCTGTGCCCTGGAAGGTACACAACCTAAACAGCCACACACAGTAAAAGACTGCACCAAAAGGAACAAAAAAAATATCCAGACTCCATGCCAAGAACACTCACATTAGACATGAAAATAAATGACAGAAACACACACATGCACATACCCATTTTGCATAAATCTACCCCATTTTAATTTTTTATATTCTACAAACAGTCTCAAGGTTTTGAAATATAAAATGAGCAAAGATGTGGAGGACACAAATTAATATTATTACATGCTTTAGAATTATATAATCCACTTTTCTTTTCTTTTTAAAAGAATGATAAATGGGCTGTTCAACCAATCTTTACCCAAAGAGTCCTGTATTGCTTAGGGAATGGAATATTTTAAGGAAGGTCTCTTTTCACTTGAACCTGCCCCCCATCTACAGTTGTTTTTCAAGATTGCTCTGTCCTCTGCCACTAAAACAGGTACAATCCACTAACCATAATAATATCAGAAAGAGTGATAGACCATCATTCAGTGTGAGACTACACTCAGTAAGTTTGTTGTTGTGTGCCTGCAAGTCATTTCTGACTTATGGAAACCATAAGATGAACCTCTCATGGGTTTTTCTTAAAGCAATAGCACTAGCAAGTACATTTCTATACCACTTATCGGTAAATTAGCACGCCCTAAGCAGTTTACAATGTGTAAGCCAATTGTTCCCAATAAGCTGGGTACTCATTTTACCGACTTACAAAAGGATGGAAATCTGACTGGACCTTGGAGCCCAACTGGGGGGGGGGGGGTGCAGACTGCCAGAAATAGTGCAAATTGAGTCTACTTTAAGGGTTAGGGTTAGTGCTAGGGAATCATGGGAATTGTTTTGTTTTGTTTTTTGCCTGAGACATTGAGTCTTCTCTGTCAGAGAGCTCTGGTGCCACAATAAAATACAGTTCCCATGATTCCCTAACCCTAACCCTTAAAGTGGACTCAATTTTTACTATTTCTGGCAGTCTGCAATCCCCCTGGGATTGCAACATCTGGTTGCCTCTGGTTGCTCCTACTGCCACGTCTGCTTAGTCCCTCAGATAGCCTGACCACAAGCTTAAAATCAATGTGTGTCCTACATAAATCCTATGGATTTTTTAAATATTCTAGTTAAGATAGGTGTGAATGGGAAAGACTTCCCATTACTGCTTCTTTGGAGTTAGGTGAATGGAAAAAATCAGTTCTCACTGATAGAAATACAGATGGGAAGAAGAAGACACTCAGTATTTCATGCCATAAGTGTTTATGTGCTAACATGTTTTGAAGACTGGAAATGTAATAAAACAAAAATGTTGTCTTTATACGAAGCTTAGGATGACTTCAATATAATCACTGGACATTTGAAGATGAAAACAATGTGCTCTCAGAGCATTCTGATAGCTCTTGAAGCATTTGTCAGGTACAAGCAAAGTTGAGGAGTAGTCTCTGAAAATGACTACATGTAGAAGAGATGGATCATGTGTGCAAGGTAGTTCAGGGACAGAAATTCTAGAGGTTCTAACCCAGTCCCAGAAGGACCAAGTGAATATACTGATATCATGGGGACAGGCAGGGAGGGAAGTGTTGATGCAGACATTCACAAACAGTTCACTCTAGAGCAGTGAGAGACAACATTTAACAATCCCCAGGGTCAAAGGAGGATGAAAATGAAGAAACAGTGCTAGAAACCTTTCAGCTGCCTGTTACAGAAAACATTATTTACCCCAGAATCCATGAAACAAATAGAGAAACAGAATGGGTACTCAGGACAGAGAATAAGGGGATCCCTATCAAAGTCAAATTGTGGAAGCCCTGTGACATCATTGAGTTGAGGGCACATATTGGCCCACTGCTCCTGACAAGTATCATGGACAATATGAAGCCTTGGAGCAATGATGACATCCAGTCTCAAGATACTGCCTCTTCACAGTAGTAGGAGGTCTGAAGAGAATTTGTGCACTTAAAAAGCACTTGAGATTCAACAAAGAAAAGTAATGCAGAGAGTCACTGATAAACATGGGATATGGGACAATGAATGCTGAGCAGCTCTGAAAAAGGTATACACCAGAGACAGATATAACCACCGAGGAACAGCTGGTTGAGTTCAGGGGTAAATGCCCATTCCAGCAACAATAAACCAGTAACACATGGCATAAAAGTTGATGGTGCTGAAATGCTAACCCATTATATCCTTCAAATGAAAACATTTACCTGGCCAAACAGCCCAATACACTGCAGGAAGCCCAGCATGGTTACAGTGTGAAAACAACTCCAGTTGAATTGTGTTCCCACATTAGACAAAATGCAGTGGGAGACTTTTGTTTAACCAGTATACAACTGGCAGAAGATCTGCTAACCAAAGACCTAACCTATGTTTAAAATAAGCTGTATTGCCCTTCCCATTACTTCTGTAGGAGGGCAGTAGATACAGAAACCAGGAGATAGTGCACCATAGGGTTAGGAAATATTCTGTTAGTCACTCAGATCAAGGGTTTTTTCCCCCCACCCATCTGATTTGGGATTTAAACAACAAGAGGAAGTTGAAGTGTTTTAAAATGTTTTATTATGTCACATAAAAAGTTGAGTATAGAAAGGTTCATTGCACACAGTACCTCACCCCTGGCTTTACTTGTCCTCTGGGGATGTAATTCCTCACTAATTTTCTTTTTGAGGGAAGCAACAAATAATTTTAACAATATTCTTCCTGGTAAATGAAAATACTGCAGTTTTCAGAGATTGTTCACCATTTCAGACTGAGTCTTCTATATATGCACAAAACAAATGTGCAAATTTTGCTTAAACTAAGCCCATAACTATGGCATATTCTGCACAGAAAATATTTCATGCACAAAATAACCATGTGCAAATTAGGGGTAGACTGTTTCCTGAACTGTGAACATTCTCATGAGTCCAGGATTTTTCTTCTCAGGGTTTCCCAAAACCTTCTGGGCTCTTCCCCCCCTCCAAAACAATTTATTTCAACCATTTTTTCAAAATTTTTCAAATGTTCCTTCCATATCTACAAGACACAGCCAAAACAATAAACTATGTTACAAATGATTTCCTACTCAGTTTTGCATTAACTTGGCTTTATGATGCACAGTTGTATCATGTACCGTCTTAAAAGCTGATTTATGAGAAACATGTTATCAACTGTGCACAGAGGACATATGTCATGTACTGCTGCATTTGCCACCAGGTAAAGACTGCTCTTTCAATGAAATGTTAGACCATCAACTATGGATGCTTATGTTAAACACTTTAAATGTAGCATACAATAAGACTAATAGCTGAGTAAAATAATCTTTGTTATTTGATCATTACACCCCTTCTGCATCTAGCTCACCCCATATCCTTATCTTTACAACAGGGATGGGGAAACATATGACTCTCTAAATGTTTCTGGATGCAACCTCCATCATGTTTCACAATTGACTATGCTCATTACAATGATGAGAGCTGTAATTCAAAAACATCAGAAGGGTGTACCACCAAAGGACTATTTGGTTAAACAGTATTTTTAAAATATAAATGCAAAGAAACTGGGAAGAAAAGGAAAAAATTGATGGGAGGCAAAGGGAAAGATGGCTATGAATACAAGCTGATTATATATTGAATATCAATTTTCTTGCCACTAACTTTCAGTAAGAGCTTCTGACCACTGAATGATCAATAGTGAATATTTATCTTTCCACCATTGAAGATAAATCTTTTAGCTTTCCAAACCTGAAGGAACAAACCATGTTGGAAATCAATAAAATTCCAGGTCATTAGGATATAATTTTAATGTGCATAAACATCTATAAATACATTTTGTATCACAGATATTTCAGAATGAATACATTGTAATATATCCAGCCAAAAGTGGTGACCACTGAGCATGTCCACATCAAAGTCTGTATCACTCAACCAACATTTAGCTGAAGTAGACAGATTCTTCCAAAAAAACAACAGTAGTGTCCAATATACTCCCAACATCAAATTTTGCTGAAGCAGATGTAAAGAAATTTTACAAACTGAATCTAGGAAATCTTCCATTTATTATTTGCACCATTATCTAATGTAGTCTGCACTCTAATAACATCTGGAGCAGCGACAGGCAACCTTTTTCTTACCTGGGACGGTCTGCCATCGCCCAGGTCGCGGCTGGGCCAAGGGGGGGAGAAAATGACGGCTTGCGCGCACACGCGCACCCTCCGCCGCCGCGCGCGCCCCCCCGGACACACAGCCGCCACGATCACTACTGCAGTCGCCGCCATAGCGCGCGCGGCTCCAGCCGCCACAGCGCATGCCGCGGCCGCCATTTTGGGAGTCAAAATGGCGGACGCAACACATTTGCGCATGCGCAAGAGTACCGCGCATGCGCAAACGTGTCGCGACCGCCATTTTGACTTTCAAAATGGCGATCGCCGTGAGCGCACCCGGAAACGTGCTCTGGCAGCGGTGGAAGCGCGCGGCGGCAGCGCACGGCGGCGGCGGCGACGGCGGCAACCTCCGGCCGGGGCCGGTAAGTCCAGAGCCCGGGGCCTAAACCGGCCCCCGGGCCGTAGGCTGCCGGTCCCTGATCTGGAGGATCACAGATGTCTCACCACTAATCTAGATCATCATGTTATGTAAGACACAGCAGACCTCTAGCCTGTGGCACATATTTATCCAATCAGGCTGGACAATATTATCTAAAGAGTATTCAGCAAGACTTGTCTCCATCCCCAGATCCCTTCCCCTTAGAAGTGAGAGAAGGCATCAAACAGGCTTCCCAATAGGTGAAGATGCAGAAGGAATGAAGCTAGTTCAAGAATCAGCTGGAAGGTGGAAAGACAGCTCTTCCAGGCACCAATCAAATCCCTTTGCCACCATCCTAAGTGGAATGACAAGGGGTATATAAAGCTATCTCTGCTGGGATCTGGAGGAGCTGGTCCTCCAAACACTGGCTGACTCCACACCTTCATACAAAAATTGACACAGAAGTTAATGCCCCCTCTATATGCAGAAAGGGAGAGAGGCTGGGATGGATGGACAATTTCCCCTTAAAACCAAACAGCTTACAGATATGGTGGCGGTGGCAGTGGGGTCTATCTGGCCACAGGAACCAATTCTGTTCCCCACTTCTCTATTTGATTATCAGTAGGTGATGGAATGCACTTGTGAAATAATCATTGTAGGATGCAATACAATACATACAGGTATAAAGGAATCACACACATTGTTAAGTATCCTACAAACTTAATTGGAAAATACATAAATAATGAAAATAAATAAATGAATATGAACATTCTAAAAACCCACAAAAGTCTCACTCTTTTGCAAACAAAAAGTATAAAGTTTCTACATTTGTCAATGTAAAGCAGTGCTTGAATTTTCAACATTCAGTGCTCAAATTTTCTTCACAGGAAATTAAGTTACTGTTGGCATTTCTCAGTAGGATATTGCTTGTTAAGTTATTTTCCCGTGGAAAAAAAAATCTGCTTTTAACTTAGGGGCTAAGATGTGGAATTAAGAGATTAACTTTTAGCACCTGACTTTTCAAAATATTGCTTTTAGCTAATCCTAACCAAATTAAAATGTTGATTTTAATTTGATGCAGTTAATAAAAAGGATATTTCTTATAAATAATCTTTTTTATATTTCCTCCAGTAGCCCTAAATTAAGTAAACAGACTGTTAATGGCATGGCAATAGCTAAGAATTAGCTAGGAACAAAGTTTAGATTCTTAAATACAGAAAAATATTATACTATTATACACCATAAGTCAACAGGCAATTTGAAGGCAGATACAGGCATACCTCAGTTAAGAAAGCCTCAGACCAAGAAGCTCCTTTTTACAAAAGCATATACTCACCCAGCCCTTTCCTTTCCTCCTCCTTCTCTATCAGGCCTGAAGATTTTAGCAGCTATGGCATTAGGAGGATGGTGAAGGGGCGGGGGGACAGAAATCATATACTTTCAGTGCAGCAGTGTGTCTACATTAAACAATATAATAAAACTTCAGCTGGGAAAGAGTGGGATTCTACTATAGCCAATCCTACTGTAGTCATATGAGCCTGCCTACAACAGGCAAGGTAAACAACAGCTGCCTCCAGAATCTCTTACTGAGGATGAACAACAAAACAGAGAAAAAAGTTGGGACTGTTAAGGTGAGTCCCACTCACCCAACTATTTTCCTATTGTTGCAGCCCCATGGATTTTGTTATCCCACTGCTGCCAATTTGTGATGATACCACACTTTTCATTTTACTGTTTTCCAGAGATGTCAGCCCAATGAGATTCAGTTCCTCCACCACTGCCACCTATTTTTGACAAGCACCTGTACTTTTAAAAATATTTTCTTTATTAATTTGTGACACTGCCACCTATGTGTGACATTCACTTTATTTTTCTTGTGTACACCAACTTATATGTGAAACTAATTCCCTATCTGTAACTGTTAGTAATAATAATAATAATAATATAAAACCCAGTAGTAGTGGGAAGTAGTAGTGTGGTTAACTTATTCAAATCCCAGGCAAGTCTGTATTTGAACAATAATAAAACTTTATTTGAAAGATGATTTGAACAATGTTTCACTTGTTCGGATGTTTTATGCACTTGGTACTTCAAGATCTTACTTTCTTGGTTTCACTTAGTTACAGTTACAGTTTACTTCACAACCCTCTCTCCAGAGAACAATAGTTACTTTTGCCCAGGACCCACACAGTCCTTATATTAAATTATTTTCCTAATCCCACAGGATATTACACCACAGCAAACCTGACCCAACCTTATTGTTTCATTTCACATGTGCATATTATTTATTCTGAGCGCTCTCTCTCTCTCTTTCTATCTCTCTCTGTGTATGTAGAGAGATTTTGTAGCACCTTTGAGACTAACTATGGGGGGAAGCAGACGGGAGCTTCCTGTGCGCCGCGGGACGGAGCGCCGCTGGAGCGCGGCAGCCGCACCGCGGCGCACCGTCGGCGACTCTAAAAGGAGCACCAAATTGGCGCTCCTTTTAGATTTCAGGGAAAGGGCGCCCTAAAAGCAGCGGGCGCACTTTCCCTGACTCAAACACCGCGGCGCGTGCGGTCGCTGTGGCGTGAGGTCATCCTTGGAGCGCCGGCCGTGCGGAGGGCCGGCGACTCCGAGGGCGACCTCAGGAAGAGGAAGGGGCGCTGCTCGTGCGGCTGCCCCTCCTCTTCCCTGCCCGGAAGACGACTCTATTAGTCGTCTGCCGAGGCCCTTAAAGAAGTTGGCAGCATGAGCTTTCATAGATTTCAGTCTACTTCTTCAGATACATTGGAGGAAGTAGACTGAATCTATGAAAGCTCATGCTGCCAACTTCTTTCTTTTAGTTAGTCTCAAAGGTGCGACAAGATCTCTCTATATACTGATTCCACACAGTTGTATCTTTAAATCCCCACCCCCCTGTGGCATAAGAACCTATTCCAACTTCTTCCATGTTATTTCTGTTTCTGGTGCTAAATGTTCTGTTAAATAAGTAAAGCCCAAGAACACATCTACTTCATTAACTAAGGGGAGAAACATACCACCCCAAAAAGGCAAACTGGGGCTGCCACAGCGCCACTTGATCTGATACCACAGCAACCACATGCTGTAGCCCCAATCCTCCCTGGAGCCAGCCCAAATACAAGTGGAAAAGATTTGCTCCTATTTGGGCTGGTAAAAAGCTGCCCCAATGCAGCCCCAAGCCAGCTTCTGTATGCTCTGGCAGCGTGCAGTGTCTAAATGCCGCACTCCCAGAGCAGCTTGAAGCCAGCCCCATATAATCACCCTGAGCAACTTCCAGGCATTTTGGGTGCATGCAGCATAAAACACCACACCCCCAAGCCACCCAGGAGCCGGCCTTTACAGCTGGTCTGTTCAACCCCTAAATCAACTGGATGTCTATGCTCCAGTAAATACTGAAAACTTGAAATGTTTTCAGTACTTTAAGGAATAAAGCAAATAAAAAGTTGCAACCTAGAAAGCATCTGGTGCTGGGGAATGAGGGACTAGCAACATTAGGGTGGATATTTGTGCATTGATGTTGTATAAAGGACTGTAGGATCCCACCAGAGGAACTAGTGTTTCAAACTTTTGCCTAGAAACCATACAAGGAAATACAAGTGGATTTTCTGCTCAGAAAATGTATCTTTGCATAGAAAACTAGTCAGAAAAACAAATTTTCTGCACTGAAATATTACTCTCTGTGCAGAAAACTATTTTTAATGCATCAAAGACATGTGCATTTCTGCACAAACGGTGCCAAAAGACATGCCAATGTGCAAATAGCAATGGAGAAATATGAAAAACAGGTGCATTTTTAAATTTATTTTTTTTTTAAAAAAAATTCATTGAGAAGGAGATATATCTCCAGCATATGGTGGGGGGGGGGGGGAATGGGCAGACTGTGGACCTTATCACACGGGGGTCTGAAGCAGTCCTATCCCCGTGGCATCCCCGTCCCATGGCGCTTCCTTTCCCCGGGTGATCAAACGACGTCGCAAGGAAACCCCGCCCATCCCCGTCGCATCCCCGTCCCATGGCGCTTCCTTTCCCTGGGTGATCAAACGACGTCGCAGGGAAACCCCGCCCATCCCTGTCACATCCCCGTCTCATCCCCGTTCTTTTGGATTCCTGGTCGAAATGGGAATTACATTTCCCGTGACCGGAAGGAAGCGCCATGGGATGGGGATGCGACTGCTTGGACCCCGTGTGATAAGGTCCTGTGAGTTGATACTGAGAGTTTGCATATTTTGGGAATTTTTTGCCAAAAAAATGTCTTCATACAAAATAATATGGGTTTTCCGCAAAAATACATTTTGTATTTTGCATTCATGAATGAAATAATGAAGACTTACACTCTGTGTGTGTGTGTGTGTGTTGTGTGCCTTAAAGTCATTTCTGACTTATGGCAACCTTAAGGTGAACCAATCATGGGCTTTTCTTGGCAAGATTTGTTCAGAGGAGGTTCGTCTTTGCTTTCTTCTGGGGCTGAGAGAGTGTGACTTGCCCAAGGTCACTCAGCAGGTTTCATGGCTGAGAAGGGAATTGAACCCAGGGTCTCCAGAGTCATAGTCCAGGATTCAAGCCACTACGCCATGCTGGCTCATGGAGACTAAGGGCCTTTGCAGACTGCCAGAAATAGTGCACATTAAATTGAGGCACTGCCCTGGCTCAGTGCTAGGGAGTCATGGGAATTGCATTTTTTTCTGGGACATTGAGCCTTCTCTGTCAGAGAGCTCTGGTGCCACAATAAATTACAGTTCCCATGATTCCCTAGCACTGAGCCAGGGCAGTGCCTCAATTTAATGTGCACTATTTCTGGCAGTCTGCAAAGGCCCTTATACTGGGAACATGAAATTCACTGTGTGGCTGTGCAGGACATGTTCACCCTAACCTGACACACATGGCTGTTATGAAGATAAAATGGGATAATATGTGTGCATACACTGCATGCCCTTAACTCTATAGAATAAACATAGGATCTGCAAGATGTAAATAAAATACAATGAATTAAGAATCCCCATGGAGTTTTATTTCTCTACAACAAAAATTGGCTTGTGTGTGCATGCAGATAATACCAAATTTCAAGGTAATTATACTATAAACTGAGCCACCATTAAGAAGCAATATGCCTTTTGCTAAGTCTGAAGGCAGATCCAGTGACAAAACAAACATTAATATCAAGATACACAGGGAGTTTCAGCCTACACTGATCCCTTTCCATGATGAGGGCCCAGTGCCAACTTAGGCACTATCATCTACATGACCGGTGTATGAAGTGAGTCTAGGCTTTGCTCATGTGGCCACTGTTCCTGGTATACTATTTCCATTCCCATGCACAGCTATACACTATCTAAACATGTTGTTAGAGTACAAGTTCCAGCAGCCCTTAGCAGAGTCACTAGTGAAGAATGCTAGATGCTGAAGTCAAACAACACTTGGAGGGCAAATAGATTCCCATTCCTCGGGAATGGGGACCTATTGAGAGTGTCCTAGAAGAGAAATAAAAAGTCAGCTGTCTCTTCTACAATCTTCCCAAATCCTCCATATCACATAGAAAAGAGGTGTGTAACAGTCCGTTGCCACATTGGCTCCCTAGAGATTTTGGAAGGGTTATACCCACCACTACCACACCACCGCAAAATAAATTGGAAAAGGATATCCCCAGATTCCCTGAAGGGGGCATGAGGAGGAATTTCCCCACATTTTCTGGCCCTCTCAGGGCCATTTTAGGTCCGGGTGAGACATTTTGTTTGGTGAGGGAGTTGGTTTTATCTTATTTTATTTTATTCAGCAGAAAGTGCCATACAACCTCTGGGTTCTTCCTGTTGAGAAAAAATGGTCCAGGGAAGTGGGAGAGCACTATGATTGCTTCCCACACCATAGAGGAGTCAGGTGGGGGCATTTGGGAGAAAACAGTGGGGGAAATATTATTTAAAAAAATAGAGTCCTTTGGCTGAAATGGGCACTTTCCCCACTCCTGCCTTGGAAAATTATTTAATCAATAATTCCCACAGGTTCCTACAGCTCCCTACCAAAAGACATCCCCCCCCCCACACACACACACAAACCTGAAGGACTATTGTAGATTATTATGCCATCCATTAAACTCTCTACACATATTAAACTAGCATTTTGTGGAGAAGGATTCTAAACTGGTCATTTTCTTAGCCCACTGTTCTTGAATGTGCTAAGGGATTTCCAGCCTACAATCCACAGTGATCTCTCCTGTGGAATTATCACCATTCACTCACTCATATCTTATGTAGAAGCCAGAAGAGATCATCATTTGCATAATCATTGTATTCCAGTGTTTTCTCTGCTGTCTGCTTACCTTTTTTCCAGAACTAATTTCTAGCTATTTTGCAGTTACAATAAAATAACTTTCAGTGTCAGCAATCAAATATTTTAAGTATTGTGTTCCTTAAATTAAATTATTTCTTCATCACAGGCCTTTCCTCTTTAACTGCTTTTTCTTCAGCATTACTGAGGGTCTAGTAATGGGCCAGCATGGCCTAGTGGTTTGACCATTGGATTACAACTCTGGAGATCAGGGTTTGAATCCCAGTTTGGCCATGTAAACCCACTGGGTGACCTTGAGCAAGTCACACACTCTCAGCCTCAGAGGATGGCAATGGCAAACCCCTTCTGAATAAATATTGTCATGAAAATGCTATGATAGGATCCTTAGAGTTACCATAAGTCAGAAACAACTTGAAGGCACTTGAACTGCTCCTTAACTGATCATGGAGGTGTCATTGAATGGTTTTCTTTTATTTGTTTTTTTTAACAAATCTTTAGATTTATAATAATACAGTACCATTTAAAGTTTTCAAAAGACAGAAATAGAATGGACTAGAGTTTTGTCTTCTACCCCACATGCAGAATTTAAAAGAGGAGTAGTAGAAAGCAATTCATCACTAGTCTTTCAAGCCACTCTGAACACGGCAAAGTAAAAGTAGAAAAAAAACAGTGAGAAGGAAGCTATGAATTAATATTGGCAGAGAACTGTCATGAATAGGACTTATACATACAGAAAACAGGGGAAGAGTGTCCATGAGGCAAGACAATGTTTGAAAGTAAACACAAACCTAAGTTTGTATCAAGCTGACATTTTATTTCCATTTTCCACTGCTTATAGGAAAGAAATGGCTCAGCAGCATTAAAGAACTCCTATATGGAAGAAGGAGTACTACATTGGTACTACATTGTTACTCAGGTCTAACATGCAGACATAAGGTAGAGCAGACAAAAAAGTTAACAGTGAACTACCATAAATGGAGGAACAGCCATGATGACCATAGGATGCAGTCTGACATTTGTATTGTGGGTACCTTTACTTCTATTAGGCAACTAAAAAACACAACATCCTTTGTGTTACATATTGAAGTCACAAAGGCTTCTTCATCAAGCAAAGATGGTTTTAGAAATGTAGGAGAAGAGGGGGAAGAGGGAAAGGCTGTAGGCACTACAGCCAGCTGGCAATGAGAATGGCAGATGTAAGACCAGATAGAGGTGGGGACACAACCTGGAACCATCAAGTTGGCTATAAGGTGCCACCTTAATGGGAGTAGAGTTATGCTGGATTAGCCAACTACTTAGTTCAATAAACGTGGTACTACAAATTTGGAACCACTGTCTGGTGATTTTAGAGCTGCGTTACTGTGTCTTAATTGTTATAGCTAGTTATTGTTTACTATTAAGTGTAAATGTTCAATGGAAATTGGATGGCAATCCAAGTTGTAGCGGGGCAGAGGGAGATATGGCAACAGTAGGGTACAGAGGAAGGAGAGATTTAAAACCTATTTTACTTTCCAGTCACCCTGTCATCCTCAGGAACCTCAAGTATGACAGTCTCAGCTTAATTATCTTGGCTTCCTGGGAGTTTTCTGGCTTGATCTATTCTAGGACCCATTTATTTGCCTTTTTGGCTGTCCATGGAATCCTTAGGTCTCTTCTCCAGCACCACATCTCAAATGAATTGATTTTCTTCCTGTCTGCTTTCCTACCTGTTCAGCTTTCAGAACTATACATGGTAATAGGGAATACAATGGCTTATACAATTCTAACTTTCATGTTTAGTTGGATATCTTTATTCATTAGGATCTTTTCTAGTTCTTTCAAAGCTGCCCTCCTCATTCTTAATCTTCTGATTTCCTGACTGCAGTTGCCATTATGGTCAATGTTTGATCCCAGGCATGAGAACTCTTTTACTATTTACATTTCCTCATTGTCTAGGCTGAATTTGTGTAGATCTTCCATGGTCATTATTTTTATTTTCCTTATGTTCAACAATAAGCCTGTCCTTGAACTTTCTTCTTTGATCTTCCTTAGTAGTTGCTCTAGCTCGTGATGTCTTTTGCTAGTAATATGATGTTGTCTGTTTATCTTAGATTGCTGATATTCCTTCCTCCTATTTTCACTCCTTCTTGTGTCCAAGCCTGCTTTCCATATAATATTTTATGCATAGGTAGGATGCAACAGGTAGGATGAAAGGATGCAGCCTTGCCTTGACTCCTTGGCCAATTGGGAACCATTCTGTTTCTCAATGTTCTGTTCTGACAGTAGCCTCTTGTCCTAAGTACAGATTCCTCATCAGGACTATCAGATGTGTTCCATAGTCTTTCATGATCTATGCCAGGGGCCAGCAACCTACGGCCCCCGGGCTGGTTCCGGCCCAGGTCGCCGGACTTACCAGCCCAGGCGGACCCCTGCTGCCGCCACCGCCGCCACCGCGCACCGCCACCGACGCACATTTTCTCATCCGTGCGGCCGCGACGCGTTTGCGCATGCACAGGAGTACCGCACATGCGCAAACAAGTCGCGGCCGCCATTTTGTTCTCCAAAATGGCGGCCGTGACTCATTTGCACATACACAGTACTCCTGCGCATGTGCAAACGTGTCGCGGCCGCCATTTTGGAAATCAAAATGGAGGCCGCAGCGCGCACGGTGGGGGCTGCAACCGTGTGCGCTGCAGCAGCGGCGGCAGTGGCGGCGGCGGCGGGAACGCACGCGGGGGGTGCGCGCGCATGCATGACCGTGCACACCGCCATTCCCCCCCCTTGTCCCAGCAGAGACGAGGACTTCGGGGGACCGGCCCAGGACCGAAAAAGGTTGCCTACCCCTGATCTATGCAGTCAAAGGCTTTGCAATAGTCTATGAAGCACATGCGGATTTTCATTTGGAATTCCTTGGTGCATTCCATTAGCCATTAGATGTTTGCAATGTGGTCTCTAGTGCCTCTTCCTTTCCTGAACCCCACTTGGACCTCTGGGATTTCTTTGTCTATGTATGACTGGAGTCTATGTTGCTTGCATGTGAGATTAGTGCTATGATCCTAGAGTTGCTGCAGTCTTTTGTGTCTCTTTTTTGTGGATGGGGATGTATATTGATCATTTCCAATCTGTTGACTATTGTTTTGTTTTCCATATCTGCTGATATATGTTGGTTATTGAACATATTACACCAATATTAAAACTACTCCATTGGTGGCCAATTAGTTTCCAGGCAAGTTACAAAGTGTTGGTTATTACATGGTTTGGGTCCAGGTTACCTACAGGATTGCCTCTTTTTACGTAACCTTCCCTTTACACTCAGGTCTTCTAGCGGATGTTTACTCTGCTCACCTTTTTTTCAGCCACCCCTAGACTGTGGAACAACCTGCCAGAAAAAAATTGATAGCTGAATATGCTATCTGAATTTAAAACAGCATTTAAGATTAATCTCTTCCAGCAGGCCTATCCAGATGATTTTTAAAAATGATGAATTTTAAACTAGACTGTTTTAATATGTATGTATGCTTGGTCTTTTAAACTGATGTATGTTTTGTATTCTTAACTGATATATATTTGTTGGTCTGTTGTTGTTCCCTGCCTCAATCCATGGGGAGAGGTGGGTATGAAATAAATCATCATCATCATCATCATCATCATCATCATCATCATCACAATCACCAAGCCCACATTTTGCTTGGATTTAGTACAATTAAATATACATTGGCAATCTAAAGTATATTTACTTGGAAATAAGTCCCAGTATTCAGTGAGGCTTACTGCCATGTATATATTCAAAGTATTGCAGCCTGAAAAGCAAGGAGAGGAGGAGGAGGAGGAGGGAAGGAAGGTGACTTCATATTTCATCCATATTTTATTTGGGAAATATTTCAACCTGGTAAGGACAGAATTTCTAAAGCACTTTGCAACCAACATAGTAAGCATTTTTTACAGGTTTTCCAAAAAGCTCCAGCATTTTGCCCATCTCAAAATATGCCTTGAATTTCATTACTAATTACAGTGATATCAATGGTAGTAATTACAATAATGTCATTAGACAACAAGCTGGCTGGTTTTATTAGGAACATAAAGTAACAGTGCTACAAATAGTTTAAACGTTCAGTGCAATATATATACAGCAGCATGATTAGCAGGTATAACATGCAATTAAATTTTACATCACACATACACACACACCACCTGAATGTTGCATTTAAAAAAATAATAATAATATTATGGGGATTTAGTGCCCCTACTGATTTTATTTTGTAGAGTCTAGTAGAGATTTAGTGTATGTGCTTTTTTGGCTTGATTTTTTGGAACAAAGCAAATCTGTAATTTGTCTGCAAGGTGAGACATAGTTCAATGGATATTTCCACAGAATTCAATAGAAGTTTATAACTGCCACTTCTGACCATGTATAATGTGTAACCTTAGGTCAGTTAAAATTAAAGAATTTTGGTTTATTTGAGACAGGTGATTGAAGGAATGTTCAGGGGAAATCACTATCTCTCTACTCTCCTGTAATCCCCCTTCACTATAGTATTCTCTAAGGAGGAAGGCTTGCTCTCTGATTCATCTTTGCAGCTCTCAAAGTAAATTAAAATTCCCAACTGGAAAAAAAAACCCTCCAGGAATTACAGATGAAATCTTGGACAATATAGAGTACAAAACCACCTAAGCCTATACAATCTCATAAGCCTGTATCAAAGTTGGAAAAACAACTTGACATAAATATTCTGTGTCAACGGTGACAGAAAAGACACTATTTCATCAAATATCAATCTTTCAATCAGGTTCAAAACAAAACTTTTATGAGCTTCTTGATTTATATTTTAAATATGTTTAAGGCAATGCAATCACTTTCTAAAGCTCTGGAGATACCCACTATTGCAGAATGCAGTGACATGTTACTCCCTGTGAGTTATTCTGCAATAGAAACCAAGTGACTCTTTAGTTCAAAGGTATGCTGATTGTGTGTGTGTGTGGGGTGTGTGTGTTATTTTTAAATAGTAAATGAAAAGATTAAAATACAGAGATATTTGAATGCTATAACACTAGCATCTTACAGCTCTAATACTAATGGAGGTCAACATTTTAAAATATCCATTCTCTTCACTGCATAATAGTTTCTCTTCATCTATTATAAATTAGACCATATGTACAATTTATGCACTTTTTGTATTCCCAATTTGTATTGAAGGAATAGGGTCAAAATAAGAAAGTGCTGAAAGCATAAAGCATACACTTAATGCACACAAAAATCTCCAGTTTGAACCTGGGTTTCTCCAGTTATGACAAGAAAGGAGTTTTGTCTGAAATATTGGTGAGCTTTTACTCAGCCACTCACTGTCAACAAAACTGTTAGATGGGCCTGTGGTCTGAATATAAAGCTGACTTTTAAACTTCTATATGGCTTCACCACATTGGTTTTCCTGAATATCCGACTTGCCTGTTTGCTATACAGATATGTCTGCTTTGCTTCTCTCTAATACTAATTAATGGACGAGAAACCTAAACGGGTAGCCTTCATCTCATAAATAGGAAGCACCAATTGTGCTCCCAAGTACAGCTGCCATATTTTTTTCTAGGTATAGAGATTTATGGCAGCGGTACATTTGTGCCAGTGAAAACTTTTAGCAGTATGCCTAAATATCCTAAAGTCGCCAGATCCCATCTGATCTTGGAAGCTAAGTAGAGTCAGTTCTGGTTAGTACTTGGATGGGAGACCACCAATGAATACCAGGTGCTATAGGCTATATTTCAGAGAAAGGAAGTGGCTAAATCACCTTGAAATTCATTGCCTAGGAAAACTCTGTGAAATTCATGTGGTTGCCATAAGCCGACAGGCAACTTACACTGACACATGAGAACATTATTCTAGAGGTACTTTCAGGATGCAGAAAGAGTCTTATTGCTTGGGAAATGGAGACTAGGCTGCCCCAGAATGTACATTAGGGAACAAGGATCATGCAGTTCCTTGTGCTTCCAACAGTAATATCACTTCTCCTCTATGCCTCAGTAGCTGTATTAATACTTACATCATCTTCCAACAGAGGTTTCCCAAACAGAGCACTATGGAATAGGGAAACAATAGAATTCCTTCTTCCCCTTATGTACTTATCCTCTTTTTTAAAAGGCCACTTTTCCTGTGGGGATGGTCACTGGGAAACAATAGTTACGTGGTAATTAAACAATACCAAGATCTTAAATAGCATATGGCTGGAATCATAGGTCTATAAATTTATCTAACAGGATATAATCCTATGATTATGCACTTAATTGGTAGTTATGAAGTAGTTGCGAACTACTAAGGAGAAACTCTCAATTTAAATCTTTAAGGAAACTGAGTTCCAATAGGGATGTGCAAAATTTTATTCCCACAATGTTCTATTTTTCTTCCCTATGCTGCTTGTTGGGGAGGAGCTTGGTGTAGCAGTTTTAGGGCTGGACTACTAAGACTCTAGAAGACTAGGGTTCGAATCCTCACACAGTCATGGAAACCTACCGTGTGATCTTGGACTTGGTCATTCTCTCTCAGAGGAAGGCAATGGCAAACTTCGTTTGAATAAATAATATCAAGAAATTAGCTGGAATTAACTTATGGCAGATGACAATAATAAAAACAGAGTTTTTTCAGTATCTACAGAAAGTATATAGCATGCCTTCAATAATCTGACTTACAGATGGTAAATATCATTACAATAGCCCAACTTTACAGAAGGTAGAAAGTACACACCATGCCAATTCTTGCAGAGTTTTTTCTGATGAAGGCTACTGTTTCAATTCAGAATTTCTGCCTGTTTTATTGCAACACAAAGTTTAATTTTAACTTTGTATACATTAGTCTTTATTCATTTATTTTACCCCCCTACTTTCCCTTAATAAGTGACCAAGACCCAAGTTTAAAATTCTTATCTGTTTCTAGAAAACTGTTTGAAGCCTGCACATAACAGAAGGGTAATTCAGAAAGATGTCAAATAAACAAAGAATATATTCTCAGGTCAATTGTAATGGAAAAACAAGATACGGTCAACAAAGCAAAAACAATTGAAAATGCTGTTTTTAAGAGAAAATATAATAATCATTATAGCGTACGGACAAGAAAACAGAAAACACTTGATAGTTTGTACTCTGACTGACTTCAGGGGATGTGTTCACACCTGGTTGGGTTGTTCTTCAGCAAAGTGCAAAGATCTACTTCAAGTAGCACCATAAGAAGCAAACAGATTAAGAGTCTTATCATATTACCTTTTAAGTTGTCATCAGCCTACAGCGGTGACATGGTAGGAATTATCGCACTGTAATTCACCACCGAATCCACTGGGCGACTGCAGCCCAGGTCCCAACCATGCTCAGCTGGTGCTTTTTTGAAAAGGGAAAGGTCCCGAGTTTTAATGGCAGCAGCCTGAGCGTGGCTGGACCTGGGCTGCAGTCGCCCGGTGGATTCAGTAGCAAATTATAGTGTGATAATTCCTGCCTCCATGCCAAGTCCTAACTGTAACCTGGTAGGCTGATATCAACTTAAAAGGTAATGTGATAAGCCTCTTGCATGTGGATGAGGTATAAAGACTTTGCATTAAGCATTGGTGAAGTGGGATGGGGATAGAAGCATCAGTTGTGTTTCGCTTCACGCTGCAAAACATCTTGTGCAAGCTTTGGTTCACATGTACACTGTAGCAAGATAAGATAGACAAATATTGGAAACAACTCCTGTAACAGTGACAGCTAAAAACCATCAAGACTGTGGCTGAAGGCATGTGTTACACTTACCATATGAATGGGAGCCACTGAAGCCTATGGCAGAGGGAAGATCTGGGATGTTCCTCCCAACGTTTGCAACACAGCTTCAGAGCCCCTAATGAGCCAACTGTAAACATTTACACTGGTGTATTTGCTTAACAGATTTGTGCTGTTGCCATATGATCCCAGCATTACTGCCACAAGAAGTATATCCCATCCCAAGTCCTGGGACTTATGTATATAAAAAGAACTGTATGAAGAACTGAATAATAAAAGTGGGAAAGGCAGGAATATACTCTCTCTTTGAAATGAGGAGGTCATTCATTTTAACATACAGTAGTTTAATCCCATTAAAGTCTAATAGAAAAAGAAATTACACAAGCTGCTATATCGTGAAAATTAAATACAAATTAGAAGCAAACAGAGCCTCATTTTAAAAAAAAAGGAAAAGAAAGAAAGAAATTGTCACACAATTTCCTTAATACTGGCACAATTTAGAGGAACAATTTTTATTCATTCCCACAGTTTATTATAAATATAAAACAAGGCACCCCCTTAAGCATTTTTAGTAACAAATTAAACATTTACGTTTTTAGTGTGCAGAGAGGCTTAGCGTTTGCACAGCTTCGAAACCGAAGTACAGCCTCAAGGGAAGCTGCTTCGCTGACAAATTAATACCTTAGAGAATAGAGCTGAATAGTGGCAATGAACTCATTTGTTCCCCCAATAATGAAGAATGACTCTTTCTTTACCACATCTGTGACTGTTGCTATGGTGACCCAGACTTACCTCATTGCTTCTCGAAGTGCTCCTCGCTCACCAAGAGTCGTGTGCTTGATGTCATCAAAATTATTTTCCAGCCTCTCACAGTTCTGCAATAATAATAATAATAATAATAATAATAATAATAATAATAATAATACAAAAGAAGAGAGTCTGCATTTAAAAAGCCTATTCCAAGTTGGCTAAAACCCACCACTCTAGTTGGATAAATTGCCCATGTTCACTCTCAGTGCAAACACAGCTGATTATATTGATTACATATTCACACAAATTACTCATTTTTGCCTTTAATTGCATAGGAGTAATTAAAAATGACACTATGAACTCTGCCACAAAGTACACATGAAGCTTATGATATGGTTGCCATGACAATCTTCTTATCAACATTCTATAATGTGGGAGATAAAAATTTCTTCCTATCTGCTTTCCTCTCTTTCCTCTTCCAATCTGAGAAGAAGAACAACTGAATTTTCACTATATGCCTAACTATGAAGGGGATGCAGTCAGCGAGATCAGCCAAAGTCACATATGTTTGCAGTTTGAAAAGCAAATGTTTTGTATATGAACAGAACAAAACAGGTTTTGAAATCATAGGAAAAACAAGTATACACGGAGCATTTGAAGAGTCCAAATGCCATGTGAAAAGATGGTTTGTGAACTATCGCTGCCAATAAAAACAAAAATGGGAAACTAATTTCTATAAATTGAGTGTCTGAAGTAACATTTAAAAGAATTTATCAAAAGTAAAATAAGTTTTCTTCTATCACTTCCCAGAGTTTGATCCTGCAGAAACATTTTTCCTGAAGGTAATTAGACTCTGCACTATGCAGCAATATATAATTACTAATTTCAAATTTATTTATCAGTTACACTTATATTCAGCATTTCCTCCAATGAGAGTAGGGTGGCATGCAAGAACTTTCCCCTCCTCACCCTCCTTAGACACAGTGATAGGCCCAATGTTCCCCAGTGGATTTCACAGATTACAGGACTTGAACCAACATTTCCAAATACCCAGTTCAACTCCCTACCATTACACAACACTGGGTTGTGTACCATCACATTGGTACTCATACAACAATCATGATCATTACTAGGATGTGAGTAATGGCAATCATGGTCCTTTTGGGGCGGGGGGTTGCATGCATGGGACAATTGAAAACATAATATTCATAGTAATCTCCAGAGATATTATTTTCTCTTCTTTCAGAATTATATCTGTGACAGTTTGTAGAACAATTTAGAGTTAGAATTTTAAGCTTCTACCACTGCCATAGAATTATAGAATCATAGGGTCGGAAGAGACCTCAAGGGCATCTAGTTCAACCCCTTGGCCTACAGGAATACACAATCAAAGCACCCCCAACAGATGGCCATCCAACTCTGTTTAAAAACTTCTGAAGAAGATTCCATCACACTCCAAGGGAGTATGTTCAACTGTTGAACAGCTCCATTGCTCCACCCTCACTCAGTGTGACATCCAGCTCCCTAAGTCTCTCATCATAAGGCATGGTTTCCAGACCCTTCACCATTTTGGTTGCCCTCCTCTGGACACACTCCAGCTTTCTGAATGAGGTGCCCAAAACCGGGCACAGTATTCCAGGCAAGGCCTGACCAAAGCAGAATAGAATGGTACTACTGTTTCCCCTGATTACTTCCCTGCCAACTATGAGTAATAAATAAAAGGATGCCCAAAAGTAATTCACATGAATCATCAAATTTAACCTGTTCTTTATTCGGTATCAGTTCACATCATTATTTATGTCTCATATGTCTATAAAAGCTACTGAAAGCAACTGAAAAAGAAGGTATATCTAAGTAAAGACACAACAATATCAATAAAGAATCCAAGATATAAAACCAGGTACTAGAAAACAGTCAACATGGTAAAATTGGGTTTTAAAACAGACAGCAGTAAATTCAGACTCAAGTACATTTAAAATAAATTCTACTTTTAAAAAAAAGTAGAACAAGGCCATCACAGGGCTGATTCCACCATTAGGTAAAATCACGTGAACAATGTATCTTCTGTCTCTCTTGTTGTTGTTGTTGTTGTACACCTTAAAATCATGTGTCAGATCTAGCAAAGGAAAAAGCCCCTCCACTACTGAAGCTACTTCAGCAGGCGTTGTTGGAGGTATGCCCTCACTCCAATCCTGACATGGCCACCTTGGAGCCCAAGGAGGACTTGGTGGAGATGTTGATTGGTTATCAGGAAGCTGGAGGTAGAAAGTGACACAGTGGCTGGAACGCACCGGTGCCCAGTAGCCCTCCACTCCCAGTAATCCTCCAGTATAAAGTTAGGACCAAAGATTGTCATCAGTTGATATGATGACACCTCCCCCAGTCCCCCTGGGCTCAAACTGCTCACAAAAGGGTTTCAAATTCCTCCTGTCAGGTTTAGCGGTGTGAGCCTGAGCCTACAGCTACCATTTTGGCTCCATAGCCTTCCTACTTTTTACCCACAGAGCAAGACAAAGATGATGGTGGACATTTTGGGTGCAAATGCAGAGCCCACCATCCTGCTTGTTACAACCCTATCACAGGTTGTTTTTTGCATCTCACGAAGGGCCTCAAATTATTATCCATTTAATTTGGGGTGGGCAAAACATTGGAAAATAAATAGCTATGTTGGTTCCTCAGGGCATCTTGAAAGGCCACAACCAATGCTATAAGCCTCAAAGTAAATATTTAATCCTACAAATGCCCCTGAAGACTCTAGGCATTTTTGCCCCCCTCCAAGCCATTTTATGACCAGGAGGGTCTTTTTTCCAACTTCCTGTTTTAAAAAGTCTATACTGGGCTTTAAACAACCCAGGTAGGAATGTGACAAAATTGCACCCACCCACCCACAGATGGTTTGGGGGGCATTTGGGTCCATTTTAAAAAATAAGTGGGGAGAATGGGGGCCACATAATTGTCTTGTGGGCCACAGCTGTTAATTCCCCACTCCTAATCTAATTCATTACTGTTGTTAGATTTTGCGTTTGTTATTCTGTTGCTTTGTATTTCTGGCCGATGCCAAGTACAGTCGCCCCTCCATTTTCATGGACTTGGTGTCACCCTTTGTAGGCGGCAAACAGAGGGGGACAAAATGGCATGAGTGCCTGTGGTGTGTGCCATCATTCAAGCCTGTGGGGGATTTTCCATTTTTGCTGGGGGGGTTCTGGAACGGATCCCAGTGAAAATGGAGGGGAGACTGTATAGGGAGAAGGATTTAGAATCTTTTTTGTCTCACTGTACAAAATAATTTGACCAGTTAATGTGTGTACTGAATTAATGGATGGGAGGTTGTACTTGCTCGTCTTGGGAGGTAAAATACCTGGGGCTTCCCAAGGGTTCACTGTCCATCTGAAAATATATTTGAACTGGAAAAAAGCTCTATCTATAGGCTCAGAACCATAGCTTGGAAATGTAGTGAATTGTTCATTATCCATGAAACTCTATGAGTGCCATCCTATCTATTGCTTGTGAATAATGGCTAACATGCTACATCATTAACTCTTTACTATTTGCTTTACATTTTGGCCAATAAAAGTCACTTAATTTTTAAAACCTGCAGATGTGTTACAGTTTTAAACTTTTGGGGATTATTTTTAATTGTCTTGTTTTAACATGTCAGACTGCATAATTTGCCTTTAGCCTATTTAAATAATTTCTTACTTTTTATTTTTATTAAATTGATTTCATTGGACATTGTCCTATGATTAACCATTTGTAAGCCTCTCTGAGAACCTTTGTGGCTGAAGAGCGGGGTATAAATATGCCAAATAAATAAATTAATATATGGTACATTGTCTGGTGAGATATTTTAATCAATCAATCAAACAAACAATAATACTAAAAACCTCCACCATGCCCTTAAACTTAAAGTAATTTTTGAGTCATAATATGTAAATGTTGCTCATGTGACTTTTTAAAATGTAGTAATTATATTGTCCCCCTTGTTACTTAAAAAAATCCAGTATGTCTAAAGTCAGTGTTATGAATGTGCTGTTGGGTTGCCCAACAGAAGTAAAACTTTTCTACAACCATTTAATACTGCAATCAAGAAACATCCATCAGGTTTTCTTTTTTTAAAAAAAATATTTCAACTTGCTTTTTATGATACTTTATAATGTTTAGACGCATGGACAAATATGTGTACTAAATGTGTTCCATCTAGAAGAGGATGGTGCAAATGTATTTACATAATGTCACCCACACTGCCAATCCTACAGCCATTTCCTAATGATGCCCTGTCTGTAGCTATTGTGAAATTATGACAGATAGCTCAGTTCTTTAAAAGACAAACATGAATGAAAAATAATTACCCAAGCTTCTTTATATCACTTTATTAAAAAGGCCTTATCAACTTGTCCAGCAAACGTCAAAATTAGCTTGTTATAACTTTTGAGATAATGCTACAGACATTTTAATATACACTATTAAACATCATGCTACTCTACTGACACTGCTAAGACATAATTACCAAATCAGCAAAGGGTATTTGAAGTAAGCCTGTGTAAGGAGCTCTTTTCTTTCATGTATTTTTCAAGGAATCTGCAAGGCCATTTCTTTTTTAATAAATAAATAAACAAACCACACATCAACTGTGTCCTCTGTTTAAAATCATATTGTCTTTAAAAATGATCTCTTCCTCACCAGCAATTATTATTCATCCTTTTGAGGAGAGGAAGTTATGCTTTCCTTAGGGCAATATTCTATTTCTTATATTCACCCTATACACACACACACACACACACACACACAAAAGTATGTCTAAATACTAAAATACTAAAGAAATTAAAAGACTGTTTCATTTTCACTGAATTCAACAACTTCTCTATAGAAAAATGCTAAAATTAAGTTTTAAAAACTTCATTAATGACAAGCTATTCTAAAGTTTTTCTTTCTTTCTACCTTGCCTCCACCAGACCTTCTGCAAGTTACAACAGTATCAAAAGTGATGGGTGGGTAATACTATCCTTGCCCACAACCACACGGTCAATCTACAATTTTCTGGTCCATTGGTGAAAAGAGTTCCACATACAGTGTCAGGCTTGTGGCATGGCAAGAATATAAAACAATAATTGATTATTGCACATGATGATCACCTAAATCTTGACTGTACCTCTCTATTCAGGTTCCACGACTTTCAGCTTTGGCTTAAATCTGACAGTAAGTGTAACATTGAGGGGAGGAAGTAAAAGCCAAACCATGGCTCCAGTACATCCTCCGTTAATCCAACACAGTCTACACAATATCACAGACAGACTCCAACTCATTTGCATTCCTATAAGCAAAATGCCATTACTGCATGGAGAAAGCTCATTTCCCTCCCTTAGTGTCCTTATTCTAGATAGGCTAATAACACAGATCTCTCCCCAACAAAATATATATAGATGGAGTGAGAATCACATGGCCCTCCATAATTTGTTGAACTGCAAATACCAACAACCCTAGCTATGATGGAGGAATACAGTTGCCCTTACATATCCATGAATTCTTTATCCATGGGTTCAATCATCTATGGCTTGCAAATATGCAAAAACTATATAAATTCCAAAAAGCAAACCTTGATTTTGCCATTTTATAGAAGGGACACCATTTTACTGAGCCATTGTATTTAATGGGACTTGAACATCCATGGATTTTGGTATCCACAGGGGGTCCTGGAACAAAACCCCAGCAGATACCAAGGGTCCACTGCAGAAGGGCTGCATTATTCCCACCTTTGCTGTATGAAGTGGAAATCAGGATAATGTGCACTCCCCTCCCCTATCTGCAAGGTCCTTTTTCCTAAAAACTGGCTTGTTGATACCATTTAGTCTTGGGGCAAGGTAGATCCACCAACAGAGAAGAGATAGAGGCAGGGGTGGATGACACTAAAGTCCATCTTGGATTGTGGTACAGTCTAAAATATTCATACTGGTACTGTTCTACCAGCATACACACCCCAACCCACTAGAGCAGGTTTTGAGAGCCAGTGTGCTGTAGCAGTATGAACACTGAATATGATTATAGAGACCAGAGTTTGAATTCCGGCTCAACCAAGGAAACCCACTGGGTGAACTTAGACAAATCAGCATCAGAGGAAGGCAAGGGCAAAACCACTTTGAACAAATCTTGCCAAGAAACCCCCAGGATGGATTTGCCTTAGGGTCACCATAAATCAGAAACAACTTGAAGGCGCACAACAACAAACTGTTCTACACTTTGTAGGCAGCATTGTATACTTACTTATCTCTGAAAAGGACACTGAATTATTCATTGGCACTGCACATGCACATGCACATGACAATTTAATAGACTAGGATTAGTGCCTGGAAAGTTACTTTTTAAAAAGAGAAAAAAGAATCATGACCAGTACTTGTTGCATTTTTTAAAAAGTAGGTCATATTGATCCTTCTTGTTAATAAATTCAGTTTAAAGCAAAAGAAAATGACCTTTAACTTAGCAATGATACCCCTTCAAATTATCTCCAAATTAACATGTAAAAGTAACAAGCAAATGCTGCTCATTAATCAAATACTAATACTACTAGTAATGTTATTATTTTGTGCCTTCAAGTCGTTTTCGACTTTAGGTCACTCTTTAAAATAATCCCTGCCATCCTTTTATCTCCAAAGTAACATATTACTTTCAAGCACTTGCCAGGACTCATATTTGACATGACAATGAAAGCTGGGAGAAGTCTGCATCTAACATTGCATCAGCACCTGACCTCTAGGGCATTAGGATTTTGTTCCTTCCTTCCTCCTCACCAGCCTCCACACTAGGCATGTAAATAATCAACCATTTTGTCCAGGCATATAAGGACAAGTATTTTTCTCCACACCACAGGGTACCGTATTTCACTATAGATTTCACCCATTATTCACAAAGTGTTTAAGAGACTAGTCTGTATTGAAATATTCACTTTTTTGTGCATTTTTGGCAATTTAATAAATAGTGTTCAAAGGGAAAAACTGTTTCTAGAAATTCACAGTTCTTTCCACAAAAAACTCTATCTTGTTTTGATAAAACACAAAAGATATTTCTGGCACTCTTTTTGGTACAAAAAAAATATTTTTTGGAAAAAGGAATCTTCTGCAAAAACATATGTGGGGTTTTTTAATGTCAAAATCATCGTTTTTGTGCAAAACAACATATTTTGTACCACATATTTGTGAGAACAGTTTATTTGCAAAAGACATGCTTTTACACAAAAGCACAATTTTTCTGCCAAATTCTGCTAAATTATTGTGTACAATGTGCTACATATTGTATTTATAATATGCTTTTGTTGTTGTTAACTGCCATTGAGTCAATCTCAACTCATGGTGACCCTATGGATGAGACATCTCCAAGACCCTCTATCCTCCACTGCTCTGCTTAATTCCTGCAACCTCTTAATACCTGTGACCTTCTTAATAGAGTCCATCCATCTGGCATGTGGCCTTCCTTTCTTCCTACTTCCCTCCACCTTTCCCAGCATTATTGGGTTTTTTTCCCCCAAAGAGTCCTCTCTTCTCATGATGTGTCCAAAGTACGACAGACTCAGTTTGGTCATCTTGGTTTCAAGGGAGGTTTCTGGTTTGATCTGCTCTAGGACCCATTTGTTTGTGCTTTTGGCTGTCCATGAGATCCTCGGCACTCTTCTCCAGCACCACATTCTCTCAAATGAGTTGATTTTATTCCTATCATCTTTCTTAATTATCCAACTCTCACATCCATACATGGTAATAGGGAATACGATGGCTTGTATGAATTTGTGCTGAGCCGTATATCTTTGCATTTTAGAATCTTTTCTAGTTCTTTCATAGCCACCCTCCCCATTCTTAGTCTTCTTCTGATTTTCTGACTGCAGTCCCCATTTTTATCAATATTTGATCCCAGCTATGGGGATTCTTTTACTTTTTCTATTTCTTCATTGTCTAGGTTGAACTTGTGAAGGCCCTCGGTGGTCATTATTTTTGTTTTCTTTATGTTCAGCATTAGGCCTGTCTTTGCACTTTCTTCTTTGATCTTCCTTAGTACGTGGTTCCAGGTCTGTGAGGTTTTCTACTAGTACTATGGTGTCATCTGCATATCTTAGATTGTTGATATTCCTTCCTCCTATTTTCTCCTCCTTCTTCTATGTCCAAGCCTGCTTTTCTTATAATATGTTCTGCATACAAGCTGAACAGATAGGATGAAAGGATACAGCCTTGTCTGACCCCTTTGCCAATTGGCAACCATTCTACATATTATATTTAGTGTAAGTATTGTTTATTTCTAAGTGCAATAATTTCCCCCAAACACTTTGGCTCTGTAAACATCAGGCAAAAACTGGGGAAAAAAACTTGCCTCTCTATGTTTTATCTTGCTAACCAGGCTTCTTAACTGTCAGGAAAACTACTATTTGTCTGAAAAATGAAGAGCCCCTAATTTCCTTTCCATGCTTACTCTGCACCACCTGAAATCCTATTCTAGAGGCTCCCCCAACCCATTGGAGAAGGTTTTTTGAGAAGATGGGGGAACTGTGGTTAGGGGTCCACTAGCCAAAGTACCATTAACAGACTAGTTAGACCCTGGTCACTGAGACTTAATAACTGGAACTCCCTCAATATCTCTAGACATGTCTTGATGTCGCAACACTGCAATTTCCTTTTTGCACCAGTGGCAGACAGTGTCATGGAACATGGCCAGGAGAAAACAACATAATGTGATGTCAGTACCTAGACAAGCTATGGAGGGGGCAAAGATTTCAATGACAGCTGCATATTTATCATTGTGTCTACTTTGGCCTGATGACACTTGCCAAATGAAAAGATAAAAAGTAATTACTTCCCAGTTCTTAGCAGCAATTAAAGTAAAAAATGAAAACACAAGCAACTGGGTGGTGGAATGGAGGGTGTTGGGGAGGGGAAAAGAAAAAGATCCTTGTGGCTTTCTGCCAAATTATTTCCTGTGGGTCTTGATAAGGTCTCAAAAGTTTCAACTGCAATGGACTAATTATACAGTATTTATATCTTATCTCTTTTAACAGTTGTGTAATGCTGTATGATAGCAAACCAAAAGACACACAGAGATTTACAACAGCAAAGCAAATATAAAGAGGCACAGTAGCAAAGTCAGAGTGGGGGAAAGTCGCTGGACATTCTGGCCTGTTTGCAGGCAGAAAAATAAACATAAAGCCAGTGTTGGACATTAAAAGAACATCTCATCTTACAGAGAGTCAGACGTAAATGCAGTCTGTAAGAAGCAACAGAAACCAGGTAAAAAAGAGAGCACTTTCGTCTGACTGTAAACATCCCATGTAGTAATAATAATAATAATAATAAATTTATTTCTAGCTCGCCCCTCTGCTAGGCAACCAGGGCGGGGTACAACATATTAAAACAGGCAACAGTTAAAAACATTCCCTCAACCCTCTCCCCAACCCACCCCCCTTAAAACTGAATTAAACAAGCAAAGATTAAAATACAATAGTACAATAAATTATAAAAATATGATAAAAACAGAAAGCAGCAACAATACAAGGGAGAGGGGTGGCAGTCGCTTCAATTGGGCCAGGGAGTTATTCTGGGAAGGCCTGCCGGAAGAGATCCATCTTTACTGCTTTCTTAAAGGCAGCAAGAGTGATAATAAGATGGATCTCGTCCGGCAGGCCGTTCCATACCTGGGAGCAGTCGCAGAAAAGGTCCTCTGGGAGGTCTGCACCAGCCTGGTCTTCATAGGCTGCAGCAGATTCCTCCCAGAGGACCGAAGGGCGCGGGGGGGGCTCATATGGGGAGAGGCGGTCCCTGAGATAAGATGGACCCAAGCCATGTAGGGCTTTAAAGATTAAAATCAACACCTTGTACTGTGCCTGGAAACTAATTGGCAGCCAGTGGAGGGATTTAAGCACTGGTGTTATGTGCTCCCTCCTAGATGTTCCAGTGATTAACCTGGCTGCCATGTTTTGCACCAGTTGCAGTTTCGAGGTTAGGCACAAGGGTAGCCCCATGTAGAGTGCATTGCAGTAATCCAGATGTGAGGTTACCAGAGCATGCACCACAGTTTCCAGATCCCTCATGTCCAGATAAGGGTGCAGTTGGCGTATCAGCCAAAGCTGATAACAGGCACTCCTGACCATCGCATTCACCTGACTAGTCATGTGAAGCGACGAGTCTAGGAGTACCCCCAGACTGCGAACACAGTCCTTAGAGGAGAGTGTGACTCCATCTAGGACTGGAGACTGTATTCCCAAACCTGGTTTCGGGCCTGTGACTGTTAGTACCTCCGTTTTGTCTGGATTTAACTTCAATCTGTTTTTCCTCATCCAATCCATTACCGCTCTGAGACAGTCATTAAGAGGAGAGACGGCATCTGAAGTCTGAGTCGATGATCTGGTCATGGAGAAGTATATCTGGGTGTCATCAGCATACTGATGACACCGTGCTCCATGCCTCCGAATGATCTCACCCAGAGGCTTCATGTAGATGTTAAATAACATCGGGGACAGGATGGCGCCCTGAGGGGCGCCACAATTAAGCTCTATTTTAGAAGAGCAACTGTCCCCGAGCCTCACCCTCTGGGATCTACCCAAGAGAAAGGAACGGAACCACTGCAGAGCAGTGCCTCCAATTCCTAACTCTCTCAGGCGATCCAAGAGGATGGCATGATCTATTGTATCAAAGGCCGCTGAGAGGTCCAAGAGCACCAGCAGGGTCACACTACCCCTGTCGATGCCCAGGCGGAGGTCATCCATCAGAGCAACCATGGCAATCTCAACTCCATATCCTGTCCTGAAGCTGGCTTGAAATGGATCAAGATAATCGGTTTCATCCAAGACTGCCTGGAGTTGGGAAGCGACTGCCCTCTCGATCACCATGCTCAAGAAAGGGAGCAAGGAGACTGGTCTGTAATTATTTCTATCCAGGGGGTCCAGGGAAGGTTTTTTCAGGAGAGGCCTAACTGCCGCCTCCTTCAAATAGGATGGTACAGTACCTTTCCTGAAGGATGTGTTGATTATGTCCCGAAGGAACACTTTCAATGTGCCCCCCTCCCCCGGACAACCAGCCAAGATGGACATGGATCGAGGGGGCAAATCGTCTTCCTCACCCTTCCCAGGAGCTTGTCCACATCATCGGTACTCACAGATTGAAATTGATCCAGTAAATTACAATCAATGGAGTTGCTGGACACCTCGTCTACGGATTCTGCCAAAACACTGGCGTCCAAGTCGGCTCTTATCCGAGAGATTTTATCTGCAAAATAGGTGTTAAATGCCTCACATCAGGCCGTCGTTGGGTTAAGTAGGGGATTTGGCACAGGTGGAACCTTTGTCAGCTCCCCTACCACCCTAAACAGCTCTGCCGGGCGAGACTCTGCAGACGCAATGCGTGCAGAACAGAACGATTTCTGCGCTGCACGTAAAGCCTCCCGATAGGAATCAAGATGCTTCATATGGCGAGTTCTGGCAGATGAGAGATGAGTCTTCCGCCATTCACGCTCTTGTTGTTGCTCGCTTCATCCTCCTAAGCTCCTCTGTATACCAGGGCTTACGATTAGAAGCAGGCTGGAAAGGATGCATGGGGGCGATTGTGTCGATAGCCCTGGTAAGATTGGTGTTCCAAGTATGTAGTTGTGATTGTTTTGGTCAGGGTCCCAGGGCCTATAGACTCATAGCTGGACCCTGTAGCAGTGGTTCTTCATAGAGAATGTGTGCAGTGGTTAAAGATTAGGCAAGAAAGGCATAAATGATTTAGAGCAGGGGTAGGCAACCTTTCCCCTTTAAGGGCTGAGGGACTTCAGCTCCCAGAAGCCTCAGCCATGTTGGCCAATAGTCCCATGTTGGCCAATAGCTCCTGGGATTCTGGGAGATGAAGTCCCTCGGCCCTTAAAGGGGAAAGGTTGCCTACCCCTGGTTTAGAGAAACAAACTAACAGTTTTATTTTATGCATTCTATTCTATGATAGGAAATTTACTCAAGGTGCTCATCCATCATACATACTCAACTTTGTTGACCTCATGAATAAGTTGAGGGCAGATGGGGGGGGGGGAATTATGGCTTTTGATTTGACCTGTGGATATGTCAAAACTTGTAACAAAGTATTAAAAGATGAAGCAAAGGAAAACTATGCCAAAGAATTTACAAAATTCCCACAGGCATAACAGTTTGTGCTCTCTCTAAAGGCTGGATGGATGAGGAAAGACCTATGGCTGCTTCCGCACTGCAAAAATAATTCATTAACTGCTATGGATTCAATGCTATGGAATTCTGAGAACTGTAGTTTGTTTTGGCACCAGAGTTCTATGACTGAGAAGACTTAAGGGGGATGCAGACGGGCGGCCCTGGGCTGCCCTGGGAAGCAGAGGATTTGGGCCGAGGCTGCCCCACGTCTCGGCCCCAATCCACCCTTTTCCCGGTCCTGAAAGGAGCAGCAAAATGCCGGTCCTTTCAGAGCCGGAAAAAAAGGACGGCAAAAAGGACGCCCAAAGAGCCATTGTGCTTTTGAAGACACTGCACCGGAAGGATGTCCTGATGAAGTCTTCGGGGAGAGGTTGAGGCGGCCGCTGTGTGGCTGCCTCTTCCCATCCCTGCCTCTAGGATGGCCCAAAGGGCCATCTGTAGAGGCCCTAAATGTCTCACAAAATGACAGTTCCCAGAATTCCATAGCACTGAGCCATGGCAGTTAAAGTGGATTATTTCTGCAGTGTGGATGAAGCCTATGGTAAATGGTAGCTGTGTGATGCGTGGGGGAAGTAACCAGGCATGGGCAGGGCTACAAAAATGTACACACATCAAAAAGGATGAAAAGGTAAAGCAAAGGAAAAGGCAAAGCAAAGGAAACATAAGCAGTAATTACAGCCTTTAGTTTAAATATGATAACTTTACTTGATTTCTACCCAGAAAAGCCAACAAACATACACAAATGTCTCATTCAAATCCTTCAAAACCTCTTCATCATTTCCTTGAGGGGAAGTACCAAAGAGCCGCCACCACTACCATTTTCTTACCCAGGTATTCAAAAAGATCAGAAGTGGTGCCATGGCAGAGACAGTAGAAGGGTTTGCTGTTTATTATAGGTGCTCCTGGAACAGACTAAGAGGGGATGTAGACCGGCACTCTAGGCCAGCCTGGGGTTGGAGCTGGGGCAGGGCAACCACACGCCGGCTTCCCCAATTCCACCTCGACTCTGCTCCAACACCGCGCACCCAACTACACAGTGTGCAGTGTCAGGACACCCATTTGGTGCAGCGTGCACACATGCTGCACCAAAGGGGCGCAAAAGAGCCGCAGTGGCGGCTCTAAGGGCAGCTTTAGGCCGCCCCCAAAAATGAGTGGCTTTTGGCCACTCTTTCTGGGGTGTGGGTACCCTGGCCCCAATCCGCCGCCAGGGGCAGCACAGAGCCACCCCTTACGGGCCGTCTGCATTGGCCCTAAGTTCTCACCACTTGCCTCTCTACTCATAGAAGAGGATGGTTACTTTTTTATAAGAGTTAAAGTACTTACATTGACCCATAGATAGGTCAACACAGGTTTTTTGAGTCAATTTTTGACTAGAATTTCTAGACTTATACATGAATATATAGAATAACCTAGCTTTATTCTGGGGAAGAGGTGAGAGAGAATGGACAGGGAGAGAAGAGGTGGAAAAGCATCTCTAAGAGTATCAGTAAACATCATGGAGGGGTCAGGATAGGTAAACAAGAAGTGGGGACACTTTGGGTCATTCTAATTATCCAACCCTAACTGCTACTGCCCTCTCTGAGTCATTTTTGACTCTTTGGTTGTAAGTGTTCTTGCACTTCCATCAGTTGGCCCTGTAACTGACATTCTGTAACTGATGTTCATACTAAAACTGATCACCAGTTTTGTTAGTATAAAAGATCGTCAAACTATTTTTTACTGTTGCCCATTTTTACAAAGAGCTTGTAGGTTATAACCAGCTTGAGAGAGTGATTCAAAAGAGGTTACTGAGGCTGCATCTGTACTACAGAATGAATGCAGTTTATCTGCCATGGCTATGGAATTCTGAGATTTATAGTTTTGTGAAATATTTAGCCTTCTCTGTCAGAGAGCTCTGGTGCCATAGCAAACTAGAATTCCCAGGATTCCATAGCATGGAGCCATGGCAGTTAAAGTGGTGTCAAACTGCATTAATTCTGCACTGTGGCAGCAGCCTCAGCTAACCTCAAGCTATAATGTATTTAAAGGGAGCTCTACCAATTGTCTCAACAAGTCTCATTGTACTCCCAGGACTTAAAAAATGCAAGGTACGGTTCTAATCTCATTAATCCTGTAGTAGCTTCCTCCAGTCCCATCCTAACCACAACCAAGAGCTTAACGTTATCTACATCAATGCCCCTGTTACCAGTCATCCCACTCTCTGCAATTTAGCTTTCTGGCATGGGAGAAGCAGCCTGGCATGCTACAACTTCTTCAGTCATCAGTCTCACAAAAGGGCCAGGATTAGGATGGGGTTAAAAAAACCTAACAACACAGCTCCTGCTATATGTCCATTATGCTTCTGCTGCTGTTAGCCAGTGAAGGAAGTGGTACCATGACAGAAGTAAAACGGGCATGGCAGCTGCAAGCAATAGGGGATGACATAGGAAGTCATCTCTGCCAAGATAAGATGCAATTCTTCACTAATTTCATTTTTGAAGGAAGCAATGAGTAATTCTACCAATTTTCATTCTGTTGCAAGAAAATCTTCAAAAACTATTCACAGTTTAGGACTTATTCTGTAAAAAAAAAAAATCACTCATTTTTTCTGAAGAGAAAACAACTTTTTCTGCCAGAAAATAATATTTTGTGCACTAAAAAATAATACTTCTGCACAGAAATATTTTCTTCACAGAAAATTCTATCTCCTGTGCAAAAACCATCACATGTGAAATTTAATAGAATAAGTCCCAAACTTAAAAGATTTTCATCAGTCTAAACTTTCATTTTCAGGATTTCTTGACATTCAAGAAACACATTTTTCAATTACTTTAAAAATATTGTCAAATATTCCATTCCTGCTGTTGCAAAAGAAAGCTACCTTGCCAGCTTCCAAGGTGCCTGAGAATCATCAAGGAAGTTTTATTTGGAGAAGATGATGACTCTCTTGGCTCTTCCCTAAATCCCCCTTCATGGGATTGACTGCTATGGGAAAGGTTGTGTGTATATGGGGAGGGGAAGGAGGGGTGTAGGGCAGCACCATTAGCAAAGCCAAGTTCCTGAGTGCTATGGGAAAGTGGGGGGGGGGGAGAGATTTCAATAATCCAAGAGGGAAGGGAGGCAAGCTCCAAGCCCCATGCCTACATTCTCCCTGCTTCCAGGGAGTAGGTCAGCTGCCCCTTCTGAGCCAAATCACAGTGGAAGCAGGAAGAACGATTCCCTGGTGCCTGGACCTTCCCGCCAAAGCCTCCCTCCCTGCCATAAGACTGCTTCTCAGCCTGGCTGCCATCAGATGCGGGGGGGGGGGGGGGAGTTCCTTCATTTCAGTCAGCAGAAGCTCAAATCAGCAGATAGCAAATCCATGGATAAGGAGGACCCACTGTATTTAAGATTTCAGGGCCAACACCAGATTTGGTATAACTACGGGATCTCTCCTTCATTCAGTGTAATGGGCCCTACTATATCATCCTTGCTTTTACAGTAGCAGGTTGATGAAGTGGGGGACAAGGTTGGTTGCTACATCAGGATTCTGGAGATATTGAGAGAATTAAAATGCTGGCCAGCAGACACAGCTACTCAGGCTCCATAATGGCCAAAAGAAAAAAGAAAAAAGACCTCAGTGATTGTCCTGCACCGAGAAGAATGTGGAGAGCAGATGTGGAGACTAGCCAGCATATTGAGTCTGTAGCAGAGCTAGGTATAGGCCATCATGAGGACTCGGGCCATCATCAACAACCTAGCAGAACATACAGATAACACCATTATGTATATGCTACCTTTTCAGGGTATAATGTCCAAAGAAGCAGCAGCAAAAGTATAGCAAAAACATAAATAATAAACAAAAATCAATAATAATAAATAATGTCACATTTAAATGGTAGAACAGAAAAACAGGTACAGCGAGCGCGAGAAACCTTGTTTATAAGAATATGAAGATAAAGGTGTTGCTAGAATAATACATTGTGCTCAAGAGTCATTTACATGAAGCAGAGATATGGACTCATAAACAGCAAAGTTCTGATTTCTGTAACATGTTCCGTGAATTATTTCAGTAAGCAAGGGTAAACATAAGTATTTATATCAGGGATCTCGGGGGGAGGGGTGAAGATTTCTTGGTGGCCTGCTGTGACCAGTTGGCAAGACACTTTGTGGATAAATTCACATGCACCTGTTCTGACTTAGACACCATATTGACCATACAAACTGATGTACCCTTGGTAGTCTTTTGTCCTGTTGTTATGGCTACTGTTCAGCTGGGTGTGGACAGTATTTTTGGAAGCGTGAAGTCAATTGCCTGTGCATTTGCCTCCTGCTCTCCTAACTAATCAAGACAACTCCAAAGAGACTGACTAGTGAGTAGATTAATGTTAACTTTTAGGAGAGACCTATACCACGTAGGGGGGTTGCAAACTGCCAGAAATAATGCAAACTGAGTCCACTTTTTGGGTTAGGGTTAGTGCTAGGGAATCATGGGAATTTTTTTTTTTTTCTGAGACATTGAGCCTTCTCTGTCAGTGTCCTCAACTACAGCCAGCCTCAGTTCCCACAGCTGCTAGGGATGGAAAGGGTGAGCTGCAAACAGCAAGGCCAGCCACAAACCTTCCTGTAGTTGAAGCACCAGCAAAGCAGAGTCCAGAAATCAGCGTCAGTCAGTCTAAGGTCAGGGCAGGCAGCAATCAGCAAAGGTCCAGTCCGGTCCAAGGTCAAGGCAACAGAGTTCCACAAGGCAAGAGCGAGAGGCACAAAGCAGGAAACAAGGAGCCACACTGACCATAGTCTCCCAAGGAAACTACAATAAGTCTTGGCACTGAGGAAGCCTCTTGCAACTGTTTAAATAGTCAAATCCTACCTCAGTGCCAGCTGAGGCTTGTTCAGCAGCTGCTTTTCACCTAGTCTCCTGGACCTGCGACTGCCAGCACTCTCAGCTCTCCTCTGCCTAAAGGAAGGCACTGGCTCTGCTGTATCCTCCTGCTTCTCCCCACTAGTCAGCTGAGCCTCCAAGGAAGGAGCACTAGGACCTGGCTGCTCTGGGGCTAGGAGAACCGGGCTTGGCTCAGACAGAGCAGAATGAGAGCCAGGTGGAGCCTGTATCTCTTCCTGCTCTGGGGCTGGGAGAGCAGAATGAGAACCAGGTGGAGCCTGCATCTCTTCCTTCTCTGGAGGAGACCCATCCTCCTCCTCGTCCTCTGAGTCCTCCTCAGGGCTGACCATGACATCATTCCCCCCCTCATAACGGTCCCCCTCCGGCGGCAGGGAACATGGCCTGTCTGGACAGCGGCGGTGGAAAGCCCGAACCAAACGTGGAGCATGGACATCCACAGCGTCCACCCAGGAGCGCTCCTCTGGCCCATAGCCAACCCTGTCCACCAGGTACTGGAGGCGCCCCCGACGGCGACAAGAGTCCAATATCTGGGCCACCTCGAACTCCTGCTCCCCATCCACCAAAACTGGCTCTGGCGGACGCATCAGGCCAACATCAGGCCGAACCTCCGAGGCTGGAATTAACAAGGAGCAGTGGAACACCGGATGAATCCACCATGTCGCAGGCAGCTGGAGCCAGAACGCCACCGGATTCACCCGGGCCACAATCTTGTAGGGCCCCACAAACCGTGCGTCCAACTTCTGACAAGGCCGCTGCAGGGGCAGGTGACGCGTAGAGAGCCAGACCGAGTCCCCCACTTGCAACGGAGGCCCCTCCTGATGGTGCCGGTCTGCACCCCTCTTGTAAGCCTCCTTGGCCACCTCCAACTGCTCTTGCAGCAGCGACTGTGCTGCCCGGAGCTCCTGAAGCCACTGGTCCACCGCAGGAACATCCGAACTGGGCACCACTGCCGGGAAACCACGCGGATGAAAGCCTCCCGTGGCAAAGAAAGGCGTCTGCAGGGTTGAGGCATGCACGGCGTTGTTATAAGCAAACTCCGCCAACGGGAGCAAATCCACCCAGTTGTCCTGGCGGTAGCTCACATAGCAGCGAAGGTACTGCTCCAGGGTGCCGTTGGTCCTCTCTGTCTGACCGTCCAACTCAGGATGGTGAGCCGAAGACAGGTGGGGCGTGACATCCAAGAGCCGGAGCAAACTGGTCCAGAACCGGGAGGTGAACTGGCTGCCGCGGTCAGACACCACCCCCTCCGGCAGGCCATGGAGCCGGAAGATGTGGTGGATAAACATCCGAGCCATCTCCTTGGCCGCGGGAAGACCTGCGCACGGCACAAAGTGTGCCATCTTGGAAAACAGATCCACCACGACCCAAATGGTGGTGCAGCCAGCAGAGGGGGCAAGTCCGTGATAAAGTCCATGGACACCACCTTCCAGGGACCTGATGGCGTTGGCAGTGGCATCAGCAACCCCGCCAGCCGACCCAGATGGTCCTTCGCCCGATGGCACACTGGGCACGTGTCCACATACTTGGCCACCTCTGCCCGAACTCGAGGCCACCAAAACTCCCGGGTGAGGAGATGCAGAGTTTTGCAGAAGCCAAAGTGTCCTGCCGGCTTGGAGTCATGGCACAGCCGCAAGACCGCCTCCCGACACGGACCTGCTGGCATGTACAGGCGGCCCTGGTGGAAGAGGAGACCATTGTGGACAGTGAACGGCGAGGCCTCTCCATCCTCCAAATGCTGCGCCACCAGTGGATCCTGGCGCTGAAGGTCACGGATCTGGTCCACCAGCGCCGCCTCCCTTGGAGCAGCCGCGAAGTTCTCTGGACGGAGGATGGTGGTATTTCTGGAGAGAGCGTCCGCCTGCCGGTTCCGGGACTGCGGAATATACTGGAGCTGGAACTGGAACCTTGCGAAAAAGGACGACCAGCGCTGTTGCCTCTGAGACAGCTTCCTGGCTGTCTGCAGATGCTCCAAATTCCTGTGGTCTGTATGGACCACCACCGGGTGTGCCGCCCCCTCCAATAGATGCCGCCACATCTCGAATGCTGCCTTGATTGCCAACAGCTCCTTCTCCCAGATGGTGTAGTTCAATTCTGGAGAAGAGAGCTGCCGGGAGTAGAAGGCACATGGTAGCAAATGCCCCTGGGGACCCATGGGCTGGAGCAACACCGCCCCGATGGCCACATCCGAAGCATCAGCTTCCACCACAAAGAGCGTGCTAGGATCCGGGTGCTGCAAAATCGGGGCTGACGTGAAGCGCATCTTCAGGGCCTCGAATGAAGACTGTGCCGCCGCCATCCACTGGAACCAGCCCTTCCCCCGCAACAGTTGGGAGATAGGGCTCGTGAGGTCCGCATAGTCCTTGATGAACTTCCGATAAAAGTTGGCGAACCCCAGGAACCGCTGCACATCCTTCCTGTTGCGAGGGGGCTGCCAAGACAGCACCGCCTCGATCTTGGCAGGATCCATGGCCACGCCCTGTGCCGAAACAGTGTACCCCAGAAAGTCCACCTCCCTGAGATCAAAGGCACACTTTTCCAGCTTGGCATACAAGCGGTGGTCCCTCAGGCGCTGGAGCACGGCACGCACATGGGCATCATGGGCCTCCTGAGTTGGGGAGTAAATCAGGAAGTCATCTAGATATATGATGACGAACCGATCCACAGAGTCCCGGAACACGTCATTGACAAAATGCTGGAAGACGGCGGGGGCATTACAGAGTCCAAAGGGCATGACTGTGTACTCATAATGCCCATAACGAGTCTGGAAGGCCGTCTTCCACTCATCCCCAGCCCGGATCCTCACCAAGTTGTAAGCCTCACGAAGATCCAATTTGGTGAAGACCTTGGTGTGGCAGAGCCGCTCCAGCAATTCCGGAATCAACGGCAAGGGGTAGGGGTTCCGGACAGTGATCTTGTTCAGGGCTCGATAGTCGTTGCAGAGGCGCAACTCCCTCGACTTCTTGCGGACAAAAAGTACCGGTGCTCCCGCAGGAGACTTAGAAGGACGAATGAAGCCCGGCTGCAGATTCTTCTCCAAAAACTCCCTCAGAGCCGCCAGCTCAGGCTCCAAGAGAGAGTAGAGACGCCCCGCCGGAATAGGGGCTCCTGGCACCAGATCAATGGCACAATCATAGGGCCAGTGCGGGGGAAGCCGGTCCGCCTCCTTTTGTCGAAGACATCTGCAAAGTCCCGGTACTTCTCCGGCAACATCACGGTACTGTCCTGAGCACCCGCCACCACCGCAGCTGGGATCCTTTCTGGCCAACAGTGCTCCTGGCAGTACTCCGAACCAAAGAGCACCTCCCGCCGGGACCAGGAAATATGCGGATCATGCTGCGAGAGCCACGACATCCCCAGCACTAGCGGGAAGTGAGGAACCGCGTCCAGCAAAAACCGCAGCTCCTCAACATGTCCTTGGATCTCCAGGTGAAGTACTGGAGTCTGGTGCGTCACGGGGCCCGACCGGAGAAGCCGTCCATCAATGGTCTCCACTGTCCGGGGCTCGAGCAACGCCTCCATTGGGATCCCGTGACGTTGCGCAAACCCCAAGTCCATGAAGCAGTTGGAGGCCCCCGAATCCAACATAGCCCCCACCAGCAACAGTTCCATGGATGGCAGCCTCAGGTTGGCAGCGACCAGCAAGGGGTCCCTCCGCGAGACCGAGATAGCAGAGGTGGGTTTCCAAGCAGTCCCCAGGTGCCCCACCCGCTCTACACCTGGACTGCGTTGTTTCCCGCCGGCTTGGCTCGCCGTCCCTTGGCAGGACAAGCCCTTGCAAAGTGTCCAGAGAGACCACAATACAAGCACAGGCCCTCCCGTCTCCTCCGCTCCTTCTCCGTCCCTGACAGCAGTGGCCGAGCTCCTCCCAACTGCATTGGCTCCACTGATGTCCCAGGAGCAGCGGCCTCAGGAACAACCGCAAGAGAGGACGGCACTGACTTAGGAGACGGAAGGCCAGCATGTCGAGCCTCCCTTCGGGCTGTCAAGCGGCAGTCCAGGCGGATGGCCTGGGCAATCAAGGCTGACAAGGTCTGTGGTGGTTCCGAGCGGGCCAGCTCATCCAGAATGGCCGCTGACAGACCATGCCGAAACGCAGTCTGCAAGGCACTGTCTCCCCAATTCACATCCTGTGCGAGGAGGCGAAAGGCCACGGAGTAGTCCGCTACCGAGCCCTGGCCTTGTTTCAGGGTCAAAAGCCTGTGTCCCGCAGTCTCAGTCTTCACAGGGTCCCCCCACATCTCTTTAACCTCACATTCAAAGGCTTGCCAGTCAGCCAGCACTGGGCTCTGGGCATTCAGGTAGGGCGTTGCCCATTTAAGAGCGGGACCAGCCAACAGTCCAATGACAAAAGCCACCTTATGAGAGTCACTAGGGAAATCTGCCTCCCTGATTCGAAAATGCAGCTGGCAGCTAGCCAAGAAGCCATCCAACAAAGTTCGGTCCCCAGAAAATTTTTCACGCAGGGCAGTCAGGCATTTAACCCTGGGCCTGGGCTGGGGGGGTGCAGGCGGCTGAGGATTTGCCTGGAGTTCTGAGACCGCCTGTGTAAGCATTGCAACTTGAGCAACTAGCTTTTGATTCTGCTCCAAGAGCTCTTTGATTAAGGCTCCCTCCACCATCCTGTAGCAGCTTAGATTATGGCCAAGACTTATTCTGTCCTCAACTACAGCCAGCCTCAGTTCCCACAGCTGCTAGGGATGGAAAGGGTGAGCTGCAAACAGCAAGGCCAGCCACAAACCTTCCTGTAGTTGAAGCACCAGCAAAGCAGAGTCCAGAAATCAGCGTCAGTCAGTCTAAGGTCAGGGCAGGCAGCAATCAGCAAAGGTCCAGTCCGGTCCAAGGTCAAGGCAACAGAGTTCCACAAGGCAAGAACGAGAGGCACAAAGCAGGAAACAAGAAGCCACACTGACTATAATCTCCCAAGGAAACTACAATAAGTCTTGGCACTGAGGAAGCCTCTTGCAACTGTTTAAATAGTCAAATCCTACCTCAGTGCCAGCTGAGGCTTGTTCAGCAGCTGCTTTTCACCTAGTCTCCTGGACCTGCGACTGCCAGCACTCTCAGCTCTCCTCTGCCTAAAGGAAGGCACTGGCTCTGCTGTATCCTCCTACTTCTCCCCACTAGGCAGCTGAGCCTCCAAGGAAGGAGCACTAGGACCTGGCTGCTCTGGGGCTGGGAGAACCGGGCTTGGCTCAGACAGAGCAGAATGAGAGCCAGGTGGAGCCTGTATCTCTTCCTGCTCTGGGGCTGGGAGAGCAGAATGAGAACCAGGTGGAGCCTGCATCTCTTCCTTCTCTGGAGGAGACCCATCCTCCTCCTCGTCCTCCGAGTCCTCCTCAGGGCTGACCATGACAGTCAGAGAGCTCTGGTGCCACAATAAAATACAGTTCCCATGATTCCCTAACCCTAACCCTAAAAGTGGACTCAATTTGCACTATTTCTGGCAGTCTGCAACCCCCCTTAGTTTAAGAATCACCTTCAGAACTTTTTAAAAAATATTTGCTAGGCCCCATCATTTTGGATAACTACCAGCTAGTTTCTGAAATGCTATCTCAAGACAATTTGTTCAAACGTATGGTGAAAGCATAATTGCAGGCTCTCTCAGTAGTCTGGATTATTTTCACCCATTTCAGTCCAATATCCATCCCAATTTCATGAAGAAAGCACGTCTCTCAAGAAATGAACAAAGTGAATGAGGTTCTATCTTTCTGCAGAACCATTCAGTAGTTTCCAGACAACCTTACTGAGGTCAAGCTTGCTGAAGAGAGGACAACTAGTTAGACACACAAGTGATAGTGACTGGTTTGTATTCATCTTGTCTTTACATAATGTTTAATTAGCCTGTTCTAATTGAGCACCTACTGGGACAATTTACCTTTCTGTATGTATAAAACTATCTGAAAATAGGAAATAATTGTGGATATTCTTGAGTACACAGAACATCAACTTTTGGATCCATAGTCGACTTTCTTTGGTCCCCTTGGACTTATGAACACTCTGGTGTACAGAGCTGCCCCAATGCCTTCCCCGTTACCTGGCACTTTGGAGTGATGGTGGGCAGCTGTTCACATGAACATCCTGCTGTGACACCCACCTCTGCCACCACAGGTCGCTCCCTGTGGGGCCAAAAATGAGTGCCCAGTGTTGATCATATGGTTGACCACAGAGGGAGTGACTTGCAGCAGCATGGTGGGCATCACAATGGACCACATTATTAACAGCCACTCCACCTTTGTTCTTGAGGTCTGTGCATCTTCTGGGAATTACTGAGGATATACTGTAGGTTCGGTGCTGAAATGATGTCAGGATTGAGCCCTCCATCATCAAGACTACTTGCCATGAGGATTGGGGTGGGGTGGGGGGAGGATGTCAAGGTATTTGACACATGTGTACACAGTCACAAATGTATTAAATCTATCACCTTTGCTCCTATTGTGACTTTTTCTATCAGTAGCTAAAACACCAAGACACTAATCAGGATTGGGGCTATTTAGTACCTGATAGTAAAATACCAGAGAATGCTAAAAATCTCCAGGTATGGCTATGAGGGGGGGGGGGGGGAAACTATCTTGAAACCCTGGAGAAACACTGCCAAACAGAGCTGACAATTTTGAGCTAAATAGACCAAGGATCTAATTCAGCCATCTATTTTCTGTGTTTTTATATTACCAATGTGTAATACATTACACTGTTTTTGAAAGTGGTGCACTTCATGAAATAATGCATAATTTTAATGGTGTTTTATGTATTGTTATTTAATATAGGTTTCTTTAATTCTAATTTTTAAAGTACTGAGAACCAGAACTTTAATTCAGAATGCCTAATTTGAATTTCAAGAAGATGCCATCTGTTTCAGCAATGCACTACACACGCCACTGTAAATTTAGAAAATGCTTGTGAAAATGTAAGCCTCACAAGTCATCCTCTTAAAAATCTCACTTATACTCTAAAAGACAATTACCGTCTTCTAAGGAAGATTTTCAATTCATCAAGGAATGTGCTCTTTCCCCTGCTTTTATTGATCTGCTTATTGATATTTGAATGTTAGACATGATAATCACTTGTTATTCTGGGAAGTCTCTGGATTATTTAATCATCAGAAAAACTTTACCAACCACTGCCTTGTGTTTTATAAACCCACAGCAAAATTATAACAGAAATTTAAACTGTAATATATTGCTGCAAGGATAATTATTAAGGGAAAACACAGCTGACATTTTCTGATTTATGCACACAATCAGAGATAGAGTCCAAGGACTGTGACATAATTATCTTCATGCTAACCATTTTTGTAAATCTCTCGACAGAATTTTAGCTAATTTTAAAATGCCTTCTGAAGATTAGCTCTTAAAATTGTTGGGGAAAATAACACAACTTATTAGCAAGGGTATAATTGTAAACCTTCCAAATACTCGTTGTGAATATCATTTAGACAGTAACTCCTGCTTCAGCAGCTGGTAGAAAAGACTCCAGTTTATGGAATCTTGAAACAACAGAGGGGAATCTAATTAAACAGGATTACATGCCAAACAAAAATTATTAAAAAACAAACAAACCAACAACCAGACTAATAGATCATTGTTATGAATGTAAAAATCTCTTCTAGCTTTTCTCTCTAAAGCAAACCTATGTAACCATGACAATGGAAGTGCTATTCACTATAAAATCTGAAGTTTTATTGACTTCTTATTCTGTTCAGAATCCAGAAAGAAACCACTAATGAAAACAGGAAACAAATGTACAGAGATACACAAATGAAAGACACTGCAGCTTGGGATTATAGATCAGTTATGATTCTTTCACACATTACCAGGGCAACACAGGAGTCCCCTCCCAATACATGTTCCCTCCCATTTCCAGAGTAGCATCTGGAAGCATGGAACCATGTAGTCATCTGGCTGGAAGAGAGCACAACAATCGGGTTGGAAGGACATGCCACAACAGTCTTGTATGAAAAGCCCTTGGGAAGGAAAATGTCTCTAAATCATCAGGTCATCACATTCAGGCAGGCCTACATAACCACTGACCTTTCAAGCAAAACTTATCTACCACACACAACTGCCACCAGAGGTGCAATATGCCTCTTATTTCCTTGCCTGTTTGGGACTACAAAGAAGAAAACATTGTCAAACAACTTGTGGGTCAGAATACATGACCGGTTTAGGCATGGAGGATCATCAGTCATTTTGAACTGCGTGTTATATTCGTTCAAAACAGTCCAGGCTTCCAAAATCCCCCCTTTCTTCTCTCGGGCTACATTTTTGACCCCTCCTAGAGATTTTTGTATAGTCCTGCCTTAGACGTTAGCACATCCACCCCTGTGTAGAGAATGTATGAATAAACAACATTCAGAAAACACAACTGCCTTGATTTTCCATGCCACACATCAGACAACAACCCTGCTTGCAATACCTTAAAAGGAGAAGCATTTCACAGAATCACATCTAAGAAATCCTGATACACTCATTGTCATGTCTAGTGAAAGATGCAGTAAACAGCATTGTCCTCTTCTTTCTCTGTCATGTTCTGACACCACTTCGCCTTTCGTGCTTCTCTATTCCACAGGATTCTAGTCCACAAAAAGGGGAAAAACTTTTTTTTTTTTTAAGAAAGGGGCAGGACAGTATCAATTGTAAAGACAAACAGAAGCATGTTTTGTCTTCTCCTACGAATACATTAATACTTCCTAGTTTAAGGCAGGCTACATTAAACTCTAGGGAGTTAACAGAATCAGAATTTATTATATATGAGTATGAGGGGTTTTCCCCAACAATTTTGGCTCTGCATTATATATTCATTTCTGGTTAACAGACTACTGGATCTTTTAGAAAAGTCAGAATAATCTAAATGTATGTCTCTGGATATCTATGTCCCTGCATTAAGTTCTTTTTCAGGATATATTTACCATGTTATTAAACAGTACATACTAACACTATGTGAAATTTTCATTTCAGTATATTCAGTTCGGGTTTTTGACCAGATTAAAAGCACACAGGGTAGAGGTCTAATGAGTAATATTTTATAGGGATTTCCCTCTCCATGCCTGTTTATTATCCCAATATATTGCTGCCTTGGCGATCTCTTTGTTGTTGGTGTGTGCCTTCAGATCATTTCTAACTTCTGGCGACTCTAAGGCAAAGCTATCTTGGAGCTTTCTGGGCAAGTTTCTTCAGAGGGGATTTGCCATTGCCATCCTCTGAGGCTGAGAGTATGTGACTTGCCCAAGGTCACCCAGTGAATTTACATGGCTGAGTCAGGAATCAAACCCTGGTCTCCAGAGTCATAATCCAATGCTCAAACCACTACACAATGCTGGCTCATGGTGAGCTATTTAGGATTTGTTTTCATTTTGTTTTTGTTTTTATTTTACTGCTAGGTTCCCACCAATATCAAATCACATAATGAACGTAAGGAATCATAGCACCACATATTCAATCAGATGCTGCTAGCATTGAGCTTACTCTGAAAGAGGAAGGAGGAGTCAGCTGCTATGGCACTGTTTTTAGAAAAGGACAAAACATCTGAACTAGTAAATAAATAAACAGTATTTCCTGTTACTTTCAGCTACTCTCTAATTATTTTAAAATGTACATAAAAAGTACCAAAAAGCCAAATGATCCCCCCAGCAATATTTTAGGAGTGAAGAATAAACATTACTAATTTCATTTTAAAAAGTAAAATGTAGCCAATTCAGTACAGGGCACTACCAGTCAAAACACTATTTTGAAAAATGACATTGTTTACTCATTGCCGACAAAGCAATATGCTACAGATAGAATTGTTACCTGTAATGCATTTCTTCCAAGCTCTGAGAGAAAATGGACCATGTGGGACACAACAGGTGAAGAGAGAGACAGAAGGAGAGAACAAGGATATGTGTGGAAAGAGATGAAGTATTCAGGGGTTAGGTGAATGTATTTCTTGCCCAGTGGCTCAACAACCCTAAAACCAAAAGTGTGATGGCAACACAGAATTAGCACAACAGACCTTCCCCTGCAGCTCTTGAGACTGCCTACATTCTGTCCTCAAACTGTCTTCTAGCTCTCTAGAGCAGGTTTTTGAGGCCACAGCAGAGGATGAAGTGAGGATGCATTGCTGTTCTCTCTAGTGTTGGATCTTGCCCACACAATCTCTTTCTCTCATTACTTCTGTGTGTGTGTGTGTGTGTGTGTATATATATATATATATATATATATATATATATATATATATATATATATCTGTAGCATATATATACACAGTTCGCTCTTCTTATCTGTGGGCTTGCCATCTGCAAATCTGAGCTCCTGCAGATTGCAAGCCCGGTTGTTTCAAATGGATGCACATGCATGCAGCTGTACTAGCAGCCATGCACATATTGTGAGTCCTGCATTTTTTGTTATCTGCAGGGACAGATCCCCCACAGAAAAAAAAGGGAAGACTGTATATATTTATGATATGTGTATTTGTAGTTACTCGACAGAATACACAAAATAAAGAAAAAGGATACATGCCTGTTCAACAATATCCTTTTCTTATTCACACTCACTCAGTTTAGAAGCTACTCTAGGCTACCAATGGGCATTTGGCCCACAGCACTGTCTCCCTTCCTTTCTGTCCCCCAGTAACATCTACTAACAGAAAAGATGAGAGTTGAGGTCACTGTTTTGCGAGTCTTGCCACCACACAAAACAGGCATGAGAGATAAAGCAGCAGTAAGGAAACAAATAATGCATGATGGCATATGCACATGCAAAGTGATTATTGGACACTGACAAGAGAGAGAGTTGGAAGGTACAAGTCTGGAGCCATGTCTGTGCCATAATGTCTGCTTCAGCCTTGCTGAAATGACCTGGCAGTGGTCAAATTCCCAAAGGGCTTTAAAAAGAAGCTTCACAGGAAAACAGTCTCTCAAATCCATCTGAAATTTCAAGTAACTTGATTTATAACTATATATTCATTGTTAGAATCATAATATATGCATATGTATCCCCAAGCTCAAAAGACCTAAATAATGAATGGTTTATATAGAAAACGAGTTGTAATTTTTGATTACTAAGATGTTGGGTTACAACTCTTAGCAAGAGGCAGTTGGTGAGAGATTATGGACGTTCAAATCAGAAACCATCGAGATGGCCATAAGCTGCTCACCATGAAACAGAATCGCATGCTTACTCAGTTTTTAAAAAACGCTGTAATGTTTTGTCTTCTAACCTAATCTGTTAAAACATTCCAGGATCTATGCTCAGATCAAATCTCCTCCATGAGGGTATATGTAGAAAGAGTCCAAGAGTGACAGAGGTATATGTTGACACATTAACACACACACACACACAGAGAGAGAGAGAGAGAGAGAGACGTAGATAATACAGAACATTTAGAAAGAAAATATATTATTCTGTACATTTTGTAGAGCTTTTCCTTTAAAGAAGTTCTTCCCAGCCTGTTTTCTGCTGGTTGTTCTGGTATTCAGCTCCCATGATCCTACACCACTGGTCATGTTAGCCAGGTTTAATGGGACCTGCAATCCAATTCAAACCGGCTTTAGGACAGGCTTTGGGGTTGAGACTGCCATGGTTGCCTTGACCGACGATCTGCGTCTGAGCATCGACAGGGGTAGTGTGACCCTGTTGGTGCTCCTAGACCTCTCAGGGGCTTTTGACACGATAGATCACGGCATCCTCTTGGACCGCCTGAGGGGGTTAGGTATTGGGGGCACTGCTCTGCAGTGGCTCCGGTCCTTCCTCTCGGGTCGGTCCCAGAGGGTGCTGCTCGGGGACTGTAGCTCCAGTAAGAGGGAGCTCACTTGTGGGGTCCCTCAGGGAGCTATTTTGTCCCCGATGTTGTTTAACATCTATATGAAGCCGCTGGGTGAGATAATTCAGAGTTATGGTGCTGGGTGTTATCAGTACGCTGATGACACCCAAATCTATTTCTCCGTGTCTCGTTCGTTGGCCTCGAATTCCAATGGCATCTCCTCTCTCAATGAATGTCTTCAGGCGGTAATGGGCTGGATGAGGAAAAACAAATTGAAATTGAATCCAGACAAGATGGAGGTGCTCACGGTAGCGGCCCCGAAACCAAGAATTGGGTTGCAACCTCCAGTCCTGGATGGGGTCACACTCTCCTCCAGTGACTGTGTTCGCAGTCTGGGGGTGCTCCTTGATTCGTCGCTCCTGATGACGAATCAGGTCAATGCGACGATCAGGAGCGCCTGTTATCAGCTTCGGCTGATACGCCAGCTGCGCCCTTTTCTGGAAGTAGGGGATCTTGAGACTGTTGTGCACGCGTTGGTAACCTCACGCCTTGACTTCTGTAATGCGCTCTACATGGGGCTACCCTCGTGCTTGGTTCGGAAACTGCACCTGGTTCAAAATATGGCAGCCAGATTAATTTCTGGTACATCTAGGGGGGACCATATCACCCCGATACTAAGGTCCCTCCACTGGCTGCCTGTTAGTTTCTGAGCCCAGTACAAGGTGTTGGTTATTACCTTTAAAGCCCTAAATGGCTTGGGTCCAGGCTATCTCAAGGACCACCTCCTCCCGTATAATCCTCCCCGCACCCTCCGGTCCTCTGGGAGGAATTTGTTACAGCCTCAAAAAATGAGGCTGGTGATGACCTCCCAGAGGGCATTTTCTGTAGTTGCCCCCAAACTGTGGAATGGCCTGCCGGAGGAGATCTGCCAATTGTCATCACTGGACAGCTTCAAGAAAGCTGTCAAGACGGATCTCTTCCGGCAGGCCTTCCCGGATTAATGTACCATCTCTGGCTCCAGGATCTCCCTCCGAGACGCTTCCCTCTTCTGTGACCAGGCTCCGTTATGAGCCAGTAGTTCACATTTGCCAGCACTTTTCAGTTATGTCTTAGTGTTGTTTTTATATGGAGGAATTTACCTCCTTTATATTTTATTTTAAATTGTAATTGATTTAATAATTTTTTTTAAGGGGGCAGGGGGGGGGGAAACTGTTCTTAACTTCTGTATGACGATTTTATGATGTTAGCCGCCTCGATTGCGCTCAGAGGGGCGGGGTATCAAATAAATAAATATTATTATTATTATTATTATTATTAAAACATTTCAGAAGCAACAAGCTGGGAAGGCTACCTTACATAGCTGTCCTACAGTATCATAGACAAAGAACTTATCATGTGTATTTGAGGCAATATTCATTCCACACACATGCACTGCTTTTTGGCCTTCAATGTCTCCTTAGAGTTTGCCAGTTGAACCAATAAGAGAAGAAGCCACAAACAGTTTAATTCACTGAGGACCCAAACACTCCCTACTTATTCACCAGCCCAGCTCTCCACAAGTACAATTCTAGGTAGATTGTTTGCTATTAGCTTTCCAGATTTCAAAGTAGGGATGCAATTTTTCACTAAGGTTCTTCTCAAATGAAGCAATGAATAATTTTTGCAATGTCTTCCCACTGTGAAAACCACACAGTTTCAAAAAGCTATTTGTAATTCAGGACTTATTCTGAAAAAAATTAACACGTGGTTGTTTTACACAGAAAACAGCACTTTTTGTGCAAGAGACAGCATTTCTGTAATTAATAATAATAATAATAATAATAATAATAATAATTCAACATAGAAATATCATTCCTTGCCAAGAAAACATTGTTTTCTATGCAAATCAAGCAAATTACATTTAGCACATAATGCATCACCAATGACAACATTTGGAAATGCACAGGAAATGCACTTGTTTGTTTGTGAAGAAATATTATTTTCTGCACAGAAAATGCAGTTTTCTAGCCAGAAAATGTAGTTGTCCATTCATAACAACAACATGTGAATTTTGTGCAGAAAAAGTCCTGAAATGTGAAGATCCTTGTCATTACATGGTTCTTCTCATCAGGGTTTCTCAAGACACCCACCAAAAAAATCTGTTTTTAAAAAACAAATTTAAAATATTTTCAAAAATTCTTTCTATTCCTATCTCAAAAACACACAATTTTCTTTGAGAGGGTAATATCTGTGGCATTTTCTTTGAGAGGGTAATATCTGCTGCATCATTCATTCTGAGAAAAGAAAAAAGAGAGAAAGAAAGAAAGAAAGAAAGAAAGAGAAAAGAAAAGAAAAGGATTTTTCTCCTAGCCCTGGGGTTAAAAATGTATGTCATTATTGTGTATTCCTAAATAAATTTCCTGGTTCAAATGGTATCTCAGCTACAAACTTACTGGTAGGCCTAGGGAAGCTGCTTTTGTCTACATCTCAGATATGCATTGATATAAAACAAACCAGCCTTGAAGGACTATTGTAAATATTACTGAGACATGGAGATTACTATGAATGTATTAAATATACTACACCAATGCTTTTTTGTTTGTTTGTTTGTTTTGGCTGGCTGATGAATAAAATGTAGAAAGGCAGGGCAATAACATTTCAACTAAAGATCCATGAATTCTCTATTCCATGTGGATTTCCTATCTGGTTAAAACAGTTTCCATACTTATTCAAATACCAAGACATTTACAAAATTAGCCCCATAGAGGAAAACATTTATGTTTGAATCAACCCAAAGCCTCATAGATTTTTGTTGAGCAATTCTATTCTTTCGTCTGTAGGCACATTTCAAATTACATATCCTTCAGTAGTATTAATGCAAAATGCAAAGAATCCTACTTGTGTTCAAACTCTTTTGACAGCAGAGAGAAAAGAGGGAACAGAATGCGATCCAGCTGGGACCACCACAACAGATAATATTGATATAGTGAAGATGAGACAGACAAGGCTGAAAGGAGCAGTGGGACCACTCTCACAACATAACAAATAGAGTGCAAGAGAGCTAGGAGTTTGTATTGAGGGAGCAAAGAGTAAAACAGCACTGATGTGTCAAGACAGCACAACACAGTGGGAGCAATGTATTACAGAAAAGTGGAAGACTGGAAATTATGTTACATGTTCACTGTGTTTGAGCATATAATGGGGACGGCAAGCTCAGCATACTATTAATGAGGCACTTCTGTTAATTTTTGCTTTCACGTAATACCATTCAAAAGAACAAGATTTATTTATATTTATTTATATGTTTTAATTTATTTATATTTTTTAATTTCACTACCCCAGACACACAAAGATTGTCATTTTTTTTCCTGGCAGATGTTCTCTTTGTCATTCTCCTAAGGATAACAATGGTAAGGGGTCAACCAGTGGCCTGGATGGATGTGGAAACAGGAAAAAAGTATTCACCATGCAGCAAATCATAACACATTTTAATGAACTGGCTAATGTTCATTATCAAAACCCACAATCCGATATTAGTAAATGTGTACTCCATGTTTCCCTACCTTACCTATACATGCTTATTCACCCCAGTAATTCCACAGTAGAGACCATAATATTGTTTCCTTCCCAAAATACAGTCTTTCTATAGCTCCAGCACACCAGACACATTTTATTTCCGAAAGGTTCAAAACCACTGATCACTTCATTCATTTCCTATTTTTTAAAAAGTGTCTTGTAGGCCTAATATGGAGGGGAGAGGATGTAGCAAAATTGTTTCCCATGTTTCCTAAGAGGTGTGGAGGAACTTTAGGCAATATATATATATTACAAAAAATGTTTTCAAAAGCTATGCCGTTTTTCTGTAAATGTATATACACTTCCTAGAAGACATAGGGACTATGCTCCTTTGCAGGGCCAATGTAGCCCCACAGTTCTTGCCAGTCCCTGCCAAGACTAAAAAGACAAATCATGTCTGTCACTGAAATCCTTTAGAGCAGAGCTTTTCAATACAATGCATGTAGGTCAGGTTATTATGACATAATAAATTCTATGGTAGTGGAATAGTCAATAATAGTCAGGAACCAAAGTCCAGATATTTGTTCAAACATCCCCCTGTTAAAAAAGGACATCTCTGATAGGAGATAATTCAGGGATAATCAATAATACAAATATTCAACATGTGCCATTTCTTTTCCCTTTTCATTTGCAAACTAAAAGTTGTGCAATGACATTCACTTTATCTTGATCCTAGCCTCCATCACTATTTCTCCTATCTCCTGTTACTTCGGGACCATTTTCTGCTTTGTTCACTTTTAAAAAAAATTAAAATCTAGACCTTAGTGATATTCCCTTTACTGCACAGAAACTTTCCCAACCATTGTGAGAATTATACACACTATGTGAAATTTTGGAATATTAATTAGGTGCCACTATGTATTAACCCCTGTAGGCAATACAAAAATAATTCAGTGCAGGAACAATACCTCCTGAATAAGTGAACACTTTCAAATCAATCATCCCTAAATTGCCAAATGGGCACTTTTTGGTGCCATCAAAAAACTATTGACCATGAGCATTTTCAGCTTAGCCCCCAAACACCAGTAAATAAACATTTTCCAGGCCATTCTCACTACATGAATCAAAGCTAGTGCTTATTTTAGGGGAACTGAAGACTCATGGCAGAGACTCCAGCTCTATCGAAACAAAATTCCTCCAGGTGAAGTATGAATATATTTATCATAGCCCTAGCCAAATACCAAATGAGAAAAACCCTTTCCAAAGGGATTACACAATGCAATAAGCGTACTTGGCAATCTACTGCCAGCGTCTGAAGCATGAGCTGGAACTATCAGAAAATATATTTTCCCAGATGGATGATGCTGCCCAGCTGAAAAGCTACTCCTTTTCCCTAAAATCAAAAGAACATCAGTTTATCAAATACTGATGACTTCCTACACACACACACACACACACACACACACACACATTTCACTGGTTTATTCCTATGTCTTTCTCCCAAGAAGCGGCAGCTTGATATTTCACACAATCCTCTGCTATTGCTTCCAGCAAAGGAACATTAAATGGTGAGATTGCTTGTTCTTCAGTTTGAAAATACTGAAATGCTGCAGAAACCTGTCCTGCCTGTGTTCTGGGGGACCTCATTGGTCCTCCACAGCACCAAAAGCTCACTAGTTTTCTCTTTCTACTCTTTCCAAAGCTATCCTCTATGCTGCCTCCTAACTCTACTGATCTTACACTTCTTTGCCTCATGCGAACATCTTACCACCAGCATGATTTTCTTGTGAGAAAAGGAAGCCTTTCCATCTTCAAATTCTATACTGCATCACACCTTGCATTATTTAGGAGCCTTCCACAGGATACAGAAGACTCTCAACAAAGGCTTCCACTAGGTTTCAGTTTGTATTTGAAAGGGAGGTTCTGATGCTGATAGCATTTGAGTCTACAGTATTCCATTTATGCATTTCAAGTGTTTGTATCCCAACATTCCCTGTACGCGATGCAGTTGCAATACTAAAAAATGTGAGAAAAATATAACAAAAGTAAAAAATATAATACATCCAAATATTTATTCTTGATATGTGCCTTGAAATTTACTTTAAATTATAAGGACACTATTGTAGGGTTTCTTGGCAATATTGATTTAAGGGAACTTTATCATTTCCTTCCTCTAAGGATAAGACTATGTCACTTTCCCAAGGTAATGCAGTAGATTTTTCCTGCCTCAGCAGGGATTCAAACTCTAGCCTTCTGGAGTCCTAGTTCAACACAAACTACACTGGCTCATTCCAGATACACAAATACCACCCCATATGATCTGTAAGAAAACCAGCGTATGTATTCGACTATAAGTCAAGAAATTGATGCCCCAAAATTGACCCTAAAATCCTGGGTTGACTTAAATATGGGTCAATACACTAATACTACTTAAAAAGATCCTGAAACAAGCAAGCCTGATTCCCCACTCGGTGCCTCAAGGCCCGTGTTGGTCTGTGTGTCTATGTGTAAAAGAGATTCCCAGGCCAATTTGCCAGCCTTCTCTTCCCATTGAAAAAAACCCTCATTGAACATCCACTTCCTTCCCTTCCTAATCCAATTTGCAATCTTTCTCTTCCCATCAAAGAAACACCCCTTTTAACTCCACTTGCTTCCCTTTTCAATCCAATGTCAAAACCTCTCCTCCAGCACCTGGAAATCTCAGAAAAGTTCCAGCGAAAGAGAAGGAGGGACGGAAATGATATTTCCCCCTTTCCATCCTTTGTTATAGCTGCTTAAGTTTTACCCTCGACTTATCCATGAGTCATATCAAAATCCATTATTTTAACACTGAAACCTTCCCTCAACTTATACATGAGGTCAAACTGTACATGAGTATATACGGTAGGCTTTGCCTCTTTTGTGTGGGGGGGGAGGAAAAGGGGAGACATATGCTACTAGTTCCTTGTATTCCTTTGATAATGAGACAATTAGTGGAGTAAAAGTCTCCCAATTGCTTTTACCAGAGAAATATAAGTAAAAAATCATTACCACATTCAAAACTACCATTCCAGAAACAAATAAGGAGAAAATCCTGTTGTTACCTACCTGCATCCTGTTGATAACTACATGTTGAGTCACCACTCAAGAATTGATTCAATGAGTCTATTTTATCTACATTTATTTTCTCTGCTTCTAGTCTTACAACTGCCCCCTAGCAAAAATAGAATACTAACTCATTGTTATAATCCATCAGGGGTTTGAAAATCTTTCAGTCTCCATTTCATTTTCATTTTCAAATCACACCTGCATTTTTCCCATCTTTGTTTTGTATCATATTGTGAGATGTTGTGTTTTTCTCCCACATTGAATTTTGTGCAATTGTAATGCATTTTTATTTGCACATGGATGTGCTCAGTCTACCTAATTCATGCAACTCTTTTCCACAGATAAAGCATATTTATGTAAACTTCTTTCCCAATAACAAGGACTTCAGCTGTTTGCATTTTAAAATAGGAGTTGTGTGTACACTTTAGTTCTCTTAAACTCCCTGTAATACTTGTAACTCACCAATGGCACTACCTTTCCACAGTGGTAGTCCTGTGTGGTCCTGTGAGGCACAAGGCTATGCAGATGGCAGCAGTGCTCCTAGTAAGGTCTCCCATGTCGGACAAGCTTTTGCTGAGGAGCCAGATTACATGTGGCAAAAAGCTGCTGAGCAACAGCAGTAGTGGGGGTGACATTGGCTGAGGATCTCTCAGAGAAAACAGAAGTTGCACCACAACTAACATTTTTTCATGTTGCACAGAAGGAAGCACAGTAAACCTTTTTTGGAATGTCTTTAACTCCCCCCCTCTCTCTCACACACACACACACTATGATGAGAAAAGTGAAAATGAAACAAGAGATAGTGCCAGATGATGAGATTCCCAGTCTCATGGCACTCAATGAGCTACTGGGGTAGAGCAGAGGACAACCACAAGTACAGTTGTGGCTAATGAGGCAACTGGACTCAAGCCAAAAAGATGTTCAGCTGCTGAAGTGCTCAGAAGAGAAAAGAAAGTTTGAAGATGCACAACACGTATTATGGGAACATGAAATGTGAGAAGCATGAATCAGTGGAAGCTAGACATAGTAAAACAAGAAATGGAATGTATAAGAATTGTATGGGATGAGTGAGTTAAAGTGGACAGGAATGGGACGTTTTGGGATTATTACACAGTGTTTGACTCAAGAAATGAAAATCTAAAAAGAAATGGAGTTGCATAAATAGTGAGGGGAAACATAGCCAAAGCAGTCAAACAATATAAAGCCTGATTAAATTAAGAATCAATTAAGAATCCATGGAAAACCCATCAATATGACAATAATCCAAGTTTATGATCTAACTACAGAGACAGAAGGAGTAGAAATTGACAGAATCTATTCCGGAGTCCAGGAAGAAACTGATCACACACCAAAACAGGATTTCTTGTAAATCAAAGGTGATTGAAATGTAAAAGTAAGAAACAGCAGAATCAAAAATTTTAGAAAAATTTGGCCTAGGATCAAGAAATGAGACAGGAGAATGATGAGTGAATTTCGCAAAGCCAAGAATTTGGTCATCACAAGCACATTTTTCAAGCAACCAAAGAGATGATGAGATTCCCAGTCTCATGGCACATATATATGGACATCAGCTGGAGGCCAATATAAAAGTCAAATAGACTACATAATTGGAAGCATAAGATGAAGAAGCATTATTTGCTCTGCAAAAAGAAGACCGGCAGCAGGTTACAGTGCAAACTGTGAATGACCACGGATTAATTACATAACTTTAAAGTAGATGATGAAGGCAATGAAATAGTTCGAGATTGTCCACACCTTGGCTCAGTCATTATCCAGATTGGAGATTTCAGTCCAGAAAGCAGAAAAGGCATTGGACTTGAAAGGACAGCTATGAAGGAACTGGGCAAGATCTTGAAGTATAAAGCTATATAATTGAATACTAAAGTTAGGATGGTTCATGCCTTCATATTTCCAATTTCAATGTGTGGCTGTGAAAACTGAACAGTAAAAAAAGGAAGAAAATAAAATCATTTGAAATGGAGAAGAGTTCTAAAATACCATGACCTGCTAAAAAAAAAGAAATAAATGTGTCCTAGAGCAAATTAAGCCTGAACTCTCCCTAGAAGCCAAGATGACTAAACTGTTATATTTTGGACACATTATGAGCAGATAAGACATACAAGAAAGGACAATGATACTTGGTAAGGTAGAAGGCAGTAGGAAAAGAGAAAGATCACATTAGACTCACTCAAGGAAACCATGGCCTTGAGTCTGCAAGACCTGAGCAGGCCTGTGACTTGGGGGTCTCTCATTCTTAGGTTTGCCATATGTTGAAGTCAACTTGACATCAGTTAAAAACAACAACAAAGACTTTGAAATGTGCAGAGGCTCAAAGCAAGGTGCACATTTTCTCACAAAAATTCTTCAAAAATGCTACAGAGGCTATATGAAGATGCTACAGAAGCTAAATTTGTTTCCTGAATCCAGATGGACTCTAATGTGACCTTAACAGGGTAGAGAACAAGTAAAACTACCTTACTGCAGCCAATCTCTAGACATTTTGGATTAGGGCCTCGGCAGACAACTAAAAGAGTCATCTGCGAGACCCGGAAGAGGAGGAGCCACCGCACGAGTGGCGCTCCTTCCTCTTCCTGAGGTCGCCCTGGGAGCTGCTGGCCCTCCGCACGGCCGGCGCTTCCGGGGCAACCTCGTGCCGCAGCGACCGCACGGAAAAGACAGGGAAAGTGCGCCCTATGCGTTTAGGGCGCACTTTCCCTGTCTTCTAAAAGGAGCGCCAATTTGGAGCTCCTTTTAGGGTCGCCGCAGGAGCGCTGTGGTGTGGAGGCTGCGGTCCAGCGGCGCTCCGGACCAGGGCGTCCCCGATGCCCTGGTCTGCATCCCCCCTTAGTTTCTGTAATCCCTCACTATTAGTTATGCTGATTAGGAATGATGGGAGCTGATATCTGAAACATTTGGAGACACAAGGTTGGAGGTTATTAGTATAATGTACATATTGTATGTATAATAAGACATATAATTTTAGGAAGTGAGATTTGGCAGCTCCATTTCCAACATGACATCTCTATGCTTGGACAGATGCTTTTCAATGAAAAAGAACAAAATTAATTTTTAAATTATCCACACTACCAAACTTTATTGATATATTTTTGATATAGTGTAAGTGTTCTACCTTCAAACTGGATTCTTCAGGAAAGGGGTCTGGTTCTACTATTACACAAAGGAAAGAAGCTATCTGAAGCAATTGGCTATTAGTATCATGAAATGCTGCAAAGGGATATTGCTTAGAATATGATTATTGTATTTTCACTCCCAGAGAGAGCTTGTGCCTCACATGTTAAAATCATTAGGCTAGCTACAGGCATTGCGCTCCTTGACCACTGCTGCACTCTGTCAGGCACTGTCTTGGATCAGCCTATCCAGTAGTAACAGTGATACTGTATTGCAGCATCAGCTACTACAGGATACTATTTCCTATCTCACTTCATTAACACAGCTTTCTGAAAGAGGAGGTTTTTACTGTTCAACCTCTCTGTTTTGTTCACATAATTTTACTGGGGTCCAGATAACATGAGGGAAGAAACATCAATACGTAAGATGTGCAGATTACACCATATTACTAGCAGAAAATAACAAAGACTTGGAAAGACTATTGATCAGAGTTAAGAAAAAATACTGTCAAAGCAGGGTTACAGCAGAATATTAAGAACACAAAAATAATGACCACAGATGTTTTAGATAACTCTAAAGTGGATGGTGAAGACATCAAAATAGTTTAAAATTTTCTGTACCTTGGTTCATCATAAATCAAAATGGAGACTGTAGTGAAGAAAACAAAAAACTAGGACTGCTAAGGGCAGCTATGACAGAACTAGATAAGATCCTCAAATGTAAAGGGATGTCATTAAATACCAAAGTCAAAATTATCCAGGCCACAGTATTTCCAATTTCTGTGTATGGCTGTAAAAGCTGGACAGTGGGAAAAGCTGACAGGAAGAGGACCAATTTATCTGAAATGTATTACTGCAAAATCTACAGATTCTATGAACTGCTAAAAAAGCAAATGAAAATGACATAGAACAAATCAAGCCTAAACCATCACTAGAGGAAAAGGTGACAAAACTTGTGCTTTCACTTTGGACATAACGAGATGAATGATTCATTTGAAAAACCAACCATGCTGGGAAAAGTAGAAGGCAGTAGGAAACGAGGAAGACTGCATTACAGGCAGACTCAAGGAAGCTATTACCCTGAGTTTGCAAGAACTGAACAACCAGGGGCCTGAAACGCATGGGCCAAAAGAAGCAGCTTTTGGCTGCTTTGTTGGTATGGCGTTCAGATGTCGCATACACACACACACACACACCCTGTGAAGACACACCCAACTAAAGGTGGTGACAAATATGGGTGTGCAACGCCAGTACCCTGGTGAGATCAATCTCTAACCCAAAAAGGCTCCAAAGCTGAGTGTAAAGTCCAAAAAGAAGGAAATTTATTTTGAAAAACAAAAGAAAAAGAGTTTCTCCTCCCAAGCTCTAATAGGTTTAAAATAAAAGGTACTTTACAGTTCAGGTTTTAATGATCTTCAGTGTTGTCATCTCTCTGGGTTTGTTCCTGGATTGATCTCCTTCTCAATGAAGCTGGTGCAGGGTCTTTCAGCTTCTGGTGCTATTGTCTTCTTTGATGTTGATGTTTACTAGAATTAAATGCTACAGGTAACTAAGGTCCTAAGCAGACTGCCAGAAATAGTGCACATTAAATTGAGGCACTGCCCTGGCTCAGTGCTAGGGAATCATGGGAACTGTAATTTATTGTGGCACCAGAGCTCTCTGACAGAGAAGGCTCAATGTCTCACAAAAACATAAGGACGGAACTAAATGAGGGAAAATGCAGGGGAGAATTCAAACAGTCCAGACTGAACATCACACACCCCAAAGCAGATCAGATACCGCAATCCAGTCCTTTGGATTGGATCAAAAAGGAGGGGAATAATTTGGCTCCTGGCAGCAACCAGCTTGGGACTGTGACAGCAGACTACTTTGGAAGTGGACCATGCAGTTGCTGTGGTCCCAATGGACCATCTGTTTTACCCCAGGGTGACTTGGAGGTCTCTCATTCAGGGTTGCCATAAATTGAAGTTGACTTAACATCAAATAATAGCAACTAGATACCATTGTTTACCAAATGAAACTCTATTATTATTTTCCTATTTGTTCCCCCCCCCCCCCCGATTTCCTTCTTATCACAGAAACATATGTTAAGAAGGTAAAGTGAGGATAGCTTCAGCATGTTTTTTGACCAATAGCAGGCAGAGATATTTACTTGGAGTCACCCTTAACTTGTAGTAATAGGCAATTATGAAACAGTGTGAGAAGATATCACTTTCATTATTTCCCACCACCTTTCAATTAAGAAAACAAGGTTTCAAACTAATCTTTAGAGAGCAATTCAACCTACTACAGGAAGGTCTGCCAGTGTTGGAGAAACACAGTGTTACCGAAAGCATGGAGTGGAGAAAATTATTCTTCCAGCTTTTGGTTACGTTTAACATAGTGGACCGTTGTGCAGCAAAACAGGTGGAGAAAACCACACCAATTTAAGCAGAACAGTGAATGGGAGGCAACCAGAGTAGAATTCTTTTGTTTTGTTTGCTTGTTTTTCTTATGCTTTCCCTTGTTCTTTCTTTTTCATGGACAGAAGCCCAAGGTACTTCTCATTCCACTTTGCTCTGCCGGCTATAACAATCCTTCTAAGCCTGCAGTATAAGCAAAGAGAAACAACAGAGCATGCTCCAAAGTATCCTGCTGCTATTAAGAGCTTGTGGTTGATTTAAAAAGCTCAGTCATGAAGTGGCTGAGCAAGAAATGGAGAGTGGAGCATAAGCTTCTCTGGCAGATTAGCCACTCTTAAAGAGACTTGGACAAACAAAAGAGTTGTCCCATCAAAAATATAAAAATTATGGACACCATATGATTTTCCTCAAGGCTGTAAAATTTAAATTCTGCTGCACTGATGATTATTAATATGGTCTGTTTGTTCTTTATGAACATTCCCAGTTCCTGGCATTTACAGCCACCAAGTGGACACAGAGATTAGGCTTCTTTATAGCTTCCAATGTGATGACTAGCACTGCTAAAAGGTGCTTTTCAATTTAGATGTTAAGACTGAAACCAAAGCTTGTATGGAAAACATTGAAACCTCTTAAATCTGGAGCTGGCCCCCTTTTATTACTTTCTGATGTGGTATTTGGAGATGCCTGAAAATGTTCTAGAAATCAGTAACAAACAAACATAAGTATTCTTGAGAAATATTTACACATGGTCTAAAAGTGTGTGTGCGTTCAGGTGTGTCCCTGATATAAAATGTGTGGAGTTGTGCTGTAATAAGTTGTGTTGGCACCCTCTTTACCCTCAGCCTCTCTCTCTCTCTCTTATGTTCAGCCATAAATGTATGCTACAAAGAGAAACCCAACATGGGGACATTTACTGTTGTTAAAACAAAATAATCAAAAGCTTGTCCACTGCCTTGTGAGATTATGTGACTTTCTGCATATTTTACCTTAATTTTTAAATTTTGGAAAAAAGCTTGCAAATTTTTTGCATACCTTTTTTAATAAATAAATAAATAAATAAATAAATAAATTTATTCCAAGGATTTATATCCTGCCTTGCTTCCACAATGGCATTCAAGGCAGGTTACAATAGTTTAAAAAGAAAGAACTAAAACATTGATTACAAAAGTTAAAAAATAATTAATTATTACCAACATTAAAACATAAGTTAAAAACAGCATAGTTAAAACCAGTAAAAACCATTAAAACATTAAGACAGCATACCATACTACACAAGTAAAATTCACCCACCAAATGTCTGCCTAAATAAAAATGTCTTCAGCTGCCAGTGAAAAGAGAGCAGGGAGGGACCCAACCTCCCTGTTACATGCAACAAAATAGTTTCATTTGAAGATATTCACAATTTTTAGCAAAATAAAATAAAATAAAATCCAGAATATAGATAAAGAGAAGCTGCAATTTTTTTACCCTCGCATGGGGCAAATAATCCCACAGCAGCTGCTTTTTACTTCAGGTTATGAGTTTCTCAGGGCTGTACGCATGAGTCAAATTTTCGAAGTTGGAAGGTTCTGTTTTTGAAAAAGTGCCAGTTAAACTCGGCTTTGACCCTCGTCTGGTCCATGCTGTATTTGGCCAGTGGCAATGCAGCAGAATCGGCACATGATAACATCCGAGTGTAGCCCCGAAGAAGATTGAAGCCAGAAAAGGTAAACCGGCTTTGTTGGCAATGCGATAAGCTTTGTCCTAGCTGAGATGACACATCGGGGCAGTTAATCCACATGCAAATTACAAGTTTCCAAATTCCTCCTCAAAGCTGCACCAGGGCAGAAGAGGGAGAGCTGTCTAGTGGTGCCTAAAAATAGTTCATATTTCTCTACACCAGTGATGGTGAAAGTGTGTCCTCAGAGGCTATATGCAACCTCAACTCTTTTTTGTGTGTGTGTTCCCTAAGTCTCCTAGCACTCCAAGATCCCTGCAACACCTCATTTTTTCTCATTTTTCTAGTGTGAAAACCCCCCACCAAAACATGGTAGCTCCTCTTCTGCATATCGCATTTATCTCCCCCCAAAAGCTGAAAATCAGATGAAAATAAAGAAGTACAAACTAGAAGTCTATTTTGGTGTGTGTTTATGTCATATTTCCAGCTGATTTTTAGCCAACGATTGCAATGGTGACACTAGACAGGAGGTAGAAGTGAAAACTGGCCTTTGTCACAATTGCCCACTTCTTCTCAACACTTGCACAGGAGTCCTTATAGAAAAGATGCTTGTCAGAGTAAGTAACAAAAATGTATGCCAGATTCTCCTCTGAATATTTACCTCTGAAGATAAATGAAATCAACACTTATAAATGCTGCAGAACAACCAGCCAAAGACAAACTTCTCTATACTATTAAAAAAGACTAAAAGCACTTGGGAGCCAGAAATTATACCTTTGTTTTTCCCTCCCCTTCCTATGTAGCTGCTACAACAAAGTTATATGAATAAAATTCTGTTTATTTTGCAATTCCAGCTTTAAAGAGAAAAGACCCTCAAACATTACTATTCCTAACTGGATTTATCTAAATTTTTATAGTCAATTGTGAATTCAAACCTAGCATATTAGTCATTCAAGCTTTAATCTAAGCAGAGTCAATAAACACTTTTAACTGTACATATAACCAAGAGAAATACAAACAACTTAGAAAGTGTAGCAGATAATCAAAAGAATTTAGTTTGTTCTTAAAGCTTTTGAACAAAATCCACAGAGAGCAGAAGAACCTCCAGTTCCCATTGACTTCAGATGCAATATAAGTGGAAGCTGAACAGACAAGCTGAGCAAATTCTTCTTTCAAAAACCCAAGATTTACTTAGAAAAACAGTTGTGCTGGCACCCTTTTGTCAACACTGCCAGCTAAGCAACTTCAGCATAATATTTTAGCATTCATTAGTCAATCTTTATTATTGCACATTAATTTATTTGGGGGAACCCACATTTATTCTAACCATGATTCTCATGATCTTGGAAAAGCTTTTTTGAAATGATCTGTGAGGGATAAAAGAGCACATGCATTGGCTGAACCTTATACACATGATGTACATATGTAAAATACTATCTTTGTACCTATGTATATCACGTGTGTATGCATGCACTCTTTTGGCCTTTACAGATGGCTCCAAACTATCTTTCCCTGCATCTCTACCATATGGCCTTGCACATTTTCCACAAATGAAGCAGTACTTTTGTCAGCATTTGAGAAAACTACTGCAAAGAAGTGCAGCCCAATTCAAAGTGTTAAATGTCACAGTACTTCTCTCCAGTGCCTCTTAGTAAATTACACCAATTATTGACTGAATAGTTGTGATTAAAAAGGCCAAGAATTCATGGAACTAGCATTCTACCTATGCACCTCTGATTTTTATTAAACTAAGCGAGTTATAGAGAGAGATATGTCTGCCATTGTATGAAGTTGTATTAAAGCACAATGTCTAGTGCTGAACAGCAACAAAGTATTATTTGCCAAAAAACAGAGGTAAGACACTGGACTTACCAGGAATATTAATATGTTTAATAGAAATCTAGCATATTGGTAGAAACCCAAGCCATAACTCTTTTGAGTGAAATGCTGGTCTTGTAGCATGGCACTTTTTGTAAGCTGGAGCACATACATGTATAAGAAACCCCACTTTCCTTCCAAAATGGTTTATTCTCCATTCCCATCACCCTGCATTATGACCATTTAACAAGGATGATGATGAATGCACTTTCCACTAAATGCTGAGTCATTAAATGTATACAAAGACAGAAGAGATTTTCACATGGGCAAAAGTGACAGGAGCATAGCTGGATGCTTCCGTCACTATCTCACGATTTCATAGAGATTATCAGAGGATGTTGCATGATGTCATGATAATCAAATCATTATCCAATGAATAAAGAGGAATTCTAGTGTCACTTTTTATTCATGAGAAAGTCCTGTGAATAAAAAGTGACAGGAGAATTCCTCTTTATTCATGGGCTAATGACGTGATTATCGTGACATCACGCGACATTGTCTGACAATCTCCATGCAATTGTTCAATAGTGATGGGAGCATCCCACTATGCTCCAATCACTTTTGCCCATGTGAAAATTTCCAGAGACAATAAAACATGAAATTATAAATATACATAAAATCCCCAACATAACAACAGCAAATACATTTCTATACTGCTTCTATACACTTAAGCACTCCCTAAGCAGTTTACAATGTGTAAGCTAGTTGTCCCCACCAAGCTGGGTACTCATTTTAATGACCTCAAAAGGATGCCAGACTGAGTCAACCCTGAGCCCCGGCTGGGATTGAAATCAAAACCTTGTGGTTTATGAGTGACTGGCTGCAGTACAGGCATTTAACCACTGCACCACCAGGGCTCCCAACATCCCACCAGTCACTACCTATCCCACCAACCTTAGGCATAACTCAGCAGCTTAATTTGGCACACCAAAGAGGAAGAGGAAGGGTTACAAATTACTCAAAAGCACATCCTGCATTTATGTAATGGTGCCTTGTTTTAGCCCTATTTGCTTCACATGCTTTTCGGAACATTCTCCAAACATTTAAAGTTGATTCAGTGAGGCTATCAATGTTTTAAAAAGCTTGTGAAAGTATTAGGCATGGTTTAATTGGAAGGTTTTTGAGACAGATGGACATCTGTATGACTTGACTCCTGATCTGAAAGTTCTCATATGAAATATTGGGGGGGAGGGGAGGGGAGGGGAGGGGATCAACCAAAAATAATAATGAGACCTAAGATTATAACAAGTAAATTTTGCAGAGGGCAGATAGGGAGAGAGAGGGATAAATTATCACTTAATTGGAGAAATTTGTAACTAAAGCCAAAACAAGCGTAATTTAAGGCAAAGGTGGGCAGAAAACTGAGATGGAAATAATATTTGAAAGCATTCAAGAAAATGGTCAAAAAAGTTTCTTGAGATCTTCAAACTTGGGGATATACTCTGCACAAATTTTACACATGGCTTTTTTTGAACAAAAAAACCCCAGCATCTTCAAAAAAAGTATTTTATATGCAGAAAATGCAGTTTTCTATGCAAAATACATGCCTTTTTACACAATATGTCCCCATCTACAGTGTATTCTGTACAGAAAATATTTTCTACACAGAAAGTATTATTTCTGCACAGAAAATGCTATTTCCTAGGCATAAAATGCTGTTTTATCTGCCAAGAAGTATGAATTTTGCACAGAATAATTCCAAGTTGCAGTTTTCAAACACACTGTCACAACAGGTAGTTGCAATAATTACAAACTGTCCTTTTAGAATGAAATTAGCAAAGAATGACACGATCCAGTAAATCACGATGCATATCTGACTCTCAATTGCACTCTCCAGGGGCCACTCCATCCTCAACCAGGCCGGGACTGCACACTCCTGACATGGGCCACCACCACTGTCCCAAGCCAGCTGCCAGCAAGAGTGGATTATATCTGCTCCTTTTTGGGCCAGCTTTTTGCCTATTAGCACAGCCTCAGAGCAGCTTCCGACCACTTGGGGGGTAAGTATTCTTGAGCTGTATTCCAAAAAGTAACATTTCTACTCTCTGACTAAGAGTTTTCCTAACTTGTGTTCATTTAAGAGTACAGCCTCTTGCATGATAGAATATTTTTCCAAAGGCAGCAAAAACAGATGTGGTACTTACTGAGCAGCTTTTATCCGCATTCCTTTTCCAGTGCTTTTTTTCATGTTTTTTTGCTGCAGTTGAATTCAAAGATGCATGAGTTTGTTTGCAGGGGTTTAAAGCTAGTATATTCTGCAGACAAAGAAAAACATATTTTCTTTAAAAAAAAAAAAGTCCAAAGTTCAGAATCAAACAACTGAATATTCTTATTTATAAAACTACTAAAGCATATATTTCCAATATAATTTATAAAATACTGGAAACTCTACTACAAAATTGATGTGTGAACCAATTATATACATGTATACATATATACATACATAAAAAACATATTAAAGGCAACCAAACAGCCAACCTGCCCAATCTTTTCTCCTATAGGTTCAATGAATCTGGATCCTCAATATTCAGATCAGAGATTACAGATTTTGTTTGCCATAATAAAATTATGTCTTGCCTGGATATTATTGTTCTTGAACTATTTCCATTTCAGATATTCTCTCATAATTTAAATGAGATGTACTTATTCACAAACTTTCTTATTCACAGCAGTGAGAAGCAAATTTCTATGATGTGTGTGTGTGTGTGTGTGTGTAATAGAATTTTGCTTCTTACTGCTGTAAATAAACTGCCCTCTTACTTTTAAGACGAGGCAGTTTTGCTCTATATGGGCTCAGTGTTACAAACAAGTATTACTTTCTACGTTACAGGATGAAGTTGCCCAATTGTCAATACATTTCCATAAAACTCCTCCTGTCTCTTAAAATAGGCATCTTCCTACCTGGTGGTATTTTATTCCTAACATATCTGGAGGGCCCCAAGCTGAGGGAGACAACCTTCAAATCAATCTCTTAGAAGAGAAGTCATGGTAGTGCAATGCAGCAAACACAACAAATCTTACATCTTTTGTTAGCCTTCATGGTGCCATGGGAGCCTTGTTATCTCTACAGCAGTTTTAAAAATAAGAAGTAATTCTAAACACTGAACAGAATGCAGATGACATTCAGAACTGACACCCTGCTGTGAGGTTCTGATGTTAAATGGAGCAGTGCAGTTGTCTCCACATCCATGGTTGCTCCCATGTCATTGCCATTAACAATGACATGAAGTTATTTATATATTTGATGTAGTTATTCACACAGTGTTTTTCACTAGAGTAGCTAGATGCAAAAGTTGAAAGGGATCTTGTACATATGATAGTTATGCAAGTAAAAGGATGTTCAGCAGGTCTACCATGAGAAGCTCTCTCTCTGTGTGTGTGTGCATATGCATGCCTTCAAGTCATCTGCCAACTTATGGCGAGCCTATGAAGCTACACTCACTGAAACCCCGTCTTCTACACAAGAGCCTTGTCCATTTTGCAGCTACATTATTCTTCATATAAAGCTTTCCAAGAAGATAATGATAATGATAATAATAATAATGATAAAACATTAGTAAAAATAAAACAGGTTGGCAGTTCAAGGCCTGGGTGCTGCATGTGAACTCTCATCACTAGTCCCAGCTTCTGCCAACCTAGCAGTTCAAAAGCATGCAAATGCAAGTAGATAAATAGGTACCACTTTGGTGGGAAGGTAAACAGCATTCTGTGCAATCATGCTGGCAATGATCACAGAGTAGTCTCTGACAATGCTGGCTCTTTGGCTTAAAGTAACAGACATGAGCACCGCCCCCTATAGTCAGACACAACTTGACAACCTTATCAATGGGAAATACCTTTACCTTTACCTAAAAGTAAAACACCCAATAAAAACAAAAACGTGCCATAGGAAGAGAAAATTCTGGTGTAAAACCTCATAATCAAATAGCACCCTAAAACTCTTGAAATGGTTATCACTGGGTGCAAACAATAAAATAAAGATATAAATCCAACTCTTAGGGCCGGCCTGGAGGTAGAGCTGGAGCAGGGCAGCTGCATGCCGGCCACCCCAACCCCACGCTGACGCTATCCTGACACCACGTGCCATTATGCATGGCACTTGGCGTCAGGACACCCTCCCAGTGCAGCATTCTGACATGCTGCACCGAAAAGGGTGAGGAAGAGCCACGCGCCGGCTCTTAGGGCGGCCTTTTGCCGCTCTTTTCGGGGCGGCAAAAGGGAAGATCGGGGCTGCGGCATGGGGTTGCTGCAGCCCCGATCCACCACTTCCCGGGGCAGCCCAGAGCCACCCGTCTGCAGAGGCCCTTAGTCTCAGCAAAATCAGATCCACTGAATCAATGGGACATAGGGGGGGAAGCAGACGGCGAAAAGCACCGTTTTGGGGGCAAGGAAGGGGAGGGGCAGCCGCATGGTGGGCGCCCCAACCCCTTCCCCAAAACGTCCTCGGAGCAGCCGGCCGTCCACACGGCCAGTGCTCCGATGATGCCTTCACGCCGCAGCGTTCGCACATGCTGCGGCAGAAGAGTCGCCGAAGGTGCGCCGCCAGCCTTTTGCGGCGCACCTTTGGCGACTTGTGGGAGGAGCGCTATTTTAGCGCTCCTTCCAGGGGCGGCGAAGCTGCGCCGTGGGGCCAAGGTGTGGGGATACCTCGGCCCCGCGGCACAGCTTCCCGGGGCGGCCCATGGCCGCCCGTCTGCTTCCCCCCATAGATAAGAGACAATGTATTATTCTGCAATTGATATCTGTTTCTGTTCTCTAGTTGGAAATAGTGATTAAATTAGACCAAAGATGGCATCAAGTGAAACTTGCTGAGGACAAAATGAGATGCCAAAACTGAAAAGTCCATGCTTACTGAGATCTGCCATAGTTAACCTGTTCTTCTGGTTCAGAATCACTATCCAATGAGATGATAGTGTAGTATGTACTTGCAAAGACAAAGCATAATTCCTGACAGCCCTGATTTGACACATCACATTCTTTCTAGTGTTGGCCTCCTTCTTCTAATAATCTTCTTTCTCACTATATCCATCTCTCCTCTCGCTGTTCCAGTAGAATCTGTTTTGCACTAACTGAAAGCCCTTGATCTTTCCTAGAGAGTTGTCTTGTATGTATTGTACTTTCTCTTGAGAGAGCAGCAATCAGTTTATACTTCCTCCAGCGACAGCTTCCCACATCCTCAGGAAGAGAACAGATGTGACACAGATGTTCTATATAATCTGTACCAGCATTGTCAGTGTCCATATCTCTCTTTCTTGGTGTTACCCTAAAACTTCTGTACAAAATACCCATTTAACTCAGCTGTTCCTGATTTCCCGTTTACATGCCCAAAAAGACTGTGGTTGATAGAGCTATTGATAGAGCTATTGCATACCATGCAACATTTCACAGAAAACGACAGAACATGGCTGGAGAAGTGGGATGACAGAGGAATAATCAGGACTGGCCATGACAGGCTCGGCTCTGTGCTACTGGCTGGTAGCTCTGTCTCTAGTCAAGTCAGTGAGTAACAACCTCTCAACATTCACTCTCTCAGCAGTACACTCATCCCTCCACATTTGCAGCTTTGACTTTTGCAGATTTGATTATTCATGGATTTTATTAATAGGTTCTCTCTAGGAATATCTAGGTCCTCCAGTGCAACTCAATGGTCAACTTTAACCAAAAGTCACACTGAAGGACCTAGAGCAGGGGTAGGCAACCTTTCCCCTTTAAGGGCCAAGGGACTTCAGCTCCCAGAATCTCAGGAGCTATTGGCCAACATGGGACTATTGGCCAACATGGCTGAGGCTTCTGGGAGCTGAAGTCCCTCGGCCCTTAAAGGGGAAAGGTTGCCTACCCCTGACCTAGAGATTCCTAGAGAGAACACTCCACTAGGCATTTGTAGCTCCTCCAGCACAATTCTATGGTCAATGTCTGGCAGATGTTGGCCACAGAGTTGCATTGGAGAACCTAGAGATTCCTAAAGAGGTGTTCTATCCTGTGCCCCTAACCCCAGCAAATATGGAGGGACGAATGCAGTTCTTCCCCATCAGAAGATGTATCCAACCAGAGCACAGGCCTAAAAGACACTAAAATGAAATAAAAAGCTCAGCCATAAAATAAATCTCTTTGAAAATGGACAACTAGCACCAACAGATAGAATAGGTTGGGCTAAAAACTCTCTCCAAAGCACTAATTTTCTTCTTATGGGGAAAATATTAAAGACATTTGCATGCACATGTACACACTCTTGCACACACTCATTCCACCATTGCAGAATTATTCACAGTGCTTTGTTGCTAGACCAGGCCCCAGTCATTCCCTGGACTTATGTGTAAATATTCTGATCATATCAGGATGTATTTATAAAGTTAAACAACAACATGTATGAGACTTGTCCTTTATATGCCTGGAAGCTATCCCTTATTATAAAATGTGTACTTAGGACAAGAGGAGAAACAGAATGGTTCCCAGTTGGCAAGGGGTCAGGCAAAGTTGCATTCTATCACTTTACATATTCAACTTGTACACAGAAAATATCATATGAAGAGGAAGTTCTGATTTAGAAAAAGGAACAGTGACGATAGGAGGGAGGGACAGCAACAATCTAAGATATGCAGATGACACCATACTACTAGTGGAAAACATTACAGACTTGCAATAATTACTAAGGGGCAGAACAGATGGGCAGAAAGGAGTGACCACAGGCCACTCCTGCCTGGAGCACCAAGGACTGCACCAACCACATGCTGCAATCCTGATGCCAGCCCCTGCCACAGTCCCAAAAGGATCATGGCAAGGAGCAGAAAAGATCTCCTCCTTTTGGGGCCAGGTTTGGGCCATCTTAAGCTGCCCAGGAGCAACTCCAGCATGGCTTACATGTGGGTTTGGGGATGTGTCATCTAAACTCCACGCCCACAAGTCATGTGGAAGCCAGCTTTTTATGCCAGTCTGTTTTGGGGCTATATAAATTCAAAGAAGAAAGTGCAAAGGAAGGCTTGCTGCTGAACATAAGGAGGATCTTCATAAATTCAACCTAGACAATGAGGAAATCAAAATAGTTAAGGTTTCCCATACGTTGGATCAAACATTGATTAGAAAGAAGACTGTAGTCAAGAAATCAGAAGGCAACTAGCAAGGGGAAGGACAATTATGGAAGAACTAGACAAGATCCTAAAGAGTAAATCTATACAACTGAGCACTAAAAGTTAGAATCATCCAAACCATTGTATTCTGCATCACCATGTATGGATGTGAGAACTGTACAGTGAAGAAAGCAGATAAGAAGGAAACCAACTCATTTGAGATGTGGTGCTGGAAAAGAGTGCTGCCAAAAAGACAAACAAGTGGGTCCTTGAACAGAAGAAGCCTGAAATCTCCCTGGATGATAAAATGATGATAAAACTGAGGCTGTCATACTTTAGCCACATCATGAGAAGGCATGAGTCATTTGAAAAGACAATAATGCTAGAAAAGGTGGAAAGGTGTAGAAAAAGAGGAAGACAGCACACCAGATGGACAGACTCAATTAGGGAGGTCATGGGCCCGAATCTACAAGACTTAAGCTAGAGCAGTGGAGGATAGGGGAATTTGGAGATGTCTTATCCACAGGGGTCGACTCAAGAGCAGTTGACAATAAACAACCCCTACTTGAGGGTTGAGAAGCTTTTCCTTTTATATAGCCTGAACAAAATGCCCCCCCCCAAAAAAGCCAAAAAGATGTCTTCATAAAGAAAGAAAATTGTGAATCATGTAATTTATGAACGTGGATAGCATTTTGATTTTACCGAGAAACACATGGCTAAGGTAACTAAAATCAATACTTTCATTTGTTATTTAGATAGAGCATAAACATGTTAATAGATACTCCCTCATTATCAACTCTGCATGTCATGAATTTCAACTGTTCCCCATTGCTAGTTTGAAAACCCAGTGACATTATTCTAAGATCAGAAGTAACAGCTGGTTGGAGAAAACAGGTGAAGAGAAGCAGTCCTGGGTATGTGTGTGGGGCGAGTACAGGAAGTTTACTGGCTCAGTTTTCACCTGTTTTCTGTCCATGCTAAGCTTTAAATCCTTCCAAGTTCACTTTATGCAAGTCCAGAACAATAAGAGTTGGGCTTGTGCTACAATAATGGCAAGCATTTGGCTGCCACATAAATTTATAACATGGATTGGAAGTGCGAGTATAGAACCAAATAGTCTGCGCCCAAGCAAAACTTTTGTACCACCCAGTTGCGTGGCCAGCTGCTAAAATACCAAAGCGAGTCTAGAGGCTGGTTTTACAGACTATTTTTATAGCAATTAAAATGCATAGACTCTTTTATAAATCTTTAATGTAGCATTTGCCAAATGTACTAAGCACTACAAAACACTCTGTAGCTTTTGAACTGAATATTATATTACTAATATGATACCATAACAGATGTACGCCTTTGAATATGACACCATTTGGTTTTCATGTTTTCCAAACTTGGAAGAAACCCATGTTTACTATTCTTACAATGCTGTTAAAATGGCTCCAAATATGAACACTTTCTGAAATCCAGCAACTTTAAAGTACACAAATGGTGGAGAAACCGCAACTCCCCAGATGCTGCTGAACTACAGTTTCCATCATCAGTGGACAAGTTGGCTGAGATGGGAGTGGGAGTCCAACAACAACAACAACTGAAGGGAATGCCCCACATTGATTTAGAGTATTACAATCACTTCCTCAAGCAAACTCCTTTACTTTAAAGGTAAGTCTTCAAAATTATTACATTGCTTGAATAAGGAAATCTGACCGTAAGACACAGGGCCAGAGCAGATGGACAGGAAAAAGCAGCTCCATCCTGCATGATCTAAAAGCAGGTTGAATCCCCAGTGTCCACACTACCCACACCAAAGGCGGCCCAAAAATCCATGTGATGTCCACATGGCGTGATGTCAACCCCGTACCATACAATTATTTTTGTCACCTTCCTACCATGCATGCACACCATCTAAAAAACACCCCCCAAAAACCACCAGTTATTTCCCTCTTCCTGCCCAGATGCTATTCCTTTTAGACACCTACTCATATGATCGGCCACACAGTTGCACATGTGATGCACTCCCCGTACAGTGCATTAGTATGCACAGTGGCAAAGCACAATCATAGAGCCCCCCTTACATGTCCCCTTCACCCCGCTTCACCTCATGCCCCCCCCCGTCTGGTTTTTGTGTGTAGTAATTACATCCATTGCATTATTGGCCATCACATTTTTGCTTTATCACAGTCCCACACTAGTGCCAGGCTGTTTATATGCTGGTGTGAAGATGCACAATTTCTGCCTTGAGTCAGAGTATCCCATCTTCTTTTTCCTCCAGCTTTTAACTCCAAGATGCAGCTTTGTTTCGCTTTCCACCCACTTTCATCTCATGCGTTGTCTAAGTGCACCCCTTCAAAGCACTTGAAAGCAGTATTATTCTGTCCATCTGTTTCACCCCATAATCCAACTATGCACCTACTGTAGCATTGCACAACTTCCTCTACAAACAGTGGTATGTCTACCTTCTCCAGCCTTCTCTAGCCTTTCCCCCACAATGCAGTCTAAAATCTGCTCCTGGGGGCTGTAGCAGGAGTAGAAGGAGAAAATTTTGCTAGCACCATCAGATCTTGACCATTATATTTAACTCACAAAAGCCCTGTAACTGTGCTTGTAAGCCTCACATTTGAACAGGGAGATTTGCAACCTGGTTTGACATAGTCAAAACCTATGATTTAGACTGGTTTGCTTTGCACAGAAATAAAGCTACTCGTATTGATTGAGAGAGATTTACCTAGATGGGGAGAGAGAAGAAAGGAATAGCGTTGCTTTTCTTTTCCTGGCAAAGCTCCTAGATCTTTAAGAATTGCACAAGAGGAAGAAAATAAATTATTGACCCTTAAAGCAAGATTCATCAAAAAAAAAAAAATTCTAGAGAGGGACATATGGGGGGGGGGGAACATTCCCAGAGTAAATACTGTCAATACCACTCAAATTAGTATGTTAGGTGCATTTGTTGATGGCACACAACCTTCAAGAATGAACATAATTATGCAACATGGTTTTTCATCATTTCATATTCTGTCACTGTCATTTACCAATTGACTAGCCACTACAGGAAATGTAAGCTCACAACACCACTTCACTAGATCATAGGAGAGAGTTTCATTCTAATCAAAATGATAAAAACAGAAAATAATTCTGATGCTTCCCAGCTTCGTTATCATTTTAAAAATTAATAAAAAGAAGCCTATTTTCAGTGAGTGTTCTTGTCTCACTTTCTTTCCATCACTGCTGCTGTCACTAGGAACACCAATGCAAAAATCCTTCATTCTAAACTCAGAAGCAACTGATTCACCATGGCAATGGCTGCAATGAGCAGCACAGTGGGATACCTGTGCAAACTGGTGCACAGTGTCAGAACAGAAGGCTAAGATTATATAAAGATATATACATAAGGATAACACAGGCTACCTTGGAGTTACCTGGCCAGTGCAGACAGGACCTATGATTCCACAGTAACTGCCATGGCTGCATTCTATGGAATCCTAGAATTTGTAATTTGGTGAAACACTAGAGCTCTCTGGCGGAGAATTTTAAGTACCCCTCCCTAAACTGCAAATCCCAGAATTCCATAGGATGCTGTCATGGTAGTTAAAGTGGTATCGAAATGCTATAACTCTATGATGTGAAAGGCCCCAGATGCCACCTATTTAGAAGCAACAATTTTGTCCCTGCCCTCCCTTTGTATGGTTCTTAATATTTAAATTAGATGTAGACATGGCAAAGCATCAAGATAGGACACATGGCCATCCTAGAGCTGTAAGAGCAAACAGGTTTTAACTGTAGTTTCATAAAATAGTGTCAAGAACATGATTTCACTGCCTTGCCTTTTTCCTTCTTATGAAAATAGCTGAAATACTGAAAGAGTACATTTCTAATGTCAAAGTCAAAGTCCATGAATATTTAGCTGAGGCCTAGAAAATAGATTCTTATTCAGGACTACCTCAATATTACAGAAATTTCCCACATTCTTAACGTCTAAAATCCAAATGGTTTCCCCTATTTTAAGCAATAAAATTATACCAGCCTTGGTTGGACATAATATTTGGTCTCTGTTGCAATCTGTCTCATTGTTCTACTTTGTCTGACCAAACAAACAAACAAACAAACCTCACCTAAAATTCTGCCTCTCCTTTCCACATTATACGTTTATGATCACTTAAAAACTCTAGATTGATCCTTTCTATATTGTAAAATGTTTTATATGCTTTTTTGTGTGTCATTGGGAAATGAAAACCTTGCAGGGTAGAATTCCATTAAGTCATATGAGATCTTACAAAAATGCTTCTCTGACACTGTGACACATTTAATGTAAAGCAGCTCCAATTAAAACTTTTGAAAAGTCAAATAAAAAACCTTGAAAAGATTCACTGGCAGAAGATGATGGCCTTTTCCAGTTATCCTAACCACCTGCCTCTGGAATCAGCATCATTTCATACATCATAATTTTCTCATTTCAAGTCCTGACTTGTTCTAGGTGCCTTTCAAAAGAAAAGGATGATTAATTAAAAAGAAAGGAAGTTATTATGTCAGAGAAGTCTAAAGGCCAAGCAAACTGCCCATTTGCAACGAAGTAGAAGATGGGCAACAGAACAGCTCTGTATATGCCACAATTTTCCAGGAGCACCACAGAATGCAGTTGTAGGCAGTGGCTGCAGAAATGACTCCCTAAGAAGCTCCACATGATCGAGTGAATGAATGATCGGTGGGGAGAGAATTGGCTAGGTTAAATGTTCCTTAACCTATCTCCCTAAGTAGCTGAGGAGGAATAATCCCCTCATTTCATCTTGATCTGGGGAAAGTGCTTTTAGCTATGATTTCTGATTTAGGGGCTGTACAGACGGGCAGGAAAAGGTGACATGAAGCTGCCTTTTCCCTAAGTTTCAGCAACTGCCCTGCCTGCCCCGAGGATGCCCTAAATGGGGACGTGATCAGAAAGCCTATCCGGAAAACGACGCACATCAAGTGTATGTACCTTAGCCTGAAAACCAGGGATAGCTTGGGGATTCTGTTGGTATACCGGCCACCCCGTTGCTTAACAGACTCCCTAACCGAGCTGACCGCCCTGGTTTCTGAGTTGCTGTTGGAATCTCCCAGACTTTTGGTTCTGGGCGATTTCAACATCCCACTCGAAACCAGTTTACAAGATCTAACTGGCGCAGCTCGGGAGTTCATGGATACCATGACTAACATGGGCCTATCCCAGCTGGTCAACGGGCCCACACATTGTGCTGGTCATACACTCGATGCGGTCTTTAGTACGGAGCAGGAATATCCGTGGGCGGAGATCAAAAACACCTCCACCCTGTCATGGACGGATCATTTTCTGATCAGGGCAGAACTAAAGGCTACTATCCACCCTCCCGGGGCTGGCGGACCTATTAGAACGGTCCGCCCTCGAAGGCTAATGGAACCAATTGGTTTCCAGAAAGCCCTAGAGGTTTAATGGTTGGTAACACCGGTGATTCTGTCGAAGCCTTGGTGGACACTTGGAACACCGATCTCACCAAGGCTATTGACACAATTGCTCCCAAGCGTCCTTTCCAGCCCGCTTCGAATCGTAAGCCCTGGTATACCGAGGAGCTTAGGAGGATGAAGCGAGCTGGACAACGACTAGAGTGCGAATGGCGAAAGACTCGTCTCTTATCCGACAGAACTCGCCTTAGGAAGCACCCTGATTCCTATAGGGAGGCTTTGCGTGCAGCACGGAAATCTTTCTGTTCTGCACGCATTGCGTCTGCAGAGTCTCGCCCGGCAGAGCTGTTTAGGGTGGTAGGGGAGTTGACGAGGGTTCTCCCTGCGCTGAACCCCCTACTTAACCCGACGACAGCCTGCTGTGAGGCCTTTAATATCCACTTTGCAGATAAAATCTCTCGGATAAGAGCCGACTTAGACGCCATTGTTTTGGCAGAATCCGTAAACGAGGCATCCAGGAACTCCGTTGATGGCACTTTATTGGATCAATTACAATCTGTGAGTACCGATGACGTGGACAAGCTGCTTGGAAGTGTGAGAAAGACGACTTGCCCCCTTGTCCATCTTGGCTGGTCGTCCGGGGGGGGACGCGTTGAAGGTGTTCCTTCGGGACACAATCAACGCGTCATTCATGTACCACCTTGTTTAAAGGAGGCAGCAGTTAGGCCACTCCTGAAAAAGCCTTCCCTGGATCCCCTGGATAGAAACAACTACAGACCAGTCTCCTTGCTCCCTTTTTTGAGCAAGGTGATCGAGAGGGCAGTTGCTTCCCAACTTTAGACAGTCTTGGATGAAACCGATTATCTCGACCCATTTCAAACCGGCTTCAGGACAGGATATGGAGTGGAGACTGCCATGGTTGCTCTGACCGATGACCTCCGCTTGAGTATCGACAAGGGTAGTGTGACCTTGTTGGTGCTCTTGGATCTCTCAGCGGCTTTTGATACTATAGATCATGCCATCCTCTTAGATCGTCTGAGAGAGTTAGGAATTGGAGGCACTGCTCTTCAGTGGTTCCGTTCCTTCCTCTCGGGCAGATCTCAGAGGGTGAGGCTCGGGGACAGTTGCTCATCTAAAACTGAGCTTAATTGTGGTGTCCCTCAGGGCTCCACCCTGTCCCCGATGTTGTTCAATATATATATGAAGCCGCTGGGGGAGATAATTCGGAGGCATTGAGCGCGGTGCCTTCAGTACGCTGATGACACCCAGATATACCTCTCCATGACCAGATCATCGACTCAGACTTCAGATGGCGCCTCCCCTCTTAATGACTGTCTCAGAGCGGTAATGGGTTGGATGAGGAAAAACAGATTGAAGTTGAATCCTGACAAAACGGAGGTACTCGCAGTGACAGGCCCGAAACCAGATCTGGGAATACAGTCTCCAGTCCTGGATGGAGTCACACTCTCCTCTAAGGACTGTGTTCGCAGTCTGGGGGTGCTCCTTGATTTGTCGCTTCACATGACTAGTCAGGTGTATGCGGCAGTCAGGAGTGCCTGTTATCACCTTCGGCTGATACGCCAGCTGCGCCCTTATCTGGATATGAGGGACTTGGAAACTGTGGTACATGCCCTGGTAACCTCATTTCTGGATTACTGCAACGCACTCTACATGGGGCTACCCTTGTGCCTAACTCGGAAACTACAACTGGTTCAGAATATGGCAGCCAGACTAATCACAGGAACATCACGGAGGGAGCACATAACACCCGTGCTTAAATCCCTCCACTGGCTGCCAATTAGTTTCCGGGCGCAGTACAAGGTGTTGGTTTTGGGTCCATCTTATCTCAGGGACCGCCTCTCCCCATATGATCCCCCCCGTGCCCTGCGGTCCTCTGGGAGGAATCTGTTACAGCCAATAAAAACTAGGCTGTCTCAGACCTCCCAGAGGGCCTTTTCAGCAACCGCTCCCAGGCTTTGGAATGGCCTGCCGGACGAGATCCGTCTTATCACTACTCTTGCTGCTTTTAAGAAAGCAGTAAAGACGGATCTCTTTTGGCAGGCTTTCCCAGAATAACCCGCAATTGAGAGATGAGTTTATAATTTTGTTGCCTCTGACGCCTGTATAATTGTTGTGTATGTTTTTAACTAATTTTAATTTAATTAATGTGGCACTTTTTAACTTGATTGTGGTTTAATTTTATTTTAGGGGGATGGGAGGGTGGGATTATGAGGTGAGGGAATTATTTTTAACTTTGTTTTGTTTTTAAACTGTTGTACCCCGCTCCGATTGCCACGCAGAGGGGCGGGTTATAAATAAAAATTATTATTATTATTATTATCCGCAATGGGGGGCAGTCAATGTGACATTTCCGAGGCTGTATTGAAGCCCCGCCAACCACACCACCAGCCCCAAGGATGCCACAAAGGGAGATGGAGCAACCGCACAGCTGGTAGCGGCTGCTTTAATTTTTTCCCATTCTCTCAGACACATGCGCATGTGCACAGGAATACATCCCCACATGCCTGTGCAGAACACATCATAGGCTGGTATACATTTTGTCATTCTTGTGTACAAAGACTGAAGTTCATCATCCCTACGCACCTGTGCAGAACATGTGATAGGGTGGCATACAGTCTATAATTTTATTTGTACAAAGGTGACTGATGTTCAACATCCCTGCGCACCTGTGCGGGACCTGTCATACACTCACAGATCATGTAAGGATTCGCTGACCTTGGCTTCCCTGACGTAGTGGGTGCCGTAGACAGGTGCCACTATCTGATTGTGCCACCCTTGGGGCGAAGGAATGAGTTTGTCAACCAAAAAGACACCAACTCTGTCGTCCTCCACAAAACATGTCCCACACAGATCAGGGAGGGAAGTTTGTGTGGACAGACTGGATACATGCAGCTGGTGGTCATGGAAGAGACATGGTCAAAAGGATACACAGACAAACATTACTCCAGGAGCCAGGAAGTGGTGTGCCGGTCTTATGCACACCTGCACACCTGTGCAGAAGAGGTCACAAATGCCTCTTTCATGAAAACTACAGTGCATGCTGATATCAAGCGTACATGTGACGGAATACTTTTATTGTCATAATAGAGAAAAGTTGCTAAGGTGCATGCATAGGGTTACAATTAGGGTTAGGGTTCTAATACTCAAGTGCACCTGTGGCGGTGCATCCACATCTGGAAGCATAGGGTGCTTTAAGTTAAAGCCTTCATCATAGGGCTTATGCTCTGGTCTGCTGACTCAATTTCTGCCACACATGCGGTGGTGCATTTATACACTGGCACCCTTTTTCTGACATACCAGTTTCACTGCATACATGCGCACATGCAAAGGTGCACATCTTTCCAGAAGAAGTGGTAAAAAAGCTGCTCCTTTTTGGAGCGGCTTTTCCCAGCATACGGCACCTAGAGGGCACTTTCCTGCCAGCTTTTATGCGTGTGTCATCTAAACGTCACACCTCCAAGTCAGCCTGAAAGCATCTCTTTTTGCTCATCCGTACAGCCCCTTAATTTCCAAACAGAAAAATATGTTTTCTCTCTCTTCTCTCTTTCTGTGTTTGACAAGCTATGACCCACTGTGGTGTTAGTATGAAATGTATAATGCTTAATGACATAACCAGGGTCCAACTCCAGGTCTCAGGTTTTGCTCCAGAAACTTCAAGGCCTGGGGTGATCCTGAACTGGCAACCTTAATGAGCAGCCTACTTTAGATTGGCTAACTGGTATCCAAATCCTTTTATTTATTATTTCTTCCTGTTATTTCTAGGAAAAAGCCTCAACAGGCAGAAAACAGAAAGAATATCTATTCCAAAAAAAGAACATAACTAAACAGACAGAAGAGAAAAACTGTTTAGATCACTCTGTTCACTTAGATCTATTACAATATGTTGTCTCTGTGACTCATAGATTACATATACTCACACAGGTTTTATAAAGTAGCCACAAAATGCCCATTTATCAAATTAAAGTTAATAAAAAATATCTTCACAGTACAGATGTAAGAAACATTTCTCAGTGTACTAGCAATCATTTCATTTGAAAAGGGAGGAATTTATTACATATAAGTTGGAGTAAGTGAATAAAAGTTTTGCAATACAGACACAAATAAAATATAAAATTGCAGATACACATCCCAATCCAAAGAAAGTTTGTCAAATTTAAGTCTCATAAAAATTAATAGGACACAATATTGCAATTAATCTGTTCCATTTTTCCTAATGGGCCTCAAATACCATATATACTTGGCTACATGTCGATCTCATGTATTAGTTGATGGCAGGTTTTGGGGCCAAAATTATGGATTTTGATATGACCCGAGGATAAGTCAAGGGTAAAACTTAGGGGAATATAACTCAGGATCTAAACATGACACAAAGGAAAACAATGCCAAAGAACTTGCAAAATACCAGCAGGCATAACTGTTTGTGCTCATACTAAATGCTGGAGGGATGAAAGAATAGAGGGGGGTCAGTACTTCCAAGACAGATTATGCTGTTATCTTTGACAAGGGGATTGTTCTTTTTTAAAATAAGAGTTAAAGTACAGTTTACATTGACCCATGGATAAGTCAACCCAAGTTTTGGTGGTCAATTTTTAGACTAAAATTTCTAGATATATACATGAGTATATACAGTAAACATACTTTTTCTTGATACAGTCATCCCTCCTATTTTACGGACTTCCCATCCACAGTCTTGAATTTTCGTGGATGGGAAGCGAAGACGGAAATAATGGCACACACACCATTTAAACCAATGGGGCTTGAATATTTGCATTTTCCATTTTCGCGGGGGGTGGGGGTGGGTGGGTCTGGAACAGATCCCCTGCAAAAACGGAGGGATGACTGTAGTCCCATTTTTACTTTAGAAATTAAAATGAAACTGGAATATAAATTATGTTGCTGAACTACAAAGGAAGAAAATCATAGATTCCAAAATAATTCCAATTTTTTTTTCCATTTCAGGTGTTTCAACACTTTGATCTATGGGACATGCCATTATATGGAATGTTTTATTCTATCAGATCAGGCAATACTAACTGGCTTGTGGCTCACTTTGAACCTAGAAATACCATGATCAAACTGGTGAAGGTATTCACTTGCATATATATACACACACTTGAGAAGTGCTGTGGACTAAGAGATTTTACTATCCATTGGTTTTCTCTGCTATATATTACAGTAAACAGATTTTGCCAGTCCCTTGTACAAGTATGTGATGTACTTAGCCTTTAAATCATTCTTCTCTAACTTGGAATGCTTCAGATAGATGGATCATAACTTCCATAGGACAAAGCAATGGTGGATGGGGGTAAAGGTAGCTGTAGTCTAATATCTCTGGAAGGAATAATGTTCAAGAAACGAACTTGGAATATTATTTAAAAACTGTTAGGGGTGTTTACAAAGGGAGTATTTTCCAATGATTTCAACTGAGAAGTCAGTGACTCAGCACAGAGAGAGAAACCTACAAGAATCATTGTTGTCTCACTCTTTGATTTAATTCATACTTATTTTCTTTTGGCATCCTCTCCCTATCCTAAAACACAAACACGTGCAGCCAAAGTTAAGCTACAGCAACAACCCACACGCCCTCCAATGTTTTACACATGAAAATTGAGATATGTGTGGCCACAGAGTGTGGTCAAGATGGCAAAAGTTATAAATGAGGAAAAACACAAGAAAGGAGAGGTTGCAGAAGTCCTCTACCCTTCAGTCCTCTTCCCTTGCTGAGTTAAGGGAGTGCAAATCACTTTTGCACTTTGAACTCAGTTTGCAGGAATTGAAGTAAGCTGGGGACAAAAAGGGAAAGTGGGAAGAGAAGAAAGAAATGAGGATATTTTAAAAGCAGCTGAAAAGTGGGATGACAGGATTAATTGCAACTATTTCTCCAAATCGGGACAGTGAGAGGATATGAGGGGAACAGCCACCTGATCAAACCTTAACTAAAAGGTGGGCTTTAAAGCATATGCCAGGAGAAGGTTAAATTCATCAACTTGACATATTTCTTTCTTTTTTAATAATACACATTTCACATTATCCTTCACAGCAAGCAGTGTTCAGCATATTATAAAGTACATCTTTCTCCCAAGCGGGAACAATCAGAATACATGTTATTTGTTTCTCCAAAAGTAATGAGCAGATTAGAACAATTAAGCTAAATATCTTAAGAATTTTGATCCACAGTGAGAAACATGTATCCAAGAATTTTCCCTAGACATCTGTTTTAATTGAGCTTGAAATTAATCTTGTGATCAGGTAACAATGACTTGAACACTACAATTAACATCTAAGTCTACAAATATATTCTTTTTGTTGTTAACTGCCTTCACGTCAATCTTTACCCATGGCGACCCTATGGAAGAGACATCTCCAGGCCCCCCTGTCCTCTACTGCTCTGCCCAGCTCCTGCAAACTCATATTCATGGTCTCTTTAATAGAGTCCATCCATCTAGCATGTGGCCTTCCTCTCTTTCTACTTCCCTCCACCTTTCCTAATATTATTGTCTTTTCCAACGATTCATGCCTTCTCATGATGTGTCCAAAGTACAACCGTCTAAGGGCCTCTGCACACGGGCCCTTTGCGGCATGTTGGAGGCAGGGAAGGGGAGGGACAGCTGCACACCAGCCACCCCAACCCCTCCCCGAAGATGTCCTGACATCACGTGCCCTTACACACGCCGCATGGCGTCAGGACATCCTCCACACATAGCGTCCTCACGCACTACGCCAGAAGGGCCAGAGAAGAGCTGCACGGCGGCTCTTGGGGCGGCCTTTTGCCACCTCTAATAGGAGCGGCATTTTGCCACTCTTTTAAGAGGCGGCAAACGGAAGAATCGGGGCTGCTGTGTGCGCTAGCAGCGCCCCCAATCCTCTGCTTCCCGGGGCGGCCCAGGGCCAACCGTCTGCTTCCCCCCGATCCTCTGCTTCCCGGGGTGGCCCAGGGCCACCCGTCTGCTTCCCCCCTAAGTCTTATAATTTGGCTACTAGGGATATCTCTGGCCGGATCTGTTCTAGGACCCATTTGTTTGTTCTTTTGGTTGTCTATGGAATCCTCAGCACTCTTCTCCAGCACATCTCAAAGGAATTGATCTTCCTCTTATCCTCTTTCTTGATTGTCCAGCTCTCACATCCATACATGGTAATAAGGAATATGATGGCTTGTATGATTCTGACTTTTGCGCTGAGTTGTATGTGTTTGTATTTTAGGATCTTTTCTAGTTCTTTCATAGCCACCCTCCCCATTCTTAGTCTTCTTCTGATTTCCTGGCTGTAGTGCCCGTTCCGTTCAATGTTTGATTCCAGATAGGAAAACTCTTTTACTATTTGTATTTCCCCATTGTCTAGTTTGAATGTGTTAAAGTTCTCTGTGGTCATTATTTTTGTTTTATTCATATTCAACAGTAGGCCTGCCTTTGCACTTTCTTCTTTGATCTTCCTTAGTAGTTGTTCCAGGTCTGTGAGGTTTTCTGATAGTATTATGGTGTCATCAGCATATCTCAGATTGTTGATATTTCTTCCTCCTATTTTCACTCCTCCCTCTTCCATGTCCAAGCCTGCTTTCCTTACAATACGTTCTTCATATAAGTTGAATAAATAGGGTGATAGGATGCAGCCTTGTCTGACTCCTTTGCCCATTGGGAACCATTCTGTTTCTTTGTGTTCTGTCCTGACAGTAGCCTCTTGTCCTGAGTACAGACTACTCATTTGGACTATCAGATGTGTTGGCACTCCCATGTCTTTAAGGGCGTTCCATAGCCTTTCATGGCCTATGCAGTCAAAGGCTTTGTTTTAGGGCCAATGCAGACCAGCACTATAGGCTGGCCTGGGGATGGAGTTGGGGATGGGCAACAGCACACCATCTGCCCCGACTCCATCCCAACTCTGCCCTGATGCGCCAAAAGGGTGCAAAAGAGTGGTGGTTCAAAGGGTGGCTTTTTGCCATCTCCAAAAGGAGCAGCATTTGCCCGCTCTTTTGGGGATGGCAAAAAGGAGGATTTGGGCTGCAGCGTGTGTTGCTGCGGCCCCAATCTGCCACTCTGAGAGGCAGCCCAGAGCCACCCCTTACAGGCCATGTGCGTCAGCCCATATTCTATAAAGCACATGCTGATTTTCTTTTGGAACTCCCTCCTACACTCCATTAGCCATTGTATATTTGCAATGTGATCCCTGGTGCCTCTTCCTTTCCTGAACCCTGCTTGGACCTCTGGGATTTCTCTCTCCAGGTGTGGTTGGAGTCTATATTGCAGTATTTTGAGCATAATTTTGCTTGCATGGAAGAGCTATGGTTCTATAGTTGTTGAAGTCTCTTGTCTCTCCTTTTTTGTGGATGGGAATGTATATTGATTGTTTCCAGTCTGTTGGCCATCATTTTGTTTTCCATATCTGTTGACATATGTTGGTTACCACTAGAGTTGACTCTGTCAGTGTGGATTGCAACAGTTCTATTGGTATATTATCTGTTCCTGGACTCTTTTTTTTTTTTTTGCCATTTCTTTTATTGCAGCTTCCCCCTTAGTTTTTAGAATTTGAGGTTCTTCTTCATATGGCTCTTCACTCCATGTGTCCTTCATTTTGTCATCACTTTAGTATAGTTTTTCTGTGTATACAACGTCTTTGTATTCCTCCCTAGTCTTGTATTATTATTATTATTATTATTATTATTATTATTATAGAGCATCGTGGTCCTTGGTTTGAACTTTCCCTTGATTTCTCGTATGTTGTAGAATAGGTCTCTCATTCTTCCTTTTTTGCTGTTGTCTTCTCTTTCTCTACATTTGTCCTTGTAATAATTTTCCTTATCTTTGTGCACTAGCCGTTGTACTGTTGCATTCATGGTTCTTAGTTTATTTCTATCTCCTTTTTGTTTTTTTTCTCTTCTTTCAATTATTTCTTGTATATATAAAAATATATAATATATATATATAAATATATAAATATAAATATATTGTCAAAAAAGGCAGCAAGATTTGCATAGCCAAGGTGTTGTTCTTCTCATTGTGTGCCTTCAAGACATTTTTTACTTATGGCAACCCTAAGGCGAACCTATCACAGGGTTTTCTTGGCACGTTTCTTCAGAGAGAGTTTCCCATTGCTATCTGAGAGACTGTGACTTGCTCAAGGTCATCCAGTGGGTTTTTATGCACAAGTCAAGATTTGAACCCTGCTCTCCAGAGTTGTAGTCCAATGCTCAAACCACTACACCATGCTGGCCCTCAGGGTCCTAAAAGTAAATTTGCCTCCATAACAGGCTGACAAGACTAGCACTGCATTATATTTTTAACCAAGAAAGTGTTTTTTCTTCCAGCCAAGTGGGGAGATACAGTGGACTGGGGTGACAGCAGATGGACAGGTAGGATAATCCTAATCTTCTTTTGGGAAGATCCCCTTCCAGGCCATGGTGGTAGCTGGCAAACTTGTCCTGCCAAATGAAAGGATTGGGACCACCGCCAACGTCCATCCTACCCCCAGCACCTGTGGAAGATGTTGCAGAGGAAAAGGGTGTGATTTTCTCCTTTTGCAACGATATCTGCTATGAGATTTCTGTACTATAAATGCTAAAGAAAAGGATTTATGCTCCCCACCCCATTGCAAGTTTCTGAAAATATGTGGCAGAGACTGTGCCAGCTCTTCTCTTTTCGGGGACATTTTTATTTATTTATTTATTTATTTATTTATTGCATCTAACAGATTTCTTGTGCAGGATTATTTATTCACATCCCCCTAGCCAAAGGACGAATCCAACTGCTAGCCTCAGGCTGCTAATAGGATTTGCCCAGCCCTGATTACCATGGAGTGCACGTCACGGTTTTTACATCATTAATGCTATGTTGCTTTAGTTCCAGTAATGTCATCAACAAAGGCTACAACTAGCTTCTAGCATTAACTTGGAAGTATATTCATGTCCATAGGAAAATAGTTTAAACTAGGTCAGACTTCCATTAAAACAGGACTAATATTAGCTGGTAAAATACAACGAACCATTAGCACTCATGTGTGTCTTAAAAATAGTAAACTGTCTCATATCAGGTCATATTATTTGTCTGTCTAGTCCTAACTGTCAATTCCAATGAGCAATGGCTCTCTAAGCTCCTGGTGGTATTGTTTCCCATTACAAACTGGAGATGTGAAGGATTGATTATAGAATATTCTGCATAAAAACTATATACAGTGGGCCTTCCACATTTGCTGGGGTTAGGGGCATGAAATACCCCCATTAAAGTGAGAGAGAAAAACACAAATAAAAACACTTTTTTTAGACCTGAGAAAACACCACTTTAGGAATCTCTAGGTCCTCCAGTGCAGCTCTATGGCCAATATCTGGTAGAAGTTAATGATGGAGTTGCACTGGAGGAACTACAAATGCCTAGAGAAGTGTTTTCTCTAGGAATCTCTATGTCCTCCAACATGACTCTATAGCCAACCTCCAGTAGAGCAATGTTGGAGGACCTAGAGATAACATATTAATCAAATCCATGAACAATCAAATCCACAAAAGTCAAAGCTGCAAATGTGTAGGGCAAATTGTACTGTACTACTACCACTCCTCAATATTTAACACCACCTTGATCATCCATATCTCTGTTCTTCCTCATACCAAAAGCTTAAACTAGGCAATGGCACATATAAAAAGCACAGGATGTTTATTTTTTGTTGCATCCAGTTTTGGGAGAAAAGTGGTGTATAAATGAATAAGATGCATAGAAACCTTGCTACCTGTCTTAGCTGTGGCCATATATCTACCTAGGATGAAAAAAGCAAGTATCTGGTTCAGCAGAACATAGAAGAATCATGACAAAAAAATGAAGCAGAGTCTTTCTGCTTCCGTAGGGAGAGGCGGGAAAATAAAAATAAATATTATTATTATTAGTAGTAGTAGTAGTAGTAGTAGTAAGCACATGGTGCAAAAATAGCTTTAAACAATGCCTTCTGGAGCTGCTGAGTCAACATGTCCACTCTGTCTCCTCACTGATGCAAGCATATGTGGCTACAGAACAGAACCATTCTGTATGCAATTGACTAAATGTGTGAATTCAAAGCACTGGCTTAAAACAAGTCCTAAACCCACTGAGCAATTTGGCTTGACACAGAACTGATCATATCTGATAGGGCTCCATAGCTCATTATAAATAATTGCTTTCATAAAGTGTATCTGATTTTTAGAGCAGCATATTAGAAGTTGGGGGTGGGAAGAGACTCAAGTAGGATTAATTGAACAAATTTTGCTATGAGAAGCATGAACAGAAGTTCTCACTGGTTTGCTCTATGGATGAACCTCTCATCATGCATTCAAAAATTCAATTTATTCTCACCACCAAAAGAAAGGCGTTTCAATATATTGTAATTTATTCCCAGAAGACTGCTAAATGATAACTAATGCCATTACAAATGCATTATCCACAAAATATTTCTTTTCTGTTAATTTCATTAAGCATTTCAATGCGTCTTTACATTATATTCACTTGATAAAGACAAGTTGCTTACACTTCAGAATTCTAATTTGCTTCACAAGAAGTCATTTGTCTTCAAGCCACCATTCTGCCTAGCCTAAACCAGTCTGATTAAGCTGTGGATTGCAGATGAACAAATATGACAATAGCAAATATAGAAACATCTTCAAACTCCCCACGTCATTGCAACTCAGGTGAGAATAAGACACAAGGTAGGAAAAACAGGGTTCCCAACTGCAAAGGGGAGGCAGGAGGAGGCATTTGCAAGGCAGACATGGCAAATGAGAGCAGCAGAAGGTATGGTGGAAACAAAAACTACATTAGGATATTGTAGCATCTTTGAGAGTAAGAAGCTGATACCATGAGCATTTGGAGACTTGAGCCTACTTCCTCAGTTGCATGTTTGGAGTGGAGAATCCAGATACAGACCTATATAAGCTGCTTGTGTGTGAGAATGTCAATTCAAATTCAAATCCTTGTGAATATGGAGATGAGGTGACAAGTTCAGTTTTTAACTATGGTAGTGGGGGACAAAGGCAGGAGGAAGGATGTTGCCTAAAGCCAAGGAGAGGTAGATAACCATATGAATACGTATTGAAATAGAGTGTGGGAAACAGAGACAGTTCATCACAATGACTGTTGACTGTCCTTAAAACTGAACTTGTTTCCTCATCTCCATTCTCAAAATGTTTTGCATTTAAATTGACATTCTCACACACAACAGGCTTATATAGGTCTGTCTCTCGATTCTCCATTCCAAACATGCATCTGAGGCTCAGGTCTATGAAAGTTCATGCTATTAACTTCCTTCTTTCAAGTTAATCTCAAAGGTGCTACAAGACCTGTTTGCATACTGTTAAATATATAGTTTACAATTCAGACTTCCTATGAAAGCATATGACTGCATATGGGAGGAGAAGGGGATGCACATGGATTTTTGAATCTTCCCTTAACATAAGTGACTTCGACAACAAAATGTTAGCATATCAGTCCCTTGATATCTTGGGGTTTTAGGGAGGGAAGCTTTTTTTTTCCACCCTAGCAGTTGGAAAGCATGCAAATGCAAATAGATAAATAGGTACCACTTTGGTGGGAAAGTAAACAGCGTTCTGTGCAATCATGCTGGCCACAGGATCACAGGGAAGTCTCTAACAACGCTGACTCTTCAGCTTAGTAACAGAGATGAGCACCTCCCCCTATAGTCAGACTTGAAAACCTTCTCAACAGGGAATACCTTTACTTCTATCTTTTACTGCCTCACCTACATAATGAACTCAAGAAGAGTCAACATATTGGACCATGTATTACAGTAAAACTGTAGACTGGTTTGAAGAGAATAAAAAGGATTAAAATGGCAGATTAAGGGGCGTTGGAGACCGGCCAAAAGGGCTGCCCTGGGGATGGAGCTGGGATGGGGCAGCTACACATTGGCCTCCCCAATTTCATCCCAATGCCGTCCTGATGCTGCGCACCCGTTTGCACAGTGTGCGGTGTCAGGACACCCTCCTGGCGCAGTGTGTAGACATGCTCTAGCTCTTAGGGCATCCTTTTGCCCCCCAAAAAGGGCAGCATTTTGCCACTCTTTTGGGGGCAGCAAAAGGGAGGATAGGGGCCGCAGCATGGGATTGCTGCGGCTCCAATCCGCCACTAGCAGGGGTGGCCCAGAGCCACCCAAAATGGGCCATCTGTACAGGCCCTAAGAAAAACTTAAAAGAAACTGATGATATGAGGAAGAAGGGAAGGTAATGGCAAATATAATAAAATATTCAAAGTATTAAAGCATTCTAAGTAAATTGGTCTAATATTAAATTGCTGGTGTAAATACAGATCATATGTAATAAATAAGGCTGGGATCTGCAGACTCTGCTTCACTGATATTTGTCTTGTTTTGGTACTCCAAAAGAAGAAGTTGGGTAAAGTGGAGGCACAGCTAATTAATTTTATTCTTCTAGGACCTGATGGATTATCTTGCAATTGTCAATTCAGAAGTAGAGGGGGAGGCCAACCAAAATACCATTATGAGGTGGGAAAACATGATCTTATCTGTCAGTAGGACACAAGGCATCATCATCATCATCATCATCATCATCATCATCATCATCATCATCATCTCCTTTCTTTCTCCCAAATATAGTAAATGCATTCAAGTCAAGCAAATCAACCCTGGACTCTTACTAGAAGCCAAAAGGACTAAAATTAGGCTGTCATAAACTGGGGGCATATCATGAGATAAAATGATTCTCTGAAAAATAAAAAAGTGATAATGCCTGGAAAAGTGGAAGGCAGAAGGAAAAGAGGAAGACTGCATTACAAGAGGAATGGCTGAATCAAGGAAACCACAACCCTGAGTTTGCAAGAACTGAGCCATACAATTACTGACAGGGTTTCTTGAATGCTTATCTTTCAGAGACCCAAACAAGTCAAAGCCAATGTGAGGGCACAACAGTAACAGCCCATTTATGAATTTTATCATGTCTCTTCTTGGCACGAAATAAATTTGCTCCCAGTATAGGTAAGGCTTAATCCATCCTTTACCAATTCATTCTTATTTATTGTCTACTCGTAATTCCAGGAAGCTATTTTTTCAAAGGGATTATAGACAGTGGTCACTAGGCAATGGCTGTGTACACTTTGCCTAGGTAAAAACTCCAGCAGTAGCTAGAGCATTAATTTGCTAGAAGCAAGGCTGAAGCAATTAGGGGAAACCTGCAATTCATCTCTAGTGTAAAAAAAGAAACAAACTACAATGACCCCATTGCAAATGCTATGAAATATAGAGTGATTGGGGTTGTCCTAAAATGTATAGCCTCCTGAAGCATAGCACTGCCTCAATCAAGGTTAGCTGCCACACTGCAGAAATAAAGGTAGATGAAAGGCCCTCCCTCGACTCCAACTGCCACCATGCTGGCCTTGGAGGAGAAGAAGTAGCAGGCACAGATCCACCATGCCTAGCTCCAGATACAGATGGAGGACTCCATTTCAACTGCCACCGCCCTGGCCTTGGAGGGAGAGAAGAATCAGGAGTATCTGCTGGACTTGATCCCCTTTCCCACTGTAATTCCCTTCTCCTTTTGTGGTCTGCCTTTTTAGATTGTAAGCCTGAGGACAGGGAACTGGCAAATTAACAATGTGTAACCTGCTCTGAGAACATTTCTGAAGAGTGGGGTATTAATAATAATAATAATAATAATAATAATAATAATAATAATAATATAGTTTGACATCACTTTAACTGCCATGACTCAATGCTATGGAATTCTGGGATCTGTAGTTTGGTGGTTCACCAGGGCTCTCTGGCAGGGAAAGCTAAATATCTCACAAAAGTACAAATCCCAAAATTCCATAGCATAGAGTAATGGCAGTTAAAGTAGTGTCAAACTGTTTTATTTCTGCAGTGTGGAAACAGCCAAGGTGGATAGCCAGCCAATCTGTTTTTGTCCAGGAGCCCAAAAGTCCCATAAGCATCTCACCTTAGACTTGACATTAAGACTAGAAGAGCAACAAATTAAATATGTGGCCTGAGGTGGCCAACTCAGGGCCTCTGCAGACAGGCCAAAGGGTCGGCCTGGGGGTAGAGTTGGGGGGGCACCATTACGCTTGGCACATGACATCAGGATGCCCTCCCAGTGCAGCATTTAAACACGCTGCACCAAAAGGAATGGCATTTTGCCGCTCTTTTCGGGGCAGTAAAAGGGAAGATCGGGACCGCAGTGTGGGGTTGCCGCAGCCCTGATCTGCTGCTTCCCGGGGCGACTCTGTGCTTACTCTGGGCCTTTACAGACTGCCAGAAATAATCCATCTTTAGACCACTTTAACTGCCCTGGCTCAATGCTAGTGAATCATGGAAACTAGTTTATTGTGGCACCAGAGCTCTCTGACAGAGAAGGCTCAATGTCTCAGAAAAAACTACAGTTCCCATGATTCCCTAGCATTGAGCCAGGAGAGTTAAAGTGGCCTCAAGCTGCATTATTTCTGGCAGTCTGTAAAGCCCCTCTGTCAGTCTGGCTCTGAAAATGGGAAAGACATTTGTATCACCGTTTAGCATTTCAACGTTTTAAATGAGACCTTCACTTGATTTGTTACAAAAATTACCATTTGCACTGTTTGGTTTGATAAACTGCAAACTTTTTCAGATCACCCTCACAAATCTCTCCCACCAAAACAACAGAATATATCTGAACCAAATAGTGGTTATTTGCTATACATTTTCGTTACCTTTTTTAAAAGTACACAATATTTCAAGAGAGTTAGAATCAATGAAGTCAATATGCACTGCCTCTCTTTGTGCAACATTCCAAAAGCTTAACTGGTTTAATATCCGAACTGCCATGAGATTAAAGGTCCTGTCTTGGAAAAGGTTACGAACGTTTATTCAAACAAACAAACAAAAATTCCAGACTTGGATAGTTATGTATCAGCTGGTGAAAAGTTAATAATCACCAGATCTAACTTGCAGAGTAAATCAATATTAAAGTTACTGCTGTTTTAAGTTTGATCAGTAACAAATTTAGTAAGGTTTTATTTTGCCAAGTAATGCAGCTTTCTTAGAAGGCAATTTTTAAAATTAATGCACTAAGTGCTGTCACCTGACACACCTGCAAACCAGCCACAGTAACTAGTTTACCAAGAAGTGCTAACATTATACTGGTATCCCATACTAATCTATTAAGCAAGTCACACTCTCTCAGCCTCAGAGGACAGAAAAGACAACCCCCTCGAACAAATCTCGCCAAGAAAACTCCATAGCTTGTTTGCCTTAAGGTTGCCTTAACTCAAAAGTGACTTGAAGGCACACAAAACATACAAAAATTACTATTGCAATGCCATCCATTTGTGTCATTTCAAGCTCAAATAACTATGTAATTATAAGATACCGCTACTGAGATATTAGATAACCACAAGGATCAACTTCTCCTAGGTTGGATCTTGTGCTAGAACATCAGGCTTATGTCTAGGAAGCTGGAAATAACACACAAAAGTACTATTTGCTATGGAATGACTCTGGCCTAGACATTCAGGGGAGAGGGAGAAACCACACTGCTTCAGATACTGCATCAAAAATATTCCATGTACCTAACTGCATGCAGTCCCCAACTCCTTGACTTAGGTAGCTCTGAACAAATGTTTTAAGTTACCAATGGACAATCTTTTAGGAAGGATGTCATGGTATGATTTCATCTCCAGTCTAAGCAGGAACGGTGGCCTCAAATCACAGCCAAGTCCACTATGGATCCTAAAGTCCCTATCCAAGACTGACGCAAACACCCACATATGTACAACGTGTCATCCCCATGCTACCAACTGGCTGTCCTTACCTTATAAATGTGTGGGCACTGGACAATAAAAAATGTCTAGCACTTCTCTTCCTATGTAACTTTGACCTGTCCATGGTATTTGTTCACTCAGTTTTAAGTTGGAATCATTCAAACTTACGCTTATGCTCCAAGTACCCACGAAAGTACCCACGAAAGTAAATGTGACTAGGATGATGTCTTTTTGGAGATTATTGCACAAGGCTGAAAAGCAAAATTTTACCAGAATAAAAGTGTTTTTGGCCAGAACTTATCACATCATATTGTGTCCATCTTGCTGCTGCCTTGCATTCAATTCATTCCTGTTGTGCAACTTTTCACTGATGGGCAAAATCCATCAATAGCCTGACAATCTCACTGCTATTCCATTACTGCTTATAGTGCAGCACCATGCCAGTACTGAAGCAGTGCTGCAATAAAGATTACTCCAAATCTGGTATGTTTCCATGTGTTTCAAAAATATGATTGCTGCCCGATGTATTTGTCAGTGTTTGGGAAAAGTCTTTACCTTTTTAGAACATAATTGGGGCATTTGGGCTAAATTTGAAAAAACAATATTAATAGAAATATTAAAAGAACTTATTAAGTATGAAAAGAATTAAGGAAAAAATAACTTGATTGTTTTTTTCCCCTTTTTAGATTGATTTCATAGAAGAGTGAAAGTAGCAAATTTAAGAAAATTTGAAAAATCACAATTTTTACTGATAATTTTGCTAGATGCATATATAGGATACACAGAATGTTAAGAGTAATAGGAAGTGTCAAAATAAGTTTTGTAGTTGTTAGCGATACATAACAATAATGTCAGTGATTCTCTCCTAAATCGCTGTTGTACCTTCCTTATTTGTCGGGGTTTTTTTTCTGTGATTTTTTTGTTTTGTTTTGTTTTATGTTCTTTTTTTTCCTTTCCCACCCTTTTTCTTGCTTGTCTGTTTGTTATTTTCAGATTATATATAATTTTTTTCCTCTATTTTCTTTGGGGGGGAGGCAAGGGGTTGGTTTGTTTCTCTTGTTTTGGTTGTTGTTGTTGTTTTGTTTAGTGGATTGTGAGTATAGAATTAGTACAATTTATCTGTTTGTTATTTGATTGTTTGTATTGTTGTAATAAGTCATTTGATTGTTAGTTTTGTATTACTACTGTATATGTATATATGTTTTATATTAAAATAAATAAATAAATAAATAAATAAATGATTGCTGTGCTGATAACCTCCCTTGACCCTCAGTTTAGAGGTGAGAGAAACTTTTTTTCCCATATATTGGTAGAAATGACATGGATATGCAAAGAAGCAGTAGTATTGTTTACTGCTCCCTATGTATATAGGGTATATGTATATAGGGAACAGTAAAGAAACACAAAAAGAAATTCCAGCAACCAAAGCATGGACAGTTCAGGTAAGTAAAGAGTCATGCTTCTTAAATAACTGATATGTCTACCCCTAACCTTTTATCTTTTCAGCGTCAACCTGAGACCATCCTGTGTGTCCTAGTACAGGCATACCTTGGTTGACAAAGCCTTTGAGAAAGAAGCTTCTTATTGCAGTCATTATAAGTCTGCTCAGCCCCTCGTTTCTTCAACCTTTGACTGGCTAGAGGGTTTTTTAGCAGCATTGGCATAAGGAGGATAGTGAAGGAGCGCTGGAGAAACACAAACTTTCACTGTTGGGTTGCGGAAGCATACATGTAGTAAACAATTCAATAAAGCTTGAGTAAAGAAAGATCAGGATTCTACTCTAGCTGATCTAATTGTAGCCTTGTGTGCATCATTACAACAGGGAAGGTAAACGGCAGCTTCCTTTGAAATGTCTTAATAAGTATGAAATACAGAAAAACGGACATATAAGGGGAGAGCAGACAAGCCTCACCAGCTCCCTGCTGCATGTTAAAAAAGCATAGACCTATTAACTTTGGCCACCAAAAGTTATTAGAAATTATTAGAAAAGTGGAAGCTGAAATAGCCTCTCTGGATGCATTTTGGAAAAAGCTTTGAAGTGGTTACTAGAAGATTCCAAATGTTTTAATTTACTCATGCAATGCTTACCTAATCTGGTTGTTTCATTATATCTGCACATATCTTATTTCTGAATAAAATCTAAAAAGAACATTCAAGCTGATTTTGTTTATTGTGGTGTAAGGAACCTATCCCTATTCTTTCCATTTTATTTCTGCCTCTGGTACCAAAGTTTCTGTTAAAGAAGCAATGAACAGATCTACTTTGATAACTGTGGTATATCTGTATATAATGGAACAAGATTCAATTATTTAAAAATATCAGAGACATCAGAGATCATGGCTAAAATAGCCAGGGCATTTGAATTGCTATCAAATCTTTTCCCAAGATGTGCTTGTCCTGAACAACACAGCTCTCATCAAACTCAGAATGCTTCTGTAATGATGTCAGCTTCTTATTAGATAAGAAACCACTGGCCTGTCATTGGTCTTGATGTTTTCCTTTCTTTCAAGTAGTAAGACAATTAAGCCCCCTTTGGACCTATAACAGAAGTAGAGACCAAACTGCATGTTATATTAACTATACAGTGAGTAGCTCCATATATTTATTTTTATTTATGTGCTAGGTTCCAATCAAGATTAAAACCACAGTGCAGGGATGGGGAATATTCAGCCCTTCATTCCTTCTCTCTAAATAAACATGGTGCATTGCACTTTCTCTGTGCAACAAAGAGAGGCTTTTTATAGGGCAAAGTAAGGTGTGAAGGAGAGAGGGAAATGGGGAAGATTCATTACATAAGCTTTTGTTTTGTTTGCACAATTCTGAATTCCATACATTTCTCTTGGTATTAATTGCTTTTTGAGGGAGGAGCATTCTTTAGATGTTAATTACTCTACTTATCTCAAAATACCATATACCAGCTCTGCTGTATTTAGGATCTTTTTGCTCATTCTGCTGCTTGAGGCCCTGAACTTCTGCCCTAAAGTCCTGCACAAAGTGGGACTTTCACAGAAAGTAAGGGGGGTTGCAGACTGCCAGAAATAGTGTGAATTCAGTCCACTTTTAGGGTTAGGGTTAGTGCTAGGGAATCATGGGAACTGTTATTTTTCTGAGACATTGAGCCTTCTCTGTCAGACAACTCTGATGCCACAATAAAATACAGTTCCCATGGTTCCCTAACTCTAACCCTAACCCTAAAAGTGGACTGAATTCACACTATTTCTGGCAGTCTGCAACCCCCCTAAATCTTTCACAAAAAAGAAATATCACCCAGAAGAAATGGGATGCCACCTCAGCTGATATGTAAACACTGTTATGAGAGTATAGAAATGGGAGATTCAAAACTGTAGCACACACAGTTCTTGGAACATGCGTGAATACCAGAATCAATTCTATAACAAAGTAAGAAACTAAAAGAAAACACCTAAATATCTGTATTTTTCTGAGATATCTATTAGTGATAGCATTGGAAGAAAATTGCTGGGAAAGGAAACAAATGGAACAAAGTGGTCCAGATCAACGGTACAAAGGTAAAAAGGCTGTAGCCAATTTTTGATCTCTTTGCAGATCCATGAGACTGTAATCTTTAAATGCTTTAACATCAAGTTGTATGACAGCTCAGAATACGCTCTGCTCAAAATGTCATAAGGACTATAGATCAGCGAGGAAGCACACAGTCTGCCTCTGGGGAACAGAAAGGTAATTCCCTTGTTTTTCCAATATTTAGCAATTACAGGCTATAAACCTGATGAATACAAATGAGGACTGACTATGTGTCTACAAGTGAGAGAAAAATATTAGCTATATGATGGTGAGCTTTGTATAACAGTTTTATTAGCATAAAATGAGGGTTATTTCATTATAAATAGGATGTCTTAAACAAATGCAATTTTATTTTAAAGAACGCTTCCTCTTAAGTCTTGGAAGGGCAAATGAACAATGTCTGAATATATCAGAACACTGGTAAAGTGTTTGTTTACTTACATATTCTAAGACTTTGAAACAAGTAACCTTTCCAAACACTTTTTATCTATGCGAACAGAATGTTTGTTATTGGGCTTTGACTAGGAAGCCCTGTGATCTGAGATCTAATATCAGTGACGTCGCTGACGTTGGTGTCATCTGATGCAATAAACTCATGGTGTCTACCCCCCACTGACCTCCTCCCATACAGAATCCTTGGTAATGTTTTTTGTACTAACATTAATTATTGGCCAGGCTGTGTTCACGGTCTTCAGCAAGAATCACCAGAATCACGCACTGAGATTGAGAGCACTGCCTTGGAAATTGTGTGTTTGTGTATTCCACATTTGTTTGACTTGGTGCTCTACAATTCTGTACATTTTATACTCGTGTAACTATGGTTAATGCTTAATGTTTCATGTTTTATAACATCACTGGGGCTGCCCCTTGTTTGTATCATCAGGGTCTACCTCTCTTGACTAACAAAAAGTCATCCTGCAGTACCAGGGTTTGGCCCTGAAATTTCAAGACCTGGAATAGTCTTTAACTGGAAACCCCAATAGGCACAAATATGTTGCCAGCTACTGGCACACTGGTTATTTGGGTTTTTGTTTTTAAAAAAGCCATCATATAGCTTAAGTGTTGGATTACAGCAGCTGGTATTCCTTGGCTGTCTTCCTGCCTGACCCTGCTTAGCTTCCAAAAACAGAAAAGATTTCATCCCTTCAAGGGCTTTAGGCTCAGTCTTGGGTATACAAACTACTGTACGTATAAACATATATAGTGTGTGTAGATAGACACCTCCATACACAGATAAGGGGAGGGAATGCTAAATAGTAGCACCCAAGGCCATGGAATAGGAGAGATGCAACTTATGACCCCTCCAAAAGTCCTAATTTGGCAGGGACAGTCTGATTAACCATCATCCCACTTTTTATCTGCTTTTAAAACATCTCAGTTTCTCTCTCCTCCTCTCACTTTCTCCTTATGTGCTCACTTTACTTCAGGGGTAGGCAACCTTTTTGCGCTTGGGGCCGGTCCCGTGAAGTCCCTCCCACCGCTGGGCCGAAGGGGGGGGATGGTGGCGCGCACACGCACCCCTGCGCACCGCCGCACCACGCCCGCTGCCGCCTCTGTGCAGCCGCCTCCGCACGCGCCACCGCCGCCATTTCGGAAATCAAAATAGCAGTCGCAACGCATTTACACATGCACAGTACTCCTGTGCATGCGCAAACGAGTCGCGACCGCCATTTTGATTTCCAAAATGGCGGTCATGACTCGTTTGCGCATGCGCAGGAGTACTGTGCATGCACAAACGTGTTGCGACCGCCATTCTGATTTCCAAAATGACGGTTGCGGCACGCACGGCTGCACAGCAGCAAAAACGCGCGCTGGCGGCTGAGGCGTGCAGCAGCGGCAGCAGCAACCTTCCGCCTGGGCCGGTAAGTCCAGGGACCTGGGCCTTAACCGGCCCCCGGGCCGTAGGTTGCCGGTCCCTGCTTTACTTCAATGATTGCAAACTGAACTCCAATGCAAATGTAGTTTCCACTCAGTTCAGTCACAATGGTGGCATCTCCTTTCTCTTCCCTGGAAGCAGAGGTGTCACTCACACTCTCATGGTGCACTGAGTGCAGTGCATACCCCCTGCACCAAGTTAGTGATGCCACTGCCTCAGATGAATTGCATCAGCACTTTTTTTAATTATTTTTAGCTTTCTTTGAGAAGAAAATGGGGGGAAAGACAGATGGGGGAAAGGCCAATATGTATAGTAAACAAATGAAACATGGTAGTATGTGACAAAAATGTATCATTATGTCTGGAAGGAGAGAGACAACACTACTAGGTTGGGCTTGAAATCTAAGAATTACAGCAGCTTTGTTAAAACAAATATTCTACAGAAGGGAGCTCTGATGACATAAGAGACAGACATCAAATTGAATAACCAAGGTCTAAAACAGGGGTAGGCAACCTAAGGCCCAGGGGCTGGATGCGTCCCTGCGAGGCCTTTGGACCGGCCCCAGTACCACATTGCTGCCCGCCATGATGATATTGAATATTGTTGTTATTACTTGTTCTTGGGGTTTTTCTTGGCAAAAACTCCACAGGGGTTTTGCAATGGCTTTTCTGGGGCTGAGAGAGTGTGCATGTATATATTTTTAAAATTTTTAATGTTTTTTTTTTAAAAATATTTATTTATTTATTTATTTATTTATTTATTTATTTTTGGTGCTTCGGCCCCCCAGTTGTCTGAGGGACAGCAACCCGGCCCCCGGCTCAAAAAGGTTGCCTACCCCTGGTCTAAAACTTTGACAGGCTACATGGCTCCAAAAAACACATCAAAGTGTGTTCCAAAATGTGTAATTTTAAAAGTATGTATCGGAACAATCATTTAAATGTAAAAATTGAGGTCTTTAAAGAAAAAACACAATTGCAGATACATGCTGAAACTGAACAGAATGGATTGAGGAGCAAGCAACATATGGAAAACTGTCATGGACCAGAAATTCTTTGATTTCTAATCTCACACAGGCTTCCTGGGTCTTGGAAGGGGAAAGACATTCCCATCCTCCAAGTCTTTTTCATATGCAAAAGTCTCACAGAAGTGGTGGCATCTCTGAGGCTTGGCTTTGGAGATGAAAAGAAGCATCATAAGTCCACTTTATTGCTTTTGCTTTTCCAGTAGAAAGTGGATGAGTGTTTCCCTCAAATTATCTAAGCACACAGATAACCAGGGTGTAAGTAGCCATGTAGCATCCCTCTCCAAAGGAGGAAATGCATTGTGAGCAAAAGATGACAAGACTTGTATTTAAAAAAGCTGTCAAGATGGATCTCTTCCGGCAGGCCTTTCCAGAATAGACAATCCCAGCCTCAGGAACCCTCTCTGTGAGAGTCTCCTAAGCCTCCCTCTTGAATTTTGAGTAGAATATTGCTGCAGTTATTGATTGCATAAAAATGCTAGATACGGATGTTTTAAAGTGTCTGGTTTTAATTCTAAGTGGTTTAATAATTTTTTAAGGGGGGTGGGGGTGGGAAATTGATTTTAATGTATGACTGTATTGTATTTTTACTGTGAACCGCCCCAATTGTCCTCAAAGGGGCGGTATAGAAATAAACTATTATTATTATTATTATTATTATTATTAATTGTTTTTAACCCCTCCTTGCCCCAAAAGAAGTATTTTCATTTCCCAGAATCATATTTTGCTATCAAATCACCACAGAACTAGAACTGCAATATATACATCCCATAGCATTGTTACTTAAACAACTGTAAACCATTTCCTCAAAGTTCAGCCACTTGGTATGTACACAACTAAGGCAAAACAAAAAGAAAAACCCATTCCAATAAAGATATTGCTAGTGGACTAATTTTTTACAGTTCTTATTTTCTTTTGAGGAGAGACATTAGTTCAGTAAAACAGAAGTAAGCATGTATCTTGATTATTATGGTGAATAGCTATTTGTAAATACTGTGATTTATGTAAATACCTGAAGAGTTAACATATTGAAATAAAATTGTTGTCTACTTCCCAAGCCTTCTCCTGCTCCAAAATCAGCACAAATGATGTGCTTCGATTATCAGCAAATTTACCTCATTTGAGAGAAATCAAAAATTTTCTCATGGGATGGAGAGATACATTGGAATTCCCAATGGAATTCCCAATGAATTTCCCAACAGGAAGTATAAGAGTGTACATTTTGTTCAAACCTAACTGTATCATGCAATACATTGGAATTCTCTTTGGGGTCAGAAAATATCACAAAACTCAAACAATGCAATTTTTTTTAAAAACAAAACAAAAACAAAGCCTAATACCTTGAAGGTTAATAAATAAATGCCCTTCCTCAAACAAAATTATGGAATAGTTGCCAAAATGATCTTCCGTGAATTATTTTAACAGATCAATGCAAAACAAAAACAGGATTTATAAAAGACTTCAGAGTACTGGGGTAGGAAGAAATAGTTTTATCAATTAGCAGCATTCAGCACTGTCAGTTCTCTCCCCATTATTGTTTTTTTTTTTTTTTTTTTGGCATGAATGTAGAAAAAATATTTTAAAATAATTTAAGAAAAATACCAGTATGACAAAATTGTTCTTTCACAAGGACTATAGACAATTTTGCACCTGAAAGGGTTTTTCTGTACAACTTTTTATCTACTATATATTAAAGAATGTCAATTAAGCTAATCAAAAGTTTCAATTGTCACTTATAATGCTTTGTATTTCTCGGAGCCTGGAAAGTTTCTTTTTCTTTTTAATATAGACTATACCTTTATAGTCCATAAGACTGTGTTGCAAATGGTCATAGCAACCGACACATTATCTGTACATAATTTCAGCATGTGTCTGCCTAATACCTGGACTTATAAAAAAGCAGATGTTGAGAAAGAAAAGCTTACCTAGGGGCACCCAATGATTTCATAGATGAGTGGCCAATTTTAATTGCAGATTTCTCTGTTCACTGCTGATATATATATATATATATATATATATATATATATTAGCCAGATCACAATTTTGTGAGCAGGACATTGTCCCTCTCCTCCTCCCCAAAAAAAGCCTTCACATTTCAACAGGGAAAGTGAGAACCCTTCATTATGAACCACCAAACCATTTGTTCCTTTCATGATTCATTCACTCTACTGTATTTTGAAAAGCAGTGCTGGGTCAGAAAGGACAAAGGAAGATGGGGATGGGGGGGGGGGCGTGCAAAAATACAGAATGCATTGGGACAAGCAGTTTTCTTCTGGTGCCCACTGATTAACACAAACCAGAAATCCTGAATGTATTTTTGAACTCTGAGAGACATGCCTGCAACTACCAAAAAACAAAAAAAATAGATCATGATCATTTATATTCTAATTACCATATTATTATTATTATTATTATTATTGACTGCATCATTCAGCTTAGGATCCTTTAATCTTTTCCCTGGCTGTTGCACATCCCACCATGTTGCTTTGGCAGCCTTCAGCTTCTTCAGGCAGACTCCAGTATATCTCCAACCAACTGTCCAGAACAGACAGCGCCAGAGGGAGTTCCAGGTGCTTGGCTTTCCTCGGCCCACCTTCTCCTGCTTTCCTATAGCTGGAGTGCCTGAGGCAGCCTCTGCTGTTCTTCTGAAGTCTGCCTTTTTCTTGCACCAGCCCCAGCAGGTCCAAAGCCTGTCTCCAACTGCCTTTTCACTTTAATATCAGGACCCACTAGAAGTTGGAGATTTAAAAATAAATGTATTCCAAGCACTCCTATAAGAGTCACAACCCATCTTGTGGAAAAAGGAAATTCTGCAAATAACAAACCAACTGACCAACAGGAAAAAATGTTTCTAAGCTTCCCACACAGAGAAGCTCATGTTTATAGTCATGCTGGATAGGGCAAGGGGGTGAGATTCAACCTTTGTTTTATGTATCTGAATTACCTCAGCTAGCATGCAAACATAAGTAGAACAGCATCCGCAAAACTGTATACCTTTATTGGCCCAACCAAAATCCACAAAATACATGATGCAAGCTCCACTGGCCTCTTCATCAGGCAAAGGTGTTAAGATTCATACAGGAGGAAAAAAAGTATAAAATGACAGTGATTTTCCTAATGCAAAAGCATGGAGGCTTTTTGAGAGAGTCAATGTTCTCTGTCTAAGAAAGAGAGTTTTGACCTCTTGGATCTCAGAGGTACTACCTTTTTGTATTGCTAATGGAATTCAGATTTTATCTCCTGGACTTTGAGGTGCTTTGTTTTCAGTGCCACATGGTCAGAAGGAGAAGGGAACTGCTTGCACAGGAATCCCTCAAAAGAACAACACACCAACAACACCTTGACAAAATCCAGGTGTGTGACTAACATCGCTATTGTATAGCTTTTTCCTCCTGTAGGATTCTTAACACTTTTGCCTGATGAAGAAGCCAGTGGAGCTTTGAAAGCGTGCATCATGTATTATGTGCATTTTGGTTAATCAAATAAAAGTATCACTATTTTGTGTATTTGGGATGTTTTTCTACTTTGCTCTATGGCCAACACGGCTACTGCTGAACATGTTTCATAAACATAAGTGAAGTTCACCATCAGTTATGAAAGAGAAATAATAAGAAATGAAAATGCAGCAATGGTTCATTCTCATTGCTCAGTATGTGTAGATGCTTTTTAAAGCCAAGAATGTTTTTGTTGTTGTTGTTATTTCCAGTCACACATTTTATTCCCTTTTTGCCAGATCAAATGCTTGCCAAAACCTGTACTGGGCTGAAGGAGAATATGGCTTAGTCCTGTAATAAAAAGGTATTAAATTCTATGCTAATAAAGGGGAGGGAGGTTGCTATGCGACTGTGAAATTGAAGGTGGGGGCTTTTGTTTTGAACTCTGCTGCCGCTCCTGAAGGGTTAAACAAACAAAGCCTGCTCATTTTCCCTCTCACTATTTTGAATCAAGACGCTGAAATATTCTATATGTAACAAATAGTGTCTGGGGCCCAAGAACAAGGCCTATTTGCATAAAACACCATCCCCCCAGGTTGATCAACAAACATGGAGGCTATTTGATTTGTCCCGATTATGGTAAAATACATTTGACTCTGAGCCTATTCAAACATTGCAGCCTTCACAGAGAGACTGCCAGGAAGGGATTCTGCCTGCCATTGCTTCACATCAAAGATGCAAAAGGCTAGGAAATGACTTGGAACTTGGACACACATGCACAGCCCAAAGAGATCAAGAACCCTCACACTTTAGCAAACAACTACAAGCAATGTATGTTCCTGGTGTCGAGATGCCATGAGCTCATCCAGTTGCAATCTGGATTCCTTTGTAACCAACACTGTCAAACACAAGTATTAAAGGCTACCTTGGGAAAGTCACATTCTCTCAGCTTCAGATGATGGCAATGGCCAACCCCTTCTGAAAAAACTTGCCAACACAACACCATGATAGGATCACCATACGTTGGAAATGACTTAAAGGCACACAACAACTTCATGGTGGATCAATCACTCATGGCAGGCCCTCCATCAGGAAGAATGACATAGCCAGTTCAAGTGACAGATTTGAGGAGTGATAAAAGAACATCAAACTACTAGCTATTTACTTTGATATTATTACAGTTTTACTCTTGAGGAAGTAAAGAAATGCTCATAAGATTTTTTATGCTTCATGCATTATAACATGATTGACCTGGAGTATTATGTATGTTGACATGACCATTTGTCACTCTTCCTCAGGCAACAAAATACCTTGGGCTGCCTCGGAAATCCCTCCTCAGATTACTATCAGTTATGTTCATATACAGTGGGCCCTTAGGATCTGCTGGTGTTTGGTTCCAGGACTCCCTGTGAATACAAAAATCTGTTGATTTTCAGGTCCCATTAAATATAATGGCAGAGTAAAACAGTGCACCTTATATAAAATGGCAAAATCAAGGTTTGGTTTGTTTGTTTGTTTGTTTTGGAATATATATATATATATATATATATATATTCAAGCTGTGGATGGTTGAATCCATGGATAAAAATCCATGGATATGGAGGGGCAACTGTATATCTTCTTTGAAATAAGGATGATAATAAAGAACTGTATTCCCAGTAAGGTCTGACAGAATAGAAAAGCATTACTACTTCACTCAATGAGAACACTGATCCTAATGCACCTAGAATTGCAAGGGCTTTTTTGGCCACCACATCACATTGTTCACTCATGTTTAGCATATGGTCTTCTAGAAACCCATGATCCTTTCCATATGTACCACTTTCAAGCTCAATGTCAACAATCCTGTATTTGTGAACTTCGTTGTTCCTGTCTAGATGTAATAACTTATATTTATCCCTGTTGAAACTGATTTGTTTGTTTTGGTCCAACTTTCAGATCTGTTGAGGTCATTCTGAATTCCAATCCTGCCCTCTGGGACATCAGCGATCCTCCCCCACCTCCCCCATAAATTCCTTCTATTCTATCATATAAATCATTCATAAGATTGTTTAAATGTTAAATTATTTTTATTTCTATTTTAAAGATGCTGAACAACACTGGGACCACAAACCTGAGGGACACCACTAGTCCCTTTTCTCCAGAGTGAAGATCAACATTCTCTGAGTCCAGTCTGTCAATTAATTATTATAAATAATTATATAACTTGATTTTAATTTAAATGAAATTATTATTATTATTATTATTATTATTATTTATTTATTTTACCAGCTCATCTGCAAGAATATCATCAGGGGCCTTATTGAAACTTTACTGAAATCAAGATATACTATGAGTATAGCATTCCCCTGATCTTCCTAGTTTTTAATTCTTCTCAAAAAAAAGTGGTAAGACTGGAGTAGCATGACTTGCTTTTGAGAAATTCCTGCTGGCTCTTAGTAATCATAGCATTTGTTTCTAATTGTGCACAGATTGACCATTTGATTATCTGTTCTAGAAACTTTGCTAGTATTGATGTAAAGCTGACAGATTGGTAATTGTTCAGGTCTTCTTTTTTTGCCCCTTTTGAGGAAGGGGACAACATCTGCTGTCCTCCAATCTGCTAGGACCAATCCCAATCTGCTAGGATGCTGAAAGATTATTGACAGTAGCTCTGAGATTATCTTCAAGGGTGTTGGGTTTGTTTTTGTTTTTATAGTACTGTTGGGGTTTTGTTCATCTAGCCCTGAAGACTTTGGGTAGAAACAGATGGGCCAAATCAAGCAGCTTCTAGATGTTTTGGAGACATGTCAATTAAATGATGCATGCCTCCAAAGTGGCCGGAAACTGTGCTGAAACTGTGCTCTGCTCCTTAAATCCAGAGCAGAAAGGAGCCGGGATAATTCCCTGGTGTGCCCTGCATCCACGGCCCACCTTGGGAGTGGGCCATTCAGACAGCGGGGTTCTTCCAGCAGGAATGGACTTGGTCCACTCTTTCATGCCTGCCTGCTCTGGCCTCTAGTTCATTTAAATTAAAATCAAGTTCATTTAAATTATCAGTAACAGTACAGTCACAGCCAGTCAGTTTATTTCTATATATTGCATTCTGCTCAAATCATTATGCCCGGAGGAATTCACAGAAAACAAAATGAAAAAAATCTAGCATACTGCTGTTACATTCAGTAAAGTAATCCTTCTGAACTTCTTGGACAACTCCCAGGATTCCTCACCACTATACTAGCTAGGGCTGCTTGGACATTCAGTTCATCAACATCTGGAGGACCTCATGGGTCATACATTAGCATTACAGTGTAATACTGACAGTTTGGTTCATTAAAACCATAACAAAAGTGTAAATGTGTAAAGGACATCAATAAACCAATTAGCAATATCTACCTATTCACTGATCCAGATTAAGAAAAGGTCACTCTTCGAGCAGATACTTTCAACTACAGTTGGCCCTCCATTTTCATAAGGGATCCATTCTGAACCCCCCCCCCTCGAAAAACAGAGATTCACCAATATTCAAGCCCCATAGGCTTGAATGGGCTGTGCCCACGGGGGCATGCCCCATTGATTTAAACAGAGGTCACCCCTCCGTGAATATGTAAACCCACGAACCTGAAGTCCACGAAAATGGAGGGGTGATGTACTATGCTAAATACAACACTAGTCTCTCCTCCCATGAACAAAAGAAACCTTATAGTATGGAGCATCAGCTCTCAGTGACCCCACCCACTGAAACCAGTTCCTACATGTCAAAAAGTAATCTCACAGTGCCTTCTAACAACAGATCTCTTATACTAGGAAAAAGTGCAATGGGCAGCTACATAGAGGTTATCAGACTTCCATACAGTGTCTCTTTTTGGCACAGGAGAAAGGCAGTTCATTGCTGTGATTCAATAATTTATAAAAATGCTTCAGCATACCATATTTTCACCATGAAGCTTGGTATAATGTTTTTCATGTAGTTGCCTCTATAGAGGAATTAGCCAACAGAATGTCATATTTGTTTCTGGATACCAAGCTGTATTTGTTTCTGGATACATGTTGTGCATGTATATTCCTCCAAATTGCCTGTTGTCTTATGGTGACCACATGCATTTTATAGGGTTTTCTTAGGCAAGGAATAATCAGAGGTGATTTTGCCAGCTCCTTCCTCTGAAATATAGATTGCAGCACCTGTTAATTCCTTGGCGGTCTCCTATCAAAGTACTAAGAAAATACTTTGTTAAACAATATAATTTTTTTAGCGACATCCCTCTAGAGGCTATAGAAGGGATGGAAAGAATGAATTTTTTTGAAATGTGGATGAAAAATGTGTTTCTCAAGTGCTGTGAAATCTGATGAGAAGAATCCTGAACTGATGGAACTCTTTGCAAGATCCACACCTGTTTATTTTTGCAGAAAACAGCATTTTTGGTGCATGAAAAATTATTGTTGTGCCAAAAAATAATATTTTAACCTGTGTAGAAAATGCTGCTTTCTGCATTTAAAAATTTGTTAAACAAAGTACTAAGTTTTGTTTAGCTTCCAGAATCTAGTGGGATCTGGTGCCTTGAGGGTATTTAGGTCTCTGCTATCTGAAATTTATTTTGTGTGCTCCATCTTGTAGTGGTTGCTGTCCATTGTGCTGCAAGTTTTTTCTCAACTTTCATATTGTCACCTTCCATAATATCTGCAAACAACCTGAATTGCAAAGTACCTTACTTTTTTCCAAATCTGTTTAAACACTACCTTGTTTCTTTATCTTACTCATCCTTATAACAATCCTATGAGATAGGACTCTGTTACTCACATTTCACAAATCAATAAATAAAACTTGCGGATAATCAGCTTGTCCAAGACACTTCTAGCAGTTTCCAGGTGTTGTTAGGATTTGATGCCAAGTCTCCAGCCCATTTCATATGATAGATTTGGAAACATGTCAGAGCCAGAACACTGCAATCTAGGGATGTAATTCTTTGCTAATTTTCTTTCATATGAACCAACATGCAACTGCAGCTTTTGAAGACTATTCACACTTTAAATACTGTTTTCTGGACTAAAATACCATGTGCAAATTTTGGCCAGAATAAGTCCCCAATTGAAGCAATTTTTAAATGCAGAAAGCAGCATTTTCTACACAGGTTAAAATATTATTATTTTTTGGCACAAAAATAATTTGTCATGCACCAAAAATGCTGTTTTCTGCAAAAATAAACAGGTGTGGATCTTGCAAAGAGTTCCATCAGTTCAGGATTCTTCTCATCAGATTTCACAGCACTTGAGAAACACATTTTTCATCCACTTTTCAAAAAAATTCATTCTTTCCATCCCTTCTATAGCCTCTAGAGGGATGTCGCTAAAAAAATTATATTGTGCCATATAACTATGTAGTATATCTGAGGTTTCTGATGTTCAAACTACCATTACTTATGCAGTGGTTCCATGGTATCCACTGGGGTTTGGTCCCAGGACCCTGCATGGATACCAAAATCCATGGATGCTAAAGTCTCATTATTTACAATGGTATGGTATCCCCTATATAAAATAGCAGAATCAAGGTTTGCTTTTGGGATTTTTTAAAACTATTTGTTCAAGCCGTGGATGCTTGAATCCATGGATGCAGAATCTGTGGATATGGAGGGCTGATTGTATAGTGAAAAAGGCACCATCCATGCAAAAAATTCAGGGAACAGCAGATATCTGGAAGTACTATAATATAAATGCAGGGAGTGGGACTCTCAAAACAGTTTGGTGAATACCCAAGCCATAAAATATTAAGTGACACTGGGGGTGGTAGGGTTAACCACAAGACTGCATGGCAGGGGAACAGAATGAAATCTTTTTTGAGAAGGGCATGGATGGTTAATTGGCACAGTTGGCACAATAATCAGAAGCACTCCTTTAAATATTCAGAAGAAGGTGGCAAGCTCCCATGACAGAACACATTGCACACAGGAGCAGGAAGAAGCAGGCTGTCTGGAAGTATCTGCCCAATGGGGAAATACATTTGTTGTAGTTGTTATTGTCATTGTTGTTGCTGCTGCTGTGTGCCTTCACGTCATTTCCGACTTACGGTGATCCTAAGGCAACCCTATCATGGGGTTTTCTTGGCAAGATTTGTTTAGGGGAGGTTTGCCATTACTTTCCCCTGAGGCTGAGAGCATGTGACTTGCCCAAGGTCACCCAGTGGAAAGCATATTCAGTACTAAAAGCCAGAAAGGCATGTAATGGAGAAGAGACTACATATGGGAGGAAACTCTCCAACAATGTCTCCCATGCAAGATCTGTGCAAACATAGGTATTGTCCATATATATTGCATATGCTGCTCAGTTTACAAAGATAAGAAATATTCACTGTTTAATGATTACTCCAATAGCTAGCCATACATTTGTTTTATTTTTACATTCATCACATTTATCTCCTGCCCTTTCATCAAGGAGATTGGGGAAGCAAACAAAAGGCTATTCAAAACCTAAAATGACAACAGCAACCACACTTTAGTTCTTTGGAATGTGTCTATTGTAAAGGCAACACCTGGAGCTGGCAACAAAACAAAGTCTGGCGCTGGCAACCAGAGCAACTTTCCTTCTGATGCCTTGAACTGCAATCACAGCCCCCAGTCCCAACAGTCTTTCCAGCTGGAGCTAGGGGGAACTGTAATTCAACACATTGGGGATGGGGATTAAGCTGGAAAATGTGGCACTGGAGGAACAATCGAATTTGTAAGGAATATGGAACTTATCAAAGTGCACATTTTTAAAAGGAGGGGAAGTGGAGGGGGAAGAAGAGGAGATGCTTGCTGTGAAAGGGCCCTATGCTGTTAGCCAGGAAAGATTAACTTACAATGAATGAGAAGGCTCTCACGGGGTCATCCTGGATCAAGGACTTAATGAAAATGTCTCACCGTGGAGAACAGCAAACTGTCTATGACAGGAGAAAAATTGCCAAAAAGTTGAAGCAATCTGGATGGTCTTTTTCCAAACTGCCTTGGGGGTGGCATGTTATCCATATATCTAGCCTAAACCAGCTGCAGAGAATTTTTTTTAAAGCAAGAAAGAAAAGAAAAAAGAGAAATCTAAGAGGCAGCCACAGACACTAGCTGGCAATGTAACAAACTCAGCAATCATATTTTAATGTCAGATGAATGAAGTCATAGAGAAAGGGATATGAATGTTAAGTGGTATAGTGAAGAACCCCTGGTAAGATGCTTCTAAAACCTCATAATAAAAGAACCGTGAAACTGTTGTTTTTTTAAAAAAAATCAAAAAGTGGGCCCAATGGAGCTATTATATTCATACTTTGTATGTCAACGTTCAATGAAAGGTAGTTTAGTTTTAATCATTTAAGCTTTTCTGCTCATTTTCAGAGGTCAAAACCCATTGGATTTGTACAGAAACAGCAGCTCAGGAAAATAGCATAATAGACTGACATTCACTTGAACACCTTGATGGATGAGAAAGGGAGAAGGGAGAATCTCTAAGGAAGAATACGTATCAATGAAACATTTCAGTTAGAGATCGTAGATTTTTAAATAGTTTTTTGTTCAGTGAAAAAGAGAAAGAATTAAAAAATCCTAAAACCAAATATCAGTATCTTTATGTGTCTTCAAATCACTTATGGTGACCTCATGCATTTCACAGGATTTTCTTAGGCAAGGAATACTCAAAGGTGTTATCTCAGTTTTCTCCTCTGAAATATAGCCTAAAACACCTGGGATTCATTGGCAGTCTTCTGTCCAAGTACCAAGTGCTGACACTGCTTAGCTTCCAAGATCAGATGGGATCTGAAGCCTTTGGGGTATTTGGGCAAAAACTAAATATGTCAATTATTTTAAATTATCTGCAAGAAATAATTCTGTTTTGGGTTGGGTGCCTCTTTTTAAAAAAATAGTTGTGGAAGTACATAGCTTTAACTGTGGCATTTTAATTTAATTTATTTCCTTCCATCAGAAAGTTCCATCTAGTTGAAATGATTTTTGTTGTCACATGTTACAAATCATGAAATTGGCCTGATTAAACTAGGACAGTGATAAACAGTTAGAAGTTCAGAATTTATTTCCTAATCCACCATGTTGATCATGAGACATTACACTTTAAATTATCACATTGGGAGCATTTATTTACTATAATGCTGAACCCAATCTATATACACTAAGAAGTAAATCCCACTAAATTCACTGTAACTTTAATCTATAGCAGGGGTGGACAACTTCAGAAGGTTCAGGGGGCAATTTTAAACATCCAGATTCCTCCACATGCTGAAGGTCAGAGAGTTTTTGATAAAAGATCAAAGTGGAACTGCCAGACATCAATTTTCAGTTTTGTTTTTCCAATTTTTTAAAACTATGTGGGATTATCTAATCCTCCAAACTCCCACAGATTGTCACTCTTGAAAAACCTGGGCTATTTCATCAATGGAGGGGCATCAGGGCACGTGAGGATTTAAAGGACACAGAATTAGCCACATTCTGCCACTCCCTACATGTATATAATACCAATGTCTTAATTGTTTCCAGCTAAACATTTTCAACTCAGTTATATCATATCCACAAACTAGTCTACAGCAATTTTTTAGCCTGGTGGGGGGTGTATATATACATATATATCCAACATCAGAAAACAGGTTTCTCGTTTCTAATAAATATGGTGACTGAGCAACAGCAAGGTCCGGATATCAAGTCTTACACAACTCGATAAGCTTGGCATCTGAGAAATTTGGATACTAGGTCTACCTTTCCATTGTTTATCAATGTTTTTCCTAAGTGTTCATCAACAGGCAAACCCAAGGTCTGGATGGCATCTTTCTACCTATGACTGGAAAGTCATTTACTTCACTCCTTGTTGTTTTTGTGTGCCTTCAAGTCATTTCCAACTTAACTCCCTCCAACCTTTAATTAAATGCACTCCTGTTTTAACCAACCTCATTTACTACTTAATTTCCATTTTACAAAATAACAACAACACAAAATACCACAATATCAGACCAGGCCAGATAATAACACTGGGCTTATACATAAACCTAACTCCCCTTCTTTCCATCCCCTAGCACTGTCCCCTGAAAAATGGTTATGATAGTATGATAATGAAGGATTTTATGTGCATTGGCAGGGTAATTTTCAAAATGTTCACAAACTCAGAAAGCTCACGTCTTAGAGATATGAACAGGAAGATCATGAATTCCCTCCTTGGTTGTCACTGGCAATTTCAGGAAAGATACAGGTACTGTCCAACTACAGCTACACTAAAATCTTGAATGTCCGAGTTGTTTTCTATGTGGAAATGACCACCTCCCTCTCAGAGATGGCAAAGAAAGAAACACCATAAAAATGAATCAATAAGTTCCTTCTCTGGACAGTTAATATGTTGATCTTTGCTATGACTTACTGCATTAGCAAGAAACACTGAAAGGCAGAAATGGGCTACTTTCTCACAAGTCAACTGCACAGAATTATGACTGAACATTTCATTCTAGAAGGTTCATCAACCATCATGACTACCTGCATTTTTCTAAAATCAAACCACAGGCATAATGGCATGAAAGTTAAGCACAGCTAAATTTTAAAATCAGTGGGATTCAATATGGAAAGGCAGCATCTCTCTACATTTCTCTGAATGCAAGAAAGTCTATTACAAAGTCAGAATTCAATACTAATTTTGCTGTTATTTCTCTATTTCCTTTTTGTTCATTTTCTACCTCCTTTTGCTCATTTCTTCAGAACTGTTTAAACAAATGTACTGTCAAGACTATGTAGTACTGAACTTTCAGCTTAAAAAGACACTGGGAGAACTGTGCATTTGTCCCCTTCAAAAATGTACGTTCAGCTATGAAACAGTCCAAAGAAACTAAGGGTGAAATGCTCAGCAAGTCCAATGAAAACATATGAGTTATGCAACACTAGAACTATCAACACCAAGGTTTTTAAGGTCACTGAAAACAGACAGAAAACTGGATTGTTCTTTACCAAATCAAATGAACACTTGGTCCCTAATAAGGTTTGCCTTCAAGTGTTCAATTTAAATTAGTCAAACGCTTTGCCTTCATTTAGGTGCAGCCCTTAGCATTCTCCCCAGAACAGAAATTCCTCATCTCCCCAAAATGAACAAACTCTATTACTAGATTTTAAAATTCGCAATGTTATTTGTGCTCCTGTATGCAAAAATCTGGAAAGCAAGCATAGTGTACTTTGACAATTGGACTATGACTCTGGAAACCAGGGTTCGACTCTATGCTGAAGCATGGAAACTATCTGGATGACCTTGGGCAAGTCACATTCTCTCAGCCTTAAGGGAAGACAAATGCAGCCCCCCCAAACAAATCTTGCCAAGGAATTCCCATGATAGGGTCATTTTAGGGTCACCATAAGTCCAAAATGACTTGAAGAAACACAACAATGCAAAAAAATATATCATTTTCCTGCACACACACACACACAGCCAATCCTAATTAAAATGGCTTTTAAAACTTTCCTTTATTTTAGACATGCTCTTAAAAGACCTCACCAGTTTAAAAAGTAACTGGCAACTTTCAGCCAACAAAGTGTTTTGTTTTTTTCCCTATCTTTTTAAAAAGATGTCTGGAGAGGCAAAAGTTATTCTACATAACTATAAACTTTAGGCACATGACAACCAGATATCTGTCTTACCATCAAATATTTTAAAGTCACGGTTGATGTGTGTGTGTGCTGTGAGTATGCACGCATGAACATATGTTTTTAAGTGATACTGTGAAAGCTGTATGCCAAAAGTAGGGAAAATGCTAGAAGATGGGTAAGATGAGAAGATCATAGCACTCTAATCATATCACCAGCTGGGAGCCTAATGAACTAAATTTAAGATAGTCATTATCTCCAGAGGCTAAAAAAATAGCCATTCCTCATCTCCTTGTGTTAATTAATTTAGATGTATGCTTATTTACAGCTGCCCACTGCCTAGCATTAAAGCTGTCCTTGAAGACTGTTCACCATGAAACACTCACAGAGGGTAGAATGACATATTTCCATAAGGCTGATTCAGCAAAAGCAACTTCTATCTAGAGTCAAAGGATCACTTGTTACAGCTTCCACGTTTTGAACTGCAAAGTTCTATCCAAACCTAGAATAACATTTAGCAGAGTTCAGCTCACAATGGAAGAAGGAGGCAAGAAGGAAGTATTTTCCATTTCCATTTATTTCTCTCCTGCAGCCCACTATGGCTCCTTAAAAGTTAATCTGGAGTGCTGCAGGATCATTCAGAGAAACATTGGAAGAGAATTCCAAAAAATTAGTTTCACTGTGTCTTTCCTCCAGCAAGAGATTTCTGCAGGATCCTGGTGCCTCCACAAATGAAAAGGGTTTCTTCTGTTAATGGAATGTAAAATCTGGATCCAACTCTGTATCTGATAACAATATATATCTAAGAGACCAGTTTCTTTCCAATTCCTCCTCAAGACACCCAGAAGTATTGACTGAGAATGCTTTATTTACAATACAGTTGTCCCTCCATATCCATGTATTCTTTATCCACGGATTCAACTATCCACAACTTGCAAATATTCCAAAAAGATATAAATTCCAAAAAACAAACCTTGATTTTGCCATTTTATATAAGGGATGCCATTTTACTTTGTTGTTGTTAGCTGCCTTCGAGTCGGTTCCAACTCATGGTGACCCTGTAGATGAGACATCTCCAACAATCCCTAACTTCCACTGCCTTGCCCAGATCCTGCAAACCTTTCCCCATAACCCCCCCCCCCATTGAATCTATCCATCTGGTTTGTGGTCTTCCTCTCTTTCTTCTACCTCCTACTTTTCCTAGTATTATTGTTTCTTCTAGTGATCTGTGCCTTCTCATTATGTGGCCAAAGTACGATAGTCTCAACTTGATCATCTTTGCTTCCACAGAGAGCCCTGGTCTGATCTATTCAAGAACCCATTTGTTTGTCTTCTTGGCTGTCCACGGTATCCTAAGTACGCTTCTCCAGCCCCACATTTTGAAAGAGTTGATTTTCTGCTTCCTTCACTGTGCAGCTCTCGCATCTGTACATGGTAATTGGGAATACAATGGCCTGAATGATTCTGACTTTAGTGCTCAGTTTTTGCTCTTCAGTATCTTTCCCAGTCTTTTCATAGCTGCCCTTTCCATTCCTAGTCTTCTTCTTATTTCATAGAATCATAGAATCATAGAATCATAGAGTTGGAAGAGACCACAAGGGCCATCGAGTCCAACCCCCTGACTGTAGTCTCCATTCTGGTCAATGTTTGATCTTAGATATGGGAATTCTTTAACTATTCCAATTTCCTCATTGTCTAGATTGAATTTGTGTATTTCTTCTGTGGTCATTATTTTTCTTTTCTTTATGTTCAGCATCAGACCTGCCTTTGCACTTTCATCTTTGACTTTTCTTATTAACTGTTTCAATTCCTGAATGTCTTCTGCTAATATTATGGTATTGTCCACATGTTTTAGGTTGTTAATGTTGCTTCCTCCTATCTTAACTCTTTCTTTTCCTGATTCTAATTTTGCTTTTCTTATGATGTTTTCAGCATATAAATTAAACAAGTAGGGTAATAGGATGCAGCCTTGCCTGATCCCTTTGCCTATTGGAAACCACTCTGTTTCCCCAAATTCTGTTCTGACGGCGGCCTCTTGTCCTTGGTACAGATTCCTCATCAGGACTATCAGATGTTGTGGCACCCCCATGTCTTTGAGTGCATGCCATAATTTTTTGTGATCTATAAAATAAAATGCTTTGCTGTAGTCTATGAAGCACGTGCTGATTCTTTTTTGGAATTCTTTGGTACACTCTATTAGCCATTATATGTTTGCAGTTTGGTTCCTAGTGTCCCTTCCTTTTCTCAATCCTGCTTGCACCTTTGGAATTTCTTTCTCCATGTTGGAGATGGTTGGAGTCTACGCTGCAGAATTTTGAGCATTATTTTGCTTGTATGTGAGATTAGTGCTACTGTCCTGTTGCTGCAGCCTTTTGTATCTCCTTTCTCATGGACTGGTATGTATATCAAGCATTTCCAGTCTGTTGGCCACTGCTTTGTTTTCCATATTTGTTGGCATATTTTAGTTAGCGCTAAAATTGCATCTCTCTGTAGGCACTGTAGCAGTTCATCATGGAGAAGGGGAGGCTTTGATGTACCTGGACTCCCAAGCCTGCCTCTTTATCCCTCTGAATGGCAGCACCCTTCTAGTCTCACAGGAGAGGGGAGGCTTTGATATACTTGGGCTATATTTAATAAGACTTGAGCATCCATGGATTTTGGTATTGGGGGAAGGGCTGGAACCAAACCTCTGTGGATACTAAGAGCTCACTGTGCTTACACACGTCCCCCAAACCCATAGGCTGGTGCAGCTGGTGGCTTCCATGTCAATGGGGCAAATAATCCATTCCAAGCTTTACTCCAAACTTTAAAGCAACTGTCCATGTGCTGAGCTTTGTCCCAAAAATAGATACAGAACCTGAGATAGCTCATTTAAAAGACTGAACTAAACCCCAGAACAGATGTATCCACGCAGTGGCATGAGAGCCACCAGCAGCCACCACACTCAGCTTTTCCACCTGTGTTGTGGTATAATAAATTTATTAATAAACTTAATAAAAATACTGATACTACAACATGAAAAATTAGCATAGCCACGAGCATTCCAACCATGTGTCATTTCAATCTTTCAAATGATACGTTTATTAGTCATACAGGCATACAGTGATATCAACCTGTGGCCCTGAGGGAAAAACAATAAAAAGGAAAGGTTGGAGAGGGGAAAATCTAGCAAACCCTTTGAGACTAGCAATCTATTTCTTCATAAGCATTCATGAATTTCAGTCCACTTCATCAAATGTAAGATAAAGGGTTGGAAGATCATGGATTTCATCAACTGCAAGATGAAGAATTGGAATGGAGTACATGATGGCTGAAATATATCTGCTAGTCTCAAAGGTACTACTATATACCCTTCTCTTCTCCTCCCACCCTGACTTCATTTTATGCTGAAACAGACTAATATGGCTGTCTCCATGAAACATGAAAGGAAAGAACCAGCTCATCTTCACTTTAGTGGAGGTTCAAAGTCCGTCTTTTACAAATGGTGGAATTTGGTCTGCCCTAGTGACAAAAGCCAAGCCAGAAGAACCATGTCCTTTCCCATTGGGGTGCAACAAGGTCTACATAGCTGTCGTTCAGCTAGGTAGAACTTTTAACGGATCTTATTTTCAGAACACATGATGCTTTTAAAGTGTTGTCATGTGTTCCATGACCTGCTTGCTTTCTTGCACCATACATATTTCAGGACACAGCTGGAAACAGGCTGCTACACTAGATGGCCTTTAACTATGTTACTTGGTCCCAGGATCATCCAAATGTTGTTGGAATCCATTTCCCATCAAGCCCAACCAGTCTAGCCAATGATGAGAAATGATGGCAGATGTAGTTCAGCAGCAACTGAAGGGTCATAGGGTATTAAAAAGAACATGTATTTACTTCAAATTACTACTAGCTGAAATAAACACAACTGTTGTACAAAGCTGACCTTTGTAACCAAAAAAAGGAGAGGAAGTCTGTTGTGAAATAATTTAATTTAACAGCAGAAATTCAAAAGTAGCTGGGAAAGGCCTCAGAGGGTTGTCCTCTCTAGAGATATTATTTGGGTGGTGGAGGCAACACGAATGCAAATGCTTCTTTTGCAATTCTAGGATAATCCTGAAATGAATTATCCATATCACAATCCTCTCAAGGTGTACCCAATGCTCAGCTCCATGAGTTTTGTAAAAAGTTTTTAAAAGTAAATGCCTTACTTGTAGCTGAGGAATGATATCTGACTGGGAAAAGAGCTTGAAAGTAACCAGTTGCAAGTGAACGAGTCTTGGTTGTGCAACAAGGGCATAGCCAAGGTCCAAAACACACTGCAGAAATAATTTATTGTGGCACCAGAGCTATCTGACAGAGAAGGCTAAATGTCTCACAAAACTGCAGTTCCCAGAATTCCCTAGCATTGATGCAGGGCAGTTAAAGCCATCTCAAACTGGACTATTACTGCAATGAGTTTTGGACCCATTTCTATTTCAAAAGTCCTGTATTCACCAATAGAAAAATTTCCTTACTGGTTTCTAGTTACATTCACCTATTTCTTTATAAACATTCCCTGATGCCTTTGGCATAATTTTTTCAAGATTTATGCCATTCCCTTATCAACAGGGTTTTTTTTCTCTTTTTAAAAAATGGCATAAAATAGAATAATAATAGAAAGTAACAGGAAAGTAACAAGCAGAGTGTTAAGCAATAAAATAAGTTACTTTCCCCACAGAACTGTAGCAAGTAACAGCAACAGCTTCCTTTTCTAACTCTGTAAAGTTTATCAGAACTTCATTTTAGAAAGGCAACTTCCCAAGAGGAGAGGTGGCAGTCATCCATAAGTTTTTGGACAGCAACTCCCACCAGCTATAGCTAGCACAGCCAATGGTGAGGAACATTAGGATTTGCAGTACAACAAAATCTTGAGGACTGTACAATTCTTATCCTTGCTATCAAAATAGTGTGGACCAGTCACTAGGAGAAAGCTGGCAATTCAGTCCTGGAAGAACAGATTTGAAGGAGACAAGACAAGCTACTTGGGAAAGGTGATACGTTAATAATAAATCTCTGTCCTTCCTGTACTATATTCCAAGCCAAGGACAAGTGAGTCAAACTCCGAAAGGTGAAGGTTGAATTGCTGTTTCTACTGTACAGCTGGCATTTGCAGATTTGACTTTTGCAAATTTGATTATTTGCGGCTTTGGTTTATCTTAGGAGTTTCTAAGTCCTCCAGTCCAATTCTGCTGGAAGTTGTGAAGATGAAGGCTTTCATGGCCGACATCCATAGTTTTTTGTGGGTTTTTTGGGCTGTGTGGCCATGTTCTAGAGGAGTTTCTTTCTGACGTTTCGGCAGCATCTGTGGCTGGCATCTTCATGGCCACACAGCCTGAAAAACCCACAAAAAACTCTTCTGGAAGTTGTCCATAGAGTTGTGCTGGAGACCCTAGAAGCTCCTAGAGAAAGCGCTTATCTAGGCATCTGTAGAACCTCCAGCATGATTCTATGATCAACGTATGGCAGATGTTGACCACAGAATTGCACTGGAGGACCTGGAGATTCCTAGAAAAGTGTTTTCTTAGCTAAAAATAATAGTTTTTTAATTATTATTTGATTTTTCCTCATCATGGGGGTCCTTCACCCCAGAAAATGTGGAGGGACCACTGTATAAAGCTGGAGTGCCTTGAAACAGGGACAAGGATATGATACCCCAAACTTATTTATTTCATGATGCTTTTAAGATGGGAATTGTTCTACAATCTTCTATTTCCAAGACTAGTTTTTATGATAATACAGTCTGAGGAGGCCTGGCTCCAACTGAAGATTGTGGAGCACTATTAAATGGCAGCAAATTGGCTGCACCCTTCACTAGAAGTAAGCTCTCCTTTAGAAACTGAACCCAGTTAACTTACTTCCAAGGAAAGAAGCCTAGGATTGTAAATTAAATGTGAGATATTATAGGCATGTATGTCACACACACACACACACACACTGATTTTCACCACAGATAGGGAAAAAGCACTATTTAAGGTGGGCACTTGATATCCGCTGGGCTTTGGCTCCAGGACCAACAAACTCCATGGATGCTCAAGTAAGTCCCATTAAATACAGTGGCATAGTAAAATGGTGCCCCTTATATAAAATGGCAAAAGCAAGGTTTACCTTTTGGAATTTATATTTTTTTAAAAATATTTTCGACCCGTGGATGGTTGGATTCATGGATAAGGAGGGCTGACTGTACTTGTTTATTTGGAGCACTGATGTTGATGGATTTCTTCCAGAGGTGTCAAGACTTCCTGGTCATCTCTGTGTTTCTTCCACACAATGAGACTTTAATTATATTTATAGACAGAATTCAGAAAGCACAACTCTCAGCTTGGCCAGAGATGACTCTCTGCACTGGTTTCATGGATGGAAAGGGTTCAGAAGGCAAGCTGTCCTGGTCCAAATTCAATGCCAGAAGTCCAAAATCCCTCCAAAAACCATAGTGAGCGATAACCGCTTTATTAAGGCAAGCTTGTTGTTGTTGTTGTTGTTGTTGTTGTTGTGTGTAACTTCAAGTTGTTTCCAACTTATGATGACCCATGGGGTTTTCTTGGCAAGTGACTTCAAAGGGGGGTTGCTGTTGCCATTCTCTGAGGCTGAGAGAGTGTGACTTGCCCAAGGTCACCCAGTGGGTTTCACAGTCAATCAAAGCCTGGTCTCCAGAGTGGTAGTCCAGCACTCAAAACCCTATGCCACGCTGGCTCTCTATACAGGGCAAGCAAAAAGATACACATTTCAACTCTGCAAGCTTTCGAAACACGCAAGTTTCTTCATCAGGTAAAGGCGGTTTTCAAAAACAAAACATGCAGTAGAAACAGGGGAGAAAAGTGACAGCGTTAAAAGCAAGTAGCCTGCATGATGTTTGGAAATAGTAAAGGAAGAAAGGGTTGCAAAAGCTGGCTCTGAGAATTTTGTGCCTTTTCTTTTTGGCCAATGATGACCACAACATGGACTTTGGTGTTTGTTCAAATGATCAACAGGGCTGCCTTTCCAAGGCTGTTGAAAGGGATTTATTTTGTTTTATAATTCCCAGGGTCAAGGAAAGCTATCTCCAGCCTCCTTCAAATTCACCAGGGCTACCAGGAGTGTTGGCCTTTGAAATACAAGAGTTCAAATCACCCTCTGAGCCAGAGAAACCCACTGAGGACATACATCTTTGTTTGTTGTTGTTGTTCTGTGCCTTCAAGCCATCTCTGACTTATGGCGACTCTAAGGCTGTTGAATCTTTCAGGGGGTTTTCTTGGCAGGTTTCCTCAGAGGGGAATTGTCACTGCCACCCTCTGAGGCTGAGACAGTGTGACTCACCCAAGATCAACCAGAGAGTTTCCATGGCCACGCTGGGATTCGAACCCTGGTCTCACATCACTACACCACCCTGGCTCTCAGCTTGACCCCACTGGAAGTGCTGCCGCCCCATCCTGGGATTGGTAGTTTTACACTTTGAAAGACTGCTGGTGGCTCACAAAACTACCAATCCCAGGATTGTGGAGGATGGAGCCAGAGCAGTAACTTGTATTATTATTTCCACAGTGCAGAGGCACCGTGGGGTGACCTTGGACAAGTGGCACTCTCTCAGCCTCAGAGGGACGCCAAGGCAACCCCCCTGCTCTGAACAACTCTTACCAAGAAAGAAAGATAGAAAGAAACCAAACCATGATAGGTTCGCTCAGGGTGACCGGAGGTCCTCCTTTTCCAGGACCTGTCCCTTGAAAGCTCCCAAAAGGCCCTCTCCACCCCCCCCCCCCGTTTCTTCTATCCGTGCTTTGCGCTTGGACTGGGTCTGTGAATGTGGGAAGCGCCCAGCACAGGCCCACAAGCGGCGGAGAGCGGGCCAGGGAAGGGAGGCACTCTGCGTATGCTCAGAGGCACCCTTTGAGGAGCACCAGAGAGGAAGGGGATCCCTAGAGCCTTCCGAGAGCTGCCCAGAAGCCGCTCCTCGGGTCCAGGTTCCTTCCCTCTCCCCTTCTCCCCGCAGCCCCCCGTTCCCTGGCCCTGGAGAGGAGGGTACCTCGATGTCCAGGGGATCCTGGGAAAGACCCCGAAGAGGAAGAGGAGGAGGAGGAAGAGGAGGCTCCATGTCGGCCTGCGGGCTTCCCAGGAACTCCCGCCCCGGAGGCAGAAGGCAAGGCAAGGCAAGGTCCGGAGGCGGACCAAAGAAAGAGGCGCGGCGGCGGGCATGGCCTTGGCACCCTTTGCTGGCTGGCCTGCCCTGCAGAGGAGGACCCGGAGGACCTTCCTTCAGGGGCTTCGCCTTCTCGTCTCCTTCTGTCTCGGCTGCCTTGTGGGAGGGAAGGACCAAAATTACAGCCGTCCAGGGAAGTCCGCCTTGCCTCTGAGCATCTGCAGAGTGCCCTTGGGTAGATTGCGCCTTGGGTTAAGGCGAGCGGGATTGGGGAGGGCGGCTTCCTCCCCAGCCCCTCTGAGGGGGGTTGCAGACTGCCAGAAATAGTGCAAATTGAGTCCACTTTTAGGGTTAGGGTTAGTGCTCGGGAATCATGGGAATTGTTTTTTTTCTGAGACATTGAGCCTTCTCTGTCAGAGAGCTCTGGTGCCACAATAAAATACAGTTCCCATGATTCCCTAACCCTAACCCTAAAAATGGACTCAATTTGCACTATTTCTGGCAGTCTGCAACCCCCCCTAAGTCATTGTTTTTCGGGATTATTGGGAGCCACCCTTTTCGGGATTATTGGGAGCATACATGGAACAATATACATGGAAAAAGAGATCCCAGAGGTCCAAGCAGGAAAGGAAGAGGCACCAGGGATCGCATTGCAAACATATGATGGCTAATGGAGCGCACCAGGGAATTCCAAAAGAAAATTATCACTTCGATAATCTCCGATGTTCCAATTCCCACCCAAGCAAAATCATGCTCAAAATTCTGCAACATAGACTCCAGCCACAGATGGAGAGAGAAATCCCAGAGGTCCAACCAGAGTTCAGGAAAAAAAGAGGCACCAGGAGCCACATTTCAAACATACAATAGGTAATGGAGCGCACCAGGAAATTCCAAAAGAAGATCAGCATGTGCTTTATAGACGACAGCAAAGCCTTTGACTGCATAGATCATGAACGGCTATGGAACGCCCTTAAAGACATGGGCATCTGATAATCCTGATGAGGAATCTGTACTCAGGACAAGATGCTACTGACAGAGCAGAACATCTGGTTTGTGGTCTTCCTCTCTTTCTTCTACCCTCTTCCTTTCCTAGCACTATTGTTTCTTCTAGTGATCTGTGCCTTCTCATTATGTGGCCAAAGTACAATAGTCTTAACTTGATCAGTTTAGCTTCAAAGGAGAGTCCTGGTCTGATCTGTTCAAGAACCCATTTATTTGTCTTCTTGGGTGTCCATGGTATCCTAAGTACTCTTCTCCAGCACCACATTTCAAATGAGTTGATTTTCTTTCTGTCTGTTTCCTTCACAGTCCAGCTCTTGCATCCACACATGCTAATTGGGAATACAATGACCTGAACGATTCTGACTTTAGTGCTCAGTTGTATGTCTTTGTTCTTAAGTGTCTTTTTCAGTTCTTTCATAGCTGCCCTTCCCATTTCTTAGTCTTCTTATTTTATATTTTCATATAAAATTTCATAAATTTTCACAAAAAATTCATATTTTGCTCTCTCCAAAATTATTTCTAATGATACTTAGAACTCAAAGTTGAAAATTACTGTAAGTTTCAAAACTTTCAAAAGACATCTTCAGGTTCTGAGGCCAGAAATGCAGATGCAAAGTATATCCTTCCTACAGTATGAGAGCAACATGGCCTTTGTATAATACAGCCACTATAATACATAATACTCTATAATACCCATAATACTCACATGGCTTCTGGCCTGCTTCAGATGCCTGCATCTTGAGTGGCATGAAAAGAAGCTAGTATGCAAGAGGAAATATATGGAAACAGCTAGCCTGGAAAATGGTAGACAACCTGAGCAAAGCCTGAGTTTTGAGATGTTCATGTGCATGATTAAAATGAAGAATCAGAAACTTCCGAGATAGATAAATCAGAGAATCTTTCTGGTTAGACAGTTACATGAAGGGATTCACTGAGATGGATAGACTCCCTCTTTTCTAGTTCTTTTTCTGAAAACAGCCTACTTAACACTGGGACCCAAATCAACATCTTAATAACTATGGTTGGGGCTTAATATGGCACTTACATTTGCAGGAAACAGAATTGAGCAGTTTTGCAACATCCTGTATTCAGAAAAGGGCTGCTGTGATGTTACTATGCAGAGGAGCCAGCAAAGTAACTGTTGCCAGGGTCTCTTGCTATAGAGTGCTAATGTGCATTAGTAGAGCCTAATGCACACTGGGACAATCTTGCTGGGGCCCTCATATTTATCACATGAGAAAAGAAAGGTGAAACCAATTGGCAGAGTAGAAGTTTTCACTGTGCTGCTCCGTATGTCCTTGTAGCACTTCTATTCTCTTCCTGAGGGGAGATGGTAATCAAAGCATATCTTCTACTTAACTGATTTTTCCCGTTTGGCAAAAGGCACATTTTGACTACTGTCTTCTCCTGGGAAGAGAATGGAAGTGCTACAAAGACATGTGGAGTGGCACAAAAAAGCTGCTACTCTCCCAATCGGTTTTTCCTTTCTTGTGCGGTAAAGTCCATAGACCAAGACATAGAACCATAGCCTTTGTTTTTAGTATAATGTTGCTGATGTCTTCTGTTTTCAAATTTAAAAAAAAAAACCAACAGGGAAATATCTTCTTTCAAGTTAATGAAAACAAATCCATGTTACTCCTTAAGCAACTGCACTGATTATGAATGTGTTCTTAAGCATGATTCAAAGTACTTAAGACTACCATGGAAGCCCTAAATGGTTTCAGTCCAGGATATCTTAAAGACCACCTCCCTTCATAACATCATGCATGCTTCCTAAGATCACAACATGAAATAAAACACAAGGACGTGTCGGGAGGGGCCTTTTGTTGCGCCAGCCATGTTAAGAAGGCTGATGGCGCGATTGGCTGGGAGGGCTGGAAGTCCTACCCTTCCTGCGGCTCCCACCCAATCAGGGGGGGATCTCGCCAGATCCCCCATCAACCCACGAAATCTTGCGAGACTTCATAGTCTCGTGAGATTTCGGATGATAATTGGGGCCTATATAAAGGCCTTCAGCCATGTGGCGGCAGCCATTTCTGTTCCTCTGTGTCCTTTCTAAGATGGAAGTACATCTAAGCAGGAACAGAGGAAAAGCCTTCTTGGCTGCTGCATCAAAATTAACAATGAAGTGCAGTTGACCTGCCCTCCTTGTTTTGAGTCAATTGCTGAAACCATTTATTCTGGCAGGCTTCCATTGGATATGACAGATGGTGTTTTACTCTGACTCCTTGGTTGTTCTATTTTACTGTATTGTTTCTATGAAATCATAATATTTAAACAGTGTAAGCAAGCCACCCAGAATGGCACATTTGTATCAAAAGGAAAGGGTATAAAATCTTTCAATACAATAAAATAGCCTATCAGTAAATAATTCCTGCTCTTAATAATTGAGGCTCTTTCAATCTGCCGCAGTCTGATTTGCAGGACACTGGCAGCCTATCACAAGGAAAAAGGAGGCAGGAGAACTACAGTCTCTCAACATGAACTCTGTTCCATTCATAGAAGCAAAGTTAGGATGAAAACACTAGGCACCAGTCTACCCCAACATCGTCTTCTCTTTGAGTTTTGGAATACAGTTCTCATCTTCCCCAGACAGCATTGGCTATGATGGGGTTTATAGCTTCACATGTATGGAGAGGACCAGGTTAGAGAATGTTTTCTTGGACTGAATTTATTTCTCTGTCCCCCCCCCCCCCCCCATCAGACTACTTTAACATGCAAACCACAAACCCCATATTATTGGTATGAAATGGAGATTTCTGCCATGTAGGTATATACTTATGAATCTGACAATCTAGGATAAAGCCAGGCTTATCCTAGATAAACCTTATCCTATTCATTTAGCTTTTCACTCATCTTACCATATGTTGAAAGCTTCAAAGTACATACTGAAGGAAATATTCTGTCAGTCTAGTGTGGTTCTTTCTGGCTTCCAACATTATCTGGAGGGTGGGGGAACCCCACAAGTATCTGTGATACTGTGAGAGCTGGCTGAATTATAATGCCATCTTTTGGGGGCATTACAATCATATTTACAACAGCAAACAGCGCTCAGAGCACAAAGTTAATATGAAAACCATTCTCCAATTGCCCATTAAAAGTCTTGGTATATGGAACCATTTCCTGTCTAATGTGTTTTACAACTCAAATCAGAATGAGTGCATTTATTTCAATTGTAGTTTTTTTTCTGAAGACATGCCTCACTAGCATTTGTCAGTCTGTCAGCTCCATAACCCTCTCTTCCTAAGAGTTTCACCGTCAGCTGCAGAAAGTGTCAGAGAATCTGTTCATACAGTATGTCTATTTGGTCTGTGAAGAGCTTGTAAAGCTATTTTGAGAAGGAATTAATTATCACCCCAAGACCCCTCTCTAATTGTAGTTACTGTTATAGTTACAATTTTAAAAGTAACTTTACCTTTCCATTCCTCAAGAGCAACTAAACAGCTTTCTTTTTTATTAAAAACCAAACAAACACCTAAATGCGACGTTGTGTTGACCCGTAGTAGAAACACACTCTCCTCATCTTCCCCTTTGCTGTTGCCTCAACATCCACCAGAGAGCATGAGACACAGCACAAGCCAATGCTTGAGCCTTGTGATAGTCACTCTTCCCAGTTAATGAAATTATTAAAAAAAAAATAACTTTAAAAATTATTGTTACACTAAAAAGTGAATTAATCCTTTGTCAAGCTACAATGATAATTATACCTTCGTTATTGGGGAAAGGAACTAATTACAAGTAACTAATTATAGCTTAGCACTGGTTAGGAGGTATGAAGTGAGAATCTGGGCAAAGTTGGATGTAGCCAAGCAATCACAACTTGTGAGTTCATGTTTAACTGAATTGTTATATAGTAAACCTTTGCTGGTTTTAATTTTTACAACTGCGTCTCACTGTTTTCATTTAAGAAATGAAACAGACTCTACCACATTGAAGCCACTGATCAACACAAGGCAATGTCCAGGATAATGGTTGCTTTCAAGCTAGAGTATCAGATCTGGGGAGGGATCCAAAAGTTAAAAGTGCAAGGTGAATGATTGGAACACAAGGGTTGAAACTGCAGGGCCAATCTGAATAGCGATTCCCAATTTCTCCCCCAGCAGCTGTGCATTATACACTTAAAATATTTTCATTGGGTTCCTGGATAGTGTTGTTTCTGGACTTTGTTATGGCTGTCGTTGACATTATCATCATTGTCATCAGGATAGTCTGCCCTGGTCAAATAAAGTGGCTTCTAACCACTTTAAAGTGGTGTTTAGATGATGCATGAGGCAAAATTGGGTGGAAAGGAAAATGAAGCCATCTTCTGGGGTTAAAAGCTGGAGCAAAAAGAAACTGGGGTACTCCAACTCATGGCAGAAAATGTGCATTATCAGATCACCATATAAACAGCCCATCAGCAGTACGGGACTGCGGCAGAGCAAAAAGGCACTCGCTAATAATGCAATGGAAATAATAACAACATACACAAATCAGATAGTCCAACGGGGTGCATGGGGTGAAGGGGGCATGTATGGGCGCCTCCATGATTATGTTTTGCCATTGTATTACCGGGCAAACTGATACACTGAACAGGTGGTCATGCAACTTTGTGGCTGGACATACGGGCAGGAAAAGGGAGGTAATTGGAGGCCACAGGCAGCGTATTTGTGCGATGGTGCACATGCATAATGGGGGGGGGGGGGGAACAACAAAAAATAACCATGCAGCACAGCTTGACACTGCATGATGTGGACATCCTGTGGGTGTTCAACCATCTTGTCAGTGAGCTGTGTGGACAGTAGAGTTTCTATCCACTTTCAGAACCCCAGCATTGAGCCTTTCCTCAAGGTGGCTAGAAACAACAACAAAATACAATACAAAAACAAAATTTTGTTTTAATAATATAAAAAGAAATAAATCAAAATACAATTAAAAACACAACAATGAGAGAAACAGCACACATCCCTTCAGCAATGCAAAATCTCACATGGCAAAGTATTGTCTCACTAAAACCTCCTTACCTACCTACAGAGAGGGAGTGCGAATTTAGCCTCCCTCTGTAGGGAGTTGCGAAGTCTGGGAGTGGATTTCAGAATATTTTATATAACAGATTCCTTTAATAATACTTCATTATTATATTATTTAATTTTAATCTGGCCATTCCACCAGAGATATGAAGGCAATATGCATTTCTGACCCACTTCTCTATTCTCACAACAACTCTGTAGGGTAAATTATGTGGCTGGTGACTCTTCTAAAGTCATGCTGAAAGATTAGTGGCAAAATAGGTGTTTGATCTCCTTCCTTAATCAAAAGTGCAAGACTCCAGCACAAGAGTCATGAGGAAGCCCAGATGGGGCTGGACTGCACATCTCAGCAGCCCTAGCTGGTTGAAGTATATTGGGCATTATAGTCTAGCAACATCTCAGGGTCTATATCAGGGGTAGGCAACCTTTTTGAGCCGGGGGCCGGGTTACTGTCCCTCAGACAATTGGGGGGCCGAAGCACCAAAAACAAACAAACAAACAAATATAAAAATAAAAAATTTAAGAAAAAAATAAAATAAAAAAATATGCATGCACACTCTCTCAACCCCAGAAAAGCCATGGCAAAACCCCTGTGGAGATTTTGCCAAGAAAACCCCAAGGACAAGTAATAACAACAATAATCAATATCATCATGGTGGGCGGAGGCGGCAGTGGGGGGGTGGCGGCGGCAACGGCGGCGGCGGCAGAACCGGCCTGGGCCGGTCCAAAGGCCTTGGGGCGGGGGGGGGCGCATCCGGCCTCCAGGCCTTAGGTTGCCTAACCCTGGTCTATATGATCCTCACTCTGTGGTAGGAGTTATTGGAGCCAATGGGAGATTTCCCCCCTAAGATACATGAGTGTCTGTGCACATGCGTATGCATACACACACACACACACACACACGTCTGTTTAACTGAACATGCCAAAAATCCCCTTTTAAGCATTCATATATGTGTTGGTAGGTCAGTGTGTGTGTGTGTGTGCATGTGTGTGCAGTTCAGCAACCCTCACAAGTTCAGTACTGTGGAGGGGAGAGATGTGTATTGATGGGTGTGTGTTATGTGTTGGTGTGCATAAATCAGGGCTTGGAATCATGTAGCCCTCCAGACATTCTTGGACTATAAATCTCAGCAGCCCTTTCCAGCATAGGCTAAAGCAGGGAGTGTAACATCTGGAGGGCTTGATATAAATAAATGTGTGTAGTTATAACCCTATCCATGCATTATCACCTGGACTTTGGTAGGATGGAGAAGGTCCATACATGCTAACCCCACCCCCAGAATCCCAATGGCCCTCTGACCTACCAACACATATATGAATGCTTAAAAGGGGATTTTTGGCATGTTCAGTTAAACAGACAGGCTTCCCTATGAGTAGGAACCCAGCAGTATCATCCAGCCAGCTAGTGGTTTAACCTAGATGCTGCACAAGGAGACGGGTTAAAATCCAGAGTAGATTTACTTCATACACCTAATGGATTGTGCTTTTTTTTTTAACCCTTTGGAAGAGCCCTTGCACAGGTCCAAGAAATCACCACAAACAGCCCACACCAAAATAATGGAATTAGTGGACACTGAGATGACAAGCACCAGCAAATCCCAGAAAATGCAAGGATTTATATTACAGGAACTCAAGCTTATTTAAACTAGTCTGAAAGAAGCCTGAGTCACTTTTTTAAAAAATAAATAATGTTTATTAATCTTAAAAACATCAAACTTTTTTTTAAAAAACAAACTAAACACACACACACATATATAGAATATAGATGTCACTTTTTTCTGAACCTGCTTTAAACCCAAAAGCAATGTTTACCATGTTTTTTCACTTCTAGTTTTATTATCATGCCAAAACCTACATTAGAATTGTTTGTTATTTACTTGCACACTGTCAAACCTTCTTATCTCCACCAAAAAGTTGTTAAGATCAAATAATGGATTGTGAGATGAAGCCGAACAGTTGCAGGAATATATAAATCTTTTACTTTTGTGTGAATTTGATTGACTCCTGGTGGTTTGTCAAAACAGTTAACATTTTCTTCGGTCCATTTTCTTTTTCTTCCCTTCTCCAGCTTTGCAACATCATAGTGTAATGATCATTTTAATACTACTTAGCTTTTCTTTGAAGAAACATATTCTTCATTCCACAGTAGCCTTTGTAAAAGTAATGCAGATCAATGCTGGTGGGCACTGCATCAATATTTTCTAATACTTTCAGATGGTTGTCCAAAGTAACACGTCCTGCTTGATACGATACCTCATTAGTATTATTTGCAGGGCTGCACAATTATTTTTACCTGGGTGTTGACCTAAAATGCACAGTGATCAACTTTAAAGTGAAGGTTGTGTCTTACTGTTTATATAAAACTTGTCAGCCACAGTCTCTTAATATCTTCAACATTATTTCTTTCAATTAATGAATTATCTAGGCACAGAGGCAGAAATTTTGGGTCACACGCAGGTATTCAAAGGAGTTCACCATAGTTGAAGGGAGTTGAAATGGCAAGGTTTCAGCATTTCCAGAATCTATCATGGAAAGTCAAGAATCACAATAACCAAGAAGAAAGACAAAGGCTGCTGAGCAGTTTGACATCACTTTAACTTTCTTGGCTCAGTGCTATGGAATCCTGGGATTTGTAGTTTGGTGAGGCACCAGAGCTCTTGGGAGGGAAGGCTAAATATCTCACAAAACTGCAGATCCCAGGATTCCATAGCACTGAGCCATGGAAGTTAAAGTGGTGTTCAACTTCTTTCTTTCTGCAGTGTAGCAGCAGGTGAAGAGATGTAAAATTTAAACCAGCCCAGAGTTCAAGAATCTGAAATAAGGGGGGATACAGACAGTGAAAATAAGCTGGATTCAATCCTGCTTGAAGGCGGGGCATTCAGATGTCACATGCCTCGAAGCAGGACTGAATCCAGATAGAAGGCGACTTACGGGTAGAAAAGTTGGATTTAAAAGAAGCTGGTATTATCCGCTCATTCCTGGAAAAGTTGCACCTTCGTAGGTATGTCTGTATGCACAGCCATGAAGATGACTTGAAAGGGACACCTTAAGTTAAAATGGCTCAGATGTCTCTGTGTAAATGAATCATCGCAGGGACACATTTTAAGAGGTGTAGCGTATATAATGAGAGGAAGAGCATGTGCAAGATCAATCAAAGAACTTTGAATGTCCACCGACCTGATATTACATCAATAGAAAGTGATAAATATGACTTTCACTTCCAAGATGGACTCCCACTTACTTTCTCACACCATTTTCATATTGCTCCTGTGAAGCTTCGCATCATTACTTCTGAGTACCTACGGCGTTTCTCTGCGTTGTGCATAATGGCTTCTGCAGTCGAGCAAAGAAGAGGGAGAGGGACATCTTGGTCAAATCAAGAGACGGCTGACCTCATAGCCATATGGGGATAGCAAGATGTGTTAGAAAACCTGGAACACATTATAGGAACGTTGAGACATTTGGCGAGGTTGCAGAAGCCATGTTGCTGTAAGAGCAAGAACCTCATGACAGCCTACAGGAAGGTCAGGGACCACAATGCTAAAAGTGGCCAGAGCGCCACCACCATGCCCTTTTATAGGGAGCTCAGGGACATAATTAGGAGAGATAGTGTCCTTTCAGTTCACAAACTCATTTCTCCATCCCGTGCGTGACACAACCAGACAGTGGCATCCATCCATGGCACCCACTATTTGAGGGAAGCCCAGCTCTGAGAAGCCATCCATAATCTGGGAATGACAAGGGAGGGGAAAGTGATGGATAGATACGATAGATATAACATACCTGTGCAGGATCATATCAAAAGCACTCCCATTAATTCCCTTGAATAGATATAATATGACAGATATGGTGTGGGTGTGCAGAGATGGTGTGGACAATGGGTAAGGGGATATGATTCTGCCTGCTTGACAAGTGTTCTCCAGGTACACGGTTTGTGACATCAGAAACTTCTCCACTGCTATGGCAAACTGCATCTCACCCACAGTGCAAATGCCAAGCCCGGATTGCTCCCCTGTCTGTTTGTAGCTGGCATTATGGGTGAGGATCCAGATGGCTATGGTGACCCTCTTCTCCACCAGGATGGCTTTCCTTATGGCAGTGTCAGAGCGCTCTAGTTCTGGACGCAGTATTTCTACTAGCCTGTGTAAGAGCACACGGGGCATTCTGAAGAATGTCCTCCACTGCTCATCTGCCCAGATAGCTGTGACAAACCTGTCCCACCAGTCCGTGCTTCTGGGGAACATCTGGGGTGGCATCAAGATGGCAGCATCAAATTCTGGGGTGGCATTAAGATGGCAGCAGCAGCAACAGACTATAGCATAACCACAGCACCGCTGTGGCAGCTATATTGGTGTGGTATGTGTCATCATCATCACTAGTGTCGTCAGTGTCTCTGAATGTTGTTGATGTCAGTAGGACCATTACTGTGCTGACCGCTTTGCCCGTAGATTGCAGGGTTAGTGACAGTGCAGGCCACACAGCTGACATGACATCCATGATATCGGTTAGCTCCTGGTACTGACATGAATGGCATCACAGCAATGATACAAAGGGATGTGGGTGGGAACATGGTCTTTGCAGCATTGTTCCTGTATCTCTGCGATCATGCGGGGGAACAAAATGGAGGCAAAAAAATTAATGGAGCTAGCATTGTGGCTCAAAGCTGCATTTTATCTGCATAGTGTGAATACTAATAATAATAATAATAATAATAATATTTCTAGCCCGCCTCTCTGTAAAAATAACCGGGGCGCTTACAAGATAAAACAAACAGTCCTGTCCCCCAATAGCCTGCCCTCTTAAAATACAATTAAACGATTGAAATTTAAAACATACTTAAAAATAACAAGTTATAATAAATAACAAGTAAATTAAAATAACTGTAACGGGAAACAGGGTCAGGCATAATTCCCCCCCCCCCCCTTGACTCATTATCTACTCAGGAAAGGCCTGCCAGAAGCGGTCCATCTTAACAGCTTTTTAAAAGCTGTTTAAGGTGGTCAAGTGACGGATCTCATCTGGCAGGCCATTCCATAGTCTGGGAGCGACAGACGAAAAGGTCCTCTGAGCAGTTGCCGATAATCTAGTTTTTATAGGTAGCAATACATTCTTCCCAGAGGACCTCAGTGCGTGGGGTGGATTATATGGAAGGAGGCGGTCACAAATATAGGTTGGACCCAAGCCATTTAGGGCTTTAAAGGTGATGTCCAACACCTTGTACTGTGCCCGGAAACTGATAGGCAGCCAGTGAAGTGATCTTAGAATAGGTGTTATGTGCTCTCTTCTGGTTTTGTCTGAGACTAGCCTGGCTGCTATATTCTGTACCAATTGAAGTTTCCAAACTAGGCACAAGGGTAGCCCCATGTAGAGTGCACTGCAGAAATCAAGACGCGAAGTTACCAGCATATGTATCACAGTTTCAAGGTCCCTAATCTCCAGGAAAGGGTGCAGCTGGCGTATCAGTTGAAGCTGATAACAGGCACTCCTGACCACCATGATTTGTCATTTGAAATGACAGATCTGGGAGCACGCCCAGACTGCAAACATAGTCCTTTGAGGAGAGTGTGACCCATCTAGGACTGGAGATTGTGTCCCAATACCTGAGTTCAAGGCCATTACCGTTAGTACCTCCGTTTTGTCTGGATTTAGTTTCAATCTGTTTTTCCTGATCCATTACCACTTTAAGACATTCATTGAGAGGGGAGATGCCATCTGAAGTCAAGGCTGTAGACTGAGACATGGAGAAATATATCAGGGTGTCATCAGCGTAACACCCCGCCCCATGTCTCCAGATGATCTCTCCCAGCAGCTTCATATATATGTTAAATAGCATCGGGGACAGGATGGTGCCCTGAGGGACACCACAATTAAGCTCCTTTTTTGCTGAGCAACTGTCTCTGAACATCACCTTCTGGAACATGCCCGAGAGGAAGGAACAGAACCATTGCAATGCAATGCCTCTGATTCCTAATACTCTCAGGCATTCCAAGAGGATGTCATGGTCTACCATGTCAAAAGCCGCTGAGAAGTCCAGTAGCACCTACAGGGTCACACTACCCCTGTCAATGCCCAGATGAACATCATCAGCTAAGGCAACAATGGCAGTCTCCACTCCACTGTCCTAAAGGCAGTTTGAAATGGATCCAGATAATTGGTTTCATCCAAGACAGCTTGGAGCTGAAGAGCAACAGCCCTCTCGATCACCTTGCTCAGAAAAGGTAACAAAGAGACTGACCTATAGCTGTTCATGTCCAGAGGGTCAAGGGAAGGTTTTTTCAGAAGCGGCCTGACCTCTGCTTCCTTCAAAGAAGATGGAACATGACCTTCCCTAAGGGTTGCACTGATGATGTCTTTTAGGAACATCCTCAAGACATCTCCCCCCTGGACAGCCAGCCATGAAGGGCAAGGGTCAAGAGGATGAGTTGTCTTCCTCACACTACCAAGGAGCTTGTCCATGTCATCAATACTCACCAGTTGGAACTGATCCAGTATAATTTCATAAGTGGAGTTGCTGGATACCTTATCTATCGATTCTACTATAATGCCGGTATCCAAATCAGCTCTTATTTGAGAGATTTTATCTGCAAAGAAGTTGTTAAATGTGTCACAGCAGGCCATTGTCAGGTTAAGTAATGGGTTCTGAACAGGTGGAACCTGTGTCAGTTCCCTTACCACCCTAAATAGCTCTGCTGGACCGGACTCTGCAGACGCAACACATGCAGAGAAGAAAGATTTCCTCACTGCACGTATTGCCTCTCTATAGGAACAAAGAAATTTCCTATGACGAGTTCTGTCGGCTAAGAGTCAAGTTTTCCTCCAGACGCACTCTAGTCATTGTCCAACCCGCTTCATCTTCCTGAGTTCTTCAGTATACCATGATTGATGATTTGAAGTAGGTTGGAAAGGACGCTTGGGAGAAATCATGTCGATAGCCTTGGCAAGATCAGTGTTCCAGGTATTAACCAAAGCCTCAACAGAATCACTGCCGTTTATGGTTATAAAATCCTCTAAGGCTTTCTGGAATCCAATTGTTTTCATTAGCCTACGAGGACGAACCATTCTAATGGGTCCTCCACCGGTTCTGAGTGGTTCTGAGTTCATCCTTGACCAGGAAATTATCCATCCATGAAAATGCAGAGGGTTTTATTACATCCACCCACGGATATTCGTTTTGTACTGAAGACTGCATACAAGAATGCATGGGCCTGGCGACCAATTGGGATAGCCCCATGTTTGTCATGGACTCCATGAACTCTCGAGCTGCACCTGTTAAACTTGACAAACTGGTCTCGAGTGCAATGTTGAAGTCACCCAAGACTAAAAGTCTAGGTGACTCCAACAGCAACTCTGAGACCAGCTGTGTCAGCTCAGTTAGGGAGTCTGTTAGACAACGGGGGTGGACGGTATACTAACAGAATCCCCAGACTATCCTTGGTCCTCAGGCTCAGGTACATACACTCGAAGTGGACTGTTTTCTGGACAAATATCCTGGTCAAGGTACGATGATTCTTATGAACCAGAGCCACTCCGCCCCCTCGCCCACTTCCCCTTACCTGCTCACTGACAGAGTACCTGACTGAGAGGGTTTGTGCTCAAGTTATAGCACTGCCTTCTCCCAGCCAGGTCTCTGAATGGTTCCTCCTCATTGGGGCTGGCTTCAGGGCTGGCAGTATGTATGGCAGGACTCCATCCAGCTTCAGAAAGGGATGCTTGGAGCCACTTTTTCCTGCCTGTCTGTATCCCCCCCTAAATTCCCAAGCATGAATGTGACCACTGAGTTACAGGATTCTTTTCCTGTCATATCCTAAATAGTTTGAGGTTTTTCTTCCCTCAGAACTATTTCTCTAACCTTTGGTCCTCCCACATTCTTCAGTTTCTTTACTATTAAATGTTGTTGTTTTTTAATTTGCTTGGTAGTGTGTTTCTGATGTTGTTACTTATAAATCACTTCCAGCCACTCCTTTGTGAACAAAAAGAAAATAACTTTTATTTACAGAAAGAACTTACGATGGTATCTCTTTTGGTAGTTGGTTCTCAAAGCTTGTGGTTACAACATGATCTTCACTTCACTTGCTACAAATTGACTTTGTTCCAGTTCCCTCAATAACTTCAGTTATACTTCAGCTGTGTTTTAATTCTTTACACACACCTTCCACTAAAGTTCATTCATAAGGAGTATAAATTCTACGAAACTCTAGCCTTATTCATAAAGTACACTTCCACAGAATAAAGTAGATTTGAGCCTTCCCTTTACTGGCTATCCACTGCTCAAAGAACGTAACACTTTAAACTAATTGCACAGAATTTATTTTGTCCTTTTTAAAATCCTTTCTTCCTTGCATGGGAATCTGAATCCCATTCAGGCTGAACCCTTATTCCCAACTCCACTCCTGAGAGTTCTATGGCACACTCCTCTGTGCGATTCAGCAGTGATTTAGCATGTGATAATCCCCACCTCCATCCCGCCTCCTGGCTGAAGCCCAGGAGAGGCTTGATTCGATTTAAAACCCCAAGTGATAAACTCCCTTGACACACTCTTCTCCCATCAATGGCTCCCCCTGCTGAGTCATTCGAACCCTGGTTTCCAGAGTCATAGTTCAACACTCAAACCAGTACACCAAGCTGGCTGAATCCTATGACCCCTGCCAAATAGGTTCAGCACTTGGATAAATCCTTCAGTTTCTGGAATAAAACTTAACCTCACCTCTCACATAGAAGCCTTCAGACATCCTGACAGAAGCTGATACAGTATAAAATAGCATACCATAAAAGGAATGATTAAAGTCACAATGGTAATATATTGCTTCCAATATTGGAGGCAGTATACTTCTGAACATATCTGTTGTCGAGAAACAAGATGGGGAGGTCACCATTATATTCATGGTCTGCTTGTTATCTTTGCAGAAGCTGACCACTGTGGGAATAGCATGCTGAACTAGATAGGTCATTGGTGTGACATAGTGATGATGTTCTTATGTTCTTAACATTGGAATTGGACAACAATAGTTAACAATTAAATAAATATTTATTTAAACATACAGTGTTTATTTAAACATGATTAAAAGATTTTAAAGCAAGGGCTTTTAAGAGTGTGCTGTATTGTTTTAATTGTACTATTTTTTTCAACTGATTTTTAACATTTTTAATGGTAAACTTTTAATTGTTGATAGTTCAATTCTCCTTTTATGTCAATTTGTGAGTGTGTGTTTTAAAAATAATAATGTTGTATTGTATTTTGCAGTGTCTCAAGTGGTTGAGACGCTGACTCTGTTGATTGCAAGATCAGCAAGTTGGCAGTTTGAGTCCCGGGTGCTGCATGAAGGAGTGAGCTCCTGTCACTAGTCCCAGCTTCTGCCAACCTAGCAGTTCAAAAGCATGCAAATGCAAGTAGATAAATAGGTACTACTTTGTTGGGAAGGTAAACAGCGTTCTGTGCAATCATATTGGCCACATGATCACAGAGTAGTCTCTGACAATGCTGGCTCTTCGGCTTAGTAACAGAGATGAGCACCACCCCCTATAGTTGGACACAATTTAACAGCTTTGTCAAAATGGAATACTGTGACCTTTACCTTTTAATTAAAATATTTAATTAAGTTATTTATTTTAATGCATAAGTCAATTTGAGGGGGAAAGCTGGGGTATAAATAAAGATGGTGGTGATGATGATATAATTCAAAAAGCCGTTCTCCAGTTTGCAGAACCACAGATGCAAAATAACACAACAGAGGACAATACAATATGGAAATGTTTTAAAAACAAAAACAACAAAAGCCACCTACCTCATCAGACTGTGTATCTTCCAACATGGCTCCATATGCGAAATTAACAAATAACAATCTGAAAGGAAGGGACAGAAAAAAAGGGAAAAAAGGAAATCTCATAATGGCTACAGTAAACTATAGAATATGCTGCTGCAGGATGAGATGACTGCCACCTTGAGAGGATTGCACAAATTTATGGTTGATAAGGCTATATATAGCTATCCTATTCCCTCTAGTTCCGGACATAGTAGGCATCTCTATATCAGTGGATGAGGAATAAAAGTGAGAGGGAACTGTTATACCTGCATTTTGCATGTAGCCTTCCTATGAATGTCTGTTTGGCCCCTATGTGAACAGAATGCTGGAGCAGACTAACTTGCTGTTATGTCTAAGCAGGGCAACATGTCTAATTTTGATTAAAGCCAATTTAAAACAAGCTAAGATCACACAGTTTGAAGATGGTTTCTTTTAATGAACCATAATTAATACTAACCCTAATTTGTTCAGGCTGGGACATAATGACAGACCACATGCTTCCAATCACTTTTTCTTGGGTATGCCAGAGCAAAAGAAGGGAATACAAATGTTGATCTTGCTTCACCCCAGTTAAGACACCTCATACCCAAGCCAGGTAAGTTATTTTTGTATAGGAAGCAGAAGGTCTTATAAGCATCTCTCCCCAAATATAGCCATAAAAATACATCACAAATAAATTAAATAATAATTCCTTATCCACCACCACCACCCATGTCTGCTGCCTTTAATGGCTATCTCATTCTGCCTATTGATAGGTCCATCCCTGAGCATTCTGACCTAGGTAGGCCTTTGGCTCTCATCTGTCGCAATATTTCTTATGTAGTTCTGCAATTTCACTTGCACTTTTTTCTCTCTACTATGTTTAACACTGCCATATTTGTTTTAAAATCAGGCTATAGGGAATTGGAAACATTGCACCAGCTAAATTTCTGCCTACTATGCAGCTGTTAAAGCACAGAATCTTTGCTCTCTCTGTGCATATGAGGTGTTTTAAAATAAAAATAAAAGGATCCTACCTCAGATCCATTAGGTACTGCTACTCAAAAGCACAGTGCTGTGGGTGGCTTTTAAATGTAATCATCATGACTTCCTCCCTTGCTAGAGCAGCCTGAGGAGGAGGAAAGAGCTCCTTATTATTACAACAGCGTAGCTTTCTTTCTCGACAATTCCTTGCCTAAGTGAATCATGCTCAGCAACCACTTTGTGAAACTGATAAGTGTCCAAATGCATTCCAAAGTTCTAATGAACAACGGTTTAGTCAGCCTGCTCATTTATTTCAGCTATTGGGGGGAAGCATTGACAAAAGCTTCACATCCCAAATGCCTTCTATTGTTTTGGTTTACTATCGACTCAAAATAAAGAAGTGGTAGGCACATGGCCAGAGGGTGAAGGGAAGGCACAGATATATATTTTCATATAAAATGCATCATATGAAGATAATGATATTGAACATTTTCCAGAGCCATGAGAAGTTACTTTTTTAGACTGCAACTTCCAGATTCATCCAGCCAATATAGTCATTGGTCATGCTAGCTGAGGGAGTCTCAGAGCTATAGGGCCTTTACAGACTGCCAGAAATAATTCAACTTGAGTCCACCTTAACTGCCCTGGTTCAGTGCGAGGGAATCATGGGAATTATAGTTTTTTCTGAGACATTAAGCCTTCTCTGTCAGAGAGCTCTGGTGCCACAATAAACTACAGTTTCAACTCTATGATTCTATGATTCTATGATTCCCTAGCACTGAGCCAGGGCAGTTAAAGTGGACTCAAGTTGCATTATTTCTGGCAGTTTGTAAAGGCCCATAGTCTAAAAGAGTAGCATTTCCAAATTCTGATATAACCTGTAATGTATTTACCCATTTAAAACTGGCTAAGGATTTTTCAGCTTAAGAATGTATTGCTTGAATGAGTAAAGGCAACCAGGGCAGACATGGGCAGACTTTAATCTTGGGAGATCTAATTTGTTTTTATTGCATGAATTAACATGCTAAGCAACATGAGTTCAATACAGTTGAAACTGGAACCAGATACAAAATGGTGGCTCAGAGGGTAGATACAGAAGTCTATTGTACAGATAGTTTGCATGTGCAAATAGAGCTCTAGATCTAATTTACTACATATCTGGGATTCTGAGCATGTTGGTGAGGGAAAGAGAAACCTTTCTGTTGCTATTGTTCAAGTACTGGAAGTTGGAAACTAACATCAAAGATTTGAGGGAGTATATCTGGTGATATGGAAATAAGAGAGGACTGGGATTCTACTGGTGTGGCACCCACCCTGTTGCCTATCTGTTTCACTACTGAGGTGGTGGAGGTGGTCTTATAGGTGGTGTTGATCCCCCCCCCAATATAATAATATCTGGCCTTATACAAGTGGCAGTGCATATTCTTGATCTTGTTTTTGATGGCCAGAATGACAGTGACCATTTTAGGGGAGGCAGACTGAAACAACCCACTTGTCATTATCAGATTGTTATGCTAAGCCTCTGCAGGTGTAGAGTACCTATTGAAAGGGTCCATCCTCAGACCCTAGGAAGATTGATGGATGAGGAAATGCAATATTTTAATTACTGTTTGCTAATCTAACTAATGCATTTAGAGTAGTCTTGTCATACACTACAGATGACACTTGTCTGTCTGAAGACATTCTCAATTGAAGGATTGTCCAAGCCCAGTCCAGTTTAAAGATAATGAACACTAAGAATGTAGAGTAACAGCCTTGAAGATGATTATCAGTCTTTATCATATGGCCAGTAGTATGACCAGTACTGGCCCCACTGTGGTGAGATATACTGTATTCTACATGAATTAGACTAATTGCTTTCGGTCGCTATACATACACAGTAACATGAAAGCTAAAAGCAAATCTGTGTTCTTGTCCACTTTTCCCATGATATTTTATCTTTTTTTTTTTAGTGATGTACAAGTGACCACCCTGAATGAATTGAATTAGAAAAGTGGGATATAAATTTCTGAACAAATAAACACTCCTATTACTATTATTGCTTCTGCTAAATCATCAGCATCAACAATCTTGAATCCATTCTGGCTTAACTGAGGACCTTGTGAAGCTACCAATTTCTTTAAGGAGACTGGCTTTTCTGTCATAGACTGATATCAGGCATCACTTTTAGAGTAACTCTTGAAGTCCTTTTCATTAGACTAGGTCTCAGACAGGCTTGGAGGATTGTGAGATCCCTGAGGTCAACTATTGCTGACACATATCTATAGAATCCCCTCTACTTCCGGTGGGACTATGGATGGGACTATATAATATCATATTTCATAAATAAAGATTTTTTAAAAGTATGAAAAAACAGGTGAAGGGGAAAATACATTTGGGACTGTATTCTGCATGCATTTAGGCAGTCAAGTCCCACTGTAATCATAGGAACCAAAATCTTTGTATCTTATGGAGAATTATGGCCTCAGAGACAGCTGGCTACTCAGAGGAAACTTGGTGTGCAGGCTTTCATTTAGATTGAGAGCTAAAGTCCAAATTAAGAGAAATGAACTGCTATCCCAAGATTTCTTATAACAAGCCTGCTGTCCTTTTTCTGACTAAGCATGGGCTTGATGTGTGCCAGTCCCCTGAGTATTATACATCCGCTTGCAATGACCTTCTGCTAGAGAACTGGAATCATTTCTTGATTTTAGGTGATGCAGTTTAGAAGTGATATTAATCTTTTTACTTGTGTCAAACCAGAAAGAATGAAATTGGAATGGGGGGAATGGAATTCAATAGTACAAATACCATAAACACTTTTCATTATCAACTGAAAATGGAAGAGGGGAAAGAGAGGAAAAGATACTTGGGCACTTGAACAACTGGGGGAATCTAAACCACCCATGTGATCCTGTGGCAGTGACAGCAAATGCAGTGAATGCAGAGGAACAGAGAATTTCCAGTGGAGAAAAGGAAATGCTGGCTGGGATCCATGAATGAGGGAAGCAGTGGTGATCTTCAGATGAGATTCTGGTGGTCATTCCAGCCCATTCCTCTTGCTGTTTCAGATGGGTAGAAGACTGAACTGTCTGTGCACCAACATCTGCCTTGTTCTTGGCTTTCGTGCCCCCTCCCCTTAAATTTTGTGCCACCTATGAGTTCTGGATAAATAAGAAAAACTCACACACTTTTCTGGCAACATATGTACATTTTGGAATGAACTCATTTACAAAGTATCTGTAGGATTTTGTAAGCTTATATTTGATGCGCCTTCACTCGTGACAATATTCCTATAGAGATGCTTGCTCCCACTATGAAATGACATCACATATACACAATATGGCACATAATGTATTTCTGCATCCATGTATAATGTGCAGATATATGAAAATGATGTGTATTCATTTGTCACATGCAATAGTAAAGATGTAATAGTAAAGATATAACGTCTCCTATGTGAAAGCTAAATTTGTGATAGAAAATGGTTACGCCTGATGAGATCAAATGCTCTGGTAACTCTGACCACATGAAAAACTAAAAGGTCCATGCTTTAATTTCACACATTGATAGAAGTTTTAAATGAAACACAGAAATCTCTTTATATTTTGCACTATGCCTTTGTCTGTCTGTGAAGTGAATAATTTTCAGCTTGAAAAGTTAAAAATACAATAGACTCGTAAAACTATCAAGGATTCAGAGGACTTCAACCACGTTAGAACCTTTTTTTAAAAAAAAAAATTGAAAAAGGTCCTTCATCTATAACAAAGGTCCATAATTAAATTTCCCTTCCTCTTGGAGATCAACAGTTCCTGCTGATATCAGCAGAGGCTGAAGTCACATTTTGAATCTTTTCTGAATGCTTTAATTGTTTTTCCTATTCAGGAATGGAAGCAAACATATTTCCCCACCCAAGCCCTCTGAACAGCAGAAATAGTACAACTCTAACAGAGAAAAGTACTTCATGAGTGTCCTTTTGTTGTTGTCTATTTCCAAAATCATATTGCCATTGCTGTTCTTGTTGTGTGATGGTGTGCTGTCTCTTTTGGGCTTTCTAAAATCTCAAATTTCTGCCAGAAGGCCCACAGACTGCAACTCAAGAGCTAACAAAATAATCAATGACATGGAACTAGAGATATGTGCTTGTTTCTTCACATTTGTTTTTATGAGATCGTGTTTTCTTTCATGGAGAAAGCCAGGAATACAATTGACAGGAGAGGGTCTATTTTATTCATTTTTTAAAAAATCAACACAGCCTTTTTGAATCTATCTTGGAACACTGGATAGGTATTCTTCCCCAACATTTGTTAATAGGAAGCTAAGTCATTTACATTCCTGATTTATAATTGAGGTAGAAAATCCGAAAAAAGTTTGTTTCTGTTCTTTGGTACTATGTGTATTTGCCACCTTGTTCTAATGCATCAGCTGGGAATACAGACCTTCTTCAGGACCTGAAGGAAGCAACTTGGCACAAAACGTGATCATCCTTATTTCTACCAGCTCATGTTTGTAGCCCTGAGAAGAGAACTTAATTTAAAGTTTATGGATGTGTTGATTAATGTCCCATAAAACAAATCAGATTTAAGCAGGACCTTTAGGGCTGAGTATAGAATAAGGGGGATTGCAGACTGCCAGAAATAGTGCAAATTGAGTCCACTTTTAGGGTTAGGGTTACTGCTAGGGAATTATGGGAATTATTTTTTTTCTGAGACATTGAGCCTTCTCTGTCAGAGAGCTCTGGTGCCACAATAAAATACAGTTCCCATGATTCCCTAACCCTAACCCTAACCCTAAAAGTGGACTCTATTTGCACTATTTCTGGCAGTCTGCAACCCCCCCTAAGATTACCTACAAATGTGGGTAGAGCTGTCCAAGACCTGTCCCTAGAGAATGTACAATTGACATATTAACAGGTTGCAGAATCCCTTGTGTTTAACACCAATGTAAAACTCAGAAAGACTTTGCCTTATTGTTACACCACATCAAAGGAATGACAAACTCCCATGCTGAGCTAATGGCCACATCAGCACATCTTATTGTATTGTATTTTAGGTTGGAAGCCGCCCTGATTGCTATGCAGAGGGGGTGGGGGGTGTATAAATAAATAAATTATTATTATTATTATTATTATTATTATTATTATTATTATCTTGTAACAGTGAATTCTATCCAATAATTATGCGTTGCATTAAAACTTTTCTTTTGTCTGTCCTGAAGCTGCAGGCAATTGCATTAAATGGCTCTGAAGTTCTAGCATTTTGAGAAAAAATAATTTCTTTAATCCACTTAGCAAGCAATTAATTAATATTGATGATTTTTACCTGCATTGATCTGGGCTCATAATAAACTTGTAGATGCAAATGAAGGAGGGCAAAAAAGAATAATGGTGCTGGAATTATATTTCTGCTGTGGATCAAAAGTTCAAATCTTATATAAAGCAAAGCTATAATGGGAAATATACTCAGAAGCTGGAGTACTAGAACTCCCAGAAGCCCCTGCTAGCACAGCTGCAGCCCATGCTGACTAGAAATTCTGGGAGATGTAGCCAAACAAGGAACTTTTCCTAGCTCTGCCCATACATATATATCAATGTATCTGAAAATCTAACATTAGATTTTTATTAACTTGGATTGCATTTCTTACCTTCACAAAAAAAAAAAAGAAAGAAAGAAAAGAAAGAAAGAAAGAAAGAAAGAAAGAAAGAAAAGAAAAGAAAGCAAGAAAGAAAGAGCAGTGTGATTGGCCTGAGGTAGAAGTGATTGATGCCAGTTTTTTAAAAAGTACAAAAACTCCATCTTGGAAGACAGGAAAACCTGTCAGCCAGCCTCCAAGTCAGTCACTTTCTAATCAATCTGAATGTACCACCTCATTGTTCTCCTGCTTCTATCTCATCCAATTTCCTAGCCATTTAATTGGTGTGCTGCCCTGAGCCAAATGCTCCTGGGAAGGGATTTTGTGTACTCCCTGTCTTCTTTTCCTACCTGATTGTTTTTTCAATTAAAATGTTAATAGCCATTATTACCTGGAGAAAGTAAGGCTATCAAGCTCTAGTGTCACTGATGACTGAAAATACTCTGATTGGCCATAGCATGAAGATGTCTAGATCTTATCACCTAGGTGGGGCATCTGATGTTTAAAATACAATCAGATGAATTTGTGTGAGACTTTATGCTTACCTTTCGTGTGCCTGGGAGCAGTACTTGAAAAAGTTATATTTTAAACTACATACAAGTCCCAGCCATCCACTCTGTGGCTGAATTTGCTTGGAACTGTTCTATGCCTAAGTTCAAGCCTGAACATCAAACTCTAATTAATTGTATGGGTAAACATCCTCAGTTTTATTTAGAAACATAAATTTGTTAAACAGAGAAAGAATAAACTAGCTGTAAGTGATCTGTTTTGCTTTGTTTCATATCCTTCAGTCTACTTAGACTTATCCGTTACCAATAGGATTGTCAACTTTCAAAAGGGACAGAGCTGCTGTCCCTTTGATAGTTATTTGGAAGAGGGATTTTCAGCAGGTGCTGGCTGTCACACAAGCAATACTTGCAGAAACTCCTTCTCCTACACAACCTGTAAAGGGACAGGAGCTCATTCTGTTATGAAACCTGTCAACTCTACTTACCAAAAAGCAGTAGGAAATATTGGTTAATGGGTTTTCAATTAATTTCCACTTGTGTTTCATGGGGGAAAAAGTTTGCCTCAATTGATTAGCTTCACCTATTTATTCAACATAAGTGCTTTCTGTTTCGTTAAACTAGGGGAACCTCATGCTCTGACCATTTGTCTTAGCCCTTGAAACTCATCTCTTCTTTCCAGCCTTGTCCAACTTTATTTTTATTGTAGGACCCCAGGGTGGCATACAACATAAACCATTTAAAATACTTCCAGATTAAAACCATAATTGATTTCCACAAGATAAAAACATATTGAACAAGGCAGCAGTTAAAACAACTTTAAAAGCTACAACAATTTAAAATTAAGTGTATGCACATTTTAAAGTAAATTAGTCCTCAAAGTCTTTAATAAAAATCCATTTTTTTGGCTTGGTTAATTGAGGTGCCACAGCCAAGAAGGCCCTCAGAATTCCTTGTGTTTGTCTAGGTTTTCAGAGAAGTCACTCTCAACAGCTTTGTTCAAAGGCAGCCTACTGTCTGAACACAACTGATAACTGGTCAATTGTGCTCGCTCTTAGAATAAGGTTGCAATTAATGTATGCCCTACGTTTCTCCCCTAAAAGGCACTCATAATGGTTGAACATATTAAACATCAAAAACATTGCAGCATATTTTGGGAAAGATTTCAGGAAATCTCCCTCTCCCATTGTCTGAAGCAAGCTCATCTATTCTATCATTCCATTCTGCTATTTGTATAGTTCCAGCCTCAGTCACTCTTCACAAGAATTCATCAGTCAAGCTAAAAGAACAGTGAGATTTTCTTCAGGGTCAGCCTAATTGTGGAACCTTTAGAGAGAATTTTTTAAAAATATATGAAGAAGGCTGAGAATAGGGGGAAATATCCCATGAATAAGCCTTTGCCTTTAGGTAAGATGCAACTTTCTTAGCTATGAAACTGTACACAGAGAACAGAATAAAGTTTTGTCCTATTTAGATGGACATCATGAGTATGACTGGATGCTGCCCAGAAAAATTTGTCCATTATAATGTCCATCCACTGTTCTTGTCTATTTGTGATTGCTTTCTTGTTAAGGCCTGCTCATATTTCTTGATGTTTTTAAGTTTGTAAATGTGAAAAATCACTACAGTGAAAAAAATATGATAGATAGACAGTTTCACTCAAGGTTGCCATGCTTTCATTCTTATTATCACCTTTCTTTACATATTTGTGGAATCCTAATTGTTAGTTACATTTATATCCACCTTTCCTTCTGGGTTCAAGATGGCATACATGACTCTTATTTCTGGCTTTATCCTAAAAACAACTTGCAAGGTAGAATGACTGGCCCAGGGACAGTGAGTTTCACTGATCTCTGAGGAGCAGAAGCTTAATCTGCCAACAATAGGGATGTAATTCTTCACTGATTTCCTTCTTAAGGGAAGCAACAAGTAATTTTAGCAACATTCCTCCCATTGCAAGTAAGGGAGGATGCAGACCAGCCTAAAGGGTGCCCTCTTGGTGCAGCGTGCACACATGCTGCGCCAAAAGGGTGCAAAAGAGCTGCAGCGGCGGTTCTAAGGGTGGTCTTTTGTCGCCCCCAAAAGGAGAGGCATTTTGCTGCTCTTTTGGGGGCAGCAAAAAGGAAGATCGGGGCCATGGCGTGTGGTTGCTGTGGCCCTGATCCGCCACTCCCAGGGACAGCCCAGAGCTGCCCCAAACAGCCTCTCTGCATCAGCCCTAAGTCTTTGAAAATCATATATTTTTCAAAGGCTATTTGCAGTTTGAGACTTTGTTGCTGTTAAATACTATCAAATCAACTTACGGTAGACTTATTTCAATCATACAGAAGAGAGACCTCCAACTCCCCCTAACATCAAGAGCTCTGTTCAGGTCTTCCAGGCTCAGAACTGTGTGTATGTGTGCACATGTGCATGTGTGTTGTTTGCCTTAAAGTCCTATGGTGACCCTAAGGCTAATTATCACATGGCTTTCTTGGCAAATTTCCTCATAGCGGGTTTGCCATTGCCATCATCTGAGTTTGAGAGTGTGTGACTTGCTCAAGGTCTCCCATGGTCAACTGGGGATTCAAACTCTGCTCTCCAGACTCATAGTCCAACACTCAAACAACGACACCACACTGGCTCTCTTCAGGGCAATGGCTTCCTTTAGGGCCGTTGCAGACTGGCCCAAAGGGCTGGCCTGGGGTGGTTGGGGCAGGGCAGCCACACAGCGGCCACCCCAACCCCACCCCGACACCGTCCTGACACCACGTGCCCTATGCACGCCACACGGTATCAGGACGCCCTCACAGCGCAGCATTTAAACACGCTGCACCGAAAGAGCACTGAAGAGCTGCAGTGCCAGCTCTTGGGGTGGCCTTTCGCTGCCCCTAAAAGGAGCGGCTTTTTGCTACTCTTTTTGGGGTGGCAAAAGGAAGGATAGGGGCCGCGGCGTGGGGTTGCCGTGGCCCTGATCCACCACTCCCTGGGGCGGCTCTCTGCTGCCCCAAACGGGCTGTGTGCATCAGCCATAAGTCTATTAATCTGGAATGCAATCTTCCTTTTTTTCTAATTGCTTTCTTCCTTCCCAAGCATTATTGTCTTTTCTAGTGAGTCATGTCTTCTCATGATATGTCCAAAGTACAACAGTCTTGGGTTAGTCATCTTAGCTTCTAGGGAATGGTTAGGCTTGATTTGCTCTAAGATCCACTTATTGTTTTCAGTAGCCCGCAGTACCTGTACATCTTTTCTCTTGCACCACGAGTTGATTTTCTTCCTTTCAGCTTTCTACACTGTCCAGCTTTCATAGTCAAACATAGAAACTGGAAAATATGATTGCACGGACAAGCCTAACTCTAATATTCAATTATATATCTTGCCACTTCAGGATCTTGTCTAATTCTTTCATAGCTGCCCTTCCAAATCCTAGTCTTCTGATTTCTTGACCGCAGTTTCCATACTGATTAATGACTGAGCAAGATATGATAAATTTGAATTATTTCAATGGCTTCATTACCTTCTGTAAAGTTATGTAAATCATCTATTTTTATTGTTTTTGTTTTCTTAATGTTCATCTGTAAACCTGCCTTTGCACTTTCTTCCTTGACTTTCTTCAGTAATTATTCCAAGTATGTGATATTTTCTGTTAGTAGTATGGTGTCATATGCATATCTTAAATTGTTGATGTTCCTTCCTCCAATTTTCATGCCTCCTCTCTTCCAGTTTAATTTTGCTTTATGTATGATTTTTTTTTGGGGGGGGGGGGGAGGTTATATGAGTTAAACAAATAGGGTAATACGATGCAGCCTTGTTTTAAAGGAAAAGCACACTTTTTGCAGGCTTCAAATACTCAGAGCTATAATTTACATACTCAGGGACAGCCATACTCAGAGGTATAATTTATTTGGGAGCCAATTATGTCATTGTCTCCCAAATAAGCATTCTACACCCCTAATATCTCTTCCCTTCAGTTCTTAAATTTCTAGAAGTCCAGTAATTTATAATGTCAGCTGAGCTTTAGAAATACAAGTTAGGCACCCAAACAAAAGAGCCAGGCAAAGTTACCAAGGGAATGTTAACATAGCAAGTGTAAGAGGCATAAACATTTTTCAGTGCCTCACTGTCTGAAATGCTAGAAATGTGGGGACAGACGGGAAATTTTATTTGGTTAGCAAAATTATTTGGAGGGTCAATGGCCTCATTTTGTGCTCCACTATAGCTACATATTTCCATTTTTTGACTCACTCATATTTTTTTCCCTGAGGAGCTGGCAGTGCTGAGGACTGCAGCCCATATATGCCCCAGCTCTGGATTAGGTGAATGTAAGTGGACATTAAAGACAAGTACATATGAAGACAAAATGAAGTGTTTTGATCTTCTCATGTGTATTGACTATTAGAAAAGGAATCAGACTGATCACAAAACTTAGTTTCAATTTATGTAATGAAATTTTGGGTTTCAATTGTAGCCTTATTGGAATCAACAGGTTCATAACTGGCTGTAATTTATAAAGATTTTATGCCAGATTTGTGTTATTGTAGATGTGAGCTCTTTTGATCAGGCATGGGGAATCTGTTATACTTCAGTTGTTGGGTTGCAGTTCTCATCATTCCTTATGACTGGACTTATCATCATATGGATGGGTGGCCAGATGTTTGCCACCTAAGGCATGTGGAAAACTACACAATTCACATAGATCATGCTGTCCAGCTTTCATTTTCTGCAGTTAGCAAATGGGGATTATAAAAAGTAGAGACAGAAGAAAATTTACTGAAAGGATTTTTAATAGCTTCTCACACAGCTCTCCAGAATATGTCCTGCTCCCACCCACTCTAATCCTCCGCATAAACACCATGCATGTAGTTGAGTGCATCTTTGAGAAGTGAAATGAGCTTTTTACAATTTCCAAAAGTGTGACAGAACAGGGGGAAACACATTAGCTTCTATCCATCATCCATCAAACACTGCTTAATCTGTTGCATCCCAATCCTGGGATTAATTGGCAAGATTGGGGATCTATAGTCTCTTGACCCTCTCCCACTCAGTGAGAGGTTCGTGGACACATAAAGCCTTCCTGATTCCAGAGGAAGGAAAAATTCATGGGTGAAGGAGAGGTCCCATTACCTCTCTCAAGATACAGGGATGTACATTTCATTCTCATGGACAGGAATAAATAAATTGCCATTCTCCCTTGAATTTTACCTAATTGAGAGGCTGGAAAAGTTTCGTTTTCTACAGAACTGCCCAGCCGGCATTGAAAGTAATGGTCCAAAAAGTAACATTTCCATTCTCTGACTCATTCTCCTTTCATCTCACTTGCTCATTGTACAGCAGGCAGTCTAACCTCTACCTTTCAAACAGAGCCAAAACAACCAAGCATGTCTGTCTGCAGCAGCTGGGGCTTGGTGAAAGCCTTCCCCTCTGCTCCAGTCAATTCACAGTTGTTTGACCTTTCTGAGATGCTGCCTTCTTCCTTCCCTAATTCAAACTGAACTCAGCAAAGGCATCAGATTCCAACTGCTCTGTTGCTCTCACTTCCAGCAACTTCCCGTAGTGGAAACGCAAGTGGCTGTGATTTCTTGAAATTATAGGCTCAACTAACTCCTTTGGTGTTCTCTGGTTTCTCTGGTTAATTCCACCACTTGTGGTGTTTTTCACTTCTAAATGTGCTCATCACAGTCTGAAAGCAAGTGCCTATGTAAGTTGTATTTAAGCAATGCTCTCTGTGTGTCCTCTATGTGTAAGGCAAATAATACATAGACCAGGGAGCAGGAGTCCTCCCTTTTCTCAATGCTAATCCTACCCCTGTGGAGTTCCTATATAAAAACTGATAAATACCTGATAGAATGGTTCTCACCATATATAACTATCTATTCCTTTAAATAGATGTTCCCTCTTTCTGAAGCTTGGATGGTGGCACTGCAATGTTAACGTAAATGAAAATCACCTGTTTCCCAGACTTTTTCTTTTCAGTGCCAGGCTTTTCCTGTTTCCTCATGCTGTTTAAGACTTTTAGCATGTTTAGTGCTTACAATCTAGTCTTTTATTAATCCTCGGAGTATGATGTTAGTTTCTGAGATTTGAGTTTTTACCTTTGTCTTATATTTTATGCAGTATTTCTATTCTTTTATACTACACTATAATTTTATTTTATTAGATTATCATGTTTGGAATCATATTGTATGACATCTGAGACACTTATTTTATCAGATGTTGTACCTTTTTTTAAAAAAAATACAGGTCTTCTCACCTGGATGTATATTTCTGAAAGTAATTGGAATGCCCTTGAATACTTAGGTATGTGAATGTGTTTAAATCCTACCCACCTCTGAGTGACAAGTAGCTAATTTCAAAGTTAATCCAAGGACAACTTTGAAAACCTCTCAGTTTCTATCATGAATGGCTCTATTACTGTGGTTCATCTTAATTGTCATATGATTCCAGCCCTAGAATTAATGGAAAAAGTTAATGTTCTTCAGTAGCTGTGAATATTTTCTATATGGACAGAGATGGACTTTTATGCCAGTATTTGCAATATTGTGCATGGGTGAAGAAACAGCAGTTTTGCAGTTCAGAAGAATAGGAAAGGACATTGAATAATGACACTATGGATAAGGGTGTGAGATATCTTTCTCTTCCCTTGTCCAGGTGCTCATTTGCTTTCCCTCAAGATCTGCTTGTTTATTCCAACATGAAGGAAGAAAAGATGATATGAGACATGCACTCTGCTGATCATTTCCACTAGAACCAACTGCCACTTAGTACCCCTTCTTTAAGAATATTTATCAGTTAGCAACCATTTTGTTTAGCTGCAAGAGAGGGAGAAGTACATGAGTGTGGCCATCTCCTTCAGCTTTGTTGGGAACCAGTTTGGCTCCTTATTTCTGTTACCAGCCGTTCCAGTTGCCTGAAGGAAAAAGAAGGCAAGACAGCACCAACACCATTGAATTCAGTGGAGAGTCAGGCAGGTTGTCCTATGACTCCTCTCCTAGAACAGTCTCCAACAGTGGCTATTCCAGCTGGTTATTAAACACTCAGCACAAGTTTATTAAGAACTGAGGAGGATGACAACTGTGTTCAGCTCACTTTTCAATAGGAGTTTACCTAAATCTGCAAATTTCTTGATAAGCAGAATTAAAAGAATTCATGGTTAAAAACAATTTACATGTGGGAAATTAGGGAACTGGCAGATTCAAATTGAACAGAATTCCTTGAGTGCCTCTGTCTTAGATGTCTGGCTGTGATTCCCTGTGCATTTGACTCTGCTAAATTAGAACCAACCTTCCCTCCCTTGCTTGCTCCTTTTCTCCCTCCCTCCCCCTCTCTCTTTCCTTCCTTCCTTCCTTCCTTCCTGGACAAGTTCCACATTGTGACCAACTATATGACAGACGAGCTAGGAATAGTCCTATCTATCGAATTTGAAAGTGTAAATGTGCAAGCATTTTTTTCCAGATCATTTTTGGTGAGAATATATCAAAATTCATATGTTCCTCCATAAATGGGACAGAGAGAATTTGAGATTTTAAAAAAAAATTATTGTAGGACAAAGTTAAACTGGCACATTTATCCATTCCTAATGAATTAGTGCTTCATGTTGTTTGTTTTCTTCTTCCTTATCCATATCATTTTTCTTTGATGCCATTAGATCATAAAGCTGCATGAGAGGTTTGCAGTTTTAAAGAATATTTATACAGAGAGTTTTGCATACTTTACAAACATAAATAAATAAATAATACATTGTGTATAAATAGTTTAATTCAATTTTTATGCTCACCTTTGTATGCTTTTAATTGTATTGTTCTTTTCGATTGTAAGCCTTTTTGAGTCCAGAATTTGGGGGGAGAGCAGGATAAATATAACAAGAAAAACAACACATAATACATAACACAAGCCACAGTAAGTCTCCAGTGCTCTCCTATCCAATAGAACTCAGGTAAAACTCAGCACATGTAAGGAGAAGGTATATCACAGTTTATTCACTAAAATCTAGTGCTATCCTGTAGCCATTCAACTGGGAATAAGCCCAGAACAATGGGATGTATTTTTTAGTAGACTTCCCTAGAATTGTGCTGTTAATAATATTTATTCAGTTCTGAATTGTGGTCAGTACAAACCTTTTACATGCAATACTAAGCATACATTCTCAGAAATAATTCTACTGAGTTAAATTGAACTTTCTCCCATGTAAGTGTGTATAAGATTGCAGCTGTAGAAAGAAAACAAAAAGATAATATCTCAAACTAGCTTGACTGCTTGAATGCCTTGGTCCAAATTACTTGAAGTAAATGCTGTTTTACATTTAAACTATTTCATAACTTTTATTTAATTTATTTTTTTATAATTAGAAATGTGCCTATGGATGATGATTTTAAATTTTGAAATCAATCATATATTAATTTAGCAGTTATTTTTACTATCACTCAACTGTAAAATTTTATATTTTACTACTATGGTAACATAATGAACCATTAATTTCAGATTTGAAAGCCTGTATACTGATGAATTTGTAATTCCCTCATCCACATGGTTGAAGGGATATTTTTTCCCTCCAAAGCGTGTCTAATACTGTAGAAGATCTGTCTTAGTGTTTGATGATAATTAGCTACAAAATTAGCCAGCTAGAAATGTTATTTATCAAAATTCCACTGAGTCCTAGAAAGGATTGAGAAACACTTCAACAGGGTGTTTGCAAACATGGACAGCTCAGTTGTATGAGGCTTTAGTGACAACGTATTGATTAAAAGTCTCGCTCAGTTATTTTTTTCCAGTTTGAAGAACAAAAGATGCTTATGTTGCTTGTATGATGTCATGCAACCATTTAGGAGCAGAATCTCTTTTCAGATAGATGTTGCCTCTGCTACAGCTTGCTAATAAGAAAGGATGCTCTTTAATTATCCATATTTACAGCAGGGGCCAGCCCTACCATTAAACAGCAAGGTGGTTGCCTCAGAAAGAATCACAACCCAGAAACATCACCCAAGGAGACCTTCTGCTGTGCCTTCTGCAACCAGACTTGTTTATCTCGGATTGGCCTTTTTAGTCATCAGCGCGCTTGTAGAAAGCATGGGATGAGTCCTTCCTGAATCTTCGTTTGCGAAGAAAAGCCAGAGAGAGGGGGGGTTGCCTCAGGCAAGTGATTTTGGGTTCCATCAAAGTACAACAAATTGTTGGTGAATTAGTTTTGACTGACAAGGAGGAAAAAGAGGACATGTGAGATTTTCTGCCTTAGGTGCTGACAAGTATAAACAATTTTTCCATTTGGTATCTTTACTTGAATTGAATAAGCAGGGGGTTGCCATTTGCTGCTTGTCGCAAGCAACAAGGTGGCTTGGGCTGGCCCAGAAGTGTACTTAATTCTGGCGTTTAGTGGTTCCAGTTCAACCCCATGAGAGGCCCTCCCTCTGGATTCCATTTGTCATTGCCTTGCCCTCTGATGGAAAGAAGAAGAGCCAGGCACAGCTCCACAAAGCCTTGGCCCAGCAGCTGGTGAGAGGCCCTCTCTCTGGATTTCACCTCTGTTACTCTGGTCTCTGATGGAGAAAAGATCAGCCAGGCACAGCTCCATCATGCCTTGTCCCCACAACTGGTGAGAGGCCCTCCTTTCAATCGAATAGCCATTGTTCTGGCCTTTGAGGACCCCCAAACAGAGATCTCCAGATATCATTTGCCTCCAGCTCCTAGAATCCATAATGATTGGCCATGTTGGTTGGAATGTATGAGTTGAAGAACATTTAAAGACCCAAGTTTTCAAATTACTGCTGTATAATAACATTCAGAATGAGACTGTTCCTTTTGGGAAAAATGTTATCTTCAGCCCAGTTGTTATTATTGGGATATGCCTGCATAATATTTGCAAGTCAATATTTATTTGGTGAGGGGTGAAAAGTCATTCTAATAAGTACAGTAGATTATGGATACATCTGAGCACAATGGAGATCAAGGGAGAGTTTAATCGTTATGGCCCATTTTCATTACTACTTGACACATTTTCTCTGTTGTCCTTCCACTAGTCCTTCTTTTGAATGAAATATTAAAGATGAGTCACAGTGGAAAATATGCACAGTTAACAAAGGAAATGGCTTTGAACTCTTTGTAGTGATTTATTGTCTGCATTTCTTTATGAATATTTATTTGCCATAAAGAAAGCAATTCATTGAAGAGAAAACATGACGACTTGTTAACGGAACATTTGCATACACTAATGGTTAAAAGGGAGGACGGGAGTGGAGAAAATAATGGAATGCATTATAATCATGCTAATTCTACATTTCTTTTCTATTTACTGTAGCTAATTCCAAATGTCGGACATGGAAGGAAAGGCAGCAAAGCCTGACTCACAGGAACATTGAGATTCAAAGAAAGCCAGAAGAGGACAGCAGCTCCATTCCACCCCCCCACCCCCCTATATTTATGTTGGGAGAGACACTGCTTTCAAAACCTTGATTTATGTGTATTGTTCTGTCTGGTTGTTTGCTTCCAGGAGACTTCCCAGATAGGGATCATATTTTGAGTTATTTCTATTTCAACATGATTGATTGATTGATGTGATATATAGTTGGCCCTCCATATCCCTAGTTTCAGTGATCCACAGCTTGTAAATATTTTTTTAAAAATAAAAAAATCCTGATTTTGCCATTTTATATAAGAGACAATATTTGACTACATCATTGTATTTAATAGGACTTGAGCATCCATGGATTTTGGCATCCACAGAGGGTCCTGAAACCAAACCCCAGCAGATACCAAGGACCCATTGTATTTGGTTTATATAGCACATTTCTTTAAAAACTGGACTTGAGAAGGCTCACAACAAGTTTTAAAATGAGGTACAAATAAAAGCACAATACAATGTAATAATAAAACACGATCATTATATGAAAATACTAAAATCCGTTCCTTCCTCTGGCAAGCTCAAAAAATGATGTGCATAATTCTCCGTCAACTGTATTGTAGTGGAGTCAGGGTTTGTTGGGTTAAAGTCCTGGGGCATTATGATTATCAGGGAATGTGCCATCATGTCTCAAACTGTCTGACATCCTATTTGTTCTAAGCTTAGCTTCAGGTCTCATACTGAGGGAGGAGGGGGCAGGAAAGGACATATTCTTCAGCATATATGTTTTCTTGAGCAGCCCCCGTTGTGATCCAAAGTGGTTTCAGGTGGACTGATCTTGAAGAGGCAGTTAAGATACTTTAGCTTTACAAAAGGCCTACTCCCAATTGATTGGAAAATTACTAGAATGGGTTTATGGATATGGATCAATGTAGTTCCTATATTTTTGGACTCTCCTTGGGGAAGTAGCTTTTGTGACTGTCAAAATAAGCACCTGTGTGTCAAAACCTGCCATTTGGTTTGTAACCTGCTTTTCTCCTGAATGGAACACAAAGAGGTATTGAAGGCAGTAGACAGATTCAAGGACATTCAACATCTTAGCAAGAGTTCATCATGAGCTAGGAGTCTGCTGTTTCTTGTTTATCAACAGTGAGATGAAATGATTCATGGGATTTGATCCATTGCCCACACTGTAAGATTTCGCTCTAGTGGGCTGCATTATAGAAAGGCTTTATCACAAAAATGGAAACATGGCTATAAAATGCAGTTCCTTTATATATTAGGGGTCATCAACCTACGGCCCGTGGGCCGGCCCCGGCCCGCGAGGCCTTGGAACCGGCCCGTGACCGGTCCTGCCACTGTTGCCGCCACTGCGTGCGATGTTGCCGCCGCGCTGCGTGCGATGTGGAGTGCCATTTTGCCTTCAAAAATGGTGCCCGCACTCGCACACGCATGCACACTATGGCGGGCGACATTTTGGAATGCCAAATGGTGCCCGCCGTCGTGGGCATGCATGCGTGTGAGCATGCGATATTTTGGAAAGTCAAACGGCGCCGGCATTGTGCACATGTGCACAACGGCAGTGCTGCTTGGCCTTCAAAAATGTTGCCCCCGCGCGCGCACGCACGCATGCCCATGATGGCGGGCGCCATTTTGGAATGCCAAATGGTGACGGTGCCGTTTGGCGTTCCAAAATGGTGCCTGCCATAGTGTGCATGTGTGTGCGAGTGCGGGCACCATTTTTGAAGGCAAAATGGCACTCCGCATCGCGCTTGGCCTTCCAAAATGGCGCCCGCCACCATGCGCTCGCGTACACATGTGCACAAGGGCGGTGGGGCGCGCACGTGCATGCTCACCTCCGCTGCCTGGGGAAGATCGGGGGACAGGGGGAACAGCCCCACCCCAAAAAAGTTTGCTGACCCTTGCTTTATATTGTCACTAATAGGAGCCAACATATTTTTATTAACTTATTCTGGTCGTCCCCTTTTTAATATATTTTAAATCCTAAATTTTCAACTAAAATGTTTTATTTTCAGAGAGGAACTGATTTGTTGTGGACAATTTAGTTAAAACTACCATTAGGCTTTCATAAAACAGTATGGGAAGTCAGTACAAACACTGAGGAATGGCCATACAGTGGCCTAGATGGGAAGCATATCTTGCCTTTTGTTCTAGCTGTAGTTTTGGGCATAGTGGACCTATACAAAAGTATATTGCAATACTCTAAATCAGAAAGTAGGTGTATGCAACTTATGGTTGCATCTGTACTGCAGAAATAATCTAGTTTGACACCACTTTAACTGACATGGCTTAATGCTATGGAATTCTGGGGATTGTAGTTTGTTTTGGCGCCAGAGCTCTCTGGCAGAGAGGTCTCAATGTCTCACATTGAAGCCATGGGGAAAAAAATGTTCCCCCCCTTTTTTCCCAGAAAAAAATTGGAAATTTTTGTAAAATTTGAAAAAATGCAACATTAACACTTTTACAGATTGAAAGGCACTCTGTGTACTATGTGCAATTTGATTTGGCATAAAATTATCACAACTGGTATTTTAAAATACAGTGTATTCAAACAATTATTACAAATAAAATTTACTTTTTTAAAAAAAAAATATTTATTTGTAACAAATGGGGTAAAAATCTCCTGAACTTTTTGCTAGAACTGATATTTCTTCTGTGTTTTTTTTTTTTAGTTTTTTTTCTTTCCTGCTCCACATAAACCAGAAAGTGAGCAGGCAAAAAACAAAAACAAAAAAACAAAAACAAAAAACAAAAAACACACCCGCTGAAGAAATCATCACCATTAGTAACAAAAAAGTATTTTTATTTCCTCTCTACAATATCAAATAGACATCAAGCACCCGAAGCACCCATTCCCTTAAAAAGAATTCGTAAGGAGTGTGTGGAAGGGAGGAGGGACTAAGATTCATTTAATAGGCATGAAATTTAATCAGATTCATTTTCCAAGCTTTGGGCTGCATCTGCACTGCAGAAATATCCCAGTTTGACACCACTTTAACTGTCATGGCTCAATGCTAGGGAATCCTGGGAATTGTAGTTTGTTGTGGAACCAGAGCTCTCTGAAACAGACAACTAAATGCCTCATAAAACTACAAAGGCAAATATTTGGGGAGCACTGGTGTTACCTCCCTTAGGGTGTCACCTCATGTTCCCCCGCACTGCCACTGCCCACTGCAAACTGCAACAAACTATTTGGGTCCAGGCTATTTGAAGGAATGCATCTCATTTTATTTTATTCTTCTATTAGACCCCTTTTAAGAGTCTAATAGAGCTCTCAGGCCTTTGGTGAGACCCTTCTCTCTGACTTACCACGTTCTCAGGCTCATTTGGTGGGAACAAGGGAGAGACTTTTCTAGATGGCTGCTCCAAGACTTTGGTACTTTCATAGGGAGGTCAAGATGGTTCCTTCCTTGCTCTCCTTCCATCAGCAAATTAAAACATTTTTATTACATCAGGCTTTAGGATGGGCTTCTTAATGCTGTGCTAGGCTCTTTAAAACATTCATATATAGTTTTTAAATGACTTTTAATGTTTTTAACTTTACAAATTGTTCACTTCTTTTAAAATAATTTTTATATTTATATTTCCATTGGTGTTTATATTGTTTTTAATCTGTATTGTTTTTAAATCTGTTGTTAGGTGCTTTGACTATCATTACTGGGAGAAAGGCAGGATATTGTACTACCACTAATGTCGATGATGATGTTCAGCCACCCATTCCTTCCAAGCAGCCAATCCACTTTTCCTTCTCCACCAAAGGTCTGTTTTTCTTTTCCTATACTTATTCTTTATTCTGTGACTGCCGAGCATGATCAGTCCCTTAACATCTGCATACCTTTCTTTCTTTCAAGCATGCTAATATATGCCTTTTATTTCTTCTTGGCCCTATTGTAGCTACACTCCTGTAAGCATGTGCCACCCATGCTATTAGGAGTGATTTTGCACGCTATTTTTAAGACTCATAAACCCAGTGCCTTTTTAAAGGGATCGAATGCTATTTCCTAGCAGAGGCGCCCACTCTGGCAAGTCTACCGTTTGATCCTGGGGTTAGTTTATTGAGCTATAGGGCTTCTGTCATGATGGTCATATAAACATATGCTAGTTATTTACTGCTACATCTCTGTAATGGATTAGAATAATTGGAAATATGCAACCAAGTCCCGAGGCAGACTTGGAATAGACGGAGCCAAACAATATCATAACCCAGATAAATAAGACTGACAGAAGTGACAGGATGACATCAGCAAAGGCAAGAAGTAAAGAAGTGGGCACCAACAGAATGGGTTGTGATTTATGAAAACACACTAGGTCCAGTGCACCAAAATGGGGAAGGGGAAGACACCATGATGTATCAAAGCTGGTTTAGTTTTCAAATGAACTAATGCTTCAAACAGGGAGGAATGGAGATGCAATAACTTCATAGAATATTAGCATGCAGAATCTGGAAACACATGCTGACTCCATGTGTCACCAAAAATGATGAGAAAGAAGTTTATACTCTGGGTGCCTGTGCCTTGCTTAGCTCATATGCAATCATTTATATGGTAATTCTGAATCATTCGCAGTGTGCGCCTTTCTATAATCTTGGAGGGTTATTAAGTATGAAGCTAATAGCAAGTTGCCCAGGTCATCTGCTGCAGAGTAGTTCAGAAACATGTCAGACGTCAATAACTGACAGTTATTACTTGACTGTTTCTATTCAGAAAGCACAATTAAGCAGCTACTCTTGGTCAGCTCCAGCCCAACTCAAGTCAGACTAAATGGGGAAAGAAAAAAGAAGCCGTGACTTTTGAACATAAGGAGCAAGCCATGATACCAGTGGGCGTATGTGTTTGGAAAATCTGCAATAAAAGCTGAGGGTATGGTTATTTGGCTTTCAATGAATTAAAAATACAGCTGAAAGAATGGTGAGATATAAATGTTAATAAATAAAAAGTTTAAAAGGAAATAATCAGAAATGTTCCTGTTTAAAAATTCACTATGTTGTTGTTGCTGACTCTGACTTATGCTGACTCTCTCCTAGGATTTTCTTGGCAAGATTTATTCAGACGTTTGCCACTGCTTTCCTCCAAAGCTGAGTCCAGTAGGTTTTCATGGCAGAATGGGGACTCTGGTCTCTCAGAGTTCTAGTCCAACATGCAAACCACATCACTATGCTGGCACATTGCTAAACGTTGTGTGGTTGGTTATTAAGATGGATACAATACAAACAAACTAAATATATCAAACAGACAGATATAAAATTGGAAAGGGAGGCTTTCCATCCCTTGAAAAAAGTAACTCATGGGGCTGCCTTATCATTATACCTTGTTTTCCGGCAGAATCACTTGTCCAACCTTCTGCTCACACTTATACACCAGCTAAAGACTTTGGGAGGCTCTGGAGTATAACCAATGTATAACTAAGTGCTCTTTGTTTGGCCTTTTTCCTTGATTATATAATGGTTTAGTGTATTTTTGTAAGAATTGGTGGTTTCAGATTCATGGTTTTAATTGTGTTTTTTGGATGTTGTTGGCCATCCTGGATTCTTATGAGAGAAGGATAAAATAAAATAAAGATTCATATTAATTAATTCCCATTCATTTTAGAAGGAAAGAGACCGAAGCTTGATCCCATATGTTTATTCTCCATGCAAGTGGGTTTTTATTGGCTGCTGGGGTGGTGGTAATCACAAATCAGAGAAGCAATAATTTTCATGACCCTTAATGGCTACAAAAAAGTGTTATCAGAACAATAGTTAGAGATGATCAAACCCTACTCAGCCTTTAGCCCAGGGCTGGCCTTGTTATTAGGCAATGTGAAGCAACTGCCTCAGACAGCAGAATCCAGGAGGCAACAGGGATAGTCTTCTGGCTCTTTTGTTTGGTTGGAGAACAAAGTTGCATGGGACATAAAGATTTCTGGATGACCCACACAAGCCTACTACCTTCATTTGAGGTGGGTGGACAATATTCCATGTAGAACTAGTAATGAAGTAAGCTTTAGTTGGAAGTCCAGTCAACTTCTATATGAGGAATGTTGGGGGGAAATGCCATTTTTGTCCTTTTCTTCACCCACCAAGTTGTCTGTCTCATCCTAATCCACTCAAGGTTATTATGGATATTCCAAATAAGATTCTCTCAGGCTCCTTGGAGAAAGAGTGAAATGCAAATCTGACAGATGACTAAAGAAATATGTTTAAATTTCTAGGATTACAAGGCTGCCTCAGTTTCTGAGATGTTTTTAAGTTTTAACTCCCACATCCTACTTGCACAGCTTTTGCAATAAGAAAAAAAGAGTGTTTATTGTAATGATGGCAGTTTTTAAATCCATTTAAATGACAGTGGCTCAGAACTCTTTATCAGATATGCATATGAAATTAAATCCATATTGACAGCTTGTTTCCTGCTTTTATTAAAATATAAAATGGATAAAGTCAAAAATCAATAAAATCTTAATAGAAAAAGTTACATTGAGATTTTTATAAACTCATCCTTTAAGTTCCTTGATAATAATAATAATAATAATAATAACAACAACAACAACAATAATAATAGCTGAGATCTGCTGAGATTTCTTGAAAACCTCCTCCTTGCTTTTTGGGGGGTGGTGTATAGGGGAGCTGTTTAAAGCCTGATAGGGAAGTGCAACAGGAATAGTGAATAATTCCCTGCTTCAGTGTAACCTTTGTTAATTGAATATCAGTTGTCTGCATCTCCTGTTTATCTAAATTAATTGATTGTCATAAGCAAGCCCCATATCCATGCAAATAGCACTTTCACATATTCAGAGTGCATACCTATGGACTTTTCTTTTTCTTGCTTTGCTTCTTTTTCTCCCCTAGGTCTTTGGAGCACAGAGAAATACTGTATTTTTATATATGGGTTTTCCAAATCCACTTTTTGCAACAAATAAGTGAAGCAACTATACCTGCTCCCTCAGATTTGGACATTTCAGACAGCAAACAATTTCTTTCCTTGACATTAAAGTCTTTTGATTTATACTCGCAGTAGTTTCTTTTTAAAAAAACAACAACCCAAAACTACCATCACTCTGGTTTATTCTATTTGTGCCACTTTAAAGGGTAGATGCACAACGGGTTGCCTAAATGAAATTAATCTAGCAAAGATAGACTTTCAAGGAAAGAGGAAGTGATAATCTGATGCAATTAGAGCAAGAGCCCTCAAATGTGAGGCATAACCCCAGGGTTTCCTTCCCTGCCATAATGCTGACTTGCTTTGCAAAGGTAGTCAGAAGGTCATGTTAAACCTACATCATTTCTTTTCTCTTTTGCCTTTAGTGCAAAAGAGGTCAGTCAGGCAACTGGCAGGATACTTCTATAGAAGTTATAGAATACACATTTTGGTTCATTGGAGATCAGAGTGGGCAGGCCAGGGCAATGAAAGGGCTCTTGAACATAGAAGCTTTAGCAGTAAATTTCCCTCCAGTATGGTATAGGCAGTGGCATCACTAGGGAGGTGCGGACCACACCAGGTGACACCCTAAGGGGGGTGACACCACTTCTGCTCAAATACCTGTATTTTGGCAGAAACTATGTGGCATTTGCCTGTATCTCTTTAAAATGATTTAAGAGATGGTGGGAGTGAGATTAATCACAGTGGGAGAAGAAAGGATGCCCCCCAGATTTTTTTGAAATTAAAATTTCAAATTTTAAAAATTTATTTTTTTAAAAAAAAATTGATATATATTTTTTTAAAAAACATTCTTTTAAATTTTTCTTAAAAACATTACATTTTAACCAAATCTTCACTATGTATTTGCAAATACATTTAGGTTATGTGTATAATTTTAATTTTGCTAGACAGCATATGCACAGTAAAATCATTCATGTCTCAGGTAGGATAAGCACTTTAACTGTCATGACTATCCTACAAAATCCTGGGATTTGTATTTTGGTGAGGTATTCAGCTTAGTTTGCTAAAAGGTGTTAGTGTGTTACCAAACTACAAATCCCAGGATTCTGTAGGATAGAGTCTTGACAAACTTCTCATGTCAAACTGCTTTAATTCGGAAGTGTGGATACATCTTTTGTTAAATGAAGTATGACTGAAATTTTAAAGTTTCTCCCTCCTCACTCTTCCTCTTTTCCTAATGCACTTAAAAATAGAGAAATGGCCAAACTTTGCCCAATGACCTGCTAAAACAATCTTATAAAATAATGCTAGCATTTATTACACTATTCAACAAAAGGTATGTCATTTCTCCCTTATTATCCTCAAAAATAATGTGTTACAGGTAACATCATTGCTTGCAGCATGTTATCTTTAATCTTTGATCTCAGATTTTAGGAATTGGTTTAAAGATGCATGTTTGATCAACCAAAGCCATTAAGTGACAAACAACTCTGCTTTTTTCATAAGCTCTTAACCATAGATGGGCTCTTGGGGAAACAAATTATGCCCATATTTCATTTGAGAATAATGAATATAATTTGCATTCTATTTGCATAAACACAACAACTGGATGCATTGGTATCTCTTTCATTACACTAATTGTGTGATTTAATTTCCTGGTTTGAACTTCTTTGAAAAAGAGGGATTCTTAGGTTCTGTTTGAAATAATGGTCAGTTAACTGAGGTCAGAATTTATATACTCTTCAAAGTTGCATATCTTTGTTGCAAATATATTGTAAAATTTCAGGGATAGTGGCAAAAATGTTAAACTACTTTTAGTTGCTATCTTATCATAATTAGCATGATGATTCTAGGAAGCCATATATAATCTCTAGTTCCAACCTGGCCATTGTCAGAGCCTAGGGTGGCATGCTTACAGAAGTTGTTTCTTCCTAACCACTCTGGGACTTTATTCCAAGCAAATATGCATAGGTTCAGGTTGCACATTTGGACACACATAGTCAGAATATCAACTTTGGAAGACCATGACTGCTTGTTTTTTTAAATCACAGGCTCCATTTTTTAGCTTTTTTTTTTTTTTTTTTTTTACTTTTAGTTGCTAACTCTTCATGATAACCATGATAATTCTAGGAAGCCATATCAGTGAGTCATCTCCAGTTTCAACCTGGCCACTGTCAGAACCTAGGGTGGCAAGTACAAGACAATGGGCAGTGGCATGAGAAATTTGACACCACTCTCAATGAGATGCCAATTTTGCTTTCAATGCAAAACAGCAGGAAGCTTGTTGGAGTGGTGGAATTAGTAAAATTACCATGTACAAAACATGTACTGTAAGAAATACTAGGAAAATGGCTCAGATGATGGCAGTCTCTCAGAAAATGTGACATCACAACAAACAATGCCTATAAGACAGCATGGTGTGTAGTTTGCCAGGCTGAAAAAAAAATCCTACAACTCTCCTGGTTTCCATGTAAGAACCTGACATGTGTGTCACATCAGAGTCCTTTACTCTTTGTGTCTAGAACTGCACAAAGAAGATATCTGCTTCACTTCCACCTCATAGTGTGAAGAAAACCCTTGTTAAAGTTTAGATTATAGGGTCTGTTGGCAGCTTTCCTATAATGTGTCTTTGATGGAAAGAGAAATTCCATAATAAGTCCATGATGAAAAGCCCATCAATTGAATTGGTATCACATTGCCATGGCAACAATGTAGTGCTAATGAAATTGTAACTGGCAGTCATTGTATAAGGAGCATCTCAAAACGGGCTGCATAGGAGGAGGATTTTTGATTGGTCGCCAGACCTTTCAAACCCTGGCTGCAACTTCATGCATACGTATCCTGTAACTTGCCACATCAGCAGCATCACTTAAAATAACCCATTTCTGTTTCCATCATGAATCTCACCCTCTGAAGGGAAATTACCAAGCACAGACAGACTTCCAAATGTCTGGTGGGGTACTTTCATTGTGATGGTGTTCATGCCCCATGCTGAGCATTTGATGTGTCATGCATTGGGCTTCCCAGGTATTCAGCACCTGCTCTTGATGACAATGCCCGGTGATCTGAAGATATATGTAGTGTGTGTGTGTGTGTGTGAGACAGAGAGAGAACATTACTTGTTGTGGGGTCTTGCTACTAGAGGAAACATAAACAGAGATTTTTGCTGGAGATACAAACATGTCAGAGGCTTCCTTGAATTCCAGCCAATCATTATAATGGTTTGTATCCATAGTAATTTTCACACTGGAGGAACTGGGCAGAAGAAGCCATCCCAGTGACTTGTTTCCCCTGTCAGCCCCCTGTGGTTCCTAAGAAAATGTCCTAAGAGGTTGGGGGTACATCCAGGGAAGCCCAAGAATGTTGCAGGAGATGACTGAAATCAGTGACAATTGCTTTCCTAACCCCTACTACAGAGAGTCTATAAAATGCCTTCTTCCAATGGAAATAATCTCTTCAATGTAGCAAATGGCTGGAGTCAATCCGGCATGTGCAGTCAAATGGATGGAAGGCTGAGTCAACTTGAGAGCCCTGGGATCAAACTCATACCCTTGTGACTGCAGTACTGGCATTGAACCACAGCACCATCAGGGCTCTCCTCAGGTTGATCTAGGGGGGAAGCAGACGGGCGGCCATGGGCCGCCCTGGGAAGATGCGGATCGGGGCCGAGGTATCCCCACACCTCGGCCCCGCGGCCCAGCTTCACCGCCCCTGGAAGGAGCGCTAAAATAGTGCTCCTTCCACAAATTGCCGAAGGTGCGTCGCAAAGGGCTGCCGGCGCACTTTCGGCTCTTCCGCTGCAGCGCGTGTGGACGCTGCAGTGGAAAAGCATCCTCGGAGCGCCGGCCATGAGGAGGGCCGGCTGCTCCGAGGACGTTTTGGTGAAGGGGTTGGGGTGCCCAGTGTGTGGCTGCCCCTCCCCTTCCTTGCTCTGAAGACGGCACTTTGCGCCGTCTGCTTAGCCTCCTAGTTACCATTTTAAGTCCCCATCTCTGTCCAAGGCATTGTGGGAGTAAATGGCATCTTAAATCCAGCTTCTCAGTGTTGCTTAGAGCAGCAGAGCAGAAACAAATGTTAAGACTTGGATCTGGGGAAGGAGTTAGCCAAAGGCCAGGATACTATTGGAGGTGTATGAAGTTGCAACTATGCACTTTTTTGAACTTTGCAGAAGAAGGCACCACTACCATTTTTCAGAGCCCTAACTGCCATCCAACAACAGCCAGATGAGCCTGCTGGGAGCACTTCTCTCTCTCTCTCTCTCTTTTAAAGTTTTTAACAGATTTAATTAATAGCTTTGCAAACAATCAATATAATCAGCACAAAATACATTCTATGAGCCTTGGGGGTCAACAGAAAGAGTTTTACATAAAGGTGATTTATCTTGGGATAATGAAAACACTCGGAGTTCAAGGTGTCATCTCACTCCATGGCAGCTGGTGGATCCGAGTCCAGAGTGTCTCTCTAAAAGATAGTCTGATGGGGCTGGAGGTCCAATATTTTCATGTTATTAATATATTCAATAAAAACAGACCAATCCTCAATCCTTTTTTGTCCATTGCAAAACTTGAAGGTATAGAAGAGTTTTTCTGACAACCATGTGTCCCAAATCATCTTCCATCAGTTGTTCAGTTGAACATCTCCTGTTTTCTAACATCTTGCAATTTCAGCTCTGGCCACTGAGATGAGGAATATGACAAGTATTTGCTTTTTTTTAGGTGGCTATTGTCCTTGCTGTAAATTGATAGCATTAGAAGACATGGACAAAATCATACAGGTTGTTTTATAATATCAGAAATTTGGGTTAAAACAACATTCCAGAGAGATAAACACATGCGTAAATAGGAACCAAATGGGAAGCATCTTTGCCATTTTTGATAATTCTATGGGTGTTAAATATCATCTGTGTATGGCCTTTAAGGTTCCCTCCCTCATCAATGCTGAACGTGATTTATATGGCAGCGGGGGGGGGGGGGGAGTCCAAATTTGTGACCAGGTGGTTTCAGAGATATCCATGTTTATATCAGATTGCCAAATTATCCTGACAGGTTGACTCATGCCATAGGTGGATTGTATTACATTTTTATATATTATGGCTGCCCCGCCTTTAGATCTTTGTCCTTTTGCTATACAAATGTGTTCATAAAAGGTCAAGAGACGGGGGCAACCATCCTTTATCAATTTGCTTTTTGCAAAGGAGAGCACTTGCAGTACTTGGAACCAGGAGGATTTGACGTGTCCCAAGGTATTGAGCAAATTATCTGTCATTTTGAGCTTTCCGTGTTAAAATAAATCCATAATTCTGTATAGGCCACACTCTTTCCAACATTTGAATTGAGCTAATTTATCCACTTCATAAAACTGGGGATGTAATAGGAATGGGCAAATAGGGAAAGGATCAGGAGCTAGTATATGAACCCATTGCTCCCAAATAAGGAGGGAGTTGTAGAGAAACAGGTTTCGAATCTCTTTCAATACCCGCCGTGTCCTTATAGAGAAAAGAAAATTAAGTTCAGCCAAACTATAACTATCTAGTTCCATGGATCCTTGGTGGAATATTGCTCCATGACAGGTTGGGAGAGCTGGTTTAGTTGGAACATCTGGGATCACCAACTAGAAGCAGTTCTATATCTCTGGGGTTGCTGGGCTAGGGTAAAAGTCCCTAATCCCAGTGCACTTACCTACATGTGCTCTAGAGTCCAGTTGTCACAACACTTGATTGCAGGAAGGACTCTTAAGTACAGTGAGACAAATGTGTAAAGAATTCCTCTTGGCCCATCCCCAATGGGCTGTGGTTTGAGGCAAAAGCTGTTTGAAAAAACATTGAAAATGGGACTGGCATGCTAGGCCTTCTCCCTCCATGTAGTCTGGAAATTTGTGGAGGCAATAAGTAGGGCTCCTGTTGTGACATTATGTAACAGTTGGCAATTCCTTCACAACTGTGTGAACCAAGCTAGCAGCTGAATAAATATATATTTAGGGGGGTTGTAGACTGCCAGAAATAGTGCAAATTGAGTCCACTTTAAGGGTTAGGGTTAGGGACTCATGGAAACTGTATTTTATTGTGGCACCAGAACTCTCTGACAGAGAAGGCTCAATGTCTCAGAAAAAAATACAGTTCCCGTGATTCCCTAGCACTAACCAGCTCCTAGGTTGAAGGCCAAACTATTGATCTCATTACTTGCTAGTTTTTCAGGAAGATCAAATATAGCCTTCCATTTTCAGCCTCTTCCTGCATGTTCCAGTCCTATTGAGATTCCTTTCATCCTGGTCTTCACAGGCCTCACAGCACTTGGCCTCATTTGTATGCATTCTTGTTCAACTATTTTGGTTCTATTGACCATGGCTAGCCGTTCACATTGTGCTGATTGAGGCAAAGAACAAGATGAGATTCTTCCTTCCATTCCATGGTCAAAAGTCTGCACAACCAACACTTGAATCCTTTGTCTGTATAAATAATGAGACATCATCTTTATCACATCTAAAAGCAGCACGCTAGCTTTACGGAAAGCAGGATGGGCCATTTAGCACATTGCTCTCCTAATTCACTGGTGCTACCTTTCAGCAACTGCTGCCTAGAGTGAGTGCCTCATTCTGCCTTGGTGTGGACCAATATGGGTTTATTGACAAAATTACAGAAAACAGAGAGATGACATCATGGATGCTTATAGACAAAAACATAGGTGACCACAACCAGTAAAAGAAAGGAAATTATCATCAAGAAGAAACCAGGAAAATACAAGATGCCATATGTTTTGGTCAGGTGAATATGATGTTGGTAATTTGCTTTTCTGTGTCAGACATGGGATACAGTCACTTAGGGGCATACACACAAGTAAGTCATACTATACATGTGGGGCCAGAACTTCACCATGGATGTGTTCTGCTGATAATATCAGAAACAGGGTTGTACAGACAGAATTTTCATATGTGCCTTGTCTTTGCAAGTTGTATATTTTACATTGTGGTTGTGGTTCCTATATTTTGCATTTTGGTTGTACATTCTATACTTTGCACTGTGTATTGTGTATTATGCATTGTGAAATAGCATATTGATGTGTGTAGTGTCTGTTATTCTGCCTGGAAATTGTGTAATGCTGCTGTGGCATATGTCTGCATGAAATTTTTTACTAAGAAGATGCTGCACTGAAGCTCATGGTGTTTCTAAGCATTTTTAAAGATTCATGTAGATTCAGCACTGCTCTAGCAATTTTTACAACTATCACATGCCTGTTCTACCTATGCTTTAATCTCTGGTCTGACTTGATATTATTATTATGATTATCTGACCTGTTCCCAGCATAATAGGCCAGTCTGTGAATGTTGTAATTAAAGCTGAAAAATTAATATAATTTCATTTTTAATAAGAAATTACCAATATTTATTTATTTAAATATTTATATCTGGCTCTGTATGCAGGGATTTCAGTATGGAGTATCTGATGAATTTAAAACAGTGTAAACAAAAGGAATCTTAAATATCCTAAAGGCACTAGATCCTGGAAGCCAAGCAGGGTTAATACTTGGATGGGAGTCTGCCAATGAATACCAGATGCTATAAGCAAGAAGGAACTGGCAAAACCATTTTTGAGTATTCCCAGTGATGCCACTAGGGTTGGTGTCACCTGGTGCTGTAACTTATGGTGACACCCTCCCATTGACCTCCTCCCATACCACACCATACAGAATCCTTGGTAATGTTTTTTTATACTGTTACTTGTTAAGTCCCATATATCACTGAATATAATGGCAATAGTTATGACATAAATAACTAGCAGAATTAAAATTATACTTTTAAATTACAGTATCATATGCACACCTTAATTAATCTGAGAAAGTAGACTTAAGTCTATGAAAGCTCATGCTGCCAACTTCTTTCTTTTAATTAGTCTCAAAGGTGTTACAAGATTTCTCTACATGCACAGCTTAAATGTATTTACATGTGCATGATTAAAGTTTAAAATTTGGTAAGATGTGATGTTTTTGAAGGAAAATTTAAAAAGAATATTTTTTAAAAATGTATTTTTTTAAAAAGTAAAATTTTAACATTTTAAATGTAATTAAAAAAAACACCTGGGGCCTTTCCTTTCTCTTCCCACTGAGCTTCACCCCACTCACCCCATCTCTTCAGCATTTTAAAGGGACACAGGCAAACACTACATCCCATTTCTGTCAAAAGGCAGATGTTTAGGGGACAGTGGTGTTTAGGGTGTCACCTTGTGTAGTCTACCCCACCCCACACTACTAGTGATGCCCCTGAGTATTCGTACTTACGAAAATCCTGTGAAATTCATAGGGTCACCATAAGTTAGTAGGACCCTTGAAGGTACATACCCACACACAAAATTAAAAATAATGTTAGAAGGCTAGAAACAGATCAAATACCTTTCATATCAAAAGACAGATTCAAAGTGGTTGAAATAGTTTAAAGTGATTTTAAAATATTTACACATGAATGTATTCATAAAACCAATTAGGCTCCAAATGGTCCAGTGAACAAACATGTTTTCATTCACCTTGGAAAAAATTGTAAGATTTTTTTAAAAAGTTTTTTATTAATTTTAACATGAACATTTAACATGAACATAAATCTCATTTGAAATAAAATAAAAAGACAGAAAGAAAAGAAAAAAACCAAAAACAAATAACTAATACACAAAAGGGTTCTGATCTTTGCACTCCCAATCCTGAGTGTAATAAGGGAGAAAAAAGTAAAAAGGGGGAAATATTCTACCATTACAGATCCAATTAAATAATCCTACTAAAATTTTTAAAAACCATAACCACATAAGATTGCATTGTTGATTTCTAATAATAATAATAATAATAATAATAATTTATTTATATCCCGCCTTTAGCCGAGGCAGCTTACAATTAAAATACAATCCCATACAATTATAATAGACATATAACACACACACCCCCGAAATATATTAAATCATTATCAACATTAAAATTAACTTAAAACAAAACTACAAGTCAGTACTATTAAATGGCCGGCACTCTGAATATGTAGAAGAGTGATCTGATGATCTGATGGCGGGAGAGAGATTCTAACAATGTCATTCTGAAAATGCCTGCCAGAAGAGATCCATATTGATGGCTTTTTAAAAGCCATCTAAGTTGGTTATCTGACGGATCTCCTCCGTCAGGGCATTCCACAGTCTAGGAGCCGTGGCAGAGAAAGTCCTCTGGGAGATTGTCGTCAATCTGGTTCTTATTGGTTGAAGCAACTTCCTCCCAGAGGACCTGAGGGCACGGGGAGGATTATATGGAGATAGGCTATTCCTATCTAAGAAAAAGAATAAATATAAGAATCTAATATTATTTTTTAAATAGTAGTGTGAGAAACCAAAACTAACAAAATTGTCCGTTCTGGCCTCAGATTGAGCTTTTAAAGTCTGAGACTTGTATCCCTATATATTCATCCTTATCAATCCTGAGTTAAAGAGGCTGTCTCTTCTTCTTTTCCCTCCCCTAAGTGGTTCCTCATACTGTGTAGACGCAGATGCAGTATAATCCTCTCCATGCTTGGAATAGCTATATTTATTGAAATCAGATGTTTATTGAAATCAGACAAAATGGACCAAGCCTTTTATTTCAGTCTGTTTTTAAAGAATTGACCGAAAGGTACATGCTTCTTCATATTAAAGCTGTAAAGAATTTGAGGTATTAAAAAAAATAATGAAAATAAAATACCCAACTTGAATCAGGACGAAAGTGAAGCAGGCATTTTTACCCATCTATGGCTCCACCAACACAGTGTTCTGAGTACTTTTGTCACACTGGAGCAAAGTCTGGTGAATATGCTGTGCTCCATCCTGATCTTTGTTTGCTGCTATGTAATTCAGCAGCCCAGATCTTAGCTCCTTTACTTGAAGGTATTTTATGCTGTTTGTAGTATCTGAAAAGACACAGGAGTTGTATGATTGCAGTTGCGCAGAATCTCAGCCTTATCTCTACGGGAGGTCCTGACACAATAGGCAATGTTAATACAGTTCTGTAGTGAATGGAGAATCTGTCATTCTCCTATGAATCGTAAATCTACTGCTAAGTCAAGCAGACAGATAGGTAGAATATTGTGTCTTGGAGTTCACTAAGTATGTAGCATATAAAGTTACTTCTTGTCCTTTCCAGATGGTACATTTGTATGTGTCAAAACATTTAATGCAGCAAGCTTCAATATACACAGTCAATACTTTCAGTTTTGTATAGCAATCTAGTCAATTTCCAAGAGTTTGGTCAAATGAACAATAGGTCACCTATTGCTACAAACTGTGTCAGCTTTATATTTACAAAAACAGCAATAGCATGGCACAATTCTATCATTGTTTATGTCAGAATTAATAGCACTTAAAAAAACCCTCAATCCCTAGTAAGGAGATCATATGGAGACAAAACTCAAACCTCAGTATGGAGACATTTATCTGAACCAATGAAACCATTTTGATTTGTTTCTGGGTTTTAAATTAAAATATTGATTCACCAGTGCAATAGCAATGCATAAGAGTATGATCTCCAATTTGTGAAATTGTGAGATCATGTCTTCTTGCAAGGAGAGGCAAAATCTATGGATGTGTACATATGTATACAAGGATGGTGAACCATTCCATGTTTTGCCTCGCTTTCAAAGTCCTATCAAGGTGCTGGTCCTGTTGCCGAACTGACTTGCCCACAACACAGAGAGAGAGTTTGTAGATCTCTTTTAAAGCTTGGATTGAAGTCTGGAGTGGATTTACTGCTTCACTGACATGGGAGACCCTAGTGGAACAGCCAAAGGTACTGGAGATGCTGGTGTGGCAGCAAAGCTTTGGAGGACAAAGCTATCAGTGACACATACTGCCCTGTCCCTCCTTCAGCTTTACCCATGTTGAAATGTGTCATGGGGGCATACTCCCAAATAAGAATTTTGCCCCCCCATGAAATTTTACTGCAATCCTCAAATTTCTGGCAGTCAAGAGAACAAAGCACTGAAAATTGTTCACACCTAGAATTCTTCTATTTGCTGTGTTCACATTCCCATGTTCAGTATGCCTGCTCCTTTTCTTTGGCTGTCTAAATGGCCCTCTGTGGTGTCATAGGTTAGTATGTAAAAATGTGGCTGGCTTGATTGTGTATGGTATTTATTGCATTGCAAAATAAAGCTACTTACCCCTGCCGAATTACAGTCGATTTTGGGACGCAGTCGGGAATTATCACATAAAAAATGCCACCGATGCCACTGGGCAAATGCATCCCAACTAAATCCTGTCTCCCAGCCATGCTCAGCTGGCTAATTTTCAAAATGGGAGCTTCCAGTTAAGTAGTAGCTCGATCACAGGGGTTTCTGGGGTTGTGAAGGTGTGACTTGCCCAAGGGCATCCAATGGGTTTCCATGCCCTAGTAGGGAATCAAACCCTGATTTTGAGCAGAACCAGTTAAGTCTGGGGTTTGTGAAGAGTGCAGAGGGAAATGTGTCTATCCTACTGAATCCTAGGATGTTATCTTCTGAGGCACCAGCACTCTTGACAGAGAAGGCGAAATACCTAGTAAAACTACAAATCCCAGGATTCCATAGCATGGAGTTACAGCATTTAAAGTGATGTGAAACTGCATTATTTCTGCAGTGCACATGCACCCTGAGAGAGCTTAGGGTTTGATATAGAATAGGATTGAAGTTGTGCTTTTGTCCACTTTTGGCATTCAGACAAGGTGTTTGTGGTAGTAGCATTGATGGTGGAAGGGGGTGTCCTGCTGGAGATAAAAATGTCCTGAAAGAACCTTGAGGGCATTTAGACTGATCCAACAGTTAGAGGTTATGCTCAATAAATATGAATTTTAGACATAAGACAGGAAAACTATCTGCTGACAGAATGTGAAGAATTCATACTGGACAAGGTAGAGCTGTGGCATGGAACCTTGTCCAAAGGTCAAGCCTTACTTTAAAGGCAAACTGGAAATGGCACACACACACACATCGATAAGGAATTGGTTGCATTGATTGAGAGCCCCCAGTGATTAACTGTCTTGTTTACCTAAACAGAATGGAGACCAAAGTGCCAAACTGGCTCATACTGGTACACCGTGCATTGTGAGGTAAATAGCTATACCACTTGGCATTTTGTCTGGTGTACACAATGGCATTGTGTACACCACTTAAGAGCAATTATCAGAATCTGAAGGGCAATTCACCTCTGCCCTGTTGCAAGCATGTATTTAGGCCATGTTTTGCCCCACTCAGAGGTGTTCTCACTCTCGGGAGTTAGGAAGAGGTTAAAAGACAGATACACAAAGAGAATCTCTCTCTTTGACAACACATCACTTTGAACTGTTTCCCTCTCTCTTTGACCTTCTCCCTCTCTCTGAGGTCTCCTTCCCTGCTCCAGTCTCCAGCCATCTTCTTCACAAAAGAGGGTGAGAAAATCCATGTGTATGTTTTAGGCTATAGAATAGATCCTTAAGCATAGCTTTAGCCCCCTTAGGAATTTATCACACTCACTTTTGTTAACAATCTGGGCACTGGCTGGGGACGTGTGTGAATGCGTGTGACCAAGGGAAATTGGATTTTATAGCACTTGAAACAGTCAGCAAGCTGTCCCCATGCCATCTCTTGACCACAATTCATCCCTGGCTGCGCTGAGCTGGCCAATTTTGCAGGGACAGAAGCTTTCCGGCTGAACAAAACTGGCTGGCTCAGTGCGGCTTGGGGATGGGTTATGGTCAAGTGATGGCATGTTTCAAGTGCGATAAAATACATTTTCCCTCAGTCATATGCATTCCCAGCCTGTGCCCAGATCTTTAACAAAGTGAGTGTGATAAACTCCTTAGTTTGGTTAGGAGAAAGGGTTTTAGCTTCCAAGCTGTCTTTTCCCCACTTTTATTTTGAGAAGCAGCTTGCTGTTGGTTTCTGCTGCTATCTTTTCCTGTCTTTTGAATAAAGAAATAATTGTTTTGGGTGCAAAATCAACTTTGACCTCATTTTTACTTGAAGCTACTGTACTTTGGTTAATTGTCTGTTTTCAAGACCTTCAGCCTGTACGTTCCTACAGAGATTGCAAACCTAGAAGACCTTTCCTCCACCAGTAAAACCAGTGCTCTGTTCTTAACACAGTTGGTGTCATACAAAGGGAAAGGAGGAAGAACATGTATCAAGAGTGGGGATCAGCGAAAGCCCTCACATTGAATGTTTATACTGAACAATGGAGGGCTTCACACTTGGTGAGTTAAGTGTAGAAACTTCCACATTTGGACACAGTGGTGGGATTACTGGAGAGGAATCTTCACTCTTGGTGGCAGTGGTGTGATTGCTTGAGTAAAATGTCCCACACTTGTTGTATACAATGATGGGATAAAGGGTTGAATCCTTATATAAAGGGTGGAAACCCCACATTTGGTGGTCCGAGTTGTGGGATATAAACTGAAATCCCCACATTTGGTGATAGCAGTGGGATTATTTAAGAATAATCTCTACATTTGGTGGCAGTGGTGGGATTACTTGACATTACCCCCCCACCCTCCCCACCCCCACACATTAAATGCTCAACTGGAATTTTAAGTTATTGCAATGCTAGAAATTTAGGTATTGAAGGAAAATTCCATTTGGGGAAGTAAAATTCTCATTTGTGGGGGCAGTGCTCTCATTTTGCCTTCCTCCTATAGATATACCAGCTTGTCTTTTACCTAAGGCCACAAAATACCTTCCTCTGGCCCTGGAAGCAGTGTCAGAGTCACCAGGCCCATGTTGCTAAACCTTTTTTTTTTTTTTGTGAGGGACATTGCGCAGGGTCTTTTTTAGGATAGCCTTTTTTTTTTTTAATTGGACTAAAACCTGAAACAGATTCAGTACACTACTAGTGTGAAGGACACCAGTTGCCACTGTCTAGTAGTCTGTGGCCACTGTGGCAGTGCTGGTCCTGCTGAAGCAGAGCAGCCAATGTGTGGAACAAACAGCTCCCCACCAGGTCAAGACATACAAAACTCAACAATGATCAAGTTATTTTGGCACTTGGGGCAAAAAATCCCCTAGGAACCCTTCCCAAGCTGTAAAAGCAACACAGTATAGGTTGAGTCTCCTTTATCCAGAATTCCAAAATCTGAAATACTCCAAAATCCAAAACTGGGCACATGGATGACTGAGATAGTAACACCTTTGCTTTCTGATGGTTGTTTCACTTTGTTCCCTGCACAAAATTATTTAAAATATTATGTATAAAATTACCTTCAGGCTATGTGTATAAGATATATACAAAACATAAATGAATTTTATGTTTAGACTTGGATACCATCTCCAAGATATCTCATTATTTATATGCAAATATTCCAAAATAAATAAAAAATAAATAATAATATTTTTTAAATTCCAAAATCCAAAATACTTCTGATCCCAAACATTTTGGAAAAGGGAAATGCAACCTGTAATTACACAATTTGCTTCCTTACTATAGCTCCTTATAATAGCTGATGTGTCATGTATGTGTCTTGTGGGAATGAGGTGTTTCTATATGTTGCTGTGTCAAGGCACATAGGGGTGTTAGGAAGGATCTAATTAGGGGAATTTATAATTAGCTCAAAATATGCAAGAGTGGGGCCCTAACAACACCCCACGAGACCAGAGTACCGATATGTATACCAGAGGACTAAGAGATCCCACAATGGATGACGCTGAGACAGACTTCTTCAATTAAGATGTTAATATTTATTAAAAGGGAAAACTGCACACACATAAATATGGCACACATGCACATGCACACACACACTACACACTTAGAAGCAAAGGGGTGAAAGCAGGAATAGCTTGAGATGGGCCAGACTACGGGAGATACTCACTTCCAAAGGCTTCTACCGGTGTCCTGGATTGCAGCCAGCACACACAAACCTACACCGATAAGGATGGCTCAACAAGGTAACTAGCTATGCAGCTGGAAGTAGTCCACCAACCTTGCAGGAAGTGAGAGAAAGGGCAAACCAAAAGCCAGAGCTGAAGTCAGGAACACAGGGGTCATGATAGTCAGTTCAGTCCAAGGTCAGGTCAGCCAGAGGGTAGTAATAGTCCAGTCCGTTCCAGAGTCAAGGTACATTGAGCCAGTGCAAGCACTGAGTTGGCATCTCTCTGCTTCCTAAATAAGGGAAGCCCTCCCCCGTACCAGATGAGGCTGGCATTGAGTTGGCATCTCTCTGCTTCCTAAATAGGGGATGCCCTCCCCCGTACCAGATGAGGCTGATTAGCTAATTGCCTCACAGCAATTCTCTGGGATCTGCATCTGCCAGCACTTTCAGCCCTACGCTGCCTGAAGGAGGGAACCTTCAAGCCTGATTCCTCCCCAGAGTCACCACTAGGCTGCTGTACCACCAGAGGAATCCTATGAGCACTAGGACCTGGCTGAGCCTCCTCCTCTGGGGCTGGGAGATCAGGGCTGGGCTCTGGCAGAGCAGGATTAACACCTGGTGTAGCCTCAATTACCTCTTGCTCTGGAGGAGCCCCATCCTCCTCCTCATCCTCCGAGACCTGCTCTTGGCTGGCCATGACAACCGGATCTGCTGTGGATGTGGATGATGGTAATGATGATGCATGGCTGCTGAAATGGGGGAAAGGGATGGCTGAGGGAGCTATGATCAGAGCACAGACTGATGTGGAGCCAAACTGTACTCCAAAGATAGCATGTGGAGTCTAAAAATCTAGGGGGTTTATATAGGCCATATCTTGCTTCTAGCTATAGAATTGATGGCTTGGCTGAAGCCTGGACAAAGGCGCTGATTGCCTGGGCTTTTTTAAGTGAGGATGACCTAAACAATGCACTTGGGTCTTGACATAATCAAGGAAGGGAGGCTAGAGAAAAAAAGGGGGCAGTTAAATGTAATCACTGCCCCATCAGGAGTAAGACTCAGGACAAACAAGTGATATTATGTTGACTTTTGGGATACTGGTATTTCCACTTTAGCAACTCCCAAACCTGTCTGGTAGGGAATTTTCCAGTTGTTTGGGCAGGCCCTCCCTGTGCCTACCTGACCTGCCATCCAGAGGATTATGGCTGACATCCCCCAGAGGTCAGTTTGGGGTCATAGAGGGAACTCCACATGTGTCTCACAATTTTATTAATTTCATATTTGTTAACAGATTCCCCCCCTCTCCGAAAGCATTGAGACCAAAGCACAGGTGTGTGGGATAAATGTCTTTCAAATAAGCCTTTGTCATAAAATTTGGAGTAAGAATTTGTAAGGAGAGGTCACTATGCAGAAGGGAGTATCTCACTTATAGGGAGGGGGTTCTTGAAATCACACACATCCGGAACCCATGCATTATAAAGCAATAGCATCAATAGCAGCAATCAATGGTGTAGAAGAAAGCAATAAGCAGTATAAATGAAAACAATCAACGGCAGAATAATAATAATAATAATAATAATAATAATAATAATAATAATAATAATTTTTATTTATATACCGCCCTGTGGCACGCCAATCCGGGTGGTGGACAAGAATAAAATAAAATACAACATAAAAACAAGATAATTCCCTGCTCCCCCCCCCCTAAAAGTTATTAAATCATGTTCAGTTTAAAACAGTTACAATTAAAATTAAAATTAAAGCAACTATACATAAATTTAAAATATAATACAAACCATCATCCCCTGCTAGTTCAAACTCTAGGGAATTATATGGATGCATAAGGAAAATCCCAATGGTCCCGAGGCTGGGCGATTTAATCCGGAAAGGCCTGCCGGAAGAGATCCGTCTTGATAGCTTTTTTAAAGCTGTGCAAAGATGTTAATTGACGGATCTCATCCGGCAGGCCATTCCAGAGTCTGGGATCGACAATAGAAAAGGCCCTCTGGGAGGTCACCGTCAGCCTAGATTTTTGAAGCTGCAGTAGATTCCTCCCAGAGGACCGGAGGGCGCGGGGAGGATTATATGGTATGATGAGCAATGAGAGTCCATGCGAAAGGAGCTGGAATCCAATGACTGAGGCACTATGCAATATGAAGAGCAATAACAATAACAACAAAGCATCAGGAAGAGCCATGTATATTGCCCATGTGGATGTTCAAACAGAGAGTCCAGAGGGGTTAGAGTCCAAGGGGCAGCACTGATGCGTTTGAATGAGCGGCATCATCCATGAGTGGTCCCGGAATGCAGGCGGTGACAGCAATGTCCATGAGATGGCAGGGCATCCATCCAGGCAGGAACTTTGTGATGCGAGCATGAAGTTGTGCCAGTGTCCATAAGGTGGCTATGCCTTGGCGGGAGGATGCGGCGATGCAGGCATGGTGCTTTAAAAGACCGGCGGTGGATGACGGCACTAGAACCTTGCTGTCTGGGCTGGCATCAAGGCTGGTTGACTGGAAGGTGGATAGAGGTGAGGGCACCCTCGACAGGACCATTAGGGGCCATCAGGGCCTGGGTCTTGGAGAGGGTGGACATCTCAGGGGCTTGGATCTGGGCACCACGTTGGAGGCTTACCTTCCTCTTGTAAGGAGGGACAGAAGCAATATAGAACATGCAGCAGGGGTGAGGGTGAATTAATTCCACCACCACCCCTTGTCTCTGGAAAGACTCAGCTAAAAGATGTGCCATAGGATAGCACTGGATGCAGTGGTAGAGAAGCCGGAAAAGAGAAGGAAAGAGAGTTCCAAACCACCATTCTCGCAAAGAAATCCATCACCAAAAGGGTATGTATAGCGCCAAACGAAGAAGTACAACAATAAGCATGAAACAAAGAGTCTAGTGAGGGTCCATTCTACTAAAACTATATCAATAACTATTCCAAGGGCTGAGAGATCCATTCTACTAAAGGTCCATTCTACTAAAACTATATCAATAACTATTCCAAGGGCTGAGAGATCGTAGCGATTATATCGTCTCAAAGCCCAGTGACTTGCACAAAACTATCTGCAAACTTGGGACTTGCACTAGAGCAATCTATAACATGAGGGTGCAAGGATAGGTCAAAACTGGTCAGGCGGGCCGAGAAGGTAATCCTCATAGGCTATCTGAACCGTGGGCACTAGTTTGGGTGAAGCTGGGGTCGCTACATTGGAGCAGGGTCAGGGCTGCTGGAAAAAATATGCAGATTAGGTTTTGGTTTGGGCTGAAACTGGCCTAAATCGGCTGAACAACTGTGTTTCTGGCTATGTGGAAGGTATGGTTGGTTGCAGTTTGGAGCGGGGGGTCGAGTCCTGGGCTCCGCGCGGTTCGGTCACGATAACCTGGAAGGTGGTGTACAGGACTAGGGTGGCATTGCATTCTGGGGCTAAGCTGCCCTAGGTGGGGCTTCTGAGAAGGAGCCCTGCCACTGGCTGAGGAAGAGGACCACCTTTGGGTGGTACTACTGTGAGCGGCCAACCATGGAATGTCCTGGTGAGCCCACAGAATGGCCCAGACAAATACAAAGAACGTTCTCATGACAACAGTTGTCTGCATTTGGGGCATCTGCAAGCACTCCAAGGCAGGCAATGGGGCTGTGCCATGGCCAAAGATGGTCTTCTTTTGCTGCACTACACAAAAGGGTGGGGGCTAGTCCTCTGTCTCCTATTGAGTGAAAAAGATAGACCAATAAAACCATCCCTCTCTTCCTTGGGCTCTCCAGGGAGAGTCCAGCTGCAAGGGCAGGAGAAGTGAAAACAGAGGTTGCAGTATTGTGGAGGTTTGGCCATGTTTAATAATGGAGGCTCTCCCCCCCCCCCCCCCCCCCGTCCCAGGAAGGGTGAAGGCAGCATGAGAGTGAGCTTGGTGGGTGACAAGGGGTGTGATGCCTAGTGATCAACTGTTGTGGAAGGTCTAGTCTACATCTAACGGCATGAAACTCAGCCACTTGCTTTCTTACCCAACACATTAGACTAGTAGAACCTACAACAGTAATGACCTGTATTACCAGGATTATTGCAATGGGATTGGTGACCAACTTTAAGAGTGCCTGTCCTGTGGTGGACCAATTCCAATTTCCAAACCAGGTATTTTTCATTGTGTCTTTAATTTCCTGAGTGACATGAATTATCTGCTTGGCCTGTAAGTTTACTTTCAATTTAATCTGAGCCTCAGTCTATTCCATTTGTTGGGCGGCCTTGCTTAAATTAGTGATCCAGCTACTAACAGAGGGTCTGTATACCATTGAAGGAATGATCTCACCCACTCTGTGTTGTGGCCCTGCCCACTGTAGGCAACTTGTTTTTAGTCTGAAATGTTTTCTCTCTTCTGGTTTAGACTGTTAACACATAATTATTAGAGTCCACCTCCTTTCCTGAACCCACCAAATATGTCTTAGAAGGGCAGAGATCATACTGTGCCAATAAGCTCTTATGAATAATTATTTGTTAATAATAAAACATTAATACATGTAATCCATTCCAAGCTGATTTTCTGTGCTGTAAGCTTCTGTCCCCAATGAGCCAAGCTGTTGTTCATTTTTGTACTCATTTCCCACCAAGCTCTTCCACCCCACTCCACATGCATTCAGATAGATCAACTTGCTAATCGTTTCTCCTGGGTTTCATCCAGCACTTTATCTTATTTCCTCTTTCTCTTGAACATTCTCAAAGGTTCCATTTCACAGCTCTGGAAGATCTTCCCAGTGAGCCATCTGGTGTGGGTCCTCCTAACATGGTAATTGAAAAAGGTAAAATAGCATGAATATTCTGCCTTGAACTCTGAAGACTGATGACATTCAGATGAAGGCTGCCCTGCACATGGTTAATTTAGGCAATTGGGCTTGAATGCTGAGGACATTTCCCAGTAAATGGAACAAACCTGGAGACAGAGTGGAATGAGAGTGAAGGGAGACAGCATGAGAACCACAGAATTTTAGACTTGCAGATACAGGAACTCTTCACAGTTGATTTGATTATGTTCAGTTACAAAGTTCCATGCAGCTCCCAATACAATATCTTTACCCAATGATTTGTATGTTTGTACATTTCTATCCCATCTTTCTTCCAATGAGTTCAAGGTTATGTATATGGGTCTCCTCCTTCTTTTTGTGTATCCTCGCAGCAGTCCTGTGAGATACATCAAGCTGAGAATGAGTGATTGACTCAAGGTTCCCAAATGAGTTTCATGGGTTAATGGGGACTTGTCCAATACTCCAACTTCTATGTCACACTGAGACCAAGTTAGCTCATAATTTACTATCCCATGCCTTATTTTTGAGAAATAGAACACTAAAGGAATAGCTGATGGCTACTCACTCTGAAGAGTTAGCAAAGGGATTAGAACTGTGTATCTGTGTTTGTTTGCTACAGAAAAAAACCAGAGACTCTTATGTCACCTTAACAATTAGTAATTTTATTATGACACATGCTTTCATAGAGTAGCATGCACTTCATTAGAACATGGCATGGTATCTCAGCTAAGTACATACATGGGCAGACAAAAAAAGTGGTAAACAAAGGAATCAAATAACAACAACAACAATTCAAAAAGTATACTCTTGGTTATTTCAGTTATCATATAAATGAATGCAGAGTGTCAATTCACAGCAGCGGTAACTGGTGATAACCCCACCAGATATCTGTTATGGAACAGTAACCACACGCCTAAATATTTAGCACTCTGGTTTTACCCCAGAGTCTCCTTATAAAATTCCTTCATCAAGTGAATAAGTCTATCAGTGGGTATTATGCGTGGAAACAAAATGGAATTCCCTTGGGTGTATTTAATTTTGCCTTTCAGACTCTGTCATTTGCCATATAAGTTGAAGAAACGGTAACTGTATCAGTCATATTCACAATAGCATCTTTAAATACCAAACAACAAGATGGTTCTTTCTTTTCCATCATGCCTTGCTTATGATCTCCTGGAAGCATCTGTTGTTGTTGTTGTTGTTGTTGTTGTTGTTTGTCTTCAAGTTATTACCAACTTATAGCTATCATAAGGTAAACCTATCATGGCAAACTGGCAAATTTCTTCAGAGAGGATTTGCCATTGCCACCCTGTGAGGCTTGAGCCTTGCCCAAGGTCACACAGTGAGTTCCATAGCCGAGCTAGAATTCAAATCTTGGTCTCCAAAGTCATAGACCAACACTCAAACTACCACACTACACTGGCTCTCTTGCTATTGGTAACAAATGTTGGACCCAGGGGCTCTCTGGTCTCTTCCAGCACAGTAATATTTATGTCCTTTTGACACCTCTGCAGTGATGAAATAAATGAGATGAGCCTCAGTGTAGTGTCCATTCTCATGAGAACCTTATTGGAAGAAGGTTATAAAAAAATATCTCACACCCATATTTAGCTCAGAGTCTAGAACAGGGGTAGACCTTTCCCCTTTAAAGGCCGAGGGACTTCAGCTCCCAGAAGCCTCAGCCATGTTGGCCAATAGTCCCATGTTGGCCAATAGCTCTTGGGATTCTGGGAGCTGAAGTCCCTCGGCCCTTAAAGGGGAAAGGTTGCCTACCCCTGGTCTACAACAAATTATTTCCCAAATCCCCCATACTGACTGTGACGATTCTGGAAGTTGTAGACCAAAATCTTTTCCCCTGTGCTTTGCTCAAGGTTGTGAGTTCAATCCCAGGTCTCCAGGATCAACTCAGCCTGGCATCCTTCCAAGGTTGCTAAAATGAATGCCCAACATGTTTGGGGCAATTAGCTTACACCAGGGGTAGGCAACCTTTCCCCTTTAAGGGCTGAGGGACTTCAGCTCCCAGAAGCCTCAGCCATGTTGGCCAATAGTCCCATGTTGGCCAATAGCTCCTGGGATTCTGGGAGCTGAAGTCCCTCGGCCCTTAAAGGGGAAAGGTTGCCTACCCATGGCTTACACATTGTAAACTGCTTCAGGAGTGCTTAAATGCACTGATAAGTGATACAGAAATATACTTGATATTAAACCCATCTGAGAACATCCTTCACCTGAGCTGAAGATAGGACTAACAGGCTTTTGACATGCTGTGAAGCCTTCTCAGAAAGCCAGCATGGGGTAGTGGTTTGGGTGTTGGACTAGGACTCTGGAGACCAAAGTTAGTATCCCTGCTCGGTCATGGAAACCTGCTGGGTGACCTTGAACAATCACACTCTCCTAGCCTCAGAAGAAGGCCATGGCAAACCTCCTCTGAAAAATTCTTGCAAAAAACCAAAAACAAAGTAAGAAAGAAAAAACAAAAGAAAAACATGATAGGTTTACTTTAGGGTTGTCAAAACTTGGAAATGACTTGAAGGCACACAACAACTAAGCTTTCTCTCACCCAATATCTCCCTGATGTGTTTGAACTACAATTCCCATTACTCCTGTCCATGTGGACATTGCTTGTTGGGCTCTTGGCCATGTGGAAATTGCTTGTTGGAGATGATGGATGTATCTGTCCCACACATGTACAGGACACCTGATTGGAGGAAGGCTGTGCAAATGTTTAAAAACTGATCTTCACAATGAAACAAAATCATTCATCGGTGGTGGTGGGAGGTCATCTTTTCTATTCTCCTCACCACCTTATTACAATAACATGGAAGCAGTAAAACAGTTTGGATAAACATATATACATAAAGAGAGAGAGGGATGGCCTCTACCTACTACCTAAATCCACACTAATTAGCAAGATAATAAAAATAAATAAATAACACTGTCCAACTTTTCTGAGCCTGAGTGAACATATGTCATGCCCATCCACCTGGAGGACTAGGAGGTCGAGGAGGAAGCCGAGCCAAAACCTCAAATGGGACTTGTGTCTGAAGCTGCAGTGGAGCCTGACCCTGACCCTGGCCCTAGTATGCCTCTGCCAGCTCCAACATAGGGCCTCGGCAGACGGCTTATTGAGCTGTCTCCGAGGCAAGGAAGAGGAGGGGCAGCCGCACGCGCGGCACCCCTTCCTCTTCCCGAGGTCGTCCTCAGAGCTGCCGGCCCTCCGCATGTCCGGCGCTCCGGGGACAACCTCCCGCCGCAGCGACCGCACGTGTTGCGGCGGAAAAGTCAGTGAAAGTGCGCCCGACGCTTTTAGGGCGCACTTTCACTGACTTCTGAAAGGAGTGCTATTTTTGCGCTCCTTTCAGAGGCGCCGACAGTGAGCCGCGGTGCGACTGCTCCAGTCCCGTGGCGCACCGTCGCAGGGCGTCTTGGACGCCCTCGTCTGCCTCCCCCCATAGTCTGTGGCCTCCCAGGAGTCTCAGCAGCCAAGCTTCCGGCAACAGAACCTTCAGGCATGGAGGACACAGTACCTACCTTCAGACAGTGTCGAGCAGAAAGGGAGGGCCTCCGGCACATGAGAAAGCTTTATGAAAAATGCTGAGCAATCAACAACAGCTGAGCACCTGTGGTCTGATCATTTAAACAGGTGCCGGATGCCAGCATAGTTGTCAGAGATTATCCGAGTTTCCTGGTAAAAGCACACTTGATCCTTACTGTCCTTGTCTCCACAACTGTAAACCTTGATGCTCGGATTCCTGGTTTGCCTTGTCTCTCTGGACTCCTTGACCTTGGATTGCCTACACAACTCATCTGTCTCTGGAACCCTGGACTTTGCCTAGTTATACCCTTGTTTTTTTGCTACAAGACTTTTGCTTTATGACTGTTCATGTGCACCAAACTCTTGACAGCCTTAGTTCTGCTCACTGTTTTGTTTTGTGACTACGGCTATAAGCATACTTGCCACTGTCCTGGACAACATGGTGTTTCTATGAAGAGGATTCCCATCGTGATTGAGAGAGATGGGGGGGGGGCTACATTTGGTGAGGGATTTGGGGAAATGGAATCCAGAAAAGTAATCCTTTCAAACTCCTCACCTTTGGGCAGTGCTAGGACCTTTTTTAGGGAATGTGGAATCTCTCTTTGCTTCCCAATGTCCATCCAGTTCTCCCTCTGGACACCATATATGTCAGTCATGCATCTTAGTTTTTCACAGGCAGGAGATAAGGGAGGGCAATGTATGAAGAAAACACAACTAAACTGAGCCTTTCTGGACTCCTGTGAACAAGCCTGCATTTTTTGAGAGCTATGCAGACACTGAGTAACTTTGAGCAACCCTGTTATTGCTCCATTTCAACCTTTTCTGTGTAAAATGGAGGCAAGAATCCACCATCATCTGGCCTCAGAGGGAGAGAGTGGCAGGTCAGCTTTATCAGGCCTAGCCAGAGAAAGAAGAAGACCCTCCCTCCACCATCATCTGGCCTCAGAAGGAGAGAGTGGCAGGCCAGATCCATGAGGCCTAGCCAGAGAAAGAAGAAGGTCCTCCCTTCATCCACTATCATCCAGCCCCAGCAGGAGAGAGTGGCAGGCCAGCTCCATCAGGCCTAGCCAGATAAAGAAGGTGGTCCTCCCTCCCTCCATCACCATCCGGCCTCACAGGGAAAGAGTGGCAGGCCAGCTCCATCAGGCCTAGCCTAGATTAAGAAGCAGAGTCTTCCCTCCAGTCCATCTGCCATGGTCCAGGCCTGAGAGAGAGAGAGAGGAATTGCTGCACAATCTCCCTTCCACACTGCCATTCCCTTCTTTTGTGTCATATCTTTTTAGATTGTAAGCCTAGGGCAGGGAACTGTCTAATTAACTATTTGTAAGCCACTCTGAGAGCCTTTTTGGTTGAAGAGTGGGGTATAAATACTCCAAATAAATAAATAAATAAATACATACATACATAAGAATGGTGTACCAAAAGCCATTGTTGAGATGATGAAAAGCCGAAAAGTTTGTAAGACACTCCTCATATCAAAAGTGCCTCATAACAGATTAATAATGCATGATGTTCACTGCATTTTTGTGGTGATGGTAGCAACCCTGCTTCCATCAGACTTGCTATTATATTTTTAATTGATTTCTAGCAGCTCAGCCTGAACCCTTCACTCAAATGCATGCATTTTTGCATGGTGGCTTTCTACATCTCTTGGTAGATGTTAACAATACAATGGATTTTGGGTGATGATTGATGTGCATTGATAGCTCATAAGCTCCTTGATGCTCCACACCAGATTGAATTGCTTAGCATTTTACATTGGGCCTCACAGTGATGGGAGGCATGTAATATACACTCTGGGATATGTAAGTAGCCATCTCCTGGATAAATAATTTAAGAAATTGTTTGGGAAATCATATCCATTATTAGGATTTGTGCTCAACAAGTGCCATTTTCTCTGAATTGTATTTGTATTTTGATAGGTATTGATTTTTATGAGTAGAAGCAATGAATAATACATTTCATCTTCCTTTGCTGCTCTTAACAATAAGCTGAGGGAAATAATAGAAGAAGAATTTTCCTTTAATGGAAGCACTCCTTTTGAAGACCATGCCCTGTCTCTTCTGAAGGATGGGATGGGGTAAATTTACAAGAAACCTTAGCAGTCCAAAGCTACTAGTGAATGTTTGAAATCCAAGAGGCTGAAATCTCTTTGTGTTCAAGAAAGATTACTGCAAGCCCACAATTGTCAGTGTTTACATGTGAAATTTTAAGACATTGTAGAACCTGGGATCAGTTCAAGTTGCCAGAAACAAAGGAGAAAATGATGTCCTTTCCATTTCAGCTATAACAGCTGATCAGGATGAGAGTCAATTTTATTCAGAGTTTGGAAACTTTTATTTTTTGTGGACTACAGCTCCCAGAAATCCACATCCAAAGTGGCAATTGAGTTATGGGAGTTGTAGTCCATTAAAAGTCACTTCTCCAAACTCTGATTTTAAAGATCCTGATTGTGGAACAACTTCCCCAGGGTAGTAGGCTAGGTTAGGGCACAAAGGGAGGCCATGTGGCCCATACATGTCTATCCTACTTATAATGTATCACCACCACTTTCCTCAGAATCTGAGGCAGCTGCCTTGCTATGGCCAATGGTAGGGTGGGCCCTGCACCAGGATCTCTGGATAAGTTCTCAGATCACTGTGAGAAGGAATCTGTTGAACATCATGTCTCTTACAAAAGTCCCACAAAAAATTAGGAGCTTCTGAGAACCACAGGCTTCCCCAAATCATGTTTGTTTCCACGTGCCATGTGCACAAGCCCCTCCCATGAATTTTTAAAACCTTGCTGCCTTTTAACTTTCTCCATCTTAATATATAATTAGAATTACCTTATGTGTGTTTTAAAGCCTTGGCCTGACCTTTCAAATGTATATTTCAATTCTTTGAAATAAATTGTTCCTTGGTTAAATAACTTAAAGTCTTTAATCTCAAAACTCTTTAAGCCCCAAGATGGCAATCTTAACCATTAAGGTGCCCAATATTTACAGAATATTGAAAAATCTGAAAACTTACTTTTTGGACTACAACTCCCAGAATCCTGTGGGGAACATGGCCAAAAACAGATGGATCACTTTTCTGACTTCTGGATCACTGCAGGTGTTAGGGGAGTATATTCCGAAAAGTGCATATCTGGATTAAAAGGACACATTCTTTATTGGCTAATCATCTCTGAGGTCTTATAGCAGCCGTTCCTAAAGTGGTGCTCTCCAGATGCTTTGTATTGTAACTTCCACCATCCCTTACTGTTGGCAATGTTGGCTGGGATTGAAAAAATCCCAGCTAATACTGCCAGCAGTCAGGGATGATGGAAATGATTATTTATCTTAAAGACACCACATCTTTCTTTCTTTCTTTCTTTCTTTCTTTCTTTCTTTCTTTCTTTCTCTCTCTCTTTCTCTCCCCCCCTTCTTTATGTTCAGTGAATAGATGCATAACTTTTTTTTTAAAAAAAAAATTAAAGTCGAAAACATTGGAATGACATTACACTGAGGAAGAATATGGTGCAGTGTTTTCTTCCCTCCCTCCCCCCTCTCTTCAGCAAATGAGCACATAACTTTTATTTTATTTTATTTTAGAAGACTGCAAACATGCAGACTTTCCAGTGACTGGATAGGATGGCTTTTGAATGTTTTTATCCCTCCTCCTCATGAGAATACAGATAGTCTTTCATACAGCAGAAACTCAGCAAACCAGTGAGCATAAACATGAATGCATTTGTGTGAAATTTTTGTGACTAGGAAATGAAAAGAAGCAAGAGTACCACTGAGCTGGAGAGCAATTTGGAATTCAGAAAAATGTTTGCAAGCACTGTGCTGCAGCATCCAGCCAGCTGTAGCTATTCAGGGGTGAAAAAGATAGTGGTTTTTAAAGAAAGGTACATAAAGCTTTATTGATATCCACCCCCCATATGCCATCCACAATTAGCAGGGGAATTGGGAGCCACCACTGGGCTGGACTGTTTATCATGGCATCAAAGTAAGCATGAAAGACAAAAGGAAACAGATTATTGGCTATGTATGTTGACTGCTTTTCAAACAGTAAATGATATATTCATATTTGTGCATGCACACACATTTGAATATGCATATAACGCACACAGAGACACTAAAAAATACACTTTCAGAAGCATAAATATTAGAAACATTTACTTAAAAAAACATTCATGATATATAGGCTATTCCACAGTAAGATATTCTAAACTGATGATATATCTATAATGTACCTTGTAATCACCCACCAACAGAACAAATGAGTGAAATGGTTCCATTTTGAAATGAAGCCATGTCTCAGGGAGCTTAATTGCTGATTCTTTCCATCATATCTTCCCCGGTTAATTTGGAAATTGTCTGCCAGATCTTTTTTGACTAGCTGTTTCATACAGGGGACAAAGGAAGAGAAATAAATGGAGAGATGGCTGCCAGTTTAAAAATACAACTGATATTTAGCCCCACAAGTGTTGACCTTATGAAAAATATGACAAAAATCCATACTAATTTAATACCTTTATTGGGTCAAATGTCAAGGCAAGAAGAGGTGTGGGAAGGTGGGAGTTTTCCAAATCAGTTCATCAGACAAAATGTTACAATAGAAAATTTGGGATGGAAAATAGAAATTGGTGAGGAAAGAGAAGGGGAAAGGAAAAAGAGAGGGTAAGAGACATGGAATCAAACTTATGGGACCAGCATGGTTTCAAACAAGTTGAAATGGGAAGGAAAGGCTGATAAAAACTGAAGCACCAGATGCTTATGGTTTGAGTAGGGGGCAGTTCACACTTCATTTTGGCATGAGGCATCCTCCCGATTTTCACTATGGCACTACCTTTCCACAGTGGTGGGATTGCATGCTTCTAGGAGGCAAGTGGCTATGCTGCTGGTAGCAGTGATTCTAGTAGGGACTCCCATGTCAGATGGGCTTTTGCTGAGGAGCCAGACTAAATGTGCCAAACAGCTACTGGGCAGCAGCAATAATGGAGGTGGGTAGGGTGACACTGCAGAAGGAGCTTTCAGAGACAACGATAGTGGCACCATAGCCTACACATGTTAGTATTGTGCAGAAGGAGGCATGGCAAAGCCCTTTGATGAGAGAATCCAAAATGAAACAAGATATAATACTAGAAGATGAGACTCCCTCGTTGGAATGGACTAAATGAGCTACTGGAGAAGAACAGAGGACAACTACAAGTAGCATTGTGGATAATGATGCAACTGAACTTAAGCCAAAAGGATATTCAACTGTTGACATGCTCAGAGGTGAAAGGAAGTCTGAAGCTGCACTACATATTTTATAGGAAGATGAGACATGAGAAATATGAATCAGGGGAAGCTTGATATAGTAAAACAAGACATGGAATGTATCAACATTGCAGTGCTTGGAGTAAGTGAGCTAAAGTGGACAGGAATGGGACATTCTGAGCCAGATAATTACAGTGTTTTACTTTGGAAATGGAAATCTAAGAAGAAATGTGGTGGTATTAATATGGAGGAGAGATGTAGTAAAAGGATATCATGCAGTCAAAGGATATAATGCAAAGTCTGACTGAATCATATCAGTAAATATTCAGGGAAAACCCATCAATATAACAACAATCCAAATTTATGCTGCAACTACAGACAGAAGAAGAAGAAATTGAATTGCAAAGGTAGGAAACAGAGCAGAATCAATTACTGTAGAAAAATTAGGCCTGGGATCAAGAAATGAAACAAGAGAGGGACTGTTGAATTTTATGAGGCCAATAATTTGTTCATTGCAAACATATTCTTCAAACAATACAGGTGACAGTATACATTGATATCAACTGATAGCCAATATATAAGACAAATAGACTACATAATTGGAAGCACAAGATCAAGAAGCTCTATTCTCTCTACAAAAACAAGTCCAGGAGCAGATAGTGCCACAGATCATGAGTTGCTACTGTTAAAAATGAAAGTAAAGCTAAAGAAGAACATGAAATCAATCACTGTGCCAAAATACAGCCTGAAGAATATAATTTAAAGACAATGTAAAAATAGATTTGCACAATTCAGCCTAATTGACCAGGAGCCAGAACAATACTGGACTTAAACCAGGAACATTGACAGAGAGGAATGCAAAAAAGTTACTATGGGCCTTTGCAGACTGCCAGAAATAGTGCAAATTGAGTCCACTTGAACTGCCCTGGCTCAGTGCTAGGGAATCATGGGAACTGTAGTTTATTGTGGCACCAGAGCTCTCTGACAGAGAAGGCTCAATGTCTCAGAAAAAAATACAGTTCCCATGATTCCATAGCACTGAGCCAGGGCAGTTAAAGTGGACTCAATTTGCACTATTTCTAGTAGTCTGCAAAGGCCCTATCTGCAGCCAAAAAGAAAGAGAAGTGGATGAGAGATGAAACTCTTCAAGCAGTTAAGGACAGATGAGAACCAAAAGTTAAAGGTGCCAAAATATGGTCAGAAACCTGAATACAACTGTTCAGTGACTTTTGTGCAGGGACAAAAAGAACTAAACAGTCTATGCAGAAAAATAGAAGATGGCAACAAAAAAGGAAGAACAAGAGACTTTTCCCACAAGATTTGAGAAATCAAAGAAAAAATTAAACCAAGCATGGTGATGCTATACAAATGCTCATGGGAACACATTACATAACCAAATACAAATAAAAAGACAAGGGAAACAATACACTGAAGACCTATATAGCAGATATAAAGTATGACAAATTTATTGAGGAAAAATCATTTGAAGATTAACCTACAGTTTTAGAAAGTTAAATGAAGCTGCACTCAGTATACTTTGGTGAAATAAATACCAGGAACAGGTGGCATATCAATAGAGCTGCTTCATGCTACAGAGACAGAATTTACTCTAGTTCTAGCTAAAATCTGACAACAAATATGGAAAACAAACAATGGCCCACCGACTGGAAATATTGCATATACAGTCCAGTCCCCAAGAAAGGTGATATACAGGATTAAACTAACCACAGAACCATTGCATTAATCTCCCATGCAACCAAAGTGGTGCTCCAAATTCTACAATAATTTTTACTATATATGGAGCAAGAAATGCCAGCTATCTAAACTGGTTTCAGGAAAGGAAGGGGCACTAGAGTTCATATTGCAAACATATGTGGATAATGGAGAAAACCAAAGAATTTCTGAAGGAAATCTGCCTGTGCTTTATATATGGGCCTTTGCAGACTGCAAGAAATAGTGCAAACTAAGTCCACTTTAACTGTCCTGGCTCAGTGCTAGGGAATCATGGGAATTGTAATTTTTTCTGAGACATTGAGCCTTCTCTGTCAGAGAGCTCTGGTGCCACAATAAACTACAGTTCCCATGATTCCCTAGCACTGAGCCAGGATAGTTAAAGTGGATTCAATTTGCACTATTTCTGGCAGTCTGCAAAGGCCCATAGATTATAATAAAGTCTTTGTGTAGATCATGAAAAACTATGGATCACTTTTAAAGAAATTAGTGTGCCACAACATTGGATTGTTCTGCTGTGTAACCTGTACTCAGGAGAAGAAGCACCTGTCAGGACAGGATACAAAGAAATGGACTGGTTTCCAGTTGGCAAGGTGGTCATGCGCCTTATCTGTTTAACTTGTGTGATGAACATATTATATGTAAAGCAGGATGTGATTTGGAGGAAGGAGTCATGAGAACTGGAGGAATGAACACCAACAATTTAAGTTATGCAGATGAAATGGAATGACAGTGGGCATAAAATGAGATGTGACTCATTAGAAAAGATAATAATACTTGGTAAGGTAGAAGGCAGTAGAAAAAGAGACCACACTTCAGATGAATAGATTTAATTAAGGAAGTCACAGCCCATAGTCTGCAAGACTTGAGCAGAGGTGTTGATGATAGGGGACTTCGTGGCCTCTCATTCATAGAGTCACACATAGGTTTAAGTCAACTTGATGGCAGCCAGAAAAATCAGCAGTAGCAGAACACTTTCTAAACCATCCTGGGCATAGAATGCTATTTGAAAACACTCAAATTCTGGCCCATGTCAACAATTATCAGGTCAGAGTGCACAAGGAAGCCATACAAATCCACAAACAGCTGGACAACTTCAACAGGAAAGAAGAAACCCTTGAAAGTTTGGATACCAGTCCTGAAAAACACCAAAATCAAGTACCAGCATGTGCAAATGAATACCACCCAGGGTCAGGCCTTGCTATTCAACAATAGACCAATACACAGATTAATATGTTCCTCTCAACCAAGAGTCACATAGTATATATACTCCACTTACTTCCATGCCAGCATTCTCTTAAGATGCCAGCCACAGCTGCTAACAAAACATCAGGAATAAACTCTTCCAGAACATGGCCACATAGTCTGAAAAACCCACAAAAACTTGATGACAGTTAACAAGAATCCCGCCCCTGTCCATTTTGGATTATAGGCCACTCCAGATACTATTAAAATTATAAAAGGTGGACAGGGGGAACAGTGACAAGATGACAACTGACTGATTTGAAATGTGGTTCAAGAGGAGAGTTCTATGGAAGGTGTGGACTGCTAAAAAGACAAATGAATGGATCTTAGAGAAAGCTTGAATGTTCACTTGAAGCCTAAATGACTAAACTGAGGCTATTGCACTTTGGACATATAATTGAGAAGACATGAATCATTGGAAAATCATTGGAAAAGAAAGTAAAATGTACTAGAAAAAGAGGAAGACAACACAATAAGTGGATTGATTCAACCAAGGAAGCCACAGTCTTGAGTCTGCAAAATTTGAGCAGGGCAGTTGATGGCCTTTTGGAGGTTTCTTAAGCCCGAAACACATGGGCCAAAAGGAGCAGCTTCAGGCCAATCTGGGGGCATGATGTACAGATGTTATATGCCCCTGGATCAGGCTGAAGCTGCAATGTGGCCACCTAAGGCGGCCTGGGGCCACTGGCAAAAGGAGCACACAAGAAAGTGCTCCTTGCCAGCAGCCCATTTGGTACTGCTGTGGTGGCTGGCCTCAGGATCATGGCTTCTGGTTGCTTTCGTCCCATGCCAATTGGGGAGCAATGGGGGCTGGAGTGGCCAGAGGCCACTCCAAGCTGCCAGACTTCTTGACCCCTTAATCATAGGGCTGCCATAAGTCAATGTTGACTTAACAGCAAATAATAACACAAAAAATGATTCTAATCGTGTCAAGTTTACATGGTTTAATATTTCCTCATCTGTGAGTGTCACTTTAGGTAAAACTTAAAACATTCATAATGCCTGCTAGAGCCTCATTTAAAGCTCTGTAGACTCCTCCTTTCCCACATTGGCTGAAGGTTGAACTCTGTGGTAGGTTGAATGCGGCATGTGGGAAAAGTCACATGTTCAATTAGGAACCCAAGTTTGATGGTGTTCAATCTTAATTTTTTCCATCCCAAACATGGTGAAATTTGCAACTTTTGGTAAAATCTTCAAAAACAAGAAAATATAATTTGCACTGGCCAAATTCATCAGGTATTCCTAACCACAGAGATGACCTAGTTAGGATGGAAACATAAGATTAGCCTCCAGAGCAGAGCTATGCTGGGTAGGAGATTCTGGGCATTGTCATCAAAACTAATGACTTTGCCAGGTTCTGTTCCAGAGAGAGATGCTGGAACAGATAAATCAGAGCTATGCACATCTGTAAGGTAAATTCATATGTCCAAATATGAACATGTCATTCTTTACCCTGAAACCTCTAACCATGGGAAGGGGGAGGAGTTGGCTTGCATACTCAATGAACATTTCTAAACAAAAATTTAAAAGTATCTGTTGTGTTTTATTTACACCATTTCCTCAAATAATCAGGCAAAATGGATTTGCTCCCACAGCAAAGACACAGACAACAGTGGAATGATAAGTGGCTATATTTTTGTTCTAGAATGCACTATGAATTCCAAATATTTTATGTGTGCCTTGTTGACCAATCTTGCCACTTCTGCCTTCTATTGTATAAATGTTTGATGTGCTTTTGTTCAATAAGTGTATGCGCTTTTCCTCCTTGAAGCACTGAATCAGTTTCTTTCTCTGTCCACATTGTTTTGTTTTTAGTTGCACATTAGAATGGCAAAGTCTCCTTTGTGCCACTGAAAAAGCATGTGTTAGTGTGTGTGAGAGAGTGTATAAACTGTAACAAATAAGGAAAGGATGTATTTCACAATGAAATATTTGCTTGATGATATAATAGAGGTTTCTGGTGTGTCTGAAACCCACATATTTTCTGCAGAGCATACCTCAGCTATTGACATACTGTTGGTTTTATACATCCCAAGATGCATGAATTATTACTGTCATTCACCATTTTATATTTCTAGTTCCATAGCCTATGGCAACGCTTTATTTTTAGCTGTTGCTGGAGACTATACAGGACCTCTGGCAATGCTAGCTATTGATCAAGCAGTTTTCAGTGTTTGCTTGCTCAGTAATGCAAAGATGTGCTAATTTCCGAAAACAATATCAAAGCCTCAGATGATTGTGATTGCCATTTCTTGACTTTTTAGCAATGCTAGCAAGGGCTGACATAATAATAATAATAATAATGATAATAATAATAATAATAATTGTTGTCCAGGATACGCTTTTGCGACTATATGTGAAATAAAACTGGTGCCTCAGTTCTGAGATTGATGTGGTATTGTAGATGCAAAATACATTATGCCAAAATGAAAACAGGCTACGCATTATTAACAAACATGTTGCCCAAAGGAAAGTTATTAATAAGTGATATACTGAGAGGAGGGACGAAAGACTGAATGCGTAATCTGATAAGCACCACCGCAGGGCAACGTTCATTTATTTTTCGACAGTCACATTGAAATGAATGGAAGCGAACTGGTGGATTGGTCCCAAAGCAGTAAAGTGTTGATTAATTCTTCTCTCTCTCTCTCTCTCTCTCTCACACACACACTGCATTTGATATTTTTTTTAAAAAATGGAAAACCAAGCTCCCTCCCCTTCCCTTCCAACAGCAGGAAAAAGCATGAGAAATGGATGTATCCTTTTTCGAGCCTAGGAAATGAAAAAATTGTTTTGTTTGGATCCCTTTGCTAAGAGACAGTAAGAGCACAGGGACTGTGTTTTTAATGTAAGAATCTGAAAGCATTAAAATGATACCACTAATTAGTGCTTAAGAGCCCTGGCCTGAATGCATTTTCAGTCCACATAATGCTTAAAGGCTGCATCCCAAGACAACTAGAAAATCAATGAGGGGACTTCCATTGGGAGTTTGTATTTAAGCTTTTCCAAGCACTATGCCCTGGGGAAGGTTTGCAAGCACAGGCCTTGCTCTGCAGGAATTATTCTTTGCTTCAACCAATTGTCTTTCTCCTTTTGGCTTACACTCCCCATTTCACCCCAATAATTTGTTCCCCGCACCTCCTCTTCCTCCTTGCACTAGGTCTTTACCAGTGTGTATTGCCTAAATACCCTAAAGGCACTAGATGACATCTGATCATGGAAGCTAAGCAGGGTCAGCCCTGTTTAGTACTTGGATAAGAGACCACCAACAAATACCAAGTGCTGTAGGCTGTATTGCAGAGGAAGGAAGTGGCAAAACCACCTCTGGGTATCCATTGCCAAAAAAACTGAAGGCACACACACACATAACAGCTAGTGTCATTTCTGAATATAGGTGTATACTTCTAACATGCCTTCATGTCTAGACCAAGCAAAGAAGGCCTACAAACCCATTTGGATATAATGTCAATTTCAGTGCTTTGGATAGTCCATTTCAGTGCTCACCCACTTCCCAGTAAGGCTGATAGGTAGATTAGAGGTGGGTCAGAATGTGCATTCCCACACTGATTATAGCATGACTAGGGCTGGATGAAGGAGATACACAGAGATCATGTGACTTACTTTACAGAGGACAGTCCTCTATTTGAGAGCATTTTCACTTTAAAGAGTTGTCTAGCCCATAAAGAGCACAGAGGAGCACTGATATTGTTCACCACCATCTAGCATTTAGACAGAAGACTGAATAGATGCATAAGTCATCTGTGGTTAATCTCTTGGCTTCAATTAGAGTAGACCCATTGCATCCCTGGGATGCCTTGCCATTCAACTATTGATTCACTGGGTGCATTCTACTTGGGACTAACCAATAGGATTTCAGTCCTGTTCACAGTCTTCCTCAGTATAGCAAGATGTATTGCATTTCTTTTATAGAAACTGTTCCTAAATGTGTGTCTCTGAATTAAATAAAATGAATATGCAAATCTGGTTGTCCACTGTTGTCCTCTTTTTTGTGATATATAAGTGGCCATGCTGTCACGTTTAGTAGCCCTGATGTAAATTGTAATATGTACATTTGTAGTCTTTTAAATGTATATAATGCATCCCTCCTTCTCCTCCTTCTCCTTCTTGCAATACATAAGTGGTCACTCTAGGAGTTAAAATATATATTTGCATTGGTAGTTCCTGGAGTTAGCAAACTAGAGACTGGTACTCTCCTATTCCCAGGGCTGATAGACTGAAATGCTGCTTCTGATCCTTGAGTTAATATCATTTATTGGAGCCCTGGTGGCACAGTGGTTAAATGCCAATACTGCAAGCTCAGGGTCAACTCAGCCTTGAATCCTTCTGAGGTCACTATAAGTACCCAGCTTGTTGGAAGCAATTAGCTTGCAGATGTAAACCGCTTAGAAACTGTTTAGTGTGGTGTGAAGTGGTATATAAATGAAGCTGCTGCAGCTGCTGCTTAATATCAGAGCTTAGAATGACAGGTATCTTTTTTTTAAATATTAATCATTAGTGAGCTCCAAAAATAAATCATGTTATTAACTTAAGTAGAAATTTCTAATGTGGTACGTTATTTGTTCATTTTTTTTTCTTAAAAAAAAAAAAGACAACCTGCAAAACCAGAGCTTCTATACCATATTCATGCAAAACCTTTGCAGTCCTCAATCAGAGTTCCACTCAAAATTCTTGCCAATCTGCATACCACAAGTCTTCTCTGCAAAACCTTCCTGGGGCCCTTTGACACTAAACAGCTATAGCATTCTGAATCCACTTTAATTGCCAGGCTTCCGTCCTGTGGGTTCTTGTGGTTTCTAGTTTAGGGAGCACTGTTTAGAATTCTCATCCAGAGTTGTAGCATCTCACCTTATTACAAACCCCAGGATTCCATAGGATGCAATCACAATGGAATCATAGTTCTGTGATTGTGAAAAGACTGCAGGGCTGCAGTTTGAAACTCATTTTATTACTCCTTGTCTCCAGTCTCTAAACACTAATTTGAGATAATGGCAAAGAATAATAAAATAAAATAAGTTGGCATGCCAAAAAATCTACATGCATGGATCTCATTATGTTCAAAGCAAAATGTAGAATTACTTCCCTCTCTTATTCAAAAACTCCAACAAATTAACAAATTGTTCTTAATTCACTATTTCTTAGCTTTCATCTTATCTATAGTCCTCTCACCTAACCACTGATAACTTGATTTCCCAGGAAAAAAAAGACAATGCAGTCTGGAAAGGGGTGACAGAAGCATCTTGGAGTGGAGACCATTTTTATGAGACACATATTTGTATGTCTTCTCTTGAAATGACCTACAACTGTTTCTGGTATTGCCAACTGCAATGTGTTAACTTTTACCTCTGTGAATTGCAGTTCTTTTCTTTTCTTTTCTTTTTTCTTTTTTTAATGTGATGTACTGTTTCATTCTGGAACACTCATAAAGAGTCATAAAATATTTCATAGATTTATATGACCAGGCCCTCAGCTGAAGTAACTGGCATGGGACTACTGACTCCAGCACAGCGATTGTGACTGATGCTACCAGCTGAGGACTTGGTGTGCTGAAATGTGAGTATTCATGCTTCTGGGTTGTTTACTTATTTATTGCTTTAAATAAGCTATTTCTGCTTGACTGTCAGGAGAAAAATATCCTGGCTTGAACAACAGTGTCAGTGTGGAAATGCCAAAAATGCTATTGTTGTCTACTTGTCATGCTAGGAGTCAGGGCTGGTCCAAGATTTTTATTTTATTTTATTTTATTTTATTTTATTTTTGCTGTTTGAGGCAAAGCACAAGATTTACCAAAGGCAATAGGACTAGCGGTTGCATCTTAGAATGAATCTACACTGAGGAATTAATGCAGTTTGATACCACTTTAACTGCCATGGCTCAATGGTTTGGTATTCTGGGATTTGTAGTTTTGTGAGATATTTAGCCTTCTCTGTCAGAACTTTGGTGTCACAACAAATCCCAGGAATCCATAGGACAGAGCCATGGCAGTTGAAGTGGTGTTAAACTGCATTAATTGTACAGTGTGGCTGCACCCTCAGTTTAGCATTAGTGATGCAGCAACAACCTTTACTACATTTAACAGCAGCAATCTAGATTTGAGGAGGATAGGTTATGAATTAAGTAGGGGTGAGATAGCTGTTTTAGGCAGCAGATTTGGAATGTCATGAAAGGTCAGCAAATTATTAGCTATTTTGTTTCTTCTTATTATATTTTTATAGCATATACAATTTTCTATCCATATATCAAAATAAATGACTAGGGGCATTTTGTTATTTCAGGCTGGCATTGTGAAAGATAATGTGTCTACACAGCACTGTCTACTCTGCGCCAGTCAGCCCTCTTTCTAATGATAGGGCTGGCCATACCAAGAAATGTCAATTTGTCTATACACTTGATACGCAAGGCAAGAATGAACCGAACCAGCTGCACTATACCTGTGGAACGACCTGCCAGAAGAGACTCAACAACTAATTTAAAAGACCATTGAAGACTAGTCTTTTCTGGTAAGCTTATCCAGATGATTTTTAAATTGTGAATTTTAAATGATAAATTTTAGATGTGAATTGTTTTAATATGAGCACATCTTATTTGTCCTTTTAAAATGATGTGTGTTTTAACCAATGTACTGATGTTGTTTGTTAATTGTTGTTGTTCCCCTGCCTCAATCCATGGGGAGAGGTGGGTAAGAAATGAAAGACACCCCCCGACGAGTCGGGAGGGGTTTCTTGTTGTGCTGGCCAAATAAGGACAGGAGACACCTGGTTGGTCAAGGTGCGTGGGCGAACAAGTACACCTGCGCGCCTTGTCCAATAGGGTTATTGATTATAGCTCCAAGTCTCACGGTGTTACTGGTCTCGCAAGACTTGGGACGAGAGTTTGTCACTTATAGCTTTGCGCTGCCACATGGAGGCAGCCATTTTAGAGCTGAGACGGAGTAAGTAACATCGCTCCGCTCTTTGCTTTGGGCTTGCTTGGCTTTAGGCCTAGCACTCTCTTGGCTTTTGCTAATCTAAGCTTTTGCCTATTTGGCTTTGCCTATTCTTATCTCGCTTGTATCAGGGGCTCAGGTATCCTTCCTCGAGCAACCCGTGGGAGGGGCGAGTGAGGCCTTCGGGGGCCTGTAGCACCTCTGCATCCCCAATTCTCGGGGATGCACACCCGAGGAGGGCTCTGCGGAAGGCATCTTCGTCGGGTGCATGGACCCGGTACTTGATTTTCAGGCTCAGAGACGCCCCGGTTACCCCGGTCTGGTAAGGTCGGGACCCATCGCTGGTTCGGGAGGGTTGGTTATACTTCTCCCCAGTGGTGAGTGTGTGGAAGACAGCAGTCTTTGGGGGAAGGATCTGCACAGGACCCTCGGTGGACACTTTTCCTGCGGTGGTTGCCAGTGACGCTTCCTGGCTGTGGTGTCTCTTGTAATAATAATAATAATAATAATAATAATAATAATAATAATAATAGTTTTATTTCTAACCCACCCCTCTGCTCAGAAACCAGGATGGCGTACAACAAGGTTAAAACAGATACAATATAAAACAATCCTAACCCCCAATCCCTAACCCTCCCCCCCTTAAAACTGAATTAAACTAATACAAGATTAAAATGGCTATGCAGAATAAAATACAATTGTGAGACTTGGGAAAGGGTGGCCTGCTGGCCTGGTGGTAATCATCCACGGTTGGGTGATTTGGTTCGGGCCCGTGTTTTATTTCACTGAGGTTAGGATGCCACGTAGCAAGGCTCAATCCAAAAAGCGCGCGACTTCAGCCATGCCTAGTTCGGGTCACTATCCTCCCGTAGCCTCCCCTCTCTGTGTAATAACTGTCTTAATCTGGGATTGGTATCAGCTGGCCACTCATCTCCTTCTGTGTTAGTGGAGTGGCTTAGTTGCTAATGGACATTCAGGTGGTGTGGGGGCAGGGAAGGTATGGTGGCAACAGAGCCAACAAATGTTTCAAAAGAAGAAGGGACAGATGTATAATACCTGTCCCTTCTTCAGTTGTCTCTGTTTCCCAGGATAAGGTGGAGAGCGTACCAACCATTCCACCAACCCTCAACCTGCTCCTTTGCAATGCCAGGTCGGTCAGGAATAAAACTCATATCATCCACGATCTCCTAGTGGATGAGGCGGCCGACCTGGCATGCTTCACTGAGACCTGGCTGGGGGATGCCAGCCCTGCGACATGGGTGCAGGCTCTCCCAGCTGGGTACTCAGTTGTTGAGCAGGTGAGGGAAAGTGGGCGGGGGGGCGGCATAGCCCTTGTCTACAGGAACACCTTAACCTTGATCAGAAAGCCTATCCGGAAAACGATCTACACTGAGTGTATGTACCTTAGCCTGAAGGCCAGGGATAGTTTGGGGATTCTGTTGGTATACCGGCCACCCCGTTGCTTAATAGACTCCCTAACCGAGCTGACCACCCTGGTTTCCGAGTTGCTGCTGGAATCGCCCAGACTTTTGGTTCTGGGCGATTTCAACATCCCACTCGAGACCAGTTTACAAGACCTAACTGGCGCGGCTCGGGAGTTCATGGATTCCATGACAAACATGGGCCTATCCCAGCTGGTTGACGGGCCCACACATTGTGCTGGTCATACACTCGATGCAGTCTTTAGTACGGAGCAGGAGTCCATGACAATGCGGAAATTAAGAAAATTTCCGCATTGTCATGGACGGATCATTTTCTGATCAAGGCGGAACTAAGGGCTATTGTCCACCCCCCCGGGGGTGGCGGACCCATTAGAATGGTCCGCCCTCAAAGGCTAATGGAACCAATTGGTTTCCAGAAGGCCTTAGAGGGTCTAATGGTTGGCAACGCCGGTGATTCTGTCGAAGCCTTGGTGAACACTTGGAACATCGATCTCACCAGGGCTATCGACACAATCGCTCCTAAGCGTCCTTTCCGGCCCGCCTCAAACCGCAAGCCCTGGTATACTGAGGAGCTTAGGGGAATGAAGTGAGCCGGACAACGACTAGAGCACGAATGGCGAAAAACTCGTCTCTCATCCGACAGAACTCGCCTTAGGAAGCACCTTGACTCCTATAGGGAGGCTCTACGTGCAGCACAGAGATCTTTCTGTTCTGCACGTATTGCGTCTGCAGAGTCTCGCCCGGCAGAGCTGTTCAAGGTGGTGGGGGAGTTGGCAAAGGTTCCTCCTGCGCCAAACCCCCTGCTTAACCCCACAACAGCCTGCTGTGAGGCATTTAACATCTACTTTGCAGATAAAATCTCTCGGATTAGAGCCGACTTGGACGCCATTGTTTTGACAGAATCCTCAGATGTGGCATCCAGGAGCTCCGTTGATGGCATTTTACTGGATCATTTTCAATCTGTGAGTACCAATGACGTGGACAAGCTACTTGGCAGGATGAGGAAGACAACTTGCCCTCTTGATCCTTGCCCATCTTGGCTGGTCACCCAGGGGGGTGGCACGCTGAAGGTGTTCCTTCGGGACACAATCAACGCGTCACTCAGGGAGGGCATTGTTTCATCTTGTCTAAAGGAGGCGGCGGTTAGGCCCCTCCTGAAAAAGCCTTCCCTGGACCCCCTGGATAAGAACAGTTATCGACCAGTATCTTTACTTCCTTTTTTGAGCAAGGTGTTCGAGAGGGCAGTTGCTTCTCAACTCCACGCAGTCTTGGATGAAACCGATTATCTTGATCCATTCCAAACCGGCTTCAGGACAGGATATGGAGTGGAGACTGCCATGGTTGCTCTGACCGATGACCTCCGCTTGGGCATTGACAGGGGTAGTGTGACCCTGTTGGTGCTCTTGGACCTCTCAGCGGCCTTTGATACAATAGACCATTCCATCCTCTTAGACCGCCTGAGAGAGTTAGGAATTGGAGGCACTGCTCTGCAGTGGTTCCGTTCCTTCCTCACAGGCAGATCTCAGAGGGTGAGGCTCGGGGACAGTTGCTCTTCCAAAATAGAGCTGAATTGTGGTGTCCCTCAGGGCGCCATCCTGTCCCCGATGCTATTTAATATCTATATGAAGCCGCTGGGAGAGATCATCCGGAGGCATGGAGCGTGGTGTCTTCAGTATGCTGATGACACCCAGATATACTTCTCCATGACCAGATCATCGTCTCAGACTTCAGATGGCGTCTCTCCTCTCAATGACTGTCTCAGAGCGGTAATGGATTGGATGAGGAAAAACAGATTGAAGTTGAATCCAGACAAAACGGAGGTACTCACTGTTACAGGCCCGAAACCAGATCTGGGAATACAGTCTCCAGTCCTGGATGGAGTCACACTCTCCTCCAAGGACTGTGTTCGCAGTCTGGGGGTTCTCCTAGATTCGTTGCTTCACATGACTAGTCAGGTGAATGCGGCGGTCAGGAGTGCCTGTTATCAGCTTCGGCTGATACGCCAACTGCGCCCTTATCTGGATGTGAGGGACCTGGAAGCAGTGGTACATGCCCTGGTAACCTCACGCTTGGACTACTGTAACGCGCTCTACATGGGGCTACCCTTGTGCCTAACTCGGAAACTACAATTGGTACAAAATATGGCAGCCAGGTTAATTACTGGAACATCCAGGAGGGAGCACATAACACCGGTGCTTAAATCCCTCCACTGGCTGCCGATTAGTTTCCGGGCGCAGTACAAGGTGTTGGTTTTAACCTATAAACCAACATGGCTTAGGTCCATCTTATCTTAAGGACCGCCTCCTCCCATATGATCCCCCCTGCGCCTTGCGGTCCTCTGGGAGGAATCTGTTACAGCCAATAAAGACCAGGCTGTCTCAGACCTCCCAGAGGGCCTTTTCCGCCACTGCCCCAAAACTATGGAATGGCCTGCCGGACGAGATCCGTCTGACTACCACACTTGCTGCTTTTAAGAAAGCGGTAAAGACGGATCTCTTCCGACAGGCCTTCCCAGAATAACATCTGCAGCAACGAGATGAGTTAATTCTTCTTCTCCGAGCTGGCACAATTGATCTTTTGGTTTTATTATATTATAGTATTTTAATCTAATGCATTGCCTTGTTTTAATCTTTTTCGATTTAATTCTGTTTTAAGGGGTGGGAGGGAGATTGTGGGTGCTGGGTCTGTTTTAATTTGTTATATTTTAAATGCTGTAACCCGCCTCGATTGCAATGCAGAGAGGCGGGCTATAAATAAAACTTCTTCTTCTTCTTCTTCTTCTTATTATTATTATTATTTATTACTCTGCTTCAAAAAGGCCTTCTCAGTCTAGCAGCAGAGACGATGAGATTTCTGCCCAGGTGACACAACTGGGCAAAACTGTTCAGGCTTGTGTGGCGCTCTGCAATCAACTTGCACAGAAGGAACTACAGGCTACAGCCTCCACCTCAAGTGCCAGCCCTTCGGGTGTTAGTAACACCGAAGTAGCATCTGAGTCTCAGGTGACTGTTGCTACACCGGATCCATCGGTGGTTTCGGCAGTGGAGGTCAGGCACCCCACTATTGCCGATGTGTGAGATCTCCTGCAAAGAGTCCTGGGCTTGGGGACACAGGGTGTGGCTCCCCTTGTGTCCGGGCAGCCCACTTTGGCTGATTTATACAACCTCTTACAAGGGGTGGTTCTTTCAGGTGGTGCAATGGAGCAGACCAGTGGTGAACAGAGAGGTGATCAAGCTGTTGCTGCCTCTGCTGTCTTGGACACCCGAGCTGTTGCGGGGCCACACTTCGGGGGACCACTGTGGTCAGTTGGCGAAGCTTCCCAGCAAGCTTCAAGTTCAGGTTTGTCTCCTAATATTGCACATGCTAATTGGCCTACTTTGGTATGGGCTCCAGGTGGCCAGGTTGGTCAGGGTATGGCTTTGGAACGGCCCAACCCTGTGGTTTTGAATGCATCTATGCAGGCACCTGCAACCTCACAGGTCCCTGACACTCGAATGCAGGGTGGTCAGCCTTCGGCTGTTGCTAGCACCACACCTGTGGTGTCTATTTCTAGTGCTCCTCTGTTATCTGGAGCAGTGGGGAATGTGGAATCTACTCCTTACCCTTGGCTCACACCTTCCTCTTTCCACTAAAGAAAGGATTTGGAAGGGTGAATATATTGATTTATTTACTTTAACTTTTAGGGATCCCGAGCCGAGGATCATGGTAAAAGATGGGATCATTTTTAGTTTGCCAAAAGAGTTTCAGGTGCTCAAACGCCCTAATCTAGAGTGCAATTTTGTTAATTGGATTATGGGATTCACTATTTATAGAGGTGTCATAGAGGAAAAAGAACCACTCAGATCCCCTGATTTTTCTAAATATCAGGAGATCATGATAAAAGCGTACACCAATTGCCATCACAATTCAAGGGGTGCAGCAGCACAGGATCGCTCTTTATCTTGGAGGAATGTTCAGTCCAAGCTTTGGGCTGATGTTATGGTGGGGGCCTCCCCCTTGAGCAGGTGTGACAACGGGTTTGTCCCGATGGTTACCATGCCGAGAGGGCTGAATGTGAGGCCTGCCATGGGAGAGAGAAGGCAATTTGGCTTGTGCTGGGACTTTAATGCTGGCAAGTGTAAAAGACAACCCTGCAAGTTTGAGCACAAATGTAACACCTGTGGGGGTGGCCACCCTGGAACTTCCTGTGTTAGAGGAAAAAGAGCAGGAGGGGGTTCTGTCCCCCAGCCAGTTTCGCCTGGGGGAAAAGGCCCCGTCACCAATTAAATTGGACACTATGGTGGCATGGTTAAAGGTTTACCCTAATAGGGAGGCTGCTTTATATTTATTCCAAGGTTTTTCTGTAGGCTTTCGTATTCCCTATACAGGCCCTAGGGTTTATCCTTTTGCACCTAATGCTTGTTCTGTGAGGGATTTGCTGAGTGTGGTGAGGGATAAATTAGCTAAAGAAATAGCAGCAGGAAGAATTTCTGGACCCCATGATCAGCTGCCTATCCCCACACTTCATTAACTCCTTTGGGCGTAGTTCCTAAAAAAGCCCCTGAGGAATTTAGGCTGATTCATAATTTATCATAACCGAAGGGTGAGTCTGTGAACAATGCTATTGATCCTGGGCTTACCTCAGTTAGTCTTAACTCGTTCGACTCACCAGTTAAGATGATCAGGAATTTGGGCACAGGAGCCCTTTTAGCTAAATGTGATATTAAATCTGCATTTAGACTCCTTCCTGTATACCCAGATGATTTTGTCCTACTGGGTTTTCAGTTTGAAGGAAAAATTTATTTTGATAAAGCTATGCCAATGAGATGCTCAATTTCTTGTTCAGCTTTCAAGACATTCAGTACCTTTCTCCATTGGTGTGCAGTTAAGCGAACTGGTAATAGAACCATTGCTCATTATATAGATGATTTTTTAATTGCTGGAAATCCTAATTCCTCACAGTGTGAGGACTCCTTAGTTCAATTTCAGGAATTAATGCAGGAGGTAGGTGTGCCTTTAGTGGAGGAAAAGATGGAGGGGCCACATACTTAACTTACCTTTTTGGGTATCGAGATTGATACCATAGCTGGAATTTCTCATCTGCCTAATGAAAAACTAGTGGCTATGAAGCAACAAGTTGGGATCATGTTAGGGAAACAAAAAGCTTCATGGGTTTCAATCGCTTACAGGTCTTTTGAATTTTGCCTGTAGGGTTGTAGTTCCAGGATGAGCATTTTGTGCAAGACTGTATAGGGCTACTGCAGGGATAGTGGCCCAGCATCACCATATTAGAATCACAAGGGACATTCATGAGGATTTGATGGTTTGGGACTCCTTTTTGGAGTATTTTAATGGGATATCATTTTGGAGATCTGAAATGCTGCTTAGGGCAGACTTTCAGGTGCATTCTGATGCTGCTGGTGCCCATGGCTTTGGTGTTTATTGTAATGGCCAGTGGGCTGCAGAGGCATGGCTTGCTGCATGGGTTAAAAGTGGTCTGACTAGAGACCTTACATTCTTGGAACTGTTTCCAATAGTGGTGGCTGTGCACTTGTGGGCAAGCCAGTTTGCTAATAGGACTGTCTGGTTTTGGTGTGACAACCAGGCAGTTGTATATGTGGTAAACTCTGTCCTCCAAGTCTCCTAAAGTTATGGGTTTGGTAAGGGCAGTGGTGTTACAATGCTTGAATTATAATGTGTTATTTAAAGCTCAACATGTTCCTGGTTTGCTTAACCCTTTGGCGGATGCCCTTTCTCGTTTTCAGTTCTCCAGGTTCCGGCAGCTGGCTCCCGAGGCGTCGACACACCCGTTGGAGGTACCGGTGTCACTCTGGAACCTTGGAGATTCGAAGTTCATAGGACAATTTTAAACTCCATTGCCCTGTCAACACGCAAGTCCTACCAAACAGCTTTAAATTTGTTTAACCAATTTTTGCAGGAAATTGGGGAGGATCTAAAATGGCTTATTGATGTTGACCTGGTCCTTCACTTTATTGTATATCTTAAGCAATCAAGATTTTCACCTGTCACTATAAGGGGCAGGTTGGCCGCCCTGGCATTTTATTCTAGGGCAAAGGGCTGTTTTGACCCTACTAATGACTTTAGGGTCAAAAGAGCAGTGGAGGGATGGTCTAGAGAATCCCCTGTCACAAAGGATTCACGATGGCCGATAACTGGCCCTGTCCTTCTTAAGTTATGGGATCAATTAGCCCAAACATGTTATTTACCTGGGGAAGAGGCTTTATTTAAAGCGGTATTTGCCTTAGCCTTTTTTGCTGCTTTAAGAATCAGTGAGATTGTGCCTGGATTTCGTAATGATAAATCTGGCAGGGCACTATCAATTTCTGATATCAACCTAACAGGACAGGGGATTCAAATTCACCTTAGGCATTCTAAGACTGACCAGTTTGCAAAAGGTCAGTCTATTTTCTTGGCTAAAGCGTCGCAGGGTCAAATCTGCCCAGTGGTAGCGATGATTAACTATTTGAATATTAGGCCCAATCTGGCTGGCTACTTGTTTATTCATTTGTCTGGTTTGCCCTTAATGCAATTCCAATTCAGGGCTGTGCTAAAAGAGACTGTAAGGAGGGCTGAGTTGCCTCAGGAATGTTTCTCCTTGCACTCCTTCCACATTGGAGCTGCGACAGCTGCGACCACTCATGGTTTGAGTGAAGCCGATATTTGCAGAATTGGCAGGTGGCGTTCACATGCATTTAAGTCCTATGTCAGGCAATCAGTAACCGGACTCCTGATAAGCCACGTTAACTTGTCTTGTTTCATTTCAGCTGGCTTTTACCGCTGCAATATATGGATCGTAGGCCACATCCTGGTCTTCTGGGCATAACGCCACCTTTTGGAGAATCACCGTGACAATACGTTGCGCCTTTCGCACATTGGATGCACTGAGTGGTTTGGACAAAGGGGCATGATGTGGGGATCTCTCCTTCCTCTTATTATGGAGTTGGCATGTTCGCGTTCTCGACCCTGGGTTTTGGTGGTACACCTGGGGGAGAACAATTTAGTTCGGACCCCATGCTTGCAGTTGGCCAAGCAGATAGTTAAGGACATAGAAGAAGTCCAAAAGATCTTGTCGGGCACTGTGATCCTGTGGACCAAACTTGTGTCAAGGGGTTGCTGGCCTGGAGCGCAGAAGGACCTAGCTATTAATAATGCTCGGCTCTGGCTTAACTGTTATGTGGCTAAGCAGCTTGCTAAATTGGGTATCTTTTTGGTGGAGCATGGTATTAAGCTTGACCGGCTGCAGCTGTACAGGGGGAATGGGGTCCACCTCTCTCCACAGGAATAGGAGATGTACGTCACAGCACTCTCTGACCAAATTGTAAAAGCAGTCTGCGGGGGGGGGGGGGGGGGGGAGAGGGGATGCCTAGCTGGGCTGGCCCCCTCTTGTGGTGGATAATGACCCCCTCAGAACAATTTAATCTGGCTAATTAAAAATTGGGAAAAAAATTGGCATAAAACAAATTTAAAGGAAATGACGTATGCATTTAAAGGCATGACATCATAAAATTGCATGATGTCATATGACGAAATATGATGTCATTTCCGAGGGGAGGGGTTTATAAATTTGTTGTTATTATTGTTTACTTGTTTTGTCACGTGCAGTGAAGGACCACCCACTTGGGCGGTTACACCTTCACTTACACACGTGACAAATTTGTTAATGCTTATTGGTTATTAATAGACCCTGTACAGCTAAATAAAAGTTGTGGCCTGTTTAAACCCCAAAAGAGGTGTCTTGTGTCCTTTGTGCCAGTGCAAACACCCCCCGATGAGTCAGAAGGGGGTTCTTGTTGTGCTGGCCAAATAAGGACAGGAGACGCCTGGTTGGTCAAGGCGCACGGGGGAACAAGTACACCTGCGTGCCTTGTCCAATAGGGTTATTGATTGTAGCTCCAAGTCTCGCGGTGTTACTGGTCTCGCGAGACTTGGGACAAGAGTTTGTCACTTATAGCTCTGTGCTGCCACGTGGAGGCAGCCATTTTAGAGCTGAGACGGAGTGACCCATCCCACCCACCCTTTATTAAAAGTCTTTAATTGTTACTCTCAGGCTTAGGCTGGTCACCTTCGGGGCCCGGGAGGGAATTTTTCCCCAGGATTCTTCCCTGGGTTTTTCGCCCTCCCTGAGATTTATTATTATTATTATTATTATTATTATTATTATTATTATTATGTTTAAGTAAATTAATTTGGGAATGGGTCATGGTGTGTTAATTCATTTTGTTTGTTAATTGCTTTGTCACAACTTGGGAATAGGGTCTATAAGTTGATATTGTGGTTGTACTGTAGGGTGGGTAATGACCCCCACCCCACAGAACAATTTAATCTGGCTAATTAAAAATAGGGGGAAAAATTGGCATAAAACAAATTGAAAGGAAATGACGTATGCATTTAAAGGCATGACGTCATAAAATTGCATGATGTCATATGACGTCATTTCCGGGGAGAAGGGTTTATAAATTTGTTATTATTGTTTACTTGTTTTGTCACATGCAGTGAAGGGCCACCCACTTGGGCATTTACACCTTCACTTACACATTTGACAAATTTGTTAATGTTTATTGGTTATTCATAGACCCTGTACAGCTAAATAAAAGTTGTGGCTTGTTTAAACCCAAAAAGAGGCGTCTTGTGTCCTTTGTGCCAGTGCAATAAATATGTTGTTGTTGGTGGTGGTGGTGTAGGGATTGTACTCCTGCTTCAAACAGTGACCTATAAAAACAAACACATACAAGCAGAAGCTTCTAAAGATGTAAATGATACTGGACTATTCACATTTGACTTTTGCACGGCTCAAGGCAGAACCATGGAGGAGTTGCTACGGAAGGTCTTTTGCCTCAGAATGTATCCACATTACAGTGTTATAGTAGTTTGATGCCAACCTATGGAATTCTGGGATTTGTAGTTTGGTGAGGAGCATGTTAGAGCCAGCATGGTGTAGTGGTTTGAGCATTGGACTATGACTCTGGAGACCAGGGTTCAAATCCTAGCTTGGCCATGTAAACTCTCTGGCTGACCTTTGAGCAAGTCACACTCTCTTAGCTTCAGAGGATGGCAATCACAAACCCACTCTGATGAAACTTGCAAAGAAAGCCCCATGATAGATTTGTCTTAGTTGGAAATGACTTGAAGGCCCACAACAACAAATGTCAGAGATAGGAGAAGGCTTGAACTTCTCAGTGTGAATCTACGATGACTCTCCTTCAGTGTGTATCTACACACTTCATAGTTATATCAGTCTGATATCATTTAAATTACCATGGCTTCATTCTATAGAATCCTGGGACTTGTGGTTCTGTAAATTACTTAGAATTCCCTGCTTGAAAGCAATTAGTGGTGTAGTTTAGGGAAGTGGTTTAGAGCTGTTTAGCAGAGAATTTTAAAAACCTTACCGACAGGTAAATCCTGGGACTCCGTACTATGGAACCATGGAAATTAAAGTGGTCTCGAACTGATACAATTGTATACTGGGAATATACTCTGCAGGAGGTCTAGAAGAATGACGCCTCTCTCATCTCTAGCAGGTCTTGCTTACTGCTGATCACCATTACAGGTTCTAGTGCTGGAAATGTGCAATTAGATCAGGCCAGAACAAGAAATTAGGGGTCTTGGGAAGGGTGGTTGATAAGTTGGCTAAGATCTGTTTGAATGATGTGGCATTTTTCTTCCTGCACTCTGCAGGCTCAATTTATGGAACATACTAGTGGAAAACACTGATCTTTGATGTTCTTGATATTTCCAAACTGCAGTTTCTCCATTCAAATTATTATTTGGACAGGCCCAGCTGCAAACAAGGGCTGAAACCCTTTGCTTCCAATAGCTTGCTTTTCTGGCTGCCTGCAGAGAATGGCTGTGGCATGTGTATCAGAATAATCTGCTGCTAGGTGGCATTGTTTTACTTTCCTACCATTCTCTCCACTGTTTCCCCCTTTCTTCTTGTCTTCCCAGTAAACATTCTCTTTCTACTTTTAAATGGTTCTGTGGCCTTAATCCTCCAGTGGTTCCCAAACTTTGGTTCTCCAGATGGATTCCAGCTCCCAGAATTTCTGTGTGTTGGTTAAGCTGGCTAGGGCTTCTGGGAGTTGATGTCCCAAACACTTGGAGGACCAATATTTGGGAACTACTGCAAATTTAGACCAGTGATGGGTCCCATCCACAACTTGGACTGAGACTCACCATTTAGCCAGTGACCTTGGCCCTGCTTAGAAAGGGCATGGAGAATGACAGAAGGCAGCTCTGTTGGGACCATCTCAGCATCTTCTCTATGCATATTATTCTAGCCAGAGTAGGCTTCAGAATTTGGCAAAATAAGACCATAGGTTTAGGGAACAGATGGTGGGGTCCACAGTGGCAACATCTCAGCTATTCTCATGAACTTTCCAACTGTTCACCTCTGTTGGAGGGCAGAATGGTAGACAGAGAAGTTTGTGCCAGAGAAAGCATCCTGGCCCCTGTAAACTGGCCAGAATGGTCCACTCTAGTCACTTTCTGTACATGAAGGAAAGAAGAAACACCATTAATCAGACTTTCTTCTAATTGAGATTATCCTTTGTATATCTACTTGTATCACATTTTGCCTTGTTGCTCTCTGCCAATGGAACACACTTCTACCTGATTTCTGGTTCTTTTGTCTCTTTTTCACTGTCAAAAAGTGTCTCTTCCCCCTTTCTCCTGAATTTGTGTTATTTTTCACCTCTAATCCTATGAGCAGCAGGGACTGTGTTATTTTTAATTTTTTTTATCATAGCTGTGCAATTGTAGGATTATCCTATGGGCTGTTCCAGCTGTGGGCTTTAGTCAGAGTTTACAAAAGTTATTTCTTGCCACTGTATGCTGCACTTTTTTTATCTGTTGCTTTTAAATCAATATGTTTTAAATGGTTTTAACTCTTTAGACAGTGTAATGCTATTTAGACATTACTTTTTGTATGTTTTTATCTGCATGTGTTTTTACTTATATTACCACATGGTATAAATAAACCAGTGCAATACGGTATAGTACAGTACAGTACTTTTTTGGAATATGGCACCAGGAATCTACCAGTCATCATAGTTGCTGAATGCGAGACTCTAGTCCCCAAAATGTGCCTTTTTCCATACTCTGCATGAATACCATTCCATGCCATCTAAACTGAGGACAACCACCACAACATCCTGACCGAATGTAGGGCTATGACTAACATTGTCATTTTTTCTTTCTTTCTCCTGTATGATTTTTTAACATCTTTGCCCGATGAAGAAGCCAGTGGAGCTTCAAAAGCTTGCAACATGTATAATGTGCATTTTAGTTGTTGCAATAAAGGTGGCAAATACTCTGTATTTATGAATTAGCTTCATTAATCAAACTAGCCCAGTTTTGTCTCCTCTGGCAACAGGAATTCTGGGTTTCAAAAAGCTCCACACATCAATCTACCAGTGCTCTCAATGGTAGTAAGCAATGGGGGTAATCTGGGGTAAGGTTGAGTGGCAGATGGGAGGGTGAGTCAGAGCTGACTGCTTGTTATTTCCACGCACATGCACAGACACACACCAGGCTCTTTTAGGATGGGTCCTGCATTTTACCTCTGTGGGCTTTGAACTGGGCAGTCAACTGTAGCTCCCAGGCCTGATATTGCACTTTGTCCCCTACATGAAATAGAGTAATAAGGCCTGTGTTAAATGGGCAGCAAAATGAAAATAAATGAAGAAACTGGAGATCTAAGCTGTACTTTGGGTGTATGGGGATTTTTACAAGTGTTTCTTGGCTGCTCAATACATTGGCTCATGATCAAACATGATCAAACTGATAAGATAGCTAAGCTTAAAACGTGGGGATACATATGGTATTGAGCCTAATTTTCAAAAGCTCTCTACGAGTAATCAGTTTCCACCTCTAACAAGTGATATAACCTCACTCAACCGGAAGGCTTCAGTGGCTTATTTCAGCTAGAGTAACATACCTTCCAACTGTTCTGATTTGGCAGGAACAATTAATCTGTTGTCTTTCTTTTTCAGCTGCTTTTAAAAGGTCAGTTTCTCTTTCCTCCTTCCACTTTCCTCCTTTGTCCTCAGTTTATTTCAGTTGCTGCAAACTGAGTTCAAAGCACAGAAGTAGTTTGACCTGAGTGCAGGGGCCAGGAGCAAACTAACAGGTGGTGAGTGGAATTTTGCCCTTCCCAGTAGGCTCAGGCAAAAGCAAATTGCTGCAGGCCCTCCAAGCTTCTCTGTTCTTTCTCATGAATAACATCTGCTATCTTGACTACACTGTGATGCTGCTTGGTCATACATGTCCCAGTTTTCCTCTGTGAAATGTTAGACGGTATGGCATAAACCCATTACATTGATTTACAATTCAGTAGCTGAGTCAATAGGGCTACTCTAGTTTGGAGTCTTGATGTGTGCAAGCTTAAGAAAGAAGAAGAAGAGATAAAGGGAGGGGAGAAACAGAAAGAATTGCTTTGCTCATGTCTACCACCAACTGGAAAAATTACCTGCGAAGGAATGTAGTGGAAGAACAAAGGTCCCACAGGTTTTCAGTGCATGGTTTTTGTTCTGTTTGTTTTGGTTTTTTAAAGAAGAAAAACCTCTTTTCCAAATAGTGTTAGCCTATCAATAAATCATGCAGAACAGCCTTATTCTTGAAGTCATGAGGGGACTCAGGTTTGTGATTCATGTACCTCTAATAGAGAAACTCACTGACAGATTGAAGATGGGTGCCCAGAGAGGGAGGTATCTTACTGCTACATCTGCTGTTGGTCATGTCCGGACTTCTATTGTCAGGGAAGTCTAGTTGGTTTATAAGGTTTCCATAGCAACTTAATATTCTATATGATGCCTTCTTCCTGTGGGAGATATTGCTGGATGCTTTTCCATGCAGTATTACAAACATTAACCAAAAGCAAGAATAAGGGAAAGGGAGCTTTTCTGTCAAGAGCAAGGCCAGTGGGTCTGGATCGATGAGGCACTGTGTGAAGAACTTCTTTTTATCTCTCCTGAAATCTTCCACCATACACATTCACTGGAAGTCCCCAGGTTCTAGTATTATTTTAGAGAGAAAAACCTCTCCTGATCCACTTTCTTCACACCATGAATAATTTTCTATCCTCTATTATGCGGAGCATCATTCACCATTTTTCTAAGCTAAAAGGCCCCAAAGAGTGTAACCTTTCTTATAGGGGATTTATCCCAGCTGTTTTTGTTGCCTTATTCTGTCTTCCTCCCACCCCAGTTCTACAATATACCTTTTGATGAACTTCAACTGTACACAGAATTGTTCATTTTTATACTTTCATAGTCAGGGGGTCAGATGATAGATTTGTATAAAGGCATCATGATAACAGCAGTTTTATTTTCAGTCTTAATGATCCCATAGATTTTGTACTTCCCCTCCTTCCACATCAGATGTATAAATGGGCCATTCTCATCAAACTGTTCCCACCATGGCTCCAAGATCTATTTCCTGGTCAACAGTCACCACATTAAACCCATCAGTGTATCAATGAAATTAGAATTTTTCACCTCAGCGTGTATCACTTTACATTGCCTTACAATGAATGGCTGTTGTCATTTTATTACTTATCTACCCATCTTAGAAAGAACATTTTGAAGCTCATTGTTTTCCCTCTCAGAGTAATTTGATGTTATCAGCAAATCTGGCCACCTCACTGCTCATCTCTAACAATGAAAGTTTGATTATTGTTTTTTTTAAAGTCAGCAATATTATTTGTTCTCCAAGAGATCTAAAAAGCATCAGTACCTTCCTAATAATTAAGGGGTGTTCCTAACCAAAATGGATAATTAAAAATCCCTGTTTTAATTAGGTTTTGGAAGAACATTCTTCAAAAAGAAGAAACTTCACACAACAACTATTAGAAAACATTGTGAACTGAGTAGGACAATCTAGGCTGCAACTTAGGTTGTGATTGCGACTGTGGATGGTGAGCTGCAAGCTTGAAAGTAACTGGTAACTTATAATTAATTGATTTTTTTATTGGGAAAGTATGCAACCTTATACAGGTATTACAATTAGAAGAATATGAAAGATAACTTTATTCATTTCATTTCATTTATGATTATAGACCAAAATATAAACCAGAATATAAAATACAAACACACGCACACACACAGTTACATCTAAAATTCATAAAGCATAAATTATACACACATAAATTTTACACATACACCCACCCACCCACATATAAAGAGAGATACATTTAAGATTAATTGCCATAGATTAACACTGAAAATAATTAAAAATAAAAAAAATAAAGTGGGCCTTCAGTATTTACTGGGGTTTGGTTCCAGGAGTCTCTGTGGATACCAAAATCTGTGGATGCTTATGTCCCATTAAATACAATAGTGTAGTAAGATGGTGTCATTTACATATAATGGCAAAATCAAGGTTTGCTTTTTGGAATTTATGTTTTTTAAAAATATTTTCAAACTGTGCATGCTTGAATCTGTGGATAAAAAACAATCCATGGATATGGCTGGCTGACTGTAAAAGTTTTAACCATTCCAAGTCTAAAAATCCTTAAAATCCAAGTATAAAAATGTGAATTTCATCACATATTTGTCTAAGTAATAATGGCAGACACAGAACCTAGTGACCGTCTCTGTAATTTGTGTATCCAAATCATCAAGCAGAAGTGATAGGTAAAATCTCACTGATCTACCTGGGAAATTTTATGGAATTTGAATGATTAAATGAAAGTGGATGCCTTGATAAAATGATTAGTATAATAAGACATGGGCTAGAATCTTTATGTCTTCATTTGTGTAAGCAGAAGTACGTTTATCATATGTATTTTTTAATTGTCCTCTAATACAGCTGATGGAAGCACATTAAGATGTGCCACAGTGAAGGCATGTCTGAATTTAGTAAGTGTTAAAACAGTGAGATAATAAATGAATAAATAAATAAAATTTGGGACAAATAAAAGAAATTGCCTTATTAGCCACTATCAGAATTCTTCTAACTTGGCACCAGTAATTTTGTAGTTCTAGATCCCATGTACGCTGCTGTAGAATTGATTTGGCCCTCTGAATTCCCATTTGTATTAAAACAGTATGTGAGAATCTACATAAGGATACTTTTTTGTTTAGCATTTGTTTCCAGGAGGAGTAATACAAGTCCACTAAGGCCAGCAGGGCCAGTCTACATGGTAGAAATAGAAAAGTTTCAGCCAATAGTTACTCATTACAATCCAGGCCCAAGGCTCAATAGAGATTAAGCCTGCCTCTAGTTGAAGGGCTGCATTAAGAACACAGCATGGGACAGAAAAATATATTTATTATAAATATGGTTTGAATGACCTCAAGTATATTATAACTATTAAACATGTATTTGAGGACCATATAATATAATAGAGATAACTTTGGCTACACAGACTTGTATTGATTGAGGATAAAAGGATAAGTTCAGTTCTCTTTTGGAGTAACTGTAACTTTATTATTCCTTTTATAGTTATGGGTGTGTGGCCTCAATAAATAATGGAGGAGGACTATCACATGGTTCAAGTTCTGGCTTGAGGTGCCAAAAGACAAATACTGATTTTTTTTTAAAAAATAGAGTCTATTGGCACCTTAAAAACTAACATGTTTTAGATTATAGGAATTTCCTCAGTATCTTCCAGTCCACAAAATCTTGTATCAAATATAGTGTTCTATGTAAACTTGATTTTTCTTCCTTTTGCTGTGATCATATAAAAAAATCTACTCCCCAAGTGGATTTTAAAAAATAAAAATAAATAAATAAATAACAAAACTGTGCCTATTTTAATTGCATTTGAAAAACAGGAAAGTAAATCTTTACTTTTACAATAAAATAAAATAAAATAAAAAATGAAGACTGCGATGATTATAGAACTACTTTTCATTCCTTGGAACTTTTAACTGTAGTTCACTACTTTGCAAAAGTAACTTTCTACGATTTGGCAAACTGTCTGGCCTTTAGGGATCAGGCTCCCTTGAGAAAGTGCAGGTCTTTAGACTTGACATCTTCCATCAGTGTAGAGCAGCCATGGATGAGATTATTGGTGCCTTGGTCCTTGCTTTCCACTTCATAGATAGAAAGCTATCAGCCTGTCCTCAAGAGCTTTGAAGTGCTCCACTGATCATTGTTAAGGGGATCTCTCACCATCTACCATTTCTGTGCCCTGTTGCTCTGAAATGTCACACTCTGGAATAAGATTAAGGTAAACGAATTCTCTCCTTGGGCAGTGTTGCTTGACATGATACCCTAATGATGCCTGAGTCCTAAATATCTATTTATTTCCTTGCCATCTCCCTGGAAGCACTGGGTCATCAGTTTATACGCCCTGTCAGAGATTTTCTTTTGGAACCTCAGTAGACTGAATGCCAATTTCAGTGAAATGTTTTATCCCCATGCCCCACACTCTCCCTGGAAATGCTATATCTTCCAAATGAAAAGCCTTGCAGGTTCCCATCTGTGTTACATGGGTGGATCAATATTTAAACTTTTCACCAAACATGGGTTTATGCAAGAGGATATTGGTGAGGCTTCCATATCAACTGGATCTCACAATGTTATGGAGACAGTCCATTTTCAAAGATGAAGGCAGTTGACATCATCACCCTGCCTGTGGTGAAATCAATGTATAACACTTGGTTAAAACGGTAACTTTTGCTGTTGCTGTTGTTGCTGTTGTTGCTGTTGTTGGTGCTGTGTGCCTTCAAGTCATTTTCGACTTATGGCAGCCCTAAGGTGAACTTGTTTTGGGATTTTCTTGGCATGATTTTGTTCAGAGGAGGTTTGTCGTTGCTTTCCTCTGAGAGCATGTGACATGCCCAAGGTCACCCAAGGTTTCATGGTCGAGCTGGGAATAAAACCCTGGTCTCCAGAGTCATAGTCTGACACTCAAACCACTATGCCATGCTGACTCTCCAGAAAAGAATCACCAGGGCAGTTATATCAGTAGGACTGGCCCAACCATTAGACATAATAAAGTTGTCAATTCAGGCAGCAGATGATGGGACACAGCAAGAAGGTGTTGGAGGAGAGAGCTGTAGGCAATGCAGGCTACACTGCATCCCATAAGCTAGCCTGCTGTCTTCAGATATAATGAAGGATACTGTTGCATTGTCAATGCAGAAGAAATAAGAAACTACCAATCCAGATGGCTTATGTATATGGAATGGGAGGAGTGCTATTAGTCCTAAATGTCCAAATGGGTATTGCTGTGGAGAAAAAGTGACACTATTCCACATCTGCTACTTTCCTAGGCTTGAAGCTGCAGGACACTACCTGAAAAGTAGACTTTTTGTACAGCTTCATAGGGAATCACCTCTGTACATTACTTCCTCTGCTAGTGCATGAGGGAGGAATAAGCATATCTAGCAGACTTTGGGAAAGTAACCTTTTAGACTACTCGAAAATCTCTAGCCAGCATGACCAGTTGAGATTGTGTGAGCTGTAGTCCAAAAGGTATTTTTGCTGAATTCTGATACTCTGAACTTACATACACATGTATATTCAATTTTTTCTTTTTTAAAAAAAAGGCTGTTCCAATACTCATAGCTATGGAGATGGACTTGGAAGGCAAAGTGAAAAGAGTCAGAGGAATAAACCCTGGCATCCTGCATAACTTCTTGTAGTTGTGCTCCAAGAGACAGCTGAAAGAGGATGAATGGTCCAACCAATGCAGACTATGATACACATCTGCACAGCATCATAACAGCAGTGTCTTATATTCTATATCTTCCTCCATCTTGGCTATTGCTTAGTAATGACTGAACAGTGCATATTGTACCGTTTCTTGGGCTACAAGGAGCTCCTCAAGCATTCTCCTGACTAACAGAACACAAACATAGGATGAAAAATATGAAGGTAGGCACAAATCTGTTTAAGCATTCTATTTGATTTGGAGAATTAGATCAGTTTTGGCTTAGCATACATATTCCTTTTTGAACTTAAAAAAAAATGTTAGTAGAAATGAAGGTGAAAAATGCCGCTTTCTGTTTCTCATTTTTCCACTCTTAAATCTGGTTGGCCCAGTACTCTGAAGACTTCTTTTAAAGTTCATGTCAAAAAGTGTGTACATTTTGAGTCCATTCCTCCAAGAGCATGCATTTTTGTTCACAGTTATGCCTACACATTCCCAGATAATTTTCCTCATAAAATTTAATTCAGTTTTAAAGGGTGGGTGGGTAAGAGGTAGGAGGTAGAAATTGTTTTATTTGTTGTATTTTTAATTATGTTGTACGCCGCCCCAATTGCCGAGCAGAGGGGTGGGTTATAAATAAAATGTATTATTAATTTATTATTATTAAAATACATTTAAACATTTTTTTGGTCTTGAGACATTTTTACATGCACATTCATCTAATATATGCAGAAGTGTTCAATTTTGTATGTGTTCCTCAGCTGAAAACTGAAACTTAGGGCCCATGCACACTGAAACTTGGGTTATTTCATAGGTGTTCACACTTCCCCCAACTGCATTTGGTGCAGTTTGTGGAGTGGGAAGGGGGGGGGAACCCATTTGACCTAGTGTATTTTGCACCATAGAATCATAGAATCATAGAATCATAGAGTTGGAAGAGGCCACAAGGGCCACCCAGTCCAACCCCCTGCCATGCAGGAACTCCCAATCAAAGCATCCCTGAAAGATGGCCGTCCAGCCTCTGCTTAAAGACCTCCAAGGAAGGTGACTCCAATACTCTCCGAGGGAGTGTGTTCCACTGTCGAACCGCCCTTACTGTCAGGAAGTTCCTCCTACTGTTGAGGTGGAATCTCTTTTCTTGCAGCTTACATCCATTGTTTCAGGTCCTAGTCTCTGGAACAGCAGAAAACAAGTTTGTTCCCTCCTCAATATGACATCCCTTCAAATATTTAAACATGGCTATCATATCACCTCTTAACCTTCTCTTCTCCAGACTAAACATTCCCAACTCCCTAAGTCGTTCCTCATAGGGCTTAGTTTCCAGACCCTTCACCATTTTAGTTGCCCTCCTTTGGACACGCTCCAGTTTCTCCACATCCTTTTTGAATTGTGTTGCCCAGAACTGGGCACAGTATTCCAGGTGAGGCTTGACAAAAGCAGAATAGAGTGGCACTATTACTTCTCTTGATCTAGACACTATACTTCTACTGATGCAGCCTAAAATTGCATTGGCCTTTTTAGCTGCTGCATCGCACTGTTAACTCATGTTCAACTTATGGTCCACCTGGATTCCTAGATCCCTTTCACACGTAGTCTCATTTAGCCAGGTGTCCCCCATCGTATATCTGTACTTTTCGTTTTTCCGCCCTATGTGCAGTACCTTACATTTCTCCGTGTTGAATTTGATTTTGTTAGCTTTGGCCCAGCTTTCTATTCTGTTCAAGTCGTTTTGAATTTTGATCCTGTCCTCTGGGGTATTAGCTACTCCTCCTAATTTGGTGTCATCTGCAAATTTGATAACTATGCCCCCAATACCGTCATCCAAGTCATTAATAAAGATATTGAATAGCACTGGGCCCAGGACAGAGCTCTGTGGCACCCCACTGGTCACTTCTTTCCAGGTTGAAAAGGAGCCATTGTTGACCACCCTTTGGGTTTGGCCCGTCAACCAATTACAAATCCATGTAACAGTTACTTTGTCTAGCCCACATTTTACCACCTTGTTTGCAAGAATGTCATGGGGAACCTTGTCGAAGGCCTTACTGAAATCAAGATATACTATATCCACAGCATTCCCTTCATCTACCAAGCTGGTAATTTTATCAAAAAAAGAGATCAGATTTGTCTGGCATGACCTGTTTCTCTGAAACCCATGTTGACTTTTTGTGATTATGAAATTACCTTCCGGATGTTCACAGACTCTCTGTTTAATGATCTGCTCCAGAATCTTTCCGGGTATTGATGTCAGACTAACTGGACGATAATTGTTGGGATCCTCTTTTTTTGCCTTTTTGAAGATGGGGACAACATTTGCCCTCCTTCAGTCTGCTGGGACTTCTCCTGTTTTCCAGGAGTTCTCAAAGATTATTGCCAATGGTTCCGATATTACATTTGCCAGTTCTTTTAATACCCTTGGATGTAATTCATCTGGTCCTGGAGACTTATATTCATTTAGATTAACCAGATATTTCTGTACTATCTCTTTACTTATTCTGTGCTGAAATTTTCCTATTCTGTCCTCTGCTCCATTATCCTCAGGTTGAGTACCCTTTGCCTTTTCTGAGAAGACTGAAGCAAAGAAGGTGTTGAGTAATTCTGCCTTTTCTCTGTCCCCTGTTAACTTTTTGCCATCTTCACACAGTGGCCCTACCATTTCCTTCTTTTTCCTTTTGCTGCTGACATACCCAAAAAAGCCCTTTTTATTGTTCTTAATCTCTCTAGCAAGCCTGAGTTCATTCTGCGCTTTAGCTTTTCTGACTTTACCCCTACACGTGCTAGCTATTTGTTTGAATTCCTCTTTGGTGATTTCCCCATTTTTCCATTTCTTATACATGTTCCATTTAAAACATAGTTCAGTTGCAAGTTCATGAGTCATCCATCCTGGTTTTTTTGAGACACCTCCCATTTTTCCTCCTCGTTGGCACGGGTTGAAATTGTGCCTTCAGTATCTCCCTTTTGAGAAACTCCCATCCGTCTTGAACTCCCTTCTCTTTTAGTATTCTTGTCCATGGGATCAGCCCCAGTATTTCTCTAAGTTTAGTAAAATCAGCTTTCCTAAAGTCTAGAATGCGTGTCTGACTATGCCTGGCTTCTCCTTTCCACTGTATAATAAACTCCAGGAGGACATGATCACTCCCGCCTAAGGATCCAACCACTTGCACCCCATTAACTAGGTCTTCCCTGTTAGTTAGGATCAGATCCAAAATAACTGACTCCCTCGTTGCCTCTTCCACCTTTTGGACAATGAAATTGTCTTCGAGGCAAGTGAGGAATTTGCTAGACCTTGAGGATTTTGCCGAGTTTGACTTGCAGCAAATATCAGGATAGTTGAAGTCACTCATCACTACTATATTTCTCCTTTTTGAGTGTGTAGTCATCTGTTCTAGAAAGGCATCATCCAATTCCTCTGCCTGAGTCGGGGGTCTGTAGTAGACTTCCACACTCTGTTGTTTCCCTCCCCTTTAATTTTTATCCAAATGCTCTCCACCTGGCTTCCAGGATTGTTGTCCTGGATTTCTTCACTGGTATAAATATCCCTGACATATAATGCTATTCCTCCTCCTCTCCTGTTTGGCCTGTTTCTCTTGAAGAGGTTATACCCCTGTATTTCTACATTCCAATCATGAGACTCATCCCACCAGGTTTCAGTGATGCCTATTATATCATATTTGCTTTGTTGTGCTAGGAGTTCGAGTTCATCTTGCTTATATCCCATGCTCTGTGCATTAGTGTAGAGACATCTAAGACCATATGTCTCCTTTACTTGCTGCCTGTGCATGTTTTTTTGGCCAGGTCACCTACTGTGTCTTTTTCATGGTGCCACAATGATCCAAATCTTTGGTAGTGAGAACTCACTACTGGATCGATCCGGATTGTGCAGGATCATTCTGAAAATGGAGACTCCTCCATTTTCAAAATGATCTGACATGTTCGATGCCTCTTTCTCTTCCTTCCTCTTCCTCTCACCTCTCCTATGCCTGCCACACTACTGCATCCTCCTTTGTCTTCCTTCCTCCTACATCCTCCTCCTCCTCCTCCTCCTCCTCTTCTTTTCCCTACCTGAACCTGCCATGTCACAGCGTCCTCCTTTGCCCTCCTCCATCCTCTTCCTCCACCTCCTGCCACGACTGAATCTCTGATGTCATTTTATCCCTATTGCGGTCCCCTCCCCCCCATTGTGAAAAGCAATAGGGATAAAATGCCACTGAGCAATTTGATTGTGGCAAATGTAGTGGGAATGAAGATCTGGTATGGCATTGCCAAGGAGACCTGGATCTCCTTGGTACAAAAAGGTAAGTGTGAATGACCCCTAAAATACAAACTGAGTGAATTCTCCCACATTACTAAGTCTGATATTCCTACAAACTGGAACAAATATGTAAACAAAATAAATGGCACTTCAAAGTTGGAGAGGAATGCTGCTTAGAATTTAGACTTTCAAGATTTGCTTGTGAATTTTTTATATCAGTGGAGATAAACTGATTTTCTCTAGCATACAGGTGAGAAGAATCAGCACACAACATGTCTTAGCAATGCCTAATTTTACTGCCTCATTTAAAATATGTCAATACTGTAGGCAGCAGAGTGAGCAAATGTGTTTGAAATTATATATATAGATGTCATTAAAGATTAAAATATTTCATCTTTCTATATATAGACCTATAAAACATTAATAGTTACATTTCTACATTAGTAATTTTAAGAGCTGTTAATTATTATAGCAAAAAGCAGCCCAAACTACTAAAAGCCTGTAGTCAAATACACTTTAAAACAGGAACAGCTTCCATATAACATCTTCTACATAAATTAAAATTACACCCCTATAAAATATCACATGTGACCAGTGTGTTAGCTTGATGTACATTTTTAAAACTTATGTGTTTTTTTTTAAAAAGTGCCAACAGATATATTAATAGTTTCACATTCTTAGTAATGAAGCAGAAAGAAAGGGGGAAATGTTTTAATTTGCATAGACCTTTACGTGGTACAACCATTTAGAGACTGAAATGTGGCTTTCTACTGCTAAAAGTTATGAAAACCAAACACAAAAGGTTTTCAATAATTACACTAAGTATTTATTATATGGTATTCCAGTACTTATTACATAGCTCACTTACTCTAACAATTGCTAAAGACCGTGTGTGTGTTTGTCTTCCAAACAACTCTGCAGGGGAGGGAGGCAATGATTCAGGGATGCTTGGATATATTTTGAGAGCTGCCATCCCAGGCCAACACATACTGCTATCTGCCATTTTGGCATTTTTCAATAACCTGCTTAAGGAGTTTGCAAATTATTACAGTCATTGCAACAGGATAAGAACAATGGCTTATCTCCTCTCCCCCCCCCTTCTTTGCACACATTGATTCCAACTCCTTTGCTTTTTATCTTGTCCACTGCCGTCAATGCCACTCTGCACCCAGCTCCATCATTTCTCATCATAGTTCCCCTGGCTTCCTATTCTTCCTGCCTTAAATCAATTTGTGTTAAAAACAATCACCATTGCCCACGATGCACACTCCACTTTATTTCTGTCTCTTTCTAGCTCATTTGGAAGCAGACTTGGTGGTGCCATCCTAACAAATGAAGGCTATTTTGGGACTGGTCCAAATCCTTTAAAAACCAATGGCTTGATCCTGCAGCCTGATAATCCAGCCCCTCCTTCTAAAGATGAGCCACTGTAGAGTCTGACTTAGCATGATAAAGCTCGCTGTACCAGCTACAACCTTTGCTAGCAGAGTGCTAAACACAGTTAAGCATTGCAGTCTGAACCTAAGGGGCTGCTTAAATTCAGATGATAAGCACTGATGTTTGAGCATCATCATAGGCATGGCCATAGGAGATGGGGCTACTCCACACCAGAAGATAACTTGAGGGGCTGCCATTAGAATCGGTAGGGTGAAAGACAGAGAGTGACATTGAGTGTTGCCTGACTGAACTTCTGTTTGTGCAATGGGGCTTCCCATTCCACTCCTCCCCCTGCCTTTCACTGCTCCTTTTGATCAGCTCCAGAGGTACCCCCAACCCACAGATGTGGGAGGTGAGAACTACTGAGGGAGGGGTAGGTAGGGTTACCAGATCTCCGGAACTGGTCCCAAGTCTCCAGTTTTTGTGAGTCATCTCCAAGCTGGAATGAGGGTGCAAATTCTTCAGTTTTGTTGGCCCAGGCAAGAGGAAAGTATTGTGCAGATCTACAGCTCAGCTAGTAAACCAGCAGCTTGGTACCATTTGCAAGATTTAATTGATTTGTTGCTGCAACTTGCAAAGACTCTCCAGACTGAGTGTCTATGCATGTACAACCAGTTTCTTCCTTCTGTTCCAATCATTGTAGTACCAGGGCTCATCCTCCATTCTGCTTTGCAACTACTTTCTAGATAGAAGCAAACAAGCTAGACTAAATATTCCTTATCCCACCTCTCTAAGTAGGTAAGAAAGTATAATCCCTCATTTCACCTTGATCTGGAAACAATACCTTAATTTCTAAATATGAAATATATGCTCTCCACCTTTCTCTCTGTGTGTGTTTGACTATCATGCTGTGGGACATAGTGCTGAATGACATCATCAGGTCCTTAGCCCTCAGGTTTTGGCCCAGAAACTCAAAGCCTGGGGCAATATTGAATTGGCAACCACAGGTGACCCCTAATTTGCTACCCATGTTTTCATCTTATTTTTGATCCCCAACAAAAATGGATTCCCCTTCCCCCTGAAGCTCTCAGACCCCATATCTGTTCTTGAAGGCCGTGGGTTCCTCTGGAATGGAGGCCCTGAGGTGCACAAGGAGGAGAGGAATGGGACATCCTAGTGCATAAGTGGGAGTCCAATCTTGGGGAGGGGGCTTCACCTTAGAAAGGCTTCTCCTTTTAAAAATGCTCCCATGTCTCTTAGGACATGTGGGTTACATTATTAGTTTTTTTTTAAAACAAATAAAATGTATTTTTTTTTTTAAAAAAATAAAGGTCAGGGCTGTGGTGGTGTGCATGTTTCCCTCAGATTGCAAGAGGAGGGGACAATGCTAAAAGAAGGCCAGTAGTGAGCTAAAGGAATAGATGGTTATCAGAAAGCAAGTCTGCTTGGTAGCATCATTGGACTCCTTTTACAGAATCTTCCCAAGGAGGTTTGCCTGGTCTTACACTTGTTGTTCTTGTGTTGTTGTTTCTGCTGTTGCTGCTGTTACTGCTACTACTATTACATAATTTTTACTGTTATTGAAAAAGGCTTTAAATATTATTTATTTGTTATTTGTTACTTTAAACTTTTTTTTTTTATGTGGACAACTTTTCATTATCTATGTCCTAGAAACAGAACAAACAAACCTACAAACTCATTCTGACTGGCAGCTGCAGCATCTTTGAGGCAGATATCACCATCTAAAGGACAGAGAGAACCTTACTTAACATTGATCAACCATACCAGCTGTGTAGCTTCCCTTAGAACCTGGAAGAGCAACGTCAAAGAAGGGTCAATTCAACAAAATACCAGAACAAACTTACTTTACATTACACCATTGGACCAGGGGTATCACAAAGAGAGGGGGGGATATGGGCCACACCAGGTGACACCCTAAATGTGGTGACACCACCGCTCACCAGACATCTGCCTTTGGGCAGAAACAGGCTGTGGTGTTTTCCTGTGTCCCTTTAAAATGATCAAGAGATAGTATGACGGGGTGAGGCTCAGTGGGAGAAGAAAGGAGAGGCCCCAGATTTTTTTTAAAAAATAATTTTTAATTTTAAAAATTAAATGTTTTTTAAATTATTCTTTTAAAATTTCTTTGAAAACATCATATCTTACCAGATTTTCACTTTAACCACATGAAACTATGTACATGTAAGTATATTTAGGCTGGGCATATTATATTGTAATTTAAAGGTATAACATTAATTTTGCTAATTGTTTATTTTACACCTATCACAATTACATTCAGAGATATACAGGAATTATGATTTGTGAATAACATTAGTACAGTAAACATTACTGAGGATTCTGTATATTGTGGTATGGGAGGAGGTCAATGGTATGGGAGAAAGTCAATTCACATAAAGTGAATACATGAGTTACTACAGTGGCTGACGCCAACCCTAGTGATGCCACTATGTTGGACCAAGTTAAGAGTTTACCATCAACACTAGTGAAGGAGAAATTATAGCTTTTCTAAGATTCAGACCTGTGTGTGCAGTTCAGAACATATGACAAACTTTGGATCTTTACACAATAAGCAGTCCAAGAAGCCCATAAATTTTTAAAGCATGTTTCTAGCCCTTATGCACACAGTACAAGCTAAAGTTTGGCAGAGGGTTTCACTAGAGTGGGGGAAATGAAGCCTGTCTCTGCACTACTAATGAAGGAACGGTAGTATGTTGCTGAGCTTTCTGGATCTACATGGTAAAGGGCCTTTGCAGACTGCCAGAAATAGTGCACATTAAATTGAGGCACTGCCCTGGCTCAGTGCTAGGGAATCCTGGAAATTGTAGTTTATTGTAGCACCAGAGCTCTCTGACAGAGAAGGCTCAATGTCCCAGAAAAAAATACAATTCCCATGACTCCCTAGCACTGAGCCAGGGCAGTGCCTCAATTTAATGTGCACTATTTCTGGCAGTCTGCAAAGGCCCTACAGCCTGAGTGAAGACAGCTCCTATACTCTTCATGGTTATTTAGAAGAGGAAATTTCAGCAGATATTGTCATGCAACTAGGTAACAAGCAATACTTGCTGAAATTCCCTCTTCTACATGGCCATTAAAAGGACAAGAGCCATTTCCAGTTTTCACTTTGGCGACCCTAAGAAAGATATAAAACATACTCGGCAGTGGAGGTAAACAAGTGTGCTTAGTTTGCTAGATTTATTCACATAGTGAAGTTTCATCGGTCCCAGTGTTGATTCAGATGGGTAGGGCTGTAATTTTAGCAACCTGCCATGTGTCAGTGCAATATCTCTTGATCAGTGTTAATGTCTGAATTGCAGCTCTGTTCTTTATTTCCTAACTCCTTTTGTTCTTGCCAGAGGAGAAAAACCATGTACCTCTTGCTCTCAGATTCTTCCCTGCAGCTCCTCTGCCCCAGCCTGAGGCAATTGGACTCTCATGGTTTTCATGAACTCCTCACAATAATAACTTTCATAAGGTCCAGTTTGTGCTTTGAGAATGTGTTTGCTTGCAAAGCCACAGGCACAAACTCAGTAACTTCAGTCCTGATCAAACTGACACCACCGCCTCGCAGATGAACATTCGGAATTGATTTAAGCATTGCTTTGATGGCACTAGAAATGGTGACATGCTAATTTGGACCAATGTGTGTTTATCAGGGATATATCCCATTGTGGCACATGGTGTTGATGCTTCGGAACATCAGTGAGTAATTTTCTTGGCTGCAAAAAAAAAAAAAAAAAGTGGCTAAAGAGTCATGCAAGGCATGTATGTATTTTATTTCCTTGTGCATTCCAAGACCAGACATTCAGGTTCAGAAATTATCAGTCAATAGGTTTTCAGATATTATCTTAAATCTTCCCCACACACACATTCAGGTATCCATATTGATCTTGCCTTTCTTCCATTCCCACCTTGTCTTTCGGTAGTATGTATTTTGGGGAGAGGAAGGAGTGTTGGAGGTTTTCATAATGGCTTTCCTCTTTCTTTCTCAGAAGGAAATTTTGTTATTCATTCTACACTAAGTAGATCTTGCTTAGACCTCAGCCAAATAGTGACAAATGGATTTGTAGTTTTTCAATTTATATACTGGGGTGGGGTGGGGGTGGGGAGACAAACAAATCAAGCCAAACTCACAGGGGAAAACAGAACAGAAAGAAATATCTCAAAATGCTCAATGAATAAAATCCAGAAGCAACCACCTTTTGCAGGGATGTACTGATTTCATCCCACTTTATTTGGTTTTCAAGTATTACATTCAGAATGTCATTTTCTTACTAGGGAAGGAAATAAATAACCAGCAAGTACATTTCCCATTATTATATCCTCATCAAATATTTCCATCTTCCCAGATACTGATAGTTTGATAAGTATCCATTAAACACATGGACCTAAATCTCATTGCTATGTCAAATCAGAGTAGGCTATGGAAGCAATGGGACTATTGACTTACCTTTCAGCAATTGGTTCAATGGATCTACTAGAACATGGATTTAGATTCTCTTCTGTGAAGTCAAAAAGGCTAGAGCTTGGAACTCTGCTTTTAAAAAGCAATTTTTTTACAAAATTGTTACAGATATAGTCCATCAAAGTTACAGTTAAAGGTTTGTTTGTTTTTTGTTTTTTTTAAAAAAGAAGATTTGAATCTCTTTTGTCTAAAATAACTTAAAATGCCTTTATTTGCATGCAAAAGGAAGAGAGAGGAAGCTTCCAATTTCTCTTTAGAATATACAACATTTGCAAATTACATCCACATCTAACAAACTGTAATTCGTTCTAAGTAAGGTTAGTTAAACTTAACCATAGTTTGATCCCAACTGTCTTTGGTTAAAAGACACACATCACAGTTCCCCAGGTTTATACATAACTTGGAACTCTTGTTTATTTATTTTCTTCCTTTCATGCATGAATGAAGGGAAAGCAGCATGAACCTATGAACTATAAGCTCCCATTTGTTGTTTCCAAACCTGATTGACTAAACTAATGGCCATCTGAACCAGGATGCTTTTGCACTTATAGAATATTGGGGATTGTCAAGTGAATATCCATACAAACAGTCTTCAGAGACTGGGGAAGCAAGCTTTAATTTGTGAAATCAATCAACTGAAGTTTTTTGTGAATCTGTGAGTAACAATATAGGACTATAAAGATCTTTTTTAACCTATGGAATGTTTAAGTTCTGTTGGGTTATTTGAATGAAATAAGAAATGTTAAGAGTGTATTTTCCTTTTGACATCATATGGCAGTTTTTGTTAATAAAGTTTCTGACAACTTTTTCATGTCTTCAGGAGGACACTTTAATAATGTAAAGTGTAGTCCAATCTTATATATATTTACTATTCTTGTCTCCCCATGCCCCCATCTCCATCCCCCATTGGCTGGGCAAACAAACTTCAAGTCACCAGTCATATGACATGACAATCTATTTTGGCCAATAAATAAATAAATAACCCCAGAATGGTTCAACATTTTATTTGCAGTAGTATCACAAGAACATCTAGTATCAACTAGGTTTAAAAATAGCTGAAAATAGCGCGGGGGGGGGGGGGGGGGGGAGGCAGGTTAGTTAAAATTAGACAATTATTCATTTGATTTAATGTTTGATGAACTACTGTGAAACTAACCAAATCCTATACATGAACAACATGTTTGTACTTTTCTACTAAATCCCTAAAGTCAGGGGTGCTATCAAGATAGGAGCAGAAGTCCAGATCCTTTTTCATCAGAATCAACAAGAAGGGCTTGCAAACACAACAGGACTGGCTTACCCCATTTTAAATAAATCCATAAGAAAAGCAATAATAAATGTTGCAAATGCAAAAAGGAATTAGGCTCCCATTTTCATATGTGGTGGGAATGTCATATAGCTAAGGACTTTTGGTCAAAAGTTCATGAGGAAATACAAGAAATATTACATTTGAAATTTAAAAAAGATCCAAAAATATTATTACTTGGGATAGAAAATATGGATTTAAAAAAAGATAAGGATAAAATTCTCTTTTACTTAATAACAGCAGCAAGAGTGGTCTACACCAGTCAATGGAAAAATAATAAAAGTGTGCCAATAAACAAATAGTATTGGAAGATTTTAGATTATGCAGAAATTGACAAATTAACATGCTTAATCAGAAATAAATCTCTTGAAAGATATAATAAACAATGGTTGGAGGTGGTGGAAAAGATACAATCCAAACTAGATCCAAAATAAAGAAAATAATGATGTAAAATTAAACCATTAAGCAATAATGAAGTATCTAAGCTAAATTAATAAAATAATAATAAATAAAATGGGGAGGGTGCATATATAAAAATATCTTATAATGATATAAAGCTTTATGATTATAACTATACTGGATTAAAATATACAGAAGTAGAGAACTATACTTGTATATATAGATGTACATAGATATATATAGATATATGTATATATGTGATTTATGCTATGATATAAGAAATACAGCAAAGGTCAGAGTTTTTATTTTCTCTCAGATGTAAATAAACTATGATTTAGATGTGAGGAAGTCTATTTTAAACAAGTTGACAAATAGATCTTCAGAATTTTCATATGAATAATCAGATAAAATATTGTAAACAAGTGAATATTTTTGTAATTTATGTTATGCGTTCTGTATGTTTGTGTTTTGCTTTTTTTTGTAATTATATGTTGTTTTTATATATATATGTAAACTAATAAAGATTATTAAAAAATAAATAAATCCATACAGTCACAGAGTCATAAAGTCATAGAGTTGGAAAGGGCCTCATGGGCCATTGAGTCCAACTCCCTACTGAATTCAGGATCCTCAGCTAAAGCATCCCCAGCAGTTACTTATCCACATCCAGCTTCTTTTCAAAGATCTCACCACCCCTCTAGACAATTGGTTTCATTGTCAAACTGCTCTTTCTGTCAAAATGTTCCTTCTAATATTAAATGGAAATCTACTTTCATGTACTTTCAAACCATTATAGACCTGCTCATACTCTCTGGCGCAGCAGAGAATTCACATTGCCATCCAAGGGTGGGGGTGGGGACCAAGGAAGGGTAAAAAATATTCTACTGCATAGATCCTTGTCTTTTCCAGTGGTGAATGTCTATATGAAGACAAACACAGTCTGTCAGTCTGCACACATGATATCAATGCCTTTCAGCATCATTTATTTATTTAATAAAAAATAAAAAGAAATTAGCAAGGCTTCCTGTATGATTGACCCTGTAAAATAATATTGAACACCTGCACTGTAACATGAAACAGAATGGAGGAGTGGTAGTCAGTGGTCATTGGTTGCTCCCATGTTCAAGGAGGTGGTGAATCCACCTGGGGTTATGTCCAAATTTTAACAGAGCTACTTGGGATATAGGGGGCAGCCCTTTGGATAGCTCCTTTTAGAATCATAGAATCATAGAGTTGGAAGAGACCACAAGGGCCATCCAATCCCTTGCCATGCAGGAAATCCCAATCAAAGCATCCCTGACAGATGGCCATCTAACCTCTGCTTAAAGACCTATACTAATTTTGGATTCGCACACACATATCACTGACATGGAAGACACCAAAAGCTGGATATCCAGACACTAATGGCTGACTGACAGTTGCAGAGCAGCTGCCCATTTTAAACATTGCTCCTTTGTTCTTTCACTTGGAAGCAGATCTGGGGATACAAGAGTTCTCCACTATGTTGTGGACTGGATGATTACTCACGGCATAAGGGTGCTCAGAAATGTGAGCAGCACTCCTTGAATTATATCATCCCAAATTCAAGGGAGGCAAGTTGTCCTATTCTGGAGTGCCAGAATAAGAAATGCATCACCAAAGGGGGGGGGGGGGAGGATTTACATAAAAATTACTTTTATTGATTCATGGGTATAAATATCAAATTATAAATACTTGATCATACTTAATACTTGATCATGTTCAAATAGGAATGCTAAATATTTCATAAGAGTGAGGAAGTCTGTGGATAGAGTGGCCTATGTCCCAAAGGAGGCCATAGTAATCTTCTATGTAGCTAATGCTAACTATTGATGAGCAGGTCTATGACCCCTACTCTCCTGTAGACATCCATCCAAATTGGGAGGAGTGCGGTAGGAAGGAGCTGTATGACATCAAGGGTTTGATAAATGTGCCACCCTGCTGCTCCTGAGAAGCATGCAAGCAGAGCTCAAAGGCAATCATGTTCCTTGTTGTTTGTCCATATCACTGAATATTCAGAAGTATACTATGACTTAATAATAATAATAATAATAATAATAATAATAATAATAATAAATTTATTTCTATTCCCCCCCCTGCAATGCAATCTGGGTGGCTTACAATCATAAAACATCACAACAGTAAAACATCAATATCAACATCCTAACCCACCCCCCCCTTAAAAAAGTATTAAACTAATCAATTTTAAAAACAAAGTAAAACAATAACAAAAAAAGAGAATATATCCAATACAGTTTCGCAGCAGATTGGACATTCAGTGGCAGCATAAGAAAAGGGGGGAATTAGTTAAAACTTTAGGCTGGGAAAATCATTCTGGAAAGGCCTGCCAGAAGAGATCCGTCTTGACAGCTTTTTAAAAGCTATCTAAAGTAGTAATAAGACGGATCTTATCCGGCAGGCCATTCCATAATCTGGGAGCGGTGGCAGAGAAGGTCCTCTGGGAGGTTATTGTCAACCTAGTTCTCAACGGCTGTAACAGGTTTCTCCCAGAGGACCTGAGTGCGTGCGGGGGGGGGGGGATCTTACGGAAGGAGGCGGTCCTGGAGATAAGTTGGACCCAGACCATGTAGGGCTTTAAAGGTCAAAACCAACACCTTGTACTGTGCCCGGAAACTAATGGGCAGCCAGTGGAGAGTTTTTAACACAGGTGTTATGTGTTCCATTCTGGAAGTACCAGAAACCAACCTGGCTGCCGTGTTTTGAACTAATTGCAGTTTCCGAGTTAAGCACAAGGGTAGCCCCATGTAAAGCACATTGGAGAAATCCAGATGAGAGGTTACCAGCGCATGTACCACAGTCTCAAGATCCCTAACTTCCAGGAAAGGGTGCAGCTGGCGTGTCAGCCGAAGCTGATAGCAAGCACTCCTAACCGTCACATTCACCTGATTTGTCATGTGAAGTGACGGGTCTAGGAGCACCCCCAGACTGTGAACACAGTCCTTGGAGGAAAGTGTGACTCCGTCCAGGACTGGAAGTTGTATTCCCAGACCTGGTTTCGGGCCCATAACTGTTAGTACCTAAGTTTTGTCTGGATTCAGTCTCAATCTGTTTTTCCTCATCCAGTCCCTTACTGCTTTAAGACAATCATTGAGAGGAGAGAAGCCATCTGAAGTCAGAGCTGATGACTGGGTCATGGAGAAGTATATCTGAGTGTCATCAGCATACTGATGACACCGTGCTCTATGTCTCCAAATGATCTCTCCCAGCGGCTTCATATAGATGTTGTATAGCATCGGGGACAGGATGGCTCCCTGAGGGATGCCACAATTAAGCTCTATTCTAGTAGAGCAACTGTCCCCGAGCCTCACCCTCTGGGATCTGCCCGAGAGGAAGGAGCGGAACCACTGCAAAGCAGTGCCTCCAATTCCTAACCCTCTCAGGCGATCCAAGAGTATGGAGTGATCTATTATATCAAAGGCCGCTGAGAGGCCCAAGAGCACCAACAGGGTCACATTACCCCTGTCGATACCCAAGCGGAGCTCGTTGGCCAGCGTAACCATGGCAGTTTCAACTCCATATCCTGTCCTAAAGCCAGTTTGAAATGGATCTAGATAAATGGAGGTTGCAATGACTGTTAAATCTGATAGCTTAAGTGTTGGTAGGTGCAGCTGAAATGGGGTAGGAAGGAGGAGCAGTAGGTGGGGAAGATGTGGTGGGAATGGCTTGTCAGGTTGGTTATATCAGTCTATCAGGTGGGAGACATCAGCCACCTCTTGCCTGAATCCTGTAATCCCACTAAAAGTAGAGCCATTGAATCAATTGCTGAAATGTTGAATCAGTATTTATTTAATCTACCTGGAATTAACAACAGGATTGAGGTTTCTGCCTACCCTAGTCATTGTAGGATGGTCCCTGATGAATTTGTAAATCTTATTTTGCTGCATGTCTACAACAGAAAAAGTGATGAATTGTTAAATCTTAGGTAGATCACAGTGTATTCCTGCTAGACTGTTTTTGGCTTGGCAAGTCATGGAAGTCATTTAGGCTTAAAGTGATCCCTATACCACATAAGAGATAGGTACGGCACTTTTAGCCCTACCAATATTGTTGCAAAGTAATTTTCTCTCCATTGGCTATACTGACTAGGGCAGATGGGAGCTGCAATCCGACCACAAATGGAGGGCCACAAGTTGCTCACTCCTGACATAAGAGAAGGCTGCTAGAAATGCCCTTAAAATATCCATAATGTAATCAGATTTGTTCCCCTTCCACACAGGAGTCAGTCAAACAGATGTTGGGAAGTTTCTCTTTCCTAAGCAAGATCCTTTCTGCAAGGTCATGGCAGCCTTCCACATTTTATCACCTCCTTAATACCATGTAATATTATTTATCTTTAGATTTAATGCAAGTTCAGTGATCTCTAGAGAATAACATTGAGAAGCATGATATTAAAAAAACTCCCCAAAGCTTTCTGAGCATTGCTTGGAGCAGCGAATTGAAGTCTTTCTTCTGTCCAATTCCTTTGTCTGGGAAGTGATATGGATGGCACTAATAAATCAAAAATTTGTTTTCAAGACTCATATCAAATGCTGCGAAACAGGGATGAAATTTACAATACCCTTCTATTTCATAATTGTTTCTATACATGACTGGAATATAGAACTATCACCTCATTCACATTTATTTTGTCCTCCTGTGATATGCTGTTTGACTTTAGAGCTCAGTTTGTTCTGATTCTAGTTACATTGGTGATCGTTGCTTCAGTTAATTAAGAAAAGACCTGTACAACAGAAGGTATACAAGCAAACCTCTATAGGCTGGCCATTTTATGCACCACTAAAACAGATTTCCATAACATTTGCATATGCTGACATATGTACAGATGCAAATTTAGAAAGAACTGTTCTAATTTAAATAGGATCCCAACACATTTCACCATAGCGTGTTGCTGGGGAAGTGGAGCAGAGACCCTATGACCTGCTTGCCTGCTCAGTCTGTTCTTCAAGTGGTTGCTGATGAAGAACAATTTTAACACCTTCTTGATCTCCCTTCACAGGGTTCTTTGGCTGGACTCCCCTTGGTGACTTATGCCGGTATAAGTTTCTTTTTTGGATGTTTCACAAGGAGGCATCCACTACCTACTTGCACAGTGCTTTTTCCTGGCTGTGTAACAGCAGCTAGATGCCACCAGGTTGCAGTTCAACCTGCTGAGACAAACAACCACCCATTGGCAATGGGGATGTGGTGGGTGGTATCTGGTTGTACACTGGGGATAAAGGTGAAGTCTTTGCCCTACCCACCTTTCAACATAAGTATGCTCCACCAACGTCAAATAACATTTCAGCTTTCATCTGAAACTGAAGTTGGACTGGACAGTTCTTTAGAGAGATGACATCCTCAGACAGGACTTCCCCATATAAAATGTGTGTTGACTCTCTCAAAGGGATTTCTTGGGAAGTTTCTTGGGGGGGGGGTAACCATTGCCATTCTCTGAGGCTGAGAGACTGTGACTTGCCCAAGGTCACCCAGTGGGTTTTTATGGCTGAGTGGGGATTCAAACCCTGATCTCCAGAGTCATAGTCCAGCACTCAAACCACTATGCCACATTGGCTTGTCTGTATCAAATACCCTTCTAGAAAATCCCTGGACTGGAAATCTTCAAATAATATGTTTTAAGGCTGTTTAGTACTCTACAGTATCATGTTTTTAATAGTGTTTTTTCTTTCTTTCTTTCTCTGGCTGGCATAACACTAAAAGAGAAGGTCATGATGATTTCACTGTCTTGCCATACATCAATTTGGTACTATTTTCCAGAGCTGCTTTGGAATAAAAATAAAATAAAATTAAGTTAATTTAAAAAACTGAAGACACCTTATCTTAGAACTGTCAATCACACTATCATAAAAGGGATATTTATCCATGGCACAACATTTTTAATTTCTCTTGCTCTCCTCTCCTTCTTTATGTAGTGTATGTACTGTTTCCTGATAATGTTTGGAAAGTGTAGTTTCATTTCTGATGGTGCTCAAATCTGTTCCGTTCAACTGTTCCATTCAACTGCCATTCTACTGCCATAATTTGGAAGAGGTCATGTGATCTCTCCAAGAGGAACAGAGACAGAAAAAAATGTATTTCTCTCTCTCTCTCTCTCTGGCTCACTAAGCAAGTGGCACTTCTTTCCTTCCACCCCCTCATCAATCTGCATTCCCAGATGATTGCCAAAGGGAACCAGGTAGAATGAGCAAAAAGGGGTGAAGTAGGGAATCATCTTTTGAAAAATGATTTGTGAGAACTGAGTAAATGCAATGTTGACTGCTATTTTTCCACACCTTGTAAAATCATACTAGGATGCCCAGAGTGCTGGATTGGCTCTGAACTGAAAGGTATCAATAAAAGCAAACACTGAGCACATGTGCAACTACATGAAATGAAACCATAGCATCTTTTTTAGCTAGTCTTGTCTTCCCAGTTTCCCATTGAGAGGGGAGGGAGGGAGGAAGAGAATGAACAAAGGAATAAAATAGAGTCTACCTGCTCTTCATCCTCCTAGACGAGGGGTCAGCAACCTTTGTTGCCGGGGGGCCAGGACGGGGGCGGGAAATGGCACGGGGGCCAGGCAGGAGGGCGCATGATGCCCGCCGTCGTGCGCATGCATGTGCGTGGGGGGGGCACCATTTTGGTAGGCCCGACGGTGCCGTGCGCATGTGCACAGTGCGGTTCGGCCTTCCAAAATGGCACCCATGTCACGCGCACATGCACGCACGACATGGGCACCATTTTGGAAGGCCCCACTGTGCCTGCACCATGCGAATTTGCACGGTGCAGGTGCGGTGGGGGCTTCCCTGGGCCTTGTGCACAGCCGCCGTGGGGCCTTCCAAAATGGCACCCGCCACCATGCGCTTGCACCATTTTGGATGCCAAAATGGTGCCTGCGCTTGCACATGGCATGCCGCCGCCGGCGGGACCGGCCATGGGCTGGTCCCAAGGCCTCCGCAGGCCGCACCCGACCCACGGGCTGTAGGTTGCCAACCCCTGACCTTGACGAACACTCTAACCATCCCATCATCCCAAAAGATTGTACCTTCAAACATGGAATTAAGAAGAATAGGCAAACAGAACACACATGGCATAAATATCCCACTTGCATTTAATATATTTTCCCCCAGGCTCACATTTTTTGAGGATGTACTGTGACTATTTAAGGGTATGTTCTCCTAGGCAATTTCAGTTTTATCTGTTGTTCTGATCAGCTAATGATTAAACGGTAGCCTCAAAACCGCAATACACCATATATGTATCCTACTGCAGCTCAGACCTTGGAAACATTTTTGTTTTGTGGGGAAGGGATGCAGCCAGTGGCAGTTATCATCCCCCACCCCCCAAAAAAGAAAAAAATCTCAAAGTTCTGTCAAAACACAATGCAGAAATAATCCAGTCTGAAACAGCTTTAACTGCCCTGTCTCAGTGCTAGGGAACTATGGGAACTGACACATTTAGCCTTCTGTTAGAGAGCTCTGGTATCACAATAAACCACAATTCCCAGGATTCCCTAGCACTGAGCCAAGGCAGTGAAAGTGGTTTCAAACTGGATTATTTCTCCAGTGTGTTTTGGATCACAGATGGAGATCCAGCTCCCACTACTTCTTGAGCCACATAGCCCAAACATATGCAGCATTCATCTTCCCCCCTTGTAACTCAAGCTTTTTGCCTTCTCTTTCAGAGGTGCTAAGACACTAAGCCAGACAGCCTTCAGCTGATGCCCTGCATACTCTTGTACCAAACATAAAGGAATCTAAGGGAACAGATTAAAACTCTTTTGCTTGCAGCAATTACATTTGTCTGTGAGCTGTACTGCAGTGATCACAGACCCATAATATGGATTTCCAATGCTACAGCATTCACTTGGGGGAGAAGGGAGGCAGTGCGTGGACCACTTCATGTGGTCAATAAGGACTTGTGCACCCTTGTGGCTTCCCTGCCTCCAAGAAATGGATCTGCCATTCATTAAGAACAATATCAAGAAAAGCAAATAAAAGGAAAGGAGGAATAACAAAAAGATGGGCCAGCTCTTCCCATCACCATAACTAGGTACCCATTCCTTTGTTATATTTGATGAACGCCTCTCATGCATGGGTCAGGTGGGGTGAAGAATTTCAGTATAAGTGTCTTTTAATGATAGTGATGGGGACCTGAATATGCCACATCATTCTTTGAAGCAGCTCTCTTATCTGGAGTGATAGGCTATTTTCTGAGTATTAAAATACTGTGTGTTGTGTGCTGGTGGATGAACACTTCCAACTAGGGATGAAAATAGTATTTTAAAATATTCCTCCCCCCCCCCCCCAATGCATGAAAAATATATTTTTCCAAGTCTTGGGAAATGCTAATGAAGTGAATCGTGGAGTGATTAGAATGTTTACAGCTCAGGGCTTATTGTGCCGCAGATTCATACATGCTGTTTTTGAGCAGCATTTTCTACACAGACATATTCCTGCATGTCTTTGTTCTGAAATGCTTGTTTCCTCCAGAAATACTATTTTTTGCATAAAAGCACCATGTGCAAATTTTTCACAGAATGAATTCCTAGCTGTGGCATTTACTGCATGGAAAATGATATTTATGTACAGAAGAAGAATACGCTGTGAAGAATATGCTGTTTCCTGCTCAGAAAAAGTTTTCTTCACAAAAATGTCACTTGCAATTTTTGTTCAGAGTAAGTGCTGAACTGCAAATAGCCTTCATAAACTGTGCAATTTTCTAAAATGAGATTAGAATTAGCAAAGAATTATATTCCTACTCCCAGCCAACAATTTTTATTGTGCAATCACACTCCATCACTAACAAAATCTTGCAGACATCATGTTCTATAACTTCCGCTGTTCTTCCAAACATGTTTTGCATCTTCTTCATCTTTTTTTTAAAAAGAAATTCTATAAAGGAAAGAGTGGTATTGTTGCACAGTACCTTTTAATTATTGGTGCTTGGAACTGTCCATTGGGAGGTACCCTGGGAAATATGTCTAATTGTCCTCCTCTCCTCAACTGGTACCATTACTTCATTGTAAATACGTAACTGTATCAATCACAAAGTAATGAAGTTTTAAAGTACTGATTAAGCATACAGAAAGAATCAATAGCACATGGGAAAACATTGCAACTAGCAAGTAACTCACCAACAACAAAGGCAACAGCTTGGTTGAAACAGCGTGCAAAAATCGTGATTTTGCAAAACACAAGTGACCCATGAAAGAGCCTTAGATGTATACACTTCCTTCTTCTCCTTTACTCATCCAGAGAGATCAGTTGCTTCCAGGTTTGTGGGAAACCATTGTTTACTGTTTTATCATAACCAGCAAACTAATGATTGCCTTTGCTCTACCAACCAGGATTGCAAGATACATGAGGCTGTTGCTCGTTTCAGTCACTTTTTCAAAGCCCAAAACTATGGTTTGACAATACATTTGAATGGAACCCCCATAACATGAATATTATTGCTGTTGCAGAATGTGGAGTAAGCTATCTAAGAGCAAGTGTGGCACAGAAGTTAAAAAGCTGGATTGGGACTTAGGAGGTCAGGAATGAAATTTGTAGAGCCATGAAACTCACTGGATTATTGTGGTATAAAGATATATAGGAAGCTGTTTAATATTGAGGTGGGATATTGGCCTGATGGAGTATTAGACCATCAACTCTGACAAGCAGCAGGTTTCTGGGGTTTCAGGTAGGGTTCATTCTGCTTGAACCTATCTGGTCTTCTGCATATAAAACACATGTTCTACTACATGTCAGCCCTGTCCAATATAGCATCTACTATCTCCTGGTAGTCTCCCATCCAAGGACTAACCAGGCCCAGCTCTGCTCAGCTTCCAAAATCAACCCAGATCAGAAGTGTGTTCATTGTGGTGTGGTGGTATGAGGACAATCATTAGCAAACTGGAAGAAAGGTGGGATATCCATGTATCTCCTCAACAAATAAATATCATGCTGCTATTAGTGAAAAATCAGTCCAGAAAATATTTGCAATGCTTAAAATACTCTTGTGATACAAGGTATAAACTTCTAAGTGGTTTGATTTAGATTTTGCTGTCTGTCCCACTGGTTATAATGGAACTGACTGTGTAGCAGGGCTGCAGTACATAGGACTACTTTTGTGATACTGCCTTTTAAAGCAGAAATACATCAGAGCAGATTGAACTGTATAACAGGCAATTTTTAGTGAAGCTAATTCAATGTGCATGTCATAGTGAACATCTAAATAGAGCGATGTGTTAATATCTACATAACAAAGTCAGACAAGGGTTCAGAGCATCTGAAAACTCAGTACATATACACTTTTACTGGTGTATGTCTGAAAGGTGGCAAATATGTTATAGACTGGACATCCAGAAAAACTCATCTAGGTATTCCCATATGAAAGCCAGTAAGCATAATTGGATTTCAGTGCAGAGCAGAACTTTTATTTTTCCAGTTGTTTTTGGACTCTCATGCCCATAATCTCTTTCTATTCTCCATGCCGGCTGAACATTCTGGAAGCTGAAGTCCAGAACACTTGGCAGGCCAAGGTTTCTTCACAGTAGAGCTTAGAAAGCTGCTCCAAAATAAATTAATTGCTTTTTAATCTCCTGTTAAATTGTAGTCATGGCTGAGATCCTGTAAAAGACATAGGCATGCACAGATATGCATAGGACAAATTGTCATAGGGCAACAGATATATTCTGCTGTCAACAGTGGAAGTAGAGTAACACATATAGCAAATGTGGATTGGGTTTATGCATTGTGCATTGCACATTTTGATTGCACATTGTAGTTGTGCATCAAGCATTACCGTTGTGCATTTCACAACAGAACCCAGCCAAAGATAATGTAGCACAATGTTACTATTCTACATGAAGGTTGTATAATACTGGTGCAGCATGTAATTATGCTACACTGACGGTTGGATTGCAGCCACAATTTGATCTATCTATCTATCTAATCATTGTTGGGAAAAGAATGAATTACAAGTAATAAACTGCTTCCAAGTTCTAGGGTGCCTAAAGAGCTCAGAGGCCCTGGATTCTTAATGGTTGTGCAGAAGTGGAATTTCACCACAGATATGGGAAGATATACCTGCTTTAAAAGATACAATTGAAGATGCAAGACCTACCACTCAGTAGCTTCAGCACATTGGACAGACTCTTGAAAGTTCAAACTAAAACCCAGATGGATTCACCACCCAACTGATGTAAGAGTTACCAGCCACCTCTTTTTGAGCAATCCTTTTTAACAACAGAGCTAGTTTCCCCCTTCACTGTGGCAGGAAAATCCATGCCTGATACAACATTGCCTTTTTTCTGCCTGAAAGGGAGTCCAAATGGTGCTTCTCAATCACCAGTGATTTAAACTATTTTGTCTTGCTATTCAAACTTAACCCTGCCTTCATTTATCCCACTCCTTTCCTTTTATTTTGCTGGCTAAAGGAGATCATTCACTTTCCTTCATGACCAAGCCAGCCTCTCTTAAGGGTATAGAAACTCATCCAGCTTTGCTCCTCATAAATATCCAGGACTGGGACTAATCCTTTCATTCATGCTGGCACAGATTTTATGGTTTGTTTGTCAAATACATTAATTGCACTGGCCAAAATCCAGCTGACAGTCCCAATTAGAGTAAACCCATTGAATCAATAGGAACTTGGTATGACAACACTTATATAAATGTCTTTGATTCAATGGGTATATTCTAGCTGGGGCTAACAATTGGATTCAGACTTGTATACCCCCTCTTTGCACAGGGAAGGGCTCATCCTTATCATCATCATCTCATCTAAAATGCTCTCCAGCTTGCTATTATCCACAAGGCATTCCTACCACTGGAATTCCATTGTTGTCTTATAGGAATTCATCTAAACCTCAAGAAACATATAAAACCAAGCCTTTGTTCATTACACATTCAATACTATTACTGTTTACAACTGAAAATATTTTCAGTGGTCCAAAACACACTGCAGAAATAATCCAATTTGAGACTGCTTTAACTGTCCTGGCTCAGTGCTAGGGAATTCTGTGAAGTGTAGTTTATTGTGGCACCAGAACTCTCAAACAGAGGTGGTTAAATGTCTCACAAAACAACAGTTACCAGAATTCCCTAGCATTGAGCCAAGGCAGTTAAAGCAGTCTCAAACTGAATTATTTCTGCAGTGTGATTTGGAACAGTGATTATTAATAGAGCTGTGAAGTAACTATTTACATAGAATGAGCTATTAGTAACTTTTTTCGTTTAACTTAAAAATGATGCATATTGTGCTTGTAATGCAAAGATCCTTCATACATTTTTTGGAGGGACTATGTTTTGTTCATTTCTTACAGTTATTTGGTGTGTGTCCACAATACATGTGTTTGCTAGCATTTTGATTTTTAAAGTAACTAGAAGTATTTACAACTTTAAAACTGTAATTATAATGCAAGTATTCATAGAACAAAAATAGTAACTAGAACATACAGAGTGCTTGTAAAAATATTTTAAAGAATAAATATAATGACATGTTGAAGCCATGTTCTGGGTTCCAGAGCATCCTCCTCCTACCACTCAGCTATAGGTGACTTCTGCACATCATTATATTCATTCATTAACTTTCAGAGGTTTGCTATTTAGTGTTTAAAAGTAACTTTCAAAGAACCATTAACATGTCTCATCCATGTTGCAAATATCAGAAAATGCATTTGGTTTTGAAGTCAATATTGAAATATAAATGGGAGGGGGAGATTAATTATTTTAGCAAGTCATTGCTTTTGTTGGTATGACATATGGATGCTCTGTTCTGTGCCAGACTACTGTAGCTTCAGTTTAATGAAATAATTAGTCTCATTGGGCTGTTGACCTAATACAATAATTTTTAAAAAGTGACTACTCTCTCCCCAACTTCAGTTTTAATTCTCACCTCTTTTGAAACAGGAGCGCTTCATCTTCAAAAGTTAACATGTCATATTAATGACAAATCTTTTCTGCTTCAGGAAAAACAACAACACTTCACTTATTTCACATCAGTTGCTGGCTGTAATAGCAGAAGCTATGGAAGCATGAATGATTTTCACAACATGAGTTGGAAAGCTACTTCACGTATTGCGTTTGATGACATGGAGAAGATTAATCTCAGAGATGGGAAGAGAGCATGCTTTGGTGCTTACTAGCCAGGAAGGCATGTAATAGAACTTTTTTTTTTTTTTTTAAAGAAGCTTGGAGAAGGCAAGGAAGGAGGTACTTAACCCTTTCTCCACTCCTCACATTCTCACTTCATGCTTTCACTTATGGGGATAAACACTGCATATTAACCTTGTGCTGGATTGAGTAACCCATTTGAGATGGAGACCCAGCGAACAGGCAGAATTTCTCCTTTCCTCCCTATGGTTTCTTTACATGGGGTTTTATGTGATGTCTAGTTGGGCCCTTTGCACAGTAAGGGCCTTCTATCTATAAAAATGAACTGAGAAAAAGTCTCAGCCTCCTGTTGCACACATATATGATGTCATTCATAATTTTAAGTTATATGGAAGAAAGATCACATTACATTGTTTTTTAAACACATATATAATATTTGCTATCATGTAACACTATTCTGCCACATGTCTTCAACTTTGTCTGCCATCTACTTTTTCTCCATACCTCTGCCAACAAAGAAGGAGAAAACTAATAGGGACTGATGGGTAGTTCAGCATATTTGGGAAAGATGTAATCTTTAAATAAGAATGAAATCCCTCCCCATGCAACTGTTTTTGCAGAATATAACTGCCCTGCCCAAAATAAATAGTGCCTTGCGACATTCCTACCCAGCAAATGGACATTGTGATAAAGGATGCAGCCAATGGAACTGAGGGTGTCAGGAGTGGAGACAGGAAGCTTGGAGAAGGAAAAAAACATGGAAAGACTCAACCTAGGACTGATATACATTCAGCTATATATAGTAGTGATTCCCAAATTCTGGCTTTCCAGGTGTTTTGGATTTCAGCTCCCAGAAACCTCTGCCATCTTGGCCAATAGTCTAGGATTCTAGGAGCTCAATCTAAAACACCTGGAAGGGCAGAGACTGAGAATGATTGGCCTATCACTTCACATTTTCTTAGACATTCCCACCATTTGACAGAAAGCCCAGCCATTTTTATGCTCTTTTGGGCTCAAACACTTCTAAAACCTCATCTTCCTAAAATCCTTGCAGGACTTCTTCTATCTATGGAGTTGCATCCAAGGGAAGAAGGTGACTCCCATGTCAGTGAGGTAGTGAACCTGTTCTAGGTTTTAGTCTAAATGTTAAAGTGCTATTTGAGGCAATTACCCCCCCCCCCCAGTTTTTACATCAATCTTTCCTCCTCATTCAGAAATTTGTTCAAAAATGATCATATCCAGTTTGATCAAGCAACCTTTTCAAGTAGAACACTACAGAAATAAGTGACTGGAAGAGGAATAGTAAAAAAGAATAGTTCAGATGTGTCAGTTGTTAAACTGAAGACCATGCACCAATGATTGATTATGACATAAAAGGGGTTATAGAATCTAGCCTGAAGATAGGATACTTTCTGGTTCCTATGGATAAATATTGCCATCTCTTTCATTTCTCATTTTTTTAAAAAAACCAACACTCAATGCCTTTAATATCTGTACAGCAGGTAGGAGTAAATTAACAGAAGCAGCGAATGAGACTTGTCTGTACAGACTGGCTAAAAGGGCCAGCCTGGGGGTGGAGTTGGGGTGTGGCGACAGCACGCTGGCCACCTCAAAGCCACCATCATGCCGTGCACCCACTGCACAGTGTGCGATGTCAGGGTGTTCCCTTGGCACAGCGTACAGACACACTGTGCCAAAGGAGCACAGAAGAACTGCCCCGGTGGCGGTAAGGGTGGCTTTTTGCTGCTCCAAAAAGGAGCAGCATTTGCCAGCTCTTTTTGGAGCAGCAAAGTGTCAGATCGGGGCTGCAGTGTGTGGTTGCCGCACCCCCAATCTGGTGCTCCCAGGGCAACACGGAGCCGCCCCTTGGGAGCCATTTGTATAGCCCTTTAAATAACAGCACTGCCTGAGTAGGGGGAAGTATGGATGAAGAAATACCTGTTAAAATGAAGAAAACATATCCAAGGGTAGCCACATTGGCAGAGGGGTGTGTGGGAGCTGCAGACCACATGAGGTGACACCCTAAGTGGAATGACACCACTGTTCCCCAAATATATGCCTTTTGGCAGAAACGAGATATAGTGTTCACCTGTGTCTTTTTAAAATGCTGAAGAAATGGTTGAGTGGGGTGAAGCTCAGTGAGAGGAGAAAGGGGAGGCCCTAGATTTTTTAAAAAAATCTAAATGTAACTTTTTTTTAAAAAAAAATTAAAATATTTTTCTTTATTATTTTAAAAGTTTCTTTAAAAACATCACATCTTACCAAATTTTTTACTATGGACATGAACTTACTATGGACATGTAAATACTTTTAGGCTGTGTGTATGATATTGTAATTTAATGGTATAATTTTAATTGTGCTAGTTGTTTATGTCACAACTATTGGCATTACTTTCAGTGATATAGGAGAATTACAATTTACAAGTAACATTAGTATAAAAAAATACTAAGGTGTGATATCGAAATAAGTCCATGAGGGGATGACACCATGAGTTACTCCACTTTAGTGATGCCACTGCACATTGACCAAACAATAAAGAACAATAACATCCGAAATCCACAAAACAGCAATACCTTTGTTGCCCAAAATGCACAAAGTCATGATGTAAGCTTTCATCAGGCGTCATGTATTTTATACATTTTGAGTCACCAATAAAGGTGTTGCTGTTTTGTGGATTTTGGATGTTATTGTACTCTGTTAAAATGAGTTTGTGGAGCAGTGTATCTGTATTGGGAGCGATCCATGGCTTTGAACCTAGTTTGGGTAGAGTTCAACACCTTGATTACATTCTTTAGTTTACACCCACCCACTGATATATGAGCTAGCATTTGACAGTGGATCTCCCTCAGTAATCTACTCCATAACATTACAAGTAAAGCCCTACCCCATGTATCCCTCAATTATGCCTTTCAACTATAGAACTGAGAAGTGGAGGACTGGAGAATTGGATTGGAGAGCTGGGGTAAAACAAACAAAATGGATTTCAACAAGGATAAATGTAGGGTTCTTAATTTTGGTAGGAAAAATGAGATCTAATATAGGGTGTCTGAAAGCTGGTTTGACAGTATTATATTTGAAAAGGACATTAATTGTCTATGTAGATCACAAGTTAAACATCAATCAATAGTGCAGTTAATGCATTTTTGGGCTGCAGCAACAGAAATATAGTACTCAGATCCAGGGTGGTAATAACATTCTTTCCAGGTTTCCCCCTCCCTTCAGACTTCATCTGGAGTACTATGCTCAGTTCTAGGTACCACAGTCTAACAAGGAAATCAGCAAACTGGAATGCATCCAGAGAAGGACAATCAAGATTTCAGAGTGTGGAAATCAAGTTTTAAGGGGAATGATTGAAGGAGCTAGTTATGGTTATTCTGGAGGAGAGGACTCAGAGGGATATGATAGCCATCTCTAAGTACCTGAAGGGCTGTCATATGGATGATAGGCCATGCTTGTTTTCAGCTGCTCCAGAGGGTGGGACCTGACCCAAATGATTCAAATGACAAGAAAGGAGATTCTGTTTAATATTAGGAAGAACTTTCTGGCAGTAAGAGCTGTGCATCAGTGGAACAGAATATCTTAAATATTCTCGATTGGAAGTTTGTAAACAGAGGCCATCTATCGGAGAAGATTTAGCTGTGGATTCATGCATTGGCAGGGAGCTGGAATAAATGACCTTTTCAACTCCTTTCAACTCTACAGTTCTGTGATTCTACAAATGTGTCAGGGATCCACTAGAAACTGTAATGTGAGGTTTTGCAACTGATATTGTTTTATTTTAAAAGGTTTAATTTTCTACACATACTTTACTGGAAATCATAACCATGGTTTCTTTTTAGGGTTCCATACTTTGTGATAGTCAGATGATAATCAGCTGATAGTCTGATAGTCAGACATGTGTATTCAGATGGTTGCTAAGATGACCAGCTGCAAAAGATAACAGGGATCCTGCACCTTTAATAGTTGTGTAGAAGGAATATTAATAGGTATATTTATCTCTGCTCCTTAACTATGAAGGGAGCAGGGGCTTTCTTCTGTTTATAGCTGTCCAATTTAATGACTGAGAACAACCATACCATGCCATGCCCCCTCCTCTCCTTCTGCCCCTCTTTAGTGAAGCCTACAGTGACAGAACATGAGAGACCACATCATGGTGCTGCCCTATGGCTTGTCCCAGCTACACTGCTTTAGCTGCTTTCTCTCCTATAGTAACATCAAGACGGTTTGTAATTCTCCCCCAACTTGGTGTCCTCCTAATGCATGCAACTACATTTCCAATGCTGGCTAGAGGTGATGTGACTATAGGATGTTATCACACGTGGGCCAGTTTCGTTGTTAAAGAGATAATAAAGTGGAAATGAAGCATCCCGAAAAGAAAGCGAAAATAGAGCTTAATTATGCAAAAGCTTTTCACACGTAATTACAGTAATAACGGAATTAAGTTAAAAGTGAAAAAAGACGTTTTTAACTTTCATACACAAGTGAAAAGAACCTGTACACGTACTGGAAATGGGTGTGTTTTGTGACCAGACTCCTCCTTTTTCCAGGGCGGGTCCTGCATTTCCCAGGAGGAAATGTCAGACTGTCCTCCATTTGGGGTCATGTCCTCCTGCACAGGTCCTAACCCCCTTCCGTTGGGGTTAGGACCTCTCAAGAGAGCAGAGGAGGAGGAGGAGGAGGAGGAGGAGGAGGCTGGAAAGGCAAGGCAAGGCAAGCCGAGGCAAGGGAGGGATTGAGAGGGGGAAACTGGAGGTACCTCCCATGCCTCCCCCATAAGCCTTTCCCCTTTGTAGGACCTGCAGGGCAGAACTTCATGGTGAGATGGATTTCCAAGTTGCTCCACAAGCACACCCCACACTTGCACCCACATCCACCCACAGCTGCTGCAAGGGAAGCCTTCTTTCCTCTCCTTTTCCCTCCATCCCAAATGCCAGACTTCTCCTCTGTCCCAAACTTCCCTCTCCTTGCCTTGCCTTGCCTTCCTGCATGGCAGGAGCCCGGGACTCTCCCTCCCTGGAGGCCCTCCTCCTCCTTCTCTTGGCCCTCCTCCAGGTTTTAAAAGAGAATTGTCCGTGCGTATTTGCTTTTCACATTACAGTAAATGCGAGATTACTGTAATTTCGCAAATGCTTTTCCTCTAAACTCCCGAAATTAAAAAGATCTCGGATAATACCAGTTTCTGTCCAGTTTCTGTGCGACGTCGTGTGAAATCGTGAGGCACAAATTCAGGGTTTTTTTGGGATTTGCGTGGATTAACCAACAGATTTCCCCCATGTGATAACGTCCTTAACGACAATCTAGCTATCAAGATGGGAGGGGGAAAACACCATAGTAATCATTTCTCTCTTTTTTTTCTAGCAGTAATTTTAATTTAAAACTCTAGAGGAGATGCCACTTAGTACAATTTAGAGCTGCATTTGTATCATTATTTCCCTGTCCTGAATCATTGCTATTTCAGTAACAGCTTGGACAGAAGCCACAATCTGAAAAACTTAGCAGAAATTCTCTTTTCTCAACTGCATCCAGTCCCTTTCCTAATAAGAACATTATACTGTTGAAATCACCACTGGCTAAATCCATAAATAAATTATCAACATATATTCAATTGTTTAGATATGTTAAAATCTACAGAAATACTTGGAATATAAACAAATAAAATTAAGACTGAATTCCTGAGCATTGGACCGAAGTCCCTGTGAATTCAGTGGGGTTTACTTTCAAGTAATCATACTGAGAATGGGCCTTTCATAGGGTAATCCTATGCATGCTTACTTGGAACTAAATCCTATTCAGCTCAGTGCTAAGTATTGTTATAGAGCAACTGGGATCCTTGCATTAGTTCACCAGACATAAACAAAGATAGGATCCTGAAAAAGAGGTTACTCCAATAAATATTGCTTGCTGATGATATCTGTGGGATATCTTTTCCTTACAGTTATTGTAAGAGCCCTGTCCTTTGTGCAATGTACTGCTCTATTCTTTTTAAAAAGATATGATTTGAAAGTATATTGCAAAACAAGGAAAATTATGATGTTCCTCAGTATCTTTTGTTTTTTTGCTTCATTTGTCATGAATTAAGGTGAGACTTGAAAGAGTTACTTGTTTGGACTGCAACTCCCAGAACTCCCTAGTCAGTATAGGTATCATATGCTTGAAACCATAGAGCAACCACAACAGCAGCACAGCAACAACAAAACGTGGGGTTTGGTTCAGCTGTGCTGCGTAACATATTGTATAAGTCTAGAAATTTTAGTCAAAAAATCGGCACAAAAAACTACTTATCTATGGATCAATGCACCTTAACTTTTATCAAAATAGGAACCATCCCCTTTTCTGAGTAGAGTGATGAAAGGTGAGAATGTAAGCCATTCCGGGAGAACCTAAAAGAAGCATCTCTAGTCTCTCTGCTGTGATGCCGCTTCTGGCGTTTTTGAATGTCTGGGTAAAAATAGCAGTGTACTTTGACATATTTTTTTTCTTCTTCATCCTTTTCATCCTTTGTTACATGGCCCTAAGTTTTACCCTCAACTTATCCATGAGTTATATCAAAATCTATAAACCTGTCCTCGAGTTATATGTGAGGTCAACTTATAGCTGAGTATATATGGTAAAACAAAATGCAGTAAGAAAAAAAATACAGCTAAACAATGGATGGACACATTGTACAAGACACTGCAAGCCCAAATATAGGAAAAAATAAACACTGAAGGATACCAACATTATTCAAGCAATACATGTGGAATGGCATGATAATATGGAGCACAAGGTGGGGAAAGGTATAATGCGCAGCTGCTGACAGATTGCAAGCAATGGAAGGAGAGCAAAAAGATCACCATGTAAAACATTAGTTGGGTAGAAGCAGTAAAAGCATGCAAGCATGTTGAGTTTTTTAGTCTAGCCAAAATGTTTGAGAGCAATGACCAGGAATATTCCTGAGCCAACATTGTAAGAGAGGCGTTTACAGGGGCATTCCATGGTGGAAGATGAATAGCTGCAGGACAGTGTGAAGGCAGTGCTGAACCAATGCTGAATGAATGAGCATTTCCCTGAGGCATTCCTGGGTGGAAAATTTAGGCTTATGGTGGCATGAAGGCAGTTTGATGCAGTTATTAACTTTCAGGTACAAACAGATGAGTGAGCAAAGAGGGAGAGGAGGCATATTGTGAAGCATGCTTGGCTAGATTTGTTACTATGCAGCTTGTTTCACCAAATTAAATCAAAAATAGGAATATCAGTCAGTTTTGCTTCTCTTCTCCTACCTATGTCATTTTTTAAGCCTCACTTTTTTTTCCACCTGAAAAATGAAAAAAAAAAAATTGTGAATTTTGGCCAACACTTCCAAAAAAAGAACAAACTCTATAGCCAGACTCTATAGGTACCACTACTCTTAACATGAAGAGGACTATGGGCGTGTCCACACTGCAGAAATAAAGCAGCATGACACCACTTTAACTGCCATGACTGTATCCTACAGAATCCTGGGATTTGTACTTTAGTGGGGCACCAGAGCTCTCGGACAGACCAGGCTGAATACTTCACTAAACTACAAATCCCAGGGTTCTACAAGATGGAGCCATGATGGTTAAAGTGGTGTCAAGCTGATTTATTTCTGCAGTGTGGATGCATCCTATATTTCACTTGTCTCCCATGTCATTGCTTACAAATGAGAAGCCTCCCGGGGGCGGGGGGGGGGGAGTTGGCAGCAATAATTCACAATCACAAACATGGCTGAGAATACAAAGGGATTCAGATGAAAAGCCCTTTGTCTGGTTGAGTGAAGATGCTGTATTTGCCTTCTCCCATGTACAGATTTTAAGCATTTCAAGTTCTTTCTCTCCTGATTATGAAGGAATTCATGAATTCATGTGATTTTGATGTCAATAATGAACTAAAATGAAGATACCCTCTACCCATAGTTCAAATCCTAAAACTGAGGGGGGAAAGGAACACAAAGGAACTAGCTGGGCCTTGTGACAGATCCTTATCTTAGGGTCAGAACATCTAGTACTGTGCATGAAAAATGTTGTGTCTATTGGTATGTGTGTGTGAGAGAGAAAATAAAGGGTTGTAGCCAGGCATGACAGCATGGATGCCAAATATTTCATCAAGCAGAGGATTGTAGCTAGGTGTTGACAGACAGAATACGTTAGCCCTATCCAATCAATCCTGCTGTCTTGTATTTTTAGGATTAAGTCCCCCCCCCCCATAAAAGATGCACTCTCCGTGTAAACTGTCAATACCTAAGGAGAGCATTTTTTCCTAACAAAAGTCAATGCTCTGCCCTTGATAATGAAGGAAGCATGTTTTCAAGGAAGACCCTGTGACCTGAGATCATGCCTATGTGGCTCAGGATCTGGCGAGACTATTGCACACATGCTTCTCTGTGTTGCAGTTTTTACAAGGGTGTGAAGGACAGATTGTTGCATCCAGTTCTGGAACAGTGCCCTGGCAAATCTGTTGCAGCCCTTTCAAAAACATGTTTAAATGGAAACAGTCCTTCCATCACTATTTGATGTTGCCAGATCATCAGCTGTTGTAAATTACCTGGCCTAAAATGCTGGATGATCAGGAATCCCTGGTTCTGTAATGATTCTGATTTCTTTGTTATGCTGATACATTAACACATTCTCTCTTTCACATCATATGTGTGTGTGTGTGTGTTGTGCCTGTATTTTCACCAATCATGATAAAATTGTTTGGACTAATTAGGAGAAAGGCTAATGCAAGAAAAGACTGGGATGCAGGAGGGAAGCAACATGTTTGCTTCTGCTTGCTTAGCAGCTTTGTGTATGCTCAGAGTAATGGTGTAACAAATGGTGAGTCAGATCCAGATTAAGTAACTTGCACATCGTTCCTGTTAAAATAAATTGGACTAAAGGTCTGACTAATATAATCCACTGATTTCATTGAGATTAGATAATAACTATGTGGAACAAATTTATTTTATTTATTAAGCAAATTTAAATCTCACCTTTCTTCCATTGTAAAACTCACAGGGGCACACAGTAGGACATTGGGTCTTAAAGCACAAGAAGACCTTTCACAGAACTGGATGGTGGATGGATTGATGTGACTGGATCAATTTGTTTTTTCTGGATCAAATGGCATCTCATCCCTAAAATAACTGTTTGGTCTTAGGCAAGCTACTGGCATCTCAGCCTGTCCTTTTTATGGTAAGGGAGTCAAAACCACTGAGAAATATGTTTGAAACAGAGGAGACTATCGCATAAGCAAGTTAAACCGGCTTACCTGAGCCGGCTTAAAATTTAAAACAGGTGGCATCCTGATTTTATCACAAGGATTTAGCTGCCAAAATTGCCACCCAGGTGCAGCCCGGGTCTGTCCCCACCCCCAGGAATGCTCAGCGCAGCTTTTTTTGAAGCCGGGAGTTTTCTAGCTTAAGGAAATGGCCACCGGAGCACCCCTGGGAGTGGCAATGGACCTGGGCTGCACCCAGGTAGCAATTTTGGTGGCTAAATCCTTGTGATAAAATCAGGATGACACCCATTTTAAATTTTAAGGTGGCTCAGGTAAGCCAGTTTAATTGCTTAAGCGATAAGCTCCAGAGTTTTCCAGCTTTTCTGTTTCCATACTTTGACATTTCAACACATTTGCTCTATTGATCTTACTAAATATCCTGCTCACAGCAGAATTGCAGTATATTCCAAAGATTCATTTTGTATCCATTAAACAAGTTTGGGTGCCAGTTTTCACTGTCTTTATTATTCCAGGAACATATCATTTCAGTTCATAATGTGTGAAAGGAACTAGCTATCTACAGATAAATACTAGTACTGAGTTCCCTTTTCCCAATAACACAGGTGAGAGTTACAATTATAACCTGATGGTATAATTTCAGTCCTTTCAGAGAATAAAGGTAACCTTTTGGGGTTTTTATGGTTATACAGGAGTGGACTTACCAATGAGGAAAGAGAAATATTATGTGCTTCACGGGATGACTTGTGTTGTGACTCATACTGTTGCATCGTGTAGTGCATGTTGAGACAACAACAAATTAGAGGGAAGGTGGGTGTGCTTGGTACCACAAGCCAATTGAGATAATTTATAAAATAGTTACTTTCGAGAAATCCGAAAGAAAAGAGCTTTTTTTTTAAAAAACAACAACAACAACAACAAAAAACAAACAAACCTGTAGTTCTAATGAGAGAGCCAGTGTGGTATAGCAGTTTGAGCATTGGACTATTACTCTGGAGACCAGGGGGTGAAGCAGATGGTCAGGAAGCAGTGGCTTCTGGCTGCTCTGGACACAATTGGGCTGGGATCACAGCGACCACATGGCCCACTTCCAAAGTGGTCTGCTGCTTCAGGTCCCAACCCACATTGATTCCTTTTTGTTCTGGTCCTTTGGACTGGAGCATGGCCTTGGCATGGCTTCCGGTCACTTTGGGGGCATGTGTCATCTAAATGTCATCCCCCCCCCTGCAAATAGCCAGAAGCAGCTTCTTTTGGCCCATGCATTTTGGGCCCAGAGTTTGTATCCTCATTTGGCCTTGGAAATCCACTGGGTAACTTTGGGCAGTTCACATTCTCTCTCACAGGAAGGTGAAGACAAACCTGCTCTAAACATATCTTGCTATGCAAATCATGTGATAAGTTAAGCCTAAACTTGCCATTAGTTGGAAACAACTTGAAAGCGCACAACAACAACAATACTAATGCAGGGCTGGGCAACAGGTAGGCCCAACAGACAACTTTCTGCCGTGGGACCTTCGGGTATTACATGGGCTGGCAAAAAAAGGCCACCAAAAAGTAGGAACAAAACTAAAAGTAACCAGAAGTCCACCGATAATTTGAAAGAAACACATTTTAAAAAGTTAAAACAGTGCAGGGAGGCCTACAACACAATTGGGCTGAGAATCACCATTCCAAGGGGCCCTTTCAGACTGCAAATGTATAGCACTGTGATTCCATTTTAAAGGCCATGACTGCACTCTATGGAATCTTGGGATTTGTTCTTTGGACTAGAGCTCTCTGCAAATCTCAGGATTCTGTGGGATGTTGCCATGGCAGTTAAAGTAGAATCATAGTGTTACAGCTGTGTAGTGTGAAGAATTGCAGAAAGGATAATCCATATTTTCCTCCCTTATCCAGAAAAAGGGCAGCACAGGATGGTCTGGGCTAGTGTCTGGGCCCACAGGAGCAGCATGTGACATCCACCCCTTTGCCCACCATTCTCAACTATTTCTTGTTTGGGTCCCAGAACTGTAACTGCACCATCATGCTTTTGAAAAGCTCAGGTGGTGAATCCACATCAGCATTTGATTTGTCTACCACAATCAAGGGGTCAATTAAAGGGCTGTAGGATCAAGAGCTCCTGACTCATTGTTTGTTCATTTCAGAATGAGTCATCATCGGAATGAATCATCATTAAAGAAAAAGCAGCAAAGCTGCTATCTTTGGTTAGGTGTGTGTGTGTGTATGTATACATGTGTGTGCACACCACTGTTGCTTCCACACTGTGACCTGACAGTATGGATACAAAAATTGCTCAGTTTCATTTTCATTGAATTTCATGGAATCCTGCTGGCATTCCTATTCTGTCTCTGTTCCATATTGGATTCTGGGTAGTCTCCCTTCTTTTTCATAGTGATATTTACATAGGAGATTATCACATCATGATTAAAACTGGCTTACCTGACTGGCTTAAAATTAGAAGTGAATGGCATCCTGATATCAGATGCATTTAGCTGCCAAAAGGTGCAGCCCAGTTTCATCGCCCAGGTGCAGCCCAGTTTCATCGCCGCTCAAAGGGGCACTCCAGCAGTCATTTTTTTTAAGCTGGAAAACTCCCGGCTTCGAAAAGAGGCACGAGGAGTGCCCTTTGAGTGGTGATAGAGACGGGCTGTACCCAGGTGGTGATTTCGGCAGCTAAATGCATATGATAATATCAGGATCCTGCCCGCTTCTAATTTTAAGCTGGCTCAGGTAAACCGATTTTAATCATGATACGATTATCTTCATAGTTTGATATCCATTTCCCTCTTATCATGATATATATGGAGTCTTCTTCCCCATACAAACTTGCCAGAGTTGTAAGATCTTCAGGGGAAAGCTTTCTCTTTGTCCTGCCACCAGTGAGGAGATGAGAGTGGTTGCTCTGAAATTCCCTTCCATGGAAGACTAGGCTAGCCCTCTCCTTGCTCTCCTTTTGCCAACAGGCAAAGATATTTTTGTTCAAGCAGGCTTTAATGTGTAAGCAGGGAAACTTGTTGTTGGGATGCTTATCTTTTTAAACCATTCTCTATCTTTTACATATTTTTACACTGTTTTATGTGATGGTTTTAATAGTTTTACATTTTTTATTGTTAAAGCTTTTTCCTTTTTCTTTTTAATTGATGCTCTCCAGGAGTAGTTTTGGGTCTACTCTGGGAGAAAAACAGAATACAAATTAAACCAAATAAATGCATAAATAAATATATATTTTTGCGACTTTCTCCCTTTCTCTTGTTAGTTTATTCATCCTAAAAGATGGATGCTTTTTTGTTAAATGGATTTTAATTACTTTTTCTGCCACCTTGGAAATGCATATTAAATGGGAGGGAGACACTGGCTTTAAATAAAGAAATACACGGCTGCTTCTTGATGATTTTAAACAAAAAGGCTGTGATTTATCCACAGGCAAGCCCATCATAAGTGATGTGATAAACATGTGTTCCACACTCAGGTATTTGAACCTGGGAATATGGAACATCTCATAAATGCTGCCCTTAGCAACAGTGCAGCAGCAAACTGTCAAAATCCTATTCTTTATGTAATTGTGGGGTCTGCCTGCCTGCACTGATTCAGATGAGATTGTATTCCATGTGGAGCAATAAATATTCCTACAAGCAAAATTTCCCTTCTTGTCCAATCGCCTCCTCCCCCATCCTGCATCGTTTCAGAGCCAAGGTTTTCCTTTTTGCCTGAATAGGGGATATTGATGGAGACTTGCTTTGTATAGAGAGAGGCAGAATAGGCTGAGTTTTCCTTGGACATCTCCTCTACTATCATAATAGGCTGCAGAAGGGGTACAGCTGGAGCTACACTGAGCAGTGCCACAAAGGGGTGGCACGTCTGGGCCAAAATGAAAGAAATGAGAAGATGGCTTGAAAGCTCTCTTGGCCCGTGACCCAATTTGCTATTACAGGACAGGACAATCTGAAAGGGTGGAGGGGAACCGTCTCTCTTGAGCTTCTTTAGTGCCTGTGCTTGGCATGTTCTGTAATGTCAGCTACACCGTTGTGGCTGCAATTTACTATTTAACTGGGAAACAATCCAGCCAAGGGATACCAGCTGGAGAGGCACATTTATATCAATATTGGAAGGCAGTGAGATCCCAGAAGACCCCAGGGGCCCACTGTCAATGTCAGCGCCAGCAGAGCCATGCCAAGGACTAAAGAATTTTGCTGCCATTGTGAAGGTTTTCTTTTTCTCTTCTCTTTTTGGGGTTGGTAATTGCTGTGACAATTCTATGATTTAATCCAGAGCCCAGAAAGTGAAACTGAGACCATTCCAGAGCTGGGATAATATGCACATACTGAAAATGGAATTATACTCAGCTCAGAAATGTTTTGTGATCTCATTTAGAAAAATGAAAGGAAAAGATCTTCCTACTCTTTATAGTTGTCTGTCTGTGTGTGTGTATGTGCTTTCAAGTCACTTGTTCATTTATGGCGACCTCATGAATTTCATAGGGTTTCCTTAAACAAGGAATACTCACAGATGATTTTGGCAGTTCCTTTTTCTGAACTATACTCCACAGCACTCAGTATTCATTAGCGGTCTCCCATCCAAGTACTAACCAGAGCTGATCCTGCTTAGCCTCCAAGATCAGATGGGATCTGGTGTCTTTAGGGTCTTTATCAATATAGCTACCTGATCCTTTTATATTTATATTTATATTTATAGCTACCTGATCTTAAAGGGCTACTGTCACCCCAGTGGTACAAGCCAAAGGGCAGCTGAAGTAGCTTTCCCTTTTCCTTCACTGTCCATTTGTATCTAAGCTATAGGTTTTTGTGGGTTTTATGGGCTGTAAGGCTGAGTTCTAGAAGAATGTATTCCTGACGTTTCGCCTGCATCTGTGGCTGGCATCATCTCACAGCCTAAAAAACCCACAAAAACCTATGAATGCCAGCCATGAAAGCCTTCAACTTCACATGTATCTAAGCTCTTTGGCTCTGCCTCAGATGACATGAAAAATTAAATTGTCACTAAAATCTTCCACTATGACCAGTTCTAACAGCTCTGGGATCACAAGGAAAATATTTTTTCTTGTCAATACTAGTTTGATTGTCCAGGGAGATAAACTAGTGGCCTATGGTGATACCATTTGAAGGTAGGCCATTCTTAATTGTAAGACACTTTAATGAGAGTGGTATCTAATGGTCAGAGCTTGCGAAAATTACTTTTTTGGTGTACAGTTTCTAGAATGAACCCCACCTCAGCATGTTTTGGGATGGGGCTGCTCTCCATGGTGGCATATCTCCCACCATCTTTGCTGAGGGAAATCCATCCCCCAGGACCAAGTCATTTCCCCAACTGTCCTGATCTAGTGTAGTGTAGGAACTACAGGGCTGAGCCAAAGGCTATGTATACATTAGGCTCTGGAAAGTTGTGACCCTCCAGATGTTATTGGACCAATGGCCAGAAGTCGGGGATTAAGGGATCACAGTTACATCTGAAGGATCACTAATTCCCCAGCCCTCGTGGGTGAAGGATGTTGAAGAAGGGATTGAGATCAGATTACCAGATCTGGGAGACTCTTCCAAGTATATGGGGAAGCAAAGGGTAAAGATCTGAAACTACTTAAAGTAACCAGGGGAGATTAATGGAACGGAAGGAATGAAGGTCAAAGGAAGGTGTAAAACTGATGATCACACCCAGGGGTAGGCAACCTTTCCCCTTTAAGGGCCAAGGGACTTCAGCTCCCAGAAGCCTCAGCTATGTTGGCCAATAGTCCCATGTTGGCCAATAGCTCCTGGGATTCTGGGAGCTGAAGTCCCTCGGCCCTTAAAGGGGAAAGGTTGCCTACCCCTGGTCACACCCTTAGGCAGAATGAAGCAGCTGCCTCAGGCACCTGGTTTGGGTTTTCATAAAGGGGCAGCAAATAAGTATTTAATTAGTTGTACTTTTAGGAAGTAAAATAATAAAAATAGGAAGTCATTTCCTAGCTAGGGAGGGCAGGGAAGGCCACAAGGGAAACTCCTCCTGAAACTGTCATGCAATGGCATATTGCCAAATTGGCAAACCTATGGCACAGGTACTAGAGATGGCACCAGAAGTCAGTTTCCCTGGCACATGGAGCAGAGAAGAGGAGGAAAAGGTGTGTGACTGTTCCTCCTCCTCCTGGGCCTTCAGCTACCTCTGACGCTACCTCCGAAAAGGCAGCTGAAGGCCAGGGAAGGGGCTGGGCAGGGGGAAGTCCCACCTCAGAAGTCCCATTCCCCCTGGAAGTCCCATCTCTGGCATGGGGTAACACCCAGTGCCAGAAGGCCATTTAGTTTGGGCACTCAGTGCCTAAAAGTTTCTCCATCACTGGCATATTGCATTCTCTGGAGACTTCTGGGGGAATTGGGGGCCTCTTAAGGGCATTAGTTTTAGACTCTCCAAATGTTTGTGGGGCAAATGGGGATGTGGCCTTCAGTTGTCCTGAATGGGGCCATGTAGTTTCCTAACCACTGGCAGTTGTCCACCCCAATCTATGGAATGAAAGTAGTATTGATGTTTGGGTGCATGCAGCACACATGCATACACAATATCATAAAAAGGGGGCACCTGAAACATCCAGAGAAAAGACTGATAATATTAAATGAATACACCTGATGGCAACAGGACATTGACCTCAGGGCCAGCCTGGATGTACAGGTAAGGAGATGATCTCTCAGTTGGCCAGGTGATGAATGGTCAGTGTCTGGAATCTAATTGGTCTATTTGCTCATGGAAATTAAACTCCATGGCTATACTGCTTAAACAGAGTGGGGGAGATGAAATCAAACCAAGTTTAGGGAGAAAAGAGAAGTGGGATCTTCCTCCCTTCATTATTTCATTTTGATTGCCAGCTCGAGACATGCAAGTACAGTAGCCCCTCCATTTTCATGGGGGATCTGTTCTGTCCCCCTCCCCTGCAAAAATGGAAACTCACAAATAATCAAGCCTCATTGGCTTGAATGGCCATGTGCTCCAGTGTGCGCCATTTAATTTAACGTAGCTCACCTCTCCATGAATAACCAAGACCGTGGACTTTAAATCTGCGAACTGTAATCTGAAATAGACAAAAAGACTACTTGTGCTACCAAAATGGGTGATGGCATTGTGATCAGTTTTATTTCTTGCTAGTTGGAGGCTGCTGTTTTTATACTGAATTGACTCAGATCACTTTTAAAAAACCAAGGACCCTAGTTCACACTAGGAATACAATGTGGTGGACATAGAATAGGATTTGCATTTGAATTCAGTTCAGAGTCTCTGCTTAGCCATGGGGAAGTTTATAGACCACCTTGAGCAAGTCACCATCTTTTAGCATCATCTGTTTAGAGAGCTATTGTAAGGGGAAGGCATTATATTTGTTTCTTTTTGGTAAATGAGGGTAAGCCATTTCAAAGTTCAATAGGCAATGCTGGCTCTAAGAGATATATATAGGTAAAGGTATTCCATGTTGACAAGGTTGTCAAGTTGTATCCGATCATAGGGGTCTGTACTCATCTCTGTTACTAAGCCAAAGAGCCAGCGTTGTCAGAGATTACTCTGTGATCATGTGGCCAGCGTGATTTCACAGAACATTGTTTACCTTCCCACCAAAGTGGTACCTATTTATCTACTTGCATTTGCTTTTGAACTGCTAGGCTGGCAGAAACTGGGAGCAGAGATGAGAGCTCACCTCATCATATCGTACATGGGTCTCGAACTGCCAACCTGCCAATCTTGCAATCAACAGTCAGTGTCTTAACCACTTGAGTCACCACATCCCTACACTGAGCGAGGGCAGCCATGCTCAGTAGACCCCTTCACATTGAAAAAGCTGGGATATAGACAGAAAGATTTTCTATTTTTGGTGGCTTCTAGCATGTTGTTTTTGAGACCTTTGATGATCTCAGGTTCCTGAGAAATGCCCAGACTTTCCATCTATCTGGATCTCATTTTTTATTAAGCAAAATATGCAATTTTTAAAAAGAGAGTAAAAACACTGCATTTTGTACACTAAATATTGCTATAATAATGATTAAGAATGACACTTGGTGTAATCTTACGCATGGCTACTCACACGAAAGCTTCAAGGAAAGGTACATACAACCTTTCAGATATTGTGTCCCCTCCCTCCCTTTAAACAGATTTCAAGCCTGACTTTCTTGTCCTAATCAGCATGACCTCTTTTTAAAAGCAATATAGCTCTAGCATCCCTGTAACAAAACATTTCATCTCTTACTAGGAATGTATCTCCTCCAGAGTCTAGCTGGCTAGCTAGCTATGCTTTTGCCCAGAATATTGTAACCTCTATGCAGAGTTTGGAAAAAGTTCCTTTTGAGGGTGTAATGCTTAGCATGGCCACTGAGAACTGTTGTTCATAATCACAGAATTTTACAGGCTCTGACTATAAGAAGCAAAAGGGGATCTGATTCCTCTCACCATTCTTTCAAGCTGACTCTCATATTCCAGGGCTACTGGGCATGTTGAGTCTTCACCAGGCTATTTTGATGGGAGAGGCTACTTCCTTAGGGTTCTCCCCTGAATTTGTTACACTTTTACAAAACTCAGGCATGTTAATATTTCCCCAGGTTAGTACCATCTCTCTTGTTTTCTCTTGTTTCTTAGTATCTTCCTTTGGCTACAGTCTTGTTAGCACTCACCACCTGAGTTTACTTTTAGAGAGAGTGGTGGGCACTGTTTCTTTGGTGAACTGTGGAACATCAGATCCTGGATGGCCAGCCTTTCCGTTGCTTTATTAATCGAGATGCAATGCACACTTTCACCTTGCAGGAAGTTGGGAGAATGATACACTGCAGACTGTCTCATGAGAAAGTTAATTTAACCTGGTTTCCAGTGAAGTCCAGAGATGCAGGTTTGAATTGAGGAAAGAAGTTGGCACTACGCATTCAATCCAAGCAGTTTTGCAAGCCTTCAAAGCATTTAGATAATCAATGGTTTAGCTAAATGGGACTGTTATTTGAACAGTGTCATGCTGACCTGGGCTAAATGGAGGACAGTCAGAGACATAGATAGGGACACAGACAGAGATGTACACAGAGATAGTGGATTAGATAACTAAAAGCCTAGAGTGGGGAGAGTCATCTGTCCACCCTGGTTATCTTTGTGGTTCACAACCTCTCTGGACCCCCTGGACTGCCCTTCTGGCCCAAAGGGGCTAATTTCTTTCTTTGGGAGCCTCCATGAGTATCCATTTTTAAAACACATTGCAGTGCCCCTCCCAGCTCTGTTAAACATGAACAATAGCCATTTTTGAAAACCAGAACTGGGCTTCTGGTTGTATCTGTTGTTTGTTTTTTTTTGGGGGGGGGTAGTGTTTTTGGCAGTCAGCTCCCAGAGTAGGATAATTGGCCTTTGACCCTGCAACAGTTATTTATCCCTCTGACTCTTTCACCTCTTTCACCCCAGCCAATGGGCAGGGATAGTAGGATAAAAGTTCAACAACATCTGGGTAGTCTCAAGTTGGGGAAGTATGGGCCTTTGCAGACTGCCAGTAATAGTGCAAATTGAGTCCACTTTAACTGCCCTGACTCAGTGCTAGGGAATCATGGGAACTGTAGTTTATTGTGGCACCAGAGCTCTCTGACAGAGAAGGCTCAATGTCTCAGAAAAAAACTGCAGTTCTCATGATTCCCTAGCACTGAGCCAGGGCAGTTAAAGTGGACTCAATTTGCACTATTTCTAGCAGTCTGCAAAGGCCCAAAGGCATACAATATAAATATCAGGGTTTGGAATTCATGCCTTTAACCTCTGGATCTCCCTCCCCAGAGAGCCCCATCCTTGCTGTACTTCCTTCAGCAGGCAAAGACTTTTCCATTCCTACAGGCCTAAATACCCTAAAGCAGTGATAGCGAACCTTTTGGAGACCAAAGTCAGTGGTGTTCCTGCACCACGAATCACCCAGTGCCTGGGGGGTGGAACCTCTGGGGGGAAAACATGCAAAGAAAAAATGGAGGACCTGAGCTCAGCCATGAAATCCACTGGGTGGCCTTGGGTAAGTCACACTCTCAGCCTAAGGGGAAGGCAATGGCAAAAATCCCCTCTGAACAAATCTTGCCAAGAGAACCCCAGGATAGGTTTGCCTTAAGGTCACCATAAGTTGGAAAAGACTTGGAGGCACATAACAATAACAACCATAATAAAGCACAGAAGACACACTACAATAACAAGAACAACAAATATGTAATATAGGGCCTTTGCAGACTGCCAGAAATAGTGCACATTAAATTGAGGCACTGCCCTGGCTCAGTGCTAGGGAGTCATGGGAATTGTATTTTTTTCTGGGACATTGAGCCTTCTCTGTCAGAGAGCTCTGGTGCCACAATAAATTACAGTTCCCATGATTCCTTAGCACTGAACCAGGGCAGTGCCTCAATTTAATGTGCACTATTTCTGGCAGTCTGCAAAGGCCTATAGAGAGCCAGTGTGGTATAGTGGTTTGAGCATGCGACTCTGGGGAACAGGGCTCGATTACCAGCTCAGCCATGAAACCCTCTGGGTGGCCTTGGCAAAATGGCTGGCTCTCTGAATTTATACCAAAGTTGCAAATTTCTCTTTTGGTGTTGGTGGTGGTGGTGGTGGCAGTGGCAGCGGCAGCAGCAGCAGTAGTAGCGTCCAAGGCCAGTGAGGCTCTTCCAGGACCCTGGGAGCTGAGGGCAGCTGGAGCCAAAAGGGTGGCTGGTGGGAGAAAGGAAACAGCCCTTCCCACCTACTGGGTTTTTAAAACTCACCATTGCGCCCCTTTCCCACCAACGGAATACCTCAGGTTTTTGCAAAGATTCCATTCCCACACCTTCTCTGGCCAATAGGAATCCATGCCACAAGAAGGAATAGCAATCTTGGCCAGTCAGAAAGGACAAAGAGTTATCCCACTTCTTCTCTATTGATGGCTCATGTGCCCACAGAGAGGGCTGTGAGTGTCCCCACTGGCATGTGTGCCATGGGTTCACCACCACTGCCCTAAAAGCACTGGATCATATCTGATTTAGGATGCTAACCAGGGTCAGGTCCAGTATTACATGGATGAGAGACCAGTAACAAATACCAGGTGCTGTAGGCTATATTTCAGAGAAAGGAACTGGCAAAACCTTGCCTAAGAAAATCCTATGAAAAATGCATGGGATCATCATAAGTTGACAGGCGACTTGAACACACACACACACGCACGCATGCACGCACACACACACACAGTGTCTTTTGGAACTGAAGATTTTAAAGAAAAGGCTTTTAATAGGGAGCTGTATTGTTTTTATTGAACTGACTGAATCACTTGTTAGCCTTCTTAAGTGTATGTTTTAATTTGTTTTAGTATTTTGAACTCTTTTAAATTTTATTTTAATATTGACTTTTGTTTATAGCTAGATTGCATTTGTTTAACATGATAAAGCACTCCAAATCCCAGTTTGGTGGGGGAGGAGATAAGGTATAAGGAGAATAAATAGATACCACTGTCCTTAAGTGAACACATCAGTATTAGCACCTGATGTGTATCTCCCTGCCTGTCTTTGCATGAATGTGCCAAGTAGCATTAATGTTCTTTTAGGAAGGTACCATTTTGTTATTTCCTCATTGTATGGAACAATGCTACTTTGTGACATTGTGGAAACATAAAAGGACCAGTATCTCACAGATGACTCTTCCAAATCACACTATATTACTGCTGTACCACTGTTACCTATATGCTTATTGAATAGCAGCTGTACAGGGGATGAGGCACAGAGGGTGCCCCTGGAACCAGTCTGGTACTAGTTCTTCCAGAAGTTAATCTGAATAGACACAAGGGATTGGGGTAAGTGGGATTTTTTCTGATTCCTCAGGAACATTCTTTAAACCCTTATATAGCAGTTGCACAGACCTAAGAAATTTGGACAAACTGAACATCGAAGAATGGAGTTCAGCTGCAGCCAGCTACCATCTTGAAGGGCAACAGTAATCCGTATGAAACCATAAAAAACTTCCTTCTGTTGGGTGCAACATACCAACTAATGTTCCAATAGATATGCAGCCTGGAACAATTGCAGTCATTGTGGGACAATTTATCATCAGAGTACAAGGTGGATAGAAAAGCTCACAGTTTTTGAGATTTGCACATCAGAACATGATGTTCCAAGTTGTTGACATTTTTTCAAGCTAACCAATCAAGCAGATAAAAGTTGTTCAGAGTAGAAGTGGTACTACAGATTCCAAGCTAAGGTCCAAACTATTTTCTCAGAATGATTAGATCAATTTTTCTCTGCAGCCACAGACTGGTGTAGTGAGAAGTCATGCCCTGGTAGCAGCAGTAACTAGCAGTAGTAGTAGTGAGAAGAAAAATAAATTAGATACGTGATGTATGAAGAATACAGGACTGTGGTTGCTCTGCAACTCATGGAAAGGAAAATTTGAAATGTTCTCTCTACAGGTGCATTTGTAATAGTAAACCACTTGCACCCTCAGCATGGCAGTTGGTTTTGCATAGTTGTCCCTTCCGATTTGCGGGGGATCCGTTTTGGAACATTCCCCCATGAATTGGGGAAATCGCCAATATTGGGGTCCCATAATGACTGCACACTTGTGCGCATGGCTCTGTGTGTGCACCATGAGTGTGTGCACCATTTTGTCCCTCTGAACTTGCTGTCTGCGAAAGACCAAGGGACGCAAACGGCAAGTCTGCAAATGGCAAGGGATGAGTGTATATTTTAATGGTCCCATTCCTCATAATAAGCAGTTTTAATTTAGGAAGCAGCCATGAAATACCCCCTTTTTCAGGTTTTCATTTTTCTGTGCCCATCTTTCTAACTTCTAATTCAATATATACAGATCTTCCATAAGCTAGATCTGAACTAAAACTGCTTGAAATGTGTGTTCATCATCTAAGGCCTTGTTACATGTCCCTCCTTCTTGCAGTGGCAGCTGATGGCTTCCAGGCCAGTCAGCTGTTGAATGCACTTTGGATAAGTTGTCTGAATTATAAATATGTTGTCCAAGGTGCTGACATTCTTTTGGGGATAAGGCTCAGAAACCTGGATGACTTCTTTAAAGTGGAAATCAAACCTGGAGGAGATTCATCACTCCACAAACCTGGAAACCCACAGCCACTACTACTTTCTGGGGAGTGGAGGTTTATAGGTTCACTAGTTAGGGCCTTTTAAGTAACTACACATAGCTTGTGGAGCTTCTACCCAAAGGATGTTAGGTCCCCTCCATCATTATTGTCTTGTAGGTGGCTGCTGAAGGCATTTTTTTCACTGAGCTTTCAAGAGTGAGTGCCAGCCTCTGATCTTGTTGTTAATACCTGTTTTTATTATTGAAGACATTGTTCAGCATTTTGTGCTTTGTCTATTTTATTCTTGGACTGTTTTTACTTGTGTATTGTCCCAACAGCTAATTGAACATAGGGGAACAATTTAAAAATAGTGTAAATAAATAAATTAATAAGAAATTGGAATTCACCTAAAGCAGATACAGGTACCCATAGTTCAGCTCCAACCTTACTCCTTTGGCCATGATCGAGGTGGATTCTGGAATTTCTATTCCAAAGAAAAAGTAACTTTCAAAACCTCTGATTGTACACCCTGTGTTGAATTTTAGATTTAATCTTTTCAGGGTAGGGATCCATGTACATTGATGGTGCATGCAATCAATCAGCCAATCATTTTGTGCTTAAAATAAGGCTAATAATTATTTGGTTTTTACATTAGAGCCAGAATAAATTAGGTGGCTGTACCTTCATCTTTCATGGTTTTGGAAAGGTATACTTTAGACGTAGTGCAAAGCTGGAGTTTTTTTTTTAAGTCCATTCTGAAAGCTGTTACCATAAACTGTGTCCCATGAATATAATCAGACATAAATCTATGCATTTATTTGTTTTTTCTATTTGTTCTCTTTTCACCTTGCTGTGGGATTTTTTAGGGATGATGTTTAAATTGGAAGCTATCTGTATCTCACTATCGTTTTCTATAAAGTTCTTTTTTATTGTAGTTTCCTTTTTATTCTGCCATTATTAGGCTTGAAGCTTTCCTTATTCACTGGGATGCTGTATTTGTGTGTGTGTGTGTGTGTACACACACACACACACACACACACATATATGCAATTTCCTTTCAGATTGTTACTTGACTGGCTTGGGTGTTTTAAGAAAAGGTGGGAAACATATAATGTTTTCATCCGTATACTTGACATCCCATTTCATGGCAAAAGCTTTGAGGGGCACATTCCTAAGCTGGTTGATGTGGGAGCAAATCCCATAGTCTTCAGTAGAATGTAGTATGGTAAGTTTGTGGGAATTCCAAGTTTAAATTTAAATGCCTCTCCTTGTTCATAATTTTTACATCTATCTATCTATCTATCTATCTATCTATCATCTATCTATCTATCTATCTATCTATCTATCTATCTATCTATCTATCTATCCACCAATCTATCTATTCTCCACAGAGTCATATTTTCTCACTTTATCATGGTGTGGAGGTGACCCTGGAATATGCTGTGCTAGTGTAAGACAAGTTCTCATAGATTCTATTAAACTGGGAAGGCTTCATATATGACCCTGATGGAGGACTTTGGCCTAAATCCATGTTTTAATCCCAGACAGAGTAGCTCTATTGAACCAGTTTATCTTTCTTACTTAATGTGTCCAGCAACTGATTCAGTGGGTCTACTCTAGGTGCAACTAGTAATAAGGTTTAGATGCTTATGTGTGCTGCCTGAGGCCCAGCTTAGCTAAAACTCATCACCAGGTAAGAAAACAACTGCTGCAACTGTGAACACAAGGACAGTGTGATATAGTTTAGAAGTCCTTTGATGGAGGAACAACTGACACTGATTATATCATGGATCTTTAAGAGAGGTTGCATGTGTGTGTGTTGAACTACCCCTGTAATGATAGGAAATGCCAAATCCCCCCCCCCCTTTAATACACACACACACACACACACACACACACACAATTTTATCTTTTATTTTCATAAGAAGAAGAAAAATGGATTAGGGAAAGATATGGAATTTCTTCCTTCAACTCAAAAGTTGAATATCTTTGACTGGTAACTGGGGCCATGCTGCCTTTCCCTTTCACTTTGGCGGCACAAGGAGGACAATAATGCATTCCCACAAAGCACTATTAGACCAGTTTGAGCCCAATTAAACTGGCATGGCTCCATCCTGTGATATCATGGGATTTGTAGTTTGGGGATAGATTTATAACTCTTTAATGCACTCCCCTAAGCTACAGCTTTAACATTCTCTGACTGTGAGTTCTGACTGTGACACTGCAGGAAATTGCAGTTCCCAGGATTCCATGAATAGAGCACTGATATCCACTGGAGTTTGGTTCCAGGACACTCTGTGGATATCAAAACTCATGGGTACAGTGGCATAATAAAATTGTGTCCCTTATATAAAATGGCAAAATCAAGCTTTGCTTTTTGGAATATATATATATATATATATATATATGCTGTGGATGTTTGACTCTGGATAAAGACTCCATGAATATGGAGGGCTGACTGTAGTGGTATCAAAGCACTATAGCTGTGTGTGAGTACACCAGAATTTATATTTTATATACTAGACTTGAGAAACTAGCTTCTTGTGAGTGAGTAATAACTGTAGTAGTTGTCCTTTGTCTACAGCAAGTTTGTAGCTTCAGCTTATCACAAAAACTTTGCCAGGTAAGCCAGTGGTCCAGCAGCATATGCTGGCAAGGCAAAGCAGAGCTGAACGAATTCCCTTCCTTTGTTTTTCTTGCCTCTTGTGGTTTGACTGTTCCAGCAGTTCAGGCTGCTAGCCTGGCAAGTGGAGCTTTAGAAACTTAGCAAGTAATTACAGTGTTTACAATCCACAACCTGCTTGCTGGCACTGTCAAGCCAACCCTGGCCTCTCGAGTACACCGAAAGACACTTGCTGGCAGGAGTTTGTTAAGGTTCCAGGCTGGTTACACTAATTACTGTTAACTTAATTTTTATGCATCAGGCAGAAGCTTTTAACTGGCTGTTTGAGAGGATTAAAACCAGCCATTTGTAAATGTTGAAGACACAATGTCCCTTGTTGGACAATCTGTGCGATAGTGTTGTCTAAAATTAATGTTGGTTGTAAGTCTTCAACAGGCCGCTGCCCAAAATAACATCTGGGGCAGTGATGGTGAATTTTATCAAAGTATCACCAAGAATGTTAAAAGTTTTGTTTTTGTTTTTCACCTTATGAAATAAAAGTACAAATTCTAACAAGATGCTTTGTTCAACTGGATCACTTTGCAGTGAGCTCTGAAACTAATGCCATTCTTAGTGGTTTATGAATTGCAAAGGAAACTTTTCAAAGCAAACAAAAGACTTTACAAGCTATTATAAAATAAAATAAATACAAGTGCATCGATCCCTGAATAAAGTTAAAAATCTATGGATTACTCAGGGATAGTCATCCCCTGTAATTTTAGGAACCAGCCATGGTTTTTCAAGACACTAATTTTAAGGTCTGAGAGTGTCTTCTGATGTGCAGTCTAATGCCTTCATGAATGGTTAGGCTTGATCATAAACTGAGCAGATCCTACTATTCTTGGCTGATTTTTTCCCTCACTTTGGGAGGAGTTGTGGAAGGCAAATAAAGCACAAATGGTGTATTTGGATGCATTTTTGTGATAGCATGGGCAATTTTGAGGTGATAAATGGGGGATCTTTGGGGGTGTTTTGAAGAGCCACAATACGTCTTGGAGAGCCACAACCCTGAGTTAGGGGGGTTGCAGACTGCCAGAAATAGTGTGAATTCAGTCCACTTTTAGGGTTAGGGTTAGAGTTAGGGAACCATGGGAACTGTATTTTATTGTGGCATCAGAGTTGTCTGACAGAGAAGGCTCAATGTCTCAGAAAAATAACAGTTCCCATGATTCCCTAGCACTAACCCTAACCCTAAAAGTGGACTGAATTCACACTATTTCTGGCAGTCTGCAACCCCCCTTAGATCTTTACAGGCATGGCCAGAGCAGGGAACAGCTCTACATTTTAAGGAAATGAGGTGTCTACCTTGGGCAGCAGATTTTGGGTTTCATAAGGAATGTGAATGGCTAATTATTAATTTATTATGATTACACTGAATGTCTCAAAGTGGTGTTTCTGAGACTTTCTGCCTTATGTGTCCACAAGAACATGACTAGACTAGGACACTATGTGTCTTGGTTTTAGGAGAAGCTTCATCTTCTACCCTGTCTAAGGCAACAAAATATTCTGTACATGCCAAGCCAGTGCACAGGCACATTTTATCTTAGCAGTTTCCAAAGCCTCTGAAAAATTCAGGAGAATAATATGGCTTCCCACACAAGCACACTTAAGCCTAGTCTTTCTAGCATTGCTCTCTGAATTCTTCTCTCTGCTTTGGAAAACATCTGGTTACTAAAATACTGTTATAGTTATGACCCCCAAGCCCCCAAGTAATTCCCATTGTAGTTTCAATTTTAAAAACAATGTTTAATACCCATGTCTCCAAAAGTTATTTTTTGTTGTTGCTGTGTGCCTTCAAGTCATTTCTGACCTACAGTGATCCTAAGGTGGACCTATTGCAAGGTTTTATGTGACTGAGAGTGATTCACCGAAGGCCACGCAGTGGGTTTCCATTGAAATCTAATGTCCAGAGTCATAGTCCAGTGCTCAAACCACTACACCACACTGGGTCTAAGTTAAGAAATAGTTACTAAAAGTTATTAAATAATTACTTTTAGTTACTATTCAAATATGAATGCTATAAGCACATTCTCAGTCTTGTCCACCTTATCATTATCTCCACATCATCTGATATTTCTCCTCTTCGGGGGGCCACATTCCTGAAACTTTAAAAGTAACTGAAAACATTACACTTATACTCCAGAAGAAATTAAACTAGCTCTGGTTGGTTTACAACTGTAAAATTATATTGTTATATATTTATTATTTAAAAGAAGCAATTAAAATTAAGTTGTTTGTAAATAGTTACTTCAAAGTGCTGGCAAAAATGCAAAAACATATTGAGAATTATTCTTATTTTTTCTGATAATGTTCTACACACCAGTGAGGCTGTCTATTTGCACCTGCTGTTTCTTTTAAACCTGATTTACTGGAAGAAGTAGGATTAGCATGACTGCTCATAAATTGCAAAATCACAGGCTAAGGGGGGGGGGGGAGCATAAAAGAATATAGGTTTCCATGAAATTTTTCTGTATTAATGTACAGATTATGGTGCAAATTTTAAAAGAATTACTTTAATATCAATAGAAATTGAAAAGAAATTTGAATAGAAAGTGCATCTTAACATAGTGGAGAAGACTGTGATTATGGGTGTACCCACACTGCAGAATAAAAACAGTTTAACTCCACTTTAAGTGCCATGACACTAGCCTACAGAATCCTGGGATGATGTAGTTTGGTGAGGCACCAGAGCTCTCTGGCAAACCAGGCTGAATACTTCAACAAATTACAAATCCTAGGATTCTATAGGATAGAGTCATGGCAGTTACAGTGGTGTCAAACTGCTTTAATTCTGCAGTATTGATACACCCCAAGTGACCTATGTGACTTTTGATAGGTAACTTGAAAACTCCTTCTCACTCTTTCAAAGGCTCCTTATCTTTAAGTCAGAATTGCACTGAACATCTCAGCTCTTTAAAGAGAGACACCTTCAGAGAGATCACTGCCCTCCAACAGGCCTTCAAATAATAAACTTAAAATTGGAAACACAGCCACTCCAATAGAGAATGATCTAACTAGGGAGAAACAATATTAGAAAGTGAAGAAAGCATGAGAACCAGGGTTAGGGTAGACTTTTCTCTCACTGTGTTTGCCAACAATCTTGATCTCTTGCTAGTACCAGCTCAAGACATGGCTCTTTATTAAAGCCTTTAGGGCTTAATTTACTCTAAAAGTACATGCTATAGCTGTATATGTTGTTTTAACTTGTTGCTTTGTTTATTATTTTTAATCCTGTTTATGCTGTATTATTATTTGAACCTGGAATTAAGTAAATTCCAGTTTAAAACAATGGCTGTTTTACATTTTTTGTTGTTTTATCTGTATACTGCCCTGAAATCTCATCATAAAGAGTGGGATATAAATATTAATAAATAATAAATAATAACTATGAGAGTTTCCTCATGCCCCAGTCCTATTCCCTTCCCTATCAAGTGCATTGGGAGATATCACTGCTTATCATCATCTTCACAAGCTGTGGTTTTCTGCCATCAGCAGCCATCAGCTTAAATGAGCAAATTAAGAAATAATTCCTATCCTAAAATATCTTCATAAAAAATCAAAACCCAAAACAGATTGCCAATGGCCCTTTGTCATCCCAGAAAATGTATCACATAGCAATATTAAAATGTTAACATGAAATACTATGAGAAACCTTTCCTTCTTTCTTTCCTTCCCTCTTTCCTTGACATTCTACTTTAATTGAAATATGATAGTGGCCATATACAGAGCCTCAGAGTAAACTAAGCTCCTAGTCATAAAAGTATTAATCACCCAGTGTATGTAATGCAGAATGTCCACACTCACACACAGACCTTCTATTGTAAAACAATAGAAATCAAGCAGCTTTCCTAAGCACGCAGATACTTTTGTGGAAATTTTAACAGCTCTACATGCTTGTTTTTGTTGTGTGTCTTCAAGTCATTTCTAACCTACAGTGACCCTTAGGTGAATCTATCACTGGGTTTTCTTGGCAAGATTTGTTCAGAAGGGATTTTTGCCTTTGCCTTCCTCTGAGGCTCAGAGAGCATGACTTGCCTAAAGTCACCCAGTGAGCTTCCATGGCCAAGCTTGATCTCCAGAGTCCTAGTATAACACTCAAACTACAACAAAAAATGCTGGCTTTCACATACATGGGTGGACAGGTTTATTTACATGTAACATTTTTGGTTCTCCTACTGCATCACATGTTTGGATGGCTGCTGCCATACTGCAGAATTAATGGAATTCAACACCACTTTAACTGTCATGGCTCCATCCTATGGAATTCTAGCATTTGTAGTTTGTTGTTGCACCAGAGCTCTCTGACAGAGAAGGCTAGATATCTCACATAACTACAAATCCCAGAGGCATTGAGCCTTGGGAGTTAAAGTGGTGTCAAACTGCATTAATTCTGTAGTATTAGATGTAGCTAAATAGGTCAGCCTACCACTACTATATCATGTAGCAGGATTGGTATTAAAGGCACCTTTTGAAGGTTGAAATTGTACTTGCATAACATGAAATAAGTCATGTGGAACTTGAGGGTAATTACTTTCCCATAGACATGTACAGGATTATTCTGTAACAGGCCCTTTCACAAACCTATTATATTAACCAGATCATTAAAATCAAACAGACAGATGAAAAGTTTCACTTTCTGAAATGTAGCCACACAATGACCATATTTGCTGTTTTGGGAATCTGTCACTACAGAACAAGATCCACATACTAGAGAAATCTTGTAGGTCACTGTCACTGTTCCCTACAACATAAAGGGCCCTTTCATTCTGCTCAACTATAGCACTATGATTTCACTTTAACAGCCATGGCTGCATCCTGTAGAATCCTGGAGTATGTCACTACAGCTCTCTGGCTGAAAATTCTACATACCCCTCACTATCAGCTTCCTATGAAACTCCCAGCAACCTCAGTCACCAGTGGTCATGTTTGTGAGGATGATGGGATTTGTAGTCCCATGCCTCTGGCGGGACCAAGGCTGAGAAACTTTAAAACACTTCTCCTCACATTTTTTTTTGTTTACAACTCCCATCAGCCCCATTCAGCATAGCCAATATGAATTGTAATCTAGAAGCCCAGATGTTCCCCATATCTGCATCAAAGCATTTAGTTTTTCTTTCTGCAGGCATCCTCTCTGTCAGACTCCAAGATTTGTCGTCTTGATTCAGAACCATTTAAAACATATTGAATGTTCACATTTTCTGCTTCTTACAAAAGCTATCCACTAAATGAACCTTATTTCACTTTCTCCTTTCTCCTTTGTTTTTAACTTTAGAAAATCTATCTGGTGGCTTAGTGGTTAAGATGCCAGTTCTGACGATCAGAAGATTGGCAGGTTGGCAGTTCGAGGCCCGGGTGCTGCACGATGGGGTGAGCTCCTGTCACTAGTCCCAGCTTCTGCCAGCCTAACAGTTCAAGAGCTTGCAAATACAAGTAGATGAATAGGTACCTTAAAATCTATATTGGGGCAAGAAAAGTGAGATATTCCAAGTGTTGTTAGACTGCAACTCTCAGTATCCTTCACCGTGAGTTATACAAACTGGGGTGATGGGAGCTGCAGCCACACTTTGTCCACTCCTGATCTAGAACCTAAGGACATAAACGATCAGAAATTCCCAGGAAAGGACAAAACAACCAGAAATCCTAGGCCCATTGAAACAGATGTGCATTTTCAGAAATCACATCCTTTCCCATATTTCCAGAGAAGCTTCTTTGTGGGTTGAATCCAGTGGTACCGAATTACAGTTGACAGGAAAAATGTGTTGATAGATTAAATTGGATTTAAGCAGTGTTTACAGTAAATGGGAAGAGACTGTTTGGGTTCTTGCCAAAACTCAAGTATGATGGTGGATTATTGGCAGAGGTGCAGAAGGAACTGGAGACTGAATATGTATCTGCACTGTATTGCATTTGCTGATTGCTCCTGGTCTGCTGTTTGAGGAAGTGGATGAATCAAGATCATTGCAATAAACAGAGAACAGAACCATAGCATCTGTCTTCTTTCATGGCTTTTGCCTATCAGGAATAGCTGTTCCACAGCCACTCTCCCTTTGCCTGGGAATGTAGCTTCACTTGGGGCCACTTGCACTATTTGGCACACAGGATCCAGGAACACTCATTTTAAAAAGGACAAGATGGTGCTTTTCTCCATATTTTTTTGTACAAAAGCCAGCTAAACTGGCAGTTGAACTTTATTGCACCACTAGTGAACAGAGTATGGGCAGGCTGGAAGCAGTTCAGAGGGTTCAGAACAGGTTGTTCCAGGAAAACCAACGGACTCAAGAGCATTGGTAAAGAACGTTCAATTGCCACCCTCAATATCTACTGCTGGACTCTGCCCAATGTTAGGGATGGCCCTGTTGGTCAACACTTTGAGCTCTCTAACTGTGTTCACGACTGCCACATTTCTGGTTCTGCTTTCATTCTCTTGTTATCTACCTTTTCACTTTGCCCTTTTGCTTTCTTCCCTATACCGCTGTGCTAACGATATCCTGGCATTTGCCCCTGGCACTTACTTGTCTCTCTGTCTTTCTTTATCAGCAGTTCCTACTCAAAGAAGAAATTGCATTTCTTTCTTGATCCCATTTATACCTCATCTTTCTCCCATGGAATGCCAGAGAGTATACATTGGGTTGCTTTCTTTTTGCTGTCAGAACTCTGCAAGTTGGATTAGTTTGGCTTTGCCCAAGGACACTAGTGAGCTTCATGGCTAAACAGGAATTTAAACACAGGCCAAACATTGACTGATAATGACAGTTTTGCCAGAATATCATTTGCAGTCTGAAGCCCTGTCATTTGGCTTCAGGTAATGTGCAGTGAAAGCAGTGAATGTTCCAAGCAGGAATGATAAAACTCACTACTGTACTTGTCAGATTGGAAAGAATTTGCTTTTCATATGATTTTTTTTAAAATTGCTCTTTTTTTTCTCCTTCTCCTTCTCCTTCCCCTCCTCTTCCTCCTCCTCCTTCTCCTCCTTCTTTTCCTGTTGTTGATAATAATAATAATAATAATAATAATAATAATAATAATAAGGCCATGTGTTGGTACACATCTGTTTATTTTTTTGCATCCACTTGCATAACACTTAGAAGGGTTGCTTTGCCAAAGCTTATATATTCCACCGGGAGGCCTTTGTGTCTGAGATTACGATCAGGCCTGATTTGTTCCACTGCTAATGTTGCCATGAATTGAATTAAGGATCCAATAAATTAAGGCTGAGAGATGGACAGTGGAGGAAGGAACATCTGTTTGAAACTGGAGCCTTTGCACAGACTGTGTTTTCCATGCCTCTCCTTTTTAGACAGCATTGGTACTGCAAATGCTAAACACCCTTAAGCAATTCATGGCTTCGCTATGATAGGTAAAATATAGATGCAGGAAGGTTGCTAGCTCTAAATCCACCCACTGACTTTCCTAGAGCTAACTGCTTGATCCTGAGCTATAACAGGACTTGTTTTCCAAAGCTCGTAGGCATGAATCAGCTCTGATTTCAGTCATCTATTTGTACAACCCCCCATCCATATTTAACAGAAAAACTGAAAAGAGAAAATGGGATACAGGTTGCTTTTGACATAACTATAAAAGTACCTTAGCCAGTGTCAGGCTACCCAAAATATCAACAGATGGAAACTCTGCCAATCAGTGGCTTAATCTGTCACTTTTGTATACTGCCACATGCAGTTTTTAAAAACTCAGACCTCACATTCTTTCTGTCCCAAATATGAAGAAATGTTCAAATTTTGGTATTTCTTTTTCAAAAAACACACAAATCAATTCTTTCATGCCTCCTCTGGCCCAATTCAGCAGGGAAAAAATAGTCACAGCTTAGAACATGTTATATCTGGTTGTCATATTGATGTTAAAAAGGAGGAATCACTTAAGCACTCAAAACCCTCAGTCTAAATGGATGGATCTGCTAGTTTCAGTTCTTCACAGTGTAATTGTTATTTAAAACATCATATTCCCCATCACCAATATAAAGAAGTATCTAAATTTTTGGTAAATTCTTACCTTGAATTAACTCAAAATTCCCAAGTGGTTCAGAATTTCTACAGGATTTCTGATGTGGCTCTTGAAGCTTCTAGTAAATTACCACCATTTATGTCAATGAAGAGAGCAGTTTTGTATTCAGATTAACTCAAACAAAATTCCCAATGGTTCAGCCATTTTGAATTTTTACAGGATTTCTGATGTAGCACTCGAAGCTTCTAGCAGAGTGCCCCCATTTATTTCAGTGGAGAGAATAGTTTTGTATTCACAGTCATGTTCTAGTCTCTCCTTTCTATTATTTTTATTGAAATGAGTAAGAGTGTATTTGTACCCAGAAGTTCCCTGTGTGTTCCTATGCTCACCTCAGATTTGGATATACTATGTGCTTCAGAAAATGCCTATTTTTCTTTATGGCCTCTCTTGTTCACTGGCTCAAATTCAAAAAGCAGTATCTGAAGTTATTGCATGAATAGTGAAAGTGATACTAGTAATAAGTGCTCTGCTACGATAACTGTAAATAAAATGATGAAAGTGCTGTAGCTCTGCTCTGTTAGTTTTCCTTATGGGAATCAACATGGAGAAAGGGGTGAAGCCTGTTAACAAGTAGCATGCATACCACTAGCTAGTAAATTCTATCAACACATATGACATCAAATGATTTTTGTTATAGGGGAGTGGGATTTTTCACAAAGATTAATAGATAAACTTTCAGCATCCTTTCCAGTATCAAGATTCAGGTTGCAAGTTCTGGAACGCACCATGTAGATCAACATCTTTTATATTCTGCACATTAAAGCTTTGCCATCTTCTTCCTCTTCATTTGGATTTGTTATAACTGTATCCCCTCCTTTCATTTCCCTTCCTATTAATGCATGTCTTCAAACCCTTTGTCAGCTGCCAGCAGCACCATGAAAGAGGAGAAGGGGAGAAAATGCATTTCATTCAAAGGTGGGGTTGTCCAAAGATTGTATGTTTCTCAAAGGAAATAGCACTATGCAAGTGGGAGGACTTGCAACAAAATGCTGCAGTGTGGACAGCCCTGGTTAGTATTCTAGTCAGACAGCCATGCCTTCCACAAGCACACTCCATTACATTCCCTGTCTCACCAGGTTTTCCAGGGAGCCCTGAACCCTACCAGACAGTCAGTATTCCATGTTTGGGCTGTTTTGTTTTTCTTTTAATCAGTAAAACCCCCACAATACTTTAAAATTTTCCAAAGCTTGCTGATACCTCCCCTTGAATATGGAACAAGATGTTTTGACTACATAAGCATAGGCACAGCTGGAACACTGGAAAACAAAGCAGTGATTCCATGCTAACTCTCCCAAGCTCTAAATGTCCAATAGATTTAAATGCAGCGAATAACCAATTAAGCATGCTCAGTAGCCTTATTTCAATTTTCAGATTTAGTTTTGTAATATATATGACAGAAGTATGTTTTCTTCAAATGAACTACAGAGCTACAACAATGGGGTGGTATTATAAGAGTTATTTTCTTTTTGTTTTCTTATGTTGTATTATTTTTGTTGTTTTATATGTATTTCTTTGTGTGGTATCTGTAGTTTCCCACTTTTGTGGCATCTGTAGTTTCCCCCTTTTGTGGCCCCACTCACCCACTCGAATTCTGCAGCTCTTTGGAAGCTGCATCCATAACTCATTGCTACTGCCATTTATAGTGAAATTTCGCTGCACTATGACAATGATATGGTCCAGAAAGATGACAGAGTGTCCTCTCACACCATAGATACCTGACAGACCACAAGTCTAAGTGTCTTCATCTCTTCTATCAGTAAAAGAAGTGATGGGGGGAGGAGTAATTTTGATTGATTTCCATGGGGATTTTGGTGGTGCAGATTTCAGGAGTGGTGACAGTGCCATGGGGCTTCAAACAAGATGTTCAGGCTACCTCATGTTGTCCATAATGTACTACCACATTTGCTCTCTATTATTATTTTCTTTTTTTAAAAAAAACACCCTTACTGAATGAATAGATATTGAAATGTTTGATAAATACAGAGCTAGAAAAGTCACCCCTTTGGACTGCAACTCATAGAGTCCCCCAGCCAGCATGATCAGTGGTCACCCTTCAAGATCATAGAACTGTGAGAGTCTGCAAGTTCTCATCAAACAATTTTTCCTAAGAACTGGATAAACATTTAATAACATAAAAGCAGGGAGTAGGAACTGAGGAGAGGGATGGCAGGAGCCAAGTGACACCTGTTTATCTATGGATGGTTTCATTGTCCCCAGGTCAAATGTAATAAGCATAGCATGCATTTTTAAGAGAAAGGATTGGAATCTGTTTCTAATAGAAAACCAAGAATGAATGGAATAGGCAAGGTAACTGTCAAATGTACACTAGGTTTTGGTTTAAAGAAGAATGTATATGAAGGTCAAGATTGGGTTTTGGAATAGAAATCTGGAGACCAAGGTTAAAATCCCTGCTTGGCCATAGAGACCCACTGGGTGACTTGGTTAAGACACACACTCCCAAATTCAGAGGAAGGTGATTTCAAATTTCCTCTGAGCAAATCTTGCTGAGAAAATCCTATATATTGTCACATGATATTGTCATCTTAGGATCACGATAACATCAAGGCAAACAACTACAATAACCTAGGATATGCCCTTAAAAGAAATATTTTCCCCATAAGTATTTTTTATTATTTAGGGCCTTGTCTGAGCTGATCTGCCATTTTCACTGTTTGCATATTATATTCTTCTACTGCTTGCTGATATTAACTTCTTGGGAGGATCTTGGTGGGATATACATTTTCTTGTAATTCTAGAAGCTGTAGTCCCCAAAAGGCAATTTCCGAAGCTGTGGTATGTGTAGCAGAAGGGTATGTATCCCATAAGTGTGAAGCATAGCTTCGTGCCCCCTGCAACCCTCTTAAGAATGTTATCATGTATTCACAGCATATCCAGTGTCAAGTCTAAAGGCAATTGCACCTTCTGCCTAATGGTAGGACAGGCCTTGCAGACACATATACTTTGTTCATAGAACTTAATGGGAGCCACTGAGAAGAATCAAGTGAATTCTTAAGAGCTTTTTTTTTTTAACCCATACCACTTTAATCTTTGATACTCTCTTTTTAAGCAAAAATGTTTATACTTATATTACATTTATATATCTCCTGCCATTTTATCCTCACAACAACCATCAAAGGTAGGCTAGGCAACTGACTCAAAGTGGGAATTTAAATATAGGTTGTCCTAGTTCTAGCGACCACTTCATTACACTACCTCACTGCATGGTGAGATACCTTTCCAGTTACTAAAGATTTACCTTAAAGCAAGATAATATTTTGAGATTAATAGCCACAACCATCCATGCATTTAAGAACAGTTCATTTATGCAAAGCCTAATTTAGGAGTGAGTGACATGAAATCAAGTAACAAAGAAAGCCCCAGAGACTATCATATCTGTTGGAATTTATTTGTGTAGGAAAGACACTGTTGAAGAATGAAAGACTACATAATTGCAGTTAAGTGGAAAGGTGGGTGGAAGCCATATGGCTCCAATTACTCTGGTGACACTCCTCCCTCTGTCACATGTCCATGTTGAAATGTGTTAAGTTTTATTTCTCACATTTGGTATCACACATGGTTTTATTTGAAAAGGACACCTCTACATTTTATCCAGTTTAGAACCTATCACTTGAATATTATTTTACAGTCTGTATGGTTTTAGCATCAGTGACACACACCCAGACACCTTCTTGGCTTGTGAAACCATCTTACCTGAAGTAGAGTTCTAAAAAACTCAAAAAATGACATGATATTTCATGATCTTTCAATTGGCCTAAAAAGGTATTACTCTAGTAGAGATTTTGGGTCCCCACCCTCCCTAGCCAAATCATCAAGCAGTGTTTAAGAGCTGTATGGGGAAAGCAATTCCTATGAGTGCACAAGAGTGCACAGGGTGAAGCCAGAATGGTATATACAAATAGTACAATAAATAAATTTCTATGCCAAAGTAATCCAAATTCTGCAACATGTATCAACAAGCCAAATAACCTATTCACTTAATTGCAATGAAAAGGTTGTCTCCTGTGCAAATAACTGTCCAACGGGTATTAGTTTCCATGGAATTCTGTCCTACATGGTGCCCCATGTAATGCAGGGTGCCAAAAGGTGCTAGAAAAATCAGTAGCATCCCACAGAGAAAAGAAACTAAAGCTAGGATTCATTAAATGCTGAGGGCAAGTAGATTATGGAAACATGCTAACTAGATTCAATCTTTATTTCCCATCTTCAACATTTCCTGTGGAAGGATGAGAAACCCTCTAGAACAGAGCTTCAGATGTCACGAAGGGAGAACAGGAAGAGATGTAAGAATTGCAGACATTGTGTGAGGAGAGAAAGCATGCCTTGATCTTCTGATGGGGTTTCATCCATTCCTGTTAAGTACTTAATCAGACACATCTGGCTGCTTTTGACATTTCCAGATATGGCTCAGAGATTCATTGGTAGACAAGAGTGAGAAATTTTGTTTCAGTTTGTTACAGCGAGAAGCTGATAAAGTCCACGAAATCTGGCATGGGAAGATGTTCAAATGTTCAAATGCTAAATGGGGAAGAAATAAAAATTCCACCATCAAGGGCCAGATCTCTGAGAGATGAACTCCTAAAATGCTGCATTTTAATACCTGTGTATTCAACTATTAGGGTTCCCATCTCTATTCCCCCCTCCAGGAGTTTCTCATCTTTAACAGGTACATGGCAGGCACGTACAACATGTTCCTCTCCATGCAGGGAATAGCTGTGCTGATTCAATTTGACTACTGTGGGTGTCTGAGGATTTCATTTCAATATCTTTTTGAGGTTTGTGCCAACATTCATATTTTTTTCCATATTCAGGCTGGAGAGAGGTTTTAAAAATCCAAATGCAGGAAAAAGTAAAACTGAGAGATTTTCATCTCTATTGGGCACTAGAATTTTGAACATTTGAAATCTGAAGGGAGGGTTTTAAAGCTTCCACATATCCCTGTGGCTTCTTGCATCTGTCACAAGGATTCACCAAAAAATCCAGCATAGAAAATAGCCCATCCAATGGGGGACTTTAACACTCCAATTCTCAATTCCATTTTATTTTAGATATTTTGCAAGCCACCTTGAGAACTTGGGGTCAGTGGTGGCTATTAATATTTCAAACAAATAAATATGGATGCTGCATAACAAATACTTTTGCATATTTTCTCTAATTATTTCTGATTTCCCCTGTACTATTAAAATAGGTTGACTCTTGTTTGTTTGTAAAAGAATGGTGAAGAAACAATGTAGGGTATAGAGCTATGGAGGCCTGAAAATATTTAGAAGAGGGAATCATCCCACTAGATTTTCCCCCCTCAATTTTTTCCATTGGAAAAATTGGATATTTGGGAAAATATATTACAAAATAGCTCTGGAGAAAGATTTTCTATTTTGTAATTAGTAAAATGCTTTTAAAGTCAAAGTTGCAGACACAAGGTATGAAACTTTGTATGTAGGATTATCTACAGAATTAGAGAATGATAATTCCTGTACATACATTAGACTTACGCAACACTAAAAGGCAAGATGCATTTCTGTACCTTCATAACAGCATTTTGCAGATGAGCTTTCCTTGGTTAACCAAATACGTTAACAAAGATTTCAGTATAATCAATGTTGAGTTAAATTTAATATCTAAATTTGTTGCTAGTTCAGTCCTTAAGATCATGACTGTTTCTGTACAAATAATACTCTTTGTTTTGTTTTGTTTAACAAAAAATACAGTTTCTGGATTTTCCCCTTCTCTTCAGATGACAAAAACCTAAGATACATCCACAAAAGCCAATTGCAATTCTCATTAGTGCAGGATATTTTCACAGTATTGCTTGTACAAAATTGAGGCTTTCATATTTTTAAATTACATAATTATACTTACTAGCATAATTTTATATGCTTACTAAATTAAAAATCATGCATTTTATGTTGCTACAGCAGTGAAACATGGCTTGATATGAAAATAAGTATTATGTGTATTTCAATTCCCCTTCCCCAAATTTCTATTTCCCCCCCAGAGAAATAATAAATAAAATGTATAGAAATGTTATCTCTTAAGTAGGGTGCACAGGTAGATATCATCAGGCAGTTACATTCTGTACCCAAAACCATATGCTGAAATTTTACTGTTCTCATGCAGAATCATGAAATTGGCACAGTCCAGCCTAACCCAAACTTGAATAAGATACGCTAGCAGTGCATCAGAAGACAACAGTCATTACTGTTGGTGTTACCTGCTGTGGTAACTCATGGTGTCACCCCCCCATTGACCCCTCCCATTTCACACTATACAGAATCCTTAATAATTCCTCTTTTTTTGCACTAATGTTACTCATAAATCATAAATCCCATATACCATTGAATATAATCCTAATAGTTGTGACACAAACAATTAACAAAATTAAAATTATACCTTCAAATTACAATTTCATATGCACAACCTAAATGTATTTACATATAAATAGTGAAGATTGGGTTAAAATGGGATGTTTTTTAAATAAAATTTTAACAAGAATAATTGTTTTTTAATTCAAAATTTTAAAATATGTTTTTCACATTAAAATTTCAAAATTTAATTTTTAAATTTTTAAAAATTCTGGGACCTCTCCTTTCTTCTCCCACTGAACTTCACCCCACTCCCACCATCTCTTAAGGTATTTAAAGGGAAGCAGGTGAATGCCACAGCCTGTTTCTGCCAAAAGTTTGAGGAGCAGTGGTGTCACACTCCCTTAGGGTGTCATCTGCTGTGCTATGCACCCCCCGCACCCCCTAGTGATGCCACTGGATGCCTTTTCAAGAATTTGTATGATAGCCATCTTTACATTCCCCCTGTCCAAAATGAAATAATTTTTAAAAGCATGTATAGTCAGCAGAGTGCTCAATCCTGCTGACTGATTCAGCTTATTGCACTCTAAAGTACCTAGTGATGTTTTTCTGCATAGCTACAACAATATGTGAGTAGCTGACATACACACACACAGTACAGAGACACAAGAAAAAGAATTTTAAAATGGCAGTGGGGGGGGGGGAGAGAATAAGACATGTTTTCCAGCACGCACAAGCTGCCCAGTATTGTCACCATTCTAGGAGTACCTAAGAGCATTAATTCCAAAGGATCAGTGTTCAAACACAGCTGCTCTGAAAAGTACAATTAATGACCAGAACTAATGAAGTAACACATTGAGGAGCAGTGAGGTGAGGAGTAGGTAGAATAAAGACAAAGATTTGCTGCCAGCTAAATCTAGAAAAACATTACAAGCCTGCCAGGCAATCTCAATTTACAGAATCTAGAATTCCAAAATTTTAAATCTTTCAAAATCCCAAATTGTCCACATGGATTTCTAAGATAGTGACACCTTTGCTCTCTGATGGTTCAGCATACACAAACTGTTTCATGCACAAAGTTATTGAAAGCACTGTATATAAAACTATCTTCCGGCTGTGTGTATAAGGTGTATATGATGCATGCATGAATTACATGTTTAGACTTAGGTTCCATTGCCAAGATATCTAATTATGTATATGCAAATATTCCAAAATCAAAAACACTTCTGGTCCTAAACATTTCAGATGAGGGAGACTCAATCTCTATACAGTTCAATGACATCATGCCATCTCCATCTACCAGACACTGTGATTAGAGGATTTTTGGTCTGATTCTTGCTCCAGATTAGAAGCCAGAGCTGTCACTGTGCAAAGGTCAGCTGCGCAAAGGCCTCCACACACACACATCACTTTGCCATGGCATTTTCCTTATACTGTGTAGTTGGAGACATACAGTCCGTCTCCATCTTGTCCAGACTGGGTTGATAAATCACAGTCACTTCAGCCTGGGTCAGTCTATGCCAGGTCTGAATTGAAATGATCTGACTCACCTTGGACATGGTCTTTTGTTTTGTTGTTAGCTGCCTTCGAGGCAATTTCAACTCATGGAGATGCTGTGAACGAGACATCTCCTATACCTCCCTGCTCAGGTCCTGCAGGCTCAGGGTCATGGTCTCCCTGATTGAATCTATCCATCTGGCATGTGGTCTTCCTCTCTTTCTACTTCACTCCACTTTCCCCAGCATCATTGTCTTCATCTTGGCTTCTAGGAAGAGTTCAGGCTTGATCTGTTCTAGGACCCATTTGTTTGTCTTTTTAGTTGTCCATGGTATATTCAGCACTCTTCTCCAGCACCACATGTATCTGCTTTCTTCACTGTCCAGCTCTCACATCCATACATGGCAATACAGAATATAGTGGCTTGAACAGTTCTAACTTCAGCTGTATATCTTTACACTTAAGGATTTTTCTATAGTTCTTTCATAGTTACCCTTCCCATTCCTAATCTTGGTCTAAATCAATCCAAATCAGTCTAATTCAATGTATGGAAAGCAGGATTTATCATAAGCAGTTGTACAGCCTGGCAAAACTATTCAGATAATCAAAGCTTCCATTCCTTCATGCACTAACTGAAACTGTGTTTGAACTTTAAGTGACAATATTAAGAATGGATGATGAAGAAACTGTTGATATACTCACTAGAGTAGATACAAAGCCAAATCAGCTGTTTTGATTTTATAGTTAGTATATATTTAAATTATATTCTCCTCCTTCCCTTTCTTCTCTCAAAGATTTACTCCCCAAATTAAAGTTTTAGAAGTTAGGACAAGCAAATCACATGATTTAATTTAGATTTAGGGCAAATGTGGCTATCTTTGATTACTGGTTTTGCTCTTTACATTTTCCACAAGATTCTTTACCTCCCCCTTTCCCAGCAGAAAATTCATAGGCCACTTGATTCCTCCATTCCCAGCCTCTACATCATAAGAATTATTGCAAAAGTGGTCAAAGGTCTTTAATATTCTTCACTAGCAGAGATCTCTTTGAACACTGCAATCGATTTTTCCTCCTCTTGGTGCATTAAAGTTTAGTCTTCCCCCCATCCCTCTATGCCTGCGTTTTCATGGTTGAACAGCTAAGAGCACACACATTTTGAAAACATCAGAAAAAATGTTATGTTTAACCAAATTGCATGATATCAGCTATTGATTTTAAAGGAGAATTACCTGAAAGAGAGTGTGATCTACAATGGGGAAATGGGTAGAAGAGAAAAAGGGGCATAGCATGATAATATTCATAATAAACTGATATGATATACTCATATACCCTATGTTTTTAAAATATTTATAAAATGGCCTACAATTATTTTCGTCTGGTGTCTCTAAATTCATGACATGTTTGAATGTGAAGGTGGGGGAGCAGGTGGTAGGCACAACAGAAAAAGAAAAAAATATGTAGAAAATCTGCAAAAGAACTGCCAAACATTGCTGGCATAATCATGGCAGACCACCATTGCTGGAAAAGGAATGTAATTCTTTACTATTTCTTTTTCTTGAAGGATGAAACAGATAATTTTAGTAATTTTAGCAAGAAAGTGTTCCAAACCCATGCAGTTTTCAAAGCCTATTCACAATTCAGGTGTTATTCTGTGCAAAATTTATAGTTGATTGTTTTTCACAGAAAACAACATTTTCTACACAGGAAGCAGCATTTTCTGTGCAGAAAATAATATTTCTGCAGAAAGCAATATTTTTTGGTGCAGCAAAAAAATGTTTCCTTGTGAATTTGTCTAGAATAACTTCTGTACTGTGAAGATTCTAATCAGTATAGGATTCTTCATGTCAGGGTTTCTTGATACTAAAAACATCAAAAAAGTTTTTCAACCATTATATTAATATTTTGAATATTCCTTCCATCCTAATTCCAGAACAACACCATCCTGTCCCCGATGCTATTTAACATCTATATGAGGCCGCTGGGCGAGATCATCCGGAGGCATGGAGCTCGGTGTCTTCAATACACTGATGACACCCAGATATACTTCTCCATGACCAGATCATCAACTCAGACTTCAGATGGCATCTCTCCTCTTAATGACTGTTTTAGAGCAGTAATGGATTGGATGAGGAAAAACAGATTGAAGCTGAATCCAGATAAAATGGAGGTACTTGTGGTCACAGGCCCGAAACCAGATCTGGGAATACAGTCTCCAGTCCTGGATGGAGTCACACTCTCCTCTAAGGACTGTGTTCGCAGCTTGGGGGTGCTCCTTGATTCGTGGCTTCACATGACTAGTCAGGTGAATGCGGCGGTCAGGAGTGCCTGCTATCAGCTTCGGCTGATACACCAACTGTGCCATTATCTGGATAGGAGGGACCTGGAAACTATAGTACATGCTCTGGTAACCTCAAGTCTGGATTACTGCAATGCACTCTACATGGGGCTACCCTTATGCCTAACCCGGAAACTGCAACTGGTTCAGAACATGGCAGCCAGATTAATTACGGGAACATCAAGGAGGGAGCACATAACACCAGTGCTTAAATCCCTCCACTGGCTGCCAATTAGTTTCCGGGCACAGTACAAGGTGTTGGTATTAACCTTTAAAGCCCTACATGGCCTGGGTCCATCTTACGTTAGGGACCGCCTCTCCCCGTATGATCCCCCCCGTGCCCTCTGGTCCTCTGGGAGGAATCTGCTACAGCCAATAAGAACTAGCCTGTCTCAGATCTCCCAGAGGGCCTTTTCTGCAACTGCTCCCAGACTTTGGAATGGCCTGCTGGATGAGATCCGTCTTATCATTACCCTTTCTGCTTTTAAAAAAGCAGTAAAGATGGATCTCTTCCAGCAGGCCTTCCCGGAATAATCCTCCAGCTTGAGGGGAGATGGTCCTACCATTCCTTTCCGGCAACTCACTTCATCGTCGTTTGTTATTGCTGTGTTCTGTTTTGTTTTGTTGTTGTCTTATTATATTATATTATGTTTTAAAATTTTCAATAGTTTAATTCTGTTTTAAGGGGTGGGAGGGTTGGATATAGTATATACTATGTTTTAAATTGTATGTTTTAAATGGTGTAACCTGCCCTGATTGCTGAGCAGAGGGGTGGGCTAGAAATAAAAAATTATTATTATTTATTAAAGGATATGATAGTGGTTTAACCGGGCAGCCCTCAAGCAAATAGTTAATATTGTAAAAATTGCATGCACAATCTCTCACTGGGTCCTTTTATTTGTCTGCTCACTATTATGCCCTTAGATACCAAGCTTGAGCATACTAGTAAAGTAAGAAGCTACCTTCTATCAAGTTAGACCATTGGTTTCTCTCTTTCATGCATGGATTATAAGTGGTTCTTTCAGATATCAAACAAGAATCTTTGCCAGCTCTACCTAGGACTGAATCAGCAGCATTTTTGCCTTCAAAGCATACGTGCAACCAATGAGCTATGGCCCTTGCCCAGATTAAGTATTGACAAAAAATATTTTTGCAAGGCCTTGGAAATCTATATCTTAACAATGGTTAATTAAACTGGAGTGACTGTGGCCTGGCCAGCTGTATGGAAGAATGTTAAGGAAACTGAGCAAAGTTATTTGAAGAATATTAGGAAATATATCATTGCAGGGGTATAGCTTTGAGGACAAAATAAGAATATTGTTTCCCCAAAGTCTTCTGCCCCGAAGGAATTTTTCCTTCAATCCCAAATTTCTAGCACTGCAGGGAGTGCGACACTGAAAATGATTCACACCTAGAACTCTTGCATTTGCTGTTTGTCACATTGTTACATTGCATGTAACAAAGGTCACATTCTCTTTGTCAATTTTGCATGACCTTTTCTTTGGGTGCCTGAACTGTATATCTAAATGCTTGGCTGATGCTTCAAATTACTTCCATGCTAGAAATTTGAGTGCTGAAGGAAAATTTCATTAGCACAGATTTTTTGGAGGGAGTGGGGGCACCCTCATTGTGTCCTTATTTCTTGTAGGTAGACCCTGACATTCAGGGAAAGAGGATCTTCTGAGGGGGAGGAAGGGAAACATTTTTCTTTGAAGGAGATCCTGAAGATCAGGAAACCCATACTACTGCGTACTACATCCAACCACATTATAGTATGCTGTCAGATGTTGCATAAGTATTTGTTGTTGTCTTCAGTATGCCATTTTGTTCACTGGGACTGCAGAAGTAGCCACCAAGCATTTCCCTTTGCACAACAGGACAATGAGCAGGAATACTGGAAGATGCATAATCAATTGCACAGACTTAATAATCGGCAGAAGGGCGATATAGTCCAACTGCTATGCAAGAAGCATTTACTCAGGGTAAACACAATAATTCATTGTTATGCTTTTTTGTTTTTACAGTCACTCTTAAAATAATATATTCACAATAGGTTCTGTACACAATTGTTATGCAACTGTGTGAGCATAGATTTACTCAGTGCAAACAGAATAATTCACTGTTATGCTTTCAGAAAGTTACTCTGCCTTTGAAATACCTTATATACCTCAAATGCTAATGTTGCTTAAGCTCCTTAATATCCTTGTATACAAGTGGTCATGATTCGAAGGTAAATGAACAGTGGGCCCTTGACAGGCTAGGAAGAGTGAAGCGATCCCCTCTGTAAGGAACTGATTGGGTGGGTAGGGAGGCATGAAAGGGCAATGACTTATTAGTTATTTAATTTATTGTATTTCTAGTATCAGGAAAGAGATGAGATGCTTGTGGACTTTTCTGCCTGCTTTGTCATTTTGTCACACTTGAGTACTATGGTCATAATTTTATTGTTGCACTATGCTAGTGGTTGCATTTCTCCCCAAAGTCATGGAGGCAACGGCATGTGAGACCAGACAACATCTGTTGGTTCTGACTAGCCTTTTTCTCCAACACCTTTCTTCCTTCATGGCTACTGTATCCATGGCCTTTTCTCTCTGGAGGCTGCCACCTATGCCAGTGTATTTACACCAATATGACACATCCACAGGATTCTGTCCTATGTGATTTGGCCAGCAGCAACATGTCTGAAGTGTGTATGGTGTGTGTGGGGATTTTATCCCCAAGCAGAAAAATGTCTCAGATAACTACTTAGGAAATACATCACCAGTAAGGGGCTAACAGTTGATCTCTTGCTGGACTGTACTATGCCATGGCAAGGGTACAAGCCAAGTCTTTTCTCTGGTGTACTGATTTTGTATGTACCAATGGTGTGAATTTTGAATGTAGGGCAGCATTCAAAAACCAATCTCCTATGTGCACTCTGAAAATTTGGAAGACCAGCAACTGATACAAATTTTGTAAGGGGTCTGATTGTTTGTTTCACTTCTACCTCTCCTTGGTAAGATATGGGAATACACATGACTCACTATAGGTTCAAATGGAGAAAAAGGATCCCTGTATTTCTCTGTGGTTAGTGATGAGTCATGTTCCTCTGCTTTGTTTTTTATTATAAATAAAGCCAGAAAAGGAATGATCCTATCAGCTCTGTGCATTTCTAAAAAAATAAATAAATAATAAGTCCTATGCTACATTGACATTTCTAACTACCGGTGTATGTTCCTATATTTGTCTAATAATAGTGTCTAATCCTTTGCCAGCAAAAACAATTTATGTTGCAGTAGGGATGAGAGACATGCCTCTCTCTGGATGCTCTTGGACTGTAACTACATTACCCCTCTCTCTTTACTGTTGGCTATGTTGGCTAGGGTTGATAGAGTAACAGTCCAACACGTGAAAGGTCATACATTCTTTACCTCTGCTCTATAGCATCATGTAGCATAAGATTACACTGGCAAGCCCTTGCTAGAGTTCCACTGGTTTGGAACCATTGCATAAACATTTTGCAAGTACTGCACAGCTGTGTGTAGTTGTGGGTCTTGTCTGTGCTATGGAGTCACACAACATCCTAAGAAATCAAACTACATTTGTAACAATTAAGGAGACACAACACTGCTTGCACAATGCTGCTTGGGACATTGTTCCTGCATGATGTCCCCCAAAGTGCAATTACTTCTGTTGTCATTGTGTGCCTTCAAGTCATTTCTGACTCATGGCAACCCTAAGGCGAAACTATCATAGAGTTTTCTGGGGCTGAGAGTATGTAATTTGCTCAAGATCACCCAGCGGGTTTCCATGGCTTTGTGGGGAATGGAACGCTGGTCTCCAGAGCTGTAATCCAATGATCAGACCACTACACCATGCTGGCTCTCACAACTACTTCTACAATTGCATTTTTGTTAGAGCAAGGCACCAACTATGTTCTGGCAAGTGTTCTTCTCAGGCCTGAATGAAACATCAGAGAGAACAGTGACAGACAGGATTACCACACACAGACTATATTGCCTAGCATAGCATAAGAGTTCTGCAGGCAGAATTTGCTTACAGCTACCCACTCCCAGCACTTATGGTACTGATGTCATAGATCCTCTCAACAACCATTCTATGGCTATACACCATGCACAGGCATAATATCAACTTGAGTACATCCACTACCCCAGAATATTCTGATTCTAAATCCCTCCACACCCCCCACTTACTGCTGTGGGTTTTTGGCAAACATGGTCCCTGCGAGCAGGATGGCCACTGCTATCAACCATGTTAACACTGAGCACCTTGTTCTGATCTCAGAGTGACTCAGGGCCACAGAACAACTCAGCAGGGATGTTCACAGGGACTGCCTGGGAAGGGAGCCAACTGTCTTTACCACATTTTGCTCTGAGTTTTCTAGAGTATTCTAGAAAACTCAGAGCAAAAGATTAGTCTTTCTAACATGGGGCAAAGGATGGCAACCCTGAATCGGGTCCAGGCATTGTGAAAACAGCCTGGAGCCCATTCAAGGTTTTGGGTCTGTGTAGTGTAAACAGCACACAATGAGCATGGAGGAAATTTGGAGTTTATAAGTAATATAGACAAATCCTCAGAGACATTAATGGGAACTATAATATGAGTCAGGTACACATGAGACTATATTGTTTATTGAATGTTTAGCACTGCTAGGGCTGGACAAAATAGTCCTTGTAACACAGGGATGGTTCTCACATGCACGTTTCACAAGAATGTTGTAGCATTCCTGTGGTGATATTCATATGCATTTAATGGAGATTGAAACAGCACAGGTAGATCTGTCACCTCAAGCACAGCATATTTCAATATTGTAAGTTCATACATTAAATTTTGAGACATCACAAATTGGGTAATGAAGTGATAAAAAATATAAGGTTGGAACATACATGTATAAACCAGCCAGCCCATTGACACATTTAGACAGATACCATACCGTCTTAACTAAAGACTGAAACAACATGCAGGCATCTGACTAACATCTCCAATTGTTTTTTCCCTGTTTGGTTTGTAACATCTTGCCTGATGAAGAAGCCCATCGAGCTTCAAAAGCTTGGAACAAGTATATTGTGCATTTTGGATGGTCAATAAAGGTATCACTAATGGATTTTTGTTTGAATTTGCTAAATGGCCAACACAGCTACCCCTGCATGTTTTCTGTATTGTGAGATACTGCATTGTAGCTGCAACGGGAACCATGAAGAACAGCCTGTGGACTGGGACCTTCAACCAAGGTAAAACTATTTTTTTCTTCATAAATTTGGACTGAATTTGCATGTTTTACCCCTAAACCCACCAAAATGTTCCTGATGCAAAAATATGGGAGACTTCTTGAGGAATCCATTGTTCTCTGCCACAAACATGCCTGTGACCTCACTGGAATGGAGACATTTTGGATTGCAAATCAGGCGTCCCTGTTGAGATGCAAATGGACTTTAAATTTCTTGGACTTGGAAAATCTCCCTATAGCCACATGGCCAGAAGAAGAAGGAGCCTGCCTGAAAAAGATATCCTCCCCACCATATACCATCTTACCTAAAGACTCAAACAACATGCAGGCATCTGACTAACATCTCCAATTGTTTTCTTCTGTTTGGTTTGTAACATCTTGCCTGATGAAGAAGCCCATGGAGCTTCAAAAGCTTGCAACAAGTATATTGTGCATTTTGGTTGACCAATAAAGGTGTCACTGATGGATTTTTGTTTGAATTAGACAGATACAATTTGAAGTACCATGATTATTTACAAAGTCACTATTTATTGTTATTGTTGTTGTGTGCCTTCAAGATCATTCTGACTTATGGCAAATCTATCACAGTGTTTTATTGGCAATATTTGTTCAGAGGAGGTATGCCTTTGCTGAGGCTGAGGGAGTGTCACTCTCTCAAGGTTACCAAGTGGATTACTATGGCTTAGCAGGGATTCAAACTCTCCTCTCCAGAATTGTCATTCAACACTCAAACCACTACACCACACTAGCTTCCATCTATCTGTTATGTATAAACCCATCAGGTTTCTGATAACATTCCAGTCAAATATAGATGCTTCCCCCCCATTCTCATGCACATATACATTTTCTCCAAAATCAGTGATCTTTTCCTTGTGCTATGTCACTCTGACTCTCTCAGAGAGTTAGAATAACTCACCACTATACCTTCACTACTTTTCCATGTTAAGCATGGTAAACAAGGTGTTTCCTTGTGTCTCTTTTCAAATAAATTAATGTTATTTTTTTATTTACTTATTGGATTTATATCCCATCTTTCTCTCAAGATGGCTTTGTTGTTGTTGTTAACTACCTTCACATCGATCTCGACCCATGGCAACCCTATAGATGAGACATCTCCAGGCCCCCCTGTCCTCTACTGCTCTGCCTAGCTCCTGCAAACTCATGTTCATGGTCTCTTTAATAAAGTCCATCCATCTAGCATGTGGCCTTCCTCTCTTTCTATTTCCCTCCAACTTTGCTAACACTATTGTTTTTTCCAGCGATTCATGCCTTCTCATGATATGTCCAAAGTATGACGGCCTAAGTCTTGTCATTTTGGCTTACAATAATTTAAAAAGATAAAACTAACAGTAACAGCAGTTTCATTTATATACCTCTTCATACTGTGCTATGCAGTCTCTAAGTGGTTTACAACTGTAAACTCATTGCCCCCTAATAGCTGGGTACTCATTTTAGCAACCTCAGAAGGATGCAAGCCTGAGTCGAGTCTGAGCCCTGGCTGGTATTGAACTCACAACCTTGTGGTTTGTGTGTGAGTGGCTGAAGTACAGGCATTTAACCACTGCACCACCAGGCCTCCTAAACTAAAGCTTTAATGACAAATGGGTCACTTATTTAATGATCTTTGTATTTTATTGTAAGATGACTCGTTGTGCTACCTTTAGTTTCAACTTAATTTAAAAATAAAAAGTCATTTTAAAAAATGCACCTTTGGCATGATGTGCCTTTTAAATGAGACCCACTGTGGTGTAGTGATTTGAGTGTTGCACTACAACTCTGGAGATCAGGGTTCATAAATTAGAAGTGGTTTGAAGGCACAAAACAACCTTTTAAATATCAGCATTATTATATACATGATGGAGTGAGCTCCCATCACTAGTCATAGCTTCTGCCAACCTAGCAGTTTGAAAGCATGGAAATGCAAGTAAATAAATAGGTACCACTTCAGTGGGAAGGAAAACAGCATTCTGTACAGTCATGCTGGCTACATGATCACAAAGTAGTCCTTGGACAACGCTGGCTCTTTGGCTTAGTAACGGAGATGAGCAACCCCCCTATGGTCAGACATGACTAGACAGCCTTGTCAATGGGGAATACTTTTACCTTTATTATTATATATAAGACAACCTGCTGGGGATGATCTCTCTGTGTGTGAACACACATACATCTATTCAAATAACCTGTCAACAGTGTTTTCTTAACAAGGGATACTCTCATCCTCTGAAAGAGAGCCTGCAATACCTAGTATTCTTTAGCTATACCCCATTCAAGTGCTAACCAGGCCTGACACTACTTACATAGCCTGTGGTCTATGTACTTCTAAAATACAGCAAGCCAGAATCAGATTACTTCTTTCAAACTATTCTTCATTCATTGGGCTCAGCTCTTCCATTGTTTTATCACTGCATGTAGAGGCTACAAAGTGTTTCCTCAAGTTTGAAGTTCAAGTCATTCTGTCAAGTCATTCTTTTCAGCAAGCTAAGTTCCTCACAAGACAGATACAAAATCAGCAAGAAAGGAACTGCTTTTCAGTGTAAACCCCTAAACTCTTATCAAACAGAAATCTCGAGCCAAAGTACACACCAGGATTAAACAGAAATGCATAATCTATTAGCAGGACAACACAGCTCATTTTCTGACTCAAGGTGAAGAGTTAATATTTATCTTTTGTCACCAAACAGTATAAAAGGTTCTAAATATACATTAAAGGAATCTCAAAATACAATTTAAAAAATCAATGCTTATTGATTTTGGTTTTTCCCAATCTATTTTAGCTTTTTAAATTAAATAGCTACCTTTCCAATTTACTGGGTATTATTATTTAGAACAAGGATGGCCTCCTGGTAAGCTACTGACCATTTCTGGGTTTCAGATTAATTTGTTCTTGACCAAAGGCTCTACTGAATTGAATTGTTATTTGATAAGAACACATGTTCAGAGATTCACTTGTAAGGTTTATTTATTTGTTTGTTTGTTTAAAAAATTCTGATCTACAATTCATATAAATATTTATATCGTCCCATCTCACTTTCATTCTACATCAAAAGCATATCATTGCTTCTGAAGGAGATCTTCTGGTGGGGTGAATTTGCTTTTTAGTCTGCCTCTTGAGTAATGTCATACAAGTTGTGATTACACTGTGGAACCCTTACAGTGTGAGGTGATACCAAATTCATTACAAAGTTCAGAGTGGGCACAATTGAAATTTCCAGTTCTGGAAGACATTTTGAATCCAGTAGAACAGGGAATTGATCTGTCTGCACTCTATAATGGCAACATTATCTCCAAAGAATGATGAATGTACATTTCTATTCTGATTGTTGCAAATGTCAATTCCACCATGCCATTTCAGCTTAATGAGTTGGATCCAGATTTTGGAGTAGTCTACATGTAAGTGTATTATGAAAATTGCTGTGGATTTTTGCACATTCCCATTGATGCTTGTTTCCACTTTCCTATGCAAATTTGCATCTACTTGCCCTTCCTCTGCTGAAAATGCACAGCCATGTGAATCCATGCATATCTATGTGAAGCAGATGGATGGCCACATATTCAATAATGTGCATCATTGAGGATAGTCAGGTAAATTATTTATGGAGTTCTTAAAAGAAGCCCAAATTTCTCTAATTCGCATGTGGCCAGAACATAGTCAATTTGATCATATAGACAAGCTCTTGTCATGCTTTGAACACAAACACTGAAATCAACTGGACATGTTAGTCTTCAGAACCATGGGTATTAGGACTCTAGTAAGTATGAATAAGTTTTGATCCAATCCCAGGAGGAAAAAAAAAAAAAGATCATTAGTAGGAAATCTAGACTAGAAAGGTAGGTGAAACAAATCCATCTGTTTTAATAGTTTATTTTAAAGGACTATTTTAATTTGCTTTTTAAAATTCTTGAATAATATTTAAATTTTTTCAATTATTTTTTTAAACCCTATATTGTTTTAAATGTTTTGAGTTGTTGAGTGTTGCATTGTTGGGCCTCATAGGTCTGGGAGTATATAAATATTTTAAATAAATAAATAATGATCTCAATGCCCACTTAAATACTGAATTCCCATGCTATTTCATGGAGAACATTAGATATTCTCCAGTTCCTCAATATATGCACCTTTGTAAACAAAACATATACCTCTCAAACCTGCTATAAAAAAATGCTTTGATCAAGAAAGCAACCTGTTTCATTATTTTACTCAGGTCATTACCACCAATGGACTATATATAGAGGGGCCTTCCAAAGACTCTTCCAAAGACTTATTGATTTATCTACCCCATAATGTATTAGTACCACCTCCATATTAACATGATTGGTGCACTCTATACAGTGTACAGGTTGTTTTTTTAAAAAAACCAAACCCAGCTGCTTATGATTTTGAAAATCCTGAAAGGGTGGGAGGCTTGAAGTGAAAGTCACATTGGTCAGACAAACAATTTTTGTTCTAATTCAAACACTTGAAAACAGTACAGGAAAATTATTTTTCTGAAATTCCAACTACAAAAGAGGAAAATGCTGTAGAATCCAGTATGTCTTGAAGAGAACAGTAACATTTTCTCTTCTATTCTGAGGTTAACAGCATAAAGAATGGAGCTAGTCTGTCTTATCCATATATATGAGGGTCCAGATTGATCAATTGATCTATCGATCAATAGACAGACAGACACTGCCACCATCTCTACTTCCTTTTAGCCCCTCATTTACTACCTTTACTATGGATACAATAGTAGGGAACCGCCAACACCTGAATAACACAGCAGGTGTTAAACTGTATAATTTTAGATTTATAGGAGGTCTGTTGCAGATAGCAACTGGGGAGATCACGCTCTTGTTACATGTGCTCACTATGATTTCAAGACCATTTTCTTTTTAAAGTACAATTAGATTGTTTCACCATTTTAGACTCCAAAATATGGTGTATAAGAGGAATGCTAGCGAGTTACAGTGTGTTTGCCTGTTGCTGTTTAACTTTTAAAAAACAACTTTCCTATCACTTCCTATTAAGGTAATCAGTCATACATTTTTGATGTCTGAATTTTCCATGAAGGAATTTTCTTTATTTTTTAAAAATGGATCTTTGCAAATCACTATTTGATGGTAATGTCATGTGGATATCTGAAATTCTATATTTTCAGTGCAAACATTCATACAAGATATGTATGCTGTGTTTCCCTCTCTGTGGATTTTAAGAATGGGTCACACATTTACATTCCATTCTGTTCTATGTACTATTCTCTTTCCAAGCAAAAATCTCCATTCCCTCCTCAAATAGTAATTTTCTTGCATATTTTTAACTGACTTTCTTGGGGTTGATTTAGCCTTCAGGGTGAAACAAAACATTCTGTAATCTTTTTTTCTATCTCAGTAAAAGGATAGCTAAAATTACCAACAGAGGACATGAATCAGCATCTTTTTTTTTTTTAATACCAGAGGAAATGCAGCTAAAATATTTCAATACTCATATTAGATCACCATATCCATAATGTACACTATATGCTTTTTAGATCCAGAGAAATACTGAGAAATAAATTAATATGGAGGGAAATAAACAAACATTTGCTGACAGTTTCGGAACAGACAAGGAAGACAAAGGTAGAAATGGTTTTTCACAGTGTGCTGAAACATATTCCTTCCAATTTATTTATTTTTTCTTTTGAAAGCCTAGAATGGACTCTCCCTCCCTCCTTCTCTAATGGTACAAAATATCTCAAATAGCAGAGAGTCATTTTGATCTCATGGGAAGACATTATACAAGATCGCAATGGGAAGGCCTCCAGAATTAGATCTCTCTTCCCATATAGGATTGTTCCCTGCTGTACATTTTCTAGCAGTTTGACTAGCCTTGTTCTCCACTTTTAAACTGTGGGAAAAATACATTTTCTTGTGGAGAAAATTTGACTACTGGATTGTGCCCACTTACTGGTAGTCAGCTCCATTGTTCCCTTTTGAAACTTGACTTCTTTATTGTGTGGAACCATGCCACAGTTCCCCACCCTCATTCCAGTACTGCGGTGGAAAGGGAAAGCTGTACTTAAATTAGCACTGGAATTTATGATTAACACTTATAAAATGTTTTCATTTTATCAGAACATGGGGATATAATCAGGATTTTACTGAGTGACTTTCTTTAACCCACTATCTCCATTCATTTCTCTCTCTCTTGCTCTTTCTCTCTCTTTGTGTAATTCCATGCCCACCCACATAGTCTCCTTTAATTGGTTTTTCTAATAACTCAGTTCCTTATGTTCAAAGCAATTTCCTTGCTCAGCTCTCAGGTCCCATGACCTTTCCCCCATTTCATCTTCTTTCATATCCCAATATATACCTTTCCTTGACCTTTGCTGTCACTCTTAGACAAGCAAAAAATGCTTTCTCCCTGAACTGATTCTTCCCTGTCTCTGGTATTGCCCTTAATAATCAAATTTTTCAAAACACCCACAGAGAGAGGTATCCTCCAACACTCGTTCCTCATCCAGACACCATCTCAAAGTTCTTGTCTCCAAAGAAACTGTTCATTGGGTCCCTCTGAGCACAGAGAGTGAACGTGATGACTGTTTGGGGTGATGCGAATTGTAACCCAAAAACATCTGGAGGACACAAAATACCCCACTCCTGCCTTGTTTCCTGTCCCTGAGTAGAATAAAGCCTATATTTGGAGATAACTATTACATGGATGGATTGAGCTCCCATCACTAGTCCCAGCTTCTGCCAACCTAGCAATTCAAAAGCATGCAAATACAAGCAGATGAATAGGTACCACTTCGGTAGGAAAGTAAACAGTGTTTGGTGCAGTCATGCTGGCCACATGACCACCAGAGTAGCCCTCATGCTGGCTCTTTGGCTTAATAATAGGGATAAGCACCACCCCCTACAATCAGTTACGACTAGACATTCATATCAAGGGACTACCTTCCTTTTTATTACATGGATAATGTCATGACAGAGTTTAGCCACAGGATGGCACTTGGTGAGGATAGGAGTTTCCTAATACTGCTATATTCTTTTACCAGGGCAAGGATGGGTGAACATTTCATTTGTTTTTTGTTTGTTAGCAACATTTTAAATTTCATATTTGTTATATAAAGCTGAGAGTAAAGAGACGTGAATCTGAGTAAAATAACACCTGCAGATTCGTACAGCCATGTCCATCATTTTGAGGACTTAAGTGTCAGATGAATAGGTAAGAATCCCCGAGTTGCCAGCTCCCCACCACTTCTAGATTCCCAGTCTTTATAGCTTTATGGCAAAGAGACACAATATGGCAGTCTCCATCCTGGCAGAGAGTGTTCTATTGAATGTGATCAGTGCAGATGCACAAATTTCTTTATAGTCAGAAAGGAGTGAATTTGAGATAGATATGTTTTTTTTAAAAAAATCTGAATGGGGGAGAAAATGAAACTAACACATTTTCACACTCTTGTTTCAGAGATACAATAATTAGGTGCTCGCCTACCATTCTAACTTGCATGTTTCCAAGCTGTCTACGATTTGGCATTGGAAATCAAGATTTAAATAATTTTCTGAAGAAAATGACACAATTCCTCATAACAAAAGCCTTAGCTTATTATAGACAAACAGTGTGATCTTAGTGGAACAATTTTCTTGCTTTCAAATCTCCATCAAAGGGGAGAACTAATAAGAGCAGTTTTATCCCTTTTTGCTACATGGGAAGAAGGCAGCATTGTCTATAAAGCCTTTAACACTTCTGGAAGCAGTTGTAAGTCCAACTACAGCTGCATCTACACTGTAGAACTAATGCAGTTTAACACTACTTTAACTGCCATGGTTCAATGCTGTGGAATTCTGGGATTTGTAATTTTGTGAGATAGCCTTCTCTCTCAAAAAGGTCTAGTGCCACAACAAACTACAAATTCTGGAATTCCATAGCATTGAGCCATGGCAATTAAAGCAGTATCAAAGTGTGCCAGCAGTCTATGAGACTGTCCACCTTTGTTGCTCATTTCATCCCCTGAGAAATACATTTTATGTGTGGAACTGCTCCTATCAAAGAAATCCAAAGAAACTATTGAGTCAAATTATCTTACATGACAAGGACGAATATGGTTAGCTTGCTCATTTAAAAAAAGGAATGCCTTCAGAACAGATTTGTACTTAGAATTATAGACAAAGAATGCACTGAATAGAGAAATTAGCTTTTCCTAATGCAATGGAAATGGAAGGGCATCAGAGACAGGAACTAACTAGTTAAAATAAATTAAGATATCAATTAAATTGGGATTTTTCTAATGAAAGGAGCAACTTAATTAAATTTATTTTTATATCAAAAGTGATTGACTTAAGATAGAATTTCAGCATTAACTTGGTTCCAGAATTAAGATATTAATGAAGCTATTAATTAAATGAGAGACAGTACCAAAAAGCCAACTAATTTTACAACTCCCATCTGGCCCATTTCTCCAGAATTTTTGCAAAGCTTGTTGCTTTTCTTTTAAGCCCTCAAGATTTGGGAATTAGAATGTTTTTTAGTCATAAAAGCTAAATCATTTATTTTACCTTCTGATTAGCTATATGTGTGATTTTTTTAAAGTTAATTCTAAGGTTAAAAGCTTTAAAATCACCAGGTAGCATGGACACTTTGGAAGAGGATATCCTCTATACCAGATGTCACATAGAAGCTCCTCATTTGCAGGAAGTTGAATTTTGAAACTCTTATCTCTAGGACTTTTGTGAAGATCTATGTGGGAACCAATAAGCTAAAGAAAGGGTGAAGTTAAGGAGATGAAATTGCAAGGGAGAGAAAGAGGGAAAACAAGAGAAAAATTTTTGGTGAGGTGGAAGAGAAATCATGTGCTGATTTTTTTTTCTGTCCAAAACTCTAAACAGAGACAGAGGTAGCAATAGCAGTAGCAGCTACATTTCTGTACCGCTTCACACTGAACTAAGCAGCCTCTAAGCAGTTTACAATGTGTAAGCTAATTGCCCCCCAAAAGCTGGGTACTCATTTTAGCAATCTCGGAAGGATGCCCTAGAGCCCCGTCTGGAATCAAACTCACAACCTTGTGCTTCAATACCAGCATTTAACCACTGCACCACCAGGGCTCCCTAAGGTAGGGTCTGGAGTAAAAGCATGGTGGGTATTTTTCTGGTAAAGCTTTTCATGTGGTCATTTATTTCAAATTTAAATTATAATTTAACTTAAATGTTATGTTCCCCTTTTAACAAAAATGTAATTTAATTAGTTATTTTTGCTTAATAATGAATAACTAAACATATTTACCCTTTTCTACTATTTTGCCTTTGCAGGGCCTTCTGAACTGAACAATTCAGCTGGTGTGGGAATGACTTAGAAGAGGGAATTTCTCCATTAAACGCTAGAATTGGTTCCAGTAGCCATTTTGAATGGGAAATAGGGATTCACTCTTTGTGCTTCTGCAGAAGTACCATAAAAAAAATAATCCCAGAAAAGATAGACCATTTATTTAAAATTGCCATGCTTTCAGTCTGCATGGACAAAACATAGAAAGGTTACTGTCATGTAAAATAAGAGTCCAGTTACAAGAACACAGTGTGGGAAGGATTACAAATACACGATTTTGCTATCATGTCTTGCATGTGTTGCTTGTAATGACAGTGCAAAAAGCTTGGGGAAAAGTGAGCTTGCTAATTGGAGGATTCTGAGTTGTAATTCAAAGAAATAACCTTTCCAAACTGTAGAATAAGTTGAACACAGCAATAGATAGTCATATTCTGTATTTCGTAAAGTTCCATGTTTTTGTACAGATACTGACCTTCTTTGAGGGGGAGGGGAATGTAACTATTTTGGAGACAATTATTACTTTCAAAAGATTTTTAGGATCTGATGTCATAATAATTTTAGAGAGGACCTACATAAAATCTCTTTTATGTAGTCCAAGGGATATCCTATGCTCTCTTGGATGCTTTATTTGTACAAACAAGCTACACAGAGAAGGGGTTTGTATTCATGGTGTATGGGATATGAAGTTATAGCCTGGATATTTTTTTTCAGTTGTGGACTGAAAAAATGGGACTGCCGAAAATGGTGGGAGAAATAAGAGTGTTCAGAGGTGCTAGTCTGTAAGATGTAGGCATTGTTTTAAGACATGACAGCAAAATATATAGTGCAAAAGCATAATGCAGAATCCATATTTTATTATGGCACAAGTGGAAATGGAGGTGGAAAGAATGAAGGTAAACACAATAACTATGGGCCTTTGCAGACTGCCAGAAATAGTGCAAATTGAGTCCACTTTAACTGCCCTCACTCAGTGCTAAGGAATCATGGGAACTGTAGTTTATTGTGGCACCAGAGCTCTCTGACAGAGAAGGCTCAATGTCTCAGAAAAAAAATACAGTTCCCATGATTCCCTAGCACTGAGCCAGGGTAGTTAAAGTGGACTCAATTTGCACTATTTCTAGCAGTCTGCAAAGGCCCTATGTCTATCAATATATCAATCAATGATTTTGCATTGGATAGTAGTGTCCAAAATATACCTCTGTGGATCATAAAAAGTCCAGTGAAGCCAGTCAAAAATGAATGAATAAATAAATAAATAATAAATATTGTGGGCTTCTAACATTGCACCTTCTCTAGAAGGTAACCAAAGGTATCCAAAGTATTTTCCAGGTTGGATACATCAAGTAGCCACTGCTAAATGTTACAGGCAAACCAGAATCCTAAATGGATTGGATTTAACACAGCCTTTCAGCTATTTATTTTCCATTTGGAATCACAATGGCTTCTGGGATATATCAAAAGAAGATAATAGATCTCCTCAGAGACATGAGAGGAATGATTGGGTTCTTAGAATCATGACATGACACATTGACAGCAGACTATGACAAAACACTGGCTACCATCTTAAATGGGAGCTATGAATCTGTGCATACACTAACAAGGAAAATGTATTTTTTGCCAAGATGAAATAGAGTTCTTTGCACAAGTAATCACATAACAAGGGCAAAACCATACTTATAGGGCACAAATGTCATCAGAAACTATCAAGGTAACTCTCTCAATTATCTAGCTAAATATTTACAAAACCTCTCAGAATTGACTGCCTTTATTATGATAAAGATCATGAAATGCTTTATGATGTCTATATGCCAACACTGGTTGGTACAATGCAACCAGCTATGTAGGAAGTGGAGTTTAACAACAGTCCATTCCAAAATGGATGCCAGTTATGTTTTTCTCCATAACTTAAGCTGAAGCAGAAAAAATGCTATGCAGAAAAAAGGTGTTGCTAATATTTGGGTATGCAGCATTTTTTATGGTTAACCATGTGATCTGTCTTCTTTGTAACTCCTCATAAAAGATGAGGTGGTCTTGATGCAAAGAGTGATCGGGACCAAGTACCATTATAATGCCAGTGTTTTCTAATAATAGGAGTGAGATTCAGTTCATTAGCTAATGATTCAGAAAAAGGTGTCTCTAGTTAAAGATGCTACCCCATGGATATCCAGAAATTCAGAAAGTCTTACACTGAATTAGATCAAGATGGTCTAAATATCTTAGCAATTACTCAGAGATAACTAGAAAATATGTTGCTTACCATGGAGAACTGGGTTAACTAGAACATCTAATAATAAAGGGAAAGGTAGTCATTGATTTATGATCTACAAAGGGCATCAAGTCTAACCAAACCCTCCATGGACCCACAAATAAAATCCTATAGGATGCAGTACAATGAAGAACACCATATCCTGCTTTTGCTGCAGAACAAATAGATATACCCAATGGAAGGACTTTTAGCCCTTACATATTCCAACTCAAGGCAGCTTGGAAAACGGGAGAAGGAGATCTGTGTGACTCTGAAGGTCAACAGTATTTGGTTACCATGAGCTACTATTCTAACTACTGTGAGATATTTCCCTGCTTTATAATGTTGTGGCACAATTAGTGAATAATTTTGTTTGCTTTAGCATTTCAGACAAATGTCTGACAATGCAATCCAATTTAGAGCAGCAAAATTCCAGTAATTCTGGACAAGTTTATGTTATCATTGGCCCTATTATCCTCAAGCAAAAAGTGAGGGAAAGAGAATAGACAGAATGATGCATGCCCTTTTAAGTTACAGGTCAGTATCACTGATAGCTGCTGGATGTAACCCAATAGAATTGCTAATGACAAGACAAATCAGAAACACATTCCAGCTCTATAGAAGACTCTCATTTCAAATGAGGAATGAGCTAGGGAAATTTCTGACTTCAGATTACAAAGTTTTAAAAAGGCTATGCACATTTTTAAAACCAATACAATTCTGTCATGAGAACTACCCCATTTAGAGATGGATTTGTATGAAACTTGAATAGAGAAAAGGCATAATGGACTCCTGCCACTATGCAAAGAAAACAATGAACCCAGAAGACATTCTGTTCAGATCACATCATAAAATACTTGACAGAAAATAATGATATATTGTTCCTATTCCTGTGAAGGTATAATAACCAAATACCCAAAGAGTATCAAAATGTCCACGTTAACCTACTGCTTGAATCATCTGTAAAAATGACAACAATATTACTATTCACTTGTTTTGGATGACTTATTCAGAAGCTTTAGAGATGAGAGACTGAAAACCTGAATGGACATGTTAAACAATATTGGCTTATTTAATTCTTTCCTTTAGCAAAGGCAGAGTGAGATAGTATGTGAATAGTGTCATTTCATACTTAAATCATTAGGTGGCACTAGTTATATGTTCCCTAAAGGAAACACATCCTGTAGGATTGTGGAAGCTGAACAGGGTCAGCGCTTGGATGGGAGACCACCAATGAATATTAGATGCTGTAGGCTACATTTCAGAGGAAGGAACTGGCAAAACCACTTTTGAATAATCCTTGTCTAAGAAAAACATATGAAAAATGTGTAGGGTTCTCATAAGTCAACAGGTGACTTGAAGGCACATGTACACACAGGTGGACAAAGGGCTTTTCTATCCTTTCCTTCAAAGAGAGAGAATAAAGTGCTTGTCTAACTTCCTGACTAGTAATGTATTCCAATGAGAATCTGCTAAATCTTTCTCAGACTTGGTTTGTACTTGACACATATCCCTTTGAAACTGATGTGGCTTACCTCACATAATATGCTCAGGAAAAGGGTACAATATCATTATAATAATAAAACACATTTTCTTGGAAGTGTGTCTTATTGATACATGAAATGTAGTTACAAAGGAGAGTGCTTAACACTGGAAAGAGACAGACTGACATCTCTGCTAGGATGTGATCTTCTAATTAATGGGGACAATGTGCATGGGTAGAAACTGAATGGCTCATGTATATTTTAATTAAAGGGAAAGTTCAGCTTTCTGTTAAAAGATCTGAAGATGAGCTTCATTTCTTTCTCAGGAATGTTTGCTCAAAATGCAAAGACAAAGGAGTATCCTCTTGTACAATAAAAGAACACCTTTAATGTTCCTCCAGGGCTGTGACTCTGGTGAGTAACAATCCCTGCACTCTATGGGAAACCAATCCACTTAAAATATTGTCTCACACCAAACTAAACTGTGTATATTCTCACTACACCCTTTCCTGTATCATTTTTATACATATCTGTCCTCAGGAACTGTCCCTAGCATCTTACCATTCTCTAGTCCTCCTTTCAGAAAGGTCTCCTCTTTTACTGCATCAACATGGCTGATGAATTTTGAACACAATACAGTTGCAGAACTATTTCACACAGTGCTAACAATCAAGCAAATGAACGGTTGTAATCAAGAAGATGCAGTAATGTTCACTCTCCAACAAATGTATTTGTGTGAAACATATTTTCAAATAGCTATTTGTTGTGGTCATCCTTAAAATGAAAGTATTTTCATTTATAAAACATTAGACTACTGAAGGCTTTAGATAAAGTATATGACAAGGCTCTATGTGCTAAAAAATACACAGAACACATGCTGAATTCAGGAGATTAATTAATATTGTTCTTATCACATTTTGGCTTTTCGAAACAGTTCTCAACCAGAAACTAATTCTCAACTTATGGCTGATTGGGTTGTTATGTATTTAGTTTTCCTTTTATATGGTTCCTTTCAACAATTCTTATTTGTATTTATTGCTGGCAATATTGAAGGAGGATGGCTATATGGGAACCAACATTATTAGAGGTGCATGCATGTCTTTGTAACAGGAAGGTTCTTGTTGGCATTTCTACATTTAAATTATCTAATTTAACTTAGTCTGGTAGACATTTGCTTGGTTTTTAAATTGTGCAACCCAGTTTTGTGCATACTTGTTTTGAATAGATACCCTTGTATTTAGTGGGCTTTATTCTCAAATAAGAGGGCCAACAATATGGTATAACTGAGTACAGGACTGCAGCCTTTAACAATGGAAGCATGTGGATGGACTCATGTTCATTTTATGACCATATGACAGGCAGATGTCTCTGTATTTTTTGTCTTATATTTCTTGTCCTATGTAGCAATCAATTCAGATGTGCAAGGAGATGGTTGATCTTCCTCTTCCCACCCCCTTAATAATCTTTGAATCTCATCAGAACCAGGAATTTGAAATGTTTATTACAGGAGCAATTTCAGCATGAAATCTGAACATTTGGTGCAAACTAAAATCCTGTTTGAAATCAGTAAGAAGAGTTATAGGAGGTACAAGGGAAGCTGGATTGGCCCCCAAGGAAAAACTTGCCTCTCCGCCAAGCTGTATTGCTGAGATGCATATACAAGCTGTTGTTATGACAAATTTGTACTTGGAACGCATTTAGGCTATTGACTAGTGATTATGGTCAGATCTTGCAGCCTTTGCTGAGGTCAGGGAGAATAGTGACTAAATCAAGATTGAAAAAAATAGAGCTTCAGTATCAAAAGCTGAGAGCAAGATGCCCTTATAAAAGAGAGAGAGGATAAAGCAATTGCTCAGTTAAATCAGTTTGGTTTAGAATAGTTTAATCCCACTGAAATTCATAAGACCAGCTCACAGGCAAGGTGCACTGAAGTGCAGATACTCTGAAGAATTGAGCAAAAACTTGGACAAATTCTGAAAACATTTGCTGTCATAACATGTATGCAGAAAATACTTTTTGATTATACTGATACTTTTATACTGGTACTGATACCCCTAGTATTTTCCATACTGAGCCATAATTTCTTGATGAAATTTTTTACACATGATGGTTTAATTTTATGGATGTGCTATTTAATCAGCATTACCAAGATTTTAAGCAGCTGAAACTGATCATGCAAATGGATATAATTAATAAAATTATTTTTGTGCATAAAACTATTTAAGTATGTAGAACCTATGTATTTTTGGGAAGGCACTGAAAGTTCCATTCAAATAATGTGGCATTTTGGGGATCTCTTTCAAGAAATAAGGCATGCCATCTTTTAAATTGGTACATTAGAAAATATTACTTTTTTGTTAAATGTGTAGGGCCATGGCATGACTGTTTTACTCAGAATCCTCTTTGAAATTTTGTGTTCGATAGGGGCTTGTGCCTGGGTCAGCATGCACAGGATGAAGTATTAGCTACAGATATGCTTACCAAAGAATCAAAATAACAGAATAATAAGTCAGGAGGCATGAGCCATGATAATTGTTACAAACGTGACTGTTCAGTTTCAGATATATGTATCTATTTTTCTCTCTGAAATGTTGGGTTTTGTTGGGTGTGCTTTTTAAACCAATCTTTTAAAAATAACTCTTTAATATATTGTCTTCTTGCTATTATTATACGCAATGGTGGTCTCATTAAATATTTTGTTGTATTTAAGTATAACAATCTGGATTATACTTTCATTAGGAATTTCAGACTATACAGACTAATGTGTGATCTTCAGACTATACAAACTGTGGGAATGGTCCAGTTTTGCTTTTCCTGTATGGCATGTATGTATGTGCATGTATGTATATTGTGTGCACACACAGACATACATGTTTTCCCTGAAAAAATTCTGCACTTGGAACCAATCCTTTTTTCCCCCCTTACTAATGTGAAATTACAAAATTAGAGTGCTCTCAGTAATCACATATTTCAAGGGGTGGTTCATAACCTATTTACTCTAAGGTAAACTCATTGACCTCTACAAGATTAGCGCAACAAAACCCCATCTCCATTTCATTTCACTGTATATCCAGAGGATTTTTTTTTAGTGGGGAAAGCTCCAGAAGCAGTTTTCTCCACTGGATAGAGTTAGTTGGGGAGGCATCAATTCCAATCTCTACTCAAGTCATGGAATGGTTAGGTCACCCATTATCTCATGTCCAAACCTACTTTGGAGGATTGCTATGAAGATAAAATGTGGAAATTTTTCCACATAAACCATCCTGTACTGTTGGAAGGAAAGAGGGAATATAAATGAAATAGAGTAAAAATATTTGGGGCATTTCTAAAATTTGCTTTTAAGCACATGGTGAGCTGAATGGTGATCATATGAAGGAATTTGTGTTTGCTGAGCGTGTCTGGTATTCCTAGTACAGGGATGGACAAATTGCATATCCTATTGCTATTTTTGCATCCCTTGACCTCACTTATCCCCCTGACTGCCTTTTCTTCTAACCATAAATGAAAGTGAATTCGTATTCCTATAAATATCTAGGAAATGTACTTTTCAATAGTTTTCAGCCTGCCCCTACTGGCAATGGTTAACATAACAAATAGTTATTTTTTTCAAAACCAGATGTGAACCCACATGGTTCACAATTTTTGGTAGACCAAGCAGCTCCCACAAGAATCATGGAAATGAAAATGGCCCCCATAGATATCACACTTGTGTCTTGGGACAATAGAACAGTTCACTCTATCAGGTAATACTGAAGAGATCTAAGGGCCTTTGCAGACTGCTAGAAATAGTGCAAATTGAGTCCACTTTAAGGGTTAAGGTTAGGGAATCAATCATGTATTTTATTGTGGCACCAGAGCTCTCTGACAGAGAAGACACAATGTCTCAGAAAAAACCCAATTCCCACGATTCCCTAGCACTAACCCTAACCCTTAAAGTGGACTCAATTTGCACTATTTCTGGCAGTCTGCAAAGGCCCTAAGTTTCATTCAATGTCACTCTTGCTTTGCATTCAGTATTTTCCTGTACTCCAACATTTCTTGGATAATAACAGGTGAGTTATTTATTTCTGTTTATTAAGATGCATGCATCCTATTCTCCCTAACTCCCCAAAATGACTTAACTGAGCTTACATTGGGCACACCATGAGACAACAGATAGATTAGAAAATATGATAATGCTTTGTAAAATGGAAAGAAATGGAAAGGAGGAAAAGACCACACTACAAGTGGGTAGACTTAATCAAGGAAGCCATGGCCCTGAGTCTACAAGATCTTAACAAGGCTGTTAATAAGAGGGTATCTTGGAAATCTCTCATTTACAGGGTGACCATAGGTTGAAGCCAACTTGGCAGTAATTAACAACAATCCCACTCTGTATCCAAAGGGTGGGTGCAACCATTTAAAACAGGTTTAAAACAATTTAAAAGGAAAATTTTAAGAGTCTGATATGATTAAAATAACTCTAAGATTCAGGCTAAGCTCTAGAGATGGATAAGGAGACAGATAAGAGATGCACCCATATATATAATACATACATGTACTTCTCTTTAGCTATGGAATATCCTGTCTCAGCATAATGAAGATGTTGTTTATGAACATGGAGAAGCTTAAATCCAGTGATAAATATTGGGTGGAAGAAGGGAACAGGGCAGCTTAGAGGCATTCATCGGCTGGTGGAATATCAGATCCCTTCTTAGAAGGTCTTGTTTCCATATATTAAGACAATAAAATAAATCTCTAGCTGCTTTGCTTATGGGATTGATAGAGAAAAGATATTTCAGATGGGTTTTGCCAAATTTCTGCACAAGACATGGTAAGTACAGTTTAAGATTAATAATAATGAGCAAGGGAAGCAAACTCTAAATATAACAAAATTATTATATTACATAACTGTTAGAAAGATGCACATTCAGAATATACACATATAATCTGAGGCATCTCAAATTTGATTTAAGGAACCCAGCAGCTCTTAGTCTAAGGTCTGGTTTCATTTTATCTAATTTGTTGTTATTGTGTGCTTTCAAGTCATTTCTGATTTGCCAGTTTGTTTCTAGGCACAATTCAAAGTGCTGGTTATGACCTATAAGGCCCTATGTGGCTCAGGTCCAGGCTATTTTGCAGACTGTATCTCCCTGTGTGAACAAGCCTGGGCTCTAAAATCATCAGGAGAGGCCTTTCTTTCAGTCCCACCACCATCACAAGCATGGTTGGTGGGGATGCAAGAAAGGGCCTTCTTGGTGGCTGTCCTTGGACTGTGGACCTCCTTTCTCAGGAAGATCAGAATGCCCCCCTCTTTGTTTTCCTTCTGCGGGCAGAAGACCTTCCTGTTCAGACAGGCATTTAAAACATAAAGTTTTTAAGGAATGGACTGAATGTTGTATTCTTTTAAAGTATTTTCAACATTTTAATCTTTTTAAACTGTATGTTATTTGTTTAACATGCAATCTTTTTTATATCGTAATAATTTAATTCAATTTTAATCCATCAATTTTGTATGTTTTAATTGTACTGTTTTTTTAATATTGTAAGCTGCTCTGAGTCAGAGTTTTGGGAAAAGAGTGGAATTATTATTATTATTATTATTATCATTGGTGACCCTAAGGTGATCTTGTCACAGGGTTTTCTTGACAAGATTTGTTCAGAGGAGGTTTGCCATTGCCCTCCCCAAGGCTGAGAGAGTGTGACTTTTCCAAAGTAATAGTAAATTCAAAAAAAGCTTGTTAAATATTTAGGTTTTTTTTAAAAACAACAACAACAACAAACAACTTACATAATATTTTTTTAACTGACCCATTAGGAATCTATTCATGTTTAGGCTTTTGTTGTTTCATGTTGCCCAATGGGACAGCTCCAATTATCCCTGCCATTAGAACACACAAACACACATATCACATTGTGGGTTTGGGAGGATCATAAATGTAATATTGGGCTCCAAGTACAGAGCAAAAGTGCCCTGAGCAAGTTGTTATGTGGCTTTCTAACTTGCCTCACAGGGCTGTTGTGATGAGAAAATGAAATATAAGTCCCTAAGTGTCTTGTGTGCCTGAGGAAACAAGTACCCCCCCCCCCCCGAAAAAAATCATCATTCCAGGGGGTATTCACATGCCTTGTGGTGCTACAGTTCTCAAAGCCTGTTCCCCCTTCCGTTGTATTGTGCCTAGCTGCCAGATCCCAGGAGTGGCTAGGTAATTTGCTCAAGGTATATGTTATACAAGGCTGCGGGGAGTGTAATTCTAGCAGCCTTTGCACCAGCTAGCATTTCTTGACATTATATATTTCCGAAAAGGCCATATACCTCTGCTATTAATAGCCCCACAATGCAGCAGTCTCCCAAATATTCTAAGAAGTGGGAAAGAAACCCATGGTCATCAAAATGTTAATATGGGCAATGACGAAGAGTACAACAAGGGCAGGCATTGAATTCATCAGCCTCTATCATTATGGTATTATTCAGCCATTAAACCCCACCACCACCAGCTAACCAAATAAAACAAGAACATCACAGGAAAAACAAACAAACAAACAAAAACAAGTTTAAAGGAATGTGTTTGCCTAAATTTACATATATTGAGAACCAAAAGACTTTTTAGCCCCTACAACATCTATGATGGTCACATAATAAAACAGTCAAGACATATCCATTTGCTATGGCTTCTTGACGAAATGGAAGCTCAGGATCACACCCTTGGTGTGCAAGAGCTTCTTTGCTACAGTCTTGGCCAGAGAGGCTTTGACTAATACAAAGCTAGTCATTTCCTTTCAAATCTGGGTTCACTTTCAAATTATATGCATGCCTATTTTACTATTATTGACTGACTGGTTTAGGTAGCAATTCTACACACACTTACCTGAGAGTAAGCCCCACTGAACATCAGGAGACTTACTTTTGAGTAAAATATAACAAATGCCACAAAAAGAAAACCCACATTGCTATGAGACTTTATTTGTTCAAGTCTTTCCTGACTTATGGAGACCCTATCGTGGTGGTTTCTTGGCAAGATTTTAGAGGAGGCTTGACATTGCCTTCCCCTGAGGCTGAGACTATGTGATTTGCCCAAGGTCACTCAATGGGTTTCATGTCTGAGCTGGGAATGGAACTCTGCTCTCCAGAGTCGTAGTCCAACACTCAAACCACTATACCATTCTGGCTCTCAATACCTTTATTAGCAATCTTGTGAAGCTCACAAGCTTCTTTATCTGGTGTGATCATTAACAAGTCATTTTAGGGGGGAAATGTGATGATTGAAGAGGAGAAACCCTAAAATGACTTTTAACATTGATGAAGAGGCCTGTGAGTTTCCAAAGAATGTGTACTGAATTTTGTGCCTTTTGGTTGTGCTAAAAAGGTATTGATACATATATTATTTGGTGGAGTGTGCTATATTTTGCTGCATGGCCAATGTGGCAACACCTATATATATATATATATATATATATATATATATCACTGATGCATAGGTTTGTACTGGGGTTTAACATTGCCAGACATCTTTTAAAAATATCATCATCATTTTATATATGAAATATAATAATGCTCATTACAAGAAGAACATTTAAAGAAAAAAAGGGGAAATGGCAAAATATATTATATATTGTAGACGTTATAATAAGGGATGGAAAGGTTTGTCTCCCCCGCCCCCAACTTACTCTTTCTAATGGGCAAGAGGGAGGAAAAATAGACTCCTTCTTCAAGAGCATCATTAGGCTTTTAAGAATGTATTTTAGGAAAGAAAAGACTTCGATCTGGCTGCATAAATCTGGGAAACAATGAAAGGCAGCTGGAATAAAGGATCTCTTTGAAATTATAAGGTGCAATGGAGCATCCTTTGGAGGGGGGGAGGGAGCTCAAAATTTGCAGTTGTCCTAATAACAGTATTGGATCTCATATAGATTTTGGATATCTGTTTATGGCCAACACAGCTGCCACTGCTACATGTATTATTTAACATAATCCTCCTCTGTGGAGATTTCCATTGTTGCCACAGTGGGAATGAACTGGGCCCCTTCTGGGCCACGTTCCTTATGCCAATGTTGGCATTTTCTTCTGTATGTATTTTTATATGGTGAATAATTCCATCCCTTGTCTCACTGACAGATGTCTAGCACAAAAGAGAAGGAGAACCACTTTGGGGGGGGGGGGCAATGATGTTCCAATTTTTTGTGTGACTACAGGGGAGGTAACAAAAGAGAGCTATGTGTGCCAGAGACAGGAGGGAGAGGAAGAAGATGTGTTCCTCTGTAAGGGATTGCTAATGTGTCTGGCAACATGAAATCCTCCCACTTTTCACCTATCACTCTCTCATCCCTACATTCTTGTTATGTGGTCCATTTTCTCTACGCTTCTCCTCCCAGATAAAATTTGCCTTTGCTTCTTACTCCTGGATCTCCAGCTGAAGGGCAAACAAATTAGAACTTAATTTTTTTTATTTCTTTGGGGTTCACTGCTTCTGCTCCACACAACAGAGACTCCTACTACATTATTATATATTGGTCAAATGTGTTATCATAACACTGAATGATTTAAGCACATCCCAACTGTAACCAAGCCTAACTACATCTATCTGCATTTGCTCACATCCGTCCCTAGTTATTTTTGTCTCATCCTTACTTTTTTAAATGTTACTAAGAATATTTAGAAAACTATTACTATTTAGATTTAGAAAACTTTTATTAGTAGTAGCATTAATATTAGGGCATCACCCTTTCCCAGCCTGGTACCTTCCAGATGCCTTGGATTACAACTCCCAATATAGGGGCCTGTCCAAATTTTAATATCTTGGAGGGGGACTTTCTTTTGGTCCCTTCACCATCTCAACTATGTCTAGTGAGTGTTTGTCTGGATTTGAAAGTTAAATTAATTTATTTAGTTACAAAGAGAAGGACATACTAAGGCTTAATTGTTTAAAATAAATGGAAAAAAATACTTAACTCATACATAGGTCAAAGGGTAGGAGAAAAAGAGAAGTCACTTTTAATAGTTATTATTGTGATTTATGTTAGCTTTGCATTTGTGGTTGTGTGTTGTTTGTCGGTTATTCTTGTTTTCTTTCTTTTTTGGATATGATGTGAACTTTTGTTTATTGAAATTTGTTTTTAATACATAATACATAAAATATTGACAGAGATGATTTTTTTAAAAAGCTATGTCCGGTGAGAACTTGGGAGAGAGTCTTCTCAGTAACTGATCCCAGGGAGACTCAATTCAATTTCCCCCCTCTCTGCTCTCCTTCCACCAACAGGCAAAGCCTTGCTTATTTAAACTAGCCTTCAGTTTTAAACCAGTTGGGATAGTGCAAAAGGTGTGCTGGTTCTTAGTATGTATTTAATGTGTGTTTTATTAGTTCTAAATTCATGTTTCCAAGTGAAATGTTGTTTAATACTTTCAAAAAAATATGTATTGTAGAGTATTTTAGCTATTTTGTTTTAATGTACAGTGGTGTCATATGAAATAAAAGTAAGAAATTGATTGATTAATTAATTAATTAATTAATGTGTTCTGTCTGAGGATGATGGAAATGGCAGTCCAAGACAGGAGGCTGAGGAAGGGTGTGCTTTGTCAATAATGATTTGATTTGCATTCAAACACAGGAGGGGTGTCATGACACATTTTGAAGTGATGGTTGTTGTTGAGGGCACACACAGATGCATTGGCATTGAACAGTCCCCACCTATTCCTCCTAAAATCCAGAGTCAAAAATTACCAGACTGAATCACTGACTCTCTGTTATCTTGGAGCTTCCATCCTTAGGATGACTAGACTGTTTTTGCATGATTCCCCACTCCACCCCACCCCAAGTGTGCCATAACAATAAAATAAGCATAGTTTATATCAACTGAGAAGTCCCATTGAGATCAAAAGGGTCTACTCCCTGGCAAGTGTTTAGGGCATTGCAACCTACTCCTCTTGAGAAAGTAATAAAATCTTTGCGGATACACAAGGAGGAGAATAGATTAAACAATGCCTCGTCTTCTCTTGGGAGGGCATATAAGAAGCCACTACATTTTATGAGTTGTCTATATTATTATTATTATTATTATTATTATTATTATTATTATCCTATCTACCTAATGATCACCCCAAAATACATCCCTTGGTGAAGAATGAGGGACAGTTCCATCACATTACATTTGTTCCTAAACTGCACAGACAATGTCCACTATGGTGAGGCTATGAAAATACAAAGTTTTTTTTTAAAAAAAAAAACATGGAAAAGTTACTAAATAAAATCTGAAATTGAAAGCCACAGGAGTGCAGCATGGAGACCCTGAATTCCATTTCTGCTCTTTTCCACATCACCTCTATCTTCTAATATGGTGAACTCTTTGATCTTCTTGGTGGTTAAAAAAGGAAGGTAAAAATAAGAATGACTACTGGGAGGTTATGGGTTCTACTCCTGCTGACTGGTTCTGCAGAAGCCAACATTCCTTTTCAGTTTTCTCCAGTTAAATTCCTGCACTCCTGTCTGTCCCTGGCTTCCACTCCACCATAAGCTCTGAAGAAGTAGACCAAAGTCTACGAAAGCTCATGCTACAAACTTTTTTTTCCAGTTAGTTTCAAAGGTGCTCCAAAATCTCTCTCTATACTACTGGGAGGTTATATAATTAATGGCCATGGACCTGTTTTGGAAAACTATCTTCCTCTTTCAATTCTAAATGAAATCTGTCCAGTTTCTTTGACGTCATTGGGTTGACTGGTGTTCGATTTAAAAAATGTCTAGCAGATATGGTTTCCAATCCACGTTATGGACCTGAGGGTATAAGAGCGGGTTATTATTCACTCCAGATATAAAATCAATATGGAAGAAGGAGTGGATGAGCACTCACAATATTTAGACACTTCTCCTTCCTCCTTTGGGAAAAGAATATATCAAAGGATGAATCTTCTTGGCTGCTGCCACACTGAAGAATTAATGCAATTTGACACCACTTGAAGAACTGTCATGGCTCCATCCTATGGAATCCTGGGATTTGCAGTTTCTTGTGGCACCAGAGCTCTCTCACAGAGGAGGCAAAATATCCCACGAAACTATAAACCCTGGAATTCTATAGCATTGAGCCATGGCAGTTAAACTGCATTAACTCTGCAGTGCAGATGCAGCCCTAGCAGTAATGCTAGTATTGGAGGTTATTAGAAGAGATGGCTCCTCCCAGGCCTTCTCCTTTTTCCTCCAACTTTCTTGCTGGAACGTTTCGTTCTGTGCCAAGGTCAGAGCGTTCCAAGGCTCTAGTTCCTTTTCGTTCCATTTGCACGTTCTCTGAGTTTGCCTGAACTGCTTCTTAAATTCTTTCGGAAACGCTTCTGATTTCTTTTGCTCGAATTCTTTTTTTTAATTTCAAAAGAAGACTACGTAAGATCTTCCAGATCTTGCCAGCCTCTCCTGCCCTTCTTCCAGCCCAGAGACCACTGGCATCCTTACATATTAGTCCATTCCCTCCCGATACTAATAATGCCAAAAGGACGTTTGCAGGAGGTGCCCGAAAAATGCTACTAACATTTGTTTTATTTTATTTTTGGAGTCAATTGTTTTCCTTCCCTACTTGCAGTGGTTTGAGCTTTGGACTATGACTCTGAAGACCAGGGTTAGATTCCCAGCTCAGCCATAAAAACCACTAGGTGATCTTGGGCAAGTCACACGCTCTCAGCCTCAGGGGAAGGCAATGGCAAACCCCCTGTGAAGAAACTTGCCAAGAGATAGGGGTTCGCCTTAGGGTCGAAATCAATCTTTGGGGGGGGGGGGGAACCAATCCACCCAATCCAGGGGACTGTATATATGAGACATCCTGAAAACTTGGGGCCCCCAATAAAAATAAGCCAGAAACCACTTGAAGGCACACAATCACAACACCAACACTTACAAAGCCCAGTCATACACATTTCCATTGGAGCTCCTTTCTACCTAGGCATCTCTGCCTCTCGCCGGAGGAAATGCAGCTCCTGGGGCCAAAGACCTATTTTCTTTGCTAATTCTTGGGAGGGACCAAGTACAGTCAGCCCTCCGTATCCACGGATTCTTGAGCCAAGGATTCAAGCATCCACGGCTTGAAAATGTTCTCTCTCTCTCTCTCTCTCTCTCTCTATATATATATATATTTCAAAAAACAAACAAAACAAAACCTTGATTTTGCCATTTTATATAAGGAACATCATTTCACTATCCATTGTATTTAATGAGACTTGAACATACACGGATTTTGGGTATCCATGGAGGGTCCTGGAACCAAACCCCAGCGGATACCAAGGACCCACAATAAATTTATGGTATAGGAATATGAATAGAAAAGGTACCAGATGATCTTGGAAGCCAAGCAGGTTCGGCCTAAGGTTAGTGCTTGGATGGGAGACTGCCAATGAATACCAGGTGCTGTAGTCTACATTTGAGAGAAAGGAACTGGCAAAACCACCTCTGAATATTCCTTGCCTAAGAAAACCCTGTGAAATGCATGGGATGGCCATTAATCGACAGGGGATTTGAAAACACATATACACACAGCAGTAGAAGGCCTCTCACCTCAACACAAGCCTAGAGATGCTCAGAAAGGCTGAAGAAGCTTAACATATCTGCCACCACACAAAAAGCAGTCCAGTAAAATCCACCCATCACTTCTCCATCTTTCTCTCTCTTTTTAAAAGGGGATTTGCTTCCTAAAGTATGTCTGTTTTAAAGCCACAGCAGTCTGGTAGATAAATGATGAATAAAAAGGATGAATGAAGTAGTCACTCAACAGACGTTTCTTGTATGGCTGGAGTGTGTGTGTGTGCAAAGGGAACCTTAGCATCTACAACTGAAAGACACCCCTGCTCCCAAAAAGCCATAAGAATAATAGTCATCCCAAAGGTTGGAACCGCTGCCATCTCTGGATGGATTTAGGCATCCATCTCCAGACATTGCCTCTTGTTGTCTGTCTCTTACCCTACTTGACCTTTTAGCTATTGGTTATAAAAATCTATGGTTGGCATCTGTTGGTTAGTCCCAACTAGAGGAGATCTATTCAATTCAATGTTGAAGGGGAAGTCAACATAGAGGTAAATCTCACAGATTCAATGGGTCTACTCAAGTCCAGAATTAACAACACGATTATTATTGTCGTTATGCTGGAAAAATCAATCCACCCCAATCCAGGGAACTGTATATATGAGACATCCTGAAAACTTGCCCCCCCCCCCCATAAATGTAATGTAAAGCAAGTCTGTGCATGTTTACTCGGAAGTAAGTCCCATGGAATTGAGGCAGGCTTGCATCCTCTATCTATAACGCAAATCCATCCATATATTTCACAACTCCTTGTGGCGTTTGCTGCAACACATCCACTGGGGTAGGCTCCCGTCTATAGAAAAGGACGCGGGGGGGGGGGGGGGCAATAGCTCAATGATTTTTATGAATGAGGAGGGGAGGCTGGTGGTCTTTGGGGCTGCAAATCCCAATAGGATTTGCTTTTGGTCACCTCTCTCTGTGTGTGTGTGTTTGGGTGTGTGTATGCAGCTGGGGTGGAGAACACTTCAGGAAAGACTTTCTGATCTAGAATCGAGAAAATCTTCGAGGACCTTGGGATCATATTACTCTTCCTTCCAGGTGTGACAAACTTCAGCTCCCATCACTCCCAGCCAAGGGTGCTAACGGGGTACAATGGGAGCTGTAGTCTGATGCAGCCAGACGACCCCTGTTTGGGGAAGGCCGAACACGGATAAGAGAGGGCATGAAGTGGTTTGAATGTTGGACTCTGGAGTCCAGGGATCGATTCCCAGCTCGGCCATGAAACCCAGTTGGGGCGAGTCACACTCTCTCAGCCTCAGGGGAAGGCGATGGCAAACCTCCTCTGAACAAATCTCTCAAAACAAAGAGTAAGGACTCTCTCCTCGCCCCTATTAGCTGCACTACTATGTCGCCTTTCTCTCTTCACCGATCGGATTGCTTCATCCGCTCTCGAATCCCTTAGTAATGGAGGGGGATAATTCATCATCATCATTATCATCATCATCATCATCATCACCATCATCTTCCACAACACACCTAGGTGTATATGGGGTGGCAGGGAGGAAGAAGAGGTAGCAGGGAGGAGAGTGGGAGAGCTCTGGGGCAGACTTTCATCCCTCAAAGAAGAGTTTGTTTGTAGGCAGACAAACAGATGCCATGTGGGGGGCTACCTTGAGGAAATGTGTTCGGCTGCGGACTTGGGCGGAGAAGTCTTTCTAGAGGGAGATTTATGCATTTCTCTGTGCTGTCTACTGTCTCTAGTGTCTCAACAGCCCTCTTCCCGAGGCCACCCGCTACACATAAGTAAGGCGTTTCCTTGGATGGGCTTCTCCCTCCAAACAGGAGGGGATCTAGGCCATCTTCATTGCTGGAAGTGACTGAAGTGGGAACCTAGTGGAAGATGGACAGCAGAGTCCTACAAAGCCCCCCCCCCCCCTGTCTGGTGTGTAGTCTTGCAAGCCTTTCTCTTTGCTCAAGGATCCCCGGCTCTCCACTGGTGCATCTTTGTAATATTCCTCCCCCCCTATCCTACCTTCTGTTTTAATCTCTGCACGCCGCCTGGAAGCCCAGTTCTGGGCAAAAGGCGGACTATAAATAAATGACTGTCCAGTAGGTATGGGGCGGGTTAAGCTTTAAGCCTGGATGAGGGAGAGGCTCCCGTTTGCACCAAGATCTTTCTCTCTCTCTCCGCCTCTGAAGACTCTCTTCAGAATGACTGGGAGGAAGGAACCCCAAAACTTCTCTGCCCCAATCTGCCTCCAATTTGGGGCTATGGGGTACGGATAGCTCTGCCTCTCTTGGAGCCTCTATGGCTGCACCCGCCCTGCAGAAATAATCCCGTTTGACACTACTTGAGCTGCCATGGCTTAAGGCTATGGAATTCTGGGAACTATAGTTTGTCGTGGCGCCAGAACTCTCTGACAGCGAAGGCTCAATGTCTCACAAGATGACCCTTCCCAGAATTGCAGAGCCTTGAGCCATGGCGGGTAAAGTGGTGTCAAACCAGATTGTTTCTGCAGCGCGGAAGCAGCCCAAGTTGCGCTTTCTGCGCTTCGTCCAATCTCGGAGGCTCTTCCTATGCCACAGAGAAGGCGAATCTTTTAAATAATAGGAAAAAAGATAGTACTACCCGGGTTTGTTCCTGGCTGCTCCTAGAAACAACTCCAGGCCCTAGAAGAAAATTGATTTTTTCCCCACCCCTTTTGAAATTCCAACTGTGTTCAGGTTTACTGGGCAGTACCCTAAAGGCACCAAATCGCTTTTGATCCTGGCAGATAAGCAGAGTTTAGTACTTGGATGGGAGAGGGCCAATGAATAACAACAGGCGCTGTTGGTTTTATTTCAGAGGAAGGAACTAGCAAAGCCACCTCTGAGTTTTCTTTGCCTAGAAAACCCAATGAAATCCATGAGGTCGCCTTAAGTTAATAGGCGACTTGGAAGCACACACACAAGTCTCACTGAGGCTGCACCTACACTGCAGAAATAATCCAGTTTGACACCGCTTTTTTAACTGCCACGACCCCACGCTATGGAATCCTGGGAATTGTAGTTTGTTGTGGCCCCGGATCTTTCTGACAGAGAAGGTTAAACATCTCACAAAATTAGTTTCCATAAGTCCCTAGCTGTCGAACTGGATTATTTCTGCTGTGTGGATGCACCCTCAGAGGCCCAATCAGATCCTGGGCCATTTTATTCGGTCCTCGAGGGCCAAAGCACCGCCTTCCTCCTGAAGAAGTGTGCCTTGCTAAACTGGCCTGCTTGCTTGCTTCGGAGTAAATAGAGCTCGGATTGGTTTGGCCGCCGCCCTTTGCGCAAATGCCAAAAAGGAAAGGCCCCTGAATCGTCCGCAGGAGCCGCCTTCGTGTAGGTAGGAGGATCCTGGAGCTTCCATCCAAACCCAGAGGACTTATTTCAGGGCATTGCGTTGCTGAAGGCTAGGCGGAATATGGGGGAAACTGTTAGCCAGGGAAGGGGCCAGAAGAAAGGCTGGAAAGAAAGCCGTGTTTGCCCGTCTTTCAAGTTTTTGCCTTGTTCCCATCCACTACACAGCCCTGTTCCAAGTCTGGTTTCCAAACACAAACAAAACGGAGTCAGACAAATGCGGGAAGCCAACGGGGGTGGGAGCCTTGGGTACAAGCGTCCTCATTACTCCCGATCGCCATGCCACTTTAGGTCTCACTGAGATCATCTCTTCCAGCCTCCACCTTCGGGCCACAGGCACAAAAACACACCCTTCTACCCTCCTTCTACCCTCCTTGGTACCAACTGCGGCTGCCAACAACCTCTCCCACCCTTTTGCTTAACGCGGATTAGACCTCCCCCCCCCCACCCCCCATCCCGACCTCAGGAACCCAGACGGATTCGATCAGGAGTAAGGGAAGGGAAGGGGATGGATAATCTGAATTAAGGAAGGAGCAATGCAGCCTCGGGAGGCCACGTTCAGAGGACAGGACCTCATGTTTGTGTGTTGCGTATGTGTATGTATGCATGTGTGTGTGTGTGTGTGTGTGTGTGTGTGTATATATATATATATATATATACACATCTACATCTACATCTATATATATACATCTACATATATACATCTACATCTACATCTATATATATATACACACACATACATCTACATCTACATATATACATATATATATACACATATACATACATATATATATATATATATACACACACACATCTACATCTATACATATATACATAACATACATCTACATCTACATATATACATATATACATATGTATATGTGTGTGTGTTTGTGTGTGTATATATATATATATATATATATACACATCTACATCCACATCTATATATATACATCTACATATATACATCTACATCTACATCTCTATATATCCACACACACACATACATCTACATCTATATATATATATATATATGTATATGTATGTATGTGTGTGTGTGTGTATGTGTGTGTGTGTGTGTGTGTGTGTATATATATATATATATATATATTTACATATACTTCCTCCCTTCTCCGCAGTACTGGAGAGAGAGAAGCTGCAATGGGACCACCCTGCCTCGGTTGTTGGAGGCGGAGATTGCGGGGTGCAACACACAACTCAAGGAGAGCAAGAGGAAATTTGTTAAAAAAAAATTTTTTTAAAGGGAAAGAAAAAGAGAGAGAGAGAGAGAGAGCAGAGGGATGCGCTACCTTGGCAACTAGAGCGGCGAAGCGGAGCCCCGTGGATCGGGCTGAGGAGGGGCCGCCGTCGCCCCCGTCCCTGCCGCGAGTACTCTCCTCGACTACGCGTATTCTTAAGCAATAACAACGTAATCCGTATTATCCACCCAAGAATACCCGTCACCGAAGAGAGTCAGAAGGCTGCTGCGGATGCTGCTGCGGATGCTGATGCTGCTGCTGCCGGAGGAGGAGGAGGAGGAGGAGGAGGAGGAGGAGGTTGGGGCGGCGGCGATGAAGATGATGAAGATGGTGGTGGTCGAGGAGCCTGGCGCTTGCCCGCACCGCGACAATAAATCCACAACTGTACGGTCCGGAGGAAAAGGGGGAGGAGGAGGAGGAGGAGGAGGAGGAGGAGGAAGAGGAAGAAGAGGAGGAGGAGGAGGAGGAGGAGGAGAATCCAAGAAAGAGGCACCGACGTCGTCGTCGTCGTCGTCGTCGTCGCCGCCGCCGCCCGGGAGCGTTGGTCCCAAATCCAGGCCGCTGAGAGACTCCAGGCCCCCCCTGGCAAAGGAAGGAGAAGAGCGGGCCGTCAGGGGCCAGGAAAAGCGGGCCTCCTTTCTAGATCCTCACCCCACCCCACCCCACCCCCTGCAGATGGGCACACCGACGGGCAGGCAAGGCAAAAGCAAGAGAAGGCCCAGGGGGAGGGGAGGGGTGGGGGTGGAGGGCGGACAACGCTTTGGGCACATGCCTCGCTTCCCGGAGCCAGATTCACACGAGACGCGCGCGCAAGACACACACACACACACACAGACACACACACAGACACACACACAGGCGGCCCGCGGAGGCCCACACTAAGGCTGACCCTAGAAGAGGCGTGCAGGTTTGTCCCCCTCGTCGAGCAAACGCGTTACTGCACACATACACACACCCAGCCCCATGTCCTCCCGCTCCCTTGGGTTCTGGTTTGGTTCTGGGTTTGGGGTCAGGATTGCCCTGGAGCCCCTGAAGGGCCACGGAGGAACTGTCCAAGGTGCTGGAGCCCGGTGGGAAGTGTCCGTGGTGCTGAAGGCTGGAGCCCACTGATCTCCAGCACCATGGACAGCTGAAGCGCAGGAACCATTCATTGCACCGTGGACGTGAGCGTGCTGGGGTTGCCCCTCTCCCCGCATTCCCACGAACCCCACGGGTGTCCCGAAACCCTCCAGCGCCTGGCAGCCCTGCGCTTGGCGTACCTGGAGCCACCGGCCGCCGCCTGCCTTTGCTCGCCCTCCTCCTCCCGTCGCGTCCTCGGCAGCCGCGATGCGGTTCCTGGAGAGGAGAGGCACAGTTAAGACACACCGATCTTACTTACCAAGCTGGGAGAAAAGTGGGGAAGGGCTTGGAGGCAGGAGATCGGAGAAAGGGAGCAGAATTTAAGGAAAAGAGACACACTCCGTCCAAGGCGCGCCCGCAACCTGCTCCAAAGGCGGCCCCAGGAACTGTCGGGGAAGAGCCTCGTTGCTCCAGGCCCTGGCCTCGGATGCTCTCGCTCAAAGGGAGGGGAAGGGAAAGTGCTTCCGAAAGGGGCAGGCGGGCGGGGAGGGGGGGAGGAAAGGGGGGCACTCCTTGGCCTATCCCACAAGCCCCCAAAGAGGAACGAGGAGCTCTTGACGCTTCCGCTTAAAGGCTTAGGATTTTTTCTCCAGACCACATCCTAAGGCTACTCTCCTTTGATTTATTATCTGTCTGTCCAGAGTGTATCCAAAATGAAGCCCCCCCCTTTCCTCTTCAACCCCCTTTCCTGCGACCCATCCACAAACTAAGCACATTTCTTAGGATCACCCCACATTTTTAATAAAAACAACCACTCGACGTGTCGTGTCGTTTCCTCGCAAGGCAGTTATGGTCAAAATACATGTGAATACACCCCACAACCAGAACCTGGAGGTCTTTGTTTGCAGAACCTTTGCCCGTTGACAGAGCCCATCCTTTGATTCCCTCTTCCGCCCCTCCCACGCCGAAAGCAAAGAAGTAAGTACATCCCAGCGAAGGCTAAGTTTGGGCTGATCCTATTCCATCGTGGATGAAAAATACAAAGAAGCTCGGTTCAAGGTCTGAGGCGTGGGGACGGCTCTCTTCCTCCCAACGGGGGCTCATTGTAACGCATCTGCCTGAGTAGCGAGCTTTGTAACTGACCAGCTTGCAAGTGACATCCACCCAAGAAGCTCGCTTCTATTCTTCCTAGATTCCTGTTTCTGTCCTAGCAGCAAAACGTGACAAGGAAGGCACCTCGATGCCAAAAAGGCGAAAAAAGAATACAGCAAAAATGTACATAGGCACTTTTCCATATCTGAACAACAATTAAACAGAAGCATACACAAACACAGAAATGCAAAACCGCTCACACGGCACGGAGAGTGTTCCACCAATTAAAGAATGGCAACGACAATGCATGCAACTTCTTCTTCTTTTTCCCCACCAGTTTCTAGCCACGTTTCTCACCCTTCATAAGGCTGTGGCTTTATTGTATGTTCATACACACACATACACAGAAAGAGAGAGAGAGAAAGTAATAGCTATAAAAGAAATGCAACTGACACACACAGCACCCCTTTTCCTTTGCTTTCTCCTTCCTTCGCCTTTTCCCTTTCCCTTTCCCCCGTCTACAGTTAAAGACTGATACCCTGTAAAGAGAGCTGTCGGTGTATGTGTGTGTGTGTGTGTGGTGTTTGTGTGTGTGTTAAGAGGACGGCGGGTGCTGTCTGTCCTTCTTTTGAACTCTCATCCCCCAAAAAGCCACTGGAGAAAAGTCAACAAGCGGCCAGTTTTGTGAAGGCGGATGTGTCTGATCTCTGCAGCCTTAATCCTGAACTCAATGTAAGAGTGAGAGAGCTCCTTCTGTTCCTAGGCGCTGAGCGTTGACACCTCCAAACTTTTCCAATAGCATAATTATTCTCGTCGTCGTTGTTGTGGTTAGGGTTGAAAAAAGGAAAGGGAGAGGGAGAGGAAGAGAAGCTCACCTACAAGCTTGCACTTGGAGGACGTCCTCGCTGGGTTAGGAAAGAAGCCATCTCTTCCACTCTGCTCATCCCTATGCATCTGAGGAAGTAGGCTCAAGTCTAGGAAAGCTCAGGCTACCCGCTTCTTTCTTTCTTTCTTTCTTTCTTTCTTTCTTTCTTTCTTTCTTTCTTTCTTTCTGTGAGTGCCAAGACCCCCTTGCACTGAACTAATCCGGCTCCCCCCTGTCCAAACTTCTCCCGCTCCCTTGAAGCACCCGCCCGCGGAGGGTTGACTGCTAGGGAGCACCTACCAAAATGGTCGGAGGCAGTTCAGCACCAGGAAGGCTGGACAGCTCCTTCCAGCGAGACTCGCTTCTCTGCCGCACCGGCGCCCCCTTCACACACACACACACACACACTGCCCCCCACCCAAGACTCCCTCCAAGCCAAACCCAGAGGCAGGATCCCCTCCATCAGGCGAGGATGACTTAGGAGAAGAGGCGAGACCCGACCAAACCGCTTGCCTGTGGGCGCATAGTCAATCCAAACCTCCTTAAAACCATCGACTCCATCTCCATCTCCATCTCCATCTCCATCTCCAGCCCACCCCACCCTCAATGCTTTCTCTCTCTCTCTCTCTCTCTCTCTCTCTCCTCTCCCTCCCTCTCTCTCATACACACACACACTCACACCGCATACACACCCTTCATCCCACCCCAAGGAGCGTGTGCCCAGTGCCATCCATCCCTGGCGCTTTGATGCTCCTTGGACCCCTTTGGCAGCTTGCGGTGCCCGAAGCGACGCTCCGCATCAGCATTAACTACCTTTGTTCATGGAAAGCCATGTTGATTAGGATCTTCCTCCCAGCCTCCTACCGTAATAACTGGAGGGATGGAGCCCTCTCAAACCTCCCCGTTGTCGCCACAACAGACAAGGAAGGCTTCGCTTACCAAAAAAAAAAAAAAAAAAAAAAGTCAAATATTTCTCTGGATAGATTTGAGATTGGGGGTGGGGTGGGGGAGGGAGGGAGGGAGAGGAAGCCAACCGTTCCCAACAAGGGAGATTAAATCTTGGGAGTTGCCAATAAGAGGAAGAGAAAGGCTCCCCAATAGAAGCCAGGAAGAGGGTGACTTATAGGAACTCGGGGCCAGGCAGGAGAGGCTGGGGATCAACCCAAGAAAGACTGGTCTCTCGATTAAAGTGCTGCTTGCTTCCTTGCCGAGAGCCGAGAGGCGCCCCTTCCTCCCCAGAAATCCACCTCTACTGAAGCGCTTACCCTTTAAATCCCGGTTTCAAGCCGAACTCCAACTGTGTGTAAAACCCAGGGAGGCGCCTGAAGAGCTTGGGAAATAGGCTCGGGGCGGCGGAAAGCGGCTTTTCTTCTCCTCTTCCCCCCTGGTGCCGGATTATAGTGTTAACAAGCCCTGGGAAAGGGACCTGGGCGCCTCTGGCTGGCATCGTGGGCTCCACTGGCTTCCCACCTCGCCTGCTATTGCTGCTATTGCTGCTGCTGCTGCTGCTGCTGCTCTCCAAGTCCCAGACGATCGCCTCTCAGAGGCTGCGGGCTTCCAGAAAAGAAGGGATGGTGGGGGTGGGAGGGAGGGAGGGAAGGAGAGAGAGAGAGAGCGGGGGAAAGAGGAGGGAGACAGAAAGACAGAGAGAGAGAGAGAGAGGAGAGAAAGGGGGTGGTGGTGGTGGTGGTGGAATCGCCTAATGCAATCAAATCGATCTGATCTCCACCATCTGTCGCCTGCCACTACACACAAACGTTAAAATAAGGAAAAACGGGAGTCACTGACAGCTCGGGAAAAAGGGTGGCATTGCCGAGTTCGTTCCGAGCAGAGCTTTAATTGGGGATGGCCAGCAACAGAGACAGCTCAAGCCAGGCTGATGCTTGCTCTGAAGGCATCATCCAACCGTCCCCAACCTGCTCATGAGGAAGATCTGAAGGCTCTTATTCCTCCTGCCTTCCCATTGAGAAAGGAGGGTCAGGGCTGGGTGGTAGGATGGGAAACATGCAGTCCAAATAAAAGGTTGAGAAAGGGGTGTGTGTGTTGCGGGGGGGGGGGGGGAGAGACAAGAAAGAGCTCTGTGTTCCCAGGTTTTCCCTCTGATAACAAACGTGTGAGCAGAGCCGTTTAGCAAGACTGACTCTCTTTCTCTCCTTGTCCCCCTCTCTCTGTGTGTGGGAAAGAGAGAGAGAGAAAGAGAGAGAGACTCTTGACCAATTCTCTGTAGCTTGCTTTTACACTGCACAAAATAGTGTACTCCCTCTCACACACCCACGCTACTATATCCATGCTTCTTCCCAGACAGAAGCCTCGGAGCTTCAGGATCTTCCTCCTTTGGACAGTGTGAAGCCCCTTTCTATTCTTATGGGTGGTTTTATTTTTAAATCTGCGCCACCTCTTTTGTGAACAAAATACCTCCAGGTGATGATACCTCGAAAATCTCAGCGCTGCTAATTTCATCCGGATGGACACAGCATCAGTGTAATGCCAGCCAACCTTTGCACCTCCACCTCGGAATTATTTTCCAGAAAGACATTCCCTATCTGTCAAATTTGGACACGGACTGATTAAATATTGGTTCCCCACCCTCTCTTGAAGCTCAGGCAGAAAAGGGAGGAGAGATTCTCTCTCTCTTTCTTTCTCTCTGTGTGTATGTGTATTCAGGATTGTTTAGGGCTGCCCTTACCCTGTCTGCCACCACAATCCACAGACACCCCCAAATGGTTTGCAGCTTTTAGTTCGTCCGGGTTTAAATGTATAAAAGAAGCAAGAAAAGTGAGAAGGTGTGTGCACTCCAATGCTGTTTCTTTTCTTTTCCTTTCCACTAACAAACATACTATTAATAGGGAAACAGGTCCTATCTCCACCCCGCAAGACCAAATCGATCCGGAGAGCCTTTCGATAAAACACATGGCGTAAATATATGTTTTTCGTATGAACACCGAAGAGGAGTTGTAAAGAAACTAGTCGCTGTCCGCCTCCTTGGTGCTGAAAGGGGGGAAATGAACCGGTCTAAAGGCTCATATAATAGCCCCATAAGCGACAAACTAGTAGTAAGAGCTGTGATTCATGGTTTCCTTGATCCTTCCCCCTTGGGTTGGGTGTGTGTGTGTGTGTTTCCCTCCTTTATATCGGGTACCCATTTCTCTTGTCAATGGGTGAAGCCATTAAGATTCTTGTCATTTTCTACTCATCCCTAGTTGATTAGCAGATGATCTTTTTCTTTTTCTTTTTTTCTTTCTTTTTCTTTTTCTTTTTAAAGGAGATCGGAGGGAGTATCAAAAAAGCCAGGCTTTAAGTGTTCCTGCCAAGAATTAAAAGTCTTTCGGATCCTTCTAGAGAGACCTGGACATGTCTCCTGAAAGTTTGGGTCCATCTCTCTCTCTCTCTCTCTCTCTCTTTTTAAAAGGAGCCAACCGGAGGGGTTCTGAATGAGGGGAGCCTTGGGAATGGAAGCGTCAAGACCCACAGCCCCCCACCCCTCCGAGCGCCCATCTTTTGTTTCAGTCTCCATTAATGAAGCCCGGCTGCCTTCCTACGCAGCAGTCCTGGGTCAGAGCCACGTGTCTGAGCCTAATCTCCCCAGATGCGCTTGTGATCATTCGTGTCCAACGATTGCCCTCTGCAGGTCAGCCTTCCAGTTCTCCTCCTTGGCCAAGGCTGTGGCAAAAGGTATGGCAGGCGAGATATTGGTGGCAGGGTTCATATATATATATATATATATATATATATATATATATATATGTATATATATATATATATATATATATATATATATATGTGTGTGTGTGTATATATATATATATATATATATATATGTATATGTGTATATATATATATATATATATATGTATATATATATACATACCCTTCTGTGTGTATGTGTTGCATGTGAGCACCTGAGCGCATCATCCTTCCCCCGCTTCGCCTTCTGTTTGGAAGCTCTTTCATTTCTGTGGGTTCGCCTTAGGTTTCTTAGGGGGTGTTGGGGATTTACGTGTCACGCGTGTTCTGCACCGCCACGCATTAGTCCTCCTTGTCCTTCCCTCCCTCCCTCCTTCCCTCCTTTAAGACTGAGCCAGGCGTCCTCTTTAGTCCAAAACCTCTGGACTCAAAGGGAGAAGTTGCAGGAGTAACAACAACAGCAACAACAAAATTAGCCTGAGTTTTTCCATAGGTACAGGAGGGGGAAGTCATTCAGTGGACCAGCTATATCAAAATAAAAAAATCAAAAGAGTCCACTGGCAGTCCGAGGGAGTGGGGTGGGTGGGTGGGGGGAAGGATCAGTAGGTTAACCAGAAAACTGATTTCCAATTGGATTTTTATTCTCCAGACTTCCCAGGAAAGGTTGTTCAGCACTGTATACTTATAGTATATATACTGATGTATACTTCTTAATGCATATCCTCCCCGCCTCTCTGTGTGTATGAGACCCAAATGGCGAAAGGGTCGAATAATGGGTACTGTTCAGTATTGTATTTAGCAGTTCTCCCGCCGGATTCTGTGATTAAGGAATAGTGAGTGGTGGGTATTATTCTGGATTAATTATTCTACAGGAACAACTCTGGGTTTGTGTTGAGACGAGGGCCAACCCAATGGCGAGGGGCGAGGGAGAAGCCCAGCCCCCGAAGTTAATTGCCTCTTGATACAGATCGCTTTATAGTTCTGTAGGGAGGACGGCAACTTTTGATTCTCTGTCAGGTATGATTCCCGCAGTGATAGTTGGCCGCATTTCATACAGAGTCAATCAATAATATGCAAAACGCCCTATTAGGAGATACTAAGGCAGGCTAATTATTAATCTCTCGCTTAAAGGTAATTGAAGAGCGTTTGATTTGTCCTGTTTAAAAAACATTACAGGGGAAAAAATTCAGAGGGGTGTTCATAACAAGTTCACACACACACACACACGCCCCTTTATTTTTAGGCCTTGGTGTCTTCTTGTGTGAGTAGTAGCTTGGGAATCGAACTTCCCTCAAAGGGCAGAGGGAACAGGGATGCCACTGGGGAAAAGGAGCCAATCCCCTCTGGAAACCAGTGGAAGGGAGCCAAGGGGTGCAGGGTCCTTACCACTTCCAAGTACTAACCAGGACTGGGGAAGACGATCGCCACGTGGCTATATGGAGTGGTAGGGACCCTGAAGCCCTTGGCATCCTTCCACCAGTTTTCAGAGGATATGGGGATTGGCTCCTCTTTCCCATTCATATATATATATATATGACTGGGAAAGAGCTTGGGAATCGAACCTTGTCACACACACACACACACACACACACATATATATGACAATCCCAACCCAGTGACGTTGCTCTGGGTGACTCGCCCAGCCTAGAGTAACAAGTTGTGTTTTGGATGTGTGTGTCTGTGTGTGTGGAGTTTTAAGCTGCTATTTCAGGGCCCCCGCCCCCCAAAAAGGATGGGGTGGGAGTCGATGCTCCCATGACCTAACTTGCCTCTTATTCACATCCTTGGAAAAAAACCAACGCAGAGTAAGAGATGTGCAATAAACGTGACTCTTTGTTCTTGGAAGGAATCCGTCCGAAGCGTCTACCGAGGAGTAGCTGGTTGGCTGACTCGATTTAGATCTTGGCTGGAGGGAACCACTGTGGATTTCTTGTTGTTGAAAGCCTTGCGAGGACAGCAGGATAAATAAAGCAGGTGGCGTCTCCTTCAGAAGAAATGCTTAGTGCTGTTCACAGGCTCTTTGGGTACCCAGCCATTGGCCAGGGAGAGAGACGCAGCCGCAGAGGTTCCCATGGGATGGGGCTTTCCTGGGGATATCAAAGGGCCCTGGGATGATTAGATGGACAGCCATCCGCCTTAACCTCTACGGGGATGAAACCAAAAGGGGTTGGAGGAAAGCGAGAATTAAATCTATGCAATTGTTAAGGAGTAGGGGAAAAGTCAATGACACTTCCATGAGTGTTGGTCTACCAAGTTGTTATTATTATTATTATTATTATTATTATTATTATTTACATCCCGCTCTTCAGGCCAAAGGCTATCAGAGCGGCTTACAAATGGTTAATTAGACATTTCCCTGCCCTTACAATCTAAAAAGACAAGACACAAAAGAAGAAGGGAATGGTGGTGGGGAAGGGGAATATGTCCAGCAGATTTTCTCTCCCTGTCAAGATCTCTCCCTCTCAAGACTAACTTGGAAGAAAGAAGTTGGCAGCAGGAGCTTTCATAGACTTCAATCTACTTCCTCAGATAGGCATTTGGAGTGTAAGAAAGAGTTCCCATTGATTCAATCAGTTTATGCTATGTGGGACAAATAATTCGATGTTGCGCTTCATTTTTAGCCCGGAAGATACTACTGTACACTCAACCTGCCTCGGTCACTGTCATTCTGTGGTTGTGTGTGTGTGCATGATGCGGCTTCAAGTCGGTTGTCAATGTATGGTGACCCCATGAATTCCACAAGGTTCCTTTAGGCAAGGAATATTCAGAGGTGGCTTGCCAATTCCTTCCTCTGATATATATAAAAGGAACCCAAGCAGGGTCAGTCCTGGTTAATACTTAGATGGGAGACTGCCAATGAAACCAGATGCTGTAGGATATATATCCTACAGCATCTGGTTTCATTGGCGGTCTCCCATCCAAGTACTAACCAGGACTGACCCTGCTTGGGTTCCTTTTGAGTGTGGAAAGGGGGGGGGACAAGCCCTCTATGGGGGCTTCGGGGCTCCCTTCTCTTCAGGCCAACATCCCATCACTACTAGTGGTTGTCCCACGAGCCTTCATAAGGATACTTGGTCCAGGGAGCCATCTTTCAAAGGAAGAGTATAGAGGGGAGGGAATGGAAGTTAAGGCCCAAACTATCTGGGGTGAAGGGAATGAAAGAGAGAGTACGCCAGCTGTTATTATTGTGTGTCTTCAAATCATTTACGACTTATAATTTAGTAGTAAGAACTGTGATTCATGGCAAGGTTTGTTCAGAGGAGGTTTGCCTTTGCCTTCCCCTGAGGCTGAGAGCATGTGACTTGCTCAGAGTCACCCAATGGGTGGGAAATCAAACCCTCCTCTCCAGATTCCTAACCCAGCACTCAAACCACACTATGCCATGCTTCATATACACTCAGAGAGAGATTGAGAGAGAGGAGTTCACATTTGAGTTCTGGTCAATGAGAGAGAGAACATGTTCATTTTCGAGAAGGTCGAGAACATTCACTCAGCCCCTGGACACTCATATACAGTGGCTGCCTCCTTTGCCTGGCAATCCATCTTTCATTCCTTTTCATGAGAAATCTTGGCGACCTGGCACTATGTCTCACGTCTGGTCCTTCAGCGCTGACCAGAAATGAGAGGTGGAATCCATGACACCAAAGAGACAGTCTCTCTCTCTCTCTCTCTCTCTCATATGGCTTAGAAGCTTTTTCAGACAACTGAGCCATGAACACAGACATGTCTCAGATATATCCCTGCCTGCCTCCTTCTTCCAGGCCTTCCACCTTCATTAGGGCTTCATCCTGGAGAGAAACCCACTCTGGTCCAAAGTTTGCTCAGGTGCATTTGCTGTGGTTCCACAATGCTGCCCAGGTCCTTGACAGCTCCAAGTTTCCATATCCATGGGGCAAAGAATCTGTTCCATGGTTGCTTTGGTACTTGAAAGGAACTGCCCAAGTTGCCGAGATTTTGAGGGCTAAAAGAAATCCAGGACCTTGGATAGCTCCTTTCAAGTTTAACTTGACACCCTGAGTAGATTCAGCGCCCATCTGAGATGGAGATCCTTAGCCTAGTGCTTCTCAAACTTTTTACCTTTGTGACCCCCTTCACCGACTTCACTCCCCCTTCAATACTAGGATATTGAATATGAATAAACATATTTTCTTTGTTTAATGGCCATATTTTCATTGAGACATTCAGGCAGATCCATATTTTAACTTTGCATAAGGAAATAGCTCTCCTTCTCCTTCAGGCAGAGGCTCCAAGGGCCCTCCTTGCCTTTCTCTTTTCCTCCAGGACAGAAAAAGTTGAGGAAGGAGGAAAGATCAGGATCTCCAAGTCTCTCTCCCCCCCCCCCCCCGTCCCCACAGTCTGGGGACTCTGCCTTAGCCCTTAGAGGGACTCTAATATAATAATCCCTAGCCTTCTCCAGCTTGGTGGCCCTGAAGGCCATTCTGGATGGGCAAGATGGGCATTGCAGGATGAGCAAGATGACCACATTTGCAGGAGGTCTATCAAATATATATTTTATAAAAAAACCAAACCACCACAATAGACCACACTTGAGCTGTCTCCTGGTTGAGGAAGAAGACACAGAGGCACCCACGCTCACAGAGCTCAGTCTTTTTGTATTTTGACAGGCTGGGGGTCCTAAAACTTTCCCCAGTTGACATCCCCAAGAGCTATGCATTCATCTCCTCTACAAACACCAACTGGAAACTGGAGGAAGCTGCTCTTAAACTCACAGATGCAAGCGAGCAATATCCCTACAGACAGACCTCTGCATCCCTTCCAGCCAGACCTGATCTCCTTGGACAGCAAAGACTCGACTTCTCCAGGGCAAGGAAAGCTCCTGAGAAGGCAACACTGCCTCCCCTGCCTCCTCCAGGAACTGTCTGCATACAAGGCGTGCCTATGAAACCCACTGAGTGAACTTGGGCAAGCCACACTCTCTCAACCTCAGAGGAAGGCAAAGGCAAACCTCCTCTGAACCCATCTTGCCAAGAAAAGGATCGTCGCAAGTCGGAAAAAAACAAAAAACTTTTAGGCACACAACAACAGCAAGGAGCAAATCAACCCCGACCTTTCTCTCTCTCTCTCTCTAGAAGCGAAGATTACTTCGAGTTTACACAGCCATGAGTCTGACCTGGGACAAGTCAAGTCACACTCTCTCAGCCTTAGGGGAAGGCAACGGCAAACCTCCTCTGAACAAATCTTGCCTAGAAAACCCCACGATAGGGTCGCCATCAGTCGGAAACGGCTGGAAGGCATACACCACCAGCACCATGGGCTAATTCTAGGAAGGAGGACGCTTCTCTTCCTTCCTCCAGTTCCCTCTTGAAACGGAGCGCCATTAAGCAGAGCGAAGGAGCCCCCTGCTGGCCAGACCGCGGAACAGCGCCGACGCAGAGATGCTGCCTGAAGACACGCCGAGGCGGCGCCTTAAGGATCTCAGCTCCTGTCGTCTGAGGGCAAAGCGGGGCCGTAGTTTCGCTGGAGCTAGTTCTCCTCCCCTTCAGGGTGGGGGAGGATAGAAGTCCCCCCCCCCTTCCCTGACATTTCTTTGTCCTCCTCTTTTAAAACCAAGGCTGCATCCGCATTGCAGAAATAATCCGTCTTGGCACCGCTTTTAACTGCCATGGCTCAAGGGTATGGGATCCTGGGAGTGGTAGCTCCGCTCTGGTGCCACCACAATCTACCATTCCCAGAATCCCATAGCCTTGAGCCATGGCAGTTAAAAGTGATGTGTCAAACCGGATTATTTCTGCAGTTAAAAGTGGTGTGTCAAACCAGCCCTTACCCGCCCCATCTCCGTTTTATTCGGTAAAGCTACATTTTCGAAGGGAAACGCAGGACATGTTTTATTTCTCATGCTTTGCATTTTCCATATGCTTCACTAGTTCTCATGTTGAACCTAGTGCCTGTGCCTTTTGTTGCCGCCACTGATTTTATTTATTTCATGTAAAGAATACTCACCCCTTTACCCTTTGCTTAACCCTTTGGAAACTATCCTTGTCACTAAAAACTAAGGGGACAGACTTATATAGGAGGAATGGGAATCATGTTGTTGTGTGTGTGTCTTCAAGTTGTTTCCAATTCATGGTGACCTTATCATGGTGTTTTCTTGGCAAGGCCTGTTGAGAAGAGGTTTGCCTTTGCCTTCCCCTGAGGCTGAGAGCATGTGCCTTGCGCAGGTGGCTCTCGAAATGGTGTTAGACTGCACGTCCCATCAACCAGTGATATGGAACGCTGGGTTCTGCAGTCCACAAAACATCAACTTATGCTTCCAACTTATGTTGACTCTAAGGCAGGGGTAGGCAACCTTTTTGAGCCGGGGGCCGGGTTGCTGTCCCTCAGACAATTGGGGGGCTGAAGCACCAAAAATAAATAAATACATAAATAAATAAAAATATATATATTTTAAAAAATTTAAAATTAAAAAAAAATGCATGCACACTCTCTCAGCCTCAGAAAAGCCATGATGGCAAAACCCCTGTGGAGATTTTGCCAAGAAAACCCCAAGAACAAGTAATAACAATAATAATCAATATCATCATGGCGAGCGGTGGTGGCAGGACCGGCCTGGGGCTGGTCCAAAGGCCTCAGAGGGCTGCATCTGGCCCCCAGGCCTTAGGTTGCCTACCCCTGCTCTAAGGCAAACAGTCATGGGATTTTCTTGGCAAGATTTGTTAAGGGGTTTTCCTTTCCTCTCTTGAAGGCTGAGAGAGTATTACTTGCTCAAGGTCACCCAGTAGGTTTCCATGGCTCAGTGGGAATTCTAGCCAGCAGAGCAGTTCTGTCAACAGATTGCTCTTTCAGCAGATTTCTGAGATCAGCAAGCCAAAGAAAGCTCTGCCAACTGAAGGGCATTTCTATTTGTAGAAGCAATTTGTTCCTGACCCTAAATCCTGACAGACTGCTGCTTAAGATGGAATTGCAGCTTTGGTATCCCTTCACACTTGTGTTGTGAGCAGTAGTTTGCACAAGTAATGAAGTATTTAATCCCATTAAGTGTATAATAAGGTGCAATATAGTTTACAAATGACTTCGCTCTTCACTCTGCTGGTAACAATAGAGATGTGCTTTACTTCTGGAGCAAATTCTTATTTCACAGCATAGATGTGAACATATGTAGGTCTCTTTCACACTGCATAGTTATAACACTTTAGTACTACTTTATGTGTCATAGCTCAGTCTTATGGAATCCTGGGATCTGTAGTTTCCAGAGATGATTAGCATTCTATTGCCTTTCAAAAGTACATATCCCAGAATTTGGTAAGATGGAGCCATAGCAGTTCAAGTAGTATCAAAGTGCCATAACTGGGTAGACTAAGATAGCATTCTGAAGGAGAGGGTTTCATATGCATTTTAATTCTGGACTCCATCAGGATCCAATCAGACTTTACTTGATCACTCTTTTGAACCTGTGAACTTTGTGATAAAGTATAATGTACCACATCATAGGTAAATGTTCTATGATTGAATTCTACTAAATAGGTTGTCCTTCTGCCAACAGGCCTCTTCAAAATATGGAAATATGTTGGTAGATCCTTAAAAAGAACAAAAAAATCCTCACCAAAAATCCATCAGCAGTTTTGGACACTCAGTTGACATACATCTCATTATCTTACACCAGAAATGTGACAATGAGTGACAGGAGTCCACAGAGAGATTTAAAACAATGATAAAGGCAGCACAGCTTCCTACAAATGCTGACTCCAGTTCTTAATAGCTACATGCTTTTTTACATGAATTCCAATAATCTGACATTTAATAATTCACAGTGCTTTGGGATTCCTCATTGTTTTCCTACTGTCACCCTCTTTACATTTGGAAATCAATACCCTTCCTCATTATTATATGTAGTTGAATTTGTAACATGTTTTTCAAAAAAACCACAAACCTCTACTTTATATTTCTCTAGTTCCTATAGATGACAACATTGAGAAAACATTAATGTTCAGTGTTCTTTCATTACAAATTCAACCCACACTGAAGTTAAGTGTCATGCTTAGAAACTGAAACCACATTTTTTGGCTCATTAGTAACAAGTTTGTAACTAAAGCAGGGTAGAAAACACTTAATTTGGTTACATATTCTTATTAATAAAAAGGAGGATTCTATAAACCACCTTGGATCCATGCATTTTATAGGACCAAGCTCTGCAAGCATATTAGACCAGGCATGGGGAGCCAATGGTCCTCCATCTGTCATTTATAACAGCTCTCATCATAGAATCATAGAATCTTAGGACTGAAAGAGTCCACAACAGTTACCTAGTGCAACCCCCTGTTCAACTCACTGAAATGCACAACTAAAGCACTTCTAAACGTTGCTCATCCAATTTCTGTTTAAAGACTTCCAAAGAAGGAGAGACTACCATTCTCTGACACAGTCTATTCCACTGTCAAACAGTTTGCACAATAAAGAATTTCTTATTGTTTAGGCTGAATATTTTTTTCCTTGTAATTATAATCCATTGGTCTGTGTTCTAGGGTACATCTATATCACAGAAATAATGCAGTTTGACACCAGTTTAAGTGCTGTAGCTCTATCTTATGGAATCATGGGATTGGTAGTTTTACAAGGCCTTTAGTTTTCTCTGCCACAGTGTGCTGGTGATTCACAAAACTATAAATCCTAGGATTCTGTAGGGTGGAGCCATGGCAGTTAAAGTGATGTCAAACTGAATTATTTCTATAGTGTAAGTGACCCCCACTAGTCTCTGGAATACAGAAATCAAGCTGGCTCCATCGTCTGTGGTCGTTGCCCATGTTGACTTTTGCTGATGGGAATAGAAGTCTAGTATTATCTGTAGCGCCAGCTTCTCCTCATTCCTTCTATTAGACTATAGCCCTGTTAAGATGGTGGCCAGAATTCATGAAGGTTATAAATGCGTATAAGGATGAGCACATACCCTCTATACCTATCCTCTCAGTCCTTGCCCTTCCCCCACTGAGCAGGGATGTCTGAAGGATTGTTCTATTAGTATGTACCAGGACATTGGTGAAATCCTTGGCATGGAGGACACTCAACATGAGTAGAGCAGGTTTTCTGACATTTTTACACAATATGTCAAATTTTGGGAATGAGGGGCATAAGGGGTGGGGCTAGAACACACAGCCCCATTTCTCTCCGTTTCTCTCCATCTCCAGAGCCTGGAAAAGTTACTCTTTCAGAATATGACTCCCAAATTTCCAGGCTGGTTTGCTGGGACATTTGGAGAATCACAGTCTAAAAAAAGCATTTTTTTCTGAGCAATAGGTTTAAGCGGATAGAACAATGTAGGCATGTGTGTTAGCCTCTCTCCATCAGGTCTTTGTGTGTCCCCAAACTAGAGTTGTAGCCTGAAAAGGCAATGTTTCAAAGATCTACTCATATTTTTTTAGTTCTGTGCTCAGGAAAATGTCTGAGCAGATCTTATATGCTTCACAGATATCTACTATTGCCTTTCTCTCTATGAACAAACATCTCAGCTTGCCCTAGTCAATTTTTGGATCGTATTATTATAAACCTATAGTATGAAGGCAAACATTGCACATCTTGCTGATGATAAGATACTCTGAGTCTGTAGCTACATGGAGGACAGCCTCCAGCCCTGATATGTATAAATATAATATCCTTTTTTATACTGAAGTAGTCTGTCTGATCCACGAGAGCTGGAGACTGGCTGGCAGCAGCTGTTTAGGGTTTAGACAAGAATATTTCTAGACCTTTCTAAAGATATGAGGGATTGAATTTGAGGTTCTGGAAGCAAAGAAAATTAAGTTACAGCCTCTTCCAGCACACATTCTTATGCCTCTGCATTTCATGATGGAAGGCAAATGAGATGTAAATATTGTGTCTGTGTGCTGTAGTTATATGCTGTAGTGTTTTGTGCTTTTCTGCTCATTTTATCTTGGTTTAATTATGTGCTGTTTCTAACCATTGTTTTCTTTTTTGTATTTTATATCTGTAACATTTTGTATGCTACACAGAAAAATGGTTATCAAAGAGAGTAAAAGTGCAATCAATCAATAACTCACTGCAACTCACTGGACTTAGTTCTTTAGTCTCAAAACTTGTCAGGTGCCCTATACTTGCTTTTACTTATATTTCTTTCTTGGGAAAGCAACCAGTTATCTAACAAGTAGACACTTTGTTCTCATGATTCCCAGTATGGCAAGAAACAAGAAAGAGAGAACATATGCATGTTTGGTAGGACTTTAAAAAAAACTCATTGTGCTTTAATTTTTAATTGAAAATCATAGTGTCTCTTATGTAGAAAACTATTTAGAACAACAGAATGAATAGCTCTATATCAATTCAGAATAAACAGGAATAGAAGCATTGCTTCACCACTTTGCTTCATGAATAGAAGAATTCAAGGCCATATATATCTCTTATAATCAGCAAAAGTATTATTAAAGAGAACCTGAGTGAGTGAGTCTTTTCTAGTTCCAATTAGCAAAGTCGATTACTTTTTGAATGAGACACCGTTTTTCTGTAAAAGCATCATTAAATTTGGGATTAGTAGTAGCTTTTAATGAAGAGAGATCTTATCCATACTTAATATTTCCCATATCCCATTTCAGCATTATTAGATAGTTGGACAACATTTGTTTTCTCCCCCATTTGGTGCTGCAATTTGGAATTTCGCTGTTACTAAAAGAAAGGGCAATCAGCTTCCTTCAAAATACATGTAATCAATTTCCTTCTAAATGTGATCACCTCCCTTCTAAATACTAAAAGAAGGGCAATCAACTCCCTTCTAAATTGCTTCCCTGTCCATTAACACCCAACAACAGTGTTATAGAATTAAAGGGTAATATAACCTGTAAGTTGCTTACTATATGTAGAAGTTATCTTTGGTCAATATTTTTGTACTTTATGATCACCACAACTAGGGAATATATGAACTTGATTTGCCACATATTCTCAATCAATGCCTCCTGAATTGTATGCAAAGAGATCTTGCAAAACCTTTGAGACCAACTGAGAGAAAAAAGTGGCTAACATAAGCTTTTGTAGACTTAAATCAACTTTATCAGATGCATGGAATGAAGAGTGTCAGTCTCAAAGATGCCACAAGATTCCCTTGCATCCAGACTAACACTGCTATGTCTTGAATTCATGACCTGTATGTTCATGAATGAAATTTTGTTGTGGTTTAGACATCTGTTTTACAGACAAAACCCCAAGCATGCCGATACTCAAGGATGTAGGTTTGAAGTCAATATTCTGCTTCATGTATCATCAGTTCTCAAGCTTTATTCCTCCAGCTCCCAAAATGCCCAGCCAGTGATGTAGACTTGAGTTGACTGACTTAGACACAAGTTGGACTCAAGTCGCTCCACCGATACAATGATTCCACTTGACTCATGACTTGTACATTTTTAGTGACTGACTTGCCAGCATCATTCACTTCAAGCAGCATGCAAGACTTGCCTCCAGAGCATGGGGCATGTTTCTTGGAGGGGAACAGCAAATTCATTAAGCAATGGGTTTGAGGTGGGAATATCTTTCTAAAATTTTTGAAAAGCTTTAGCAGGTTACTCTGATGTACAGTGGGGGCAGGCTGTCAAGAAGATCTCAAACCCCACCTCAAGCCCATTGCTTAACATGCTTGCTGTTCCCCTTGGATAAACACACTCTGCCTCCTTTTTTTACTGTTAAAATTGGCTCCCAGACTTTAGACTTGATGAGACTCAGCCTGAAAGTATTTTGCAAGGACCTGAGACTTGACTTGAGACTTGGAGTAAAATACTTGAATACATCACTAGCCGAAGACAGGTTGGTAAATGATTAAGGATTTGGGGAGCTTAAGTCCAAAGTACTGATGAGCAATAGATTGGGAACTACTGTTCTACATCAATAGTGATAGCAAGTACATTTGTATACTGCTTACCAATGTACTAAGTGGTTTACAAAGTATAAGCTATATTAGTCTGTAAATCTTTTCCCCATTGTTGTACAAGACATATTGTTCCCTCAAGACTAGCCTAACTTCTATACAGCTAAGAGATTTTAATTCAGTTCTAGTTTAAACATCCCAGTTTTGTTTACAATACCATGGGATTTAATGGCATGAGTTCTACCACTCCAAATGACTAAGGATCTTTTTCTACAGAAAAGACATCCCACCCTATGAAAAGGACATTCCAACTATGATCCTGTAGAACAGGGAAAGTTGCAATACTGCCATTCTTGGGTGCCAGGCTGGACCATTTCCCAACATAGAAGTAAACAACAGAAGACCCTTAGAAATAGTAATAGCAAGTACATTTCTGTACTGCTTATCAGTGAACTAGCACTCCCTAAGCGGTTTACAATGTATAAGCCAATTTCCCCCAACAAGTTGGGTACTCATTATATGGAAGGATAGAAGGCTGAGTGGACCTTTGAGCCCTCTTCTAGGATTGCACTTACAACGTTTGTGCCTGTGGTACCAGCATTTAACCACTTTACCACCAGAGCTCCCTTGTGATGGCTGGGAATCTTGATCATTGTGAGAAGTCCAAAGCTGGGCATCCTGCAAGTTACAATTTGGGGAAGGTTATGAAAGAGCCTTCTCCAAATGGCCTAGTCTCAGTTTGAACAAAGAACCTAAAGACATGATCTCTACACTCAAAGTCTTTCCCTTTAGGGAAGAAATAATGCCTTACAATATTTTGAGGTTGTGGCACTTGGCCTAAACCATTACAGTGGATACTATGTGAGGTTATTACTGTTACAAGTGGGGCTATATCTCTTGCTCAGCATCCTACTCCTTCTAACATGAACTAGTAACAAAAATATCCTTTAGCTGAACACCTGTTGGATTTCATAATGCTGAAATGCTCCCTGAAAATTGGAGAACCTTGTAATTTATCCATAGATCAGGATCCTATTCCACCCTCCATTCTTAGCAGGGTATCAGAGAATTTTAAACAATAATTTGTTATTCTTTGCACCAAGAAGATGGAAACCATCTATAAGTACCCATACAACAAGCTATCAGCAATACATATATACACATGCATGCACATGGTCAGAGTCTGAAAGATAATCATCCTAATGACATCAGTTTTGTCAGAACATGACAGGTTTCATTTGCTCCAGTTCTGTTAATCTTGATTTACAAATTATAAAAGCCTTCCATAATTGCATTGGAACAGTTCACTGCTATTACATGTGAGGTGGACTCCCAAATATTTCCAAACGTTATTCACCATTTATATGGAAATTAGGATTGTAGATGATGTTGTACTTGTCCAGCAAAGCTAATAGGCATAATTTTCCATTTTGATAAATTTACCTTAAAGCCAGATCATTCACCATATTTAGGCATTACCTCCTGTACAGCTGATAAGAAAGATTCAGGTGAAGCATGAGATTTTGTCTCACCAGACTCTCTGGAGGACTGTGGCATCGAACAAATTGGAACAGTTGCTAGATCAGGATGTCTCCCTGCCCACCCTTCCAAGATTTCCAACCCCATAATACTGACATCTGAAGGTGTTCTTGCAGGTGTGGCACTGCCAGCTTAAACTCCCACAATCTCCCAAATCAGCAGAAGTTTAAAAGGTTTACTTAGACCTTCTAAATGAGGAGTTTGCATAGCAAATTAGATGCAGTTTGTTCTATTTCTGCTGACCCTTTGGTTCTGTGTGTGGTGATCTCACCTTCCACCCCACTATCCCAAGTAAACATTAGCTGCCACAGTAATATAGACATAAAGAAACACTTATTCACAGAGTTCAGAGTTAAACTGTCTTAAGAATCCACTTTCTCACCCACCAATTTGGGCTGCATTAAAAGGGGGCTGAAAAATTCCATGGAGAAGAAGGAGGCTTCCAATGGTTACTATGGCTTTATGCCACTCCCACACTCAAAAAGCAGCTTGCCTCCAAATACATTTTTGCAAGACATGTGTTGCTGTTAGACAGAGTCAGGCAGTCACTTCAAGTGGCAGATTCTGGGAGGTGACAGCAAGGATTTGGAAGTGAAAGTGGTGTAACTTACACAGCACCCTCTAAGCACCCTCAAAACTTACCCGCACCCTCTACATTCCTGCCCTCAGGCATAATGAGAAGAATATCTGTAGAAGAAAGATTGAACTGCCAGTCCAGACAACTTTTCTATGTGGAATAATAAGAGGGTACCATCTTGATCTTTGCCTTAGGGGATAAAATGTCTTGAGCTGCCCCTGACTAGTTGAACAACTCCACAAGAGTCTTCTAGATGGCTACTGTGGGAAGTAGCATGTTAGACTGGGCTGGTGTTTGACCCACAAAGGCTTTTCCAATGGAGAAACACAGGTATCATGAATGTAATTACATGGAGCCTCCCTAGTTTTGAGGGTTACCATGTGGCTCATATGTAAATAAAACCAAAGGAAGATGAATATCCATACTTTTAACTTGCATCTGCCTGAATAAAGTTTTTTTTTTTAAAAAAACCAACAACAACAACCCAGAGCACTGAATCAACATGGCTTTGTGCCTTTTTGTATTGCTTATGTGTATACAGAGCAAAACTGTACGCTTATGTGTATACAGAGCAAAAAATAAAATAAAAAATGTGCATGCAGCCCAAAATGAGAATGCTACTTAGTCTTCTACATTTATCTCCAGGCATGATTTATATCTTCTATTTTCTCCACATCAGTGATGGGAATGCATTCTTGAGGAATAAAAATAAATATGAGACAACTACACCCCATTAAACATTTTTATCTGCTTGCAGAATTGGGAAGCAAGGGATTTTCATACAGCATACTCCTCAGAAGGTTTACACACACAGTGCATTTCAAATCATTTCAGTGTATTCCACACCATCGCTAGCTAAATTACATGAATATGAAATGCTGCCTCAGACCTATCTCGCCTCTTCTTTCTTTATCTCAGGTTGTAATAGCTAGGAGAGAATAGATGATTTTGTGTGATGTAGCTGGAAACAGAGTGCTGAGAGCTTTTGCAGGTGTAAAGACATCAGTTTAGATATCCACTTTCACCCTGACTAAACCAAGTCAGCAAAACAAGGGGGTTCAAAACTCTAGAAGTTAGGAGCCACTACTGCTTTTAAAAAAGGCCTAGGTACCTGGTACCTGGATCGCTGCAGACAACAAGAAGCAGATAAAATCTATCTGACTCCTAGAAAATGTTGATGGCTTTTGGGTTTTGTGTCTCTGATCAGAGAATATTATTAAATAACTAGTTCCTCCTTTCCTATTTAGAGTGGCCATTGATAGCAATGGGCCGTTCTTGGGATTTGTAGTCTTAAAGTCAGACAAATTTTTATTCAAGTACTCTCAGTTCCCTCTGGGAAGACTTTCCTAAAGGATTCTCTGCTCCCTTCATTGATTCCTATCTTTCCCCAGATGACCTTTTAGGAAGTAGGAAAAGGAATATTGCTGATCAGTATATTTCAGACCACATATGTATATTTCTCAGAGCACCATACATTGCTGACCAACTTCCTGGGTTTTCACATCACTTGACCTTTGATGTCTAAATACCCTTAAAGACACCAGGTCCTGGGTCAACCTTGAGGGTTGTCTACATGGGCCAAATGAAAGAGGCTCACCTTGCTTTTACTGTGAGTAGTCCAGATGACAGATTGGAGGATTCAAGTAAAATCAGGCGCATTTAAGTGCCCCAGGACTTTAATCTGGAAAAGAAGAGGTGATTTACTCTTGATCTGAGTGGAAAATCTGAATAACTCCCTCTGTGTGGAGTTCACTCCATAGCAATCTCGGTGAGCGGTTAGGGGCAGAAGGAGTGTTTGGAGAATGGAACTGGTTGGATTTGGCATGCCTGGTGTGTGTCCCCATGTTTTTCTTCTGCAGTGCATGTTCAGCCATGAGATCAGCTGTGGGTAGTAGTTAAATTGGGCTATCCCCTCTTCCTTCTTCTCCCTAGCCTGAGTGTCACATTTATTTTACTATCTGTATTCTTCTCCCAGCATCCACCCTCACCTGATCAGTGTTGTATTGTAGCAGAAAAAATGGGACTAGAGACCTCTCAGAGTAAAGAAAATGAGTTTTATTTTGAAAATTTAAAAAGTAATGCTAGCAGACTCAGCAGAAAATAACTTTCCAAAGGTCTGAGCCCAGAAATAAGCAACTGAACATATTTTTATATTGATCTTACAAGTATGTCCATCATATAGGAAAATCACTCTCCCCTCCTTCTCTAGTTTAGTTAGTTTCACAATATTCAGCACATCTTGCTAAGTAGACATTGTTTTCAGTACAGGAAAATGTTTACAGAACAGAAGGGGGTTTATAGTACAGGAAGTCTTATCAGAGTGAACATTGTCCTTAGTGTGGAACATTACATGTGTCTAGCTGAAAAGAAATAGGCAGAAAAAACTTTTTTAAAGTCCCATGTGGCTATCTAGCCTGAATCCAAATAGTGATAATAAAAGTTCATCATAAAGGTCCAGTTTGCCCATACAAACATTTGGCTACTTCATTCCCCCCTTAAAAGCATAATTCAAAGCATTTATAGCTTTTCCCATAGGTTGATACCACAACAGCAGGATTAACATTGCTTAACATCATTTTTTTTAGTCATGAGTGCATGCAAAGCAGCAGTCCTGGTGATCGACTTATGGAACATTTTTGATAAACAGCATATGAGGCATGGTATACAAAGGCACAACAGAATCTCTATGACCAGGATAGGCAAAATCATAACAAACAACAAATCAAACCAATTATCTGATCCTTGTTTTATGTCTGTCACTATCTCATGCAAATCATCAATATGGGCATCTATAGCTTTGCTAAGAGATAATCTATACCAGCACAGTTTTCTAAAATCGCATTTCTTAGTTCTCGCTGCTCTTTATTAAGCAAAGATAGTGTCTGTGAAGTGGCCTTTATACTTTTAGCTACAGTACAAGCAAGCTGATTGACCTGGAACCCATCAGCCATTGCCAAGGCTGAGACACCAACCAGGGTTGTTACTAACATTATTTTGTTTTCCCCTGGACAATAAATGCATAGTACTTTTCCAATCACTAGTCAATGGGGCAGCTCCACGTGGACAGCGGTGTAGGTTGCTCTGGGTGTTATTTGGCCATGAGGGAAGAATGGGTATCAAGCAGCTTAGACAGCATGGATGAGTATCAGATGGGTTAGCAGGGATATAAGACCAAGTCCTGGTCCCACAGGTCCAGAATCACCCATGGGGCAAAGCTACATGGGCATAATTGAAACTTATATTTTGGGTGTGTGTACAATTAAATGGTCATCCTGAAATGGTCTTACACTTTTTAACCTTGGTTGGGCAATTAATCATTCAGGTTCAAGATGAATTTATCCCACTAGCCACCACAGGGATGTGCAAGGCAAATTCTAAGAGTTGTGAAAACCTATGCTCACCCTTTTGTCTAAGTGTTGCTGTGAAAGGGGGGTTTCTAACTAAGAACTTTATCCATAGGTTGACCATCCAACACCACCACAATTATGCTCACCTTTCTTTATGTTAAATTTGTCTAAGTGTTGCTCTGAAAGGGTGTGTGTGTTTCTTACTGAGAACTTTATCCATAGGTTGCCCATCCTTGCTCACCTAAGCAATGATAGGCAGGTTCCACTGGGAAACTGTATACTAGCCCTGCCACTGAGATTTGAATTTTGGCAGTGTAGTGGCAGCAACACTTATAGCTTCATGTTAAAAGCAGATACCAAGGGATGGAGAGGATCTTTGTTTTTAAGATGACTTGCACTTCTTGTGGGTGGTGGGGGGTGGGGAGATATGTTAACTGATGAAAATATAACTCATTGACCATGATGGCTAGGGCTGATGGAGAATGTATCCATGTCTAGAGACCCACAAGTTCACCAGCCATACCTGCATCTTTGCAACCTCAATCACACAATCTCCTTTAATTTCATTTGCACTGGCACAAAAGACACGAGACATCTCTTTTTGGGTTTAAACAGGCCACAACTATTTATTTTGCTATACAGGGTCTATTTACAATATTAACAATTAGATTCTCAACACTTTTGTCACATATGTGTGAGAAGGTGTAACCCAACCAGACGGGTGGTCCTTCACCATATGTGACAAATTAGGTAAACAAATATCAATAACAATAACAACGACAATTTAGAAAACCCCTCCCTCCCAGAAATGACGTCATATTACTTCATATGACGTAATTAACTAATGACGTCATGTATTTAACTACATACGTCACTTCCTTTAATTTAATGTTTGCCAAATGTACCTCCCATTGAATTTAATTAGCCAGATTAATTTTCCTGTGGGGTGGGGGTCATTACCCGCCACAAGAGGGGGTCAGCCTAGCTAGGCATCCCCTCTCCCCCCCCCCCCAAACCACTTTTCTGACGTGCTTGGAGAGTGCATGAACATAAATCTCCGAACCTTCAGCAGAGAGGTGCACCCCATCCCCCCTGTACAGCTGAGGCCTATCCAATTTAATTCCAGCATGCTCAATTATAACAATGCCAAGTTGAAATAACTGCTTGGCCACATGATGATTAAGCCATCTTCGGGCGCTGTTAATAGCAGCGTCCTTGGGAGCTCCAGGCCAGCTGCGCCTTGGCAGCAGCTTAGTCCACAGGAGAATAGCTCCGGGCCAAATCTTTCTGATTTCTTGCATGTCTTTTACCATCTGCTTTGCCAGATGAAGACAAGGGACGTTCACAAGATCATTTTCCCCTAGGTGTACAACTAAAACCCGAAGTTGAGGAAAGCATTTTGACATTTGAATGACCCAAGGAAGCAACGCTCCCCACAACATGCTCCTGCGGCCAAACCACTGAGTAATGCTGATGTTCGTCAGGCCCAAGTTAAGATCACACCGGTGCTCTAGCAGGTGGCATTCTGCCCAAAAGACAAGACTGTGGGCAACAATCCATATCTTGCTGCGAAAAAAGCCAGCTGAAAAGCAAGCAAAGCAAATTAGCATAATTCATCTGGGTTCTTCCTACCAGAAGGGCGAATATAAGACTTAAAAGCCCTAGAACGCCACCGGCCAATCTGACAAACATCAGCTTCACTCAAACCGTGTGTGGCCGCAGTTGTCGCACCTCTAATATGGGAGGAGTGAGAAGAAAAATAAGCTTGAGGCAGCTTAGCTTGCTTAAGCATCTCCTTCAATACTGCCCTAAATTGAAATTGAGTTAAGGGCATGCCTGATCCATGGAGAAAGAGGTAACCTGCCATTTTCGGCCTAATCCTTAAATAATTTGTCATTGCTAAGACCGGGCAAATTTGCCCACTAGGGGCATTGGCTAATGAAATAGCCTGACCTTTTGCTAACTGATCAGTTTTAGAGTGCCTAATGCAAATCTGAATCCCCTGTTCTGTTAGGATAACATCCGATATTAACAATGCCCTGCCAGACTGATCATTATGAGACCCAGGTACGATCTCACTGATACGTAAAGCTGTGAAGAAAGCGATGGCAAAAACTGCCTTAAATAAAGTCGTTTCTTCAGGTGAATAGCAAGTATCAGCTAGTTGTTCCCATAACTTAGTTAGGACTGTGCCTGTTATTGGCCATCGTGAGTCCTTTACTACAGGGGATTCTCTAGACCAGCCTTCCACAGCTCTTTTAACCCTAAAGTCTGTGGTAGGTAGGTTCCATGAGGGTGGACTCCTGGCAAGGGATGGGCTGCATCTCACACCAGTTGGAAGAAACGTTTTTGCCAACAGTCTCAAGAATTTGATCAGGAGGGCTTTAAACTGAGTTATGTGGGGAAGGGAGACAGCACCCTGGAAGACAAAAGGACTGGAAAAAATAGTCAAACTGTCATAGAGGAAACAAAGCAAACAGTAGAGGGACCCAACAGTGGGAGGCAAAAAAACGTGCTAAGGCAGCAAGTGAAGGAGACATATGGTCTTAGATGTCTCTACACTAATGCACAGAGCATGGGAAATAAGCAAGATGAACTTGAACTCCTAGCGCAACAAAGCAAATATGATATAATAGGCATCACTGAAACCTGGTGGGATGAGTCTCATGATTGGAATGTAAAAATACAGGGGTATAACCTCTTCAAGAGAAACAGGCCAAACAGGAGAGGAGGAGGAATAGCATTATATGTCAGGGATATTTACACCAGTGAAGAAATCCAGGACAACAATCCTGGAAGCCAGGTGGAGAGCATTTGGATAAAAATTAAAGGGGAAAGAAACAACAGGGATGTTATTGTGGGAGTCTACTACAGACCCCCGACTCAGGCAGAAGAACTGGATGATGCCTTTCTAGAACAGATGACCACACACTCAGAAAGGAGAAATATAGTAGTGATGGGTGACTTCAACTATCCGGATATTTGCTGGAAGTCAAACTCGGCAAAATCCTTGAGGTCTAGCAAATTCCTCACTTGCCTCGAAGACAATTTCATTGTTCAAAAGGTGGAAGAGGCAACGAGGGAGTCAGCTATTTTGGATCTGATCCTAACTAACAGGGAAGACCTAGTTAATGGGGTGCAAGTGGTTGGATCCTTAGGCGGGAGTGATCATGTCCTCCTGGAGTTTATTATACAGTGGAAAGGAGAAGCCAGGCATAGTCAGACACACATTCTAGACTTTAGGAAAGCTGATTTTACTAAACTTAGAGAAATACTGAGGGTGATCCCATGGACAGGAATACTAAAAGAGAAAGGAGTTCAAGACGGATGGGAGTTTCTCAAAAGGGAGATACTGAAGGCACAATTTCAAACCGTGCCAATGAGGAGGAAGAATGGGAGGTGTCTCAAGAAACCAGGATGGATGACTAAGGAACTTGCAACTGAACTATGTTTTAAACGGAACATGTATAAGAAATGGAAAAATGGGGAAATCACAAAAGAGGAATTCAAACAAATAGCTAGCACGTGTAGGGTTAAAGTCAGAAAAGCTAAAGCGCAGAATGAAATCAGGCTTGCTGGAGCGGTTAAGAACAATAAAAAGGGCTTTTGGGGGTATGTCAGTAGCAAAAGGAAAAAGAAGGAAATGGTAGGGCCACTGTGTGGAGAAGATGGCAAAAAGTTAACAGGGGACAGAGAAAAGGCAGAATTACTCAACACCTTCTTTGCTTCAGTCTTCTCAGAAAAGGCAAAGGGTGCTCAACTTGAGGATAATGGAGCAGAGGACAGAATAGGAGAATTTCATCACAGAATAAGTAAAGAGATAGTACAGAAACATCTGGTTAATCTAGATGAATATAAGTCTCCAGGACCAGATGAATTACATCCAAGGGTATTAAAAGAACTGGCAAATGTAATATCAGAACCATTGGCAATAATCTTTGAGAATTCCTGGAAAACAGGAGAGGTCCCAGCGGACTGGAGGAGGGCAAATGTTGTCCCCATCTTCAAAAAGGGGAAAAAAGAGGATCCCAACAATTATCGTCCAGTTAGTCTGACATCAATACCCGGAAAGATTCTGGAGCAGATCATTAAACAGAGAGTCTGTGAACATCTGGAAGATAATTTCATAATCACAAAAAGTCAACATGGGTTTCAGAGAAACAGGTCATGCCAGACAAATCTGATCTCTTTTTTTGATAAAATTACCAGCTTGGTAGATGAAGGGAATGCTGTGGATATAGTATATCTTGATTTCAGTAAGGCCTTTGACAAGGTTCCCCATGACATTCTTGCAAGCAAGTTGGTAAAATGTGGGCTAGACAAAGTAACTGTTACATGGATTTGTAATTGGTTATCTGGTCGAACACAAAGGGTGCTCAACAATGGCTCCTTTTCAACCTGGAAAGAAGTGACCAGTGGGGTGCCACAGGGCTCTGTCCTGGGCCCAGTGCTATTCAATATCTTTATTAATGACTTGGATGACGGTATTGGGGGCATAGTTATCAAATTTGCAGATGACACCAAATTAGGAGGAGTAGCTAATACCCCAGAGGACAGGATCAAAATTCAAAATGACTTGAGCAGACTAGAAAGTTGGGCCAAAGCTAACAAAATGAAATTCAACACAGAGAAATGTAAGGTACTGCACTTAGGGCGGAAAAACGAAAAGTACAGATATACGATGGGGGACACCTGGCTGAATGAGACTACGTGTGAAAGGGATCTAGGAATCCAGGTGGACCACAAGTTGAACATGAGTCAACAGTGCGATGCAGCAGCTAAAAAGGCCAATGCAATTTTAGGCTGCATCAGTAGAAGTATAGTGTCTAGATCAAGAGAAGTAATAGTGCCACTATATTCTGCTTTGGTCCGGCCTCACCTGGAATACTGTGTCCAGTTCTGGGCACCACAATTCAAGAGGGATGTGGAGAAATTGGAGCGTGTCCAGAGGAGGGCAACTAAAATGGTGAAGGGTCTGGAAACCAAGCCCTATGAGGAACGACTTAGGGAGCTGGGGATGTTTAGCCTGTAGAAGAGAAGGCTGAGAGGTGATATGATAGCCGTGTTTAAATATTTGAAGGGATGTCATATCGAGGAGGGAACAAGCTTGTTTTCTGCTGCTCCAGAGACTAGGACCCGAAACAATGGATGCAAGCTGCAAGAAAAGAGATTCCACCTCAACATTAGGAGGAACTTCCTGACAGTAAGGGCGGTTCGACAGTGGAACACACTCCCTCGGAGAGTATTGGAGTCTCCTTCCTTGGAGGTCTTTAAGCAGAGGCTGGATGGCCATCTGTCGGGGATGCTTTGATTGGGAGTTCCTGCATGGCAGGGGGTTGGACTGGATGGCCCTTGTGGTCTCTTCCAACTCTATGATTCTATGATTCTATGATCAAAGCAACCCCTTGCCCTGGAGTGAAAAGCCAGGGCGTCCAGACTGCCCCTAATAGTAACAGGTGACAGGCCTGCCTGCCTGAGATGTACTATAAAACGCAGGACCAGACCAACCCTAATGGGCCAGATATCCAGTAAAAATTGATTAAAAGCATTCAAGGCTATCTGGTAGGACTTGCGTGTAGATGGGGCGATGGAATGCAGGATCGCCCTGTGAATTTCTAATCTCCAAGGCTCCATAACAAAGCCGGTACCTCCATCGGGTGTGTCGATGCCTCGGGAGCCAACTGCTGGAACCTGGAGAACTGAAAACAAGAGAGGGCGTCCACCAAAGGGTTAAGGCAGGGGTAGGCAACCTAAGGCCTGGGGGCTGGATGCGCCCCCCCGAGGACTTTGGACCGGCCCCAGGCCAGTCCTGCTGCCACTGCCGCCGCTGCCGCTGCCACTGCCACTGCCCCCCCACCGCCCCCCGTCGCCGCCGCCCGCCATGATAATATTGATTATTGTTGTTATTACTTGTTCTTGGGGTTTTCTTGGCAAAATCTCCACAGGGGTTTTGTCATCATGGCTTTTCTGGGGCTGAGACAGTGTGCATGCATCCCTGCTTGTTTGTGGGCCTGCCTTCCAGTCGTTTTCATGATGATAATGATTATTGTTCTTATCACTTGTTCTTGGGATTTTCTTGGCAAAATCTCCACAGGGGTTTTGCCATGGCTTTTCTGGGGCTGACAGAGTGTGCATGCATATATTTTTAATTTTTATTTTTTTAAATTTTTAAATTTTTAAATATTTATTTATTTATTTATATTGTGCTTCGGCCCCCCAATTGTCTGAGGGACAGCAACCTGGCCCCCAGCTCAAAAAGGTTGACTACCCCTGGGTTAAGCACACCAGGAACATGCTGAGCATGGAATAAAACATTAAACTTCAGACACTGCAATACCATCGCCCACACCAAACTCATTACTCTGGGGGACTTAGAAGACTGAGAATTTATCACATGAACAACCGCCTGGGTGTCACACCAAAACCAGATGGTCTTGTTAGCAAACTGGCTTGCCCACAAGTGCACAGCCACTACAATGGGAAAAAGCTCCAAAAAACGTCAGGTCTCTAGTCAGACCACATTCCATCCATGCAGACGGCCATGCCTCTGCAGCCCATTGGCCATTCCAATAAACACCAAAGCCATGGGCGCCAACAGCATCAGAGTGCACCTGAAAGTCTGCTCTCAGCAACATTTCAGATCTCCAAAATGAGACGTGATTAAATTGCTCAAAAAATGAGTCCCAAACCTTCAAGTCTTCTCGAATCCCAGTTGTGATCCTGATATGATGGTGTAGTGCAAACACTCCCACCTTAGCCCTATAAAGTCTTGCGCAGAATGCTCACCCCAGGACTATTACCTTACAAGCGAAGTTTAGCAATCCTGTAAAAGATTGAAATTCATGAAGTGTAGCTTTCTGCTTCCCTAGCATTGACCAAACCTGCTGTTTCATGGCTACCAATTTGTCATTCGGTAATTGAGAAATCCCAGCAACGGTGTCTATCTCGATACCCAAAAAGGTAAGCCGTGTTCCAGGCCCTTCTGTTTTCTCCTCAGCCAAAGGAACTCCCAACTCAGCCATCAATTCCTGAAATTCAATTAACGTATCCTAACATTGAGAGGAATTGGGATTACCAGCAATCAAAAAATCATCTAAATAATGGGTTATGGCCCTATTGCTTGACCGCTTAAGTGCACACCAATGAAGAAAGGTGCTGAAAGTCTCGAAAGCTGAACAAGAAATCGAGCACCCCATTGGCATGGCTTTATCAAAATAATACTTCCCACAAAATTGAAACCCCAGTAGGTCAAAATCATCTGGGTGTACTGGGAGAAGCCTAAAGGTGGATTTTATGTCGTACTTCTCTAAGAGGGCTCCCTTGCCTAATTTTCTAACCATGTTGACTGCTGAGTCAAACGATGCATACCTAATGGACGTAAGCTCAGGATCAATGGCATCGTTCACTGAGTCACCCTTCAGGTAAGACAAATTGTGGATCAACCTAAATTCCCCAGGAGCTTTCTTGGGAACCACACCCAAAGGCGATAAACCAAGGGTGGGAATAGGCAACTGATCATGGGGTCCTGAAATTCTTCCAGCAGCTATCTCTTTTGCTAACTTGTCCCTTACAATATTTGGTAATTCCCTCATGGAATGAGCATTGGGCGCATAGCGATGAACCCTAACACCTGTGTAAGGGATGATGGAAGCCTAGGGAAAAGCCATAATATAAGTACGATGCAGCCTCCTTATTTGGGTAGACCCTCAGCCACGCCACCATTGCATCTAATTTAATTGGTGATGGGGCCTTTTCCTCCCGGGGATGATGGCCGGGGGGCACCTCCCATTCCTGATTGTTTACCTCTGTTGCAGGAAAGCGCTGGGGTGACCACCCCCACAGGTGTTACACTTGTGGTCAAACCTGCAGAGCTGACTCTTGCACCTACCTTTGTTAAAGTCCCAGCAAATCCCAAATTGCTTCCTTTTTCCTGTGGCAGGCCTCGCATTCTGCCCTCTCAGTTGAGTAACCATGGGAACAAACCCATTGTCACACCTGTTCGAAGGGGAGGCCCTCACCATAACATCAGCCCATAGTTCAGACTGTACACGTCTCCAAGACAAGGAGCGATCTTGTGCAGCTCTCATTCTAAACTGCTCATCATATTCCAGCCAAGCTGCACCCCTTGCATTGTGATGGCAGTTGGTGTAAACTTTTGTCATGATCTCCTGGTATTTAGAAAAGTCAGGAGACCTAAGGGGCTCTCTTTCTTCTATAACTCCCCTGTAAATGGTGAAACCCATAATCCAGTTAACAAAATTGCGCTCCAGCTTAGGGCGTTTGAGCGCCTGAAACTCTTTTGGAAGGCTAAATACAATCCTATCCTTTACCATGATTCTTCGTTCAGGATCCCTAAAAGTAAGAGAAAATAAGTCAATGTAATCTCCCTTCCAAATTCTTTCTTTAGTAGTAAGAGGAAGGTGTGAGCCAAGGGGTGTGGACATTCCAGCATATGGAATGGATTCAGCGTGCGTAGTTACTCCTGATAATGCAGGAGCACCCAAAGACACCGCTGTGGTGTTACTAGCCAAAGCAATTGGCTGACCAACCTGCACCCTAGGGTCAGGCACCTGTGAAACCGCAGGTGCCTGCACAGGTGCCAGAGAAGCTGCAGGGATGGGGCATTCCGAACCCACACCCTGGCTAACCTGGCCACCTGGAGCCCATACCGAGGTGGGCCAATTTGCTTGTGAAGGATTAGTAGGAGACAAACCTGAGGTTGAAGCTTGCTGGGAAGCATCACCAGCCCATTGCAGATGTCCCCCGAAGTGTGGCAACAGCTCGGGTGTCAGGCAGAGAAGAAGCAGTAGCTGCTTGATCTCTCCTCTGCATATCACGGGTTTGCTCCACCGTACCAACACCTGGAAGAACCACTCCTCGCAAGAGGTTATAAAGATCAGCCACAGTGGGCTGGTCAGAAACAGGGGCAGCTGCACCCTGAATCTCCACACCTGGAACACTTTTTAGGAGTTCCCACATCAGCAATAGTGGGTTGCCCCGCCTCTATAGCCGAAACCACAGAAGGACCCGGTGTAGCAGGAAAGACCTGAGATTCAGGTAGAGAAGGAGGGGGCAGCACTTCTGTGTCAGGGTTACCAGAAGTGCTGGCAATAGGGCTGGCAGCTGTAGCCCCTTCTGAGCGAACTGATTGCAGACCGCAACACAGGCCTGCACTGTCTTGCCCAGTTGTGCAATCTGAGCAGTTATCTCATCATCTCTGCCGGTAGACTGGGAAGGCCTCTTCGAGACAGAGTGACTAGAGCCAGGCACCGCCAAAGCAGCGCACCTCTTGGATTGAGCCTTACTGAGGGGCATTGTTTCCCCCAGTGGATGAACACGTGTCCTAAGCACTATCACCCAACCAAGGATGATACCACCAGGCCAAAGGCTGCCCTTCCCCATGTCTCAACAAGAGATGCAAATAGCCAGGAAGCGTGGCTGGCAACCACCAAACCAGGGGGAAGGTGTCCACCAAGGGTCCTATTAGGCACGCTGCCCAAAGACAAAATTGCCTTCACACCCACTCACCACTGGGGAGAGGTGTAAAAAACCCTCCTGAACCAGTGATGGGGTCCTGACCTTACCAGACCGGGGTAGCCGGGGCGCCGCAGGGCCTGAGATCAAGTACCGGGTCCACGCACCCGGTGAAGAAGATGCCAACCACAGCACCCACCTCGGACAATGGCCTCCGAGTGTTGGAGATGTGGCGGCTCTTTCAGGCCCGAGGGGACCACCCCGAAGGCCTCACCTGGCCTAAACCTCCAACTCCGAAGGGAGACTCAAAACAAGAACTCCCTTCATGAAAAGAATAAATAATCAGCTATAGCCAATTGCAGTGAAGCCAAGAAAATTGCTAGGCCAAAGCCAAGCAAATAGCCAGAGCACAGAGCAGAGCGATGTGACTCTTTCAGTTTAAGCTCAAAAATGGGCTGCCACCACGTGGCAGCGCAGAGCTATAAAGAACAAACTCTCGTAGGAAGTCTCGTGAGAGTACAATCACCGCAAGACTTCCCAAGCACAAGCAATCATTGTGATTGGGCCAAGCGTGCAGCCAACCAGAAGGTCCCTGCGCACTTGGCCAATCAGGCCTCCCGTGTCCTTATATGGCCAGCGCAACAAGCAACCCCTCCTGACTCGTCGGGGGGTGACTTTCTCTGAGTGTGGATTGCATGGGTTGGCCCTAGGGTTTTTAAGCATCCTGTTTCCAGCTGGGAATAAAAACTACAATAGCATTTTACTCTTTGCAGTTATAATGGTGAAACACTGTGTCATCCGCAGGCATCAGGAACTTCCAGGAATAGCCAATGCTGAAATATATTCAATTTCCATATAATGGATAGAAACAATCTCCATTATTGCAGCAATCTGTTGTCTTTTCCATTACAGTTCCATCTTTTGTTTTGCTAAATAAGCCAGTGATACTAACCTTTACAACACTTTGGCATCTCCAAACTAATAATGGCCGGTTATCAGGGAACCTTCTTATATCAAAACAACAAAAAGTTTGGTGGCATTTCAAAAACTTACAAATGTTATCTGATATGTCTTTTTGTTAATCATCTCATTATGAAGGTGTGGCTAATCAAGAAATATATCTTTGAGAAAATGTGTGAGAAAGATTTTATTTATTTACTTTTAAACAATTTATTTCATCTCTGTATTGCCCAACAACTGAATTGCTCTGGATAGTTAATACAACATGCATGCATGCTCACAAGATTAAACCATAAGAAACATAAAGACAGCAAACCAATGTAAGACAAGGGAAATCTGGCTGCCAAAAAATCAAAGACAAACACCAAAAATCAGAGAAAGACACTTTAACAAATACTGTAAATACTATTCGAAGATTTTCTTATCCAATATGACAGGGATGGAGAACATGTAACTTCCCAGATGTCATTGAACTAACTGCCAATGCTGAGAAATGTTGGGAGTTACAGTCTATAAAACACCTGGAAGGCCATGCCATCTCTACTCATGTTCTGCAAGAAAGGGTGTCTCCACACATTGAGATAGCCCATCAGAAAAAGTCAATGAGATTTTTATAAATACAAGACTTTTCCGTGAAATGACATATGGACAATTGCTTTTGTACACACAAAAAATAGTACCACTTGACTGAGATAATGTTTTCTTTGGTACATCAAAAATGTTTCTGTGGAAAAAAAACTTTTTGTGCAAAAGAAGTCTCCAATTCCCCCACCCCAAAGCTCTGAAATGCAAAAAACCAAAACAACAAAAGTGCAAAAACTCTTATAATCTCACTTTGTGGGAAACATGTTTGCATATTTTTTCTTTTTATATGCCAGAGTGAAATAAGTGAAGATTTGGATTCCAAATGAACACACATATTACAGTTGATGGAAAAGGGAGTTAGGCAGAGCACTTAAGAGGACTGCAAATATGTATATCCATCCACCTGATAATTTGGCTTGTCCCTGGATCTGAGAGAAAAACTATGTTTAATAATAACACTCTGGAACATTTTTGCAGTTACAATAGAAACATATTTGACTGATTAAAAAAATCCTTATTAAAATCACATAACCAAGTGAATTCACATTTCACTAATAAAGCTGCCAATGCAAAATCTACTTGCAATTGTTTATTATTGACTCATATTAGGTTATAAACATTTTGGTAGTGTGGAGACATACATCTTTTCCTATTGTTTTTCAGCTTTCCATGAAAAATAAAAATAGTCATCTCTGCATGTACTTGGCATTCTCTCAACTTTATTTCCTTTCATTTGACTTCACGTGCTCCGGTAACATTGTTGCATAGACAAGTGTGATTTGGAAGTGTTGCTCTGTGACATCATCTCACTTACCTCAGGATTCCTGATTGTTTGGGATCACCCATTTCACTTGTCTAAAAAGGTTTGCTTTAAGTCTCAGTTATATCCATCTGCACACTGATACCATAATTTAGCCAAATCTCTTTGGTAACTGCTGTAACATCATCCTATTTAATATTATTATGTATTTTATTGAATTGTATGGGTGGGTGGTAGCTTTAGGGGGAGTCTGTCCTCTACTTAGAGAGATCTTGTAGCACCTTTGAGAATAACTGAAAGAAAGAAATTGGCAGCATGAGCTTTCATAGACTTCAGTTTACTTCTTCAGGTGAATAAGAGTCACATAAGAGTATTGTTGCAGCTGAAGAAAAGTGGAAAACAATCATTAACAAGAGTTACAGTGGTATTAGCAACACAGAGCAAACCCTCATTTTTTTGAGGTCTCAGCCTCTATTGAATCTAGTACATAGGGTAATTTAATTGTTTCTAAGAATAGCCAATCAATTTGCTGAACAACAAAGCTAGCAAGAGATACAGTTATTCTCTCATATTTCATATAGTACGTTTGTATTGAAAAATGTGGGGAGAACAGCATCTATCCCATTGTTTTCCTTAACAGGCACCTTGAAAAGAAATATGAAAAGAACAGACCTTGGACAGGTTACTTTTGGGGATGACAACTCCCAGAATCCCTCAGCTAGATGACAACTCCCAGAATCCCTCAGCTAGCATCCCTCCCAGAATCCCTCAACCCCCATCCCAGTGGCTTATATAGTGACATATATTAGTCCGTTATACAAAGCAAGTGGCCATGCTAACTGGGAAATTCTGAGAGTTGTCATCCCAAAAAGTTACCTTTCCAAGGTCTCAGAAAAAGAGAATACAAAAGTCACATAGGCTTCCATTGTGATCACTTTCTTGCAATGTGCAGGATCATCTTCTTCCGCTGAGGAGACCAGTTTTGTCAAGTGATCAGACCTATTGGGTTCTGCCCATTGCAAGGAAGTGGTCACAATGGACATCCCTTTTCATCTGGCAGTCCTCAGTGCCCCCTCAACAGTTACTTCAAAGGGCTAGGAATCTTCCAGGAGCTTGGAGTAAGAAATGTGGGGTGGGTGAATGAAAGTATGGTCATGCAAAGTGAACCAACAAGAATACAGTTTTAGATTTAGGCCAATATATGAAGCTGCCCTTTGAGAATACAGTGATTGATAGATCGATAGACTGGTTTAATTTATACCCCACCTTTCTCACAAAATAGGTCCAAATCCACAAAACAAGCTTATTTATCTTACACAGACAGTATAATTCTTTACAGGACTATGATGAATGATCAGGGTTGTGTGTTTAGGGTCTCCCCACCACCACCACCACCATTTTTGTGGCCAATGAGTGAAGCAGGAAAAAGTGTGTTGACGTGTGTTACAAACTGTGCAGGGAAAACTGGAGACAGGAGTCTAGAAAAAGTGATGCATTTAGGTTCTGAAAATAGAACTTGGATGGCAGAAAACAGAACCAAAGTATCATCTGGAGAGAAACAGGACTCCCATATAGAAGATAAGGGTGTGATCAGGTTATGAGCTAGTGAAGGGCATGATCCTTATTTATTAAATATTTATTTAGCATAGAGAAGATAACTGTGTTTTCAAAGATGTGAAGTGAAAAGATTATGTTTGAAGAGGTGATAGTGAAATTGAGGCCTGAAATCTCAACTAATAGATCTATTGAATTATGAGATGGGCAACACTGATGTAGATCTCTTTAATTCAATGGGTTTACTTTAGTTAGGATTTGGGCCTGTTGAATTTTATTGAGCGCTTGAAATATTACTTTAAAAAAAGTAGTATTTCTGAGATCCTTAAATTTAGTCCCTGTATAATTACAATTTCAAAGCAACAGAACCAAAGTATCTTTTATTTGTTTGCTTTACAAAAGTAACCACAAGCCTAGCTGACCTACCCTACTCTAACAAATCTTTCTAAAATAAGCCCATTTAATCAATGGGATTTACATCACCAGTTGCCTCACCAGTCAACAGATGAGTCAACAGATCTATTATTTGAGGCCACTTTCCCCTTCCATGAGGAGATTCTTGTGGTCTCATCACAGCATCCACAACAGACTACAAAGTTTCAGCAGGAGACCTAACATGAGCCAGTGCTTGAACCACATGATATGCATCTTCTACCATTCAGTGAGTCTAAAGCCTTATAACTATAAAAGTAAGTAAAACCAGCATGCCACAAAAAGAGTGAGGACATCCCTCCTAGAAATTTAGTTGTAATGTAATATAGTTATATTGCCATTATTGGAAAAAGTCATTAATTGCAAGTAACTCATTTTTGTAAGGAGCTACTCTCAACTGCTGGTTTTGTCATTGTCCCCACCTAATCATCCCACCCCGGCTACTTGCAATTCTACTTTCCCCATATCTGGGAAAGGGAATTAATGGGATCTCAACTTCATTTTGTGTCATCCTTTTTAACATCCAAGACAGCCAATTTTCTAACATTATGGCTCTCTAACTTTACATAATGATGTGCAGATGGGGCATGGGAATTTTTTATGCCTCCAATGCTATAGTATAATAAGCTCTCCCTCCTAAAAAAAATCTTTTCCATAATAGCCATTAATAGTGCCAGCCCCAGCTGCTACAAGGTTGAGCTGCTCTGTTCTATACTGAACTGAAATTTCTTTCTTACCATATTTTCCCACAGAACATTCACTTACAGACTGTTTTTACATCCCATTGGCATGAATGAGATATGTAAATTATGCAAATAGCATGTAGCACAACCTGTAAATTATCCCAAATTTTTCAGCTAATTATGTTTCTTTTATACCACTGTGAAGGATGGTTTAAAATCCTTTAAAAATATAGGTCAGACCATTTGTCTGATAATAGAGGGATGGATAAATAGATCTGACCTCAAGTTTTCTGCCACTGCTTGCATTCATACAAAGTCATCAGGTTACTACATGGTTCCACAGCATGAATTTTACACACACACACACATACACCTTTCTTTCTCCAAGAACAAAAGGAAATCTCCCACAACTCCCCAGAACTTGAACTTGTTCTACATCTACACACAAATCCTATATGGGTCTACTCTAAAGGCAGTATTGAGTTCAGTAGGACTTACTCCCAGGTAACTGAGTGTATGACTGTAGCCAAAATAAGTGAGAGAAATGAATAAAAAATGATCACAGTATATATTTTTCCTTGGAAATTATTAAAATTCATAGCTCAGAGGTGTGAATGCTTCTTTAAGGAAGGTACTTATGTTATCCCCAAAATAGCACAAATACCACGTGATAGTTTCAGTTGCTATGGTTACTACACATTTGTTATTTAATAGCAAAGAAAATAGATGCAGAAAACATGCTAATTATAACTGGTACAATTTTTCCAAATGTTTTAGATGAATATGCATGCATGTTTTATGCATAAGGGATAGGAATGTCCTTCTCCACTAATATATATATATATATATATATATATATATATATATATATATGGGGGGAAATGATGTGGTTATTTTAACAGAGATTATAGAAGGGCTGAAAATTGTAGACAAGGGTATTTTGTATAAAGCACAACAGAGGAATGATAGCATTGGAATAACAAGGGGTTCACAATCTACTCAGTTTGCTTCACTGTAGTGTTTAGAAAAGCTTATAGATAGGTAGACAGACAGGCACAGATAGATAGGAGATGGATGTCAAAGCTAATTATGTTTATTGGGGACCAAATGTGGCCTCTCAGGACCCCTTCCTCAAAAGTAAAAACTGAAGAATAGCATGTGGACTGGGAACTTCAACCAAGGTAAAACAATTTTTTTTCTTAAATTTGGACTGAATTCACATGTTTTATCTCTACATCCACCAAAATATTCCTGATGCAAAACATGGAAACGTCTTGAGGAATCCACTGTTCTCTGCCACAAAGAGGTCTGTGGCCTCACTGGAATGGAGACATATTGGATTGCAAAAGAGGGGTCCCTGTTGAGATGCAAATTTCTTGGACTTTGAAAATCTCCCTATAGCCAGATAGGGCCAGAAGGAGGAGGACCCTGCCTGCAAAAGATATCCTCCCCACCATATACCATCTTACTTGAAGACTGAAACAACAGGCAGGCATCTGACTAACATCTCCAATTGTTTTTTTTCCCCCTGTTTGGTTTGTAACATCTTGCCTGATGAAGAAGGCCATGGAGCTTCAAAAGCTTGCAACAAGTATATAGTGCATTTTGGTTGGCCAATAAAGGTATCACTAATGGATTTTTGTTTGAATTTGTTAAATGGCCAACACAGATACCCCTGAATGTTTAAAATACAAAACTGTAGCTGTTAAAAAGTTTCAGGAGTTGAAATTCTCCTTTTTAACAAATTGCAGAGTCCCACCTTACCTATTAAAAGGTTTGTGTTTTTTTTTAAAAAATATCCATTTTTACCAAATTGGAAATAAACTTTCCATATCTTCTGCCCTCCCTGCTTTCCCCATTGTTTAAGGCTTAATTTAGCCCCTGTTACATCCTCTGGGTGTATGTGCTTCAAGTCGACTGCCAATTTAATGGCAACCCCATGAATTTAATAAGGTTTTCTTAAGCATGTCCTAGAAGTGTGAAACTGGCTCCCCCCACACACAGCTCACCTCTTTCAATAATATAGGTGAATGTTCAAATACCACTGTTTACTCCAGTCAGCAGGATTAGGTTGGTAACTGTCAGCTAGAGGTCTTTTTCTTCAGCTGCCCCTAGACAGTGGAATGACCTGCCAGAAGAGATTCGACAGCTGAATGTACTATCCAAATTTAAAAGAGCCTGAAAGACCAATATCTTCTAACAGGCTTATCCAGATGATTTTTAAGTTGTGAATTTTAAATGATGAATTTTAAATATGGATTGTTTTAATAAGTTACATCTGTTTTAATATGTGTACAAAGTGGTGTCAGACTGCCTTACTTCTGCAGTGAGGATGTAGCCATTGACAAAAATATATATTCATCCAATTCAACTTCACGTATGCACTACAAATGGTGGAGGGCAGGGGTTCAGAACGAAATTGAGTCAGATGGTTGGTGACAATACTGGTGATAAGAAATGTGGAAATTAGGTTTATTGGCTGAAATCCTGTATAGCTCAAATATCATAGTAGTTCTGTGTATGGAACTACACTACAGCTGTTTTTGACCCAGTCTTTGGGCCTTTGCAGACTGCCAGAAATAGTGCAAATTGAGTCCACTTTAAATTGAGGCACTGCCCTGGCTCAGTGCTAGGGAATCATGGGAATTGTATTTTTTTCTAAGACATTGAGCCTTCTCTGTCAGAGAGCTCTGGTGCCACAATAAACTACAGTTCCCATAATTCCCTAGCACTGAGCCAGGCCAGTGCCTCAATTTAAAGTGGACTCAATTTGCACTGTTTCTGGCAGTCTGCAAAGCCACTTACTGTAGAGTCACTGCAGCCCCACCCCCAGGCATTCTATGGCTGGTGGAGTGGGAAAGTGTCCAGCTATCTCCCTGGGCAAGTCATACTCTCTCAGCCTCAGGGAAAGACAATGACAAACCTCTTCTAAACAAAATTGCCAAGAAAGCCCCATGATAGGTTTGCCTTAGGGTTGCCATAAGTCAGAAATTACTTGAAGCCACAGAACTGCAAGTGTCTCCATAGCCAGATGTGAAATTATTACATTATGCATTGATTTCTGCTGGAGTATTCAGGAGAGGCATGTGTATATGGGCAAAATGAAGAAATTTCCCCTGTCCTTATGGTGATCTGTCTTCACCACACAGGGCCAAATCTGCTCTGTTGTCTGGTGCCACCACACTGATGTTAGTTGCTCCACCTGAGGTCACAAAAAAGCACCCAGTCATGTGATCGCTGATGGCCATCTTGTTTCTTACCTCAGACAGAGTGACTAACATCAGCAACAGTGGCACCAGACAACACTGCAAAACACAGATGTAAACAAACACCCAGCAGTGCTTTGGGGTGCAGAGGTAAGAGGAAAATCCAGGGAAACTCTGAGGCTAGAATACTTCAGGAGCAGCCTGGAGTATTCTGGCCAATGTAGAAGAGCCAGATGTCTCAGCAGATGATGTAATTATTTCATGTGTGGCTACAGGGACATAGCCAGACATATTTTCAAACCTCCCAACTCCAGACCCCCCCCCCCCCCCCCCCGTATGATGAATGTGGTCTGAAGTAGGATCTGCAAATCTATCACTTTTGTTTTCTCTCATAGCTTTAAAAAAAAAACAACACAAAAAACCCTCAGGCTGCTCTAAATGTTTTGATGTCAAAATATTCTAGGCAGTTTCTTGATACATGGCTATTTGCTCAACGGACTATCTAATATTTTAAATCTGCATTGGATACCTTTGTGACATTTCTTTATGCATTTGATTGTTGATATTTGAAGGGTAGCAAGCCATTCTATTTGGCATTTTGACAGCATTTGATAGCTGAGTTATTTAATACTGCACAACAGCCAAGTTATTTAATATTGTATCGCCATGAATCTGCTCATCTAAAGGGAACTTGGCCACCTCTTTTTACACAGTGTCTTCCAAGCTGTGATTAAAATATTCTCCTCAGAGACACAATGCAGAAGTAACTGGCTTCCATCTGACTCACTCTGGCAAGGTCATGAGGAGGACCCAGTGACAATGTCTCTCTGAAAAATATGGGGAAATATCTCAAACCAAGGACGAAGCATTAGGTAAAAGTAAGTGAAGCAAAATAGGTATGGGATGAATATTTGAAAATATTTGTAAAAATGGTTGAAAAAAATCTGTTTCTTGAGTGTCAAGAAACCCCTCATGAGAAGAATCCTGGACTGACAAGAATCTTTGCAGTTCTAGATTTATTCTATGTTAAATCCACTCATAGTTGTTCTAAGTAGAAAATAGGATGTCTGTACAGAAAACAGCATTTTCTAGGCAGAAAATAATATTTCTGTGCAGAGATTATAAGTGTAGATAATGTATTTTCTTGTGCAGAAAATGTTGGAGCTGGGGGCTTACTCCTCACAAAATTTGCATGTGGTTGCAGAAATCTATTTTCTGCAGAGAAAGTGCTGTTCTCTATGCAAAACAACCACATGCAAATTTTGCACAGAATAAGTCCTGAAATGCAAATAGTGATAAAAAACTCCACAGTTTTCAGAGCTCTTCACCCAGAGAGAGGAAAATTGCTAAAATTACTTTTTGTTTCCTTTGAGAAGAAAATTAGTGAAAAAATTATATCCTCTAATCACACAAATGGGTGAAACATCTGTACAAGCTTAGGAACAGGGTGAAGAAGGCTGGGGGACTGGACCATTCAGCTAGAAATAAACTTAATATTTCATGTAAAAACCCTCAAAAATCACATTTATTTATTTATTTATTTATTTATTTATTTATTTTAAAAACAATGCAGATAGAAAGTTGGCAGAAGCATGAGAGCTACACAATGTATTGCACTGAGTTTCACGAGTATGGCAATTTCCCTGCTGGACAGATGTTGGAGGTATGCAATCACTGCAATGATTTTCAGGCCTTCAAGGAACAAGTCTGGTCTCTTGAGGGTGTCTGAAGTTGAGAAGCTGAAAGAAGAAACAAAAAAGATTGGTGGGTGAGGCCTTCCAAGATATGATTGCTCCTGTTATGGGCCTTTGACACCAATTTGTAGGGTTTTCCTGCATGATTTATTCCAAGGAGATTTACCATCTCTTTCCTCAAATAGGACATTATTTACCTAAATCCATCCATTACTGAGCAGGAATTTGAATCCTGGTTTCCCAAAGTCCTAGGCTGAATCCACAACAGCAAAATAATGAAGTATTCTGCCCCAGTTTCACTCAGTTACCTACTGGTAATAAAACAGACTCAAATTGTATTCATGGCCACACATTTCCCCTGCCTGAATTCAAATTGTTACAAAAAGGCATTTCTTCCCATGTATGAATTGGAGTACAAGCTTCCCTCAACTTTTAACAACTAACTTTTTGACGACTTGCTGTTTCAACACTTGCAAATTACAGACAGGTTCTGTTTATTCCACAAGGGATCCACTCTTCCATCAGTTCTCCCTGCCTACGAAGCTTGCTTGGGACTGCTCACATGCAAGTGTGCAGTCCCAAGGCCTGCCTACAGGAAGAGCATATGCCTCCTTGGATTAATGGAATTTAACTGTGTAATTTGGAAGCAGCAGAGAATGTCATCAGTTCTTCTTCCCAAGGACTCTTGCTTTGGACTGCTTGTATGTGTGTGCACATTAATGCTGTTTGCAAAGTGAGCTGAGAGTTAAAATGACACCAAGCCAACTACAGAGGCTCACTTGTGACTGAGGTGGGTTGCAGACTGCCAGAAATAGTGCAAATTGAGTCTACTTTTAGGGTTAGGGTTAGGGAATCATGGGAACTGTATTTTATTGTGGCACCAGAGTTCTCTGACAGAGAAGGCTCAATGTCTCAGAAAAACAACAACAATTCCCATGATTCCCTAGCACTAACCCTAACCCTTAAAGTGGACTCAATTTGCACTATTTCTGGCAGTCTGCAACCCCCTTGAGTGAGCACTGCTTGGTGCCTTCCCCACCACTCTCTGATCATACACCATCTTTAGTCCTTTAATCTGTGTTCAGTCTGTCATGCTTCTGAGACTGTGGCCAGTGTTTCTCTTACAGTATTACTCCACACATTCAAAAGTGATACACAGTATATTAATGCTCTCTCTCTCTCTCTCTCTTTGGTGGCCAAAATGCACTTGCAAGCTAAAAATAAAACCATGGGTTCCACTTTTTCAGTCAGTTCCACTTTCTGACAGTCCTCTGGTCTCTAACCTGTCAGATAAACAGGGGCTACCTGTATTTTAGGTCACACAACAGCCATAGTTGTTCTTCCCACTCATTCTCAGTCACCTTATCATACACCTTCTACTCTCATTGAATGGCTCCCTGATCCAATCCCCTTCCCTTCTTTGCGTCCTAATGAGTGATCATGAGTAAGCGAGAAAATTTTAAATGCCTCCTGACACACACACACACACACACACACGTGCACATGTACACATGTACACAGACACACACATAATAGAGGGCAGGTGGTATGCAGGCAGAGGGACCAGGATGGGGGAGGAAATGAGGAGAGAGCCAGGGCAGGTGGGCAGGATGGCAGTTGCAGAGGGAGGAAGGGGGAAAAGGCTAGTGGCTGCTGTTATGACAGCAACTTTAGCAGATCCAGAGGCATCACTATGGGGTGTGGAGGTTGTAATTTAAGCAGTTACAAGCATTTTATGCAACACTTCAGACTGGCTATAGTACAAATTAATTAAAATTCCAGCTCTAGTCCAAAACATAATTTATTTGTCACATTTCTGTCTATGTTTCTTCTGAGATTTTGCCATTTTTGAAAAGGATCCAGGCTGCATACAGGTTGCATTTGCCTGGCCACCAGCAAGTGTGATAACATCTGGTTTTAAAATTAAATGCACCTTTATCCCATTGGGGATAAGGCACTTTAAAAGCAATGTGATAATCTCCTAAAATGACTGCCTTCCCCTTTCCCCCCTCTTATCCCAGTGGTGAGTGAATGAATTAGGAGTATTAGGCCCAGCCACCCTATGTGCACTAAACATTAAAAATAAAATGACATGCTTGCTAGATGGAGCATGCCACCCCTTAATCTGTCCCATCACCAATTATACTCCCCCATCCAGTGCCACAATGACCCAGCAGGAAGCACATTGCAAAAACCCAGGAAAACTATTTTTCCAGAAAATTTCAGAGTAAACAGCGAGTTAAAAAAAAAAAAACCAGTTTAAGCCCCTCAGGTGTCAAAAAGAAATGCTTTCACTTCAAACTCAGGGGAAGGTCATGTGTTCCTCCAGGACTGACATCAAGGTAAGTACAATTTATTTTACAAGTGTGGATTCAGCCCTTGTCTAAAATAGTTAAATTCCAAAGTGGTGGTGCTCCACTGCAGTTATATAAAATTAAAGTCTCAAGGAAGGAGGGTAGTATTCTGAAGAAGAGGGAAAGGGAGTTGGGAATTATGTGGCCTGCCAGATGTTGCACAATTGCAAGTCCCAGCAGACCTAGCCAGCATAGGTGATGGTATGGTATACTAAAATGTGTAATCTAATAACATCTGGAAGACCACAAGTTTCCCATCCCTGTATTAAGTTCATGTAGAACAGTGAAAGGAGAGTTTTGATAGTCAGAAAACAAGATCAAGCATTGCTTTATCCCTTGGAAGAGCATTTCATTATTGTATATGATTCTCTAACTGCATCCTGAAATTGTTTAGTTCCAGATAAGGACAGACCAAATATTTATTTCAATTCATTTTCTATTTTTAAAAAGTTACCAAGATTTTCAGATTCCTTTATATTTAAAGTGGAAAGTAATGAGGTTTCTAAAATAAAATGGAAACATTTGTTCATTTAGAGTCTTAATGAATCTACATTCCTGTGTAGGTTTGACTGATTTCAGTTACTGTAAATTAAACTATTGTAAAATACCCTACCCCAAAGAATGAGTGAGAAAGCAAAAATGGACAGATTTTCTTATATCTTAGGAGGGCTGAATTATGCAATATATTTGAATGTGTAGCAGGAGTGCTACCGACTGAGTTGAAAAATAAAGCAGCATGTGAAAATTTCACGTCCTCAGGACTGATTGCCATTTTATGTGGTAATGTGAAACTTCTGGATAAAAGACAGCCCAAGAATTAATATTTTAAAATTACACTCAAGGAAATCAACACCCTTTATCACATCTGTTTGCTTGCAAATAGGCACCACCTTGAATGTAAATAGAATTGGCAAATTCTGCAACTTATAGGAGGACAAACATAAATAAGTAAATAAATAAATAACACGTTGCCAACTTTAAGGAGACATTATTGCACCTCAGTGGCAACAATGGGCATCTGTGGCAATTTTGGGAGGGGTTGAAGTGCCTGGCTGTAGTCTCTTAACATCTGGATTCTTGGTCTGTGCAGTCATTTTAAGCTCCACAAATTAGCAGTTTAGCAAGTATCTGGCAAGAAAATGGTCAATTATTTAAGACTTAGATGAGCTGATGTAAGGAACAAATCTGTCTAGCAGTTTTTAGACCTGCTTTGTAATGTGGAAGTATGTATATACAATGCTTTTGTGATGGATGGGCAAAGAAAGGAGCTACATGTTTGGTTATTGCTTTGCTGCACCCTCTGCACAATTGCTTCTAGATGTGATTGTTTGGCATCCAACCTGATCCTCTGCTCCCAACAAGAGATGGGCTTATGCAGGTCTGGGGAGTGTTATTTGTTCCATTTCACTTCATTTATATCCTGCCTTTTCTCCTGTGAGCTTAATGTGGTTGGTGGCTTGTGACTCCCATGATAGTGAGGCAATGTATCCGCTCTGGATTTTAGCCTGAATTTTAAAGGAAATCCGAAGTGCTAAAACCGTTTTTGGTGGGGGTAGCAGTCATCACTTTGGATAGTTCCTTTGAAATTCTGACTAAAACATAGAGTGGATTCACCACCCCACTGACATGGGAGTCCACCAGCTGCCACTGGCTCAAGGAAGCGTGCATGGCTTTTCTCTCCTCCCCACAACTTATCATCATAGCAATCTTGTCAAGCAGGTCAGGGAGAGAGAGAGAATGGGAAACTGTCTCAAGATTATACAGTGAATTTCATTTGTTCTTGTTGTGTGCCTTTAAGTAATTTCTGACTCTAAGGCAAACCTATCACAGCGTTTTCTGGGGCTGAGAGTGTTTGACTCACCCATGATAATGCTGTAAATTTCCATGGCCAAGTGGGGAACTACTGAACCCTGGTCTCCAGAGTCATATTCCAATGCTCAAACCACTGTATCATGTTGGGTCAGGGTAATTTGAATTTGGATTTTTTCATATGTTAGTTCATTTTGTTAACCAGTCCACCACACTGGCTATCATCTTGCAGTAATTTGGCTGCAAGATGGTACCAAAACAAGATTCGTATTTCTTTGGAAATCTCTGCTTTAGTCATGGATACCAGCCCAGGCGCATTTGTACATATACCAAGCCATTTCTCAAGCTCCCACTCTGCTGTGGTACATGTGTAAGAATATCATAGCTAAATGAATGGGGCCAATGATATGGTTCCCCCACAGCCATCTGGCACTAGTGTCAATTCTTTTGAAAACTCACAGATTTCTTCATAAACAATGTGGATTTTTTTTTTAAATTGAATGTAGGAGAATGTAAAACTGATTTAATCCAGGCAAAGGATTTGGAGGGCTTCACTTTTAAAATTCAGTCTCTGAATTCCCATGCATTCAGTTCCACCCCAATAAATTAGGGTTGCCAGCTCCTTTCTTTGACAACCTCCACTTCTTGGGTGGGGTGAGCTCCTGTCACTGGGTGAAAATTGCATTTGGTGCATTAAAAAACAAAACAAGACCTTGTCAAAAATCACACATTTATCCATAAACAGAATGGAAAGACTTAAGATTTTTATTTCAAAGCATGTAAGCAAAAGCAACACTGAGAGATTCACCCACCTCTGCTTTATGAGTTTCAGCTTTCTGGATGAGAAGTTAGTAGTGGGCATGCTTTGAGTGGAGCAACATCACAGACAGGTCATCACTGTTCAGAGTTTGGAACAATTCAAAGGCATAGCCCTGTTAATCTGGATCAGTACACAAAGGGGTTGTAGCACCTTTGAGACTAACTGAGAGAAAGAAGTTGGTAGCATAAGCATTTGTAAACTGAGGGTGTGCCCACACTTCAGAATTAAAGCAGTTTGACACCAATTTAACCACCACGACTCTTTCATACTGAATCCTGGGATTTTTAGTTTGGTGAGGTAATCACCCTGGTCCTTCAGAGAGCTTTGGTGCCTCGCCAAACTATAAATCTCAGGATTCTAAGGATAGAGTCATGGCAGTTAAAGGGGTGTCAAATGGCTGTAATTCTGAAGTGTCGATACACCCTACATATACTTCATTGGATGCATAAGAGCTTGAAAGAGTTACTTTTGTAGACTACATGCTTGAAGGTATTGTCCAAAACCCAAATTTTCCAAGTTCTGTCATTGATGCAGGAACTAAAGCCTTGATTGTCTAAAGACAGGTGCTCCACATAATGGCCGTGAGGGATACAAAGCCTTCAGCTAGTCCTTAATTTCTTTCAGCCACACCAGTTTCCATCCAATGTCAGCCATCGGTTGTTGTATTTCAGATGTTCCAGCATGTCAGTGTTATTGACTGAAAAACCTTTTGTGCAGCCTGCTGTCAGACTGATTGATACCAGCTATAATAATATCAAATGTTATGGCATCATAATTCCATTTGAAGCAAGAAGCAATCTTTGATCTTTTACTATCAAGAGATTACAATATATCCTTTGATAAATAATACCCTTCCACTGGCATTATAGAAAGTGCAGTTGTGAACTGTTGAATGGTTTCAATCTTAATTGCAACCTTACCTCTCCCCCTTGCTCCATATCAGAGGGTGTAACATTTTGAGAACAAAAGGACAATGAGTATAACTTGCATGGACTACAGTGCATGCAAACTACAATGTGTGCCACACAGATGGGAAATTTATGTTGGTACATTGGGGATTCCATCTTAGAAAGGCCAATTTTAATTGGAAATAATGAAACAGCAGTACATTTGACTGTAGAGAAATGTAAGTGCAATTTCAACAGTAATGGCCTCTCAAGAAGAACATTTTTCTTCCAGAAACTTGTGGGCTCCAGGCTTTCAAATAAGGCAAACACTATGTGTGTGCCAGGAAGATTTTCTATGAGAAATTTTGGGAAGATGGGAAGAAATATTCCTTAGACTGAAGGCAGCTGCTTCAGGTGGCAAACACTGGCAGCTAGTGAGTGCAGGAGACCAAAGACGTGTGCACTAGAATACAGTTCTGTGCCCCCAATTGAGGATGAGGATGCTATAGGTAAAGGTAAAGGTCTTCTCCGTTGACAAGATTGTCAAGTTGTGTCTGACCGTAGTGGGAGCTGCTCATCTCGGTTACTAAGCCTAAGAGTCAGCGTTGTCTGAGAACTTCTCCAGTGGCCATGTGGCCAGCATGACTGCACCAAACGCTGTTACCTTCCCACCAAAGTGGTACCTATTTATCTACTTGTATTTGCATGCTACCAAACTGCTAGGCTAGCAGAAGCTGGGACTAGTGACTGGAGCTCACCCCATCATGCAGCATCTGGGCCTTGAACTGCCAACCTGCCAATCTTGCAATCAACAGAGTCAGTATCTTAACCACTTGAGCCACTGCATCCCTATGAGGATGCTATCTAAGGTTTAATTTAGTAATAAGATTTAATTGCCAGTGTGGACAGCTTCCCTAAAGATAGTAGGGTACCATCTTTTTCATTTCCACAGTAAAAAAAAAATGTCTAGTCTGTTAGAACTAAAGAATTGAAGAAGGTCAGCCCTCTAGTTCATCCCTCAGAATGAGGAAAACAGGAGGCTGTTTGTCTACCTTAGAGGTGTTACCCTGGGTGCGGACCTGTTCTGGGGAGAATAGTCCAAAATAATATGCTTACTTGTGGGAATTGTTTTAGCTCAAATGCAGACATGAATTGGGAAAATCGGGCTTAAATAATGTCTTATAATAATGGTTTATAATACAATACTATACAGTAGAAAGCACTCCATCATATAGTCAATAGAGGAGAAGTTAATGAAAAGAGTCACAGTGCAACCCCACCTCCCTAAAAAAACTCCAAACACTTTCCTTCTATACAGGCTCATTTCACACAAGATAAGCCCAGGCCACTTGAGAGGTTTGGTCTTCTGGTAAGCAAACAAATCACACTACCCCAACTTCATTCCATTCAAAGACTCATCTTTCTTTCTTTCTTTCTTTCTTTCTTTCTTTCTTTCTTTCTTTCTTTCTTCTTTTTTTTTCTTTCCCAAACTTAGCTGTCTTTCTACTCCATAAACCCAGCTATTGGACCTGGATTCAAGAAAGTTCATTCTCCTTCTCCTCACACTTGTCTTCTAAAAAAAAGCAGGATGATTAGCCTATATAACAGCAAAGATGTGATGCATTTCCTCTAATCCTAATATGTTTCCCAGAGGTAGCAGGTCTTCTTGTTTTTCTGAATATAACAGAAGAAGAATCCACGCTAATAAATTCCAGTGAATTCTAAGTACCTGATATTTTAGCATCAGTATTCTGGGGAATCTAGAAAGTTGAAAGAAATCACTAGAAAAAATAGTGAATTAATAACAAGTTAAAGAAACGTTATTCCAAAGCTTTGGTTTGCATTATACATTCTTCCACAGAGGACTCATCACTGAAACTATGGACATTATCACACGTGGGCCACAAAGCGATAATAAACTGGAAATGACAAATTCCAAAAATAAACCGAAAATAAACCTTGATTCCGCAAATGTTTTTCACACGTAATTACCTTAATTGCACAATTAAGGGAAGCTCCCACTGAAACCGCATTTAACGTTCACACACAAGTGAAAAAATCCCGTACATGTACTAGAAATGATCTTCTAGCACATGCGCACTACGCTCGTTGCGGCTGTCACTTGCCACGGCTGTCACCCCTTCCCCAGGTCATCCTCAGAGCGCCGGCTGTGCGGAGGGTCGGCACTTCAAAGAGGTCCCCCTTGGAGCACCAGTCGTGCGGAAGGTTGGCGCTCCAAAGAGGTCCTCCTTGGAGCGCCGGCCGTGAGGGGGGTCGGCGCTCCAAAGAGGTCCTCCTTGGAGCGCCGGCCGTGCGGAGGGTCGGCGCTCCAAAGAGGTCCTCCTTGGAGCGCTGGCCATGCGGAGGGTTGGTGCTCCAAAGAGGTCCTCCTTGGAGTGCTGGCCGTGCGGAGGGTCGGCGCTCCAAGTACGACCTGGGGAAGGGGTTGGGGCGCCGATCGTGCAGCTGCCCCTCCCCTTCCCTGCCCCCAAGACGGCTCAATTAGCCATCTGCTGAGGGGGAAGGAGACACTTACGCTGCCTCCAGGACCCTGCAGAACCATGGAAAAATGTGGGGAAATGCTTCCAAATGCGCATTTGCTTTTCACATTACGGCGAATTTACCTTAATTGCGAATTTACCTTAATTATGCATTTGCATTTCCTCCAAACAACCAAATTTCAAAAGATCTCGGTTAACACCAGTTTCTGTCCACTTTCTGTGTGATGTCGTGTGAAAACACGGGGCAGTAATCCAGTTTCTGTTTGGGTTTTGTGTGGATTAACCAGCAGATTTGCCCCCGTGTGATAACGTCCTATGTATATCCATATATTCTCTCTGTTGTCTTTTTTTGGCATCATAAGGTATTTTAATCAGATGATTAAATAGAAGAATAAGTGGGACAGAAATTGACATTATTAGTATTTCAATATCATGGTGGGAAAAATATCTCTATTTAGTCAACAAACTTTTCTTTACCAACAAATTAGCTGTTTTACCAAATGAGATTGGCTGGGATCATTATAATCTTCTGTTACTTCAGACTGGCATTAAATGCCTGAGCAGATTGTCTATAACTAATTACTAATGTCTTTTCCAGCTCAGGAGTCAGTGTTGTCTGGCTCCATTGCCCAGGCATGTTTACACTATGGTTAACCTTCATTTCAAAGGAAAGAAAAATAACCACAACAGTTCAAGACAACATCTTAATTTAAACTAACTGAAGCATCTTAGTCTGTGGGTTCCTATTCCATCATAAAAGTAGCGGCCATCTGTGAAAAGTATAGATGTGGGAACCTCTGGAAGGTTAGGTCGGTCACTGAGAACATCATACTCCACAGTTCACAGTATGGGGATTCCCAGGTCATTCTATTTTTTGTTTTTTCCCCCTCATTCACTCAATTCTCTCTCTCTCTCTCTCTCTGTGTGTTGGTGTCCTATTTTTCCCTCTTTCTCTTATCAGTAAAATAAAACCAAAGAGAACTGAGTTCTTATCCCCATTTAGCCATGAAGTTTACTGGATAACCTTGAGCCAGTCCTTCATTAACTCTCAGCATCACAGAGTTTTTCAAAAGAATAGAATGCAGGTTAATTATCACATAAACTGCTACACCCTTGAAGGAAGGGCAAAATATAAGCATAGGGGTATAGTAGCAGCAATGACAAATGCAACATAATTCAACTAGACCATGCATTTTCAAAGATAGCCAGATGGGGCGGGGGGTTGGTATATTCCTTTTTCCTTAATGTATTTACAAACTTCTCCTTTTAATTGTGAGAATATTCAGCTTTGCAATGAGCTAGTCTAGAATTCACTAATGTAGTTACAAATGTATAACCTAGAGTTAAGCATTTGTAACTGTTCATATTCACAATCCCTATATATTTACTACTTGAAGGGATACATAGGGACCATGAAAATTCTCCAGTCTCCATTTACCAGGGAACAACCTCTGTGATCAATCAACAAGTGAATAGACCTTCATTGAGGGCAATGGCTGCTGCTTGGAAAAAATGGGGATTGGGAGAGTTCGGCCAGGAGCTATGCAACTGTGTAACTACATAGCTATGTAAATATGGTGATTACATAGATCATAGTGAATTCACCTTTAGTTCTATCTCATGATTTCCTTTTTCTGCTGCAACCTCTGTGCTCCTTTTCAGACTGAAGGCTTATCTAGTACAGCAGAAGAATGAAAGGAGATAAAGGGGTGAAACAGACTCCTCCAAAAAGGTGGATTGTGGCTCCCCTGGAGCTGCTCTCCCTGGACCTATGGCAAGCACATGCCATGCCCCCAGTCCACCCAACCACTGGCCCAAAAAGGAGTGTAAAAGACCCACTCCTATTTGGGCCAATAAAGGACTGTCTTAGGTGGCCCCAGCACAACCCCTGGGCAGCTTCCGGGTGCTCCAGGACATGCAGCATAAAAATGTCACACCCCGGAGCAACTTGAAGCCACCCTGTCTGGTTGGCTGGGCATCTTCTGGGCATCTGGGGGGGGGTGCAGCGTCAAAACGCCATGACCCCAAGCCACCCAGAAGCTGGCTTTCTTGGCCAGTCTGTTCTGACCCAAAGTCCCATGTGCTATGTGATGGTCCAAAAACTTTAATTTCTTAAAAAGCCCAACACATTTTGCCCTTATCACAAATTGGCCTTTTTTGAGGGCTATATCTGAAATTTCTGGAGTTGCAGTCTGCACTTTCAATCAAAGCAGACTCTCTGAGTATTAGAAGGAAGGAAGCTGTCTAGTACAGCATTCTGTTCAGAAAACCCAGGAGAAGGACATGAGTGCAATACACATAGACATGTCCTGCTTGTGCTCCCCAGGAACTGATACTTAGGAACTCCACAGGAACTAATACACACCAGGCTTGTAAGACACCACAGTCATGTTAGTCTAGAAAATGCAAACATATTGGGTTAGGGAGAATCATTATTGCACAGCTCTTCCAAATCATCATGATACTGCTTCTGTCCTGGCCTCCAAGGCCCCACCTCCTTTCTAGCTCCATGATTCTATGATTTTGTTCATCTTCTCCATATCATGTATCCACATGACACATGTCTATTTCATTCACAATTTTGGTTTGTGTTCACATCATGCATATTTTTTGTATCCACATCATGCATGGGCTGGGAAGGTATTCCTTCAAGTCAACTCTCTTCTTCCCTGAAGTGGTGCCAGGAGACTGGCACTATTGCAGTGGTCAAGAGGTGTGCCCTTGGCCCTTCTCATCCTGAAGTGGGAAGATGGCCCAACAGGGTGTCACACCTCTTCTGGAGTGTCACCGGTGCAGGCTGCACCCCCTGCACTCCCCTTGTGATGCCACTTACTTTCACCAGGGGTTTCCTTCTAGCGTCTTGGAATCCCCACCTTTAATATAACTTCCCACTATTTTGCCTGGAAGAGCTGTTATGCTAATAATTTCCTAACCCCCCCCCCCCCCCCCATCCCATCTTAACACTGATATTACTTTGTCCATTTTCTAGGCCCCTAATACAGCAGGGATGAAAAGAATATTGAGACACTTGGGGGAGAAGTTGAAAAAGGGCTTCTCTCATGTCAGGAAAATGCATTGAGGACCGTTCTTCTGAAATTCACCCCACTCCCCGTGCCAAGTCTCCCAGCCTAACCTCACCTTTTTTCCCCTCCCCTCTCAAATACAGCCATGTAGTGGATAGTGGAAGACAGAGTCAGACAAAGATCATTGTTGGATAGGTTGTTATTGTTATTATTTATTCATTTACTTATTTATATCCTGCCTTTCTCCTGATATAGGGACTGGAGATGGATACTAAGAAATATAAAACAGTACAAATTAAAAATAATATAAAAGAATTAAAAAGTATCAATCTAAAGGTTAAAGAACAAATAAACCATTTAAAACATTTAAAATATTGCACATTAAATTTTTTAAATGTATTTAAAACTATATACAAATCTTGACATCTGAATTGCTCAGCATTTAAAAGACCAACCCTCATTAGTGTGGAAAAGCCTGATAGCACAAAAATATTTTTACATGCTGCCAAAAGCATGTAATATTTGTTCCTATGAAATGAGCCTGAGAAGGTGGTGGGACTGAGGAAAGGCCTTTCTGGATGATCTTAATGCTCTAAAGAGCTCAGGTTCTAATAGCCAGTGTATGGTAATATCATCATCATCTGTGGGGGCCCTGTGAGACCTTGAGGATATCTGCATCATTGTATGCTGGCTATCAGGACATATCCAGAGGGAATCCTCAGCTACCTCTGGCTCCTCAAAACAGACCCTTGTATGTCTTTGCAAAGGGGAGAAAGTACTCATATTTTTCCTACTCCGTATAATTGCTGGCAATGTTCTGATAGCTGGCACACAAAAATGTATCATCAAAAACCTTCTGGAAGTCCTCCAGAAGTTCCAGAGGATAACAATGACATCATGCACCAGCTATTTGAATGTAACAGGTAACAATCCAGAGGTGCCTCCTATTCTCCCCACATCCTGTATACAGCAGTGTCAGAATGGAGTAGGGAAAAGTTGAGATGGAGGAAGATTTTTACCCACCCCTGCAAAAACACCTTCCAAAATTATACAGTTTTCAAAGACATTCCCACAGTAGGAATAAAATTGATAAAATTGTTTGTTCTCCCCTACTGTAACAAATAATTTAAGTAAGGACATCACTACTATATAGATGGGGAACATAAGAAGATGGTACATATTTTAGACAGGAATCAGCACATTCCCACTGAGTTCTTTAACAAAGAGGTCCCAGAATCTTCTGGACCTGGTACTTTGTTTGCAAGTTTCATAGACTATGAGAATCATAAGAGCTGGAAGAGACCACAGGGGCCATCCAGTCTAACTAATTCTGCCATGCAGGAATACAGAGCTAAAACACTCCTGAGGGCTGGCATCCTACCTTTGTTTGAAGACCTCCAGTGGAGAATCCATCACCTTCTGAGATAATCCATTCCACTGTTGAACAGCTCTTACTGTGAAGGCATTCTTCCTAATGGTTAGGTGGATTCATTTCTCTTCTAATTTGATTCCATTAGTTCATATTCTAGCCTCAGTAAACAAATTAATTCCATCTTCTACACAATATCCCTTCAGGTATTTAAATATGTCATATCAACCATTAAGCTTTTCTTCTCTTCTCCAAGCTAAACATATCCAGATCTCTATTCTTTTTAAGGCCATCCCAAAACATGAGGGAAACATTATGCTCTTCATTCCATTTACCAAAGCTGATATTTGAGAAAAAATATGGGTTGGGGGGAGAGAAAGGAAGGATAACGTAGAATACACATAAATTAACATACTATGAGATGTGAAGAGAAGAAAATTGATTAGTTGAAGAATGGACTGCTCAAGAAAAAGAGAAAGAGAAAAGAGTAGCTGGGAGATGGGTTACAAATAGGACAGGCAGGAGTTGAGGATGTAAGAGTGCTATATGGTGTAAAGAGAAGTAAAGGGAAAATATTGTAGAGAAAGAGAAGTTAGCAGACCTAGGGGTGTAAATGCAAAGAATGGTAGATTACAGGTGATGAGCAGAGATGAAAAAGATGTAGCAGACTGTTGGGATAAAAATACAAAGAATAATGCAAGTGCAAAGAATAGTAGATTAGAGGTGATGTGTAGAGATGAAAAAGATGCAGCAGATTGTTGGATAAAAAATGCTATTAGAGCAAAGAGAGAATGGAAACTCAGACATGGACTTTCCTTAAGCTGCAACCACATGGCCAAAACATTTTTCATGCTTATTTATTTATAAAAATATCTAACCTTTATCCAAAGATCTCGGGGTGGCTTACAATAAAATCAACTTAAAACAATAAATAATACCAAAAGTTTAAAAGGTTAAACTATATTAAATAGCTTTTGAATTTTAAGAAAAAGAATATAAAACTGCTGAAAACAATCTTGAATAATATAACTAGGGCCCAAAACACACTGCAGAAATAATCCAGTTTGAGACTGCTTTAATTGCCCTGGCTCAATGCTAGGGAATCCTGGGAATTGTAGTTTATTGTGGCACCAGAGTTCTCTGACAGAGAAGGCTAAATGTCTCACAAAACTACAATTCCTAGAATTCCCTAGCATCGAGCCAGGGCAGTTAAAGTGGTCTCAGACTGGATTATTTCTGCAATGTGTTTTGGACCTATAAAACATGTGCAGCCTGGCTCAAACCAGTTTGGCCTGAAGGCTTAAATAAAAAGCCAGGTTTTAACTTGGCACTAAAATGATTCTTATATTGATTCCAGATGGAGGATATCCCACAACCAGGATGCCTCAGAAAAGGCCCTCTCCCATATCCTTTCACAATGTATTTCAATGTGTCTTCCTGCTTAAAGTGCCTGGCAAATTTATCACTGCAGGCAATCATGGGTCCTAATCATGGCCTCTCTGAGCCTGATGCCAATATGCCTTGCATCGGCACAAAGGACTCGTACGCATTGTTATGGGTAAAACACTGTAGGCCACAACTTTATTCATACAGGGTCGTAACAAATTAACCATTTTCATTTTAGAATATTAGTAAACATCTATATCAAAATATTATTTGGCGCATGCGTACCAGCGATTAAGCTACTCGCTATTATTTTAAACCATCTTATTCTAGCATGCGCCAAGTTAAAACTTCCTTACATATCCTTTAACAATTCTAACCCCCTCCCCCCAACCGGATATGATGTCATAACCTAACTCATTATCAAATGACGTCATTAAATTTAACTATTACGTCATTCAATTTAATTAAAACTAATGACATCATGTATTATTCAACTTTATTCAAATCGTATGCATATTACATTCCAGATTAACCTATTTCCATCCCTGAGAGGGAGGGGTCCCTGCCCGCCAAATATAAGACATTTATCATATTCACAAGACCCATAATCTAAGTTGCGACATATAACATTAATAAACCATCATATTCAATTAACTATCACAAATTATGTTGTCCAACAAATACATAATGATTACTAACATTTGTGTAATTATAATCCACACCCTAACTAACGTTATTTGTTCTCAGGGAGGGCGAAAAACCCAAACAGGCTTATTTGGGAAAATTCCCTCCCGGCCCCCGTAAGCGACCAGCCTAAGCCTGAGAGTAAATAACCTGTACTATTAAAGGGTGGGTGGGATGGGTTGCTCGCTTGTCCCTTCAAAATGGCTGCTGCCCACGAGGCAGCCCAGGCTTAAATAGCCTGGCCAAATCCCATTCTAAAATCTCGCGAGACCAGAAATCTCGCGAGATTTCCAATTCCCACTTGACCCGATTGGCTGAGCAGCCCGGAAGAGGCGGGTCTTACGGGCTACTCAGCCAATCATATGCGTCGAAGCCCTTCTAGGCCGACGCAAATGAGAGCCCCTCCCGACGTGTCGGGGAGGCTTCCTTGCATCGGCACAAAGGACTCGTACGCATTGTTATGGGTAAAACACTGTAGGCCACAACTTTATTCATACAGGGTCGTAACAAATTAACCATTTTCATTTTAGAATATTAGTAAACATCTATATCAAAATATTATTTGGCGCATGCGTACCAGCGATTAAGCTACTCGCTATTATTTTAAACCATCTTATTCTAGCATGCGCCAAGTTAAAACTTCCTTACATATCCTTTAACAATTCTAACCCCCTCCCCCCAACCGGATATGATGTCATAACCTAACTCATTATCAAATGACGTCATTAAATTTAACTATTACGTAATTCAATTTAATTAAAACTAATGACATCATGTATTATTCAACTTTATTCAAATCGTATGCATATTACATTCCAGATTAACCTATTTCCATCCCTGAGAGGGAGGGGTCCCTGCCCGCCACAGGAGGGGGTCAGCTTAGCTAGACATCCCCTCCCCCCCCTCAATAGTCCTTTTACACTTATTTCTAACGAATCCAAATAGATGTCAATACCTTTTTGGGGAGAGGTGCACCCCATCGCCCCTGTACAAATAAGGCCTATCTGCTTGAATACCATCATGTTTCAAAATTAACACTCCTAATTCCCCCAAAGATTTTGCCAACTTTCTGTTCAAAAAGCGTCTAATCTTGTTAATGGCAGTCTGATTTCGAACACCTTGCCAAATTCTTCTAGGCAGAAACTTTGTCCAACTCAGCAAGAGTTGATTCCGGCAAGAGTTGCTTGATCTCGCGGAAATCATTCAAAATCATATTAGCCAAGTTCAAAGAGGTAACTTTTCCTAACTCATTCTCTCCTAGATGGAAGATCAGTCCCTTGGGTTGCTTGAATGTTTCGAGGAGCTCCAGAATTCTAGGGAGTAATGCTTCCCACAGCATTCCTCCGCATCCGAACCATCTAAAAGGTCCCCAATCAATCCCGCTGCGCTGCTAAACCAAGTGTCGTTCTGCCCAGAATACCAGGCTGTGACCAATAATCCAGACACAAGTTAGCATCACTGGGCCGCTGGACCACGTGCCGCTCCACCCATCATACTAAGCTGTAGCCAACAATCCAAACACTCTCCGACGACAGTTGTGCTGAAACAAATTAAATTAGAACCACATGTCAATGACCATGTTAAACAATTCTTCGCTTAAAACTTGAGACGCTCAAGAGCGCCCACGTTCGATTAAAACAGCCTTGCATTGAACTGGGTTAACTGTAAACCAGTATTATGCAGAAACATATAACCTAACCCATCCGGCCTGATCTTCAGATATTTCCTTAAGGCAGGCACCTTCTCTCGCCCACCCCCCACTAATTCTAAAATCAACTGTATAGTCAATGAACCCCTCAGCTCTGGTGTTAAACCCAATTGTCGGGGATGGACTGCAAATTTGATAACTAATTTACATATAAGGCCAAGCCTCCACCTCCCCGACAGATGGCAAAAAACATCCAAACGCTCGCCACACGAGCTGATACACTTGCGCATCGATGGAGCGATGGACTGGATAATCGCCCTGTCGATTTCTGTTCGCCAAAGCTCCAAAGCCGGGTTGTTACGTCCAGTGGCTAAGATGATGCCACAGGTGCGACTTGCTGAAACCTGTAAAACTGAAAACGCAACAGTTAACTTCTAGCTGATTTAACAAACCCGGAACCTGATTTGATGATGTGGAGCTTTGATACTTTTGGAGGCTTTTGTATAAATAAGAACAAAAGCCCTCCCCGAGACAATAAGTTTGCCATCAAAATTTAATAATCCCATCAGGGATTGCAATTTACTCAATGTGTCTTTATTATCCACTTTAGAATGTGATTAGGTTGCCTCCCCGCCATCCTTCTTACTTCTAACATATGATGACCCGGGGTGAGGTCCCCATCCTTCTCTGTAATATTTCTTCGATAACATTGTAAAGCCCATAATCCTTTTAACAATACCCATATCTCTTTTTTGGGCGTTTGATTACTTGACCTTCATTATGAAGTGCTGAAACTACTCAATCTTATAACCATGAACCATGGATCAGGATCACAAATAAAAGCTAAAACAAGTCAATAAACTCCGCTCCCAAATCTTTTCTTTAGTTGACAGTGGATGGTGAGACCCCGAAGGTGTAGACTTACCTGCACCTGGGTTGCATTCAACCATCCTGTCAGTTCCCGAACCATAATGAACCCACTACCGCTTATCTGCTGCCCCCGTGTCACAGCACCTTGAAGGCAAACAGCTTTTGGTACAAATGCAGGTAAAGATGCAGACCGAGGAGATTTACATCCGGTACTTGTTCATGTTTAGCTACCAGTAATCCAAACCAAATGAAGGCCAAGTTGAGTGTGCATTATTGTTATGATACACACCTGCACCCGATCAAAGGCTTGAAGCACCTATCGATGCTTGGTAATCCCCCACCGAAAGCGTAGCAGTAGCTGCTCAGGTGTTGTGGTGTCTCCTAACAGTGCTTGGCCTGTTGTTGTTGAAAGTCTCTATGGATTCAAAAGGTGGTGCGTTGCCCTAACCCGAAACGGCAACTTTTTACACCAAAGTAACAAATTAGCCAAAGTGTGTTAGTTACCCTTAGGGGCTACAGCACCCTGTTATACAACGTCAAGAACTTTTTCCAATATTACCGTTATAAATCTGCTAAGGTTGGCTGACCCACTTCCAAAGCAGACGTCCCAAGGGGCCGTGTGCCATGTCCATTTATCTGTTAGCGTGATTTCTAGCTTGGTGAATTATGTTATGTTGCGTCTCTGATAAAATGGGCTATAGCCGTGAATGCTACAACCAGAGAGCTGTAAGAGCTTACCCACAGGTGCTGCTGAACTTGTTGCTCAGTCACCATCGCACATGTCTGCGTATCAAGGCCAATAAATATTGTTGTTGTTATTATTATTATTATTGTTATTATTATTAATATTAAATGTGCCACACAAATAGCCCCCAAATATGCTGAAGACTTTTTTAAACAGGCTGTCAATCTTGGTCTCTAATAGTCCAGAAACTTAGGCCTTGAACAGGCCTGTAAAAACCGCTTGCACAGAAAACAATTCTTAACGTATATACGCATATATATAAGTGTCGAAATTAGGGCTATATCTATGAAAGCTACAACCCGTGAACAGAGTGAGCCTCACCTGTATCGTGTCTTTATAAATAGATATATTCATTATTATTATTATTATTATTATTATATAGAACACCCAGAGATCTAAGCCCTAGTGTGTCACTAATTTTACATCCACAGAACATAGGCCTCAAACTAGTGAGCAGTTTAGGCCCCTGGATTTAGGCCTCATACAGCCACTGGATTTAGACCCCAAATAGGCCATTACTGAAATTAAAATTTGGGGCTAAAGCCGAGAAAACTACAACCTGTTATCCGGGTGAGTCTGACCAATCACTGTTAAAGAGCCTGTTTCTCACACTCTGAAGGACACGCCGGCGTTGTACGGCTGTCGCCCATTTTTTTTTTTTTTGTATTGTGCCTTTGAAAATATATATATATTCCTTATTGTTGTTGTTATTATTATTATTATTATCATTATTATTATCCTTAGTAGTTATTATTATTAAATAGCACACCCAGAGAGCTAAGCCTTAGAAGGTCACTACTTTTCAAATCACCAGAACTAAGGCCTCAAACTGGTGAGCATTTTTTGGCCCCTGAATTTAGGCCCCAAATAGCCGCTGGATTTAGGCCCCAAATAGGCCGATAATAATAAGCCCCCAAATAGGCCCTTAACTCATGATGTATATATACACATATATATATATATATATATATATATATATATATATATATATACGTTAAGCCCAAATATGCTAGCGAACTTAAGCCCCCAAATAGGCCAACAATATTAGGCCCCAAATAGGCCGCTGAAATTAGGCCCCAAATAGGCCAGCCAAACAAGGCTCCAAAATAGGCCGGCAAAATTTTTTTTTTATTATTATTATTATTATTATTATTAATTAGCCCCAAATAGGCCAGTAACTTAGGCCTCAACGGGCCTGTAAAATCCGTTTGCACAGAAACCAATTCCTGATACATATCTAGAATATTGCTTCCCCTGAGGCTGAGAGAGTGTGACTTTTCATAAATATATGTGACACAATTAGGGCTATAGCTGTGGAAGCTACAACCTGTGAGCAGGATGAGCCTACCAATAAATGTTGCTGAGCTAGTTGCTCACACAGTGAAAAACAAACCATCATAGTACGGCCAATTTAAGCAAAATGTGCTGTATTGAAGTAGAAGAATGAGCTATAGCCGTAGGTGCTATAACCTGTGAAGTAGGTGAACTCCTTGCTAAATGTTGCTGAGCCAATTGCTCACATACAGAGGCACAGGCTTGGATAGTGCGGCCAATTTGATCCAGGTGAGCGTGAATGTCTAAATCCTTGTCTTTTTTATGATTACTACGCTTAGCCAGTGCTTGGTCTGCTTTGTGTCCAGGTGCAGCTGCGCGTTTCTTGCCTTGGGCCTTACTGCGCGGCATATTAATAGAAGTGGACAGCACTGCTCACAAAGTTAAACCAATCCCTATATGTCAGCACCACCAGATGGAGTGTGAATATTAAAATAAACACTCAAAGTTTAATTACACTGTGGTGGTGCTATATATATATATATATATATATATATATATATGTAAATATGTATATATATATGTGTGTGTGTGTGTGTGTATATCTATATATGTGTATATAAGAATATATATATATTCAGTATTATTATTGTTATTATTATTATTATTATTATTATTAACATTAAATTAATGTGAACAAATAGGCACTGCAATTTGTATCAACAATCAAATCATCCAATGTCGTAGGATTGTATGCCCCAAATAGGCAAGTGTAATGTCCCAAGCCCCAAATAGGCCAGCTAGATTTAGGCCCCAGTTAGGCCGACCGCTTTCAAAGGCCCCAAATAGGCCTGATCCAATATTAGGCCCCAAATAGGCCACGAACGTAGGCCCCAAATAGGCCCCAAACGTAGGCCCCAAATAGGCCTGAAGTAAGAAAATAGGCCCCAAATAGGCCTTGAGAATCGGGCCCCAAATAGGCCTCAATTCGGCGTGATTTTTTTTTTTTAACTTGCGATTAGGTGCTTGCTTTCTAGATGTCCTTGTTCGCTCCTCCAATTCGCAGCCGCCCCTGTCGCTCCTCGGCCGACCGCTGAAGCACCGCAAGCGGTTTGCCCAGGGTCAAGGCCGAAGGGAGAAATAGCCCACCGCTTGCCCTACAACGAGGGCAGACCATGGGGCAGCCGAGCGAGGGCCCAAATAAGGCCTTGGCCGCGGTCTCGCGTAAGGCGAGCCCGGCGAGGCGCGACCCGCCGAAGAAAGCCGCAAGAGCCAAAAATCGCGGCTTCAATCCTCCGCAGCCGCGTCTGTCCCTTTTTTTTTTTTTTTTTAGAACCGCGGCTGTTACCGCAAAGGCCCTTTTAAGGGCGTAAAAGGGTTCGATCCCGCCAATGGCGAGACACACTCCAGGCGAACCGCCGCCGAGGCTGCCGAGCCAAATTGCGGCTGTTTAACTCAGGCAGTCGCCGCCAGCCACCAACTCTGCTGCCCCCACAGGCCTGTAGCCAAAAATAGGCCTCAAATCCTAAGGCAGAGAGAGCGGAGAAGCGAGCTGCTTGCTCGCTTGTCCCTTCAAAATGGCTGCTGCCCACGAGGCAGCCCAGGCTTAAATAGCCTGGCCAAATCCCATTCTAAAATCTCGCGAGACCAGAAATCTCGCGAGATTTCCAATTCCCGCTTGACCCGATTGGCTGAGCAGCCCGGAAGAGGCGGGTCTTACGGGCTACTCAGCCAATCATATGCATCGAGGTCCTTCTAGGCCGACGCAAATGAGAGCCCCTCCCGACGCGTCGGGGAGGCTTCCTTCTCCATTCAGAAAAGCTCTGCTGAATAGTGTGCTGAAGATAGTATAGAGAGAAGGCATAAGTTCTTTTTTTTCCACCTTCAGTGCTGCATAGTAGGCACAATGAGAGGTCTTTGACAATTTTTACTTGTATTTGCTCTGTGACCTATGCAACTTGCACTTTAGTCTTCATCCAGATTTTCTGTAAAGCATGGTGAACTATGGGCTTTACAGCACTGAATTGGACAGTTAGAAGTGATTGCATCAATGACCCTTTCCATCTCACCATTCCATAGTGAGACCAAGGCCTTAACAGTATTGCCAGACAGAATCATTCAGGGGTCAGATTCCATGAGTCTATGGGGGCAGACCATGGGATGTGGTGGATCAAGTGGTTAAGACTCTGACTCTGTTGATTGCAAGATCAGCAGATTGGCAGTTCGAGGCCTGAGTGCTGCATGATGGGGTGAACTCCCATCACTAGTCCCAGCTTCTGCCAACCTAGCAGTTTGAAAGCATGCAAATGCAAGTAGATAGATGGGTACCACTTCTCAGTGGGAAGGCAAACAGCATTCTGTGCAATCATGCTGGCCACATGATCTCAGAGTAGTCCCTGATAATGATGGCTGTTCAGCTTACTAAAGGAGATGAGCACTGCCCCCAATGTCAGAGATGACTTGACAACCTTGTCAATGGGGAATACCTTTACCTTTATGGGGGCAGACCATCTTAACCAGTCCCCCACAACTGCAGGGAAGGTATGCTACTGCTAAACTAAACTTCATAAGGAAATGATCTGACCATCACAATAGGGTTGTTGTGTGTGCATGTGCCTTCAATTCACCTATTGATTAATGATAACCCCATTAATTTCATAAGGGTTTCTTAGGCCAGAAATACTCAGAGGTGGTTTTGCCAGTCTCTTTCTCTGAAATATAGCCTACAACACCTGGTATTCATTGGGGGTCTCCCATCCAAATACTCAGCAGGGTCCAAATACTAAGATGGGATCTGGTGCCTTTATTATACACTCCACTAAAACCAGATCACCCACTATCCATACAATAGCAAAAACCAAGTCTAAGGTATGTCCTGCTACATGTGTCAGAGCAATGATGTACTGAGACAACTCCATATTGTCATGGTAGCCATGAAGTCCTGTGCAGTCCCTCTCAGAGGAGCCTCAGCGGGGATGTTGAACTCCCCTAGAACCACAGTCCTAGGGTTCCCCAACACCACCTCTAAAACAACTTCACTCAGCTCAGGCAGGGAAGCTGCTGCACAGTGGGGTGGGAGGCAAACCAGAAGCATCCCTATTCTTTGGCCCAGCACGGGGTCCAAACCCTCAAAGGTGGTGCTGGACTTCCTTATGAGAGTGATGGAATCCTTATGGATGACAGAAACCCTTTCCCGCCCCAGGCCGGCAGTATTGCCTAGTGCTACACTGTATACCCAGGTGGACAAAGCTGGGACAAGCTGGTGCTACCAAGCTCAGGTCTCAGTAACACATGCCAAGTCAGCCCAGCCATCCACATCCAGGTTGTAGATGGTTGTCATTTTATTACAGACTGACCTGGTATTCAGCAACAGCAGAGCAAAAGGCAGTCAAACAGAGCAACTTGGATCTTGAGGAATGGGGGATGGACTGAAACACAGGATAGATGTCAAACATCTTTCCCTTACCTGGTTTACCTGTCCAGCCTCCAGCACCATACCTCCTGGTTTCCAAGTTTACATCAGTAGGGTCATTCTGTTCCTGTCCCACCCTTGAGATTTACCCATGCACATGTACAGACAAAACAAACAGAGAATCAAAAAACAAAATTAAACAAAATGAGAGATTAGAAGTTGGAAATTAAGTACATGAAGGGAGGTAAGTGTAAGTGAATTTTAAGGGAAAGTGGAAAGAAGGAGAGAGAGAGAGAACAGAAAAATGAAGGAGAGAGCAAGAGAAACAATTGATGACAAGTGAAGGGATTATAGGGGGAAACAGTGGAAAAGGAAGAAGTAAGTAGGAGTAAATTTAGAAAGACTCAGAAAGATTAGAAATAGAGAAAAAGAGAAAGAAAGGAGCAAAGTGGAACTAAGAAGGAAATTGGGTGGGATCCAAAGGCTAGCTTGACCCAGGGAGTTTCATATGTAAAAAGAATAGGTTTAAATATTTTTTTAAAAAAACATAGTAAGAAAAGAGAAAAGGCTTAGAATGTATTTAGTATGACTATTGTGTTTTTATGTTTTTATGTATTTATGTTTATGTGTATTATGAGAAAAAAATCTCAGTAAAAATGACATTTAAAAAAAGGAGGAGGAGGAGGGGGCTGACCTGGGAAAATAATATGTTTTGAATTGCTGACAAATGGGGTGAAGGCTTTTATAGCAGGTGAATTGTTTGCACTCCAAGTATACTGATGTAACTGGGGGAAAATTTCTTCTGACAACTATATACTATAATTTACCCCGCTTGCTGAATAAAGCTCTTCTAAATCTGAAAAAATGTATATGCAGCAGGTCAGGGACAGAAGTCACAATACTCAGCTCTCACATGAATGACCCCAGCAATCCCTGCCTCTGACAAGGATTCTGGAGCAGGCACTATGTTACCAGATCCTGACTTTCACCCAGGGTTTAATGTCCATTCTCCAACTGAGATGGGGTGGTGCCCTTGCCTCTGGGTCTTCCCAAAGTGGTGACCCAAAGGAGAACTCCCTATGGTGTTGACCCTGATAGTATTTAGCAGAAGACATTAACCATCAGTTAGAGTTGCACAGAGTAAGCCATTGAAATAAAACATCAAATCTAACAAATGAGGAAGAGAGAGTATGTGTGAGAATACACAGACCTTTCAAGATAGTGCTCTTCCCCTAAGATTCTTTCCTCTCCCCCTATGAACCAGAAAAGAAGGAGTGGACTTTGAAACTCTGATAATCCTAGCACCACTTGAAGTGGCTTCCTTTTTTGACCATTGATAATGACTGGCTCTGCCAATTTGCTAAAGAGGTCTAAATTTCCCTCTCTTCTCTCCATTGCTTACCTCAGCTTCTCATTCTCACTTCCTGGAAACATCCAGCAAGTTCATCTGGTGTATATTTTTAGGTGTATTGTCATCCCATGGTCAACTACTTGTAGCTGGTTTCCTATTCTTTACAATCAATCTTTATTGCTTTTGGCCAATCGCCATTGCAAAGACCAAAACGATAAAACAATACACATAAAATTTCCATAAAACCAATATACAATAAATTTAAACAATTGCATATGAAATATGTGACATGAATACATTAAGATTCACAGCTAAACACTTTTAACTAAAATTATCCCCATTACAGCTATCTCTGCTATATATTTCTTCCTGGTCTTTTTGGCAGCAAGGGCAAATAGGGCTACACACCAGGTCACATATTTATCTATGTCCATTAGGAGACCTTTTCTTGGGAATTCAAAAATACTCTATTTCCAATTAAAGGTAAAATAAAATGCTCCCTAGGATCTTTATGTAACGGACAACAGATTAAGTAATGTACCAGGTCCTCTGAGTGGGGACAACCAGCTATGCATTTTCGTTCATTTTTGGGGACTTTCTTAAGCCTCCCATTGCTTTCAGCTGAATCAAACATATTAAGTCTCAGTTCTGTGAAAGCTCGATGCAACTGAACAACGGTTAGACTATCAAAATAATCTATGTGACCACAGGATTGCCCGAGGCTGTAATATAAGGGGGCACATGAAGAACCATAGGCAGTATGTAAGTCTGCACGTGTAGTAACTTCTAATATTTATTTATTTATTTATTTTCTTTCTTGCAGGATGGTCTAACCCAGGGGTAGGCAACCTTTCCCCTTTAAGGGCCAAGGGACTTCAGCTCCCAGAATCCCAGGAACTATTGGCCAACATGGGACTATTGGCCAACATGGCTGAGGCTTCTGGGAGCTGAAGTCCCTCGGCCCTTAAAGGGGAAAGGTTGCCTGCCCCTGGTCTAACCCTTCCAGTTCATTAATTGAAAGCCCATACTTGGTAATTAATTGAGCTGCCCCATGAACCCAATTGTTGACAGATACTCCATTATTAAGTTCCAGGAGACATTTTTTTGGTTACCTAGAATATGACATCTCCTGGATCCTAAACCAGTAACTCAGAATCCTTTTATCTATTTGGCTTTTAATGTTGGAACAGAAGTTTCAAGGCGGATCATGGCAGTTGGGGTGTCCCTAGGAAGTCCTAGCAATGCCCTTAGAAAATAGTTCTGAGATGCTTCTAAACCTGAGGCCTTAGGTGTGCCCCAGATTTCTGTGCCATAAAGGATCTGTGCCAAAGTTTTAGCTTTAAAAACCATTAGAGCGGGATTTACTAAATTGCCTCCCCTCTTAACAGTAAAGCTCAATATTGCTTTAGCTAATCTATGGGCTTGTATTTTAGTGTTTATTATATGTTGTTTCCAAGAGGCTGATTCAGAAAAAGAAAATTCCCAAATATTTAAAGGATTTTACTTGTTTTATTATATGTTCATCTAAGTGCCAGGAATGTATTTTAGGATGCCTACAAAACACCATAAACTGAGTTTTGTTATAATTTACTGTCAGGACATTTTCCTTGCAGTATGATGAGAGTCTAGCAAGCAAACGTCTCAAGCCCACCTGAGTTCTTGATAAGAGAATGATATCATCAGCATACATTAACAGAGAAAGCTTTTGGTCCAAAATAGTAACTGGGGCATACTGTAGGCCCTGTAGCTCCTTAACAATATCATTAATATAAAAATTAAATAAAAAGGGTGCCAAAACGCAGCCCTGTTTAACACCAGCATAGGTATTTATTTTTGAGGTGAGATGACCTACCAGGTCAACTTTGACCTGCATCGAGGTGTTAGTATGTAAAGCCCTGACTAAATAAGGGTCAATATTAGCCTTTTCAAGTTTTTGCCATGGCAGGTCCCTAGGGAATGAATCAAAAGCTGACTTTAGATCAATAAAGCAAGCATAAAGTTTTTTTGCTTCATGTTTTGAGTATATTTACAGACCAAAAAAATTAATACAAAACACAAGTCAATGGTAGATTTCCCCTTTTGAAAACCTGCTTGAACTTCAGATATTAAACCATGTTTCTCAGATCAGTCCTCTAAGCGATCCAAAAGAATACATGCATACAGGTTGGAAGAGATATTCAAAAGACTCATCGGCCTGTAATTGGTAGGATTTTTCTTATCTCCCTTTTTATGTATTGGAGCAATAATACTTACTCTCCATCCCTCAGGAATACACCCTGATTTGTTTATGTATGTAAACAATTTGGCCAGAATAGGTGCCCAGTAGTCTGGTTTTGCATTGAATAGTTCCATGGGGATCATATCCTCCCCAGGAGCTTTATTAATTGATTGTTTGGCCATTTTTTTAACCTGATCAGGAGTAACCTCTGACCATTCTGGAAGGGCAGTACATTGGGGAAGATACAAATAAAAATGTGAAATTGGCTTACAGCTATATATATATTTGCAAAATATTCCTCCCATACATTGCCTTGGATTACTGCTTCCAAAGAGTGATCTATCATTCTGGTCGCTCGTGCAGTAATGTGCCAGAATTTTTGTGAATCTTTTTGCATAGCAGCATGACCTAGTTCTTTCCATTGATTTATATAATAATTATGTCTCTTTTCATTAAGTAATGTTTTATAATCACTCCTCAGCCAAGCTATATATAACTGTGCTTCTGTGTCTTCCAGTGGACTTTATTTTTAAGGCTCTCGGTGCTTTCACCAATGCTTTCTTGGTCTTGTTACAATCCTCGTCAAACCAAGTCTGAGGCTTAAACCTGATTTTTTTAGAATTAGAGGATGATGTAAGAATTGGTTTTAGATGGGACAAAAGAATTTCGTATGATCCAATAATATCAGGTTCAGACAATACATTATCTCTCAATTTAACAAAGTCAGATGATTCCAAGGTGTTAATAATTCTATCTTGGATCTGTTCATTCCACCTTAGTCGTTTACCACCAAGGATTAAATAGTTAGAACTATCAACACTACCAGGAATGGTCAGATTACTGGATATTAGCAAGAGCAACTGTAAGGGATGATGATCGCTCTCAGCTCAAGGGATTATTTTGAATGAGTCACGAAGTAGAGGAACAGGGCTAATGGCCATAAAATAATCAACAGTGCTGGCATGTCCTTCGGGAGAGATAAACATATGTCCTTTGGGAGAGATAATCAACAGTGCTGGCTCCTTCTCCCCGCGGCCTCAGTCTTTCAATGGGCTGGTGCCAGGATCGCTTCGATCCCGGCACCAGCCCATTCAAAGACTGAGGCCGCGGGGGGAAGGAGGGCTCCTTCTCCCCGCGGCCTCAGTCTTTCAATGGGCTGGTGCCGGGATCGCTTCGATCCCGGCACCAGCCCATTCAAAGACTGAGGCCGCGGGGGAAGGAGGGCTCCTTCTCCCCGCGGCCTCAGTCTTTCAATGGGCTGGTGCCGGGATCGCTTCGATCCCGGCACCAGCCCATTCAAAGACTGAGGCCCTGGGGGGAAGGAGGGCTCCTTCTCCCCGCGGCCTCAGTCTTTCAATGGGCTGGTGCCGGGATCGCTTCGATCCCGGCACCAGCCCATTCAAAGACTGAGGTCGCGGGGGGGAAGGAGGGCTCCTTCTCCCCGCGGCCTCAGTCTTTCAATGGGCTGGTGCCGGGATCGCTTCGATCCCAGCACCAGCCCATTCAAAGACTGAGGCCGCGGGGGGAAGGAGGGCTCCTTCTCCCCGCGGCCTCAGTCTTTCAATGGGCTGGTGCCGGGATCGCTTCGATCCCAGCACCAGCCCATTCAAAGACTGAGGCCGCGGGGGGAAGGAGGGCTCCTTCTCCCCGCGGCCTCAGTCTTTCAATGGGCTGGTGCCGGGATCGCTTCGATCCCAGCACCAGCCCATTCAAAGACTGAGGTCGCGGGGGGAAGGAGGGCTCCTTCTCCCCGCAGCCTCAGTCTTTCAATGGGCTGGTTCCAGGATCGCTTCGATCCCAGCACTAGCCCATTCAAAGACTGAGGTCGCGGGGGAAGGAGGGCTCCTTCTCCCCGCGGCCTCGGCCCTTCGCCTTATAAGGCGCACTCACTTCCCCACGCACATTTTGGGGAAGAAAAAGTGCGTGTTATAGGGCGAAAAATACGGTAATATCCTTTTGGATCTCCAAGATCATGGCCATTACAGAGTTCAAGGTTGTATTTAATTACTAACTCAAGTAAATATTTCCCGAAGGCATTAACTGTCTTATCCAGAGCTGTCCTAAGGGAAAGTTCTGAAGCATTTTCTATGCATACTCCAAAGATTGTGTTGTCAGAGGAAGCTATGCCAATCCTGGCATTAAAATCGCCTCCTAGGATCACCCATGGATTAGGAGACAGAATGTCTAATTCCTCCATAATATGGTTCAATCTATCCCAGGGCAGACATTCCTTAACACCAGATCTTGCTGGAAGGATATACATACAGATAATGTATAATATCATCAGAGACGATATTATAAACTGCTAACACTAGGAAATTAGAGGTACTTAACAAATGAAGTTGAGAAATAACAACATTAAGTGTGCTTGAAATTAGGACAGCAAGTCCTCCCGAAGGCCTCCCAAACTTACTAGTTTTTATAGCTGGGACAGTATAAGGAGTAAAACCTTGTAAATTTATAGTATATTCATCAGAAACCCATGTTTCTTGGAGAAGGATGACATCATATGTTTACAAGAATTTTAAAAAATCCTCATCCTGTGTCTTATTAAACCATCTTGCTATATTCCAAGATAGAACTTTAATTGAATCTGCAGTAGGTCAGAGTTTAACTATGGGAGGCGAAGTAGATTGAACATATCCATCAACTGTTTTGATAGTATCTGTCCCTTTAAAATAGTTCCTAATATACTCCATATCATAGTTATTAGTGTTAATATTAATGTCAGAGGAATTAATATGTGAGTCAACTCCATTGCCGGACACAGAGCTATCAGTAAAAGGCTCGGCTGGTTCCTTCACTTGTGTGACCCTATTGTCAGCTGTATACTCTGGTTCACATAGTTTATTCAGGGCCTAAGCAGACGGGCGGCCGTGGGCCGCCCTGAGAAGCTGCGGATCGGGGCCGAGGTAGGTGCACTCCTCGGCCCCAATCTTTCCCTTTTTGGGCACTGGAAGGAGCACTAGCGCTCCTTCTGCAAGGTGTCGAAGGTGCGGCCAACGCCTCTTTCAGCGCACCTTCGGCGTCTCTTCCACCGCAGCGTGTGCAGACGCTGCAGTGGAAGTACGTCATCTGAGTGCCCATTGTGTGGAGCGACAGGCGCTCCGATGACGTGTTCGGGAAGGGGTTGGAGCACCCACCGTGAGGCTGCCCCTCTCCTTCCTTGCCTCCAAGATGGCGCAAAGCGCCGTCTGCTTCCCCCCTTAGTCTAACCTGAAGTGAATTCAATCTACCTATGATAAGTAACTTATCAAGAAGGGGGAGTCTACTGAATGAGTCTATAAAACTGGCTTCACCCATGTCATCCATTCATATATTGTTGGGAATGTCCTGTGGGATGTGGGAAGTTTCGAGATTGACACATGGGTCATCAAAGCAAATCAAGTCCTCATCCTCATTTATCTGTCCAGCCTTATCAAGGCCCATCGTTAATGTATCATTTGTAGAAGATGATGTATTCACAATTAGTGGATATGGTGCTGAGTGGCAAAAGACTCTTGTCACTTCAATGTTTGACCAAGAAATCAATTTCTTCAATTTGTATAACCTTGCTGCTATATCAACATCCCTAAACTTTATAAGGGCTCTGGCCATCAAGTAATTATAAAATAAGTATTGAATATTTACTATATCCCCTTTTCTCAGGAAGGTTATCCCGAGGGCTGCAAGCTGTTGTATGAAATGAGATTTCCTATAAGATTGGGAGGTGAAGCCATATGGCTTGGGGTAATTAATGAATGCCAGTTGTGATCCTTTTAGAACTAAAGATGGTATATTGGAACTTTTTTGAGAAATTGATAGATACTGTTTGTCCTCTTTTCCACTTAACATGACCATGCTATTATTGGTACTGCCCTCATCATTCCCCTCCAATAACTGTTCCTTCGTCAGAGGTCCTGTTGAGTTACTGGAGTCCACCTGGGAAGAGTTTAGTGATAAAATAGATTCATTTGGTTTTGTGGCAAGCTTTCTTTCCTTTCCTTTACTCTTAATGTAGCCTACTGCCTTTCCTATTGAGCCTGTATTTGCAAGAGGTTTTTGGGGTTGTCCAGTAGGTTCAATAGTCTCTTGAAATTAAAATTTACAGCCTTTCTGGTTCTAACTAAGTGTTTCTCCAAATTTCGGCTATCAGCATTACTTTTAGCCCTCTCCCTTTTTTTGCTCTTCTTTTTATTGGACCATTTATTAGATATGTTATCAGGCTCGGAAGTAACTTGGCCCAAATTAATATCGTTATGAGGTGAGGATTTACCCAGGTGATCTGCATCTTTTCCTGTAAATGAGGGCTCTACAGTGTTGTTGTTTTTTTTTGGGGGGGGGGGGTGCAGCTTGTAAAATCCCTTCGCCAATAGTCCAACATATTATATCTATATTAATTTTAATAGTGGCTATTAAATCATGCTGTTTTTTTTTAGCATATCAAGTAATACTGAGAAATTACTATTTTCATTCACTGTTGATTCATCTAGTTTCTCATCAGAGTCTGCTAAGGGATACAAATTTTCTTCACAATGGGAGGATTCTGCTTCTAGGGCACGTAGCTGTTCATTAATTGTCTCCCTATGCTTACTATATCCCTCCAATGTTCTCTTTTCATTCTTCAATAAGATTTTCAAACAAGGCATGTCTTCAAAACACACACACAAAAGATCATCCTTATTATTCATAGGGTCACTTGTCTGATGTAAGTTTCTGTTGCTATCCCCAGGATTTATTTCTGCACACTCATGTTCAGGAGGCAGACTTCTGTTCAAGTTATGGCCCATTCCCATGTCCTTAATTGGGCTGTTTTCTGATAAAGATGGTTGGGAATCAAGACTAGATGCATTACCAGATATATCAGAGATAGAATCCTCAGTGAGGTCGATTTCTACAGGACCAGTATGTTTTCCTTTCAAGCCCTGAGATTCTTCCCCTTAAGAGACATTTAAGTACTGACCCACTTTACCCCTATTCCCTCTTATAACCTAAGCCAGCAAGATAAAAACCAAAGCAAAATGAAGCAAACCTGCTGATGAGAATCTGGGATGGTTATCTAGGTTATCCATCTCGGGGAGAGACACTAGGCCCAGCACCATCGGGCCTGGAATAAGAAGAAGAGCCCTCCCTCCATTCCATCCGATGTCATCTGGGAGAGAGAGACTAGGCCCAGCACCATTGGGCCTGGAATAAGAACCCTTAAAGGACGGGTGGGAATTGGGATTTTTATGTTCTATTTAAATTGTATTAATATATTTGTATGGTAATTTTATTGTTGTAAGCCGCCCCGATTGCTCTGCAGAGGGGCAGGATATAAATAAATATTATTATTATTATTATTATTATTATTATTAGGTTTTTATCAGGATCCAGGATCAGGTCCAACCCTCCAATCAGATAACCCAAAGATATTTGTGACCACCCTCTCAATCTGTCCCTGGTGGGAAGGAAGATGGCTGAAGGAGTTTTAAGGGCTGCACTCCACACCCACTCCTTGCTGTTCCAGGGGAAAAAGTGGTAACTGTGTGTGTGTGTGTGGGGGGGGGGTTGTTTGTTTTGGCTGCAAATGCCCCCATCCACTCCTTGCTGCTCCTGGGGGAAAAGATTGCAGGGCTCCACTCCACCCACAGGCAGAAATGTTGGAGTTTTTATGCTGCAGGCATGGAAGGGCTCCACTCCACCCACAAGCAGAAATGCTGGAGTTTTTATACAGCAGGCAGAGTCTAGTCGTGGCAATGCTCCACTCCACCCACAGGCAGTAATGCTGGAGTTTTTATACAGCAGGCAGAGTCTAGTCATGGCAAGGCTCCACTCCACCCACAGGCAGAAATGCTGGAGTTTTTATACAGCAGGCAGAGTCTAGGTGTGGCATGGCTCCACTCCACCCACAGGCAGAAATGCTGGAGTTTTTATGCTGTAGGCAGAGTCTAGTCGTGGCAAGGTTCCACTCCATCCACAGGCAGAAATGCTGGGGTTTTTATACAGCATGTAGAGTCTAGGCATGGCACGGCATGGCAGGGCTCCACTCCACCCACAGGCAGAAATGCTGGCGTTTTTATGCTGCAGGCAGAGTCTTGGCGTGGCAGGACTCCACTCCCTATTCTTTATGTATTTAGAGATTTATTTATTTATTACTGTTGAGCCAGATGCTATTTGTGACATATTTCTCAGAAGTCACCTGAACAATCCCATTCAGGCCAAAACCATGGACTGAATGGTGCTTTGTAGGCAATCACATTTGACTATATGATTATTCCACTGAGGGCAAACAAGAACAATTGAAAAAACACAAATTTAAACGAATAGGCACACATTTCACAAGCCTCAAAAGATGGAGTCCCCCTGCACTTGTGTTTGACTGACTGAAAATGTGTTTCTAAAATGCTATGAACTGTTGTCTCAGATCTAGTGTAAATTCCATTCTGTACCTCATGACCCCTTTTCATGTCAACAAAGCAAACATATCACTTATGTAATCTAGTTGCCTTTATTCTCATGGAGCACTGATAGCAACTTAACATTGCTGATTTTGTTTTTAAATAATCTTAAAATGGCTTCTGAATTTTCTCCTCAGCGAATGGAGAGGTCCAATGAGTGTGAAGCTTCAAAGAGCAGAATTATATTTTTATAAGTAGTTCTTTTCTGGCTACTCTTCATTAACCCTTAATAGGGTGTCTGCATTTGACTCCATTGAATTTGTTTTCTTTGGCAGCTCTACTTTTTATAGCCAGCTGTTATCAAGCTTAAAGGGCCTTGACTTTTGTATCTGAAATGTGGGAGAACTGTTGCTGGATCAAAGCATGGACATAAATAATTCCAAATAACTAATTGCATATAGACTGCTAGAAATAGTGCAAATTGAGTCCACTTTAAGGGTTAGGGTTAGGGAATCATGGGAACTGTATTTTATTGTGGCACCAGAGCTCTCTGACAGAGAAGGCTCAATTTCTCAGGGGGGAAAAAAACCAATTCCCATAATTCCCTAGCACTAACCCTAGCCCTTAAAGTGGACTCAATTTGCACTATTTCTGGCAGTCTGCAAAAGCCTTTAGTTTCTTGTCTTAATAACCAAGGTATAACCATATGGCATTGCAATTGCAACTTAATGAGAGTTTGGAGTTTATCGCACAGGGGATAATTGGAAGTATAAACGATGATTATCCTGTGATAATCCCACAATTGCACTAATGGTTTTCACATGACATCATGTTTAAAGTGATATCATCCCATGAATAACCCGTTATTATCACACAATTGTGCTAATGGTTTCACATTACATTGAGGTAAAATGTGATTAAAGTGTCATTAACCTGTGAATAACCAGGCAAGAAATGGCAGCAAATCATTCATGGGATTTTCCCATTAATGACTTTTTGCTGTTTATTGCCTGGTTATTCACAGGATAATGGCTCTTGTGTTAATCTCATTTTAATCACATTTTAATGTCAACTGTGTGATTTTCTCTAGTTAATCACTGTTTAAAGTCCTAATTTCCTCATGTGATATAATCATTTATAAAATGAGTGTCAATCATTTTGTACTGTAACTGTAACTTTTTAGATTTTTTTGATAGTTATAGAAGTATAGCCTCCTAAATAGTGGAGAAAGAGTAACCTATAGCTCCTTATCATTAACTGCTGTCAAGTTGATTTTGACTTATGGTGGCCTTATGATTGAGAGACCTCCAAGTCATCCGCAGCTCTGCTCAAGTCTTACAGGCTCAGAGCCATGGCATCCCTGATTGAATCTACCCACCTGTAATGTGGTCTTTCTTTTGTCCTCCCTTCCCTCAACCTTACCAAATATTATTCTCTTTTCTAGTGAGTCATGTCTTCTGAGATACGGTCAAAGTACATTAGCTTCTATTTAGTCATCTTGGCTTTTAGGGAGAGTTCTGGCCTTATATGCTCTAGGGCCCATTTATTTGTCTTTTTAGCATTCCACAGTATATGTAGAACATATCTCCAGCACTATATTTCAAATGAGTTGATTTTCTTCCTATCAGCTTTCTTCACTGTCCAACTTTCACAGCCATGCATAGAAATGAGAAGTATGATGACATGGAGAATCTTAACTTTAGTATTCAATGATATATCTTTACAGTTCAGGATCTTGTCTAGTTCCTTCATAACTGCCCCTCCAAGACCTACTCTTCTGATTTCTTGAATGAAACCTCTATTCTGATCAACAAGTAAGCTAAGGTAGGGAAAATCCTTACCTATTTCAATTTCTTCCTTGTCTGGTTTAAAGTTATGTCAATCATCTGTGGTCATTATTTTTGTTTTCTTAATATTAAAACTATAAATGTGCCTTTGCACTTTCTCCCTTGACTTTCTTCAGTAACCATTCCAAACCTTTACTATTCTTAGCTAGTAGTATTTTGTCATGTGCATATCTTAAATTGTTGAGGTTCCTTTCTCTAATTTTCATGGCTCTTTTCTTCAAGTCTAATCCTGCTTTACATATGATACGTTAATCATACAAGTTAAGCAGTTAGGGAAATTAAATACAGCTTTATCTGACCTTCTTGTCATTTGAAAACCATTTAGTTTTTGTGTATTCTGTCCAGTACCCTCTTGTCCTAAATACAGGTTAGGCATCAGGGCAATCAAATGTTGTGGCACACCCATTTCTTTGAGAGCAATCCATAGTTTTTCATGACTACACAATCAAAGACTTTCCTATAATCTATAAAAGCATTTCTTTTGCTTTTCTTTTGAAATTATTAGGTGCACTCCATTATCCAATGCATCTTTGTAATATTATCCCTCGTTTCTCTTCCTTTCCTAAATGCAGCTTGGACATCTGATATTTCTCACTCCATATATGGTAAAAGTCTTTGCTGTAGAATTTTGAGCATCACTTTGCTTGCATGGGAAATTAATTCAATAGTCCTGTGGTTACTACAATCCCTGGTGACCCCTTTCTTGGGAATTGGAATGCATGTTGAGCCTTTTCAATCTGTCAGCTATTGTTTTGTTTTCAATATTTGTTGACAGATTTTAGTTAGAACTAGAATACTCTACATTGGACAAATAGTACTTCAGGCCTGTCCTTGCACCATAAGATAAATAAACATAAATAAGACATTATGAACGAGAATACACAAAAACCTGTTGCAGAACATTTCAGTCTTCCTGGTCATTCCATTTTGGACCCCAGAACAGTGGTCCTTCAACAACAACAACAACAACAACAACAACAACAACAACAACGGAAGACTGGAAAGAGAAACAGCAGAACTGGAATAGATACACAAATTGCAGCCCATCAGCAGTGGTTTGAACAAAGACAATAGTTTCCTGGCACACTACACACATTCTCACACTAACTCCCCAGTCTAATGGAGGCTCTCTTGGACAGTTCATCACACCCTCTTTTTGGATTCCACACTACATTGCAATACTCATTCATATGGTTATCTACTAACCTTGGCTTTAGGCAACATCCTTCCTCCTGCCTTGTCCCCCAATGGCCATTGTTAAAACTGAACTAGTCATGTCATCTCCACACCCATGAAGTTTTGAATTCCTTTGGTAATTCTCATACAGAGACTGCTATATGGGTCTGTCCCTGGTCTTTCCACTCTATCTCATACATCTGAGGAAGTAGACTGAAGTCTACAAAAGCTCATGCTACCAGCTTCTTTCTTTCAGTTAATCTCAAATGTGCTATTAGATCCCTTTGCATACTGATTTTCCACACTAACATAGCTATGTCTTTGAATCTTATCATGGGTTGGTGATAGTGTTAGTAACCAGCACACAAGGAAGTCCTGTGTCTCAAACATACAGCTACCCTGACTGGAAAACACAGTAGGGATGGAGCTAACCTGACTGAATGTGGGAAAGAGTTTCACAACAGGGGTGCTACCACTGAAAAAGCCCTGTCTTGGGTATCCATCAATCTGACCTCTGCTGATGGACAGGACATGACACAAGGCCTCTAGTGACAAGTGCAGATTTAGTTTAGGCAACTAAAGTTGCCCATTTCATTTTCTCCCACTTTCAATTTTTGAGAATTTTGGAAAATTCTATCAACAATGACCTGAAATGAAAGTCTCATGTGTTCCTACTCAAAGTGTGCCCAGGCTTATATGGTAGATGGTGGTTTTTCACATGTCCCATCACATAGCTGTTCAGTTATCCTCTTCTCTCTCCCAGATGGCCTTTGCAAATATGTCATAGCACTCATGAAGGGAAAGGAAGCTTGTCAGGAATCTCAGGGTTTTCTGTGCAACTTTTATTCAGGGGTAGTTCAAACTCTCATGCTACCTGAGGCAGGATAAATGAGCAGTCTTTCCTCACACTACTGCCAGAACATATTGCCAGTGGAAGCTGGTGGCACTGATATTGGTGGGACAACAATCCACACCAGGGCCTGAATCTCATTGTTAGTCAAAACTAAAGTGGACACATTGAATCAATTGACTTTACTTACAAGCCAATTTACCATTCAATAATTGATTTAATGTGTCTCCTCTACTTAGAAGTAACCAACAAGTCTATGATTTGGTCTAAACTTGAATGGAGCTATCCAAAGTGCTGAGCCCACTTAGGCCTTTGCACACTGCTAGAAATAGTGCAAACTGAGTCCACTTTAAGGGTAAGGGTTAGCGTTAGGGAATCATGGGAACTGTATTTTATTGTGGCACCAGAGCTCTCTGACAGAGAAGGCTCAATGTCTCAGAAAAAACCAACAATTCCCATGATTCCCTAGCACTAACCCTAACCCTTAAAGTGGACTCAATTTGCACTATTTCTAGCAGTCTGCAAAGGCTCTTAGAGGGTAGGTTTTAGTACTTTGGACATTTCCTTTAAAATTCAGGGTAAATCCAAGCAAAGCAAAGCAAAGCAGCTTCATTTATATACTGCTTCATGCCGCGCTATGCAGTGTCTAAGTCAGGGGTAGGCAACCTTTCCCCTTTAAGGGCCGAGGGACTTCAGCTCCCAGAAGCCTCATCCATGTTGGCCAATAGTCCCATGTTGGCCAATAGCTCCTGGGATTCTGGGAGCTGATGTCTCTCGGCCCTTAAAGGGGAAAGGTTGCCTACCCCTGGTCTTAAGTGGTTTACAACTGTAAGCTCATTGCCCCCCAACAGCTGGATACTCATTTTAGTGACCTCGAAAGGATGCAGGCCTGAGTCAAGCCTGAGCCCTGGCTAGTATTAAACTCACAACCTTGTGGTTTATGAGTGAGTGGCTGCAGTACAGACATTTAACCATTGCACCACCAGGGCTCCAGAGTAGATTGAACGATGACCTCCAACCTGGCAGTCACCAGCCTTCACTGCATATGGCTGACTTGTGGGGCAATTTAAGTTTCCCAAGGCTTTAGCCTTTAGTATTGAAACAAAAATATTCAAAATATGAAAACCAAGCCTTTTAAGAGTCTTTGCAGAGTAGCAAAATGTGATTTTGCCTAATTATGCTTCCCTAAGAACTGATACCTGCTCAAAAATAAAAATAAAAATAAAAAATACATAGCTTGTAGTTTAAAAACAATGGCTTTAATCTATATTTACATAACAGGCTATATCCTACTCTAACTAGTGAATAATTCAGGTAGAGAGACATATTTATCTCACCATCTTTCCAAACAAAGTTGAGAGAGCAGGGAGATGGAACAGCTCAGATGAAAAACTTGAGAGAAAAACTATTGGTCCCAAAGAGAGAATGTCCTAAGTCACATGGTTAGTTTTTGAATGAGGGAGGGAGAAAATCCCTATCTATCTAAGGAGGGGGAAACAGAATGCAAAGATTTTCCAAACTTAAAGGTATCTGGAAGCAATTGCCATTTGTCTCCCTTTATCATCACATTCATAAAGTCACTTAGCTAAGGTTAAAACAAAGAGGAGCAGAGAAATATGGGAAATAAGAATGCATTCTTAACCAAGCAAACACTCTATTTGATCACAAATAAGCTCATTACTTCAATTTACTGGAAAGCTGATAAAGAATACAGATGTTCTGATATGAGATGAGAAAAATATCTGTAATAAATAAACTCTCCATTTATGTATGTGTATCTGGGGCTGTTGTGTGTGCATACACACATGATACAATCTTGTGAAAGTATTCTACGTTGAAGTTTTTAAACAGAGGCTGGATGGCTATCTGTCAGGAGTGATTTGATTGTGTCTTCCTTCATGGCAGGGTGTTGGAGTGGATGGCCTTTGTGGTCTCTTCCAGTTTTATGATTCTGTGATTCTATGAGTTAAGACTTTCAACATTTGTTAAATTTGCTGTACTACTGAAATCTAAAACAGTATTCTTGGCAAAAAAACCCAAAGCAAAACAAAACACATAAACAACTTCCAAAATGGAAAATGACCAGCTTTTTATTACAAAGGCTCAAATTCATAATAATAATAATAATAATAATATTTATTTATATCCCACTTATTGACAGACAATCCAAGCGGCTTACAATAAAACCCGTATAACATATCCCAAAAAGAAAAACCAACCCACCCCCTTAAAACAGTATTAAACGATACATAGTTAAAAATAGCAATAAGCATAAAATTAAAACATAACAATATAAAACATTTTACATTTAACCTTTAAAACAGGTTGCGGTGCCCTAATCAGCCTCTACTGCGTTCCTCATCCATCAACAATTGATGGGGCCATGAGAGGAACGCAGGAGTCAAGGAACCCAAGGCCAGGGTGATTAGTCTGGAAAGGCCTGCCAAAAGAGATCCGTCTTGACAGCTTTTTAAAAGCTATCTAGTGATGTCAACTGATGGATCTTGTCCGGCAGGCCGTTCCAGAGTTTAGACAGAAAAAGCCCTCTGGGAGGTCGCTGCAAGCCTAGCTTTTTGAGGCTGCAGCAAATTCCTCCCAGAGGACCGGAGAGCGTGGGGAGGATTGCATGGAAGGAGGCGATCCCTGAGATAGCTTGGACCCAAGCCATTTAGGGCTTTAAAGGTAATAACCAACACCTTGTACTGGGCCCGGAAGCTAACAGGCAGCCAGTGGAGGAACCTCAAAACCAGAGTGATGTGGTCCCTCCTAGATGTTCCAGAAATAAGCCTGGCTGCCATGTTTTGAACCAACTGAAGCTTCCGAACCAAGCACAAGGGTAGCCCCATGTAGAGCGCATTACAGAAGTCGAGGCGTGAGGTTACCAGTGCATGCACAATGGTCTTGAGATCCCTTACTTCCAGAAAAGGGCGCAGCTGGCGTATCAGCCGAAGCTGATAACAAGCGCTCCTGACTGTCGCATTTACCTGATTTGTCATCAGGAGCGACGAGTCAAGGAGCACCCCCATACTGCAAACACAGTCACTGGAGGAGAGTGTGGCCCCATTCAGGACTGGAGGTTGCAACCCAATTCTTGGTTTCGGGGCCGCTACCGTGAGCACCTCCGTCTTGTCTGGATTCAGTCTCATTCATATGCATGACAACACAAGTGTTAAGTTGAATAACCCATTTCCCTCCAATTAGAGATGGGAAATCCATCAGTTTTAGTTTCTACTTCATTTGAATTTCTTAAACAAATTTGTCAATTGTGATGAATTCTCCAAAAACTGATTTAAATAAATCTCTCCCCCATCTATGATGGCCAAGTTAGCCATGTTATATCTGCTTTCACTTTGGGTGTTAAAAATGAAGAATCCCTCAGAAAAACAGAAGTGGCAACTGTAGTTTTATGACAAACATGTTGGCTAAACACAGAGAGTTTCAAACCTCACTCAAAACTCTGGGCCTTGATGATGAAGATATCAATTATGGTTTCTCTCATGTTCACTCTTTTAAAAATCAACTTTAAATCCTGAATATGAAAAATTTTGGATTTTAGTAAATTTTAATCCAGCACAAACTGAAATGAACTTCTCCCCCATCCCTTCATTCCATCTTTAACAGCATTAAAACCACACAGCAATCCTTCTTTTCATCCTGTTTATGAATTTAGCATTGTTGGAGTCTGGTAGGATCATAGACTTGCCCACATTATTTTACAACTTGTGTGCTGCTGTTCTTGACACAAAGAAAAGGTAAATATAAAACTATGAATTCCTACAGTGGTAATAGAAGCTGGCAAGGAAGAGAGTGGAAGGTGCAGTTACAAGAAACTTTGCTTCATCATTCAGTAATATCCAAACATAAATTCTCCAGATTGTAATCTCCCTGGTAATAAAACATGAAGATGCTTCTTCAAATGTACTGAAGACCACAGCAAATGTTGTTGAGTGCCAGCTGCTATCAGTGCCAGCCAGAAGGACCAGAGATTACAGGAGTCTGAAAAATCTTGAGGACTACATTTCTTCACCCCTTATCTAATCTCTCTCTCTCTCTCCCCCCTCTCAATATTTATATAAAATATTTACCTCTCATCCCCAAAATGATGTACAGCGAATAATAACGATTAAAATATTTAAGTACATGAAAAAACCTTTTAAACATAATCTGAAGAACCGAATAAATCACTCTTTAAAAATGATGTAAAACCAGCCAGTTAAAACAGCCAGAGCAGTTTCAAGGACCAAAGGCCACGAGAAACAACACAGTATTAGCAGTCCTCCAAAAATTCAAAAGGGATGGAGCTAGCCTGAGGTCCCTTCTCTGCTGCTACAGAGAAAGCTTTGTCACTAGATTAGAAACAAAGGGTGCAACCTGGAGAAGTACAGTTTCTCTTTAGAAGAAAGGTCATCATAACCACAGCTAGTAGTCTCGACAGCTGTATTCTTGCCAATCACAGGGTTTTCTTGACAAGATTTGTTCAGAGGGGGGCTAGCTTTGCCTTCCTCTGAACTGAGAGTCACTAAGGTCACCCAATGGTTTCCATGACCAAGTGAGGATTCAGACCCTGGTCTTCAGAGTGATAGTCCAATGCTCAGACTACTGCACCATCCCCTTCACTATAGACTAGAGAAGGTAAAAGAAGATTTATTTATTTTTTTGAGGGGGGAGTTTTTTTATGTGGGGCATTTCATATAAACAATTTTCAGGCAAGGATTGTGTTCTTCTATGAACAAATAACAAGACTGTAAGGCTGAAATTATTTTGCCATTGTATCTATTGATGTACGACACTAGTAAGATACTGCACAGTTTATCCAAATGAAAATGAATATAGCTCTCTAACACTGGCAGATGTATTAATTGTACAATATTAGAACACATGATGTTAAGTGAGATTTAAATAACTTACTGTTGCTATCCTGCCATCCTTCTGAGATATGAAAGACTAAGAATGATTATTCTCATTGAACCAAACAGGGATAGTTTCATATTTTGTGGACTGGGTGTATACTAGCCTTTGAGTTCCACAGGAGGAGGGGGGAGTAGCATCTATGGTGGCAGTATCATCATCATCATCATCATCATCATCATCATCATCATCATGAATTGAATAGGAAAGACCAAATGATGTGCACAACAGGGATGAAAAGATTAATTTAAGGGTCAATGTGAACTGCATTAAACAAGGGAGCTTATTGCTTGAGGTTTTAAACCGAATCAAGCCTCCTGGGCTGCATGCTAAATTGCCACTGAATTGCTGGCCGCCATCAGCTCAAGGTCCCAGCTGATCTTTTCATTTACATCCTGCATCTTTCTCTTCCTTCCTCTCAATTCTTTGGTTGTCATTTTATTAGCCATAAATAGGGATGGCCAATCTTTCAATATTAGCCTCTCTCAGACCTATGTTTTTCAGCCTCATGTTTAGTTCATCCGAAACTTTAAGATATATTTTTAAAAAGTTTGTGTAAGACTTGGGATGCATTTCTTTTATATTTCTTTAATGCCTATATTGCTGTTCAGAATTTTTTTTAATTAGAATACTTTCTGCAAGCAAATTTTCTAATATGCATTTTTGAACATTTTAACTAGTGTATATTTTCTTGTGTTTACTTTCCCTGGTGGATACATTGCTGGCAATCCTGTTGGTTAATCTCAGCTGGGGTACATCTACACTGTAGAAATAAAGCAGTTTGCCAACACTTTAAGTGTTGCAGCTCTCTCCTATGGAATCCTGAGATTTGTAGTTTTACAAGGTCTTTAGCCTTCTCCATGAAAGCATGCTGATGCCTCACAAATTACAGGATTCTATAGGTGGAGCCATGGCAGTTAAAGTGGTGCCAAACTGCATTGATTCTACAGTGTAGCTGCACCCTAATATCCATTCTTGAATGATGAGTCAACATATAGATAAATCAGATTGGTTCAATGCGTCTACTCAAAGTGTGACTAACAATAGCCCTGGTGGTGCAGTGGTTAAATGCCTGTACTGCAGCCATTCACAGCCACAAGGTTGTGAGTTTGATCCCAGGGCTCCTGGGTTGACTCAGCCTGGCATCCTTCCGTAGGTTGCTAAAATGAGTACCCAGCTTGTAGGGGACAATTAGCTTGCATGTTGTGAACCACTTAGGGAGAGCTTAAGTGCACTGATAAGCAGTATAGAAATGTACTTGCTCTTGCTATTGCTAATAGATTATTGTGTACCTTTTTGCAGCATTTTGTTCACATTTTTCTATTACATAAATTTTTGTGCAGAATTTTGTGTAATTTTGTGTAAAAGACACTGTTTTTGCAAGCAATTTTCCCATTATAGGGGAGATGTGGTGGCTTAGTGGGTAACACACCAATTCTGATGATTGGAAGATTGGAAGGTTGGCAGTTCGAAGCCTGAGTGCTGCATGATGGGGTGAGCTCCTGTCACTAGCCCCAGCTTCTGCCAACCTAGCAGTTCAAAAGCATGCAAGTGCAGGTAGATAAATAGGTACCCCTTCTCAGTGGGAAGGTAGCAGTGTTTGGTGAAGTCTTGCTGGCCACATGACCACCAGAACAGTCCTTGGACAACGCTGGCTCTTCGGCTTAAAAACGGAATTGAGCACAGCCCCCTACAGTCGGTTCCAACTAGACATTCATGTCAAGGGACTACCTTTAACCCCCCCCCCCCCATTATCATGTATTTTTAGCATTATTTTCAATAATACACACATTTTTGTGTTCCCATTTTGAACATACTTTTAACTGGAGAACTCTTGTGAAACTCAGATAATAGCAGGAAGAAGACTGTGTTTCTGTTTGTGGGTTGGTTCAAAACAATGGCTTCTGGTGGCTTCCATGTCAATGGGATGATGAATGTATTATGGATTTTTAGCCACAATTATAAAGGAGGTATCCAAAGTTTTGACCCTGTTTTGGTGGAGAGAGTTCAGAAATTTTAGGTTTAAAACTGAGTGAATTCATTGTCCCACTAATGTAGAAGGCACTGGGTGCCACAGGTTAAAAATAAATATGAAATGCATGGACCAAATAAAGTGGCTTCCAGTTGCTTTGGACCAGATAAAAAAGGAGTGGGTTAAATCTGACTCCTGGTGGTACCAGTTTGAACCACAGGCTGTGCAGTCACTGTGATCCCAGCCCGATCGCGGCTGAGGTGGCCTGTGGCCACTCCTTCCAGGCCATTTGTTCTGGGCCAAAGTAAAATTAAGAATGTTCACGTAAAAATATGTACTAAATGAATTTCTCCCCAATCTTTAATGATGAGTAGTGCTCATCAAATATTCTTCCAAATGCATGGAGAAATCTGTCTCTAAGGAAATCCCACGTGTTTAGGAACACATCCTTAAAGTAACAAGTTACAAGTAAATAAATTACCTTCAATGAGCTATTTTTCCTTGTGACAAAGATGCAATGCAGTTTCATTTCAAAAGTAACATTCAACACCATCTTTGCTCTGGTAGCTATCAATCTTCATTTCTTTCTTCAGGCACTGGTAGTTGGCACACAGTCTGTGCTGAGCCCTTCTGATCCCCCTTTACCAAGGGGGCAATTTGTCCTGTCACAAGATACTTGTATAGGCACTTACACCCATTTCTTCAGTCATCTCTCATGGGTACCATGAGAATCTGACCAGACACAGGACCATTGCCACTGGAAGGTAAATGAACTTGTCCTCCTTGGTATAATGAGCAACCTTTTATATTAACTTTTGAAATTACTTTAAAAGGATAATTTTATAGGCATTTTCCAGATGTCATGTCATTTCCTTACCAATCCTAAACATGCTATTCCCAGTATCAAAAATTCAAAAGTAAAGACCAGTAATGTGTCAAAAAATGCACCAAAGAATAAAACTCTATATCAAGTGAAAACTACCTTCAAATTCTCTTTACAAAGACATGTAAGGCTGAAATCCCTGCAATTCTATATATGTCAATCTTTATTGACAGTCAATAGACCCAGTATTGAGATATAAGCTTTATGCCCCTTATTGGGGGAATAAGTAGCATTAAGCTCATCTGAGGTTACATATGAGTAGGCATGCATTGGACTGTATGGCCTGTGACTGAGCTACATGGATGGGGCTTTTTCCATGGCTTCAGAGCCATAACTGATGAAAGAATGCCAATTCCATAGGAAAGACCAATAACAACTTTGAGTTCAGTGGGGCAATCAATCCACTCTAGGTTTTAGAGAGAACTTTAATGAAATTATTCATAGTGCTGAACCCAATTCTCAAAATAATTTCAGCACCATGGATAGCTCCTTTAAAGTTCATGCTAAACCACGGAGTGGATTCCCCACGGGAAAGATTAATGTGATTGGCCCAGGACATTTGATTTAGTTATTCCCATAGTCATGTGGGATCCATCCATTTACAGATAAACAGCTATCAAAAGTTGGGGAGAATATTTAAAGAAGAGCTCACTTTCTTCAGGTATCAAATTGATTTTCTAATCAGAATTACTGCTCCCATGGTGATACCAACAAAGAAAGAGGATTGTAGTTGTTTTCCCTGAGACACGGACTAGTAGATAATACAAGGATGCAACTTAGGTTGGCCTTGCATGGTGGCTGTGAGTTGTTTATTTATTTGATTGGCCTTATATGGTGGCTGTGAGTTGTTATCTACTTCATTATTTTATTATATTCTTCTTCTTGTTTTAAGGAAAATCAATAAGGGGGAAAACATTTTTCACCTCTTCAACTATACTTGAGGTAGGATAGTTATTTTAAAATGAAGCCATGAAATAAATACTCTGCTTGTTCTATAGTTTATAGCCTGCTTTCTGAAAATGTCAAAAGAGGTTAAAGAAAGCTTCCATGCATGTTTGAAGATCAGAAAGGTATGCAAATGACTCAAGACTTGACAAAAACTTTTTGCTGTCTGAGATAAAGGACACAGTGGTGCTGCTTGCCACATTTTGTGTGCAGACCTCTTTCTTCAGTGATAGATGGCTTTAGTATACCTGATGGCAGGTTATCTTAAAGGACAGAGAGTGGTATCCACATAGCTCTGCCCTCTAATCTTATGCCATCATTTTTAGACCCTAGGTTCTGCTGCTTTACTCTGCCAAAGGACAGACATGCCCTACAATGGGCATGTCCCCTGTCCCTCAATATATGTCATGCAAAGGAATCTTTGTGGTAAAATAACAAAATAAAGGCACGGCATGGGAAGGCCCACATGATATTCTTCTAAACCACTGAGGTTAACACAAGGATTTCTCCTCACTGTTAGAAGCATACTGTAATACTGGATACATCAGTTATTGTTCAAGAGTCAATTCTAGACAGTGTTAGCATGTACTGAAATTTGCTGGGACAGAGGGCAGAGAGCCAAAAAAGGGATTAAATGCATCGCCAATAAAAAAGACAATAAAGATATTTAAAAAGAAAATAAAAATTGCACATTCCAGTTTATTTGTATATAAATATTATTTTCTATACAAAAAATTATGTGAATTTTGCACAGAATAAGCCTCAAACTGCAAATTTCTCACAGTGGGAAGAAAACTGCTAAAATTAATCATTGATTCATTCAAGAATGAAATTGGTGAAGAATTACATCTGTACACAGAAGATTTCTGTGTTCATCATCCAATATTCCAAAGATGATATCCACATTTTGTTCATATGTTTTTCTACTGTGACATGAGGTTAAAGTAGGGTGGTCTATTTTACATAAGGCATTCATTTAAAGCAGATGCTTCAGATATGGCAGTCCTTTGTCTAGTAAGGGGCAGTCCTATTCTGTGAAAAAAATATTTTTTTGCAAAAAACAGTGCTTTCTGCACAGGAAACAGTATTGTTGCACAAGAATATTATTTTCTGCACAGAAAATGTTGTTTCCTATGCAAATAGCGCATGTGAGAATAAGTTCCCAAAATGCAAATATTTTCATCCATCCAGGATTCCCCTCAGCTGGGAAGCATTTTTTAAATCATTTTAAAAATGTTTTGAATATTTTGATTATTCCTCCTTCTATGATGAGACATGCAATGCCAGATCTGGGGAGATGGACACATTCTAATCAAGCCAGCAAAGAAGAAACATATCAACATGGAGACATTTCTTTTTTAATCCTGATACACATTTCAAACATCAGGACCAACTTCAGTAATCCTTTGGTAATGGCTTTTGAATTTTGGGGCAAAGTTTATGCTCTTTCACAATATATCACAAGGGTGACCATTTCTCTACTCCTTTTATGAAAATAAGAATAGAGGGTTGACTGCTCAGTGCAGCCTGGATTGGCTACAGTGTTCAGGACATCCACAAATGCTGCTCAAACAATTCAACAGTTGGTTGAATTTGATGGCAAGATTTGCCCCCAAAGGAGAAAGATTGTGATTCTCCCTTACTCTTTTAAATTGGCTCAGAAATGCTCAAATTCACTTGTGGATTTTAGTATGCAACACTAGAAGTAATCCAAATCACCCTTGCATAACATGATACTCTATCAGTATCTTTAGGGCTACCTTCTCCTGCATGCTATGAGAGCCAGCTTTAAAGAGTATACACCAGTGGCATATTTTTTGGCCAGATTGGGGTGATGTGCACTCAGGCAGTGTCCAGCTACAATTCTCCAGGCTGGATAAAAGAGATGCATTATCCTTCTGGATCTCCAGCAAGTGCACACTTGCTGGAAATCAGTGGGGAGATAGTGATACTGACTAACATGGCAAAAGCAAAGGGTTGCTTAGTATCTAAGAAGGATAAAATACATGACATTGTTGAGCATGATGGAACTTACTGTTGACCCTTACTTCACCACTGACAATTTTGTGTGTATGTGGAAGCAGAACTGTCCATAGAATCACTACTGGCCTAATTGAACAGGAGAGTAGTATTTAATATTTAACCTTGTGCATCTGCAGTAAACATGTGTATATTCTGGTCATAGTTCTTTCACAGACTTTCCTAAACTGGCATTAACATACATATTGGTGAATAAATATTTTCAAACACTAGCGTTGTGGTTTGTGTATGTCTGTCACAGCTTTGGAGGACACGGTAGCAATGCCTGAATAATAAGATGAACAAAGCATTTTAATTTTTTTCTCTTTCTATTTTTCTTCTCAAAGATAACTCTAGGTTCAGTTTGAGGAAGATGGTTATCTTTTCCCCTTCAAAGTCCTTGTTTCCAAGTATTCAGAATGTTCTCCTTATCTCAGAGTTCCATTAGAATCCCTGTACCATAGTATTGTTAGGAATGGCTCCCTTGGGTTAGCTGTGGGCAAACCAGAATCTATGGCGTCATCCTTTTCTAAGTGAAGGAATAATTTACCCTTGTAATCAACAACCTGCTTACTGTGTTCTTCCTCTTAGCTGCACATTTAAATATGTGTTTGCTTTCGACTCTCATATCATGGGGCTACATTGCAAAACCCGTTTGTCCTTGAAGTCAGTGGGACTATTTGGCGGTAAATGGAGTAAGGACTTAGAAAAAAGGGTCCTCACTCCCATGTGCTGAGTGTTAACTTGCATAGTGTCAGACCCATATGCTTGGTTCTGTCATGATGATATGATATCATATAATGGCACAATGAAATAGTGTTATGATAACATGATGGTTTATTGAGACTGTGATACTAATCATGTTGGAATCCAAGCCTGGGAAACAATGGGAGAAGACAGATGGCTAGAGGTGAGAAGGATTGTGGTTTTATGACCCTACTCTTCTTACAGCAGATCTGGGCTGTAAACAAGGGATGCACTCATTCCTTAAGTGTGATTGAATGATAATACAAGAAGGGGAAAGAGGGAATATGAAAAGTTGGTTTGACCTGGATCAAAGGCCAGAGATCGCAGCTGGGGAGGGGGGCTGGACGATTGGAATTCTTATGTTAAGGTTGGGGGGGGGGAATCTTCAGTTCCAACAAAAATCTTGGATGGGTGACTACTGTCTCAATATGTGGAATAAAGGTCTTTTTGTATTTTATCACAACAAGATGTTTTCCTGGTTATTGGGAACTGAGTTCACTGGTCCTGACACATAGCCATCTGAAAAGCTAAATCAAATGGAACAAATCTTCTGAATTGGTCCCAGAAAAATGGCATCCAAAATGATAAACAATTTCATTGGGACAATTCATGTACCCTTTTTAAATGAGATCTGCTCACTTGCTTGTTCATTTTGAGTATTTTAAATTACTTTTCAGGACTATGCCTTCTACAAGCAATGTATGAAAAAAAACCTTAGTGTATGATATAGCCACAGTTATGATATAGCAAGCATACTGACAACTTTGAAAGGTTAATGTGCATTGGAACCATGGGATGTTCTTTCCCAGACCATCAGTATGTGCCTTGGGCCTCTAAAAGTGAAGATGTTTTGGCTTACAACACTCTCTATTATTAATGCCTCCATAAAGCACACCTGTTGTATCTTATCCCAGGATAAAAGAAATTTGGCTAAGGTGGGAAGTATAAATACCTCTTGATGCCAAGGAAACTACTTTACAGCATTTTCAGATTGCTGCTGACAAAATAAATGAAGACAAGTGATCCACACATATTTTAATACAATGATATGGCCACTTAGTTCATATCAATCACTTCACAGCATCTGCAGTCTCATGCTTTCATAGCTAATGGGTTGTCCACCAAAATATAGATCCCTCATTTGATTTCCTGGAAAATTACAGAAGAATTGGTACAGGCAAATTACTTATGTAGAAAACAAGTATTTGAAGTTTTAAATATAGTGGCCAGAACCCTACTGGGTAGGGTAATTGCAATTTATCCCTACATGTATTCCTTTTTGGTCACTGTGGACAGAGGTATCCTGCATTAGTATCTGCAATTAGCTCCTGCATGCAGAACCTACCTTTCTGCTGGCTGGATGCCTCTCTCTGATCATTTAGCAGCTGGGGTGTGTGTGTGTGAGAATAGCTAGGCAGTATCTGGCTGTGTTTCTGCAGCTGGATGGTTCAAGGGACGATGCCATCTTTGTGCATCTAGCTTCCCAAACACTAAATGGTGGGGTTGAGGTAGGAGTACCCAGCCAGCAGGGAGGGAGGTGGAACTGGAACTGATGGAGCTTTATAATCCACCAAGTTAAAGCAGGTTCTTGTCCATTATACTATTTTCTGTGCATGGAAATACCTGCTGAAACCAGAGGTTGGCAAGTTCCCCTTACCTGGGGCTGGTCCAGAAATCTCTAGGTCTTCCATAGGCTGATGGTAGGGGGGGGGGGGGGGGAAATGGCGGCACGCATGCTCATGCATGCACGTGCGGCTGCCGCCAACCCCCGCCGCCACCGTGCATGCTGCTGCTGCACTGCTGCCATGCTCGTTGCGGCTGCCATTTCCCCCCCAATACTCCTGCACATGCGTGAACAAGCCACGGCCGCTATTTTGGGAAACAAAATGGCGGCCACGGTACACACGGTGGGGGTCGGCAGGGGTCAGTGGGGGTTTTCGTCATTATTGGGTCAGCGGGGGCAGGGGGGCAGGTCTCGGTGGGACAGGTGCGGCCCGCAGGCCGTAGGCTGCTGACTCCTGTGCTGAAATCCTGTTGAAGTCCCTCATTTTTAGTGAAAGTAGCAAAGCAGAACAGAATGGCTTCCTACTGTGCATCACCTGGGAAACTAAACTGAGGAATTCCCAGGCAAGCACTGTATAATCAGTGTTAGCAGCAGAACTTGTAACTAATTATATAAAAGTACTACAAAAGTAACTAGTTACCATTATATACACTTGTCCCTCCCTTTTCCCGGACTTGGAATCCGTGGTCTCACTCTTTGCAGGAGGGACAAGTGGCTATAAACAAAATAGCTGTGCGCATGCCATGGGCGCATGCACCATTATTTCCTATGGGACTTGAATATCTTCCGAGTCGTCATTTTCACGGAAGGGGCCAGAACAGATCCCCCATGAATTGGGAGGGGCTACTGTATTCCCAAGCACTCCAGAGTAGATGGATGCTGTTCTAGTAATATTTTAAAGCAACTGGATGTTTCTCAAAGGTCACTAAAATAGCACTTGCTCTTTTGTTACTTTAAAAAACTCAAAACATCTGAATGCATCAAACCCCCAGTCTGTGGTACTTATCTAGTTAATTATCATCTTATTACCAGCAATTCTGTTTTCTGCACCCACATTTCAACTGCTTCAACATTGGTCAAATGTGAGAGATGAGAGAGGGAGAGGGAGAGGGAGAGGGAGAGGGAGAGGGAGAGGGAGAGGGAGGTCTGGATGTGTGTATATGTTTGTGTGGTTGTGATGCATCAGTTAGTCTGCCTTCTGATCCTGTTTTCCCCACCTGCATCCCTGGTGAACTCATGCTCAGAGTGGCTGGCTGCCAGAAGACCTCAGGCTGACAAACAAATCATTGTGATGGATAAGGAAGCAAATATTTGCAGGAGGAGTGCTTTTATTGGGATTGCGGCTGACAAGATTGAAGTAGTCAAAACCAGAGAAGTGGAGATTACAGTAGCTGAGTGATGCTAGATAAGAGCCAAGCTAGGAGCTTTGGCAGTCTGGACAAAGAGAACTTGAATCTTGAGGGTATTATGAGAGGGAGAAAAGCAATAGAGGTTGGATGAAATGAATGAAATGCAAACAGCCTACATGCAAAACTGGGGAGCATTCTAGTAAGTACAACAGCTGCAGAAATTAGAAAAGCATTGCCTGCTTTTTTAGATCTTTCATCTTCTGGAATTTTCTAGTTAACCTCTCCCAGCTTTTTCTACCTGGATTCTCTGTCCAGCAGCAAGTGAGCCCTGGTGGGCAAAAAGGCAGAGTGGGGGTGATCTATCAAGATTCTATCTCCCTGATCAGTTGCCCTGCTCCACAGTCTGCTGGGTTCAAATGTGTCTTTTTGAAGGTGATGTGGCTGGGACAGAACAGAAATTCTGTTGGTGTACCACCCACCCTGCTGCTCAACAGTCTATCTTCCTGGGCTGGCTGAGTTGGTCTTGGTGTTGGTGTTGGAGACTCTTGATTTGTTATACTGGAGGACTTCAACATCCATGGTGAGTCTGCTCTGTTAGGAGCAGCTCTGGACTTCAATGTCTGCCATGACAATCATGAGTGTGTCCCAATTAACATCTGGTGCCACCCAAGCTGAACGACACACTCTGGGCCCGGTTTTCTGTTCTAGGTGGGTTTATGGTAATCTGGGTATAGAAGAACTTTCTGTAATTTCATTGTCATGGACAGATCATTATCTGTTTGGGTTTAGACTCACTGGGAGTCAGAGCCTCTTCACGGTGGGGACACAATTAAGATTGCCTTATGGAATCAGATGAATTCCTGACAGTTCTTGGGGAATTTCCTATTGCCTTGGCAGGTGATGCTGTTGAATCCCTGGCTAATCTCTGGAATAGGGAAATGGCCAGGGCAGTAGGTACTATTGCTCCTAAGTGTTTCCTCACGTGAAGTGGAACAAGATGAGCCCCTGGTGCTGTAGTAGATCCACATCCAGTGGATGTAATTTTGGTGTCTGCTTCACTGGTATTATTGGATATGTTTCAATTTCGGTAGCCTGAGGATGTGGACAGGATCCTTAGAGAGGTGAGAGCCACCACACATATAGCAGATCATTCCTTTCCTTTCACCTTTTTGTTGAAGCAGGCTTTTAATGTGTAAGCAGGAGAGCTTCTTATTGGAATGTGTTATTTATTTTTTTAAACTTTGGTATATCTTTTAAATGATTTTCTACTGTTTTACATGGTGATTTAGTAGTTTTAAAATTTATATTGTGAAGGTTTTGAATTTATTCTCGCTAGGAGCAGCCTTGGTTATCACTTTGGGAGAATAGTGGTATACAAATGAAATGAATAAAATAAATATACTATGCTTGAGATTCAATGACATAAAAAATCCACCAAACAGTGGTACCTCTATTGGGCCAACTAAAATATACAATATACATGTTGCAAGCATTTGAAGCTCCACTGGCGTCTTCATCAGGCAAAGTGTTAAAAACCATACAGGAGAAAAAAATTGAAGATGTTGGTCATAGGCCTGAATTTTGCTGTTTTTGTTCTTTGCTCAGATGGTATGGAGGGGTATCTCTTGCAGGCTGGCACATCCTCCTTCTGATCATGTGGCAACTGGGAGCTTTTCAAAGTCTAGGAAATTTAACATTCATTTGTGTTGCAATAATATGTTAAATTTCTTGGACTTTGAGAATCTTCCAGTTCCCACATGGCCAGAATGAGGAGGTGCCAGCCTGCAAGAGATACTCCTCCATACCATTTGAACTATGAACAAAAACAGCAAAATGCAGGCTGATGACTAACATCTCTGTTTTTCTCTCCTGGTTGGATTTAAACACCCTGCCTGAAGAAGAAGCTAGTGGAGTTTCAAAAGCTTGCAACATGTGTATTGTGCATTCTGGTTGGTCCAATAAAGGTATCACTGTTTGGTGGATTCTTGATGTTATTGGATTTGCTGTATGTCTAACATGGCTACCCATGAGTGTATGAGACCAGTATAACTTCCTATAAAACAGTAGACTGTGCAGTACAATTCTATAGTATCTAATTTGTTACATGCTCATTTTCTCATACCCAAAATGCTTACGACCAGAGGTGTTTTGGATTTTGGATTTTTTAATTATTATTTTGGAATACCTGTATTTTAATATACATACATAATTAGATCTTGGAGATGGGACCTAAACACAACATTGATTTATGTTTCATATACATCTTTTACACATAGCCTGAAAGTAATTTCATAAAATATTTTTCAATAATTTGTGTATGAAATAAAGTTTGTATTTACTGAACTATCAGAAAGCGAAGGTGTCACAATCTCAGTCACCCATGAAAAAAAATTTTGGTTTTTGAAATATTTTGGATTTTGGAATTCTGGATAAGGGAGACTCAATCTGTATAATTATCTATTAAAAGTATCCTATATTAAGGACAAGAGAAAAAATATTTTAGTTCTTATTTCTGTATGAACTTACTTAATTATGCATTTTGAAACTAATATACAAAACAGAAGCCCATTGTTCTTTGATGTTTTCACTTCTTCAAATTATGAATTGGTGTTCTCAATGAAATAAAGAATGCAAAAGCAAATATTAAGATAAAGTTTGCACAAAAATGCATGCATGAATGAAAATATCATTCAAAGTGCATTATATTAAGCAAAACTGCATAGAAAAAATGTTCATGGGGGGAATTACACCAAAATGACTAATTTCTCAACATCTGAATCAAATAGATTTTCAAGATGGAAAAAATCTAAAATTTCAAAAGGTACCACATTTAAGATTAGAAAAATAAGAAAGTCAAAGAATCACTTGCTCTGGTAGTTTGTGCACTGATCTGTATTCTAGTCATGATCTAGAGTGTGTCCAAAGGAGGGTGACTGAAATGGAAACTATAATCTATGAGAAGAGACTTAGGGAGCTGGGTATGTTTAGCCTGGAGAAGAGAAAGTTAAGAGGTGATACGAAAGCCTTGTTTAAATATTTGAAAGGATGTCATATTGAAGATGGAACAAGCTTGTTTTCTGCTGCTCCAGAGAACAGGACCTGGAACAATGGATGAAAGCTACAGGGAAAGAGATTCCACCTCAACATTAGGAAGTACTTGAGAGCAAGAGCTGTTTGACAGTGGACACTCTCTTGGAGTGGGGAGGAGTCACCTTCTGTGGACGTCTTTAAACAGAGGCTGGATGGCCATCTGTTGGGGGTGCTTTATGAGTTCCTGCATGGCAGGGGGGTTGGACTGGATGGCTCCTGTGGTCTCTTCCAACTCTATAACTCTATGATCTTTGCTGACCCCAGCAGTCTTTCTCTCCCTAAAGCCAAAGGCTAGAGCAGGGGTCGGCAACCTACAGCCCATTGGCCGAGTCTGGCCGGCTGAGACCTGCCGACCAGCCCCTGCTGGTCCTGCTGCTGCACCTTGCGCAAGCGCAGGCACCATTTTGGCATCCAAAATGGCACCCGCGCTTGTGCATGCATGCATGCGCGTGATGTGAAGCACCATTTCGGAAGTCCCAATGGCACCGGTGCCATGTGAATTTGCACAGCACTGGCACCGTTGGGCCTTCCAAAATGGTGCCCCGCATCATGCGCATGCACGCGCAATGCAAAGCACCATTTTGGAACGGCCAACGGCACCAGCGCCATGGAAATTCGCACAGCGCCGGCACCGTTGGCCGTTCCAAAATGGCGCTGCCCATGCACGCACACATGCGCACGATGGTGGGCGTCATGCGCATGTGCGCACGGGGGTGCAAGCACATGTGCACCGCCCCCCAGTGCCATTTCCCCTCTCCTCTCGGCCCCCGGCAAAAAAAGTTGCCGACCCCTGGGCTAGACAATTGACTTTCTTCCAGCCAATATAAAAACTACCTGTAAGTCCTTTCTTGAAGGGGGCTGCATCTCCTTCCTGGATTTGGATTTATAAGCATGTTAATACTTATCCAAGAGATGCACTGGCTCAAGTGGTTAAGACATTGACTCTGTTGATTGCAAGATTGGCAGGTCAGGAGTTCGAGGCCCAGGTGCTGCATGATGGGGTGAGCTCCTGCCACTAGTCCCAGCTTTTGCCAACCTAGTAGTTCAAAAGCATGCAAATGCAAGTAGATAAATAGGTACCACTTCGGTGGGAAGGTAAACAACATTCTGTGCAATCATGATCACACAGTAGTCTCTGACAACACTGGCTCTTCAGCTCAGTAGTGGAGATGAGCACTTCCCACTACGGTCAGACACAACTTGACAACCTTGTCAACGGGGAAGACCTTTACCTTTTACTACTTCTTCACTGTTATTGCTAAGATCCGGTCATTTATCCAAGCAATGCAATGTTCCTCATATGGTACAGATAACTAAAATGTAAGCAAGCATACAATCCAAGGTACTTCATAATGTGTTTTGTTCAGCAACAAAAACAGAAAAAAAAAAGGGGGGGGGTAACAATGTCGTAAAATTTACTTTGTAGTGTTTTCTAAGTCTAAAAAGTAGCCAAGACTCAAGACAATTTCTCATATGGGCTGTATTAACAATGCAGTAATAAAGCAGTTTGACACCACTTTTATCATGACTCTATCCTACAGAGTCCTGGGATTTGTAGTTTGGTGAGGCACCGGAGCTTTCTGACAGACCATGTTGAATATTTCACCAAACTACAAATGCCAGAATTCCATAGGATGGAGCCATGACAGTTAAAGTGGTGTCAAACTGCTTTATTTCTGCATTGTGGATTAGCTTTTGGTTTACAGAGACAGCAAATCATAGTCAAAGAAGTGACTCTTATTAACTAAATAATTTTTACTCACTGCAAGGATATTGTGAAAAAAGTCAGACCTATGCTACTACACAGTGGTAAGATTGTCACCATCTGCAGTTTTGATTCAAGACATTTTGCAGTCTAAAGCAAAGCAACAAATGCCTCTCACCCAATTCAAGATGCATAACACCTTAGGGCAAGGCAGACAAGTTATTTGACACTTAAGGTAGAAATCACAGAATTGAATGTCTAGCTCTCTTTCCCTTTTGTGTCTGCCCCCCTTCTCTACTTTTTACAGCATGACATTGGAAGATGTAGGCACTAGGCAAGAAATATTCCAATAACCAAATCAACTCCTTTGCTCCTGGACAGGAGAGCTTGGGTTGGCAAATGTTGCTTTCTTGACTTGATACAGCAGGGCAAATAATAGGTTGTGTTTCATATCAATCCATGTCAACTTATAGTTCACAGAGTGGTGATCAACATCTCAGAAGTTGTGTGGTTTTGCCAGAAGGTGGAAATCTTCCAATATATAAGACAATGCAGAGGAGCAAAGAGCACTCTACTGCTCTAAGTTTGATACATATATTTGTGACAATAGGGATATCCAAAACTGGAGGAGTTCTGCTTCCAGATAGCCTCTACTTCTTAGTTCTCCTTCTTAAACTATGCATTCAGCCAAGAAAAAAAGTTTGGTCAGATGCAAGCTTTCCAGTGTAATAATATTCAAAAATGGATTTGCAAGTAAGCAAAAAGGTCAATTCAAGCACACGAAGAAAGAGAAAGGGATCACATGCTTTTTTTGGAATTACTTGATTAAAAAAAATATCACTGGTTTTTCTTCTGTGGCTTCTAGGATCCTAAGCAATGATGCAATGTTCATTTGGTTTGTAAGATGATAAGTGATGGACATGTCAAACAATTAGTCTAAGATGTACAGCAAAATCATGCATAATAGTGGAGGAAAATGTTATATTTAGGCAGAATGTAGATTGATGTCACCCAAACCTCTTTAGAGTATGGAATAATGAAGGAAAACACTTGATGGATGCATTCTCTACTCTATTTACATAACGTGGATTCAATATATTTACAGTATATTTGCATTGAAAAAATATCTATATATCCAACCACTGAGAAAGAATAACAGGGTTTTACCAACATGCTTATACATTAATAATATTACTTGGCAATCTGATGTTTCAAGACCCGGGGTGAATTACTTATTAAAAACCCATATACAGCTATCTGTCTTTATCTTTCTTCTCTGTGTGGGCCATAATGGCTCTGATTGTTTTCAAAATTACATTTGGACAGGATATGACTGTTACATGAGAACTCTCCAACCAATATCATTTCCCTCACTCATAAAATACATTACACTGCTGGGTTCACTGAGCCAAGTCATTAATGAAGGAAGCTTTAACCTAACCTTTGTGCTTCTGACCAGCCATTATAAGGAACTATCATTTTAGAAAGCACTCTCTAAAAAGTGAAACTGATATAATTATGAATATTGATATTAAGTTTGCTTAATTTTTCAGCTGCCCTCAGGCATTTTTGTTACTAACAGCTTGACTGTTTTAGGTAGCTAGGTTTTTGCAGAGCAAAAACAATATTAGCAAAAATACTTCTCACTTGGAAATAGTTTTATCAACTGATGGCAATAAGGGTGCATTTCACTAACAGAGCAATTATTTCAAATGTGGCTTCTTCCCAGATACATGGATATAGGACTGAAGCTTTATTCTTTTTTTCTTTTTAAAGTTGATCTATAATAAAGGGATATAATGCTTGCCATTTTATTAGCTACTTAACTGGACACCGTCAAAGGGAGTTCCTTGTTTTTTAAACATAGACCTATCAGGATTTTGTGGGGTGCAAATAAAGAAGGAATGGTGGAAAGATCTGGGAATGTTTATAATGTATATAAGAGGAAAGGCATTTGCAGTGGTGACATCTGAATGAGGAATTCAGTACACCTAACATCCACCTTATGGTCTGTTTAGCATCAAGTGGAGAACTTTCTGTTCTCTTAGGCATTTCTTAACCAGCGGAGCTGTTACACAGTGGATCTAAATGCCTTGGGAGATGGTGGGGTGTTTTTTTCAGGAGGCATTTAAGGGAAGTAGAGCAGCCATCTGCCAGAGGTCCAATGACATCCAAGGTTGCAATTGCACTGCAGAATTAGTATAGTTCAACATCATTTTAACTGCCATAGTTCAGTGCTATAGAATTCTGGGATTTGTAGTTTTGTGAGCTATTTAGTCTTTGTCAGTGAGTTCTACAACAAACTACAAATTCCAGGATTCTATAGGATGGAACTAAGATAGTTAAAGTGGTGCCAAAGTGCAATCATTCTGCAGTGTGGCAGAATTCAGGGGCCTGTGATTTCAGGGTCTTGTGATTCTATGTTGCTGGTTCACCAGGGAGAGATCCAAACTGCAGACTCACCCACCCTTGACCGCATCCTTCCTACTATGGCTATGAAATAATGTTTCATTCTTTTAGCCATCATGAAGCACTTTCTACACTGCCATATCTACTATACAATGGCTGCATCTTTTGTGCTGAAGTGTGGGAATGGAGAAAATCTGAAGGGTTGTTCAGTTTACCTTGGACACTGGCAGTCTTAGGCTGAAAGGCCAGTTTCAGCATTCAAAATCTTCAGAGAGCTGTCAGGTATCAAGTACAACAGAAGAATCTTTGAAAACCTGACAAGCAGCCTTGGCATTCCCCAGATACAACAGTGGAAAATCAATTATTTCTACCCAGCCTAAAACTCAGCTTGTGGGCCACACACTGCACATGTCTCTCTGCCCATTTTTAAAAATACCACACTGTTCCCATTTACTATTGTTGTTGTTAGCTGCCCTTGAAGACCCTGTGGATGAGACATCTCCAAGAATTCCTATCTTCCACTGCCTTGACCAGATCCTGCAAGCCCTTCCCCATAACCCCCCTGATTGAGTCTATCTATCTGGTCTGTGGTCTTCCACTCTTTCTTCTACCTTTCCTAGCATTATTGTTTTTTCTAGTGATCTATGCCTTCTCATTATGTGGCCAAAGTACAATAGTCTGAACTTGATCATCTTTGCTTCCAAGGAGAGCCTGCTCTGATCATTTCAAGAATCCATTTTTTGTCTTCTTGGCTGTCCATGAAGTACTCTTCTCCAGCACCATATTTCAAAGGAGTTGTTTTTCTTTCTGTCTGCTTCCTTCACTGTCCAGCTCTCACATCCATACATGGTAATTGGAAATACAATGGCCTGAACGATTCTGATTTTAGTGCTCAGTTGTATGTCTTTGTTCTTCCACTTATTTCATAGCCGCCCTTCCCATTCCTAGTCTTCTTCTTGACTGCAGTCTCCATTCTAGTCAATTTTTGATACTAGATATGAGAATTCTTTAACTATTCCAATTTCCTCATTGACTAGATTGAATTTGTGTATTTCTTCTGTGGCCATTATTTTTGTTTTCTTTATGTTCAGCATCAGACCTGCCTTTGCACTTTCATCTTTGACCTTTCTTATTAACCGTTCCAATTCCTGAATGTCTTCTGCTAATATTATGGTATCGTCCACATATCTTAAGTTGTTAATGTTGCTTCCTCCTATCTTAACTCCTCCTTTTTCTGATTCTAATTCTACTTTTCTTACGATGTTTTCAGCATATAAGTTAAACAAGTAGGGGGATAGGATGCAGCCTTGCCTGACCCCTTTGCCAATTGGGAACCGCTCTGTTTCCCTGAATTCTGTTCTGATGGTGGCCTCTTGTCCTTGGTACAGATTCCTCATCAGGAATATCAGATGTAGTGGCACCTCCGTGTCTTTAAGTGCATTCCATAGTTTTTTGTGATCCAAACAATCAAATGCTTTGCTGTAGTCTATGAAACACATACTGGTTCTTTTTTGGAATTCTTTGGTGTGCTCCATTAGCCATTGTATGTTTGCAATGTGGTCCCTAGTGCCCCTTCTTTTCTGAATCCTGCTTGCACCTCTGGAATTTCTCTCTCCATGTGTGGTTGGAGTCTATGCTGAAGAATTTTGAGCATTATTTTGCTTGCATGTGAGATTAGTGTTATTGTCCTATAGTTGCTGCAGACTTTTGTATCTCCTTTCTTGTGGATTGATATGTATATTGAGCATTTCCAGTCTGTTGGCCACTGCTTTTTTCCATATTTGTTGGCATATTTCAGTTAGCACTAAAGTTGCATCTGTCTGTAGGCACTGTAGCAATTCAATTAGGATATCATCTGTTCCCAGTCATTTATTTTTTTCCATTTCCCAAGAGCCCTCCCTCCATTTCATCCAATGTCATTTGGGGGAGAGGCAACCGGCCCAGCACCATCGGGCCTAGACTAAGAAGAAGAGCCCTTACCTTTTAAGGGACGGGTGGGTTTCGGGATTTTTAAGTTTTGTTTACATTGTATTAACATATCTTTATGTAAATTTTAATGTTGTAAGCCGCCCCGATTGTTCTGCAGAGTGGCAGGATATAAACAATTATTATTATTAATTATTATTATTATTTCCTTTATTACAGATTCCACTTCACTTCTTAGAATTTCGGGTTCATCTTCATATGGATCCTCATTCCAAATACCATTCATTCCCTCATCTCTTTTTTATAATTCTTCTGTTTATTGCCACCAGCATCTTTTTATTTCTTCTTATTCCTGTATTATGTTCTTTTTTTCTCCATAGAGCATCCCTGCCCTTGGTTTGAACTTGGCTTTAATTTCTTGGATTTATTTTATAAAGGTCTCTCATTCTTCCCTTTTTGTTGTTGTCTTCTATTTCTCTGCATTGGTCATAGTAATATTTCTCCTTATCCCTGTGTGTCAAACACTGGACAGTTGTGTTCATACTTCTGGCTTTGTTCCTATCTCCCTTTGTTTTTGCTTTTCTTCTTTCTTTTATTGCATGAAGTGTTTCATCTGTCATCCATTGTTTCTTATCTTTCTTTTTGGCCACTGTTAGTGTTTTCTTGCATTAGCCCTTAATGGTATCTTTGACTTCTGCCCACAGTTCTTTAGGTTCCCGGTTGATTATACACAATAGTTCAAATCTGTTTCTTACATTGTCCTTGAATTCATCTGAAATGTTATTCAGGTCATATTTTGGTATAATAATGGTTTTTGCTTTCTTCTTCAGCTTAACTCTGATTTTTGTTATAAGCAGTTTGTGGTCAGTGCCACAATCAGCTCCTGGTCTGGTTTTGGCCACAAGGATAAAGTTTCTCCATCTTCTACTTCCAATTATGTAGTCTATCTTGTTTTTGTGTTTACCAACTGGTGATGTTCAAGTGTAGTCTCCTATCTGGTTATATAAGCAAGTGTTTACAATGAATAGATTATTGGCCTCTCAGAATTCTATCAGACACTCTCCTGCTTTATTTCTTGTTCCTAATCCAAATCTTCCTACTGTTTTTGATGATTCTTCATTGCTCACTTTAGCATTCAAGTCTCCAATAATTACTTTTAAATCTTGTGATGGCATGTTGTCAATTTCTTCCTGGACTGCATCATAGAATCTCTCAGTTTCCTCTTCATCTGCATCTGTGGTTCCTCTTCATCTGCATCTGTGCATATACATGGATTATTGTGATATTTATAGGTTTACCTTGAAGCCTTATTGATAATTTACAGTCTGACTTTGAGTTGTATCCATTGAGTGCTCTAGCTATATCTTTCCTTAGTATGAAAGCCACCCTATTTTTTCTTGTTTTTTGATTTACTGAATAGATTTCTGTATAGTTATCTGAGTCAAAGTGACCCATTCCTGTCCATTTTAACTCACTCCTACTATTGCTATATTAATGCATTCCAGGGGATGCAGACAGGCAGTCGTGGGCTGCCCTGAGAAGTGGACGATTGGGGCCAAGGTTGCCCCATGCCTCGGCCCCAATCCATCCTTTTGGTGACTGGGAAAGGAGCACCAAAATATCGCTCTTTCCCAAGCTGCGGAAAGGACTCTGCAAGAGCCGCTATGCGGCTCTTTTATGCCTCTTCCAATGCAGCATGTAAAAATGTTGCACCGGAAGGACGTCATCAGAGCGCTCGCCGTGTGCAACGACAGGCACTCTTATGACATCCTCAGGAAGGGGTTGGGGTGTCCTGCGTTCAGCGTCCAGCTGTCCCTCCCTTCCCTGGTTCCAAGATGGCGCTTTGCGCTATATGAAGAACCCCTCAGTCTACTTTTCCCTGGCTCATGCTTCTTACGTTCCATGTTCCAATTACATGTGCAGTGTTGCTTCTAACTATGCTTGTTTTATTGGACATGTTTTCTGTCTGGCCTCCCCCTCTCTAGTTGTTGGTTTTTGAGTTGTCTCACCTAAAGTTTTCTCTTGGTGAAATGGTCTCACAAGAAGGGACACCTTTTGCCTCCTGTTGCACAGTGATGACAAGGGTCAGCTATGGTGACCCTACTATTCTCTCTGTGAGAGTTGACTTCAATGTCACCCACCACTACTGCAGCAGCCCAGTGGCTGTTCCTATATTTTATGCCTGTTATTCCCTTCTTCCCTCCCTCAATTCTCTTTTCCCTTTCCTTTTTTCACTGCTAGATGTTTTCCTTCCCTCAATTCCCTCCCTCGTTTCTCTTTTCCCTTTCCTTTTTACAGTCCTAGATGTTTTTCCCACCCTCTCCTCGTCCTCCCAACCTCCTGCTTTGTTCCCATCAGTAGCATCAATGACCTTCTGGTCTTCTTGTTGGGGAGGGTGCTGATGTTCCTGGACTGCAGCGTTGAGGCTTCCCTCTTTGTCTGTCACCCTTCTGGTGGGGGGGGGGGAGGGGAGGCTTTGATGTACCTGGGCTCCCAAGCCTGCTGTTGCCAAAATATAGAGCCTTGCCACCAAGGTCAAGACAAGTGTATGGCTGGAATTCAATACAGCTGCAACATGGGGTCTCCCCCTCTTTTGCTTCTCCTTTGGAAAAGAGTTTGCACTGGTTGCCCACTCTGTAGAACTCTTTCTTGAAGGAGGGCACTTTGGCATCCTCATGCATCATAGAAAATTGTTCTAGTTACTGCTGGAGTTTTGTGGCTGTGGGATCCTTGGCAGTGGTTGTGGAAGTGTGGTTGGTGGGACCCAGTATAATTCCTTCATGCAAACAAACAAACAAACAAAAAACACCCTAGACACTCTTCTAGCCCTAAGCACAACAATAAACTAATATGGGCTGGGCAAGGCATTGTTTCAGGACTTACCTGTGTACTTTCAGGGGATAGGGTGGACATCAAAGAGGTTTTGATATAGCTATTTTGTTGTCAAAGAACCTCAGGATTATTTACTCAGTTCATGGGCACAGAAGAGAATAAAAAGGGTGGCTCTCAAATGTCCATGATCCTTATTCTTTCTTCCTACTGCTACAGTTTGTCTGAGAAACCATGTGATTTCCTGGCATAATAAGGTAAAAAAGAAAAAAGAAAAAAGGAAGCACACTTGTGTGATGCACCATTTTGCAGGAATCGATTATGCCAGGCTGCAAATTGATTTAATCTGATAGAATATTGCATATCAGTCATGCTCTTTAAAAGGCAGCCTTTAAAAGAAACATTTTTTTCAGAAACATTCTTTAAAAGAGTTCTTCGGGTTTGCACATCTGAAATGGTACAGCCCAAAAGGTGAGCATTTTTCCCCTTCCTACTTTGAGGCAAACAAGACCAGTTCCATTCATCACATCTCTGGCTCCCCATATGATCTACTAGGCCTCATTCCATTATGATTTAAAATGAATTGCTGATCGTGTTATATGTCTGTTGTTTCCACTTGAAACCGGTTCCAAACTCATTGCACTCAGTTTCAATTGCAATGAAGTGAGGCAAATGCAAAAGAACCGCTCTTTCCTGACACTAGTTTTTTGGTGGTTCTTTTGAAAAGAAGCAATTAGCAAGCGTGTTCACCAAGTGGGACTGAAGGACCTGAATCACATCAAATTGAAGGGGAGAAATTACTGTGGCAGAGGGTTGGCACATCCCTCACCAGTTGTTTTGGGAAATCCACCATTTCCTCCCCTCCCCTTTCCCAGGACCCATCCTACATTCCAACCTTCTGTCTAGGAGGAATTCCAAAACACCCTCCATTCTGAGCTTGACTAAGAAGCATGTCTTCTAAGTCCTGCAAGGCTGGGATGGCAACACCTCACCCAGGGGAGAGTCCTCCTTATGACACCCAAGGCTCCATGTATCCCAGGAGACTTGGAGGATATGGAGAGTTGAAGTGGTGCCCTCCCAGCCTTGTAAGACTTGGAGGACATGCTTCCTAGTCAAGCTCAGAATGGAGGGCATTCTGGAATTCCTCCTGGCAGAAGGTTGGAATGTAGGATGGGTCCTGGGAAAGGAGAGGGGGGGGGGGAATGGTGGATTTCCCCAAAAACTAGTAAGAGATACTAGTGAGGGATGGGATTCTGGCTACAGCACCCATGACTCCTGTGTTTTCTTGAATGTGTTGCTGGTTGTGTCACCGATGATGTGTAGATGATTGACAGGCATTCTGAAGGGACACAAACTAGTGGAAACAACAACCATGACAAAAAAAGAACTGAATAAAAAAAAGACCCATTTCCATATGGGAACAATTCATGGACTGAAATCAATTTACCAACCCGGAGTGAAAGCAAATCGCAAACCGGGTTAAGTGTAAGTGGGAATGAGCCCTAGGAGTACCTGGGCAGTTCTAACATCAAAGATCATATTTGTTAGCATAATATGACAAGGAATCCAAGAACAAAACTATGGTTTAGACTTTTCTAGATTTGTAACTCTCTTTCCTCCTGTTTTAGGATTGATTTTAACTTCACAATAAGCATGTGAGGTAGATTAAGCTGATTTTGTCATTGAGTCAAAGTTAACCGATGAGCTTCTTTGACTAGAATTTTTCTGTTGTGATTTGAATACATGTCTTGTTAATCCAAGTCTGATATTCCAGCCACCATTGTAGACAGGATTTTAAATTTGGGCTGAGATATAAATTCTAGGACAAAGCGCATATGTGGTGAACAGAGGTCCAGCTGGCCAATCAGGAGGCAGTTGAGAGCCAGCCAATGGGAGTTCAGCTGGGGTTACTATAAAAGCTCAGGCTGACAGTTAGAGTGAGAAGATTTGGGTTGGAGGGTGTGTTGGGAAAGTTAAGCCAGTGAGGGCTGTGTTTAAAGTGTTCCTGAGGGAACTGAATTTTAGGGTGATAGAGTTTAGAAAGGGTAAACTCTGAACACACACAGAGCTCTGGAAGAGAGAGAGTTACTGTGGTATTCTCTTCAGTTAGATATTATTAGCCAGAGGGGCTGAGCTACTGTGATTGAATTAGTAACATATATTATAAGTCTGTAACTAAGAAAGATTATAATAGCAAGTCCTGAAACAAGTTACCTTTATTGCATGTTGATGTAAAATAAACTTTTCTTTTTATTATT